>JAOPSE010000003.1:210538457-212938457 GCA_029449295.1 Zea luxurians | reverse complement strand
AAGGCAGCGATAGCCTCGGCCAATGTTGGCGGTACTGGCGGTGGATTGGGCATGTCTTCCCGACCACGGGAAGTACCCGCACTGTCATGTGCACGAGTCCTGGATGGCATCTGAGGCAAAGAAACATTTGGGAAAAATATAACATGTCGATATATACCATCATTTTACATTACCAAAATGTAATGATACAGACTCAATTGTACAACATGACTTTATTACCTATTTTATATTAGTATTATATCTAAACTATACAACTTTAGTATTTATCGTCTTTGGTTGCTTCACTGTCTGTTGTAGGGGACCGCTCGTCAGCTAGGTTCATAGAAGGAGGGGGCTTCAAAAGGTCCAATTCCCCACCAAATCCTTCACCTGCTGTTCCTGAGGGTCCGGCTCCCATTGCAACAGGGTCGACAGGCACGTCTAGGTGCAGTCGCGAATACAGTACATGGACTTCCTCATGTAAAGTATTGCACTACACCTGCAAGTTGTCAAGGGCCGTGCCGAGCTCATCCACGCGGACTCGAGCTTTGGCTTCCCGGTTCCAAGCAATCGAACGTGAATTGACAGCCCAATCGATTACCAATTTCCCTTCAGCAAGCTCGTCTTGCAGATGTCTGACGTCAGCTCTCAACTCATTCATACGCTAACCATCTTCTACCCACACCCTGTTTCGGTGACGTAGCTCCGTCCGAAGCTGCTCCACTTGGGCTTCTAGGTCTCCGATGGGGTCGTTACTGCCGCTACTGCTCCCTTCATGTCTTGGAGCCAACTGATGCCGAGGTACGCCAATAGGTCCACTAGACTTACGCATGGTTTTCCTCATACACGGCGGCATATCTCCATAAGGGGGATAACTTTATTAGTATAGTTTTTAAACATCATGCATGCATAATTATGGAATCAACTTTCGTTGATTCCCATCCTCCTATACATTGCACTCTGTTACCTGGTCTTATAAGATGAGTACTTCAGAAAGTGGCAAGGTGAGAAGGAAAGAAATTTTCTTGGATAGGTACTTGAAAATTCTTTTTGAAATGCCTCATAATATTTGAAGAGATGGGCTTCACTCTGATACCAGCTGTGACGGAACCTCCCAAGTCATTAGGCCCACCTACAGTTGTCCTTGTCCAGCGGACCTCGGACAACCCTGTAGATGCACCTGATCACTCAATGAGTTTGGTATCTGTATCCTTTACCTTTCCCAAGTGCGTTTCACTCGTCATGCAGATATTACAACACATTGGAGGAACGAATAAGCGGAAGCAATTACAGTAACTTAATTTACATTAAAATATAGAAAGAGTGTTATTATTACAGACCAGTAGTATAGGAGTGCAGAAGTATTATTATTACAAACTCGGGAGGTAAAAACTCCTCCCGCATAAAAGTATAATGTTTTTAAAAGGAGGACAACATCCTCCCGAGGCTTCACTCTTGAGATTCTTCCTTTGGCACCACCTTAGAGCAAAAGCAACAAAAGTTTACCACTTCCTCACCTACAACTACATGGGTTTGAAAACCCTGAGTACGAAGTGTACTTTCGCAAGTCTTACCCGTCAAAATAAAAGACTCTCAAGGATATGCTGGCTTGAGGGAGTCAAGGTAAGGCTGAATCAAGAATCAAGACTCTATTTGCAAAAATGCTTACTAATAGTGGATCCTTAAAAATCTAGTTTTATTAGCAAGTTAAGTCATTACCTGAATCTAGAGTTCTTTCTACCCTAGGTCAAGCACTTGGCCTATACTAGCCATCCTTTTATCATCCCTTTAAGTTCACTGGAATGCTACGTGTAAGTCAGTGACCAAGTCTTCATGTTCGAGAAGTAACAGCGATCCGAATCGATTAATACCTAGCTGGGGATCTCCAATCACACAATATATGTAGCACTTAATCCTTGCATATATCAACCCGCCACCGGGGTTCTTAAGACCAGATCGGGTTCACGCCAACCGAGAGCACAGATACACCACCGTCCATCCTCTTGCCATGGAGGGTACATGCTACTCTCACCATCTGCCCAAGGCAAAGCTTACCCATGATGAGGCATGTGACTAGTTAAAAGGTCCTCGATCATTAGGCCTACATCGACAAGGTCCTTAATCGACTCAGACGTAGTCACTACACCGAGACTCTCTTCTCGTGCAAGTCACCCACTCGGTCTCAGCTTTATCATTTCAACCCAAAGTTTGGTACCTGACAGAGGTACATCTTTTCCGATGTTGAACCCATCATGACCATGACAGATTCACCATCAAGTTTTATTTTTGAAAATATCCCATCCACTGTGAAGCATCATCTTTTGTTCAAAAACAAAACATTTTGTTTTTCTAAAGCAAGGCTAAGCATCAGAAAAACCCTTTCATAAAACAGGTGCTCAAGGAAAAGTAATCAATTTTCCAAGGAAGGAAATGCATCAATTGTTTAGCACACAACTCCTATCACCTAATGCATCAAGCAAGTGAGAAAGATTTTAAAATAGCAAGGAGGTGGCAAATGCACTAGGGCTTGCCTTGAGTTGTAGGAGAGTCGGGTATATCGAAATAAAAGTAGTTCCCGACAGGTGGGTCTTCAGGTGGTGGTGGTGCAACTCCTTCTTCTTCAACCACTACTTCTTCCTCGTTCTCTATATATAATCATATATAACAATGAATGCTCATGTAATGCTTATGAAAATGCTATAATAGAAAAGGTTTATCAAGTTGTATCTTGAATACAACTTTCCTTCACGGTACTCCAGGGAACTAGGGTTTTTGGAGTCAGTTCTTCATTTCAGAGGGCAGACCCTACCTACAAGACTAGGCTTTTAAGTTTAGGAACCAAATAATGTCCAAAGCAAGTCAAACTTCACTCAAGGGATCTAATTACTAAATTAGTCTTATCCTAAAAGTTTGGTGATTTTTGGAGTCTTCAAATAATTCCTAAAATTTCTAGAGACTAGGTTTTGGCTATTTTAAATACTTCATAATTCTTGGCTTGGACTAAAAATCTTGGAACCGTTTTTATTAAATACTATAGAAATCTAGGAGTCCAACAAAATTAGTCTCATATTTTAGCATTTTTCTAGAATTTTCTATGGATTTCCAAAATCTGGTAGAAAATGAAAAAGGAAAAAGGTCAACAGTACTGGGCACAATCTGGCCCGAGACGGCCCACGACAGGCGAAATGCGCCCGCGCGCGCCTGCGTTGGCGTCTTTGCACAGAGACCCCTGGCAGTTTGAACAACTCGTAAAGACTCCTTCCTACTATTCTCTGTCTCATTGACATCTCCAATAAGACCCTTCCCCTTTCTATTCTTTATAACCCGAGACTATGGACGGCGACAGGCCGAGCTCCAGCGAGCTCGTACTGGATGGAATAGGAAACAGCTAGTGCTCTATCTTGGCTAACACTTAATTTAACCACTAACAATCGTTTCCCCTCGATCAATTGCAAGGTTCGAGCTCTTAATCATACTGCCCACGGAGACAACGCGAGTAACGGATAAACCGAGACATTCCCGGTGATCCTACGAGTTCTAACTCAATTGGATGGGTCGAGGAGCATCAAGGGTATATCAGAGTACTGAAACAAGGGAACAGAGGGCCCACAATGGACCTGTAACGCGCTGGCCACGGTGAGAGTCTTTCATGGCAGCGGAAAACCAATTTGGGGGAAGAATGAAATTCTCCGGCTATAGTGGCTAATCGAGGGCGGGAGTGGGTGCTCTGGCTTTGTGATCACATGGCGTAGCAGAATGGGCCATCAATTTATTGGGGCGTTGAGCGGTGGCGCGTGATTTGAAGAAATTGTGCTAGTGGCCGAGAAGGGGGGTGAGTCACTGCGGCAATCTACCGTGGCGATCATAGGGCGATGAGCTATGGCGGTCACTAGGCAGTCACTACGGATCGCGACGACGCGATAAATGTCCTAATGCGTGGCGCCACCACGGTGAATGGCATACATGCTGGTGACGGCCGCTCGACCACGTCGCCGACGCGAGTGGATGAATGACAGCGCAAGAGTACCTCCAAGTTCATCCACGGCAAGATCTTTTACCCGGGGATCATTATCCGTGTTTAACCAGGCATGAATCGCTGCGCTGGCATGAATCCAAGCGCAAGATCGCCGGTGGCGAGGTGCACTGCACCTGGGATCATATTCAGTGCATTGTACCATCGCAATGCCATTCAGTCGGTTTGACAAAGTTTATTTGGGGGCGATTTGCTCCAAATTTAGTGTAGTGACCTGACCAACTCTCTGCATCAAAATTGAAGTTCAACAAACCAGCTACAAATCGACTATAGAGACCTAACTCATTTACCCGACCCTTTGAGGTAGAATCAAGTCCAAAGTTCGCCAGAACTCACTGTCAGTTAATATTCAGTCATAGGGTGGTTTGACAGCCAGACTTCAAACCGATTTAGCTCCTATTTTTGTACAACACCAAGGCTTAATCACTTAAGCAAAGTTGTACTCCTATAATAGCTCTATAATCTTGATGTATTAAGCCAGAATAGAATCTTCATGGATTAAAAGATATAAAGCTCCAAAGTTGCTCCAATTGCACTGAATTCTGACTTAAGCATATGGGGTTCAAATGGTACTTTTTGCAATTAATTCCAAATCCCACTTTTTAACTTGCAAATCCTTAAATGTGGTAAGCACATAGTTTGTGGTGTTATGTTACCTTTGTTTTTGCACTTTAGTCCAAAAGTGTACAAAATTTGCACTTAACCCCCTAGGATTTCAGTTTAGGGTTTTCCAGGGTTCTTTTCAGGGTTTTTAGTACTCTAGGGTTTTGCTGCCACTCAAGTCCTTCCAAGAGGATATCTTAGGATCATTTCTCAAAGCTTTTGAAGTTTTCTCATATTTGGGCTTCCCTTAAATCCATAAGCCCGGATTTAGGGTTAAGTACCTTACACTAGGGTTAACCACACCTCAAGTCGTAGCAGTACAACATATTTGAAATTTTTACCTAGTGAATGCACTCTAGGTGTAGCAAACAAATGATATGCCCATGTACATGATGTTATGCTCAAGTTTTAGTGACAGTAACACCAGGGGTGTTACAAGGATTATCCCCACAATAATGCCATGGTTATATCATGTGTCATAAAAGGATTTTTGGTCCACAATGTCTTGGTGGATACAGGTAGTGCAGCAGATATTATCTTTGCAAAGGCTTTCAGAAAAATGCAAGAGCAAGAGGATAAGATACATGATGCAACGCATCGTCTATGTGGCTTCAGAGAAAAATAGATAGCAGCACATGTAAAGATAACAATGCCAATCACCTTCGGTTATGTGCATAACACCAGAACTGAACAAGTTGTGTTTGACATTGTAGACATGGATTAACCCTACAATGCAATCATTGGAAGAGGAACATTGAAAGCTTTCGAGGCAATACTATATCCAGCGTACTTGTGCATGAAAATACCATCAGATTAGGGCCCAATTGCCATACATGGAAGCCAAGAGGCTGCTAGAAGAGCCGAAGGAAATTGGACAGATTCCACGGCAATTCACAATATAGATGAAGCTGAAGCTCACCAGCAGCATAAATACATGAGAGATAAAACAGCTTTGGCGGACCAGCCAAAGTCCATGCTTCTTTGTGAAGACATAGCCAAACAAAAAGTTTTGTTTGCATCCTAGTAATCTGAGGAGCAAGAAAGGACTCTATTAAAGTTCTTATTCAACAACAGAGATTTCTTTGCCTGGTTAGCCAATGATTTGTGTGGTGTCAACAGAGATGTCATCAAACATTCTCCCAATGTAGATCCCACCATCAGACCAAGGAAGCAGAAGCTTCGGAAGATGTCGAATGATAAAATCGAAGGAGCAAGAAATGAAGTCAAAAGACTTCTAAGTGCTAGAGTAATCAGAGAAGTGACATATCCAGAATGGTTAGCCAATACCATAATGGTAAAAAAGGCCAACGGGAAGTGGAGAATGTGTATTGATTTCACAGATCTCAACAAGACATGCCTGAAGGATGAGTTTCCTCTGCCTAGAATAGACTCCCTTGTAGATGTGACAGTTACTATGGAGCTCATGAGTCTTCTAGACTGTTACTCAAGTTATCATCAAATTTGGATGAAGAATGAAGATGAGCCCAAGACAAGCTTCATAACTCCCAGTGGAACATATTGATATCTTTGGATGACTAAGGGGCTCAAGAATGCTGAAGGAAGCTTCAATAGAATGACATCCAAGGTTCTAAGTACCCAAATTGGTAGAAATGTCCTGACATATGTTGATGACATCATAGTCAAGAGTACGAAGCAAGAAAATTGCATTGCTGATTTGCAAGAAACATTTGCCACCTTCAGGAATGCTGGACTTAAGCTAAACATAGAAAAATGTGTCTTCGGAGTAAAGAAGCGCAAATTCCTTGGCAGCTTAGTATCAACAAAAGGGATCGAAGCTAACCCGAGTAAGATAGAAGCCATACTTCGAATGGAATCATCGAAGTCAAGAAAGGGTGCTTAGAGATTGACAGGAAGGCTAGCATCATTGAATAGATTTACCTCTAGATCGATAGAGAGGAATCTACCGTTCTTTGAAGTGCTAAAGTCAGACGAAGTCTTTCAATAGGGACCAATTCAACAAAAATCCTTTGAAGACTTGAAGAAGTACCTTATAAAGTTAACAACCTTAACTCCACCTTCATCAAGAGCTCCACTGTTACTATATGTGATGCCTCTCATTCTACAGTCAATGCAGCGCTGGTCCAGGAAAAGAAGGACGGACAGACGAAGAGAAGAGTCCTAGTTTACTTCATTTTAGAAGACTTGAGTCCATCAAAAAAATTACATAGAATTGGAGAAGGTATTATAGGTCGTGTTGATGGCCCTCAGGAAGCTTCAACATTATTTTCAATCTTATCATATAATAGTACCTTCATCCCAACCCTTGAAAGACATCATAAGAAATAGAGAAGCCATAGGAAGGGTGGGCAAATGGGCTTCAGAGCTGAATGAATTCACTACTGACTTTGGCCACCGATCTTCGATTCAATCTCAAGCACTAGTGGATATCATTGCTGACTGGACGCTAGGGGCTCATGAAGAAGGACACTTGATAGATGAAGAAGCTTGGACAGTGTTTTGTGATGGCTCATGGGGAACCTTCGGCATGGGCGCATCAGCTGTTTTGATTTCACCATCAAAAATAAGAACCTGCTATGCATCCAGGTTGGAATTCAAGTGCAGAAACAACATTGCAGAATACGAAGCAGTGCTATTAGGGTTTCGAAAGCTTAAAGCCATGGGAATAAGAAGAGCAGTACGTAAATCTGACTGCTAAGAAATTACAGGTCATGTTTACAAAAGCAATAAGGCAAAGGACCCAAAACTCGAAAAATATCTTGACACAGTCTGAAGGATGGAAGCCTCCTTCGAAGGATTTTTAGTAAAAAATATCCCAAGAGGGGATAATGAACAAGTAGACTTGTTAGCTAAATCAGCAGCATAGGGGCTCCCACTCCCCTAAAAGTGTTCTTCGAAACTCAAAGCACCTTCGGTTGAGGTCATGGAAAGGGCTGTACTCACAATATCGTTTGTGCATAGCAAAGATTGGAGAATAGAATTTGTATCCTTCCTCCAGGGCAACTACCCTTCGGATGATGAGGTTTACATAAAAAGGATGCAGGCCAAAACAAGGTCATATGTGAGCATAGAAGGGGAATTGATTAAACAAGGGGTCTACTCCCCACTACTGAAATGTTTATCTAGAGCCAGAGGTCAAGAGTTGATGAAAGAAATACACTCAGGAATATGTGGAGCTCATATTGGATCCATGCCACTCCTAAGCAAGGTATTTAGACAAGGTTTCTACTGGCCGAAGGCTTCTTCGGATGCAGTAGACCTAGTGCAAAAATGTGAGAATTAGCAAAAGTGTGCCAAGGATCTAAAGCAACCTTCATCTCTAACACAACTAATTCAGCCCACTTGGTCATTGAAGAGATGTGGATTAGATTTATTGGGGACCTGTTGGGGACTTGTTCTCAAGTGCTATAAATTAAGAACAAGGCAACACAAAAAATGTTAAACGTTAAGGTCCTTCGTCCTTCGAAACATTATTTCCCTTAGAATATAATGATCTTCGGACGAAGGTTATGAAGGACATACCTACGGCAACATAACATATAATGATGAAGAAGAAATCATATGAAATGTAAAAGATAGGATAAACAATTATATATCAACTCATTTTTATTTCATCATCATGGAAAAATAAAAATGATATTAAATTACAAATGTACCTTCGCTTGAAAGGAGATGAGAGTACAAATGCGACGTAAGAGCAAAAATACCCAGTCAACGTGAACAGTACTGGGGTACTGTTCATCTATTTATAGGCACAGGACGCAGCATGTGCAAAATTACATTTATGCCCTTTACAATCGACTACAATACTGGCACAAAACATCATGAGTCCTTAGGTCATTTCATCTTTAAGTCGGTTTAGCCCTTCATCTTGAGATCCGTCACTGTGCCGAAGCTTTATAAGTGATGGCTTCAGTGCTGCTTCTGAGAGATCTGCCGAAGGTATTCTTCTCCCTTTAGGATCTTCGGCTACGAAGCATACCCCCAACAGTAGCCCCTTCGCGGTGCTAGATTGTTTTTCATAACGAGCTTGATCCGTGAAAAAATCTTCTAGGCTTCGGGATGCCGAAGATCCGAAAAACACCTTCCCTGAGCTCGTTGGAGAGAAACGATTAAAATATTCCGGGCGCGAGGTGGCCCCATGTTGCAGCAATTACGCACGCCCTGGAGATTCACCTTCTCGGACCGTGTGGCCCACCGTTTAGTGAGTGCGGGTGGCTGCTTGTCCGGTGCGAAAGACTTTGACGATTTACCTTCCCACCTGCGACACTATATAAACAGACAGGTAAGTGTGGAGTTACCACAACATTCATTGCTAGTGCACTGTTTTGCTGCCAAAATATTGACCAAAACCGAAGCTTGTTTGCTGTATCCTCAACCGAAGCTATTTACTTTGGTCAAGCTTCGTAGCAAGAAAAAGCTTCGGCAAGATAAAGAAAAATTTTCAACCTCAAAAAACAAGAAATTTAATCATCAGATGGCCAGAGTACGTTCCACAGCTAGGGTTACGCACGACGGAGAGGAAGCCGAAGGTGCTGAGACTGCTCCAATCTCCAAAGTAATGAGGCGCTCGGGGCTAGTAGCATCGGAGGATACACCTGCCGCTGAAATAGAATAGGCTGATGTTGAGGAGACTGAGTCTAAAGATGATTACAGCGTGGTGCCAAGTAAACCCAGCCACCTGGATTTCGGGAAATCCACCATCTCTGTAATACCTAAATTTGTAACACTTATGAAAAGAGAGTATTTTCTTTATATATATGTGGGTGTACCATCTTTAGTTACTACCACATGTGATTAAACACCATCAAAAGGGGATTAAATGACCAATAACACCTAAATAAATCATGCATCATGCTGAGTTTTTATATGATTGTGCATTAAATAAAATAATAAGGATAATAATAGTAAAGTAATATTTACTAGAAGTTGGAGTAAAATCATAAATAGAAAACTAGGGTTGAAAATAAGAAAAGAAAAAGAAAGTATATAAAATATAAATAAAATATTTCCCAAAGTGGTATTTCTTAAAGAGTTCACAATATAATATGAGACAAAGTATGCATAAGGTTTGAATTTTAAACTTGAATTCAAATTGAAGTTGGGAATAAAGAAAAATAGAAATGAAATAAAAAGGAAAGACCAAAACTCGGGTTGGGCCGGCAGCCAACCTATTCGGCCCACCAACACATTGCCTCCGCGCGGCCCATGCCTCCACCTTCGCTGCGCTCCCGTAGACCGATCAGTGGGACCCGCCTGTCTGCCTCTCCTCCACACGCGCGCGACTGACTTCCCTCTCACTGACTCTGCGGGCCCCGCAACCCAGAAACGCTGCTCGCGCTCGCTCCCGCATCCTCGCGTCACTGCAGCGCCGGACCCACCTGTCATCCCGTCCATCGCGTCGTTAACAACCTGTGCGAGTCGCGCGGCAGGTCTTGCTCCACCTCGGCGTAAGCTGACGCTCCACGGATCCGCACCTCTGGGGATAAATGCGGCTCTTCCTTCTCTGACCACGCCTCGCTCGTCCCTTCCTACCCCGTATTCCCCTCTCCACGACAGCCACTGCACCGTCGCCGCGGCTGTTCTTCTCGCCGCCGCCGTCGACCACGTGAACCACGGACACGGGGCAATCCGTGGAGTATTCAAGTGTTGCGCCACGACCTCTGGATGCTTCGGCAGCCGCTTGCTTCTCCATTGGTGCCGCGGCTATAGCCCAATTGCTCGACGGAGTTCTTCACCACCGCCGCATTGCCATCGCCCGTGGGCAGCACCGTCGGGTCATCAAATCGCGGTAATAAATCCACCCCCATCTTCATTAAGCCCTCCGCATGGACTAGCTGAACCGAATTAGAGAACGGGAGCGCGTAGTCGGGGATTGGCTGGGCCGGCAATGGTGCCGCCGTAGTGCAAGGGCGGCGGCGCTACCGTGTTTGGTGACGGGGAGAGAAGACGTGCTCGCCGCCATCAGATTCTCTTTGGGCGGTTGGATTAGAATGAGGTGTACCCTCTCGCGGCATGTAATCTCTGCCATCGATCTATCTGCGGGCGGCCACGATTTCATCGCGCCACCCTCGGTCCTAGACCATTGGATCGGGATCCAGTGATCCTGGTTTCATACCGATTCATAACAGCTTCGCTGTAATCCTATCCGTCTATGTTTGATCAGACGGCTCTCATGCCATGATACCCCTTCGCCGTATCAAAATTGCTAAAGAGACCCTGGTTAAAGTGAAAATCAACCCGCCGTCCCATAGGGAGTGTAGACTGTGTCTTGGATTAATTTCGCAGAGGCCCCTGCGTTTTCCAGAAAATAGTGCCCAGTCCAGATAATTAATAAAACCAGGGAAATCATCTAGAAAATGGTTTTTAGTACAAATTTAATTGCAGAAACTTGTTTAATTCATAACAAATGCATATGATCTCCAAATTGGTCCATTGCAGTTCCTAAATTTTTGTAATAATATTGTCTACCCATTAGTGCCTCTGTTTTGACATGACAAACACATTAAAATTATTCTTTCACTTAATCTTGTATTGAGCACATAAAACATTAGAAAATCCATAACTTAAGATATATAACTCCAAATTTAATGATTCCAGTTCCTGTGATCTTATTTTAATGTCTAGTTTATTATTGTATATTTTATTTACATGGTTGGTGTAATGTTAATTTCTGCTATACTATGTATGTATTGTGTTGATGCGAGTAGACGAGCAGGCTGCACAGGATTCTGAGGTTCAACAAGTAGAGATAGCTGAGCAGGAGCTCGTGGAAGGCAAGTTGTGCCCTTGATCACTTCTTTTACCCATTCATGTTCTTATTATTCATAATGATCTGCATAGGATAATTTTGCTGGGACCCAATAGGATGCCCTAGATTTTGACTATCTTTATACCTTGCTTCACCACTGGTTTTACTACTAAAGTTTTGGGTAGTACATGCTATTGCTTTATGTGGAATTGGGTATAGAGATATTCATCACTCATTGTTATACTATTTATTGTTATCTGTTTTATTCTTCCTTGTTCATGTTAAGATCATTATGTTAATGGGAACATGGAGAACCACCCGGGAAAACAGTGCTACCACAAGGGTTTAATGGGACGCCCTTGGCTGATTAACTAGGAAAGCTAGTGGAGGGCTACCTTACCCGAAAGGGGCAAGGGCAGTAGGGGAGTGGTCAGTGTAGGGAGGTCCCTGGTTGATTTTGCTGCGATGGCGGTCAGCCAGGAACCCTGCATTGGAACTTCCTATAAACTGTAGCGGGTAGTCTGAAGCTAGTGGAACTTTGTAAAGGCCTCGTAGTGGTACCCTGCCTCGCTTCCTAGGTAGAGGTGTATGGAGTCTGATCAACTCTGTGGCAAATGGGTAACACGACTTGTGGGTAAAGATGCGCAACCTCTGCAGAGTGTAAAACTGGTATACTAGCCGTGCTCACGGTCATGAGCGGCTCGGACACTCACATGATTAATATATGGAACTTAAACTTAACATGTCATTTCATTGCATTTGGGATTATTTTATTATCACTTTTATTTATTATTACTAAGGTTTGGTATTTACTTACACTTAGTAATTGCTAATAAAATTTTGACCAACTTATAAAAGCAATGCTCAGCTTCAGCCTCTATTCCATTGATCAGCCTTACACTTCATGAACTCCCACCTTTGGTGAGTTCATGCCACTTTATTCCCCACGACTTGTTGAGATATGAACGTATGTGAGCTCACTCTTGCTGTCTCACACCCCCCCACAGGAGAAGAGCAGGTGGTCGAAGAGGAGCCGCCTAACACTGAGGAGTTCGATCTGATCTAGGTGGCGTTTCTCAGTCGACATTGGCGCCAACGATCCTTAGTTCGTTTTACATTTATTCTTTTACTTTGTAATAAGTCTTCCGCTATGTAATAAATACTCTGATGTTTATGACATTTATCTCTATACACTCTATTATTATATATGTTGTCTTCTTGGCGCATGTATGAGATGCACCCGGCTTTGTTCCTTAAAACCGGGTGTTACAGAAGTGGTATCAGAGGAAATGTTGACTGTAGGACGAAACCTAGATAGAAATGGACAATACCCTTACCTACTTATCTTATTCTAATTCTTTCTATACTTATCTTGATCCTGTCTCACCTTCTACTGTTCTACTCTGATCATTCTTACCTTTTCTACTCTAAGACAAGAAGGATTTCACGCCTTGGAATCCTATGACTATGATCTTTCTAAGAGATAGGAAACCTAAGACAAAATTAAAACTATTTTCTCTATTTAAAATGTTGGTTGATTGTTCTGATGAAAAATGTCTGATTTGCTTCTTTGATTGATTGAAATATTATATGGACATCTTAGCATGTACCACTATAAGGTATTGTATTAGCTTTAGTAGGTGACACACTAATCTACTTAGCTAATAAATCCCCCAATGAAACATGATTGTAATTACTGCCTTGGCTACTATTATCTTACCATATGTATCTAACTCAGATGGTCAATACCAGGAGGGGTGGTGGAATCGATTTGCCTCCTAACCGACACACTCGAAGGATATATAGACAACCTCAGCCACAGCCTGCAGAGATGAATCCTCCCAATCCTCCACCAGGCGGAGTTGACCCACTGGTTGCTGCTCAGATGGCGGTGATGCAGCAAATGGCAGACACTATGGCTGATATGCGTGCTCAGATGCAGCAAGAACGCCAGGAGATGCGTCAGGAAAGAGAAGATATACGACAGGAGTTGCGCCAGGAGCGAGATGAGATACGCCAAGAAAGGAGGGCGCAACAACAGCAGCTGCAACAACAACTTCAACAGCAGCAGCAACAACAACAAGTGCCATTGCCTCCACCACCACCACCAGTTCCACCTCGGGATAAGCACCGAGAGTTCATGAGTCATAAGCCACCTACATTTGCAAGTTCGCCAGATCCACTTGATGCAGATGATTGGCTGAAAGCAATTGAGAAGATGCTCAACATTGCACAGTGCACGGACCGGGAGAAGGTTTTATATGCTTCTGGACGTCTGACAGGTCCTGCTGCTGACTGGTGGGATTCTTATACTGCTGCCCATGATGCTGCGGATACTATTACTTGGGCAGAGTTCAGTACGCAGTTCAGGAACTACCATATTCCAGCTGGGATGATAAAGATCAAGAAGAAGGAGTTTCTGTCATTAAAGCAAGGCAACATGTCAGTCAGCGAGTACAGGGATAAATTCATTCAGTTGTCGAGGTATGCTCCAGAGGAAGTTGCTGAGGATGAGAGAAAGCAGGAGCATTTTATTGAAGGACTTAATGGACCGCTGCAGTATGCTCTAGTGGCACACACCTTTCCATCCTTTCAGAGGCTATTGGATAAGGCTCTTGCTATTGAACACAAGCGTGTTCAACTGGGTGATTTGAAGAGGAAGGCTATCTCACAAGGACAGGGTAGCAGCAGTGTTCGTCCTCGCTACAGTTCACCACAGGGTACACCGACTCGACCAGGAGGACCGCGCCCAGTTCAGCAATCACCACTGAGGACACCTACTCGTCAGGCCACTCCCACTGGCACCCCGACGAAGTTTGCAGGACAGAGTCCAGGTACTACGTGTTTCAAGTGTGGGAAGACTGGTCATTATGCAAATGTCTGCCCACAGAGGATTGCTACTACTCTAGCTCAGAACAAGCAACAGACCCCTGGCAAGGGATATTCTATAGCCAGGGTGAATCAAGTCAGCGTTGATGATACTCCTGATGGTGGGGACCTCGTAATTGGTATGTTTTATGTTAATGCAATTCCTGCAACAATATTATTTGATTCTGGTGCTATACATTCATTCATGTCTGCTAGATATGCCAACACAAATGAAATACCACTGCTAAATATGAGAAAACCCCTGATAGTAATTACACCTAAAGGGCCTATTGAGGCAAATCAAATGACACGTAGAATGACATTGACCATTATGGGTAGAGAATTTGGAGCTACTGCTATAATATTAGAGTCAAGCAGTATAGATCTAATACTTGGTATGTCATGGCTAAGAAAGGCAAAGGCCGTTATAGCATGCGGTAGAGGTACCATAGAGCTCACTACCACTAAAGGAGAAAGATTTCAAGTTAATATTGCAGTAACCTCCTCATCCATGCGTGCAATGTTCTTTATGCCTGAGGAGTTTGTTGGTAACAACATCCGGGTGGTTAGAGATTTTCCGGATGTCTTTCCAGAGGAGTTACCAGGAATGCCACCTGATAGAGAAGTTGAGTTTGTTATTGATCTCTTACCTGGAACCGCCCCTATTTCTAAACGGCCATATAGAATGTCCGTAGAGGAGTTGAAGGAACTAAAGAAGCAGTTGACGGAGTTACAAGAGGCTGGTTACATTCGTCCAAGTTCCTCACCTTGGGGAGCACCGGTGTTATTTGTGCAGAAGAAGGATGGATCGCAACGAATGTGTGTGGATTATAGATCTCTTAATGATGTTACAGTGAAGAACAAGTATCCGTTGCCCCGTATTGAGGATTTATTTGATCAGATGAGAGGTGCAAGAGTATTTTCGAAGATTGATCTTCGATCGGGATACCATCAGATGAGGATTAGACCATCGGATATTTCCAAGACAGCATTCTCAACTCGATATGGATTATATGAGTTTACTGTTATGTCATTTGGATTAACCAATGCACCGGCTTATTTCATGAATTTGATGAACAAAGTGTTTATGGATTATTTGGACAGATTCGTCGTGGTGTTTATCGATGATATTCTTATCTATTCTAAGAATGAAAGTGATCATGAACAACATCTAAGGTTGGTGCTACAGAAGTTACGAGATAATCAACTCTATGCTAAGTTCAGCAAGTGCGAGTTTTGGATTGACAAGGTGCCATTCCTTGGTCATATTATTTCTAATGGAGGAATAGCAGTGGATCCTGCTAAGGTGAAGGAGATTATGGAGTGGAGAGTGCCCACTACAGTTACTGAGATTCGGAGTTTCTTGGGACTCGCAGGATATTATCGGAGATTTATTGAAGGGTTTTCTAAGATTGCCAAGCCTATGACATCGCTTTTGGAGAAAGGAGAAGAATTCAAGTGGGATGAGAAATGCCAAGAAAGCTTTGATCAGTTGAAGGAGAGATTGATGTCACCTCCAGTATTGATTATGCCAGATCTGCAGAAGGGATTTGACATTTACTGTGATGCATGTGGCCAAGGACTTGGATGTGTGCTTATGCAAGAAGGACATGTGATTGCCTATGCATCTCGTCAGTTGCGGAAGCATGAATTGAACTACCCCACTCATGACTTGGAACTAGCTGCCGTTGTGCATGCACTTAAGATTTGGAGACACTACATTATGGGAACTAAGTGCCAAGTATACACGGATCATAAGAGTTTGAAGTATATATTCACTCAGAAGGATCTCAACCTTAGGCAACGCCGTTGGTTGGAGCTTATTAAGGATTATGATTTGGAGATTCACTATCATCTAGGCAAGGCGAATTTGGTTGCAGATGCCTTGAGTCGGAAGGAGCATGTTCACTCCGCTTTCGTTGTCCAGCTACCTGATGAATTAGCAAAAGATTTTGAGAGACTCAACCTGGGAATTGTTACTCACACTAAAGGAGTTACCATTGAGTTGGAACCTACCTTGGAGCAAGAGATTCGTAAAGGTCAGGTTGGTGATGCTAAGATTCAAGAGATTAAGGATCTGATTACGGAAGGTCGAGTTCCGGAATTCACGGAGGATGAGCAAGGTACTATATGGTTCAAAGATCGGATATGTGTTCCAGAGATCGATAGCCTCCGTGAGGCTATATTGAAAGAAGCTCATGATTCTGATTACTCCATCCACCCTGGAAGCACTAAGATGTATCAAGATTTGAAGCAAAAGTATTGGTGGTATGGACTGAAAAGAGATGTGGCTGCTCATGTGGCTAAATGTGATGTGTGTCAAAGAGTCAAGGCCGAACATCAAAGACCCGCTGGACTATTGCACCCATTGAAGATACCTGAGTGGAAATGGGAAGAAATTGGTATGGATTTCATTGTTGGACTACCCCGCACCCCTGCTGGATATGACTCTATTTGGGTAATTGTGGACAGATTGACAAAAGTGGCTCATTTCATACCTGTGAGGACTAATTACACGGGAGCCAAGCTAGCAGAATTGTATATGACTCGGATAGTTTGTTTACATGGAGTACCTAAGAAGATCGTGTCTGATCGAGGATCACAGTTTACTTCTCGATTTTGGAAGAAGTTGCATGAGAGCTTGGATACAAAGTTGAATTTTAGTTCAGCCTACCATCCCTAGACTGATGGACAGACAGAGAGAACTAATCAAGTCCTGGAGGATATGTTAAGAGCTTGTGCTCTTAAACATGGTGGCAGTTGGGAGAAGAGCTTACCCTATGCTGAGTTTTCTTATAATAATAGCTACCAGGCCAGTTTGAAGATGTCACCATTTGAGGCTCTATATGGCAGAAAGTGCAGGACTCCTCTGTATTGGGATCAAACTGGAGAAAGACAGTTCTTTGGACCTGAGCTTATTCAAGAGGTAGAGGAACAAGTTCGGATGATAAGAGAAAATTTGAGAATTGCACAGTCCAGGCAAAAGAGCTATGCTGACAATAGGAGAAGACTACTGGAGTTTGTGGAGGGTGATCATGTATATTTGAAGGTGTCACCACTCCGGGGTATGAGGAGATTTAAAGTTAAAGGAAAGTTATCCCCTCGCTTCATTGGACCTTTCTTGATCTTAAAGCGAGTGGGAGAAGTTGCGTATCAACTGGAGTTACCCAATCATCTGTCAGATGTACATGATGTGTTTCATGTGTCCCAGCTAAAGAAGTGCCTCAGGGTACCTGAGGAGCAACTACCAATGGAAGACCTTAGTGTTCAAGATGATCTAACTTATGCTGAGTATCCCATCAAGATTTTGGACACTTTGACTTGAGTTACCAGAAATAAGGTTATAAAGATGTGCAAAGTTCGATGGAGTCACCATGGAGAGGATGAAGCAACGTGGGAAAGAGAAGAAGAGCTTCGCATAGATTTTCCCCATCTTTTCCCTAGTTCTTCTTAAAATCTCGAGGGCGAGATTATTTTTAAGGGGGGTAGGATTTGTAATACCTAAATTTGTAACACTTATGAAAAGAGAGTATTTTCTTTATATATATGTGGGTGTACCATCTTTAGTTACTACCACATGTGATTAAACACCATCAAAAGGGGATTAAATGACCAATAACACCTAAATAAATCATGCATCATGCTGAGTTTTTATATGATTGTGCATTAAATAAAATAATAAGGATAATAATAGTAAAGTAATATTTACTAGAAGTTGGAGTAAAATCATAAATAGAAAACTAGGGTTGAAAATAAGAAAAGAAAAAGAAAGTATATAAAATATAAATAAAATATTTCCCAAAGTGGTATTTCTTAAAGAGTTCACAATATAATATGAGACAAAGTATGCACAAGGTTTGAATTTTAAACTTGAATTCAAATTGAAGTTGGGAATAAAGAAAAATAGAAATGAAATAAAAAGGAAAGACCAAAACTCGGGTTGGGCCGGCAGCCAACCTATTCGGCCCACCAACACATTGCCTCCGCGCGGCCCATGCCTCCGCCTTCGCTGCGCTCCCGTAGACCGATCAGTGGGACCCGCCTGTCTGCCTCTCCTCCACACACGCGCGACTGACTTCCCTCTCACTGACTCTGCGGGCCCCGCAACCCAGAAACGCTGCTCGCGCTCGCTCCCGCATCCTCGCGTCACTGCAGCGCCGGACCCACCTGTCATCCCGTCCATCGCGTCGTTAACAACCTGTGCGAGTCGCGCGGCGGGTCTTGCTCCACCTCGGCGTAAGCTGACGCTCCACGGATCCGCACCTCCGGGGATAAATGCGGCTCTTCCTTCTCTGACCACGCCTCGCTCGTCCCTTCCTACCCCATATTCCCCTCTCCACGACAGCCACTGCACCGTCGCCGCGGCTGTTCTTCTCGCCGTCGCCGTCGACCACGTGAACCACGGACACGGGGCAATCCGTGGAGTATTCAAGTGTTGCGCCACGACCTCTGGATGCTTCGGCAGCCGCTTGCTTCTCCATTGGTGCCGCGGCTATAGCCCAATTGCTCGACGGAGTTCTTCACCACCGCCGCATTGCCATCGCCCGTGGGCAGCACCGTCGGGTCATCAAATCGCGGTAATAAATCCACCCCCATCTTCATTAAGCCCTCCGCATGGACTAGCTGAACCGAATTAGAGAACGGGAGCGCGTAGTCGGGGATTGGCTGGGCCGGCAATGGTGCCGCCGTAGTGCAAGGGCGGCGGCGCTGCCGTGTTTGGTGACGGGGAGAGAAGACGTGCTCGCCGCCATCAGATTCTCTTTGGACGGTTGGATTAGAATGAGGTGTACCCTCTCGCGGCATGTAATCTCTGCCATCGATCTATCTGCGGGCGGCCACGATTTCATCGCGCCACCCTCGGTCCTAGACCATTGGATCGGGATCCAGTGATCCTGGTTTCATACTGATTCATAACAGCTTCGCTCTAATCCTATCCGTCTATGTTTGATCAGACGGCTCTCATGCCATGATACCCCTTCGCCGTATCAAAATTGCTAAAGAGACCCTGGTTAAAGTGAAAATCAACCCGCCGTCCCATAGGGAGTGTAGACTGTGTCTTGGATTAATTTCGCAGAGGCCCCTGCGTTTTCCAGAAAAAAGTGCCCAGTCCAGATAATTAATAAAACCAGGGAAATCATCTAGAAAATGGTTTTTAGTACAAATTTAATTGCAGAAACTTGTTTAATTCATAACAAATGCATATGATCTCCAAATTGGTCCATTCCAGTTCCTAAATTTTTGTAATAATATTGTCTACCCATTAGTGCCTCTGTTTTGACATGACAAACACATTAAAATTATTCTTTCACTTAATCTTGTATTGAGCACATAAAACATTAGAAAATCCATAACTTAAGATATATAACTCCAAATTTAATGATTCCAGTTCCTGTGATCTTATTTTAATGTCTAGTTTATTACTGTATATTTTATTTACATGGTTGGTGTAATGTTAATTTCTGCTATACTATGTATGTATTGTGTTGATGCGAGTAGACGAGCAGGCTGCACAGGATTCTGAGGTTCAACAAGTAGAGATAGCTGAGCAGGAGCTCGTGGAAGGCAAGTTGTGCCCTTGATCACTTCTTTTACCCATTCATGTTCTTATTATTCATAATGATCTGCATAGGATAATTTTGCTGGGACCCAATAGGATGCCCTAGATTTTGACTATCTTTATACCTTGCTTCACCACTGGTTTTACTACTAAAGTTTTGGGTAGTACATGCTATTGCTTTATGTGGAATTGGGTATAGAGATATTCATCACTCATTGTTATACTATTTATTGTTATCTGTTTTATTCTTCCTTGTTCATGTTAAGATCATTATGTTAATGGGAACATGGAGAACCACCCAGGAAAACAGTGCTACCACAAGGGTTTAATGGGACGCCCTTGGCTGATTAACTAGGAAAGCTAGTGGAGGGCTACCTTACCCGAAAGGGGCAAGGGCAGTAGGGGAGTGGTCAGTGTAGGGAGGTCCCTGGTTGATTTTGCTGCGATGGCGGTCAGCCAGGAACCCTGCATTGGAACTTCCTATAAACTGTAGCGGGTAGTCTGAAGCTAGTGGAACTTTGTAAAGGCCTCATAGTGGTACCCTGCCTCGCTTCCTAGGTAGAGGTGTATGGAGTCTGATCAACTCTGTGGCAAATGGGTAACACGACTTGTGGGTAAAGATGCGCAACCTCTGCAGAGTGTAAAACTGGTATACTAGCCGTGCTCACGGTCATGAGCGGCTCGGACACTCACATGATTAATATATGGAACTTAAACTTAACCTGTCATTTCATTGCATTTGGGATTATTTTATTATCACTTTTATTTATTATTACTAAGGTTTGGTATTTACTTACACTTAGTAATTGCTAATAAAATTTTGACCAACTTATAAAAGCAATGCTCAGCTTCAGCCTCTATTCCATTGATCAGCCTTACACTTCATGAACTCCCACCTTTGGTGAGTTCGTGCCACATTATTCCCCACGACTTGTTGAGCTATGAACGTATGTGAGCTCACTCTTGCTGTCTCACACCCCCCCACAGGAGAAGAGCAGGTGGTCGAAGAGGAGCCGCCTAACACTGAGGAGTTCGATCTGATCTAGGTGGCGTTTCTCAGTCGACATTGGCGCCAACGATCCTTAGTTCGTTTTACATTTATTCTTTTACTTTGTAATAAGTCTTCCGCTATGTAATAAATACTCTGATGTTTATGACATTTATCTCTATACACTCTGTTATTATATATGTTGTCTTCTTGGCGCATGTATGAGATGCACCCGGCTTTGTTCCTTAAAACCGGGTGTTACAATCTCCAAGATGACTTGCCTAAGCTGTTGAAATTGGGTTATTTTAGTGAAGCGAAGAAAGAGCTGGTTCGTTTTGGTGGGGAAGAGACCACTCCGAAGCCAGGGAAGGATGAAGTGGTAGTCTTCAAGAGTTTCTTTAAGGTTGGCTTAAGATTTCCTTTGAACAAGATGATCGCTGTTGTATTGAAGAAGTTTGGGATCTACCTTCATCAGCTAACTCCCAACGCTATTGTCCGGCTTAGCATTTATATCTGGGCTCTCCAAAGCCAAGGGGTGGAACCATTTGGTGAAGGCTTCTGCCGAGTGCACGAGCTACATTATCAAACAAAAGCTAGAGGAGATGGGCTACATGAAAATTTTGGCTGCTACAATTTTGCCTATCGCAAGACCACAAAATTTCCAATGATTAGCTACCGAAGCAAGTGGCTGGCTGGCTGGAAGTCTGAGTGGTTCTATGTCAAAGTTAACGAAGATAAGGAGGACCTGGTCCAGAGTCCGCTAGAATTGATCTTCGAAGAGACCAGACCGCAGTGTAACATGACACCAGGGAGTCCAAGCCAAATTGCCCTGGCTGAATTTCGAGTTATTGCAGATCATATCGGCACTAGGGACTTAGTGCAAGAATTTTTGGCTTTCAGAGTGTTCCCAACTTTGCAGGAGTGGGACATGCCGAAGCTGAATGGGGAAAAGAAGAAGGGGGAATTTGTTCGGTTGCCTTACCATTATAAATTCAAGAAACATTTCAAAGTGCCCTGCCAAGAGTGGCTGGACATAATCGAAGCAATGTGCAATGATATTCTCGGCAACTACTCCAAAAAAGAAGATCAACTAATGACTGCGGCCTTCGGCACCTGCCCGAAGCGAAGGTTGAACCGGGTAATGCATGCTCTAAACTTTGAGTATCCTGACTACGAGCGGCTAGACAAGGATGCCGAAGGTCAAAAAAGAAAAAGAGTGGCTAGCGTTCTAAATAAAGACGATGAAAAACAATTGAAAGAGAAAAAGCTGAAGCCTGAGCCAAAAACAGATGCTTCGAAGAAGAGAAAAGCTACAGCTCCGAAGAAGAAGGCAATTGACGAAGAAGAAGAAACTGCTGCAACGCTCTCTACCACCGACGTGGAAGAAATTTTAAAGGTAATGACTGAATCTTTGCCTATCAAGCTATGTCCACTGGGGCCACGTCTAACGAAGCTTTTTCAGAAGGAAAAGGAGCCCGCGAAAATGGAGAAGACAACTAAGCCAAAGAAGCAAAGAATCATTACAGTGACTGAAGTCATCGAAGGGACACCGCCAGGAGCTTTAGCTCTGAAGGCGCCAGCTGTTGAGAGCACGACAGCCACCGAAGCTGCAGCTACAGAAGCCACAGCTACCGAAGTTGCCGCTGCCGAAGATACTCATTTAGAGTGCACAATTGCCGATATTGATAAGATACTGCAAAACATGGCTGCAGAAGAGGCTGCTGCAGCCACCGAAGAAACTATGACCCCAGAACCCGGGAAGGAGAAAGAAATAGCCGAAGACACTTCGAAAGACGAAATTTTTAACTTTCGAAACTTAGTTGGTCAAGAGCTAACAAAAGCTGAAAAAGAGGAGTTAAAAGAATATGCTATGTCTTGCGGATATCAGTCGGGAGCGCTTCTCTTCGGTGGCATCGATGACGAAAAATTGGGCTGCATCCGGGATCAAACCGGAGCGAAGGTTATCGGGTACTCTATCAAAGAGTATTGGTTTTCTGAAGCTCGAAAAAGATATTAGCCGCTACCGACGACAACACATCGTCGGTAGTTTATGCTATTCCAATTTTAAGGTAAACTTTTCTTTAACTTTTATTATTTCAATAACGAAGATGTTTTCTAACGAAGGTTGTTTATATGTAGAGTATGCTGCTAAGTAAAGCTTTGAAAATGCAGCAAGATTTGGAGGATAAAAAATAGGAAGTTATAATTGAAAACTTAGAAAGCAAGATAAAAGACCAATCAGCTGCTCTTGAAAAGAAAGACTTCGAGCTTCAGACAACCGAAGGCTTATTGGCAGAAGCTGAAGCTAAAATAGCAGAATTGAATACGAAGCTTGTGTCCCAGTCAGAAAGCTTCGAACAAGAGAAGCAAAAACTTAATGCAAAATTTGAAGCCGAGGTCCAAAAAAGTTTAGATTTGAAAAAGTCATTGGCAAGCCTTCAAAACAAATGTCTGGAATTCAGTAATCGATGTGTTCGACGGCAGAAGCAAGTCTTCTATTCGAGTGGAGCCAGCAGCGAAAAATTCACTCCTTCATCTGAGGACCTACAGGGGGCCTTCGAACATATCGAAGGTGAAATTGTTGATCTTGAAGAAGTTATAGCTAGTCATGGTGACTTTTGTGCCCTGGTAGCTTCTCGGGGTACAGCTATCGCCTTCCTAAAATCTGGCTGCGAACATGGAAAGATTATCAGTAGACCCAATTTTAGCTTATCACCAGCAGACCTTGATGATATTCCCAACCTTGCCCGAAGCATAGCAAATAGATTTATAAAACTGGTATGGACAAAAGGTGGTCGAAGCAAAGCTGGTGATGAGGCTCGAAGTCATCTTAAGCCGGTAACAAAATCAAACCTTGTGCTTACCTCTTCCTTCGAACTTGAATTTTGCTTACAATATTTGAATACGTACAGGATGACGAAGCCGAAGCTGAAGCTAAAGATTGAGAAGACGAAGCCAATGTTCAATGGATGATGAAGTCGAAGCCGAAGCTCAATGGATGCTAATGAAGCTTGTATAGATGACTGTAGAAAAAACTCTAAAAACCCTTGTAACAACCTTTGTAAAGAACAATGTAATTAATCTTTACTTCGTAAACTTTGTTCATGCCTTGTAATATATTTTTACCTTTCCATCAATGTATAAATTGCTTTGGTGTGAACGAAATTAGCATTTTTGAGCCAAAGGCGAAAAACACCTTCCCTTCTTTTCGTACACAGCGAAGCATAAAGACTGCTTCTTTTTCTTTTTGTCGAAGCCTTATTTTTAGAGCCGAAGCAACTACCTGTGTTATGATGATGATGATCCTATGTATGTCTAAATGAATGTTTATGAATGCAAATGTATGATGTAATGTATGGTGCAAATGAATGTCTAGACACACACATACGAAGCCACAACCATATCCTTCATTCCCTTAGGAATAACCGAAGTCTCTTTGCCGTTTATTTTTCGGCTTCACCGCTTATTTTTCGGTGTATCAGCGCTGACTTTTCGCTGTAAGTTCTGCAATCCCTTAGGAACGTCTTTTGAACCTCTTCGCCTTCTATTTCAGTGGAATCGTGTTGACTTTTCGCGCTTCGCCTTATATTTTGGCGGAATCAGTGTTGACTTTTCGTTGTAAGCTCTGCATTCCCTTAGGAACGACTTTTGAGCAGAAAACTTACACTACGCTCCCTTAGGAACGGCTTTTTGTAGCTTCGTCGTGCTCTGCATTCCCTTAGGGACGACTTTCGAGCTTCTTCCTGTTTTCCTTTTCTCTTTGCACCCGATGGTGCATGCTCAGCTTTTACATTTACATCTTTGGGGGATATTGCTCTTGTAGAGATGAATTAAGAAAAAAGAGAAATTACATGCTATGGCCCCATTAAAAACCTTTCTCCCCCTTTGGAAAGGAAAAGGGTGCCATAGGAAAAAATAAAAAACAAAAAGATTAATTAAGCTACACATAATATCGCCAAAGCTCATCCGCATTCCAGGATCTAGGAATCTCGTTGCCGTCCATATCCTTCAATCTGTAGGAACCGGGTCTTGACGAAGATACTACCAGAAAAGGTCCTTCCCACTTCAACTATAACTTGCCTACTGTGTCTGGGTTGGCAACTCTCCGAAGTACCAAGTGCCATGGCCTAATATTTTTTAACCGAACCTTTCTATCACGCCATTTTATTGTTTCGGCTTGGTATTTATTAATGTTCTCCATAGTCTGAAGCCTGATCCCTTCTATACCATCTTTTGCCACAGAATAATCAGCTTCGTTCTCTGCCGAAGCCACTGTTCTTATTGATCATGTCTTAGCTTCTTCCGGGGTTATTGCTTCGTCACCAAACAATAATTTGAATGGTGTAAAGCCTGTTGACCTCGAACTGTGTTCACGTAACTCTTTGAAAGCTTCGGCATCAAACTGTGTTCCGTCGTCCACAGTAATAGCCTTTGGCACTCCGAAGCGACAAACAATATTTTGCCAGAAAAACTTCTGAACAGTGACCGAAGTTATTGTGGCTAAAGGCTTCGCCTCAATCCACTTGGAGAAATACTCTACCGCCACCACAACATATTTTAGATTTCCTTGTGCTGGTGGAAGTGGGCCTAACAAATCAAGGCCCCACCTTTGCAACGGCCAAGTGGGCTGTATTAGCTGAGTCAGAGATGAAGGCTATTTTTGATCTCTTGCACATTTTTGACAACCTTCACACTTTTGGACTAATTCTGCTGCATCCGAAGCTGCCTTTGACCAATAAAATCCTTGACGAAAGACTTTTCCCAGCAAAGGCCTAGACCCAATGTGAGATCCACACAGACCTGGGTGTATTTCCTTCATCAATTCTATACCTTCAGCTCTGGATAAACATTTGAGCAATGGAGAGCAGACTCCATGTTTGTATAACTCCCCTTCTATTATTACATATGGTCGGGCTCTTGCTTCTATTCTTTTATTATAAGCTTCGTCATCTAAAAGACAATTGCCCTAGAGAAAGGATATAATCTCAGTTCTCCAATCTTCACTATGAACAGGGGATATATTGAGCACTGCTCTTTCAAGAAGTTCCACTGAAGGTGCTCTTATTGTCTCAAAGAATACTTCCGAAGGTAAAGGCAGCCCCTGTGCCGCTGATTTGGCTAATAGATCGGCGTGCTCATTTTCTCCTCATGGAATGTTCTTGACAGAAAACCCTTCGAAAGAAGCTTTGAGCCTTCGAACTGTATCCAAGTATTTCTCAAGCTTCGGATCTCTTGCTCTACAACTCTTGTCAATATGCCCAGAAATAACTTGGGAATCGGTTTTGAGAACCGCCCTTCTTATCCCCATTGCCTTTAACTTCCGAAGCCCCAAAAGCAAAGCTTCGTATTCAGCAATATTATTTGTGCAGCTGAAATCAAGTTTCGCTGCATAACATGTTTTGACTTTGGAGGGTGCAACTAAGATAGCAGCTGCACCTACCCCGAAGGTTCCCAGGAATCGTCGCAGAACACTGTCCAAGCTTCGGCATCTTTACTTGCTTCTTCTTCCTGAGCCCCTAGCGTCCAATCAGCGATGAAGTCTACTAACGCCTCGGACTCGATCGAGGATCTATGCACATAATCAATGGTGAATTTTTTGAGCTCCGCAGCCCACTTTCCAATTCTTCCAGTAGCTTCTTTGTTCCTCATAATATCCTTCAAAGGCTGTGAAGAAGGAACAATTATATGGAATGCTTGAAAGTAATGCCGAAGCTTTCTAAAGGCCATTAAGACAGCTTACAACACTTTCTCCAATTCTGTATAGTTTTTCTTTGATAAGCTGAGGACCTTAGAGACGAAGTATACTGGGGCTTGCTTTTTGATTTGTCCTTCAAGCTTTTCCTGCACAAGCGCTGCGCTTACTGCAGAATGCGAAGCTGCCACATATAACAACAGAGGAGCCCCTGGCGTGGGTGGAGTTAACGTTGTTAGGTCTACCAGATACTGCTTCAGCTCTTCGAAGGCTTTTTGCTGAGCTAATCCCCATTGAAAGACTTCGGTCGACTTCAGCACTTCAAAGAATGGTAAGTTTCTCTCTACTGATCTAGATATAAATCGATTCATAGATGCCAGTCTTCCTGTTAGCCGTTGGGCTCCCTTCTTTGTGCTTGGCGGCTCCATCCGAAGAATAGCTTCGATTTTTATTTGGATTAGCTTCGATCCCTTTTGTTGAAACTAGACAACCAAGGAATTTTCCCTTCTTTACTCCAAAGACACATTTTTCTGGATTCAACTTCAGGCCAGCTTGCCTAAAATTAGCAAATGTTTCCTGCAAATCAACAATGTGATTTTCTTGCTTCGTGCTTTTTACTATGATATCATCAACATATGTTAGCACATTTCTGTCGATCTGAGAATGAAGGACTTTTGCTGTCATTCTGCTGAAGCTTCCTCCAGCATTCTTGAGCCCCTCAGGCATCCGAAGATAACAATATGTACCACTAGGGGTTATGAATCTGGTTTTCGGCTCATCTTCCTTCTTCATCCAGATTTGATGGTAGCCTGAATAACAATCTAGTAGACTCATGAGCTCCGACGAAGCTGCTGCATCTACTAGAGAATCTATCCTCGGTAATGGAAACTCATCCTTCGGACATGCCTTATTGAGATCAGTAAAATCGATGCACATTCTCCATTTACCATTGGCCTTCTTCACCATAACAGTGTTAGCTAGCCATTCTGGGTACTTTACTTCTCTGATGACTCCAGCACTAAGAAGTCTTTTCACTTCATTCCGAGCACCTTCGGCTTTGTCGTCAGAGATTTTCCAAAGCCTCTGCTTTCTGGGTCTGAAGGATGGATCAACAATGAGCGAGTGTTCAATGACATCCCTGTTGACACCACAAAGATCGTTGGCGGACCATGCGAAGACATCTTTGTTGTTGAACAGAAACCTTATTAAATTTTTCTCCTGTTCCTCAGACAATTGAGATCCCAGCAACACCTTCTGTTCTACTATATCTTCGCATAAGAGCATGGGCTTCGGCTGATCGGCCGAAGCAGCCTTCTCCCTTCTATACTTATATTGCTCACAAGCTTCGGCTCCATCTATATTATGGATTGCTTTTGAATCTGTCCAGTTTCCTTCAGCCTTTCTGGCAGCTTCCTGGCTTCCATGAATAGCAATAGGCCCTTGATCCGAAGGTATATTCATGCAAAGATATGCTGGATGAAGAATTGCTTCAAAAGCATTGAGTGTCCCACGACCAATGATTGCATTGTAGGGGTACTCCATGTCGACAATATCAAACACAATTTACTTAGTTCTTGTATTGTTGACAAATCCGAAGGTCACTGGCATCGTGATCTTGCCGAGCGCTACAATCTGTCTTCCTCCGAAGCTACAAAGAGGGTGTGTAGCATCATGAATCTTATCCTCTGGCTCTTGCATCTGTCTGAAGGCCTTAGCAAATATAATATCCGCTGCACTGCCTGTGTCAACCAGAACATTGTGAAACAGAAATCCTTTGATGACACAAGAAATAACCATAGCATCATTGTGAGGGTAATCCTTGAGCTGAAGGTCCTCTTGGGAGAAGGTAATTGGGATGTCAGACCATCTTGACTTGATGAAGGGTCCCTATACCCCGACATGTTGTACCCTTCTCTATGCCTCCTTCTTCTGCCTCTTGTTGGCCGGCTCTAAGGATGAACTGCCTGTTATCGGGAGTACCAGCTTCGAAGCCGAAGCATCTCTAGCTTGGTTGTTGAATGAAGCCATCAGCTCAAAAAGTGGAAGTGAGTTCACCGGAGGTGGGCGCCAATGTTGGGGACTTGTTCTCAAGTGCTATAAATTAAGAACAAGGCAACACAAAAAATGTTAAACGTTAAGGTCCTTCGTCCTTCGAAACATTATTTCCCTTGGAATATAATGATCTTTGCACGAAGGTTATGAAGGACATACCTTCGGCAACATAACATATAATGATGAAGAAGAAATCATATGAAATGTAAAAGATAGGATAAACAATTATATATCAACTCATTTTTATTTCATCATCATGGAAAAATAGAAATGATATTAAATTACAAATGTACCTTCGGCTTGAAAGGAGATGAGAGTACAAATGCCACGTAAGAGCAAAAATACCAGTCAACGTGAACAGTACTGGGGTACTGTTCATCTATTTATAGGCACAGGACGCAGCCTGTGCAAAATTACATTTATGCCCTTTACAATCGACTACAATACTAGCACAAAACATCATGAGTCCTTAGGTCATTTCATCTTTAAGTCGGTTTAGCCCTTCGTCTTGAGATCCGTCACTGTGCCAAAGCTTTATAAGTGATGGCTTCAGTGCTGCTTCTGAGAGATCTGCCGAAGGTATTCTTCTCCCTTTAGGATCTTCGGCTACGAAGCATACCCCCAACAGGACCACTACCACCAGCCCAAGGAAATCTATGATATGTTGTAGTAGCAGTGGAGTATTTCTCAAAATGGGTCGAAGCTAAACCACTAGCTACAATAACATCAACCACAGTCCAGAAACTTTTTGACAAAAATATTATGATATCCTGGTCCCTAGGATGGTGATATCCTGGCCTAAGGCTTAATAGAATTAATAGAGTATACATACCAACAAGGTCCATCTTCTTTTTTTGGAAGCCTATCTCGAAAAAACCTCCAAGTTATGCGTGCTTGGCTTTGAGCAATTTGGGATGGGTGACCGACCGGGAAGTTTTCTCGGGTGCTCAAGGGTGGGGACAATGTGTGCACAAAAAACCAATGTTGGTCTGTGGACTCACTTCCACGATATGATCCTAAAGAGCTACTAGGAGTAAGTACCGTCGGTCTAGGGATTGGACGGGGTGTTACAAGTGGTATCTAAGCCGACCCTCGAGGTTTCACACGAGTGTGTGGGTTAGGAGTTTGGGTATATGGCACATGGTGCATGTGGGCCTAGAGTGGTCACATGGCATGGCATATGACGACACTATGGCAGAACCACCCGGATTATTCCAACTTAAGTGCCCAAGTCCTGCCTTAGAGGCAACGACACACTTAAATCGGAAAAAACCGTCAGTCCCTCGGATCTAGTCCGATAAAGCCACTAATAGGATCGAGTACCACTTGCTCACTCTAAGGTGAGACATAGAAAATACAATAAAGCATAATACCACAATTTAAAAGAGTACTTAATGTTATTACATCATCATCAGAGTTTCAAAAGTAGTAATCATTGTTCTCGATGCAGCGGAAATTAACTAACGATAAAAGAAAGGGAGGATGGCGAAGTCTGGTCCATCACTCCTCATGCTCCTCTACTGCTGAGGCAGGGTCCCACTCGACTGTCCAGCCTGGTGGCAGGGTGGATGGCCAAGTCACTCCAGCAACCATGTCATCCAAAGTACCTGTAAAATTGTGCCACAAGCAAGGCTAATTATACTAATACTCAGCTAGACTTACTCGGTGTGAGGAGTCTACTCTACCTCTAGACCACGAAGATGTTTGGCTAAGGGGTTTGGGTTGCCAAAAACACTAGCTGAGTCTAAAAAAACAGTTTTAGCTTTTCCAGTTCTAGCATATTTAATTAAGCTAGGTTTGCTCCTTTCTAAGCATACATGGTAACAATCATTTAGTACAATCAACATATTTCTCAAGAAAACCTCATTTCACTTCTTACTCGATGCAGTAGCATGGATCAAGCAGTCTCATTAGCTGCGAGAAGCAGACGATTCGAATCGAGTTTTTAACCTTGCAAGGTAAACCTACATGACGTGGCAAGGCACTCTGTCCCCACACACATCAATCATCCCCGTCGATTCCCTGGCAATAGAACAGGGATCACCGCCTTGGCATACAATGCCCCACTGACCCTGGCTGCCGCCATGTAGTGACCGCACTTGTACCCACCATATCCGGAATGGGAGACCACGTCTCAGGACGTGTGAGGAGAGAAGTCTGTGGGTAGGTTCACTCATACTAGGCTTACCATTTGTACCATATTTCTTGGCATGTGTTTAGTACGTTCAAACGCTTGACACATGGTACCACACATTATTCCTTATTTCAATTTTCGTCTCGTGGACAACGCATCCCCATGGATCGTTGTCCACAGACCATCCTCATTCCAATATAAAAATGGATACAACCAATTCCTGACCTCGTGCAAGTGCTAGAAAATCACTCGACATCTACCGAGATCCCTAATTAGCAAAGCAGCTACTCGACCTAGCATACTAGTATCCATCTCAAAAGGACTCATGAGTTCATGCAACTAGGGTTTCAGGCAACTCCTACACTTAAGTGCACAGTACAAGCCTACAAACATTAAGTGCAGTAAAATAGCATATATAACGGCTATGCATAAAACCGGGGCTTGCCTTCAATGGCTGGGGCGGGGAGATCCTCGGTGGCAAGCTCTAGTGCTGGCTCCTAGACTCCCTCCTGAGCAACTCTTTGCTCTGGGATGAGCACATACTCTCCGTCAGCGAGGTTGCAATCTATCGAGTGCAATGAATAAGATACATGTATGCTATGATACGCAAATTTAGTAACTATGATGCATGGTGAAGTAATACTGAGGTAGTTGGTAAACTAGGGCTTCCTTGTCGTACGAAGCTCTTAGGGGTCTATACTTAGCAGTCTAGGTTTTGAGTGGATTAAGATTTAGATCATCCCTTAAAGTTTTAGTGGGCACTTAGAGGGGTTTTGTTGGAGTGGTGAGTGTAACATTAATTTCCTCTACCAATTTCCCTTTTCATTCTCTACTTATTCTTTTAAGGTGGGTTTGAACTACCATAGTGATTTAAAATTTTTCAAAAATTCTGTAAATATTACAGTGGGTTAATATTGGTCACTGTAGTCTATCCTATAAATTTGAGGTTAAAAACAAATAGAATAAGCCCTAGACAAAAATAACAAAGGTTAGGGCAGAGGGTCACTTTGCACTACAACTCTTATCTAGGTGGGGGTTTTGTACTAAGGCTTATTTTTGCTGGTATCTATGTGTGATAACATGCTTCTGTGCCAAAAATCATACAGGGCTACTTAGTGGTTTTTTAGTTGTGATTTTCCAAAGTTTAATGCCAAAAAGACACTTATAACTAACTTGATATTTGAAAAATATCAAATAACAGAACTTGTATTTTCCTAGATTCTTATTAGCATAAGAGTAGTCATTCCTAAGGTTGGGGTGTTTTCTCCTTAGGCTGATTTTTCTATGACTTTTCAAAGTTCTCTCTATTTTCATTAAATAAATGGTGGTGTACTTTCTTTTTACTCGACTTGGGTTCAACAAATTTTTCTTATGAACTACATCACCTAGGCAGGTTAGGAAAAATGTGGTTGCTCTCTGGTTCCCATTTTTAATCCCCTTTTACATTTTCCTAAGGTTTGGTCAAACATAATTTTTAGTGGATACACCTCCCTTAACCTAGTAGACTTGGGAGCTTAATATTTTTAAACAGTGTAACTACTAGTTAAGTATATCTCAAATTTTTCTCAACCCTAGTTTAAAAGCCTTTCTATTTTTCCTTTTGTTATTAAGTTTTGGGTAGTTTGCTTATTTAAATCAAAACTCTAGAAAGTATTGCAGGAACCATGGTGTTTATTATTTTTGCATGATAGTTTATAATATGTAGGTCCTAGCAAAATTTGTTTGACCAAATTTAGTTGAATATAACTCAAGTTATGAATTTTCAAGTTCCCTGCTCATTTGAAAAGAATAAATCTAAAAGTTTAAAGGAAAACGGCTTTGCATCGGGGTCCCTGGGCTTATTATTAACCGAGTCGTTTAAACCGTGCCCCTGGGGAACTATTCATATGAGTCACTGACTTAACACTTAACCCCCTGGCCTTTTCCCTTCTCTAACCCGCACTCCTTCCTCACCGGAACAGTAGCCGAGGAGAGAAAAAGCGGTCGTGCGGCTTACCGGCGATGGTAGAGGTCCGGCGAAGGGTCGGGCGAGGTCTAGGGGTCTCTGGCGGTCACGTCGAGGTGCGGGTCGCTGGTGGTGGTCATAGGAGGTGGGCTGGCCGCGTGCGCAGGCGGTCGGGCTCGTCGGCGTTGCGTGCTCCAGGCTGCTCACGGCGGTAGAGCTCAATCAAAGTGCTCGAAGAGCTTCACGGGAAGTCAGTGGAGTCGTGGGTACAAGGAATTTGGAAATGGCTCACCGTGCAGTTCGGCCCATGCGAGGCGGCGGTCGGCTAGAGTCCCGAGATGGAAATCTGGTGCCTCTGGCGAAGTAGTGTTCGGTTTGAGGGCTCAGGAAGCTCTACGGGGCTCTAGGGAAGCTAGCCGTGGAGCTGGATTGGGTGGAGGTGGGCCGGAGTGGCTGGTCCACGGTGGGCGGGCTCAGGTGGCCGATGGCACGCCGTGCTCAGAGAGAACTCTAGCGAACTCGGGCTCCGGTAGAGCTGAGGGCGTGTGGGGGAGTACGGTCATGGCCTTGGGCTGCTTTATAGGCGCGGGCACGGGCGAGGGCGCGGGGTCTAGCGTCGCTTGGCACGGGCGCGCGGGGCCAAGCGCAACAGGTCAAACACGTGGACGTTTGTTTCTGCCCTTGTCCAAACGCCTTCTAGTCGACCAAACGTGAAAATATTGCCAAAAATCCTGTATAGAGTCTCTTCACTATGCCAAGGAATATCTGTCTTGTGTGAGTTCCAAGTGAAGATATGGTCGGGAGTGGAAGATATGGTGGTGCCAAGTCAGGTCTGTCTGGACTATTCAGCCCGAGACAAAACCCATGCCAATTCATGTCAAACGGTTTTGGTTGGAGTTCAAACATTACTAGAGTGTTCCTAGGGTATTTTGGCGCCCCTTTGTCAATTGGACCATGTGGATTTGGAGTTTGCAACTAAGTGAACACATGTGATCTTTAGAAGAGGGCTAAAAATAGACTTAGAGAAAAAGGGATTTTTCTTTTATGCTTCCCACATGAGTGATCATTTTGGGGATTTTGTGGGACCTTTTCGGGAAAAACAGCTTACTATTTCTTGTGAGTATTTAAATATGCTACAACTTTGGTGAATGGGTTAAGTCTTGATTTGGTGATTTATATAGTTCTACCACTAATCCTTTCTTGGTGCTCTAATGGCTTAAGGAGGGTAGTCCTAGGGTTTGAGCATTTTTCTCAATTAGATGTGCATGAAAAGGGCTAGGATATGCCTTCTAGTATGATCACACTTGGTTAAGACCTTGCTCCATAAATTTGGTGCCTCTTTCTTAAACTAAAACACATGTGATAATAGGTCACAAGTGTATGTGTTGAGCAAAGGCCCTGAGTAACACCTAGGGTGTTATAGCCCTCCCCCTTACAGGAATCTCGTATAGAGATTTGGGTCGAGGTCCCTTAGTGGTGACGAGAAGGTGCGTGCTTGCATGGTGTGGGTTTGTTTGTTAAGGTTCCTTAGTAAACTGCTCTTCGAATGTCATCTTCTTTGCAACTTCAGAAGGAAGCCCTTCTCGATTTAGTTTTACAGCTTACTCAGTTTCTGTTAAGACCAACTTTCTTATATTTGGATTCAAAGGGCAGGGGGGTTTGGGTCATAGTTACATACCGATCTCTTTAGGTAGATAATCGGGGTAGTTTGAGCGCAGAAAATCCTCAGTCTCCCAGGTAGCCTCTTCTTCTGAATGGTTGCTGCACTGGATCTTGTACATTATGATTGACTTAGCACGAGTTGATCTTTCCTTATGGTCCAGTATTTTGATAGGGTGCTCTTGGTATGACAAGTCTAGTTCTATCTCTAATTCAGGCTCTGCTAGTACTTCTGTTGGTATGCGGACACACTTTTTCAGCTGAGATAAATGGAACGCATCATGAATTACAGACATGTGAGGTGGTAGCTTCAACTGGTATGCTACAGGTCCACAAGCTCTTTGATCTCATAGGGCCCAATATAGCGAGGGGCTAATTTGCCTTTAATCCTAAATCTCTGAACACCTTTAGTGGGTGAGACCTTAAGATACACATGATCTCCCACTTCGAATTATAGAGGCTTTCTCCTTTTATCGTGATAGCTCTTTTGCCTGGCTTGAGCAGCTTCTAAGTTCTTCTTAATGACTCTGTCCTTGTCCCCAGCTTCAAGTACTAGGTCGGGCCCAAAGATTTCCCTTTCTCCAGCTTGTGACCAATTGAGCAGTGTTCTACACATTCTCCCATACAAGGCCTCGAAGGGTGCCATCTTTAGGCTGGATTGGTAGTTGTTATTGTAAGAGAATTCTGCCAGTGAAAGACATTTGTCCCAATTTTTGCCATAGTGTATCACACACACTCTCAACATGTCCTCGAGAATCTGATTTACTCTTTCCATTTGGCCATCAGTTTGAGGATGATATGCTGAGCTTCTAATAACGGTTGTTCCAAGTGACTTCTGTAGCTATTCCCAGAAACGTGCTATGAATTGCGTTCCTCTATCTGAGATGATGTTCCTTGGTATTCCATGCAAGCGCACTATTTGGTCAATATAGATCTCTGTGTACCTTTCTGCCCTGTGGATGGTATGCACTGGTAAGAAGTGAGCTGTCTTGGATAGCCTATCCACAATGACTCATATGGAATCGTGGTGTCGGGAGGTGTTGGGCAATCCCACAATAAAGTCCATGCTGATGTCCTCCCACTTCCAAGATGGGATAGGGAATGGCTGTAAGGTACCTGCTATCTTCAAATGACTTGCTTTGATTCTTTGGCAAGTGTCGCACTTAGACACGTACTTAGCAATTTCTCTCTTCATCCTAGTCCACTAGTACAAGGATCTGAGATCATGATACATTTTGTTGCTTCCGGGATGCATGGAAAATTTGGAGAGATGAGCCTCATCCAAAATTTTCATTGTGAGTTCTGGATCCTTGGGAACAACAAGTCAGTCTTCAAACCATAAAATGCCCTTACAGTCCTGATGAAAGCATTTATACTTATCCACCTTTAGGTTGAGCATTCTCTTAATGATTTGAATGCCCTTGTCACTGAGCTGTGCCATGATGATCTGATCCTCCAAGGTTGGCTTGACTGAGATATAATCCAGAGTACTTGGAGAAACCACTTCCACGTTCATTTTGCTCAACTCGTCGCACAGAGCGGCAACATGAGAGTCTATGGTTAGACAGTTGCACTGGGCCTTACGACTCAATGCATTTGCTACTATATTTGCCTTGCCGGGATGATAGTATACTTTTAGATCATAATCCTTGATTAACTCTAACCATCTTCTCTGCCTCATATTAAGTTCAGCCTGAGCAAAAATATACTTGAGACTCTTGTGGTCATTATAAATATTACAGTGAGCTCCCATTAGATAATGCCTCCATATCTTCAGAGCATGAACTACCGCTGCTAGCTCCAGATCATGTGTGGGATAATTTTGCTCATGAGGTCTGAGAGCTCTTGATGCATAGGTAATGACTCGGTTGTCTTGCATCAAAACACAACCTAGTCCAATGCCCGAAGCATCACAATACACATCAAACGATTTGGCATTGTCAGGCTACGCTAGTACGGGTGCGGTTATCAGATGCTACCTCAAGGTGTGAAAGGCGTCTTCACATTTCTGACTGTGACACCCCAGTGTCACCTAGGGTTTCTCTCAAAGTGGCAACCCAAGAACCATCATTTTATGTGAACCAAAGTAAGCATGAGCATCAAATTAACTTAAGTAAGAAGGAATTCACCAAGCATATGCTTAAAAGTATCATGATCAAACAATTGAGACCTTTAAGAAGGCAAGAATGTGTAACCCTAATAAAAACCCTATGTAAGCCCCATGAGCAAAATTCAAGAAAATAAGGAAAAGGGTATGAAAAATTTAAAATTATGACTTGAGCCAATTATGAAAATTAAAGTATATTTAATAAGCAACAAGAAAGGTTGAGAAAGCTTAGCCAAAATAACTCAAATAATTCCCCAATCAGCCCTTGGACTATGAACTCTTGGAGAAATTTAGATTTCTGAATTTCTGAAATTCAGAACCCTTTCCAAAGATCAACTGCGTTCTCTGTTTTTCGAAACTCAAAGCCAGGAGATCCAAATATCAAAGTTGTGCCAAATTCCCTTGAACACGTCCTGGAAAAATTTGAACTCAAACCAAATTCATTTGACACGGTTTTGGCGCAGTTTGACCTCGGGACCAGGCATTCTGACACTGGCACCTTGGTGACGCTACAACTCCCTGTCCCTAGCCTAAAACCGCGTGACGTCCATACACAAAAGACAAAGCAAGGTCTGGTGAACAAATCCTTCACAGCGATCTTGCCCAAATTCGCGAAGATTTGCGCCCAACCAGCGCTTGAACTCGGGCAGAAGCATTGGGAACACGTGTTCGACCGTGGCTGACACCCCGGTTCACGCTCGTTCGCGCACCGCGCCTCCCAGTGCATGCCCGCGCGCGCTCGCCGGTCCACGACCGCCCGTGCACCGCGCCGTGCCTATAAAGCCTCCCCAGGCGTGCCTCACTTCAACCCGCGCTTACCCTCACCGGCCAGCCACCTCTCCTTAGCTCCGGCGAGCTCAATTCCGCCCGCCATTGCCGCCAGAGCTTCGGCCGCCGTGGCCAGCCCACTCCAACCACCCTCGAGTCGAGCTAGTGCTTCGGCTAGCTCCACCAGTAGCCCGTGAAGCTCGCCAAGCCCTCGGACCAGGTCGGACTTCACCGGAGGCCCGAGATCGACCTCACCGGACTTCGGTCTTCCGCCGCCGCGAGTGGACCAAGCTAACCAGTGAGTCTCCGACCAATTCCTTGCACCCATATCTTCTCTGGCACCCCGTGAACCTCTCTGACCCATCCAATTGCTCTATCTCGCCGTGACCAGGTCGGACTCCTCGCCGCCGACGAGCATCCCCGCCTGCGCATGGACCGACCGACTCCGGCCATCTCCGACGGCGACCCGCACCTTGTTGTGATCCCCGAGACCTCCCCTACGTCCTCGACCACTTCACCAGAGCCATCTCGCCGCTGGTAAGCCCCTCCGCCCTTTCTTCCGCCGTGGTTACTGTTTAAGTTAGAAGAAGGACATCGGGTTAGGATTTGTAGAACCCGAGGGATTTTCTGTAACGTCAGTGACTCATGTGAATAGTAGCCTAAGGACTGATCCGCGAGGAAAACTTAAAAACCCGCCAGGGACCTCAGTGCAAAGTGGATTTTCATTAAACCAATTCTGTTAATCTTTTTAAAATGACCAGAGAACTTAGAAAACCCATAACTTGATGAATTCTTCATAAAAAGTTGTCAAACTAATTTTGTTAGCTCCTGAATATTATGAACTATCATTTAAAAATGATAAACCCTATACTTTCTGTTCTAAATTTTAGAGTTTAAAATTAAAAACAGAAGCTTACCAAACCTAGTTTAATTAAGGAAAATTAGTTTTTCTTCTGTCCTGAACTTGAGAAAATTTGTAGATGTTCAAACCTCATTTAGACACTGTTTAAAAATAGTAGGAACCCCAGCATTGGAAAATATGATGTAGTTATTCATTTAAAACTATTCTGCCCAAAACATAGGAAAAACCAGAAAGGCGTTAGAAATTGGTGAACAGTGAGTAAAATTATTTTTCCTAGTTTGCTTATGTAACAAAGAAGCTAGGAAAAATACAGAGACTATTAGTTCAGACCAGTTTTAAATTAAAATGTTTTATTTAGCCTCATTTGGACTGAAAATCAATTATTAGAGTAGCAAAATTACAACCAAAAATGAGTAATAAAAATCCAGTGGACCTACAACCACCAGAGCCCCACTACAAAAATAAAGAACACCTCAGCCCAACTTTTTAAGTAAGGAAAATAAATATAAAGTGATAATAAGGCATTTTCCAAATAAATCTTGAACAACCCCTAATGATGTGATAATGGGCAACCAAATATTAGCTAAGTCCATAGTAAGGTAAACCACCAGAGGAAAATGCAAACCCATGAAAAAGAAGCAAATCCCATACCTATTGCTAGTATTTTATGAGAAAGGCCATTTAATTCAAATAATGCATACCACCCCTTCCCTTAAGCAAAAAGAGGCCAAATCTCAGAATGATTGCTCTTGCACAAAATAATAACCAAGAAAAATAAGAACTCTGTTGTTTGATGTTTTTTAAGTATAGTGGTAGTAGAAAGCACCCATTTGGCTAGAAACTTGAGAAAACCATAGAAAATTTATTAAAAGGTATTAATGACTAGAAATTTGTATCAAGTCATGTTATAGCACCTAAAGGCCAGCAAAAATAAGTTCTGGAGAATTACCCACTGTTAAATAATAGTTGTAGTTCAAAGCACCCCTTCTGCCCTAAAATTTAATAATTTTGTCCAGAGAAAACTATTCACTTTCTGATCCCCAAATTTTGAGGCAGAGAAACATACACCAGTTTCAAGCCACTGTAATTTTTGCAAAATTTTTAGAATTTTATAAAAGCAACTTGTAGTTCAAACCCACTCCAAAACATTTAAGAGAATAAAAGAAAAGGAAAGAAGAAATAAACCCCACTCCAATAAGTCTAACTTAAATACTTATCAATTCTCACTAAGGTTTAAAAGGTATTCAGTGGAACCCCAAAAATAAACCTACCACTTACCTTAGCTAAGTTTAACCCAAATTACCAAGTATACCACCCAAGGGTCTTACATAAGTAAAATTGACTTTGTTTAAACTCAAGAAGATCATACACCTTCAAGTTGTAATTTCTAAAAGCACATGTCATATCATGTATATATCTTACGCATTGCATTTGTTAGACTGTAATCTTGCCGACGGAGAGTACGTGCTCATCCCCGAGCAAGGACCTGTCCAAGAGGAGGACCAAGAGCAGGCTTCAGAAGCTGCCAGTGAGGATCTCCCCGCAGCCCCAGCAATTGAAGGCAAGCCCCGGTTTTATGCATAACCGTATTATTATATGCTACTTTACTACACTTAATGCTTGTAGGACTGTAATGTGCACTTAAGTGTAGGAGTTGCTTGAAACCTCTAGTTGCATGAACTTAGGATTCCTTTTTGAGATGAATACTAGTATGCTAGGTCGAGTAGCTGCTTGCTAATCAGGATCTTAGTAGAAGTCGAGTGATTTTTCTAGCATTTGCGCGAGGTCAGGAATTGATTGTATTCGTCTTGATAACGGGATATATGTTGGTCTATGGACTTGGATCCAGGGAGGATGCCTTGTCCATGAGACGGGAAAAAGAATTAAGGATTAATGTGTGGATACCTGAGTCAAGCTTTTGAACGTACTAAGCACATGCCGAGAAAAATGGTAACCGGTAAACCTAGTACCTGATTGAAGCCGGGCGCGGACTTTATCCCTCATGCGACCTGAGACTGGGTCTCCCATGCTAGCTATGGTGGGTATAAGTGCGGTCACTGCACGGCGGCAGCCGGGGTCAGTGGAGCATTGTATGCCAAGGAGGTGAGGCCTGGACGCGAACGGGGAATCGATGGGGACGGTTGTCATGTGTGGGGTCGGAGTACCCTGACATGCCGTGTGTTTAGGTTTACCTTGCAAGGTTAAAACTCGATTCGAATCGTCTGCTTCTCGCAGCTAATGAGACTGCTTGACCCCTTGTACTACATCGAGTAAGAAGTGAAATGTGGTTACATGAGATAACTTGTTGATTGAACTAAATGCTTGTTACCATGTATGCTTAGAAGGAGGAAATCTAGCTAAGTTAATGATGATAGAATTTGAAAGGCTAAAAATTGATTTTAGAAACAGCTAGTGCTTTTGGCAAACCAAACCCCTCAGCCAAACAGCTGCATAGTCTAGAGGTAGAGGAGTAGACTCCTCACACCGGTTAAGTCTAGCTGAGTATTAGTATACTCAGCCTTGCTTGTGGCACAATTTTTGCAGGTACCATTCAGGAAATGGTTGATGGTGTGACTTGGCCTACCACCCTGCCACTGGGTTGGACGGTCGAGTGGGATGTTGCTCCGGCAGGAGAGGAGCACGAGGAGTAGTGGGCTAGGCCTTGCCCAATTCCTTGATACCGACGACATCGATTATCCGCTGTACTTTATTTTGTGAACTTCATTTGCTACTCAAAAACTCCGATTAATGTAATAATTCAGTACTTAATTTGAGGTTTTCCTATTTTATTGTATTTCTTCTGTGACTCACCTTCGAGTGAGATTGTGGAATTTGATCCTGGTTAAGTGGCTCTATCAGACTAGATCTGAGGGACTGATGGGTTATTCCGATTTAAGTGTGTCACGGCCCCTGAGGCGTGATTTAGGCACTTAAGCTGGAATAATTCGGGTGGTTCCGCCACAGCTGGTATCGGAGCAAATTCCACCACAGAGAAGGACAATAAACCATGAATACCAATTTTCAAAATTTAAAACTTGCCTAGAAACTGCTATGGATCGTCAGGACTAGACCGCTAGACCTAGGACGAAAGGCCTTAGGCATAGAGGGAGAAATAGGTGGCTAACTAATTAGGCCCCGTGGGCCAGTACTTATATTTTAGGGATGCTCTAAAAAGCACCCTATTTTCTTTTGAGAGGCAACGTTACTTCCAGCATGCATGCATTATAAAACACAAAGAGTAAATTAAAATTTGAGCTAACCCACTCTCTTTAAACCATCCGGGCTCTCTTTTTCTTTTTCTTCCACCATAATCTTTACCTTTGATTCCCTTCCGCAAATGAATTCACCCACCCCCGCCAGTGGAGGAGACCCTTATTTCAGTTCTGACTTCCTTTCTCGCGATGGCTTTCCTTCCATCTTGTGGGAAGTGCTTAACTCCGCCGGTTACCCTACGCCCCCTTTGTACACGGTGCAGTTGTATGAGGAGCATCGGGTACCTCGTTGTCGGGTCTAGCTGACTTTGGAGGCTCATCCCCTTCAGCCGGGTTGGCGTTCTCTTGATTCTGAGACAATTGGACTCAGGACGGACGACACCGTCGAAGCAGTAGCCATGAAGACTTTGATGACTTTTTGTGGCTACCATCCCCTGGAGATGGTGATGCACCCCTTGGGACTCTTCCCTGCTGAGAAGAAGGATGATCCCATGTGGTGTAACCACGTGAGCCATGTAAAGGATGTGTGGGCAATGTATCCTGACTTGGTTGGGAGGGTCACTGTTCAGTGCATGAGTGCGTTGTACCACCTTCAGGCCCTTCAGAGCGATGCTATGGCACTCCTTGCTAACACCGCTCAGACTGCCAAGCTCACTCTCGACAGTCGAGAAGATTTTGTGGTCGATCTATCCACCGAGTTGGTAGAGAAGGATCTGCAGGTGGAGAGGCTGAGCCAGCGCATTGCCACCTTGGAGCGGCAAGTGGAGATCCGAGACAACACTATTGATGTCTTCGAGAACCAGCTTCACGATGTGCAGAGGGAACTCGAAGAGGCGAATGACCACTTGGACATGCACCACCTGGAGATGGAGGCCAATGAAGCCGGAAGCGAGGGAGAAGAGGCTCCCGAGGAGCTAGGACCAGCCCTTGGTGCCAATGGGACTACCTCCGTGATGCCTCCTTCACCCGTATCCAGTGTCGCTTCCACCCCTCAGGGTTAAGCAGTCACTTCGACACCATTAGGCGGATAGAAACCTATGCGAGCTTAGTAGTGTCAGATTTTGGACTAAGCTTATGGGTACTTTCCCCTGATCGATGTAACCCTGTGAACTTTTGAAATCTGTGGGATATTTGTCACCATGCTATCTTCATTTCGAACCTAATATTATGATTATGGAATTTTTTTCCTTCCATATGAGATGATATCTTATCGTTCAAAACTGTGAGTTGGGATAACAATGGCGACAATCTCTGTTTTCAGATGGCAGCTAGGCAGCGTCGCGGGCATAACGAGCAGGTTCCCCCGCCACCTCCTCTAGCTCCCACAGTGCAGGAGCTGATGGCCCAACAGAATGAGATTCTGCGACAGCTCTTGCAGCGCTAGCCCCACCCTCAGCAGCATGGTGGAGGCCAGCATCAGCGACCTCCGGCTATGGCAACATACCAGGAGTTTCTGAGCACGCAGCCGCCCTTGTTCACCAAGGACAGAGGATCTGTTGGACGCCGACGTATGGCTTCGCGTCGTCGAGTCCAAGTTTCCCCTCCTCACGGGAGACTGCCCTGATACTACCAAGACCCGCTTCGCCGCGCAGCAGCTTCGCGGATCTGCTCGGACTTGGTGGGATCACTTCCGTTGTATGCTCCCCGCTGATCGTGAGGTGTCTTGGGAGGAATTCAAGACTGTCTTCAGAGGACACCACATCCCAGCTGGCATTCTTGATCGAAAGTTGAATGAATTTCTGGCCCTTAATCAAGGAACCCGCACGGTACTGCAGTATGCGCAAGCCTTCAACGACTTATGCCAGTATGCAGGGTATCATGCTGATTCTGATGAGAAGAAGAGGGATCGCTTCCGCAGGGGTCTCAATACCAAGCTGCGGGAACGACTCAACACTGTCCGGGCTGATAGCTTCAATGAGTTGGTCAACATGGCCATCTCCTAGGAGGATTGCATTGTTGCTCACCGGGCAGAGAAGAAGAGAAAGGCACCAATGGCAGCACCATCCGCTCAGGCTCAGAGGTTCCAGATTGTTTCTCACAATCAGAGCAGGGGTTTTCAGCAGCAGGCAGGCAGATGGGTGATCAGGCCACCTCAGCAGCAGCAGCCGGCACCCAACCGCTTTCCAGCTCCCGCCCCAAGGAATGATCAGCCTCCGCAGCAGCAGGAGTTCCGCCAGGGCAATGGGAACAAGTGTTTCACTTGTGGCAATGTGGGCCACTATGCCAAGAATTGTCCCAGGAACCAGTAGAGGCAGATGCCAGCACCAAATCAAGACAAGGGAAGAAAGCAGAAGGTGCAAGTCAGGCAAGGGAAGCTCAACTTCACTACTCTGGAGGAAGTACCTGAAGGAGCTCCTATCATGACCGGTATCTTTTCAGTTTATAATCAACCTGCTTTAATTCTGTTTGATTCTGGTGCATCTCATAGTTTCATTAGCCAAAAGTTCAGTGCTAAATGTGAACTGCCATTCTCTCACTCTAAAGGGTCATTCATGATAGTCACCTGGGGTAAAATTGCAACTAATCAATTAAACCAAAGTGTGCCTATTCAACTGGGAAGCCACATTGTCAAAACCACTCTTCTTGTGTTGGGATTGGAAAATGTGGACATTATTCTAGGAGCAAATTGGATGACCTTGCACCAAGTTGTGGTTGATGTAGCCAGCCGTACCGTGGAAGTTAATTCTCTGTTCTGCGGGAACTTCGCCTTAATTCTGCCTAGTCAAGGCTCTACTCAGTCATGTGCTTTCTCTATGACGGAGTTACCTCTGAAGAAGATCCCAGTGGTCTGTGAGTATGCAGATGTCTTCCCTGATGAATTGCCAGGAATGCCACCGGACCGGGATATTGAATTCGCCATCGAATTGCAACCGGGAACGACCCCAATTTCCAAGAGGCCTTACCGAATGCCACCCACCGAGTTGGCAGAATTGAAGAAGCAATTGCAAGAGTTGCTGGATAAGGGATTTATTCGCCCAAGCACTTCGCCTTGGGGATGTTCAGCACTGTTTGTGAAGAAGGATGAAAGCTTGAGGCTGTGTATAGATTACCGCCCTCTTAATGTGGTAACTATCAAGAATAAGTATCCTTTGCCTCGTATTGATGTTCTCTTTGACCAGTTGGTCGGGGCCAAGATGTTTTCCAAGATAGACCTTCGCTCTGGCTACCATTAGGTCAAGATACGAGCGAGTGATATTCCAAAGACGACATTTTCAACCAGATATGGGCTATATGAATTCTTGGTGATATCATTCGGGCTGACAAATGCACCAGCATATTTCATGTATCTGATGAATTCTGTTTTCATGCCGGAATTGGACAAATTCGTGGTGGTTTTCATCGATGACATTTTGGTGTACTCAAAGAACGAAGAAGAACATGCCGGGCATTTGCATGTAGTGCTTCAATGTCTGCGAGAGCACCACCTTTATGCCAAGTTATCCAAGTGAGATTTTTGGCTGAAGGAAATCAAATTCTTGGGTCACACTATCTCTCAGGCTGGAATAGATGTTGATCCTGATAAAGTGCAAGAGGTGATGAACTGGAAGCCACCAACAACTATTCGCCAGATTCGGAGTTTTCTGGGATTAGCTAGTTATTACCGAAGATTTATTCCGGACTTCTCTCGAATTGCGAAGCCTATAACTGAGTTGCTGAAGAAAGAAGTCAAATTTGTATGGAGTCAGAAGTGCGAAGATGCCTTCCATGCATTAAGGCAGCATCTGACCACAGCTCCAGTATTGGCGCAGCCCGACAGCAGCAAGCCTTTTGATGTATACTGCGATGCCTCTGGCACCGGGCTAGGTTGTGTCTTGATGCAAGACAACCGAGTCATTGCTTATGCCTCAAGAGCACTTAGGCCTCATGAGCAAAACTATCCCACTCATGACCTCGAGTTGGCAGCAGTGATTCATGCATTGAAGATATGGAGGCACTATCTAATGGGAACCCACTGCAACATCTTCACTGATCATAAGAGCCTTGAGTACATTTTTACTCAGGCTGATCTTAACATGAGGCAGAGAAGATGGCTAGAGCTGATCAAGGATTATGACCTGAGGTACATTATCACCCAGGAAAAGCTAATGTGGTAGCAGATGCCTTGAGTCGGAAGTTGCAATGCAATTGTATTCTGATGGATTCTCGCATTAACACTTTGTGTGATGAGTTGAGCAAGATGCAAATTGAAGTGATTCCTTCTGGTTCTTTGTCTCACATTTCTGTTGAGCCAGCTTTGCAAGACCAAATCAACATGGCCCAGCTCAGTGACAAGGGAGTGCAGATTATCAAGAAGAATCTCCATCAGAAGGTTGAAAAGTACAATTGTTTCCGCCAAGATGAAAAGGGTGTGTTATGGTTTAAAAGCAGATTGGTGATTCCTAAGGACCAGGATCTCAAGAGGAAAATTTTGGATGAGGCTCATCTCTCCAAATTCTCTATGCATCCGGGAAGCACCAAGATGTACCATGATCTGAAGCCTTTGTACTGGTTGACCAGAATGAAGAGGGAGATAGCCCAGTATGTATCAGAATGTGACACCTGTCAGAGGATAAAGGCAAGCCACTTGAAGTCAGCTAGAGCCTTGCAACCACTGTCCATACCTTCGTGGAAGTGGGATGACATCAGCATGGATTTCATTGTGGGTCTGCCCAACACCTCTCGTCATCATGATTCCATTTGGGTTATTGTGGACCGATTGACAAAAGTGACACATTTTCTTCCTGTGCACACCACTGATAAGGCTCAGAAGTATGCAGAATTGTATATTGACCGGATCGTGTGTTTGCACGGATTACCTCAGACCATTGTTTCTGACCGAGGAGCCCAATTTGTTGCCAGATTTTGGGAACAATTGCAAGAGTCTTTGGGAACCAAGCTAATCAGGAGTTCAGCTTACCACCCACAGACTGATGGTCAGACGGAAAGGGTAAACCAAATCCTGGAGGATATGCTGAGAGCTTGTGCGATCGATAGTGGCAAAAACTGGGATAAGCACCTCTCCTTGGCAGAGTTTGCTTATAACAATAATTATCAATCCAGCCTAAAGATGGCACCTTTTGAAGCTCTCTATGGAAGAAGGTGCAGGACACCACTCAATTGGTCTCAACCTGGAGAAAGAGAAGTTTTTGGACCTGACTTAGTGACTGAAGCCGAAAGGAAGGTCAAACTAATCAGAAAGAATCTAGAAGCTGCTCAGGCCAAGCAGAAGAGTTACCATGATAAAAGAAGGAAACCTCTCCAGTTCGAGGTGGGAAGTTTTGTATACCTCAAGGTATCACCCACCAAGGGAGTGCAGAGGTTTGGGATCAAAGGCAAGCTAGCCCCTCATTACATTGGACCTTATGAGATCATAGAAGCATGTGGACCCGTGGCATACAAGCTGAAGTTACCTTCAAAGATGTCTGCCATTCACAGTGTATTCCATGTATCTCAGCTAAAGAAGTGTGTTCGATTGCCGACCGAGATCATAGCAGAGCCAGAATTGGAGATAGAGCCAGATCTATCATACCAAGAGTACCCCTCCAAGATTCTGGATTGCAAGGAAAGATCAACTCCGGCTAAATCGATCAAGATGTACAAGGTCCAGTGGAGTAATCACTCAGAGGAGGAAGCTACTTGGGAAACCGAGGAATTCCTGAGATACAACTTCCCCGATTGCCTACCTAAGGAAGCAGGTACGTAATCACCCCCAACCCCTCCTCCTGCCCTTCGAATCCAATTTTCAAAAATATGATTTTAATTAAGAATGAAGTAATTATGAAGTAAAACTTAAAAAGGACTTCCTTCTGAAGTTGCAAAGAGGATGACATTCGAAGAGCAGTTTTACCTTAATAATAGCAATAATCACCCATTTCCTATAAGTCTCACCCTTCGCTTCACCCTGGAAGGACTCTGGCCCGAATCCCAGGACGAGATTCCTTTAAGGGGGGAAGGCTGTGACACCCTAGTGTCACCTAGGGTTTCTCTCAAAGTGCCAACCCAAGAACCATCATTTTATGTGAACCAAAGTAAGCATGAGCATCAAATTAACTTAAGTAAGAAGGAATTCACCAAGCATATGCTTAAAAGTATCATGATCAAACAATTGAGACCTTTAAGAAGGCAAGAATGTGTAACCCTAATAAAAACCCTAAGTAAGCCCCATGAGCAAAATTCAAGAAAATAAGGAAAAGGGTATGAAAAATTTAAAATTATGACTTGAGCCAATTATGAAAATTAAAGTATATTTAATAAGCAACAAGAAAGGTTGAGAAAGCTTAGCCAAAATAACTCAAATAATTTCCCAATAAGCCCTTGGACTATAAACTCTTGGAGAAATTCAGATTTCTGAATTTCTGAAATTCAGACCCCTTTCCAAAGATCAACTGCGTTCTCTGTTTTTCGAAACTCAAAGCCAGGAGATCCAAATATCAAAATTGTGCCAAATTCCCTTGAACACGTCCTAGAAAAATTTGAACTCAAACCAAATTCATTTGACACGGTTTTGGCGCAGTTTGACCTCGGGACCAGGCATTCTAACACTAGCACCTTGGTGACGCTACAACTCCCTATCCCTAGCCTAAAACCGCGCGACGTCCATACACAAAAGACAAAGCAAGGTCTGGTGAACAAATCCTTCACACGATCTTGCCCAAATTCACTAAGATTTGCGCCCAACCAGCGCTTGAACTCGGGCAGAAGCATCGGGAACACGTGTTCGACCGTGGCTGACACCTCGGTTCACGCCCGTTCACGCACCGCGCCTCCCAGTGCACGCCCGCGCGCGCTCGCCGGTCCACGACCGCCTGTGCACTGCGCCGTGCCTATAAAGCCTCCCCAGGCGCGCCTCACTTCACCCCGCGCTCACCCTCACCGGCCAGCCACCTCTCCTTAGCTCCGGCGAGCTCAATTCCGCCCGCCATTGCTGCCAGAGCTTCGGCCGCCGTGGCCAGCCCACTCCAACCACCCTCGAGTCGAGCTAGTGCTTCGGCTAGCTCCACCAGTAGCCCGTGAAGCTCGCCAAGCCCTCGGACCAGGCCGGACTTCACCGGAGGCCCGAGATCGACCTCACCGGACTTCGGTCTTCCGCTGCCGCGCGTGGACCGAGCTAACCAGTGAGTCTCCGACCAATTCCTTGCACCCATATCTTCTCTGGCACCCCGTGAACCTCTCTGACCCATCCAATTGCTCTATCTCGCCGTGACCAGGCCGGACTCCTCGCCGCTGACGAGCATCCCCGCCTGCGCGCGTGGACCGACCGACTCCGGCCATCTCCGACAGCGACTCGCACCTCGTTGTGATCCCCGAGACCTCCCCTACGTCCTCGACCACTTCACCGGAGCCATCTCGCCGCCGGTAAGCCCCTCCGCCCTTTCTCCCGCCACAGGTTACTGTTTAAGTTAGAAGAAGGACCTCGGGTTAGGATTTGTAGAACCCGACGGGTTTTCTGTAACGTCAGTGACTCATGTGAATAGTAGCCTAAGGACTGATCCGCGAGGAAAACTTAAAAACCCGCCAGGGACCCCAGTGCAAAGTGGATTTTCATTAAACCAATTCTGTTAATCTTTTTAAAATGACCAGAGAACTTAGAAAACCCATAACTTGATGAATTCTTCATAAAAAGTTGTCAAACTAATTTTGTTAGCTCCTGAATATTATGAACTATCATTTAAAAATAATAAACCCTTTACTTTCTGTTCTAAATTTTAGAGTTTAAAATTAAAAATAGAAGCTTACCAAACCTAGTTTAATTAAGGAAAATTAGTTTTTCTTCTGTGCTGAACTTGAGAAAATTTGTAGATGTTCAAACCTCATTTAGACACTGTTTAAAAATAGTAGGAACCCCAGCATTGGAAAATATGATGTAGTTATTCATTTAAAACTATTCTGCCCAAAACTTAGGAAAAACCAGAAAGGCATTAGAAATTGGTGAACAGTGAGTAAAATTATTTTTCCTAGTTTGCTTATGTAACAAAGAACCTAGGAAAATACAGAGACTATTAGTTCAGACCAATTTTAAATTAAAATGTTTTATTTAGCCTCATTTGGACTGAAAATCAATTATTAGAGTAGCAAAATTACAACCAAAAATGAGTAATAAAAATCCAGTGGACCTACAACCACCAGAGCCCCACTACAAAAATAAAGAACACCTCAGCCCAACTTTTTAAGTAAGGAAAATAAATATAAAGTGATAATAAGGCATTTTCCAAATAAATCTTGAACAACCCCTAATGATGTGATAATGGGCAACCAAATATTAGCTAAGTCCATAGTAAGGTAAACCACCAGAGGAAAATGCAAACCCATGAAAAAGAAGCAAACCCATACCTATTGCTAGTATTTTATGAGAAAGGCCATTTAATTCAAATAATGCATACCACCCCTTCCCTTAAGCAAAAAGAGGCCAAATCTCAGAATGATTGCTCTTGCACAAAATAATAACCAAGAAAAATAAGAACTCTGTTGTTTGATGTTTTTCAAGTATAGTGGTAGTAGAAAGCACCCATTTGGCTAGAAACTTGAGAAAACCATAGAAAATTTATTAAAAGGTATTAATGACTAGAAATTTGTATCAAGTCATGTTATAGCACCTAAAGGCCAGCAAAAATAAGTTCTGGAGAATTACCCACTGTTAAATAATAGTTGCAGTTCAAAGCACCCCTTCTGCCCTAGAATTTAATAATTTTGTCCAGAGAAAACTATTCACTTTCTGATCCCCAAATTTTGAGACAGAGAAACATACACCAGTTCCAAGCCACTGTAATTTTTGCAGAATTGTTAGAATTTTATAAAAGCAACTTGTAGTTCAAACCCACTTCAAAATATTTCAGAGAATAAAAGAAAAGGAAAGAAGAAATAAACCCCACTCCAATAAGTCTAACTTAAATACTTATCAATTCTCACTAAGGTTTAAAAGGTATTCAGTAGAACCCCAAAAATAAACCTACCACTTACCTTAGCTAAGTTTAAACCAAATTACCAAGTATACCACCCAAGGGTCTTACATAAGTAAAATTGACTTTGTTTAAACTCAAGAAGATCATACACCTTCAAGTTGTAATTTCTAAAAGCACATGTCATATCATGTATATATCTTACGCATTGCATTTGTTAGACTGTAATCTTGCCGACGGAGAGTACGTGCTCATCCCCGAGCAAGGACCTGTCCAAGAGGAGGACCAGGAGCAGACTTCAGAGGCTGCCAGTGAGGATCTCCCCGCAGCCCTAGCAATTGAAGGCAAGCCCCGGTTTTATGCATAATCGTATTATTATATGCTACTTTACTACACTTAATGCTTGTAGGACTGTAATGTGCACTTAAGTGTAGGAGTTGCTTGAAACCTCTAGTTGCATGAACTTAGGTTTCCTTTTTAAGATGAATACTAGTATGCTAGGTCGAGTAGCTGCTTGCTAATCAGGATCTCGGTAGAAGTCGAGTGATTTTTCTAGCACTCGCGCGAGGTCAGGAATTGATTGTATTCATCTTGATAACGGGATATATGTTGGTCTATGGACTTGGATCCAGGGAGGATGCCTTGTCCATGAGACGGGAAAAAGAATTAAGGATTAATGTGTGGATACCTGAGTCAAGCTTTTGAACGTACTAAGCACATGCCGGGAAAAATGGTAACCGGTAAACCTAGTACCTGATTGAAGCCGGGAGCGGACTTTATCCCTCATGCGACCTGAGACTGGGTCTCCCATGCTAGCTATGGTGGGTACAAGTGCGATCACTGCACGGCGGCAGCCGGGGTCAGTGGAGCATTGTATGCCAAGGAGGTGAGGCCTGGACGCGAACGGGGAATCGATGGGGACGGTTGTCATGTGTGGGGTCGGAGTACCCTGACATGCCGTGTGTTTAGGTTTACCTTGCAAGGTTAAAACTCGATTCGAATCGTCTACTTCTCGCAGCTAATGAGACTGCTTGACCCCTTGTACTACATCGAGTAAGAAGTGAAATGTGGTTACATGAGATAACTTGTTGATTGAACTAAATGCTTGTTACCATGTATGCTTAGAAGGAGCAAATCTAGCTAAGTTAATGATGATAGAATTTGAAAGGCTAAAAATTGATTTTAGAAACAGCTAGTGCTTTTGGCAAACCAAACCCCTCAGCCAAACAGCTGCATAGTCTAGAGGTAGAGGAGTAGACTCCTCACACCGGTTAAGTCTAGCTGAGTATTAGTATACTCAGCCTTGCTTGTGGCACAATTTTTGCAGGTGCCATTCAGGAAATGGTTGATGGTGTGACTTGGCCTACCACCCTGCCACCGGGTTGGACGGTCGAGTGGGATGTTGCTCCGGCAGGAGAGGAGCACGAGGAGTAGTGGGCTAGGCCTTGCCCAATTCCTCGATACCGACGACATCGATTATCCGCTGCACTTTATTTTGTGAACTTCATTTGCTACTCAAAAACTCCGATTAATGTAATAATTCAGTACTTAATTTGAGGTTTTCCTTTTTTATTGTATTTCTTCTGTGACTCACCTTCGAGTGAGATTGTGGAATTTGATCCTGGTTAAGTGGCTCTATCAGACTAGATCTGAGGGACTGACGGGTTATTCCGATTTAAGTGTGTCATGGCCCCTGAGGCGTGATTTAGGCACTTAAGCTGGAATAATTCGGGTGGTTCCGCCACACTGACCCCAATCAAACTTCACTCCCTTCTTCAACAACTTGGTCATTGGCTTAGCAATACTGGAGAAGTCTGGAATGAATCGACAATAGTATCCTGCCAATCCCAGAAAACTCCTGATTCTGTCGAACGGTGGTAGGAGGCTTCCAATTGATCCTCTTGCACTTTCTCAGGATCAACTGATATTCCTTCCTGAGAAATTGTATGACCCAAGAACTTGATCTCCCTTAGCTAGAAATCACATTTGGAGAATTTGGCATACAGGTGATGATCCCACAGTCATTGGAGTACTATGTGCAAGTGCTTTGTATGCTCGTCTTCATTTTTTGAATATACCAGAATATCATCAATGAAGACCACCACGAATTTGTCCAATTCCGGCATAAACACTGAATTCATCAAATACATGAAATATGCCGGAGCATTGGTCAGCCCGAATGACATCACCAAATACTCATAAAGCCCGTATCTGGTGGAAAAAGCCATCTTCAGAATATCACTTGCCCTGATCTGGATTTGATGATAGCCAGAGCAAAGATCTGTGGCGGAACTGCCCGAATTATTCCAACTTAAGTGCCTAAGCCCTGCCTTAGAGGCTAGACCACACTTAAATGGGAATAACCCGTCAATCCCTCGGATCTAGTCCGACACGGCCACTGACAGGATCAAGTACCACAGTCTCACTCGATGGTGAGTCACAGAGCAAATACAATAAAGCATAAAACCATGCATGGAAAAGTGTTAAATTATTACATCATCATTGTCATCATCGGAGTTTTTGCAAAAGTGACCATCAATGTTCTGAAGTGCAGCGGAAATAAACTAACGGTAAATAAAACGAGAGATGGGGAAGCCTGTCCCATCACTCCTCATGCTCCTCCTCAGCCGAGGCAGGGTCCCACTCGACAGTCCAACCCGGTGGCAGGGTGGATGGCCAAGTCACTCCAGCAGCCATTTCCTCTAGAGAACCTGTAAAAATTATGCCACAAGCAAGGCTGAGTATACTAATACTCAGCTAGACTTACCCGGTGTGAGGAGTCTACTCCTCTACCTCTAGACATGTAGCTGTTTGGCTGTGGGGTTTGGTTGCCAAAAGCACTAGCTGAGTTTCTAAATCAAGATTTTAACTTGGTCAAAATTAAGTGCGACTCTCTTAAGGCTAAAAGTGTACTATCTACTCATACATAGTAGCAAGCATTTTTAGCAATCAACAGCTTGTATCATCTCAACACAGTTCCACTTGTTACTCAATGTAGCAGCATGGATCAAGCAGTCTCATTAGCTGCGAGAAGCAGACGATTCGAATCGAGTTTTTAAACCTTGCAAGGTAAACCTAAACACACGACATGCAGGGGCACTCCGTCCCCACACACATCAACCGTCCCCATCGATTCCCCGTCAGCAGATCAGGGCTCACCGCCTTGGCGTACAATGCCTCACTGACCCCGACTGGCCGTCGTGCAGTGACCGCACTTGTACCCACCATAACCGGAATGGGAGACTACGTCTCAGGTCGCGTGAGGGGATATGTCCACTGCCAGGTTCACTCAGGTACTAGGCTTACCGATTTACCATATTTCTCGGTATGTGTTTAGTACGTTCAAACGCTTGACTCACGGTACCACACCTTAATCCTTACTCAAATTTTTATCCCGTAGACAACCAATCCCCATGGATTGTTGCCCACAAACCAACCTTGTTATGATATGAAAGTGAGTACAACCAATTCCTGACCTCGCGCGAGTGCTAGAAAAATCACTCGACTTCTACCGAGATCCTAATTAATAAAGCAGCTACTCGACCTAGCATACTAGTATTCATCTCAAAAGGATTACCTGAGATCATGCAACTAGGGTTTCAAACAATTCCTACACCTAAGTGCACAATCAATCCTACAATCATTAAGTGAAGTAAAATAGCATAAATAACAGGTTATGCATAAAACCGAGGCTTGCCTTCCAAAGCAGTGGCAGGCAGGTCCTCTGGTGCAGGCTCTGGTGCTGGGTCTGGGGCAACCTCCTGGGCAGCTCCTTGCTCCGGCACGAGGATGTACTCTCCGTCAGCAAGATTACAGTCTATCGAAATGCAATGAACATGTATGTCATGATTATGCAAGATTTAAGAACATTAAACTACAGAGATTAAGTCAAGAATTAACTTAGGGTTCCCTGGCTATGTGGGTCTTCTAGTGGTTTATGTTTAGCACCTTTATATTTAAGTCTTTATTTGGGGTAAACAAGGAGAATTGGTATTGCATTTGTATATTTCTATTTCACGGAACAATTTACAAGGGTCTTAGGAGGATACTAATTTCCATTGTTCATTTTCCTCTCTTTAGTGTTCATTTATGAATTCTAGTGGGGTTTGAACTACCAAGGTGAATTAACTATTTTTAATAATTCCACAAAAATTACAGTGGCTTGCCCTTGGTCAATAGGGCCTGTCCTAAGAATATGGGATTCAAAATAAAAAGGCTAGGCTGTATACAAAAATAACAAAAAGTGGGGCAATTAAGCCACTTTGCACTACAAGTCCTTTATTAAAGTGGATCCTGACCTAAGGGTTATTTTTTGTTGGCCTCTAACAGTGATAATAAGCTCTTGTACCAAAAATGACAGAGAGCCACATGATGGTTATTTAATGGTGGATTTCTAAAGTTTGGTGCAAAAAGGGTGTTTAGAACTAACTTGTCATTTGAAAAATATCAAACAACAGATTTCAGATTTTTCCTGAGTTCTTATTATCAAAACATTAGTTATCCTAAGGTTTGAGGAGTTTTCACCTTAGGGTTATTTTTGTAGGGTTTTTCTAAGTTATCCTTATTTTATTAATTTAAAAGGTATCCTTCTTATTTTACACTACAACAGGGTATGATATATTTTTCCAGTGAACTACATTGAATAAGTATCTTAACAAAAATAAGGGTGCCCTCTGGTTCATTATTTATGTCACCTTTTCTATTTTTCTTAACCTTAAGCATATTATGGAATAAGGGGTAAAAACTAACTTAATGTAGTGGACAGAGGGGTTTAACATTTTTAACTAGGTTAGTAGGTAGATATAAACTTCTCCAAATTTTTCTAACCCTAGTTAAATAGTACAACCATTTTTCTTGCTATTATTAAGCTTTTGGTCAAAACTAAAATTAAATCAGAACCTTATATTTTTCTCTAGTACCTATGGGGTTTTATATTTTTCTTAGATAGGTTACATTATTTAGAGTCTGGCAAAATTGGTTTGACCAAATTTGGATAAACCAAACAGAAGTTATGGGTTTTCAAAGTTTCTGTTTGAATTTAAATCAGGTTTTAATAAGGTTTTTCTGAAAAAGCAGTTTGCGCCGAGGTCCCTGGGTTTAAACCGAATCAAACCTCGCAGATCTACCCTCGGGCCACTATTCCCCTGAGTCTCTGACATTTCACTTAACCCCCTGGCTTTCTCTCCCTCTCATCCGCAGTCCTTCTCCCAACTGAAACAGTAGCCACGGGGGAGAAAAGGATGGCGCGGCTTACCGGCGGCGAGGGAGGTCCGGCGAGGTGGTCAGTGACGTTCGGGAGGTCGCGACGGTCACGTCGATGTGCGGGTCGTCGTCGGAGGTGGTCGGAGTCACCCTGGCCACGAGCACAGGCGGCGGGGGTCGTCGGCGGCGCCTGCTCCGGCCAAACCATGGCGGTATAGTTCAATTAGGGTGCACGAGGAGCTTCACGGGATTGACACAGAGGCCATGCGCGCAACGAATTGGAAAATGGTGAAGGGGTTTACCCGGTCCACGTGCGCCGGCGGGTTCTTGAACTCCGGTGAGCACGATTGGGCTATTCCGGTGACGGGGGTCCTCGGGTCAAGCTTGAGCACGTGCCACGGCCTCACCAGGAAGCTATCTGGGGGCTTGGATCGAACGGAGGAGGACGGGAGAGGGGCTGGCCACGGTGGTTGCTCTCGGGCGGCACTGGCGGGTCACGGGGAGGTCGCCGGAGGCAATGGCTGGCTCGGGCAAGTCAGGCGAGGTACGGAGGAGGCAATGGGGAAGGCAGCCGAGCACTGGAGTGGGTTTTATAGGCACGGGCGCGTCCAGGGCGCCGGCTCGACCGTTTGGCGCGACGCGGGCACGCGGGGGCGCGCGCGGGCGTGCTCTGGCGAGCTCAGAGCGCGTCGAACACGTGGCGTGTTGCTTCTGCCCGTGTTCTTCGCTCTGCTGAGCGGCCAGGCGTACGAATCTTGCCCTACCGCCTGTGGGAGATCTCTTCCCTGCACCTAGAGCTACCTAGTTCATGTGAGTTCCAAGAGTAGATGTGGTCTGGTTGAGGAGATATGGTGGCGCCAAGTCTTGTCTGTCTGCACTGTTCAATCCGAGACAAAACCAGTGCCAACTCGTGTCAAACGGTTTTGGCTTGGGTTCAAACTTTTCCAGGGCATTCTAGGGTTAATTTGGCGCCATTTTGTCAATTGGGTCGATAGATTTTGAAAAGGGGATCAAGGTGAACATGTGGAGTCTTTGCTCAAGGGTTAGGTTCTATACTTAGGCAAAATCTGAATTCTCCCTTGAGCTGAACCTTAGGTGATCTTTTGAGGACTTTTCTGAAAACTTTTTGGGGGTACTTCCTTACTATTAATTGTAGGTTATTAAGTATATTACAACTTTTATATTTGGCCCAAACCATGATCATGATGTTTACATGATCTTTTGATCATGGCTTTAATTAGGGTTCTTATTGCCTATGGAGGTTTTGCTCTAGGGTTTTGGAAGAGCCCCACTTAGATGTGCATGATAGGCTAGGGCATGATATCCAAAATAGTTTGCACTTGATTAGGGCCTTGAATTCCAAGATTGAAGTACTTTGCCCACAATATTTATGTAACTATGGGTTAAAAGGGGTAACCTTGGGGTAGACACCCTGAGTAACACCTAGGGTGTTACAGCCCTTCGCCCCTTAAAGGAATCTCGTCCCGAGATTTCAGGTAGAGTCCCTTTGAGGGATGCTTGAAGGTGTGTGGGTGCTACTCTCCTCTTATACTCAAGTTTCACCTTTTTAACTACTCTTCGAATGTCATCCTCTTTGCAACTTCAGAAGGAAGCCCTTCTTAAGTTAAATCCACAACTTAGACTATTCTTGTTATCTAAGTTTTTCTTATAATTGACTTCAAAGGGCAGGTGGGGGTGGGGTTTTTTTTTGGGGTTACATACCAACTCCTTTGGGCAGAAAGTCGGGGAAGCGAGAGCTGTAGAAAATCCTCCGTCTCCCATGTAGCTTCTTCTGCTGAATGATGACTCCACTGAACCTTATACATTCTGATGGATCTTGCCCGAGTTGATCTTTCCTTCTGATCCAATACCTTGACGGGGTATTCTTGGTAGGACAAGTCTGGTTCTATCTCAATGTCTGGTTCCGGTAGCACTTCAGTGGGTAGACGAACACATTTCCGTAGCTGAGATACATGGAACACATTGTGAACTGCTGACATGCAGGGTGGCAATTCCAATTAGTAAGCTACGGGTCCACAACTTGCCTTGATCTTATATGGTCCAATGTAACGAGGGGACTAATTTGCCCTTGATCCCGAATCTCTGGACACCCTTGGTGGGCGATATCTTAAGATAGACATGGTCTCCCACCTCAAACTGTAGAGGCTTCCGCCTCTTGTCATGATAACTCTTTTGTCTGGCCTGAGCAGCTTCTAGGTTCTTCTTGATAATTCTAACCTTTGCCTCTGCTTCAAGTACTAAATCTGGCCCAAAGATTTCCCTCTCTCCTGCTTGAGACCAATTTAGCGGGGTCCTGCATCTTCTCCCATACAAGGCCTCAAAAGGTGCCATCTTTAGACTGGATTGATAGCTGTTATTATAAGAAAACTCTGCCAAGGAAAGACATTTGTCCCAATCCTTCCCGTAATGTAGTGCACATGCCCTTAACATATCTTCTAAAATCTGGTTCACCCTTTCTGTCTGAGCATCTGTTTGAGGGTGATATGCTGAGCTTCGTATAACCTGGGTTCCAAGTGATTCCTGTAATTGCTCCCAAAATCGTGCCACAAAAGGTGCTCCTCGGTCAGAGACTATAGTCCTTGGTATCCCATGCAGACGAACTATCTGGTCAATGTAGATCTCTGCATACTTCTCCGCCCGGTGGGTGGTGTGCACTGGCAAGAAATGAGCAGTCTTGGTCAATCTGTCCACAATAACCCATACAGAATCATGGTGCCTGGAGGTATTGGGTAATCCTACTATCAAGTCCATGCAAATGTCCTCCCATTTCCAAGATGGTATGGGAAGGGGTTGCAAAGGGCCTGCTACTTTCAAATGACTAGCTTTTACCCTCTGGCAAGTGTCACACTCGGAGATGTACTTGGCAATTTCCCTCTTCATTCTGGTCCACCAATATAACTGATCTGAGGTCATGGTACATCTTGTTGCTACCCGGGTGCATGGAGAACTTGGAAAGGTGAGCCTCATCCAATATCTTCTTTCTGAGCTCTGGGTCCTTGGGGACAACCAATCGATCTCCAAACCATAAAATCCCCTTGCTGTCCTGACGGAAACACTTGTATTTCTCTGCCTTCTGCTTGATCATTTCTTTAATAACCTGTACTCCCTTGTCCCCAACCTGTGCCCTGACTATTTGCTCTTGCAATGTGGGCTCCACTGAGATATAACTCAATCCACCAGAAGGAACCACTTCTAGGTTCAGCTTGCACAACTCATCACACAAGGTGGTAATTCCCACATCCATGTTCAAACAATTTCAGTGGGCCTTTCTGCTCAAGGCATCTGCCACCACATTGGCCTTGCCAGGATGGTAATGCATTTCCAAATCATAATCCTTGATTAATTCCAACCATCTCCTCTGCCTCATGTTCAGATCTGCCTGAGTGAAAATGTACTTGAGGCTCTTGTGATCAGTGTAAATGTTACAGTGAGCTCCCATCAAGTAGTGTCTCCATATCTTGAGGGCATGAACTACTGCTGCCAATTCCAGATCATGTGTCGGGTAATTCTGCTCATGGGGTCTGAGAGCTCGGGAAGCATACGCAATCACTCTATTTTCTTGCATCAAGACACATCCCAATCCGGTACCTGAAGCATCACAATAAACTTCAAATGGTTTGGTATTATCTGGCTGAGCTAGCACTGGAGCTGTTGTCAAATGTTGCCTCAAGGTATGAAAAGCATCTTCACACTTTTGGCTCCACTCAAATTTGACTCCCTTCTTCAATAGTTCAGTCATTGGCTTGGCAATTCTGTAGAGAAATCCGGAATAAATCGTCGGTAGTACCCTGCCAATCCTAGAAAACTCCGAATCTGTCTCACTGTAGCCGGGGGTTTCCAATCCATCACCTCCTGTACCTTTTCAGGGTCAACCGATATCCCATCCTGAGAAATTGTGTGACCCAAGAATTTAATCTCCTTCAGCCAAAATTCACACTTAGACAACTTTGCATAAAGACGGTGATCGCACAGTCGCTGAAGTACGATGTGCAGATGCTCAGTATGCTCGTCTTCATTCTTGGAATAGACCAGAATATCATCAATGAAAACGACCACGAACTTGTCCAACTCTGGCATAAACACTGAGTTCATCAAGTACATAAAATAAGCCGGGGCATTGGTTAGCCCAAAAGACATCACCAAAAACTCATAGAGCCCATATCTGGTAGAGAAAGCCGTCTTGGGAATGTCACTGGCACGGATCTTAATCTGATGGTAGCCTGAGCGAAGGTCTATCTTGGAGAATACCTTGGCTCCCACCAACTGATCAAACAAAACATCAATGCGGGGTAACGGGTATTTGTTCTTGATGGTCACTGCATTGAGAGGGCAGTAGTCAACGCACATCCTCAAACTCTCATCCTTTTTCTTCACGAATAAGGCGGGACATCCCCATGGGGAAGTACTTGGACGAATAAACCCCTTGTCCAACAATTCTTGCAATTGTTTCTTCAATTCTGCCAATTCCGCGGGAGGCATCCTATAGGGTCTCTTGGAGATAGGAGCCAGTCCCGGGTTGCAACTCGATGGCGAACTCAATATCTCGGTCAGGTGGCATCCCTGGCAATTCATCCGGAAAAACATCCGGATAGTCACAGACCACTGGGATCTTTTCCACTGGGGATTCTACCATAACAAAGGCACAAGATCGGGTACAACCCTGGTTGGGTAAATATAGTGTGATTTCACCACGGGTTGGTGAGTGCACTTCGATGGCCCTAGCTGCAATGTCAATCACTACCTGATGTTTGGTCAACCAATCAGTTCCCAATATGATATCCACACTATCTAGTCCCAAGATAAGAAGGTTGGTTTTAATTATCAAACTACCAAACTTTAGAGGCACGTTCTTGTTGATTTGATAAGTGGCAATTCTGCCTCCGGGTGTTGAAATTGTAATGCCCCCATCGGTATGGTGAAAGGGCAACTGGCATTTGGCACTAAACTTGGCACTGATAAAACTATGTGAAGCACCGGAATCAAAAAGAACAATAGCGGGAAAATTCAAAACTGTAAAGATACCAGTCATGACGGGTGCTCCCTCTGGAATGTCAGCCATGGTAGTGAAGTTCAGCTTGCCCTGCCTCACTTGCACCTTCTGTCTCTTGCCTTGGTTCTGATTGACATTCTGCCCCTGCCTCTGCTGGTTTCTGGCGCAATTCTTGGCATAATGCCCAGTGCTGCCACAAGTGAAGCACCTGTTGTCATTGGCCTGACGGTACTGCTGCTGCTGCGGGTTGCTTCTCTGAGCGGGAAATTAGGTGCGGTTGGGTGCCTGCTGCTGCTGCGGTGGTCTGATCACCCATCTCCCTTGCTGCTGTTGAGGCCCCTTGTTCTGCGTGTCAGACACAATCCTGAAGCGCTGTGGCTGAGCTGAGGGTCCTACCACAGGGGTCTTCCTCTTCTTCTCCGCCTGTCGAGCTAAAATGCAGTCCTCCTGGGAGATAGCCATGTTGACCAACTCATTGTAACTGTTGGCCCTGACGGTGTTGAGACGATCACGGAGCTTGGTGCTGAGCCCCCGTCTGAACCTATCTCGCTTCTTCTCATCCGTGTCTGCATGGTATCCAGCATACTGGCACAAGTCATTAAAGGCCTGGGCATACTGCAACACTGTCCTGTTGCCCTGAGTGAGTGCCAGAAACTCATTGAGCTTCCGGTCCATGATGCCAGCTGGAATATGGTGTCCTCTGAAAGCTGCCTTGAACTCCCTCCATTCCACCTCTCTACCTTCTTGCTGCATGGCAAGAAAATGGTCCCACCAGGTCCTTGTGGGTCCGCGAAGCTGCTGGGTGGCGAACCTGACCTTGGTGACCTCTGAGCAAGCTCCATGGAGTAGTGGAAATTTGGATTCCACCACCCTCAACCATACATCTGCATCAAGCGGGTCCTCCGCCCTGGTAAACAATGGGGGCTGAGTACTGAGGAACTCCTGGTAGGTGGCAGCGACGGGGTGACGCTGATGGTCTCCACCATAATGCTGGGGTGGTGGCTGACGCTGAGCTAGCTGTCTCAGGATCTCATTCTGCTGGGCCATGAGCTCCTGCAGAGTGGGAGGCGGTGGCGGTGGAGGAACGTGCTCATTCTGACCACGGCGCGCTCTCCCAGCCATCTGAAAAATCACATGGTTGCTTAATAACACATCTCCAAGTTTAAGGTTTAAACACGGTAGGGGAGTTATAGCAATTTAATAGATCCCGACATAAACCAAAAGCATAAACTTTCCGTTCAAATTTAAACTGCCATTAATCATCCCTGAACCTCCAAAAGAGTTTAACATGGTTACAACAATGATCCAAATGACTCAACTCTACCTAGCCTAGTACCCTAAGGGTGCAAAAGCTAAGCTAGCGGCGAGGAGTCCAACTATTTCCAACCTCTAGTATTATCCCTGGCCATCTAGTGAGCGAACGAGGCAACGCTTGACTCGGGGGAAGGTGGTCTCCCTGAGCCAGCGGTGTCTACACTGGAAGCAGGCTCCTCCCCTCCCTCGATGTCAACGTCCTCGTCAGCCTCCTCATCATGGATCTCTTGGTGATGCATGTCTAGGTGCTCATTTGCCTCTGCTAGCTGCTGCTGAGTGTTGAGGAGCTGATCTTCGAGAACCTCGATGGTGTTCTCCCTGGTGCCCACTAGCTCCTCCAACTCATGAATCTCATCAGACAGCTGCTCCACTTGCAAATCTTTTTCCACCAGCTCCTGGGACAAGTCCACCACGAGCTCCTCCCTGTTGTCCAGGGTGATCTTGGTGGCCTCCAGTAGTGCCATCAAATGAGACATGGCCTCCCCACGCATCACTTGCAGACGATACAGGGCGTTCATGCATCGTACCGACAAGTGAGCGGTGTGGCCTGGGTAGAGAGCCCAGATGTCCTTGGCATGCTCCACCCGATCCTTCCACATCGGGTCGTCCTCCTTTTCCGCAGGGAACAACCCAATGGGGTGGGTAGCCAGCTCCAAGGGATGGAATCCGCAGAAGGTAGTCAGTCCATGCAGAGCGATTGCCTCGATTGTGTCCTCCGCTCGGTACCCGAAAGACTCAGAGTCCAAGGAGCGCCAGCCTGGCTGCAGGGGATGAGGCTCCAAAGTCATCCTCACCCTACAGCGAGGTACCCGGTGCTTCTCGAACTGCTGCACCGCGTACTGAGGGGGTGTCAAGTATCCTGCCCCCTGAAGTACCTCCCACAAGATGCGGGGAAAACCCTCTCGTGCAAGTCCGTCAGTGTGGGTCAGTGCATTTCCGTCATCGGAGGATCTGTGGGAAGTCATCTGTGTACGGTTAAGCGTAAGTAAAAGAAAAAGAATTACAAAAAGAACAAGGAAAATAAAACTCAGCCTGTCTCGAGTTAAAAGAAAAAGGCATTGGGGACCTAGTTGGCTGTTATCTCATTTTTAAGTCCATTTTACTTAGTTATCCATTTGCCTAATTAAGAATGCATGCATGCGCGTCCTGAACGACCTCTCCAGAAGATAAAAAGGAATAGGGAAGAACTCCCATCCTTTAGAAGTGGCCTGTAGGGCCTAGTCACTTAGCCACCTAGCTACCCTTTTATTACCCTAAGGCTTCACGTCCTAGGTCTATCCTGCTCGTCCTACTGATCTATCCAACATTGTTTCTATCAAATTTTACTTTAGAAAAGGGATGGCAATTATGGTTTATTGATTCCTCTGTGGTGGTACAAGCTCCGATACCAGCTGTGGCGGAACTGCCCGAATTATTCCAACTTAAGTGCATAAGCCTTGCCTTAGAGGCTAGACCACACTTAAATGGGAATAACCCGTCAATCCCTCGGATCTAGTCCGACACGGCCACTGACAGGATCAAGTACCACAGTCTCACTCGATGGTGAGTCACAGAGCAAATACAATAAAGCATAAAACCATGCATGGAAAAGTGTTAAATTATTACATCATCATTGTCATCATCGGAGTTTTTGCAAAAGTGACCATCAATGTTCTAAAGTGCAGCGGAAATAAACTAACGGTAAATAAAACGAGAGATGGGGAAGCCTGTCCCATCACTCCTCATGCTCCTCCTCAGCCGAGGCAGGGTCCCACTCGACAGTCCAACCCGGTGGCAGGGTGGATGGCCAAGTCACTCCAGCAGCCATTTCCTCCAGAGAACCTGTAAAAATTATGCCACAAGCAAGGCTGAGTATACTAATACTCAGCTAGACTTACCCGGTGTGAGGAGTCTACTCCTCTACCTCTAGACATGCAGCTGTTTGGCTGTGGGGTTTGGTTGCCAAAAGCACTAGCTGAGTTTCTAAATCAAGATTTTAACTTGGTCAAAATTAAGTGTGACTCTCTTAAGGCTAAAAGTGTACTATCTACTCATACATAGTAGCAAGCATTTTTAGCAATCAACAGCTTGTATCATCTCAACACAGTTCCACTTGTTACTCAATGTAGCAGCATGGATCAAGCAGTCTCATTAGCTGCGAGAAGCAGACGATTCGAATCGAGTTTTTAAACCTTGCAAGGTAAACCTAAACACACGACATGCAGGGGCACTCCAGTCCCCACACACATCAACCGTCCCCATCGATTCCCCGTCAGCAGATCAGGGCTCACCGCCTTGGCGTACAATGCCTCACTGACCCCGACTGGCCGTCGTGCAGTGACCGCACTTGTACCCACCATAACCGGAATGGGAGACTACGTCTCAGGTCGCGTGAGGGGATATGTCCACTGCCAGGTTCACTCAGGTACTAGGCTTACCGATTTACCATATTTCTCGGTATGTGTTTAGTACGTTCAAACGCTTGACTCACGGTACCACACCTTAATCCTTACTCAAATTTTTATCCCGTAGACAACCAATCCCCATGGATTGTTGCCCACAAACCAACCTTGTTATGATATGAAAGTGAGTACAACCAATTCCTGACCTCGCGCGAGTGCTAGAAAAATCACTCGACTTCTACCGAGATCCTAATTAATAAAGCAGCTACTCGACCTAGCATACTAGTATTCATCTCAAAAGGATTACCTGAGATCATGCAACTAGGGTTTCAAACAATTCCTACACCTAAGTGCACAATCAATCCTACAATCATTAAGTGAAGTAAAATAGCATAAATAACAGGTTATGCATAAAACCGGGGCTTGCCTTCCAAAGCAGTGGCAGGCAGGTCCTCTGGTGCAGGCTCTGGTGCTGGGTCTGGGGCAACCTCCTGGGCAGCTCCTTGCTCCGGCACGAGGATGTACTCTCCTGTCAGCAAGATTACAGTCTATCGAAATGCAATGAACATGTATGTCATGATTATGCAAGATTTAAGAACATTAAACTACAGAGATTAAGTCAAGAATTAACTTAGGGTTCCCTGGCTATGTGGGTCTTCTAGTGGTTTATGTTTAGCACCTTTATATTTAAGTCTTTATTTGGGGTAAACAAGGAGAATTGGTATTGCATTTGTATATTTCTATTTCACGGAACAATTTACAAGGGTCTTAGGAGGATACTAATTTCCATTGTTCATTTTCCTCTCTTTAGTGTTCATTTATGAATTCTAGTGGGGTTTGAACTACCAAGGTGAATTAACTATTTTTAATAATTCCACAAAAATTACAGTGGCTTGCCCTTGGTCAATAGGGCCTGTCCTAAGAATATGGGATTCAAAATAAAAAGGCTAGGTTGTATACAAAAATAACAAAAAGTGGGGCAATTAAGCCACTTTGCACTACAAGTCCTTTATTAAAGTGGATCCTGACCTAAGGGTTATTTTTTGTTGGCCTCTAACAGTGATAATAAGCTCTTGTACCAAAAATGACAGAGAGCCACATGATGGTTATTTAATGGTGGATTTCTAAAGTTTGGTGCAAAAAGGGTGTTTAGAACTAACTTGTCATTTGAAAAATATCAAACAACAGATTTCAGATTTTTCCTGAGTTCTTATTATCAAAACATTAGTTATCCTAAGGTTTGAGGAGTTTTCACCTTAGGGTTATTTTTGTAGGGTTTTTCTAAGTTATCCTTATTTTATTAATTTAAAAGGTATCCTTCTTATTTTACACTACAACAGGGTATGATATATTTTTCCAGTGAACTACATTGAATAAGTATCTTAACAAAAATAGGGGTGCCCTCTGGTTCATTATTTATGTCACCTTTTCTATTTTTCTTAACCTTAAGCATATTATGGAATAAGGGGTAAAAACTAACTTAATGTAGTGGACAGAGGGGTTTAACATTTTTAACTAGGTTAGTAGGTAGATATAAACTTCTCCAAATTTTTCTAACCCTAGTTAAATAGTACAACCATTTTTCTTGCTATTATTAAGCTTTTGGTCAAAACTAAAATTAAATCAGAACCTTATATTTTTCTCTAGTACCTATGGGATTTTATATTTTTCTTAGATAGGTTACATTATTTAGAGTCTGGCAAAATTGGTTTGACCAAATTTGGATAAACCAAACAGAAGTTATGGGTTTTCAAAGTTTCTGTTTGAATTTAAATCAGGCTTTAATAAGGTTTTTCTGAAAAAGCAGTTTGCGCCGAGGTCCCTGGGTTTAAACCGAATCAAACCTCGCAGATCTACCCTCGGGCCACTATTCCCCTGAGTCTCTGACATTTCACTTAACCCCCTGGCTTTCTCTCCCTCTCACCCGCAGTCCTTCTCCCAACTGAAATAGTAGCCGCAGGGGAGAAAAGGATGGCGCGGCTTACCGGCGGCGAGGGAGGTCCGGCGAGGTGGTCAGTGACGTTCGGGAGGTCGCGACGGTCACGTCGATGTGCGGGTCGTCGTCGGAGGTGGTCGGAGTCACCCTGGCCACGAGCACAGGCGGCGGGGGTCGTCGGCGGCGCCTGCTCCGGCCAAACCACGGCGGTATAGTTCAATTAGGGTGCACGAGGAGCTTCACGGGATGACACAGAGGCCATGCGCGCAACGAATTGGAAAATGGTGAAGGGGTTTACCCGGTCCACGTGCGCCGGCGGGTTCTTGAACTCCGGTGAGCACGATTGGGCTATTCCTGTGACGGGGGTCCTCGGGTCAAGCTTGAGCACGTGCCACGGCCTCACCAGGAAGCTATCTGGGGGCTTGGATCGAACGGAGGAGGACGGGAGAGGGGCTGGCCACGGTGGTTGCTCTCGGGCAGCACTGGCGGGTCACGAGGAGGTCGCCGGAGGCAATGGCTGGCTCGGGCAAGTCAGGCGAGGTACGGAGGAGGCAATGGGGAAGGCAGCCGAGCACTGGAGCGGGTTTTATAGGCGCGGGCGCGGCCAGGGCGCCAGCTCGACCGTTTGGCGCGACGCGGGCACGAGGGGGCGCGCGCGGGCGTGCTCTAGGCGAGCTCAGAGCGCGTCGAACACGTGGCGTGTTGCTTCTGCCCGTGTTCTTCGCTCTGCTGAGCGGCCAGGCGTACGAATCTTGCCCTACCGCCTGTGGGAGATCTCTTCCCTGCACCTAGAGCTACCTAGTTCATGTGAGTTCCAAGAGTAGATGTGGTCTGGTTGAGGAGATATGGTGGCGCCAAGTCTTGTCTGTCTGCACTGTTCAATCCGAGACAAAACCAGTGCCAACTCGTGTCAAACGGTTTTGGCTTGGGTTCAAACTTTTCCAGGGCATTCTAGGGTTAATTTGGCGCCATTTTGTCAATTGGGTCGACAGGTTTTGAAAAGGGGATCAAGGTGAACATGTGGAGTCTTTGCTCAAGGGTTAGGTTCTATACTTAGGCAAAATCTGAATTCTCCCTTGAGCTGAACCTTAGGTGATCTTTTGAGGACTTTTCTGAAAACTTTTTGGGGGTACTTCCTTACTATTAATTGTAGGTTATTAAGTATATTACAACTTTTATATTTGGCCCAAACCATGATCATGATGTTTACATGATATTTTGATCATGGCTTTAATTAGGGTTCTTATTGCCTATGGAGGTTTTGCTCTAGGGTTTTGGAAGAGCCCCACTTAGATGTGCATGATAGGCTAGGGCATGATATCCAAAATAGTTTGCACTTGATTAGGGCCTTGAATTCCAAGATTGAAGTACTTTGCCCACAATATTTATGTAACTATGGGTTAAAAGGGGTAACCCTGGGGTAGACACCCTGAGTAACACCTAGGGTGTTACAAGATCTATTTTGGAAAACACCTTGGCTCCAACCAATTGTTCAAACAAAACATTAATGCGGGGTAAAGGATACTTGTTTTTGATAGTTACTGCATTGAGACGACGGTAATCAACACATAATCTCAAGCTCTCATCCTTCTTTACGAACAAGGCTGGACATCCCCATGGTGAAGTACTTGGGCAGATGAACCCTTTGTCCAGCAACTCTTGCATCTGCTTCTTCAATTCTGCCAACTCTGCTGGAGGCATTCTATATGGTCTTTTAGAAATAGGTGCGGTTCCTGGTTGTAATTCTATGGCAAACTCTATAACTCTGTCGGGTGGCATTCCCGACAATTCATCTAGGAAGGCATTAGGGTACTCACAGACTACTGGAATGTTTTCCAAGGGTGACTCTACCATGGTGAGGGCACAGGAATGGGTACAACCCTGGTTGGGTGGGTACAAAGTGAGTTCTCCACAACTTGGTGAGTGTATTTCAATGGCTCTTGCTGTGACATCAATTAAGGCATGGTGCCGTGTTAACTAGTCGGTCCCCAAGATGATGTCCACGCTCTCCAATCCCATGATAAGGAGGGCTGGTTCTAAATATGCTACTACCCAATTTTATTGGCACCTGCCGAGTGAGTTGATAGGTGGCAACCTTGCCTCCTGGTGTTGCGATCATAAAGGCCCCACTTGTGTGATGAAAAGGTAGTTGACATTTGGTACTAAATTTTATGCTGATGAAACTGTGTGATGCACCAGAATCGAAAAGAATGACTGCAGGGTAATTCAAAATTGAAAAGATACCGGTCATGATGGGTGCTGCCTCCGGAATGTCAGCTAGTGTGGTGAAGTTCAGCCTGCCCTGCCTCACTTTCACCTTCTGCCTCTTGCCCTGGTTCTGATTTGCATTCTGCCCTTGTCTCTGCTAGTTTCTGGGGCAGTTCTTAGCATAGTGTCCAATGCTGCCACAGGTGAAACATTTGTTATCATTTCCTTGGTGGTACTGCTGCTGTTGCTGTTGCTGCTGGGGCTGGTTGTTGTTCCTCTGAGCTAGGGCTTGAGAGCGGTTGGGTGCCTGCTGCTGGTGGTGTGGCCGGATTACCCATCGCCCCTGCTGGTGCTGAGGTCCCCTGCTCTGAGTGTTGGACACGATTCGGAAGCGCTGAGGCTGTGCGGATGGTCCTGCCATGGGTGCCTTCCTCTTTTTCTCTACCTTGTGAGCCATGATGCAGTCCTCCTGCGAGATGGCCAAGTTGACCAACTCGTTGTAGCTGTTGGCCCTGACCATGTTGAGGCGGCATGGAGCTTGGTGTTGAGGCCCCTCCTGAACCTGTCTCTCTTCTTCTCGTCAATGTCAGCATGGTAGCCTGCGTACTGACATAGGTCATTGAAGGCTTGGGTGTACTGCAGCACGGTACGACTCCCCTGGGTGAGTGCCAGAAACTCGCTGAGCTTGCGGTCCATGATGCCTGCTGGTATGTGATGCCCTCTGAATGCTGCCTTGAACTCTTCCCACGCAACTACATGGTTGGCCGGCTGCATGGCTAGGAAATGGTCCCACCATGTCCTAGCGGGTCCACGAAGCTGCTGGGCGGCGAAGCGGACCTTAGCCGCATCTGAGCACTCTCCGTTAAGCACTGGGAATTTTGATTCCACCACCCTGAGCCAGACGTCAGCATCGAGCGGATCTTCTGCCCTGGTGAATAATGGCGGCTGAGTGCTGAGGAACTCCTGGTAGGTTGCTGCTGCCGGGGCACGCTGGTGGTGGTCACCACCCCCATAGTGCTAGGGCAGTGGCTGATGCTGCATGAGCTGTCGAAGAATCTCATTCTGCTGAGCCATCAGCTCCTGCATGGTGGGAGGCTGTGGTGGTGGTGGAGGAATGCGCTTATTGTGTCCACGACACGCTCTTCCTGCCATCTGAAATTTAGGAGTTTCTGTTGTTATATTCATAATCCATGGTTGCGCAATGTGATGAAATGAATAAGTAGTGAGATTTGCAAAGTTCCAAATCCGCCTTGCTTTTCATGACTGGTACCAACAGGATAAAATTCGATTCATATTCTTAAAACTTAAAACCATTCATCTTTTCATTGGTCCCAAAAGAAGTTTCTAGGGGTTACATCAGGTTAGAAGGACTCAACTCTCTAGCCTAGTACATCCAGAGTGCAAAAGCTAAGCCATTTTGAGGAGTGCTACTTCCTAACATTTTTACCCTAACCCTGAAACTCAGTGAGCAAAAGAGGCAACGCTGGACTCGGGGGAAGGTGGTCCTCCAGAGTGAGCTGAGCCGGCGGTGTCCAGGCTAGAAGTGGGCTCCGGCTCCTCCTCTCCCTCGATGTCTACAGTCCTCATCAGCCCCATCTGCCTCCATGGCCTCTATCTCCTGATGGTGCAGGTCCAAGTGCTGGTTTGCCTCCTCGAGCTGCTGTTGGGTGGTCTGGAGCTGGTCTTCTAGAACCTCGATGGTGTTATCCCGGGCTTCCACTTGCTCCTCGAGCTCGCGAATGTGGTTAGCCATTTGCTCAACTTGGAGATCCTTCTCCACTAGCTAAGTAGACATGTCTACGACAAGGTCGTCCCTGTTATCGAGGGTGACCTTTGTAGACTCCACCAGGCCCATTACCTGGGACATCGCCTCGCCCCGTAAGGCCTGCAGACGATATAGGGCACTCATGCACCGAACCGTCAAGTGAGCGGTATGTCAGGGTAGAGTGACCACACGTAATTGGCGTGATCAACCTGATCCTTCCACATCGGGTCATCCTCCTTCTCAGCGGGGAACAAGCCGATGGGGTGGGTCGATATTTCCAGGGGGTGAAATCCACAAAAAGTCGTCAGCACGTGCATGGCTGTGGCCTCTGTAGTGTCATCGGCCTGGAAACCGAAGGATTCAGAGTCCAATGAACGCCACCCTGGCTACAGGGGATGAGGCTCTAGAGTCATCCTCACCCTACAGCAAGGTACCCGGTGTTCCTCGAACAGCTGCACCGTGTACTGGGAAGGTGTAGTGTAACCTGCTCCCTGCAGTACCTCCCACAAGATGAGGGGAAAACCCTCTCGTGCGAGACCGTCCGTGTGGGAAGGTGCTGTCCCCCCCATCAGTGGGTACGTGGGATGTCATCTATGTAAGGGTAAGTGTAAGCAAAAAAAGGAAAAAGAACCGTAATAAGAGGTGCTAAGTGCAAAAGACTAGAAAAATTTCTAAGGATTTGGCCTTTCTAGGTTTAAGTTGAGATCTCCCTTATTAATTTACAATTTACTAAGGGTGACTCATTGTTTATGTAACTTCCTATTAATAATGAAATTTTACTAAGATGATGGTGATAATGATGCATGCATGCTCGACCTAAGCGTCCTCACATCAAGTATAGGGGTATAGAAATTCCCCACCTATATCATAGTAGCCTGTGCGGCATACTTAATTAGCCACCTAGCTACCCATCTAATTTCCTAAGGCTTCACGTCCTAGGTCTATCCTGGTCGTCCTGACAATCTAATCGATACTAGTTTCTAGGCAAGTTTTACTTTTGAAGGGTTGGTATTTATGACTTATTGACTTTTCTGAAGTGGTAATCGCTCCGAATACCAGATGTGGCAGAACCACCCGGATTATTCTAACTTAAGTGCCTAAGTCCCGCCTTAGAGGCAACAACACACTTAAATCGGAATAAACCGTCAGTCCCTTGGATCTAGTCCGATAAAGCCACTAACAGGATCGAGTACCACTTGCTCACTCGAAGGTGAGACACAGATAAATATAATAAAGCATAATACCACAATTTAAAAGAGTACTTAATGTTATTACATCATCATCGGAGTTTCAAAAGTAGTAACCATTGTTCTTGATGCAGTGGAAATTAACTAACGATAAAAAAGGGAGGATGGCGAAGCCTGGCCCCTCACTCCTCATGCTCCTCTACTTCTGAGGCAGGGTCCCAGTCGGCTGTCCAGCCCGGTGGCAGGGTCGATAGCCAAGTCACTCCAGCAACCATGTCATCCAAAGTACCTGTAAAATTGTGCCACAAGAAAGGCTGATTATACTAATACTCAGCTAGACTTACCCGGTGTGAGGAGTCTACTTGTCTACCTCTAGACCATGAAGCTATTTGGCTGAGAGGTTTGGTTTCCCAAAAACACTACCTGAGTCTAAAAAACAGTTTTAGCTTTTCCAGTTCTAGCATATTTAATTAAGCTAGGTTTGCTCCTTTCTAAGCATACATGGTAACAATCATTTAGTACAATCAACATATTTCTCAAGAAAACCTCATTTCACTTCTTACTCGATGCAACAGCATGGATCAAGCAGTCTCATTAGTTGCAAGAAGCAGACGATTCGAATCGAGTTTTTCTCCTTAGGATGATTTTTCTATGACTTTTCAAAGTTCTCTCTATTGATGGTGCACTTTCATTTTACTGGACTAGGGTTCAACAAATTTTTCTTATTGTTGGGGGCCTTCGTCCTTCGAAGGTCCTCAAAAACATAATTTGACAAATGTTTTCCAAGTGAATTATATGAACAGGTATCTTCGGACTCAGATTATGAACATGGTGTACGGTCAGGACGAAGCCTAAGCCAGACGAAGGGGGATTGAGATGAAGGATGGGCTGATTACCAAGCTGTACGAAGGATGGTGCGTGGCCGAAGCTATGCGCAGAAAGCTTTGTCACGATAGCAGAAAAGGGAACCGACTTAAAGATGAAAAGACTACTTAGGCCTTAATAGATTCCCATAAGTCATTAGCAAATGTAATGGACATGAATGTAATTTTACATGGGCTGCGTCCCGCGCCTATAAATAGATGAACAGTACTCCCGTACTGTTCACGCTGACTTGGCATTTGTTTTTGCGTCATCCTTATACTCTTGTCTTCTTACAATCCGAAGGTACACTTGTAATCTGAAATCATTTCTATTTTTCTATGATAATAAAATAGAAATGGCGTTGCGATAATATTTAAATGTTTATATTACTTCTTATGTTGCATATAAATTCTTCATCATCGTTTATTGTGCTTACGAAGATATGTTGTTAGTGACCTTCGTCCGGAATACATTATATCCAGAAGGGAAATAATGTGCCAAAGGACGAAGGACTTTATCATTTAACATTTTTTATGTTGCCTTGTTCTTAATCCGAAGCATTTGAGAACAAGTCCCCAACATTGGCGCCCACCTCCGGTGAACTCACTTCCACTCTTTAAGTTTTTGAACACCTTCGGAAGCCATAAACCTTCGCTATGGCGCCGAAGAAAGCTTCAGCAACTGGGGCTGCAGCTCTGCAACCGCTGGACCCCAATCAGGAGACTCTCTCTCTTCGGGAGGCCCGAAACCAAAAGAGGAAGGTTGTCAGCCCAACGCCTCAAGAGGATGAGCTAGACCAAGAGATCAGAGATATGGAGATGCTTCATCAACAGGTGCAGAGGAAGAAGGAAAAGATGGCCAGGCTAGCTGAACTGCAAAGGCAGATAGACGAAGCTTCTGAAGAAGTTTGCCATCTTACTCACGATGAGCAGAACCGAAGGCCTCAACAAAAAGACCTTCATCAGGAAGGTTTCTTCAACGAAGATGACTGGTATGACAATTTCCATCATGGAAATTTTGTTTTTGATGATGCTTCTCCTCTGTCCGCTGAGCTACAGGCTACACCTTGGCCTCCGTCCTACAAGCCGCCCCAGCTTCCCATATTCGATGGCCATTCAGACCCGAAGCAGTTTTTGATGAGCTACGAAGCAACAGTATCTTCGTATGGTGGCAATGCTGCAGTCATGGCAAAGTCTTTTGTTATGGCTGTCAGGAGTGTTGCTCAACCCTGGTATTCCTCCCTTCGACCAGGAACGATCACTTCATGGCAAAAACTGAAGGACATGTTGTTAACCAGCTTCCAAGGGTTTCAGACGAAGCCGGTCACTGCTCAGGCCCTGTTCCAGTGCACCCAGGATCACGAAGAATACCTTCAGGCGTATGTCAGGAGGTTCTTGCGTTTGAGGGCGCAGGCGCCAACGGTGCCCAACGAAATTGTCATTGAGGCCATGATCAAGGGACTTCGGCCTGGACCTTCAGCTCAGTACTTTGCTAGGAAGCCTCCTCAAACTTTGGAGAAGCTGCTCTAGAAGATGGACGAGTATATTCGTGCCGACAATGATTTTCGCCAAAGAAGGGAGGAGGCTTTCAGGTTTTCTGAAATGACCAGGGGCTTCGGAGGAAGATTCTATCCGAGGCATGTCAGGTCAATCCACAACTCTACTCAAAATGATGATAAGGGGAGTCAGCAGCACAGGCCGCAGTGCTCCTCACAGACTTCGGGGCAACAGCAAAGCTTCTTCCGGCCACCAGCTCCAAGAGGCAGAGGCGTCAGGGGCTTCGGCGGAAGATTTGGAGATCAACCAAGGAGAATATTTTGCTTGTTCTGTGGTGAAAACAAGGGCCATACCACCAGGATGTGCCATGTTACCATCCAGAAGCAAAAGGAGATCGCCGAAGCTGCAGCACAACAAGCTCAGCCGAAGCAGGTCATGCATACTGCTTCGTACCATCCGCCTTACGTCCCAGAATACATAGGCAACCACCCTGCAGTTTCTGTTGCTTCGGCGAGTCAACCTCAAGCTTCCTGGCAACAGCCTCCGCCTCCACCACCGCTGCAACAAGGCCAACAGCCAGAAGGGAGCCAATATGCTCCACTCCAAAGGGATCTCAGAGAACAATCCGAAGCTCGCACAGTCAATAGCACTGTGCCAGAGTCGAAGCACATCTATTGACAAATATCCTACCTTGATAGCAGTCTTTTCCATTCAGTTCTATTCTCTGTGTAATAAAGGACATTTTTTCAGTTTTCATGTAATAATTTCGTTGTTTGCCACAAGGAAAATGTATTTTTCTCATGCTTAAGTTGCTGAAGCTTAAAGATTTGCGATAACAAGGAGGACCTTCGAATTATCAAAAATCCTTCGAAGCAACAAAAAGTCGTTCTAAGGAGCGCAGAGTAAGTTTGCTGAAGTCACAAAAAGCCGTTCCAAAGGGAACGCAGCGTAAGTTTTCTGCTCCAAAGTCGTTCCAAAGGAAATGCAGAGCATACAGCGAAAAGTCAACGCTGATACCGCCTAAGTAAAAGGCAAAGAAGCTCCAAAGTCGTTCCTAAGGGAATGCAGAGCTTACAGCGAAAAGTCAACGCTGATACCGCCTAAGTAAAAGGCGAAGAAGCTCCAAAGTCGTTCCTAATGGAATGCAGAGCTTACAGCGAAAAGTCAACGTTGATACCGCCTAAGTAAAAGGCGAAGAAGCTCCAAAGTCGTTCCTAAGGGAATGCAGAGCTTACAGCGAAAAGTCAACGCTGATACAAAAATATTGTGTGTTTTACGGGGATATGTGTGTATCTTCGAACAAATGTCATCTACATAACATAACATCATCACATCATTTTGCATAGCATAAGCATCATACATCATGTTGCATATGGCAAAAGAAGGGGACACAGTATCAACCTTCGGAAAGATGCTTTGAGAAAGTGAAAATCGTGCTAAGTCACAACGGGATACAATATTGATCTTCGGAATATAGCTTTGGAGAATGTCTTCACGAAGCTTGGATATTCTTCATCAGAGCACTATGGGCATTGTTGTGATGCACAAAAGTTTTTCTATCTTCACGAAGCATGAAAAGAAGGGAAGGTGTTTTTTCGCCGAAGGCTCAAAAACGGTACAGTATGTAAAGTTTCATGCATCGTAAAGAATCGAAACATTAAAAGCAAATATCACAGGGTTACAAAATGTTACACATATTTCATTTCAGAAGTTTTCACAATAGTGCTTAATCTTCTCTCAAAACAACTTCTGCAGCTTCGTTCAGGAGTCGGTTAACAACTTCATCCATGATAGCTTCAGCCATCCTTTTAATTTCTTCGTCTCCTTTCGGGTGAGGGCCCGGAGACGCTTTGGTAGGATCTGAAGGAGGACAGGATACGGCCACATTGCTATTACAAATTGCGAGCGAAGCTTAAAATCAAAAATTACAACACAATAAAAACCATTAGCTAATACCTAGTTGCCCTTCGGGCTCTGAGTTTTTGTCAGCGGCCTTAGCTACTTCTCTAGCGTCGTGAATGTCCTTCTCACTTTTCTGAATAATTTCTCGGGCCATTTCTCGGCCACCATTGTCCCAGACGTCGGTGAAAAATTTTCCACCAGCCTGGCTAGCTTCGGCCGAGGGGTCTTTAACATCTTCAGGGGATAAGCTGGCTTCGGATTGTGCAAGAACTTTAACATGATCGCAGCCTTTTTTTCTCCAGTATAGCAGCAATCCCCCTGGCACCCGAGAAGGCGCAAATGTCCCCACGACTGTTTAGAATTTCTTCGAAGGCTTCAGCTTCGTGGCTAATCCATTCGATCGGCCCTTCTGGGTTACCTCTCACAAAATCTTCTTCACTCGAAAATGCGCCAACGCTGGCGAAGCTAGTTTTTATCTTCTTTACACATTCCATGGATTTTTCGTAGCACCTTTTCTTAGAAGACCGAAGCTCTTCAACGGTTCCTTCCAAATGATTGGCCCATTGGTCGCTACATTCCCGCCTCGTTTCTTCAAGTATGCGTTCTTCTCTCGCCCGGGCCAATTGCTTCCGAAGATCGTCAATCTCGTGCTTTTGAGCTGCAACTTGTGCTTTAGACGCAGCTTCGTTCTCCTTTATTTTATCTACCAATGTAACTAGAATTTTGTCCTTTTCCAGGGCTTCGTTCCTTAGTTTGATAACCTCTGTTCGAAGGTTGTTGAAGGCAATATCATAGCTCTCGTCTTCGGCATTCTTTTGCGCTCTCAGCGCGTTGCTTAGTATTAAGCCCTATATGTAAAAAGTTACTATAAGAATAAAACAATAGATTTCAAATCATAAAGTTTCCAAATGCGCAGATCTCGTACCTTCAGGCTATTATACGCAAGACTGTCCGCAAGATCGTCCTTTGTCATCGCACAGAGGCCAGCCTCCAGCTTCGGAAACCCCATGCTTCGGGCCATTTCCCGGCAGACAAGTAGTTCTTTGTTATCCGGGAGGCAGTATAGGAAATCTTCTTCATTTATACCATTGAACACTAGTGCCCCCTTCGGATATTTCAATTCTTTTGCATAGTGATTAGCTTCAAAAATTTCTTCTTCTGTTAACTTCTTCCCCGAAGCATGTCGAACAATATAATCAAGGACTTTAGGGGATGCTTCGGGGGCAGCAGTACTGATCTCTTCAATTAAAATTGGTTCCATCACTCTTTCTTCCTCGGTTTCCAACGGTTTTACCTTCGTGGGCTCTGAAGGTCCAGCTTCAGTTTTAGATTGTTGCCTTGGAGTTTCAGCAGCAGAGATTTCAGTTTCCGTTTTCAAAGTTTCAACAGTCTTCTTCGGAGTTATGCTTGAAGACTTAATTGTCTCCAAAACATCTAGCACGTTCACCATTCTTTTTCTTTTCGGGGTCACCGATGAGCCCTTTTGATTTTTTATTGTCTCAACACTTGCTGAAGGACTTAAAATTTCCAATATTTTTGGTCCTTCAATTCTCGGTTTTTCTACCTTCTCTGCTGAAGGTGCTTCAGTTTTTTCTTCGATCTTCGGCACTGGAGCTGGCTCTGTACTTTCAGTGGTCAAAGAGACTTCACCGATAAACTCAGGCACTGTGGCTGGTTCAATAAAACGCGCCCGGTGGGTGAGCACCTTCATCTTTTTTCTTTGCGGCGCTGGCTCACTAGAAGCACCTGCGGCAACTTCTTTTGCAGGAGAAATATTTTTTCTTTTGCGACCTGGCACCGGATAATGGTAGTCGGGGTAGACAAACCCGATTGCATCAAATACCCGGTTGAGCCTCTTCTTCTTTCGGCCTCTGAAGGCTGCTGATAATGCAGTATTCTCGGCCTTCGAGTATACCCCAAGCAGTTCGTCACTTAAAGTTTCAATGCTTTTTAACCAGTCGTCGTCCGGTTCAACAAACTTATCTCCGTATTTGAATGTGTATTTTAGTCTGACCAGTCCACCTTCGTCAGACTCTTTGATGGTCTCCTTCGGCATTTCCCACTTTCCTGCAAGTGGCCAAACTCTGAAGGCAATATGCTCTTGGACCAAATCCCTTGTCCCAATAAAAGAGCAGATTACACCGAAGGCTCTTTGGCATTCTTCGGCCGCTTCATCCATTTCAACCTTCGGCCTTCGGAGTCCGAAGCATTGCCAGATAGGGCGCATAATGATACTCTTAACATCTTCCTGCACTGTCAAGTCATTCTTTACATAGAACCATTCTGTCATCCAGGCACCGGGCCACCTCTTCCGAAAGGTTGGCACGGGGCAGCTTGACCCAGAGCGGGCACCGAAGCTGTAACAACCAAAGTTATTGTGATATTGTTCTTTCCCTCAGGGCTTCGTCTCATATACCAACTCATGAATTTTGCAAAAGCTTTTAGCATTTGGTTCTAAACCTTGGCTTTTCACAGCCTAGACAAAGATTCCCATTCTTATGATAGCTTCGGGAGTAATTTGGTGGAGGTAGATTTGAAATGTCTTCAGGACTTCGACAACAAAGCTGCTTAGGGGGAACCGAAGCCCAGCCTTGAGAAAGCTTCGGAAGATCACAACCTCATTTTCTTCGAGGGTAGGAGAGGTTTTTTCTCCAGCATCAGCCCTCACAATAGATACATCTCGAAAATATCTCCCCCTCATATTGTCAATGTGACTCTGCTTAATAGTGGTTTTCCCGAAAACCGAGTGACTTGGCCGCCATGGTCGATCTTCGGACTCTCCCCTGCCGCTTTCTACATCATAACTGTCGCTGTCATCAGTATCTTCAGTCAAACCTTCTAAAATCTCTTTGGTGATCTTTTCTGTATTGGTCTTCGACATTGCTTCAAGAAAGCCCAGGTTCTTCTCTTCAGAGAGACTTAGCTTCATTTCGACAACAGCCTTCTTCTCCTCAGACATCCCTTCGGAAACCTTACTTCTCGCTTCCGAAGCTTAAAACTAGGAAAGAAAACAAATATTTTTTGGGCAGAAAGCTTTATGAGCAGGCAAAACAGATGGCAAAGAGAGCGTGCCAAATCAAATGTGGCGGGCTCCTATTTATACACTCGATATGACGGAAACTGTGTGGTCCCGCGTGTCAGTGGCTTTTGCTATTCTAGCAAAGGGAAGGTGTTTTTTCGGACCTTCGGCTTAAGGCCTTCGTCCATATCGCAATCTGAATTTATCACTAACAAATTAATATTGCGAGGGGCTACTATTGGGGGCCTTCGTCCTTCGATGGTCCTCAAAAACATAATTTGACAAATGTTTTCCAAGTGAATTATATGAACAGGTATCTTCGGACTCAGATTATGAACATGGTGTACGGTCAGGACGAAGCCTAAGCCAGACGAAGGGGGATTGAGATGAAGGATGGGCTGATTACCAAGCTGTACGAAGGATGGTGCGTGGCCGAAGCTATGCGCAGAAAGCTTCGTCACGATAGGAGAAAAGGGAACCGACTTAAAGATGAAAAGACTACTTAGGCCTTAATAGATTCCCATAAGTCATTAGCAAATGTAATGGACATGAATGTAATTTTACATGGGCTGCGTCCCGCGCCTATAAATAGATGAACAGTACTCCCGTACTGTTCACGCTGACTTGGCATTTGTTTTTGCGTCATCCTTATACTCTTGTCTTCTTACAATCCGAAGGTACACTTGTAATCTGAAATCATTTCTATTTTTCTATGATAATAAAATAGAAATGGCGTTGCGATAATATTTAAATGTTTATATTACTTCTTATGTTGCATATAAATTCTTCATCATCGTTTATTGTGCTTACGAAGATATGTTGTTAGTGACCTTCGTCCGGAATACATTATATCCAGAAGGTAAATAATGTGCCAAAGGACGAAGGACTTTATCATTTAACATTTTTTATGTTGCCTTGTTCTTAATCCGAAGCATTTGAGAACAAGTCCCCAACACTTATGAACTACATCACTAGGGTAGTTTGCTGATTTAAATCAAAACTCTAGAAAGTATTGCAGGAACCATGGTGTTTATTATTTTTGCTTGATAGTTTATAATATGTAGGTCCTAGCAAAATTTGTTTGACCAAATTTGGTTGAATATAACTCAAGTTATGAATTTTTCAAGTTCCCTACTCATTTGAAAAGAATAAATCTAAAAGTTTAAAGGAAAACGGCTTTGCGTTGGGGTCCAAGGCTTATTATTAACCGAGTCATTTAAACATGCCCCTGGGGAACTATTCATATGAGTCACTGACTTAACACTTAACCCCCTGGCTTTTTCCCTTCTCTAACACGCACTCCTTCCTCGCTGGAATAGTAGCCGAGGAGAGAAAAAGCGGTGGCGCAGCTTACTGGCGATGGTAGAGGTCTAGCGAAGGGTAGGGCGAGCTCCGAGGGTCTCTGGCGGTCACGTCGAGGTGTGGGTCGCCGGCGGTGGTGACCGGAGGTGGGTTGGCCGCGTGCACAGTCGGTCGAGCTCGTCGGCGGTGCTTGCTCCGGCCTGCTCATGGCAGTAGAGCTCAATGAAAGTGCTCGAGGAGCTTCACGGGAAGTCAATGGTGCCAGTGGGTACAAGGAATTTGGAAATGGCTCACCGTGCTGTGCCGCCCCGCGTGGCGGCGGTCGGCTGGAGTTCAGCGATGGCAATCTGGTGCCTCCGACGAAGTAGCGTTCGGTTTGAGGGCTTGGGAAGCTTTACGGGGCTCTAGGGAAGCTAGCCGTGGAGCTAGATTGGGTGGAGGTGGGTCGGAGTGGGCGGTCCACGGTGGGTGGGCTCGGGCGGCCGATGGCACAGCCGTGCTCAGAGAGAACTCCGGTGAACTCGGGCTCGGGCGGAGCTGAGGGCATGAGGGGGAGTACTGGTCGTAGCCTTGGGCTGCTTTATAGGCACAGGCGTGGGCGAGGCCACGGGCGAGGGCGTCGCTTGGCGCGGGCGCGCGGGGGCGAGCGCCTAGGGCGTGCTCTAGCGCGCCAAAACAGGTCGAACACGTGGATGTTTGTTTTTGCCCTTGTTCAAATGCCTTCTGGTCAACCAAACATGCAAATCTTGCCAAAAATCCTGTGTAGAGTCTCTTCATTGTGCCAAGGGCTATCTGTCTTGTGTGAGTTCCAAGTGAAGATATGGTCGGGTGTGGAAGATATGGTGGCACCAAGTCAGGTCTGTCTAGACTGTTCAACCCGAGACAAATCTCATGCCAATTCTTGTCAGACGGTTTTGGTTGGAGTTCAAACTTTACTAGAGTGTTCCTAGGGTATTTTGGCGCCCCTTTGTCAATTGGACCATGTGGATTTGGAGTTTGCAACTAAGTGAACGCATGTGATCTTTAGAAGAGGGCTGAAAATAGACTTAGAGAAAAAGGGATTTTTCTTTTGTGCTTCCCACATGAGTGATCATTTTGGGGATTTTGTGGGACCTTTTTGGGAAAAACTCCTTACTATTTCTTGTGAGTATTTAAATATGCTACAACTTTGGTGAATGGGTCATGTTGGGGGCCTTCGGCATCCGAAGGTCCTCAAAAATATGATTTAATAGTGTTTCTGGAGTATAATGTGTGAACAGGTATCTTCGGACTCGAATCAGTATCACAGTGGGAGAAGAACACGAAGGTTGATACCGCGCCGAAGCTGTAAGCAGGAAAGCTTCGGCATGATAGCAGAAAAGGAAACCGACTTAAAGATGAAAGTGCTATTTAGGCCTCGGTGGATTGCTATAGAGTTACTACCAAATGTAAAGGGCATGGGTGTAATTTTACATGGGCTGTGTCCCGTGCCTATAAATAGGTGAACAGTGCCCCCGTACTGTTGACGCTGACTTGGCATTTTTACTTTTGCGTCACGCTTGTATTTTCACCTTCTTTCAAGCCAAAGGTACATTTGTAATTTAATATCATTTCTATTTTTCCATAATAATAATATAGAAAAAGAGTTGACAATGACACGTAGTTGTTTATGTCATCATTTATATTTCATATGATTCCTTCTTCATTATTATATGTTGTATTTATGAAGGTTTGTCCTTCATAACCTTCGTCCGAAGATCATTATATCCCAAAGGAAATAATGCTTCGAAGGACGAAGGATTTTAACGTTTGACATTTTGTGTTGCCTTGTTCTTAATTTATAGCATTTGAGAACAAGTCCCCAACATTGGCGCCCACCTCCGGTGAACTCACTTCCACTCTTTGAGTTTTTGAACACCTTCGGCAATCATAAACCTTCGCTATGGTGCCCAAGAAATCTTCAGCAACTGGGGCTGCAGCTCTGCAACCGCTGGACCCCAATCAGGAGACTCTCTCCCTTCGGGAGGCCCGAAGCCAGAAGAGGAAGGCTGTCAGCCCGACACAGCAAGAGGATGAGCTAGATCAAGAAATCAGAGACATGGAGATGCTTCATCAACAGGTGCAGAGGAAGAAGGAAAAGATGGCCAGACTAGCTGAACTGGAAAGGCAGATAGACGAAGCCTCTGAAGAAGTTCGTCATCTTACTCAGGATGAGCAGAATCGAAGGCCTCAGCACAAAGACCTTCATCAGGAGGATTTTTTCAACGAAGATGACTGGTATGAGAATTTCCATCATGGAAATTTTGCTTTTGATGATGCTTCTCCTCTGTCTGCTGAGCTGCAGGCTACACCTTGGCCTGCGTCCTATAAGCCGCCCCAGCTTCCCATATTCGACGGACATTCAGATCCGAAGCAGTTTTTGATGAGCTACGAAGCAACAGCATCTTCGTATGGTGGCAATACTGCAGTCATGGCAAAATCTTTTGTCATGGCTGTCAGGAGTGTTGCTCAAACCTGGTATTCCTCCCTTCGACCAGGAATGATCACTTCATGGCAAAAGCTGAAGGACATGTTGTTAACCAGCTTCCAAGGGTTTCAGACGAAACCAGTCACTGCTCAAGCTCTATTCCAGTGCACCCAGGATCACGAAGAATACCTTCAGGCGTATGTTCGGAGGTTCTTGCGTTTGAGGGCACATGCGCCAACAGTGCCCAACGAAATTGTCATTGAGGCCATGATCAAGGGACTTCGGCCAGGACCTTCGGCTCAGTACTTTGCTAGGAAGCCTCCTCAAACTTTGGAGAAGCTGCTACAGAAGATGGACGAGTATATTCGGGCCGACAATGATTTTCGGCAGAGAAGGGAGGAGGCTTTCAGGTTTTCTGAAATGACCAGGGGCTTCGGAGGAAGATTTTATCCGAGACACGTCAGGTCAATTCACAACTCTACTCAAAATGATGATAAGGGAAGTCAGCAGCAAAGGCCACAGTGCTCTTCACAGGCTTCGGGGCAACAGCAAAGCTTCTTTCGACCGCCAGCTCCAAGAGGCAGAGGCGCCAGGGGCTTCGGCGGAAGATTTGGAGATCAACCAAGGAGAACATTTTGCTTGTTCTATGGTGAAAACAAGGGCCATACCACCAGGATGTGCCATGTTACCATCCAGAAGCAAAAGGAGATAGCCGAAGCTGCAGCACAACAGGGTCAGCCGAAGCAGATCATGCACACTGCTTCGTATCACTCGCCTTATATCCCAGAATATGTAGGTAACCACCCTGCAGTTTCTGTTGCTTCGGCGAGTCAACCACAAGCTTCCTGGCAACAGCCTCCGCCTCCACCACCGCTGCAACAAGGCCAGCAGCCAGAAGGGGGCCAATATGCTCAATAGCAAAGGGACTTCAGAGAACAGTCCGAAGCTCGCACAGTCAATAGCACTGTGCCTAGAGTCGAAGCACATTTATTGACAAATATCCTATTTCGGTAGTAGTCTTTTCCATTCAGTTTTATTTTCTGTGCAATAAAGGACAATTTTTAAATCTCATGTAATAGTTTCATTGATTGCCACAAGGAAAGTATATCTTCTTCACAGGCTTAAGTTGTTGAAGCTTAAAGATTTGCGATAGCAAGGAGGATCTTCGAGTTATCAAAAATTTATTTTAAAATGCACGGCATGAATTCTTCGAAGCAACAAAAAGTCGTTCCAAGGAACGCAGAGTAAGTTTGCTGAAGTTACAAAAAGCCGTTCCAAAGGGAGCGCAGTGTAAGTTTTCTGCTCAGAAGTCGTTCCAAAGGGAATGCAGAGCTTACAGCGAAAAATAAACGCTGATACCGCCTAAGTAAAAGGCGAAGCGCGAAAAGTCAACGCGAATACCGCCGAAAGTAAAAGGCGAAGAAGCTCCTAAGGGAGGCTTACATCGAAAAATAAACGCTGATTCCAGCTGAAGTAAAAGGCGAAGAAGCTCCTAAGGGAGGCTTGCAGCGAAAAGTCAACGCTGATTTAAAAAGATTATGTGTTTTATTGCAGGGATGTGCGTGTATCTTCGGAATAAATACCATTTTACATAGCATAACATCATCTCACCATTTCGCATAGCATAAGCATCATACATCATGCTGCATATAGCACAAGAAGGGGGCACAATATCAAGCTTCGGAAAAATGCCTTGAAAAAGGGAAAATCATGCTAAGTCACAAGGAGATACAATATTGATCTTCGGAGTGTAGCTTCGGAAAATATTTTCACGAAGCTTGGACATTATTCATCAGAACACTGGATATTGTTCTGATAAATTAAAATTCTTCTTTACGAAGCATGAAAAGAAGGGAAGGTGTTTTTTTCGTCGAAGACTCAAAAACGGTACGCATGTAAAATTTCATGCAACGTAAAGAATTGAGCCATAAAAAACAAGTATATTACATTCAGGGTTACAAGATACTACACATATTGCATCTCAGATGTTTTTACAATAGCACTAATCTTCCTTAAGTACTATTTCCGCAGCTTCGTTCAGGAGTTGATTGACAACTTGATCCATGATAGCTTCGGCCATCTTTTTGATCTCATCGTCTCCCTTCGGGTGAGGGCCCGGAGACGTTTTAGCAGGATCTGAGGGAGGACAGGATACGACTACATTGCTATTACAATTGGCGAACGAAGTTTGAAATCAAAAATTACAACACAATAAAAACCATTAGTTAGTACCTATTTGCCCTTCGGGCTCTGCGCTTTTCTCAGCAGCCTCGGCCACTTTTCTGGCATCATGGATGCCTTTTTCGCTTTTTTGGATAATTTCTCGGGCCATTTCTCGGCCACCATTATCCCAGATATCAGTGAAAAATTTTCCACCAACCATGCTAGCTTCAGCTGAAGGGTCTTTTGCATCTTCGAAGGACAAGGCAGTTTCGGGTTGTGCTAAAATTTTTACATGCTCGCAGCCTTTCTTTTCTAAAATGGTGGCAATCCCCCTGGCACCCGAAAAAGCAGCATATGTCTCCGCGGCTATTTAAAATTACCTCAAAGGCCTCAGCTTCGTGATTAATCCATTCAATGGGACCTTCGGGGTTGCCTCTTGTAAAGTTTTCCTCGCTCGAAAATGCACCAACGCTGGCGAAGCTAGCTTTCATTTTCTTAACACACTCCATAGATTTGTCATAGTATCTTTTCTTGGACGAACGAAGCTCTTCAACAGTTCCTTCTAAATGATTTGCCCATTGGTCGCTAAGTTCTCGCTTTGTTTCTTCAAGTATGCGTTCTTCTTTAGCTCGCGCCAATTGCTTCCGAAGGTCGTCAATCTCGTGCTTTTGGGCTGCAGCTTGTGCTTTCGAGGCAGCTTCGTTCTCCTTTATTTTTTCCACCAATGTAACTAGAATTTTGTCCTTTTCCAAGGCTTCGTTTCTTAGTTTAATAACCTCTGTTCGAAGGTTGTTGAAAGCAATTTCATAGCTCTCGTCTTCGGCATTCTTTTGTGCTCTCAGCGCGTTGCTTAGTATTAAACCCTATATGTAGAACGATTAGTATAAGAATAAAAGAATAAGATTTCAAATCATAAAGTTTCCAAATGCGCAGATTTCGTACCTTCAGGCTATTATATGCAAGGCTGTCCGCAAGATCGTCCTTCGTCATCGCACAGAGGCCCGCCTCCAGCTTCGGAAACCCCATGCTTTGGGCCATTTGCCGGTAGACGAGTAATTCTTTGTTATCCGGGAGGCAGTATAGGAAATCTTCTTCATCTGTACCATTGAACACTAGTGCCCCCTTCGGATATTTCAATTCTTTAGCATAGTAATTAGCTTCGAAGACTTCTTCTTCTGATAATTTTTTCCCCGAAGCATGTCGAACAATATAATCAAGGACTTTGGGGGATGCTTCGGGGGCAACAGCACTGATTTCTTCAACAAGAATTGGCTCCGTCATTTTTTCTTCCTCGGTTTCCAAGGGTTTTACCTTCGTAGGCTCTGAAGGCCCAGCTTCAGTCTCAGTTTGTTGTTTTGGAGCTTTAGTATCCAAGATTTCAGTTTCCGCTTCGGAAGTTTCAACAGTCTTCTTCGGAGACATGCTTGAGGACTTAATTGTCTCCAGAACATCTAGCACATTGACCATTCTTTTCCTTTTCGGGGTCACTGCTGGGCCCTTTTGGTTTTTTATTGTCCCAACACTTGCTGAAGGACTTAAAATTTCCAATATTTTCGTCCCTTCAGTTCCTGGTTTTTCTGCTTTCTTTGATGAGAGTGCTTCAGCTTTTTCTTCGATCTTCGGCACTGAAGTTGGTTCTTTAATTTCGGTGGCCGAAGAGGTTTCGCCGGTGAATTCAGGCACAGTAGCTGGTTCAATATAGCATGGCCGGTGTGTGAGAACCTTTACCCTTTGTCTCTTCGGCGCTGGCTCGCTGGGAGCGGCTGTGGCAGTTTCTTGTGCAGAAGCTGTGCCTTTTCTTTTTTGGCCCCGTACTGGATAGTGGTAGTCGGGGTACACAAACCCAATTGCGTCAAACACTCGGTTTAGTCTTTTCTTTTCCAGCCTCCGAAGGCTGCTGACAATGCAGTATCTTCGGCCTTTGAATAAACCCCAAGTAGTTCATCACTTAAATTTTCAATGCTTTTTAGCCAGTCATCATCTGGCTCAACGAATTTATCTCCAAACTTGAAAGTATACTTCAGCCTGATAAGTCCACCTTCGTCGGCCTCCTTTATGGTCTCTTGCGGCATTTCCCATTTTTCTGCGAGTGGCCATACCCTGAAGGCAATATGCTCTTGGACCAAATCCCTTGTTCCAATAAAAGAGCAAATAACACTGAAGGCTCTCTGGCATTCTTCGGCAGCTTTATTCATTTCAACCTTCGGCTTCCGCAGGCCGAAGCGTTGCCAAATAGGGCGCATAATTATACCTTTAATACCTTCCCGTGTTTTCAGGTCATTCTTCACATAAAACCATTCTGTCGTCCAGTCGCCGGGCCATTTCTTCCGAAAGGTTGGCACGGGACAGCTTGACCCAGACCGAGCGACGAAACTGTAGCATCCGAAATTATTGTGATACTGCTCCTTACCCCAGGGTTTTGTCTCGTATAACAATTCGTGTATGTTGCAGAAACTTTTTGCATCAGGTTCCAGACCTTGGCTTCTCACGGCCCACACGAAGATATTCATCCTTATGATTGCTTCGGGGGTAAGTTGGTGAATATAGATTTCAAATATTTTCAGCACCTCTACGATAAAGCTGCTCAGGGGAAATCGTAGTCCAGCTTTCAAAAAGCTTTGGAACACTACGACTTCATTTTCCTCAGGGGTCAGGCAAGTCTTCTCTCCTTCGTCGGCCCTCACAACGGACAAGTCCCGGAAATATCTTCCCCTCATATTGACAAGATGATTCTCTTTGATACTTGATTTGCCGAAAACCGCATGGCTTGGTCGCCAAGGGCGATCTTCAGAGTCTTCACCACCACTATCCACATCATAGCTGTCGCTGTCGTCAGTATCTTCAGATAAACCTTCTAAAATCTCTTTGGTGATCTTTTCTGTATTGGTCTTCGACATTGCTTCAAGAAACCCCAGGTTTTTCTCTTCAGAGAGACTTAGCTTCCTCTCGGCAGCAACCTTTTTATCTTCAGACATCTTCAACAATGCTAAAAACTGTTTTCAAAGCCGAAGCTTAAAAACTTTAAAAGCCAAGCAGTTGGTGCGCAAGAGCTAAAAAATTGAGTAAGCAAGAGCAGACGGCAAGAAAGCGTACCAAATAAGTTCGTGGAATGCTCTTATTTATATGCCCAGTGCATTGAAAATTGGGAGACCCTACTTGTCAGTGAATGTTGCTATTCTAGCAAAGGGAAGGTGTTTTTTCGGACCTTCGGCTTAAGGCCTTCATCCATGTCGCAATCTGAATTTATTATTCTAACAAATTAATATTGCGAGGGGCTACTGTTGGGGGCCTTCGGCATCCGAAGGTCCTCAAAAATATGATTTAATAGTGTTTCTGGAGTATAATGTGTGAACAGGTATCTTCGGACTCGAATCAGTATCACAGTGGGAGAAGAACACAAAGGTTGATACCGCGCCGAAGCTGTAAGCAGGAAAGCTTCGGCATGATAGCAGAAAAGGAAACCGACTTAAAGATGAAAGTGCTATTTAGGCCTCGGTGGATTGCTATAGAGTTACTACCAAATGTAAAGGGCATGGGTGTAATTTTACATGGGCTGTGTCCCGTGCCTATAAATAGGTGAACAGTGCCCCCGTACTGTTGACGCTAACTTGGCATTTTTACTTTTGCGTCACGCTTGTATTTTCACCTTCTTTCAAGCCGAAGGTACATTTGTAATTTAATATCATTTCTATTTTTCCATAATAATAATATAGAAAAAGAGTTGACAATGACACGTAGTTGTTTATGTCATCATTTATATTTCATATGATTCCTTCTTCATTATTATATGTTGTATTTATGAAGGTTTGTCCTTCATAACCTTCGTTCGAAGATCATTATATCCCAAAGGAAATAATGCTTCGAAGGACGAAGGATTTTAACGTTTGACATTTTGTGTTGCCTTGTTCTTAATTTATAGCATTTGAGAACAAGTCCCCAACAGGTCAAGTCATGATTTGGTGATTTATATAGTTCTACCACTAATCCTTTCTTGGTGCTCTAATGGCTTAAGGAGGGTAGTCCTAGGGTTTGAGCATTTTTCTCAATTGGAGGTGCATGAAAAGGGCTAGGATATGCCTTCTAGTATGATCACACTTGGTTAAGACCTTGCTCCTTAAATTTGGTGCCTCTTTCTCAAACTAAAACACATGTGATAATAGGTCACAGGTGTATGTGTTGAGCAAAGGCCCTGAGTAACACCTGGGGTGTTACAGACACTAGATGCACAGACGTGGCTAAGAGGGGAAGTTACTGGATTGGGGTTGACCGACGAGGACATCGGTCTTTTAAGGGGGGTGGATAGTGATATCCTAGCCCAAGGCATAATATAATTAATAGAGTATCCATACCAACAAGGTGCATCTTCTTTTTCGGAAGCCTATCTCGAAAGAACCTCCAAGTTAAGTGTAATACCCAAAATTTTATTTTTGGACTTTTAGATGTTCTCCAAAGGATTTGAGTTAAAATGTCATTTAATAATAGATTACTTCTTTATAAAGTATAAAAAAATAAATAGTGATGTTCAGACTTTGGTAGTTCAAAATGTGAAGTCAAAACTTATAACCAAACTTTAAAGCTAAGATGTAAGTTGAAACCTGGAATGAGAAATTTGAAATATTTGAGTGGAGAAAATTCTTTCATGAACTTCATATTAAAAATGTATTTACCAAAATAAACAAAACAATTGTTATATAAAAATAAATAATACTTTGCATCATGCAGGATCTTTTGACTTTGCATATAGTTTGATTTTAAAGTGTGACACAAATTTGAATTTTGGTTGAATTTGGAAATTAGAGATTCAAATAGAAAAGAAATTTAGACAAAAAAAGAAAATGGAAGAAGGGAATACGCGTACTTGGGCCGAACTTCCTCAGCCGGCCCAAAACCTCCACCCCTCGTCGACCCAACATCCCTCCGCGCCGACCGTTCCCTCATTGCCAGGTGAGCCCCGCAGCCACAACCCAACCAGCCACTAACGGTGGGCCCTAGCGGTCATCCACGTGATCCTCGCTTAGGCTTTGTTCGTTTACACCAATCCCGCTCTGGATTAGCATGGATTGGAATTAAATCCATGCCTCAATCCATGCCCCAAAATAATCCATAACTACTTAATTTTTTTTATTCGGTTAAACCCATCATGGAATATAACCCAAAGGTTTGGGAATTTTTTAAACTATGGAAGACATGGATTCTATCCATAGCCCATTAGGTATGGAACAAATCCATGAGATATTGCACAAGTTTACATTAGAATCCATGGATCAAAAGAATAACTAGCTTTGAAAGTCACATGGATTTGTTGATGGATTTAATCCCACCATGGGATTGGGTGTGAGATATGGATTCACCCAATCCATACCCGGATTAAATCCATGGTGGGATTATATCCCATGTAACCGAACAAGGCCTTACTTGGATGATTTTCCACATGACCCGGCTATAACAACCAAGCGTCTGTGCCCTGGCCGTCATGGCGTAAGCACCGACAACTAGTGCGCTCCACCGGCACCAGCAATGGTCGGCTAGGAAGGGGAGGAACCAAAGCAGCCGCCGCACCTTCATCACGTCGTTGCCGCCAGGAGATCTCAGTGTGGAGGCATCGGAGCTTTGCCGGGACACACGGTTGGTGTCCGTGGTATTTGCTGGTGTGGGATTATGGACTCGAGGCTACCCAATTTCTCACCGGACGAACCTCGACGCCAGCGATCCGCCATGCGCCGTGGGCGGGGAGCCTGGACTGCACAATCCACCGGTGAGTCAACCCTATCATGCTCGCCATGTTCTCCGCTATGTTTATCACCCATTGGAACAAAGTTTGGCGCACCTGGTCGCAGGATGTGAGGCTTCGGCCATGATGCCGCTGCTGTCGGCCAGCGCAGCACCGCGCCTTGGCTCAGCAGGAAGGAGAAGGGGGGAACCGTTGGATTGATCATCGACGGTGGAAATTAGACATAAGGGCGGAGTTGCGTGAAACCGTTGATCAGCTAACGTGCAGTAGAGATTAAATTGTTAACGTACCCTTCGTCACTTAAATCTGGTGCGTGGATCATTGATCGAACGACTCAGATTAAGTTGAGCCTGTAGCCATCGATCCTGTGGGTGATGTCGGATCGAGCTTAAGTAAATAGGGGTAGTAGATCTTGTATCCTACGGTCAAAAATCGATACTGGTTCGGGTCGTGGCGGATCTAACCAGGACCCTAGATTCTAGATCAAACGACCGTAGTGTCACCGTACCCTTCAGCCAGTATATTTTGCTAAAGAACCCCTGCAACTGTTAATAAACAACTCGTTGTACTTATTACAATTAAAATAAATAGGGTTTAATTGGATATTTGCATATTCACCACTGGGACTAATTTTAAGGTATAAAATCAGTAATAAAATATCCAGAAACACACATTAATTAGACTTACCACTTGTTTTTATAATTAGATATTTATTCAACCTATGTTTATGAGATTAGCTTTTTCTAAATATAATTGATGTAATATCTTGATTCTATAGCTATACTATTAACCTCTAATCAAGTTATAACTTAGATGAGAAGATGAATTAGGTGGTTATTTGGAACATTTTTCTCACTTAATTTATATTAATCAACATAAAATATACTTTTATTACTTTAAGAAATTCATATTTTTAAACCATAACTCCAATATTAGTGATTCTCGAACCTGCGTTCGATCTAGTTACGACGCGTAGAACATTATTAGGCAGTTTGTTTTTATGTTCGGTGTGATGTTAATTTTGGCCTACACCATGTTTGTTTGCATTGCTACGAGTAGCAGCGAGGTTACGAGACACTTGAAGACCAAGTTGGTACATGGGAATCTCGAGTCTAAGGCAAGTTGTGCCCTTGATCACTTTCTTTACCCCATAATGTTCCTGTTAATCACGATGACATGCTCAGGTTAATCTGATAGGATCTAATAGGTTTCCCTAGACTTGTTTATCTCACGCCTTGTTTACCACTGAAATTTTAGGTAGTTTTGCTATCGCTCTACCTGGTTTTGGGATTAATAATATTATGATCATGTTCTAGTTATACTATTGTTTTAATTATTGTTCATGACAATATCATTGTGTTAATTGGAACATGGAGCTTAACTTGAGATATCCGTGCTACCACAAGGGTGGAATGGGACGCCCTTGGCTGACTAATTAGAAAAACTAGTGGAGGACTACCTTACTCGAAAGGGGCAAGGTGCCACTAAATCACTTGAAAAGTTCGGTATCTGAATTCCTTACCTTTCCCAAGAGCGTTTCACCCGTCTCGCAGATATTACAATACATCGGAGGTACGAAAATACAGAAGCAATTACAATAACTTACCTTATATTGAAGTAAGAAAGAGTAGTGTTTATTACATACCAGAACGAAGTATAAGAGTGCTGAGTATTATTATTACATAACCTGGGAGGCAAAAACCCCTCCCGATAAATAGTAAAAAGTTTTTCTTAACGGAGGACCCTTCCACCCGCAGCTTCAGTCTTGGTTTTCCTCTTTGGGCACCACCTTTGAACAAAAGCAGCAAAAATTTGCCGCTTCCTCACCTAAAACAACATGGGACAAAGCCCTGAGTATGAATTGTACTTTCGCAAGTCTTACCCGTCAAAATAAAAGACTCTCAAGGAATATGCTGGCTTAAGGGAGTCAAGGTAAGGCTTATCAATAATCAAAGACTCTGTTTGCAGAAATGCTTACTAATAGTGGATCCTTAGAAATCCAGTTTATTTGTCAGGTTTTGTAAAGTTACCTGCATCTAAGGTTCTTTCTACCCTAGTTCAATCACTGGACCTATACTAGCCAATTTCTTATCAACCCTTCTTATTCACTGGAATGCTACGTGTAGGTCAGTGACCAAGTCTTCATGTCCGCGAAGTTATGGCGATCCAAATCGATTATACTCAACTGAGGATCTCCGATCACACAACATATGTAGCACTTAACCCTTGCATATGTCAACTTGCCATCGGGGTTCTTAAGACCAGATCAGGTTCACGCCAACCGAGAGCACAAATACACCATCGTCCAGCCTCTTGCCACGGAGGGTACACGCTACTCTCGCCATCCCTCCACTCCCATTGTGTGTTATCTTATTCTGGTATTAGTCTGCCCGAGGCAAAGCTTACCCATGACGAGGCATGTGACCAGTTAAAGGGTCCTCGATCATCAAGCCTACATCGACAAGGTCCTTAATCGACTCATACAGAGACACTACACCGAGACTCTCTTCTTGTGCAAGTCACCCGCCCGGTCTCAGCTTTATCATTTCAAACCCAAAGTTTGGTACCTGGCAGAGGTACATCTTTTCTGATGTTGAACCCATCATGGCCATGATGGATCCACCATCAAGTTGTATTTTGGAAAACATCCCACCCACTTTGAAGCATCATCTTTTGTCAAAACAAAACATTTTGTTTTTCTAGAGCAAAGCTAAGCATAAGAAAAACCTTTTTGATAAAACAGGGGACTAAAGTAATCAATTCTAAGGAAGGAAATGCAGCAAATGGTTTAGCACACAACTCCTATCACTTAATGCATCAAGTAAGTGAGAAAGATTTCAAAATAACAAGGAGAGGGCAAATGCACTGGGGCTTGCCTTGTGTGATAGACGAATCAGGCTCTGCTCCACAGATATCAAAGTAAAAGCAGTTTCCTGCCTAAGGTTCTTTAGGTGGTGGTGGTGAAGTCCTCGCTTCTTCAACTTCTATTTCCTCTTCGTTCTCTAGATATAACCATATATAATCATGAATTCTCATGTAATGCTCATGAAAATGCTAAGATAATAAAAGTTTATTATTTAATGTCTTGAATATAACTTTCCTTCACGGATCTCCGAGAAACTAGGGTTTTTGGAGTCTATAGTGAAGTTCATAGGGCAAGGGGGCTAGGGTTTTGGGTTCTAAGTTTCAAACATCGTCCAAAACATACCAAATTTTACCCAAGGCTTCTAAATAATATTTAAAGTTTACCTAAAAAGTTTGGTGAATTTCGGGAGTATAAATTACTCTCTAAAATTCCAGAAGTATAGTTTTTGGCTGTTTTAAATATCCCAAATTTCTCTATTGGAACTAAAAATCACGAAACTATTTTTATTAAATATTATAGGAAATTAGAAGCCTAGTAAAATTGGTTTGGTATTTTTAGCATTTTTCTGTAGTTTTCTAGAATTTCTTTAGCTCTGGTAGAAAAGGAAAAAGAAAAACAATGAACAGTTCTGGACCATAACTGGCCCAAGCCGGCCCAACTACAGGCAGAAGCGCGCCCGTGCGCGCCCGCGCTGCTAGTTTTGCAAAAATGCCCTTCTCGATTTGAATAACTGGAAAAGGGTCACGACACTATTCTTATGTCTCACTCACATTTGCAGGAACACCCTCCCGAGTTTATTTCTTCGCAACTCAAAGTCCACGACGTGGCCCGGCGGGGAACCGAGCTCCGGCGAGCCCACGTCGGCCGGATCCCGTAATGGCTGGTGCTCTACTCCGGCTTAAACCTAATTCAAGCCCTAATGAGTGTTTCCCCTCAACTAATTTCATTAACGGGACCCTAACATGCTCTATTCACGGTGACAGCGGACACCACGGGTAACCGAACACGTTCTCGGTGATCCTAGGGACTCTAGCTCAATTGGATGGGTCAGAGAGTATCAGGAGCATCCAAGGATACTGAAACAAGGACTCAGAGGGCATGAACGGACCTGAGATGCGCTAGCCACGGCGAGGTCAAACCGCACGGTGTTCTTGAGTGATTTGGGGGAAATCCCAAATTGGGGAGTTCTAGGGGATGATTGGAGGCACGGGTTGCTTCACTGGTTGCACAACTACCTAGCGGAGTAGGCAGGGTCGGCAATTTATAGCAGGCTTGAGCGGTGGCGTCCAATTTCACGATGATGCGCTGGCGGCCGGAGAGGAAGAAGGTCACTAGCGCTCGGGGTTAGTGGCTTTCACCGTGGCAGCTCTCCGGCGATCACCGGGCATGCATGACGTGTTTCACTGCGACGTGGTCTAGCGCTTTAGCATGTGGCGCACAATGATGAGCGGCCAATGGCGGTGAGGTCTATCCCGGCCGCACGACGAGCAAGTGGGTATGGTGAAACTCCTCCGCGACCGAGCCTGAGCAGATCTGGTGCCAAGATCATTACTCCACCGTGGTTATCCACTTACTGGAGAGCACGAATCGCTGCGACGGTGCAAATCACGGCGCAAAGGTCACCAGCGGTGAGGGGGGCTAAACTTGTAATCTGTTTCAGTTATTGTACCATCAGACTCCTTTCAGACGCCTGATAGAGCAGATTCAAGGCAGCTTTTCTCCAAATTTTATGTGACAACCTCATAATTCATCTGCATCAAAGTTATAGATCTATAATCCATGTTCACTTTTGCTATAGCATCCCTAGTCAAATTCCCACTTAATCATGGTCGAACTATAATCCAAAGATTACCCAATCTCATTGTTATTCTGAATTCAGACCAAGGGCAGTCTGACAACCCAACTTTGGGCACATTTATCTCAAAATACTTCATGGTACCAAGGCATGATCTCTATAGCAAAGTTATTCTCCTTACATAGCTCTACAATTTTGATGTGTTGACCTACGGCAAAAACTTCATAATTTGGAAGATATAGGGCTACAAAGTTGAGCCAATTCCACTGAATTTCAGACTTAATAGAGTTCAAATGGGGCTTTTTGCAAATAGGTCCAATCTCAGGGTTTAGGTTGCAAATCCACAAACATGTGAACCATATGAGTTAAGATACCCTAATTTCATGGTTTTTGCACTTATGTCCAAAATTATGCTTATTTTGCATACAACCCCCTAGGGTTTCAGTCCAGGGTTTCTCAGGGGTCTATTTAGGGTTTTTGGTACTTCTAGGATTTGGATGCTACTTAGGTCCATTCCTGGTGACATTTTATGATCATTTTAACTAAGTTTTGAAGTTTTCTCTTAGTTAAGCTTTGTTTACTCTTCTGAGCCCAATTTAGGGTTAAGTATCCTACTCTAGGGTTTTACCCATAAAATGTCATATCAATACAACTTTTTTGAAATTTTTGCCTAGTGAATGCACTCTAGGTGTGACAAACACATGGTATGCCAATGCTTATGATGTCATGCTCAAATTTTAGTGGCAGTAACACCTGGGGTGTTACATCCTTTCCCCCATAAAAGAATCTCGTCCCGAGATTTAAAAGTCCTAGGGCAAGTAATGGAAAAGGAAACGCGTCATATTTTCATTCCTTGTTTTTGGTACAAGGCAGGTGATGTAGCTGAGGTGCCCGATCTTTCGGCGAGAAGAGATAATTCCGATTTGGCGGAAGATGACCCTTGCGATCCGACTACGACGAGCAAGCCCGAGGCGCCAATGCAATCGCTGAACCAACTCCCTGTGGTTACCGACCTTGCTGTTGCGAGATCGGCCTGATCACGAAGAATGTTTCCTGTGCGCAATCGAAGAACGCACAAGAAAAAGATGCAAGCAATCTAATCTATTACTCGAGGGTGGAGTTCTGAATACACGAGGAAAGCGTAGATTTGCGCGTGTTCGAGAGTAGCTAAAGCTAACGTAAAACAAAACTCGAAGAACAAAGGAGGCGCAGCTCCTGGATAAATAGAGAGGGGCGCAGCCCCTAGGGGCGGCCAACCCTAGGTCGTCCACTATGGGCCACAGTTGGGTTGGTCGTCTATTCTTCTGGGCCCTCATTCTTCAGTAGCATGACGAAGTTAAGATCTCTGGCACGGGCCCGAGTGATTGGCCCAGCTAATGAAGGAAGTGGCGCTTGATGTGGAGGTGCTGCTGGTGTAGTCGTACTCATAGTGATGTCCTCATCATCCTCCCCTTCTTGAAGTGAAGTTGTCCTCGACGACAACTCCTCATCCTCGGCCATATATGGTTTCAAATCTGCAACATTAAAACTAGTGGAAACACCAAATTCCGCAGGAAGGTCAAGGATATAAGCATTATCATTAATCTTTGCTAGCACCTTAAAAGGACCAGCAGCACGAGGCATTAATTTAGAACGGCGCAAAGTAGGAAACCGATCCTTTCTCAAGTGCAACCAAACCATATCACCCGGCTCAAAAGTAACATGTTTTCTTCCTTTACTACCAGCAACCTGATTTTTTCCATTAGTAGCAGCAATGTTCTGTTTCGTTTGTTCATGTATGGTAATCATTTGTTCAACATGTGCAGCAGCATCTACATGTGGGGCGTTCGCAGCATTAAGTGAAATCAAATCAATAGGTGCCCTAGGGATGTAACCATAAACAATCTGGAAAGGGCACATCTTTGTAGAAGAATGCGTGGCATGATTGTAAGCAAATTCAACATGAGGCAAGCAATCCTCCCAACGTCTCAAATTCTTGTCTAAAACAGCCGTAAGCATGGTAGATAAAGTTCTATTTACTACCTCAGTTTGTCCATCAGTCTGAGGGTAACAAGTAGTGCTAAACAACAATTTAGTTCCCAATTTATTCCAAAGAGATCTCCAAAAATGGCTTAGAAACTTAGCATCGCGATCAGGGACTATTGTTTTTGGAATACCATGTAAACGAATAATTTCTCTAAAGAACAATTCAGCAACAATGCTAGCATCATCAGTTTTATGACATGGTATAAAGTGAGCCATTTTAGAGAATCTATCAACAACCACAAAAATACTATCCCTCCCCTTCTTAGTTCTAGGCAAGCCCAAAACAATGTCCATAGAAATATCAAGCCAAGGAGAAGAAGGGACAGGCAAAGGCATATACAAACCATGGTTGTTCAACCGTGACTTAGCTTTCTGACAAGTAGTGCAGCGTGCAACAAGGCGCTCAACATCAGCGCGCATCCGAGGCCAAAAGAAGTGGGCAACCAACACCTCATGCGTTTTGTAGACGCCAAAATGCCCCATGAGACTGCCTCCATGCGCTTCCTGTAACAACAAAAGACGAACCGAGCTAGCTGGAACACACAGCTTGTTAGCGCGAAACAGGAACTGTTGAGGGCTTGTTCTCAAATGCTATGAATTAAGAACAAGGCAACATAAAAATGTTAAATGTTAATGCCCTTCGTCCGCTGAAGCATTATCTCCCCAAGGATTTAATGAACTCCGGACGAAGGTCGCGGGCAAAATATCACGAAGGTCATACCTTCGTGATTAAACTTATATAATAATGTAAAATGAAGTATAACATGTAAAACATATGCCAGAAATAGATAACATTATTCGTATATTTCATTATATGGATCTGAATATTAAAACATGATATTTGAGTACGTTTATACCTTTTCCTTGACGGAAAACAATAATTCCAATGTGATGCGTCAGCGATTATAGGAATGCGTGAACAGTAAAGGAATACTGTTCACTATTTATAGGCACAGGACACAGCCTGTGAAGAATTACAATCATGCCCCTCATAAAAGTTTACAACAATGACTCAGACCCCTATGAGCTAAAAGGTCATTCCATCTTTAAGTCGGTTCGACCCTTCATCTTCGGACATGTTATAATACCGAAGCTTCATGAATGATGCCTTCGGCGTCACGTACAAGCGGCTCCAGCTGAAGCTGTTTGTTTCTGCAGGACCTTCGGCGACGGAGTGTGGTCCCAACAGTAGCCCCTTCACGGTGCTAGATCGTTTTTCGTAACGAGCTTGATCCGTGAAAAAAGTCTCTTAGGCTTCAGGAAGCCGAAGGTCCGAAAAACACCTTCCCTCAGCTCGTTGTCGAGAAACGATACAATTTTCGAGCGCGTAGTGATTCCACTATTCAGGTTTTTGTGGTCCACCGTTCAGCGGGTGCGAGCAATCGTTTGCTTGGTGTAAAAATCCTGATGATTCACCTTCCTTCCTGCAATACTATATAAACAGACGGGTAGGTGTGAAGTTACCACAGCATTCATTGCTACTGCACTGTTTTGCTGCCAAAATTTTTAACCATAGCCGAAGCTTGACTTTCGCATTCGAACGAAGCTCTAGTTTGGCGTCTGCTTCGTCAGAAGAAGGTCTTCAGGAAAGAGGTTATTAATTTCTGAGCAATTTTCAAGATAAAATCAAATGGCCAGAGTGCGCTCTACTGCTAGGGCTGAGCGCGAAGGAGACGAAGCCGAAGCTGCGGAAGCTGTCCCTATCTCGGAAGCGATGAGGCGAAGTGGATTGGTGACATCGGAGATCACCCCTGCTGCCGAAGCAGAACAAGCAGATATTGAAGAAACTGATTCTGAAGATGATCACACTATTGCAATACCAAGCAAGCCTAGCCACCTAGACTTCAGAAAGTCAACAATCTCCAAGGCTGATTTCCCGAAGATGGTAAAATCGGGCTACTTTAGCGAAGATGAGAAGAAGCTGATTCGCTTCGGAGGAGAGGAAACTACCCCGAAGCCAGAGAAGGATGAAATAGTGATTTTCAAGAGTTTCCTCAAAGCCGGTTTGAGATTTCCTTTGAATAGGATGATTGCCGATGTGCTAAAAAAGTTTGGTATCTATTTTCATTAATTAACTCCTAATGCTATTGTTAGGCTTAGTGTTTATATTTGGACTCTCCGAAGCCAGGGGGTGGAGCCATTTACCGAAGGTTTCTGCCGGGTACACGAGCTACATTATCAAACTAAGGCAAGAAAAGATGGATTACATGAAAATTTTGGTTGTTATAATTTTGCCTACTGGAAGACTACGAAGTTTCCTGTAATCAGCTATCGAAGCAAGTGGCCGGCAGGCTGGAAGTCAGAATGGTTCTACGTCAAAGTTGATGATGACAAGGAGAAGCTAGTACAGAGCCCGCTTGAATTGATATTCAGAGAGACCAGACCCCACTGCAATATGACACCAGAAGGTCCAACTTAAATCGCGTTGGCTGAATTCAGGATTATTGCTGAACACATTGGCACTAGAGATCTTGTGCAGGAATTTTTGTCGTTCAAAATATTTCCAACTATGAGGGAATGGGCTATGCCGAAGCTCAAGAAAGAGAAGAAAGAAGGAGAACTTGTCCGCCTGCCCTACCATTACAAGTTCAAGAAATATTTTAAAGAACCCTGCCAAAAATGGTTCGAAACAATTGAAGTAATGAGTACTGAAATTCTTGGAAATTATTCTAAAAAAGAAGATCAATTGATGACAGCAGCCTTCGGCACCCGACCGAAACGAAGGCTAAATAGAGTGCTTGATGCTATAGGTTTTGAATACCCTGACTACGAGCGGCTAGACAAGGGTGCCGAAGGGCAAAAAAGAAAACGAGTGGCCAGCGTTTTAACTAAAGACGACGAAGATCGACCAGAAAAGAAGAAAGAAAAACTTGAGCCGAAAGCAATTGCCCCAAGAAAGAAAAAAGCTGCGTCTCCGAAGCCTGCATCACCGAAACCAGCATCTCCGAAGCCAGCATCTCCAGAACCAGAAATATTGGCCCGAGATGAAGAAGTGTCTATGGTACCTTCTGCTGCCGAAGTGGAAGAAATTTTGAAGGTAATGACTGAATCTTTGCCTATCAAGCTAAGTCCGCTGGCACCGGAACTGACGAAGTTTTTTCAGAAGGACAAAGAGACTTCGGCAGTAGAAAGTCCTGCGAAGCCGAAAAAACGAAGAATCATTCAAGTGACAGATGTGATCCATGGGACACCATCACCGACATCGGTATCAAAAATTGTTGTTGCCAAGACCGTCGAAACAGCCAAAGATGCCGCAGCCGAAGCCACTAGAGTGGAAACCCCCGAAGCTGAAACCGGCGGAGCCGAAACTGCCGGGGCCGAAGCTGGGGCCACAGAAGATCCGAACCTGGAAGAGACACTTGAAGTTATTGATAATATACTCCTGAAAATGGCTGAAGAAGAAGCTGCTGTGGTCGCGGCAAGCGCAGCTACTGAAAAAGAGAAAAAACAAGTTGAAGACATTTTGGAAGGAGATTTTAAATTTCAAGATTTACTTGGACAAGAATTAACAGATGCTGAAAAAGAAGAGCTTAAAAGATATGCCGTATCTTGTGGATATAAGCCTGGGGCTATGCTATTTGGTGGAGTTAACGAAGGGAAGCTGAGATGTCTTCGAAACCGCAGCGAGGCTAAAATTATTAGAACCCTCTCCAAAAGCATTGGCCTGCCGAAATTAGAAGCGGACCTCTGCCGCTACCAGCGACACCATATCGCTGGAAGCTTGCTTTATGCTAATTTTAAGGTAAAAAATATTGTTACCATTTTATTATTATTATTAATTTTTTAGGTCATTTTCTAATGAAGACTGTTTTGACAGAGTATACTACTAAGTAAGGTTCTAAAAATGCAACAAGATCTCGAAGAGGAGAAGAACAAGGTTATCATCAATGATTTGGAAGAAAAAGTTGAAAATTACGAAGCTATTCTGAAAGAGAAGGACTTCGCCATCCAAGATTTTGAAATCATGGCTAAAGAGCACGAAGGTGCATTGGAAAAGAAGGACTTTGTTATTCAGTCTATGGAAGGCTCCTTGGCTGAAGTCCAAGCCGAGAATTATAGCTTAAAGAATGAATTGCTTAAACAATCAGAAAAATTTGAGCAGGAAAAGAAACACCTTGAAACAAGTCTTAAAACTGAGATGGATAAAAATTCAAATCTGCAAACATCCTTGAAAGAACTCCAAGAGAAATGCCTAAGCTTCGGCAGCCGATGCGTGCAGCGGCTGAAGGATGTGTTTCATTCTATCGGAGCCAGCTCTGAAAAATTTACACCTTCGGCTGCGAACCTGCCCAGCACATTAGAATATATTGAAGGCGAGGTTGATGCTCTTGACGAAGTTATTGGTGGGCACGCCGATTTCTGCGCCATGGTAGCTTCTCGGGGTACAGCTGCCGCTTTTTTGAAGGCCGGCTGTACGCATGGAAATATTGTAAATAGACCAAACTTCAGCTTATCAGCGTCAGATCTAATAGATATCCCAAGCCTGGCCCGAAGCATTGGAAATAGATTCATGACCCAGATCTGGGTAAATGGGGGGCGAAAAATGGCAGGTGACGAAGCTCGAAGTCATCTTAAGCCGGTAAGAAACTTATATTTGTTACTTTTACCTTCTCCTTGAAATTTGCACCTGTCTTACTCTGATCCTTGATATCCACAGGATGACGAAGCTGAAGTATGACGAAGCTGAAGTTTTGACGAAATCTAGCCTGAAGTTTGATAGTTGCTCCACCATACTTCCCTGCAAAAATTCTGGAGAGACTTTTGTAATATAATTATGGAATAACTCATGTAAATTTGTACATACCTTGTAATATATTTTGTTTCCGTTATGTTCATCCAATCTGCTTTGCAGTGGACGAAACTCCTCTTTTGAGCCGAAGGCGAAAAACACCTTCCCTTCTTTTCGTACACAACGAAGCATAAAAAAATTTTCCTTCGAAGTCTTTTCTCATTGCCGAAGCACCTATCTTTTTCGTGTGGTATGATGATGATTCTATATATGTCTAAATGAATGTTTATGAATGCAAATGACATGATGGAATGTATTGTGCAAATGAATATTGAGACACATGTTCAAAAATCATGATCATAGCCCTTTCATCCCGATAGGAATGATTCGAATCTTTTTGCCGTTTACTTTTCGGCTTCACCGTTTACTTTTCGGTGTATCAGCGTTGACTTTTCGCTGTAAGCCTCCCTTGGGAGCTTCTTCGCCTTTTACTTTCAGCGGAATCAGCATTGACTTTTCGCTGTAAGCTCTGCATTCCCTTAGGAACGACTTTTGAGCTTTTCCCTGATTTCTTTTCTTTTTCCTTTGCATTTACATTTACATCTTTGGGGGATATCATTCTTATAGAATTGAAATAAGGAAAATTACATGTTGTGGCCCCATTAAAAACCTTTCTCCCCCTTTGGAAAGGAAAAGGGTGCCAGAAAAAAGGAATAGAAAAAATTACATCAAGCTAAACATAATATCGCCGAAGCTCATCCGCGTTCCACGATCTAGGAATGTCGTTGCCGTCCATATCCTTTAATCTGTAGGAACTGGGTCTTGAAGAAGATACTACCAAGAAAGGGCCTTCCCACTTCAGCTGTAGTTTGCCTACCGTGTCTGGGTTGGCCACTCTCCGAAGCACCAAATGTCCTGGCTTGATGTTCTTCAACCGAACCTTTCTGTCACGCCATTTTATTGTTTCGGCTTGGTATTTATTGATGTTTTCCACAGCCTGAAGCCTGATCCCTTCTATAGCATCCTTTTCCATTGAGCAATTAGCTTCATCTTCGCCTTCTGCCGAAGCTATTGTTCTTATAGATCCTGCTTTGGCTTCTTCCGGTGTTATTGCTTCATCGCCGAACAATAGTTTAAATGGCGTAAAGCCTGTTGATCTTGACGCTGTTGTGTTATGGCTCCACACCACTTTGATTAATTCTTCTGGCCACTTTCCCCTGGGCTGATTGAAGATTGACTTCATTATTCCTGTCATTATGATCCCATTGGCTCTTTCGACTAGTCCATTTGATTCTGGATGCCGAACTGACGCAAAATGGATCTTCATGCCAATTTGGTCACAAAACTCTTTGAAAACTTCGGAGTCAAACTGCGTTCCATTGTCCACAGTAATGGCCTTCGGCACTCCGAAGCGACAAACAATGTTTTGCCAGAAAAACTTTTGGACGGTGACCGAAGTTATTGTGGCTAAAGGCTTTGCCTCAATCCACTTAGAAAAATATTCCACTGCCACTACAACATATCTTAAATTTCCTTGTACTGGTGGTAGCGGACCTAACAAATCAAGGCCCCACCTTTGTAACGGCCAAGTGGGTTGTATTAACTGAGTTAGAGACGAAGGTTGTTTTTGATCTCTTGCATATTTCTGACAACCTTCGCACTTTTGCACTAGTTCCGCTGCATCCGAAGCTGCTTTTGGCCAATAAAATCCTTGGCGAAAAACTTTTCCCAACAAAGGCCTAGATCCGATATGAGATCCACACAGGCCTGCATGTATTTCCTTCATCAATTCTATACCTTCGGCTCTGGACAAACACTTGAGCAACGGGGAACAGACCCCACGCTTATATAATTCCCCTTCTACAATAACATATGGCCGAGCTCTTGCTTCTATCCTTCTGTTATAAGCTTCGTCATCCGAAAGAAAATTACCCTGAAGGAAAGAGATGATTTCAGTTCTCCAATCTTCACTATAGACAGGGTATATGTTGAGGACCGCTCTTTCAAGAAGCTCAACCGAAGGTGCTTTTATTGTTTCAAAAAATACATCCGAAGGTAAAGGCAGCCCCTGTGCCGCTGACTTGGCTAACAGATCAGCATATTCATTTTCTCCGCAAGGAATATTTTTGACAGAGAATCCTTCAAAGGAAGCCTCGATCCTTCGGACTGTATCTAGATACTTTTCAAGCTTCGGATCTCTTGCTTTATAGCTTTTGTCAATATGACCAGAAATAACTTGGGAGTCAGTTTTAAGAATAGCCCTTCTGATCCCCATTGCCTTTAATTTCCGAAGACCCAAGAGCAGAGCTTCGTACTCAGCAATATTATTTGTGCAACTGAAATCAAGTCTTGCCGCATAACAAGTTCTAACTTTGGAAGGTGAAACCAACACAGCAGCTGCTCCTGCTCCGAAGGTCCCCCAAGACCCATCGCAGAACACTGTCCATGCTTCGGCATCTTTATTCATTTCTTCTTCCTGAGCTCCTGGCGTCCAGTCAGCAATAAAGTCTGCCAACGCTTGGGACTGAATCGAAGATCTATGGACATAATCAATACAAAATTCATTGAGCTCTGCAGCCCATTTTCCAATCCTTCCAGTAGCTTCTCGGTTTCTTATAATATCCTTCAAGGGTTGTGAAGAAGGAACAATTATGTTGTAAGCTTGAAAATAATGCCGAAGCTTCCTGGAGGCCATCAAAACAGCATACAGTACCTTCTCCAATTCTGTATAATTTTTCTTTGATAAACTAAGAACTTCGGACACAAAGTATATTGGGGCCTGCTTTTTGACTTGGCCTTCAAGCTTCTCTTGAACAAGTGCTGCACTTACCGCTGAGTGCGAAGCTGCTACATATAATAACAAAGGAGCCCCTGGCGTTGGTGGAGTTAATGTTGTTAGATCTATTAAATATTGCTTCAGCTCCTCGAAGGCTTTCTGCTGGACTAGTCCCCACTGAAAAACTTCAGCTGACTTCAACACTTCGAAAAATGGCAAATTTCTCTCTGCTGATCTGGATATGAATCTGTTGAGAGATGCCAGTCTTCCTGTCAATCTTTGAGCCCCCTTCTTCGTACTTGGTGGTTCCATTCGAAGGATAGCTTCGATTTTGTTTGGATTAGCCTCAATTCCTTTTGTTGAAACTAGGCAACCAAGAAATTTCCCCTTCTTCACTCCGAAGACACATTTTTCTGGTTTTAGCTTTAAACCAGCCCGTCTAAAATTAGCGAAGGTCTCCTGCAGATCAGCAATGTGATTATCTTGCTTCGTGCTTTTTACAATGATATCATCAACATAAGTTAGCACATTCCTGCCTATCTGAGAATGGAGAACCTTCGCTGTCATTCTGCTGAAGCTTCCTCCAGCATTCTTAAGCCCCTCAGGCATCCGAAGGTAACAATATGTTCCACTAGGGGTTATGAAGCTGGTCTTCGGTTCATCCTCCTTCTTCATCCAGATTTGATGATAGCCTGAATAACAATCCAAGAGACTCATAAGCTCTGAAGAAGCTGCTGCATCGACCAAAGAATCTATCCTTGGCAATGGAAACTCGTCCTTCGGACAGGCCTTATTGAGATCAGTAAAATCGATACACATTCTCCATTTACCATTGGCCTTCTTCACCATAACAGTGTTAGCCAACCATTCTGGGTATTTTACCTCTCTAATAACTCCAGCACTGAGGAGTCTTTTCACTTCATTCCGAGCACCTTCGGCCTTGTCATCAGACATCTTCCGAAGTCTCTGCTTTCTGGGTCTGAAAGATGGGTCGACATTGAGCGAGTGCTCAATAACATCCCTGTTAACTCCGCAAAGATCATTAGCTGACCAAGCAAAAACATCTTTATTGTTGAACAAAAACCGTATCAAGGTTTTCTCCTGTTCTTCGGACAATTGAGATCCCAATAGCACCTTCTGCTCTGCTATGTCCTCACATAAGAGCATGGGTTTCGGCTGATCAGCCGAAGCAGCTTTTTCCCTTCTGAACTTGTACTGCTCACAAGCTTCAGCTCCATCTATGTTATGGATCGCTTTTGAATCTGTCCAATTTCCTTCGGCCCTTCTGGCAGCTTCCTGACTTCCATGAATAGCGATGGGCCCTTGGTCCGAAGGTATCTTCATGCAAAGGTAAGCTGGATGAAGAATTGCTTCGAAGGCATTGAGAGTGCCACGACCAATGATAGCATTGTAAGGATACTCCATGTCAACAATGTCAAACACAATTTGCTCAGTCCTTGTATTGTTAACAAACCCGAAGGTTACTGGCATGGTGATCTTCCCAAGTGCTACAATTTGCCGTCCTCCGAAGCCACAAAGGGGGTGCGTAGCATCATGGATGTTGTCTTCGGGCTCTTGCATTTGTCTGAAAGCTTTAGCAAATATGACATCAGCTGCGCTGCCTGTATCAACCAAAACATTATGGACCAGAAATCCTTTGATCACACAAGAGATAACCATAGCATCATTGTGTGGGTAATCCTTGAGTTGAAGATCCTCTTGGGAGAAGGTAATTGGAATGTGAGACCATCTTGACTTGATGAAGGGTCCTTGCACCCCGACGTGCTGTACCCTTCTCTGTGCTTCCTTCTTCTGCTTCTTGTTGGCTGGCTCTGAGCATGAACCGCCTGTTATCGGGAGTACCAGCTTCGGGGCCGAAGCAGCTCCAGCTTGATCGTTGAACGAAGCCATCAGCTCAAAAAAGTGGAAGTGTGTTGACCGGAGGTGGGCGCCAATGTTGGGGGCTTGTTCTCAAATGCTATGAATTAAGAACAAGGCAACATAAAAATGTTAAATGTTAATGCCCTTCGTCCGCTGAAGCATTATCTCCCCAAGGATTTAATGAACTCCGGACGAAGGTCGCAGGCAAAATATCACGAAGGTCATACCTTCGTGATTAAACTTATATAATAATGTAAAATGAAGTATAACATGTAAAACATATGCCAGAAACAGATAACATTATTCGTATATTTCATTATACGGATCTGAATATTAAAACATGATATTTGAGTACGTTTATACCTTTTCCTTGGCGGAAAACAATAATTCCAATGTGATGCGTCGGCGATTACAGGAATGCGTGAACAGTAAAGGAATACTGTTCACTATTTATAGGCACAGGACACAGCCTGTGAAGAATTACAATCATGCCCCTCATAAAACTTTACAACAATGACTCAGACCCCTATGAGCTAAAAGGTCATTCCATCTTTAAGTCGGTTCGACCCTTCATCTTCGGACATGTTATAATACCGAAGCTTCATGAATGATGCCTTCGGCGTCACGTACAAGCGGCTTCAGCTGAAGCTGTTTCTTTCTGCAGGACCTTCGGCGACGGAGCGTGGTCCCAACAGGAACCCATCCTGTATGTGAAATTTGCCCCATGGTATCCCATTAATACAATGGCCGAAAGCATCTTTAAAATCAGCATCGTCAACATATTGATCCTTCACGGTGTCCAAACCAAAGATTTTAAAATCTAATTGTGACAGCATGGTATAGCGACGAGACAAAGCATCAGCAATAACATTGTCCTTCCCGTTCTTGTGTTTAATAATGTAAGGAAAGGACTCAATGAATTCAACCCATTTAGCATGACGACGGTTCAGATTTGTTTGGGTACGAATATGTTTTAAAGCCTCATGGTTAGAATGAATTATGAACTCACGATGCCAAAGATAGTGCTGCCATGTATGCAAAGTGCGCACTAAAGCGTAAAGCTCCTTATCATAAGTAGAATATTTCAGACTAGCACCGCTTAATTTTTCACTAAAATAAGCAACTGGTTTTCCTTCTTGTAACAAAACAGCACCTAGCCCAATACCGCTAGCATCACATTCAAGCTCAAAAACTTTATTAAAATCAGGCAATTGCAAGAGGGGAGCTTGGGTTAACTTATCTTTCATAGTGCTGAACGCTACCTCCTGCGAATCACTCCAAGCAAACGGCATATCTTTCTTTGTAAGCTCATGTAGAGGCGCTGCAATGGAGCTAAAATCACGAACAAATCTGCGGTAGAAACCGGCAAGTCCAAGAAAGCTCCGAATTTGTGTGACCGTCGTCGGTGTAGGCCACTCCCGAATGGCAGCAATCTTGCTGCTATCCACCTCAATGCCCTGCGGAGTAACCACATAACCAAGAAATGAGACACGTTGCGTGCAAAATGTGCACTTTTCCATGTTACCAAACAAGCGAGCAGCACGCAAAGCATCAAAAACAGCACGCAAATGTTCTAAATGCTCATCTATAGACTTGCTGTAAATAAGGATATCATCGAAATAAACAACAACAAACAAACCTATGAAGGCCCGTAGAACTTCGTTCATTAAACGCATAAAGGTGCTGGGAGCATTAGTCAATCCAAATGGCATAACCAACCATTCATATAAACCAAATTTCGTTTTAAAAGCCGTTTTCCATTCATCACCGAGTTTCATTCTAATCTGATGGTAACCGCTACGCAAATCAACCTTAGAGAAAATAACGGCACCACTAAGCTCATCTAACATATCATCAAGAGAATAGGATATCGATAACGAACTGTGATGTTATTAATAGCACGACAATCTACGCACATACGCCATGACCCATCTTTCTTTGGAACGAGTAAAACAGGAACCGAGCAAGGGCTAAGAGACTCACGAATGTAACCTTTATCAAGCAGCGTCTGTACCTGGCGCTGGATCTCCTTCGTCTCATCTGGATTTGTACGGTACGGGGCGCGGTTCGGAAGAGAAGCGCCAGGGATGAGATCGATCTGATGCTCAATGCCACGGAGGGGAGGAAGACCCAGTGGAAAAGTCCGTAGGATAAACATCAGCATACTCCTGCAAAAGGTTAACAACAGAAGGGGGTATATCCAAAGACGGTGCATCATCAAGCGGAACAAGCATCCGCGAGCATACAAGTGCATAACAGGGCATATGAGCTTCATGGAGATCATCAAAATCAGCACGTGTAGCAAGTAAAACAGGAGAGTGCAACTTGATTTCAGATTTAATAGGTGCGGCTGATGTCGATTTGACTTGTTGTGCAGTTTTAGCAGCCCTAGTAAGATCATCTTTCAAAATTTGGTCAGGGGTCATTGGATGTATAATTATTTTCTGGCCTTTAAACATGAAAGAATAATGATTTGAACGACCATGATGTAAACTATCAGTATCATATTGCCAAGGTCGACCCAATAACAAAGAGCATGCTTCCATAGGAATAACATCACAATCAGCATAATCAGAATAAGAACCCAGCGAAAAGGGGACACATACCGAACGTGTTACCTTTATTTTACCACCATCATTAAGCCATTGAATGTGATACAGATGTGGGTGTGTGCGAGTGGGCAAGGATAATTTCTCTACCAACGCTGTACTTGCCAAATTGTTGCAGCTGCGACTATCGATGATGATGTGAATCGACCGTTCGTGCACAACGCCCTTGGTATGGAATAGAGTGTGTCGCTGGTTTTTTTCGGCATGGGAAACCTGTGTGCTGAGAACACGCTGCACAACAAGACTCTCATACCTATCGGCGTCGATGGGATCAACGTGGACTTCCTCATTTTCTGCATGGTTAGTGGCAATCATAGCATGACTAGTTTCCTCAGAATCACTGGCTGAAGAGTACTCACCATTGTCACGTATAAGCAAGGTACGCTTGTTTGGGCAGTCCCGAATCATGTGCCCAAACCCTCTGCAACGATGGCACTGAATATCCCATGTACGTCCTGTGGAAGAAGTGGCGCCTTTGGCAGGGGGCGCCGCTGGCTTGGTCGTCCCTGTGCGCGGTGTAGTGCTAGGCGTTGAAGGTGCAGGGCTGGAAGGAGTTGAGCTGTGTGTCGGACCCCGGCCTGCAAAAGAGTTAGTATATGTCTTTGATCGTCGTCCCTGCACTTCACGTTCAGCTTTGCAAGCATATTCAAACAATGTGGTTATATCAAAATAATCCTTATAATCAAGTATATCCTGAATTTCCCTGTTCAAACCACCACGAAAACGCGCCATAGCAGCGTCATCTGACTCAACCAAACCACAACGAAGCATACCCTTTTGTAACTCTTGGTAATATTCCTCAACAGATTATGAACCTTGTTGAAAACGCTGCATTTTGTTAAGCAAATCATGAGCATAATAGGAAGGAACAAATCTGTGGCGCATGGCAGTTTTTAATTGGGTCCAAGTAGTGACACTGTTAATGGGAAGTTTTTTTTATACTCACGCCACCAAATTAAAGCAAAATCAGTAAATTCACTAATGGCAGCCTTCACTTGGCTATTAGCAGGAATATCATGGCATGAAAATTTCTGTTATACCTCTAATTCCCAATCAAGATATACAGCAGGATCATATTTACCATTAAAAGATGGAATTTTAAATTTAATCTTAGAAAATAAGTCATTAGGGGGATGACGAACCACACGGCGTGCACGACCACGGCGATCTCCATCGTCCTGCTCAGTGTCACCGCCGTATTCCTGCTCCATCTTTGTGGTCAACGCATCAAGGCGTGCCAGGATGGTGTCGAGTGTGGTGCGAGTCGCCGTTTGAGCATGGTCAAGTTGGTTGAAACTCTCGGTCGTCGAAGTGACCGTTGAATCAAGCCGTTCATGCATCGTCCTAATGTCAGCAGCAAGTCCATCAACTTGTCCCCTTACTTCCTGCAACTGGGCATCCACCGTGTCGTGTGCTCCTGCCCTAGTTAGCGCAAACACCAAAACAGCAAAAGGAGAAAAACCGACGACAACAGGGGAATGGTGGTGACAACTTGCTCGCTCAATGGAATGCTGTTATCAAGTTCTTAAACATTCTTACCAAGCCACAGTGGTGAACTGCAATCAACAGGTGGAACCGGTGAAAGATTGGATGAGCGATTGCGTGGAGAAACAGAAACCTGCTCGTCGTAGAAATATGTGGAGTTCTGGGTAGGCTTCACTCAAGTCAAGGACTAGCACGATCAAACAATAATGCAAAGTTGAATTATAGTGCAAAACACGAAACTATATTGCTGGCCACAGGTGCAAAGGATGGATGGAACTAGCAGAATGGCAAGTACCGTAAATATTGTACTAGCGATGCCAAAAAGGCACTAGTAGGAATCACAGGTGATTCTGTTTTTCTTTTTTGTATGATTTTTTTGATATTTTTCTCAGCACAAGAAGCAACAAAATAGGAGCTACACGAAGTTTCACCTAAAACAGAGTTCAAATGTGGTCTACAGAAAATCAGAAAGTTCTCTGAAAAGCGTGCGAGAACTTTGACGAATTTTTTCTCTATTTTCCTGAATTTTTTTGACAATTTTGTCGGAACCCAAACAGACCATAGGTAAGTTTGGCCGGCCTCAGAATGGTGTCAACAAGCTCCTGTAAAAATTTCAGATTTTTTGGACAATCGAGCGAAAAGTTATGCCCGGTTTAAGGAAGGTACCTCAAGTTATGGTTAAAACGACCGAGATGAGACAACCGCTTTGTTTCCTTTCCCTATTTTTTATTTGTTCTCTGGTTCTATCCTTTCTCTTTCTTTTTCTTTTTTTTTCTTTTTTTTGTTTCTGTTTTTTTTTGACGTAACCGAAGGAGAAAAACAAGGAAGCAGCGTTGACTCGGTTTGTGGCGTTGGCTCGGTTTGATGTAACCGAAGGAGAGAAACAAGGAAGATGGTTGCGGCGCGCTAGGGTTTGATGTAACCGAAGGAGAAAAACAAGGAAGATGGTTGCGGCGCGCTAGGGTTTGATGTAACCGAAGGAGAAAAACAAGGAAGAAGAAGGATGGTGAGAAAAAACACAATGCGACCAGCAACAAATGACGTGAAAGCACACAAATTCAACAATGCAGAATATTGAAAGAAGGTGCGAGGCTCAAAAGGGTGCTGGTATAAGGTCTAACCTGAATTTTTATGTGGTTTTGTGGACTGTAGGAAAAAAAAGCTCTCGATAAACTCACCGATCAACCTGGAAATTGATGTAGTTGAGGTGCCCGATCTTTCGGCGAGTAGAGATAATTCCGATTTGGTGGAAGATGACCCTTGCGATCCGACTACGACGAGCAAGCCCGAGGCGCCAATGCAATCGCTGAACCAACTCCCTGTGGTTACCGACCTTGCTGATGCGAGATCGGCCTGATCACGAAGATCGTTTCCTGTGCGCAATCGAAGAACGAACAAGAAAAAGATGCGAGCAATCTAATCTATTACTCGAGGGTGGAGTTCTGAATACACGAAGACAGCGCAGATTTGCGCGTGCTCGAGAGTAGCTAAAGCTAGATCTAAAACAAAACTCGGAAAATAAAGGAGGCGCAGCTCCTGTATAAATAGAGAGGGGGCGCAGCCCCTAGGGGCGGCCAACCCTAGGTCGTCCATTATGGGCCGCAATTGGGCTGGTCGTCTATTCTTCTAGGCCTTCGTTCTTTAACAACATGATGTAGTTCAATTCTCTTGCACGGGCTCGAGTCACTGGCCCAGGTGGAAGGGGTGGTGCCTGGGCTGGAGAAGGTGCTGCTGGTGTAGATGTGCTCGTGTTGGTGTTGATGTCCTCATCATCCTCCCCTTCTTGAACTGAAGTCGTCCTCGACGGCAACTCCTCGTCTTCTCCCGCATATGGTTTCAAATCTGCAACATTAAAACTAGTGGAAACACCAAACTCCGCAGGCAGGTCAAGGGTATAAGCATTATCATTAATCTTGGTTAGTATCTTAAAAGGACCAGCAGCACGAGGCATCAATTTAGAACGACGCAAAGTAGGAAAACGATCCTTTCTCAAATGCAACCAAACCATATCACCAGGTTCAAAAGTAACTAGTTTCCGGCCCTTACTACCAGTAATCTGATATTTAGCATTAGCAGCAGCAATGTTTTGTTGAGTTTGTTCATGGAGATTAATCATTTGTTCAACATGTGCAAGAGCATCTATGTGTGGGGCGTCCGCAGCATCAAGCGAAAACAAAGCAATAGGCGCCCTAGGAATGTAACCATAAACAATTTGAAAAGGGCACATCTTTGTAGAAGAATGGGTTGCATGATTATAAGCAAACTCAACATGAGGCAAGCAATCCTCCCAACGTTTCAAATTTTTGTCTAAAACAGCCCTAAGCATGGTAGACAATGTTCGATTAACTACCTCAGTTTGACCATCAGTCTGAGGGTGACAAGTGGTGCTAAACAGCAATTTAGTTCCCAATTTATTCCACAGAGATCTCCAAAAATGACTCAGAAACTTAGCATCACGATCCGAGACTATTGTATTGGGAATACCGTGCAAACGAATAATCTCTCTAAAAAACAATTCAGCAACATTGCTAGCATCATCAGTCTTATGACAAGGTATGAAATGAGCCATTTTGGAGAATCGATCAACAACCACAAAAATGCTATCCCTCCCCTTCTTAGTTCTAGGCAATCCCAAAACAAAATCCATCGAAATATCAATCCAAGGGGAAGTAGGAACAGGCAAAGGCATATACAAACCATGGTTGTTCAACCGTGACTTAGCTTTCTGACAAGTAGTGCAGCGTGCAACAAGGCGCTCAACATCAGCGCGCATCCGAGGCCAAAAGAAGTGGGCAGCCAACACCTCATGTGTCTTGTAGACGCCAAAGTGCCCCATGAGACCGCCTCCATGTGCTTCCTGTAACAACAAAAGACGAACCGAGCTAGCTGGAACACACAGCTTGTTAGCGCGAAACCGGAACCCATCCTGTATGTGAAATTTGCCCCATGGTTTCCCATTAATACAATGGCCGAAAGCATCTTTAAAATCAGCATCATCAACATATTGATCTTTCACAGTGTGCAAACCAAAGATTTTAAAATCTAACTGTGACAGCATGGTATAGCGACGAGACAAAGCATCAGCAATAACATTGTCCTTCCCGTTCTTGTGTTTAATAATGTAAGGAAAGGACTCAATGAATTCTACCCATTTAGCATGACGACGGTTCAGATTTGTTTGGGTACGAATATGTTTTAAAGCCTCATGATCAGAATGGATTATAAACTCACGATGCCAAAGATAGTGCTGCCATGTATGCACAGTGCGCACTAAAGCGTAAAGCTCCTTATCATAATTAGAATATTTCAGACTAGCACCGCTTAATTTTTCACTAAAATAAGCAACTGGTTTTCCTTCTTGTAACAAAACAGCACCTAGCCCAATACCGCTAGCATCGCATTCAAGCTCAAACACTTTATTAAAATCAGGCAATTGCAATAGGGGAGCTTGGGTTAACTTATCTTTCAAGGTGTTGAACGCTTCCTCCTGGGAATCACTCCAAGCAAATGGAACATCTTTCTTTGTAAGCTCATGTAGAGGCGCTGCAATGGAGCTAAAATCACGAACAAATCTGCGGTAGAAACCGGCAAGTCCAAGAAAGCTCCGAATTTGTGTGACCGTCGTCGGTGTAGGCCACTCCCGAATGGCAGCAATCTTGCTGCTATCCACCTCAATGCCCTGTGGAGTAACAACATAACCAAGAAACGAGACACGTCGTGTACAAAAGATGCATTTTTCCATGTTAGCAAATAACTGGGCAGCACGCAATGCATCAAAAACAGCACTTAAATGTTCCAAATGCTCTTTATAGGAGCTAGACGAAGTTTCACCTAAAACAGAGTTCAGATGTGGTCTACAGAAAATGAGGAAGTTCTCTGAAAAGCGTGCGAGAACTTTGACGGATTTTTTTCTTTATCTTCCTGAATTTTTTTGACAATTTTGTCGAAACCCAAATAGACCGTAGGTTAGTTTGGCCGGCCTCAGAATGGTGTCAACTAGCTCCTGTAAAAATTTCAGATTTTTCGGACACCCGAGCGAAAAGTTATGCCCGGTTTAAGGAAGGTAGCTCAAGTTATGTTTTCAAATGACCGGGATGAAACAACCGTATCCTATCTCCTTCGTTGTTTTTTTTTGTTTCTGTTTTTTTTGACGTAACCGAAGGAGAAAAACAAGGAAACGATGTTGACTCGGTTTTTTTTTCTGTTTTTTTTTTCGTAACCGAAGGAGAAAAACAAGGAAACGGCCGTTGACTCGGTTTGTTTTTTCTGTTTTTTTTGACGTAACCGAAGGAGAAAAACAAGGAAACAATGTTGACTCGGTTTGTGGCGTGATCAAAGGGGAGATGGTGGCGGCGCTAGGATTTGAATGGTGGAAGAACACAATGCAACCAGCAACAAATGACGCGAAAGCACACAAATTCAACAATGCAGATTATTGAAAGAAAGTGCGAGGCTCAAAAGGGTGCTGGGATAAGGTCTAACCTGAATTTTTATGTGGTTTTGTGGACTGTAGGAAAAAAAAACACTCGATAAACTCACCGATCAACCTGGAAATCTGATACCAATTGATGTAGTTGAGGTGCCCGATCTTTCGGCGAGTAGAGATAATTCCGATTTGGTGGAAGATGACCCTTGCGATCCGACTACGACGAGCAAGCCCGAGGCGCCAATGCAATCGCTGAACCAACTCCCTGTGGTTACCGACCATGCTGATGCGAGATCGGCCTGATCACGAAGATCGTTTCCTGTGCGCAATCGAAGAACGAACAAGAAAAAGATGCGAGCAATCTAATCTATTACTCGAGGGTGGAGTTCTGAATACACGAAGACAGCGCAGATTTGCGCGTGCTCGAGAGTAGCTAAAGCTAGATCTAAAACAAAACTCGGAAAATAAAGGAGGCGCAGCTCCTGTATAAATAGAGAGGGGGCGCAGCCCCTAGGGGCGGCCAACCCTAGGTCGTCCATTATGGGCCGCAATTGGGCTGGTCGTCTATTCTTCTGGGCCTTCGTTCTTTAACAACATGATGTAGTTCAATTCTCTTGCACGGGCCCGAGTCACTGGCCCAGGTGGAAGGGGTGGTGCCTGGGCTGGAGAAGGTGCTGCTGGTGTAGATGTGCTCGTGTTGGTGTTGATGTCCTCATCAGAAATCTGATACCAATTGATGTAGCTGAGGTGCCCGATCTTTCGGCGAGAAGAGATAATTCCGATTTGGCGGAAGATGACCCTTGCAATCCGACTACGACGAGCAAGCCCGAGGCGCCAATGCAATCGCTGAACCAACTCCCTGTGGTTACCAACCTTGCTGATGCGAGATCGGCCTGATCACGAAGATCGTTTCCTGTGCGCAATCGAAGAACGAACAAGAAAAAGATGCGAGCAATCTAATCTATTACTCGAGGGTGGAGTTCTGAATACACGAGGACAGCGCAGATTTGCGCGTGTTCGAGAGTAGCTAAAGCTAACGTAAAACAAAACTCGAAGAACAAAGGAGGCGCAACTCCTGGATAAATAGAGAGGGGGCGCAGCCCCTAGGGGTGGCCAACCCTAGGTCGTCCACTATGGGCCGCAGTTGGGCTGGTCGTCTATTCTTCTGGGCCCTCATTCTTCAGTAGCATGACAACGTTAAGATCTCTGGCACGGGCCCGAGTGATTGGCCCAGCTAATGAAGGAAGTGGCGCTTGATGTGGAGGTGCTGCTGGTGTAGTCGTACTCATAGTGATGTCCTCATCAGCAGGGGTGGTATGGGGTTCATTCCTTTATTACAACAAGTGTATATATCTTTACAATTTACACGAAGCTAAAAAGCCTAGGAAATTCTTATCTAAAAAGTCTTGAGTTTCCCAAGTTGCTTTATCTTCTGTATGTTGGTTCCACAGTATCTTGTAAAACTTGAGAGTTTTCCTTCGGGTAATTCTGTCCTTTTGATCCAAGACTTGAATAGGGTGTTCTGAATATGTCAAGTCTGGTTCTAAGGCAACATCTGTTACTTCAATGGTTCGATCAAAAACCCGAAGACACTTTTTCAATTGAGATACGTGGAACACATTATGTACAGCAGACAAGGTTTCAGGTAACTGGAGTCGGTATGCCACTGGTCCACATTGTTCAAGAACAGGGAAAGGACCAATATACCAGGGTGCAAGCTTCCCTTTTACCCCGAAACGTGATACACCCTTCATTGGTGAAACTTTCAAGTAGACATAATCTTCAACTTGAAAGTACAAGGGTTGTCGTCGCTTGTCTGCATAATTCTTCTGGCGAGCTTGGGCTTCTTTTAAATTATGAATTATTCGTCGAACCTTTTCTTCTGTTTCCTTTACCATATCTCGCCTGAAGAGACTTCTTTCACCTGGTTCAGACCAGTTTAATGAAGTACGACACCGTCTTCCATATAAGGCTTCAAAAGGTGCCATTTTGATACTCTCTTGATAGCTATTATTGTAAGTGAACTCCACTAATGGTAAGCAATCATACCATTTCTGTGGGAATTCCAGAACACATGCCCATAGCATGTCTTCAAGTATCTAATTTACCCTCTTAGTCTGTCCACTAGTTTGGGGATGATAGGCCGAACTGTGGAGTAATTTAGTACCCAAGGATTTGTAAAGTTCTTCCCAGAACTTGGATACAAATTGAGGTCCACGATCCGACACTATTTTCTTTGGAACACCGTGCAAACTGAGGATGCGAGCAATATACATCTGGGCATAAGCGAGGACTAGGTAATATGTCTTGACTGGCAGAAAATGAGCAATCTTGGTAAGCCGATCAATTATAACCCAAATAGAATCATACCCTTTTGCGGTCCTGGGCAATCCCACAATAAAGTCCATGCTTATATCCTCCCATTTCCATGTTGGTATAGGTAAGGACTGCAATGGACCAGCTTTCTTCATATGTATGGCTTTGACACGTCTGCAAGTGTCACATCTTGCCACATAGCGTGCAATTTCAACCATCATCTTTGTCCACCAATAATGATGTTTTAGATCATGATACATCTTAGTGCTTCCAGGATGAATAGAATAGCGACTAAGATGTGCCTCATCTAGTATTTGTTGGCGGATCTCCTCATTCTTGGGCACAACTATGCGGTTGTTAAACCATACAACAACTTGATTATCTTTTCTGAAGCAGTTGGTTTTACTGGCCTCCATTTTCTCATGATGTGTTTCATTCCCTCATCATTTCTTTGTGCATTAATTATTCTTTGCAGGAGGACTAACTCAAGCTTCAAGTGATTTGCAGTTCCGTGTTGTACCATTCCTAGGTTCAACTTCTCCATTTCTTGGCATAAAGTAATGTCAGAAGTCTTCATCGTCAAACAATGGCAGGAAGCCTTGCGACTTAACGCATCTGCCACTACATTAGCCTTGCCTGGGTGACAGTGAATCTCTAATTTATAATCCTTTATCAGCTCGAGCCATCTCCTTTGTCTCATATTAAGTTCTGACTAGGTAAAGATATACTTCAAGCTATTATGTTCTGTACAAACATGACAGATATTCCCCATCAGATAATGACGCCATATCTTTAGGGCATGAACCACAGCAACTAACTCCAGGTCATGAGTTGGATAATGTTCCTCATGCCGGCGCATTTGCCTTGAAGCGTAGGCTATCACTCTGCCCTCTTGCATTAGAACACAGCCCAGACCACTGCCTGATGCATCACAATACACATCAAAGGGCTTTTCAATGTCCGGTTGAGCTAATACTGGAGTAGTGGTTAATAATACCTTTAACTGCTCAAAGGCTTCATTACATTTTGGGGTCCAATTAAATTTTGTATCATTCTTCAATAAACTTGTGATTGGTTTCACAAGCTTGGAAAAATCTGGAATGAATCGGTGGTAATAACAAGCCAGTCCAAGGAAACTTTGGACTTGATGTACAGTGGTTGGGGTTTCCACTCCAAACTATCCTTGACTTTGCTAGGATCCACTGCAATCCCCTTGGCAGATAATACATGTCCCAGAAATTGGATCTCCTCCAGCCAGAATGCGCACTTACTAAACTTAGCTTATAATTTGTGCTCCCTTAAGCGCGTTAATACGATCCGCAAATGCCGAGCATGCTCCTCTTCATCCTTAGAATATATCAAGATATCATCGATGAATACCACCACGAATTTATCCAACTCGGGCATGAATACCGAGTTCATAAGATATGTGAAGTGGGCAGGAGCATTTGTTAGTCCGAAAGACATAACCAAATATTCAAATAATCCATACTGCGTAGTGAATGCGGTCTTGGGTATATCTTTGGGTCGAATACGGATCTGATGGTAACCCGACATGAGGTCAATCTTGGAAAATACCCAGGCTCCGGTAAGTTGATCAAATAGGATGTCAATCCAGGGTAGAGGGTACTTATTCTTGATGGTGACCTCATTAAGGGGTCTATAATCCACGCACATCCGAAATGTTTGGTCCATCTTGACAAAGATGGCTGGACAACCCTAAGGTGATGAACTTGGTTGGATGAATCCCTTATTTAGTAGATCTTGCAATTGGGTCTTGAGTTCTGCCAGTTCATTCGGAGCCATTCGGTACGACCTTCTAGAAATAGGAGTCGTACCGGGCTTCAATTCAATCATAAATTCTACATCTCTTTCTGGAGGCAATCCAGGCATATCTTTCGGAAAGACGTCCGGGAATTCACATACTACCGGAATATCTTGGATCTCTGGTATGATAGCTTCATATACTCTGCCACATGGTTTAGCTGGGATAGCTACGAGGATGGACAAAAGAACCTCTTCTTGGCCATAACTCAACCTGATGGTTCTTAGATCAGTGTTGCGGATAGCTTTATGTTGGGCTAACCAATTCATGCCCAGAATTACATCTATATCTTGGCCTTTTAGAACAATCATGTTGGTAGGAAAGTCCCGTTCAGCCAATGTTATAGGCACATGGAAAGCCACTTCTCTAGTGAATATTTGTCCCCAGACGAATGAATTATAAACCCTTCCCTTGATTCATTTTATGGAATGCAATGTTGCTCCACAAACTTCTTGCTTATTAATGTATGTGAAGCACCAGAATCAAAAAGAATAACTGCAGGGTGATTGGCCACGAGAAACGTACCCATCATAACCGGTTCGGCTTCTGGTGTCGTGGCCACTTGCGTATAATAAATCCGCCCGGTTTTCTTCATATTTTTGCCCATGGTATTGTTCGCCGCATTTCCCTTGCCTTAAGTGGAACTCCCAGAACTCTGTTGATTATTTGATCTATTCTGCTTCGGATACGGACAGTCCTTGATAAAATGTCCGGACTTTCCACAATTAAAGCAGCCTGTTGAAGAGCTTGGGAGGGCGGGGAAACGAGTACCAGGGGCACTCGGCTGATTTGTTGAGGTGGGGGCAGCAGCAGGACGGATAAAGACTAGTTGTTTGAAAGGGTTGGAGGGTGGACGTGGTGAAGAACGATTCCGATTAAAAGGTCGAATTACCAACCTTTGTCTTTTCTCAGGCCCCTGGTTAGGCCTATCGCCTCCATAGCCCTTTGATTTTCCTGGGCCTGCATATTTGGCTTCAACTCCTAGTGCCGTGCTGACAGCCCTGCTATAAGTGAGGTCGAGACAAGTGGCCATTTTCCGCTGCAACCGGTCATTGAGGCCTCTCATAAAACAATTTTTCTTCTTCAAATCAGTATTGACCTGATCGATGGCATACTGGGACAAGTGGTTGAATTTATTGAGATACTGAGTAACAGTATCTCCACCTTGTTTGAGCTTCATAAATTCTTCCTATTTCATATGGAGCACCCCTTTAGGAATATAGTGCTCCCGGAAAGCCAGTTTGAATTCGTCCTAGGTAATTTGATGACCAGCAGGTTGGATAGCCACAAAATTGCCCCACCAAGTGCTGGCAGGGCCTCGCAATTGCTGTGCCACAAATAAGGGCTTTTGAGTCTCCATGCATCGGAGAAGCCCGAACTTTTGTTCGATAACCCGGATCCACTCATCTGCTTCAAGAGGATCTTCTGCCTTGACAAATACGGGGGACGTGTCTCTGAGAAATCCAGATATGAAGTTTCGTGGGGTCCTTGCGGATATGCTCGCCCGCCTTGCTGTTGCATTTGTTGTCCCACCATTTCCCGCAGAAAGCGGGTGTTGTCGGCTGTGGCATTAACTAAGGCAGTGATGGCCTCAGCTAATGTTGGAGGTACTGGGGGTGGATTAGGAGTTGCTTCCCTCCCACGGGAGGTTCCTGCACCATCCTATGCACGAGTCTTGGACGACATCTGAGGCAAAGAACATTTGGAGAATATAATATGCCAAAGTAAACCATCCATTTTACATTACTTAAAAGGGTAATGATACAAACTTGAATTTACAATAGGATTACATTACCTATTACACATTATCATTATTTCTACACTACAATACTCTAGCTTCTTATCACTTTTGGTAACTTCACTGTCGGGCTAGGAGACCATTCATCAACCAGCTTCATAGAGGGAGGAGGCCTGAAAAGGTCCAGTTCACCACAAAGTGCTTCTCCCGCTACTCCAGAAGGTCCGGCTTCCATCCTGATAGGAACCGCAGCTACGTTAGGGTGCAGTTGTGAATACAATACATGAACTTCCTCATGTAGTGTATTACAATAAACCTGCAAGTTGTCCACGGCTGTGCTAAGCTCCTCCACGCGGGCTCGAGCTTTGGCTTCCTTGGCCCAAGCAAGTGAACGTGAGTTAACAGCCCAATCGAGCGCTAAATCTTGTTCTGCAAGTTGGTCTTGCAGGTGGCGGATGTCAGTTCTCAACTCATTTATACGCTGACCATCCACAACCCATACTTCGTTCCTGTGACGGAGCTCCGATCGAAGCTGCTCTATTTGAACTTCCAGATCTCCGATAGCATCATTGCTACCACTACTACTGTCCTCATGTCTTGGAGCTAGTTGATGGCGAGGTATGCCAATGGGTCTGGTAGACTTGCGCGCGGTTTTTCTTGTGCTTGGCGGCATATCTCCATGAGGGGGAAAATCTTATTAGCATAGTTTTTAGTATGATGCATGTATAACAGAATCAACCTTAGTTGATTCACAACCTTCTATACATCGCACTCTACTATCTGGTCTTTAAAATAAGTACTTCAAAAGATGGTTAGATAAGAAGGAAAGAAATTTTCTAGATAAGTCTTTGAAAATTCTTTTTGAAAATGTCTCATAACATCTGTAGAGATGGGCTTCGCTTCGATACCAGCTGTGACAGAACCTCCTAAGTCATTAGGCCCACCTACAGTTGTCCTTGTCCAACGGACCTCAGACAACCCTGTAGGTGCCCCTGAATCACTTGACAAGTTCGGTATCTGAATTCCTTACCTTTCCCAAGAGCGTTTCACCCATCTCGCAGATATTACAATACATCGGAGGTATGAAAATGCGGAAGCAATTACAATAACTTACCTTATATTGAAGTAAGAAAGAGTAGTGTTTATTATAGACCAGAACGAAGTATAAGAGTGTTGAGTATTATTATTACATAACCTAGGAGGCAAAAACCCCTCTCAATAAACAGTAAAAAGTTTTTCTTAACGGAGGACCCTTCCTCCCGCAGCTTCAGTCTTGGTTTTCCTCTTTGGGCACCACCTTTGAACAAAAGCAGCAAAAATTTGCCGCTTCCTCACCTAAAACAACATGGGACAAAGCCCTGAGTACAAAGTGTACTTTTGCAAGTCTTACCCGTCAAAATAAAAGACTCTCAAGGAATATGCTGGCTTAAGGGAGTCAAGGTAAGGCTTATCAATAATCAAAGACTCTATTAGCAGAAATGCTTACTAATAGTGGATCCTTAGAAATCCAGTTTATTTGTCAGGTTTAGTAAAGTTACCTGCATCTAAGGTTCTTTCTACCCTAGTTCAATCACTGGACCTATACTAGCTAATTTCTTATCAACTCTTCTTATTCACTGGAATGCTATGTGTAGGTTAGTGACCAAGTCTTCATGTCCGCGAAGTTATGGCGATCCGAATCGATTATACTCAGCTGAGGATCTCCGATCACACGACATATGTAGCACATAACCCTTGCATATGTCAACTCGCCACCGGGGTTCTTAAGACCAGATCAGGTTCACGCCAACCGAGAGCACAGATACACCATCGTCCACCCTCTTGCCACGGAGGGTACACGCTATTGCATGTTATCTTATTCTGGTATTAGTCTACCCGCGGCAAAGCTTACCCATGATGAGGCATGTGACCAGTTAAAGGGTCATCGATCATGAAGCCTACATCGACAAGGTCCTTAATCGACTCAGACGGAGACACTACACCGAGACTCTCTTCTCGTGGAAGTCAAAATAACAAGGAGGGGGGAAATGCACCGGGGCTTGCCTTGTGTGATAGGTGAATCAGGCTCTGCTCCATAGATATCAAAGTAAAAGCAGTTTCCTGCCTGAGGTTCTTCAGGTCGTGGTGGTGAAGTCCTCGCTTCTTCAACTTCTATTTCCTCTTCGTTCTCTATATATAACCATATATAATCATGAATGCTCATGTAATGCTCATGAAAATGCTAAGATAATAAAAGTTTATTATCTAATGTCTTGAATATAACTTTCCTTCACGGATCTCCGAGAAACTAGGGTTTTCGGAGTCTATAGTGAAGTTCATAGGGCAGGGGGCTAGGGTTTTGGGTTCTAAGTTTCAAACATGGTCCAAAACATACCAAATTTTACCCAAGGCTTCTAAATAACATTTGAAGTTTACCTAAAAAGTTTGGTGAATTTTGGGATTATAAATTACTCTCTAAAATTCCAGAAGTATAGTTTTTGGCTGTTTTAAATATCCCAAAATTCCCTATTGGAACTAAAAATCATGAAACTATTTTTATTAAATACTATAGGAAATTAGAAGCCTAGTAAAATTGGTTTGGTATTTTTAGCATTTTTCTGTAATTTTCAAGAATTTATTTAGCTCTGGCAGAAAAGGAAAAAGAAAAACAATGAACAGTTCTGGACCATAACTGGCCCAAGCCGGCCCAACTACAGGCAGAAGCGCGCCCGCTCGCGCCCACGCTGCTAGTTTTGCAAAAATGCCCTTCTCGATTAGAATAACTGGAAAAGGGTCACGACACTATTCTTATGTCTCACTGACATTTGCAGGAACACCCTCCCGCATTTATTTCTTCGTAACTCGAAGTCCACGACGTGGCCCGGTGTTGGAGACTTGTTCTCAAATGCTTCGGATTAAGAACAAGGCAACATAAAAAGTGTTAGACGTTAAGGCCCTTCGTCCTATGGAACATTATACCCCTTCGGGAATAATGAGTTCCGGACGAAGGTCACAAGAGACATACCTTCGTGAATTCAACAAGTAATAACGAAGGACTCATATAAAATATGAGATGTAAATCATAGAATCATTTCTATTTTATTAACACAAAGAAATAGAAATGATTACAAATTACAAATGTACCTTCGGTCCAGAGAGAAGGTAAAAAGTACAAACGTGACGCAAATGCCAATGCTCAGTCAGCGTGAACAGTACGGAAGTACTGTTCATCTATTTATAGACGCGGGACGCAGCCCACGTAAAATTACATTCATGTCCATTACATTTGTTAACGGTTTATGAAAATCTGTCGAGGCCCCCGAAGTCTTTTCATCTTTAAGTCGGTTCCCCCCTATGTCATCGCGCCGAAGCTTCCCTGCGCACCACTTCGGCTTTCCTCGACCTTCGTCTGGTTCAGGCTTCGTCCTGGTCGTGCTTTATATCCATAATTCTGAATCCGAAAATATCTGTTCATATAATCCACTTGGAAAACATTGTCAAATCATGTTTTTGAGGACCTTCGGAGGACGAAGGCCCCCAACAGTAGCCCCTCGCAATATTAATTTGTAAATGATAAATTTAGATTGCGATATGGACGAAGGCCTTGAGCCGAAGGTCCGAAAAAACACCTTTCCTTTTGCTAGAATAGCAACATTCACTGACAAGCTGGGCCTTCCAATTTCCAACGCCCTAGGCGTATAAATAAGATCACATCGCGAACTCATTTGGTACGCACACTTGCCCTTTTGCTTTGGCCCAGTAAAATTTTTAGCGCTTGTTCATTAAGATTTGCTGTTCTTTTTGATTTCGAAGCTTCGGCCTCGGGAACAATTTTTTAGCGTTCCCGAAGATGTCTGAAGGCAAGAAGACCCCTGCTGAGACGAAGCTGAAGATCCCTGCTGAGACGAAGCTGAGTCTCGAGGAGGAGAAGAATCTGGGGTTCCTGATAGCGATGGCAGAGACCAATACAGAGAAAATCACGAAGGAGATTCTCGAAGGTCTGTCCGAAGATACTGATGACAGCGACAGCTATGATGTGGAAAGTGGTGGGGAAGAGGCCGAAGATCGACCGTGGCGACCAAGTCACACAGTTTTTGGGAAAACGACCATCAAGCAGAGTCACATTGATAATATGAGGGGGCGATATTTCCGAGACATATCTATTGTGAGGGCTGACGCCGGGGAAAAGACTTCTCCCACCCCCGAAGAGGATGAAGTTGTGATTTTCCGAAGCTTCCTCAGAGCTGGACTTCGATTCCCCCTGAGCAGTTTTGTTGTTGAGGTACTGAAAACATTCCAAGTCTACCTTCATCAACTCACTCCCGAAGCCATTATAAGAATGGGGATTTTTGTCTGGGCTGTGAGAAGCCAAGGTTTGGAACCGAACGCTAAAAGCTTCTGCAACATTCATGAGTTATTATACGAGACGAAGCCCTGGGGAAAAGAGCAATACCACAACAACTTTGGGTGCTACAGCTTCGGCGCCCGCTCCGGGTCAAGCTGCCCTGTGCCGACCTTTCGGAAGAGATGGCCCGGAGCCTGGATGACTGAATGGTTTTATGTAAAGAATGATCTAACAGCTCAAGAGAATGTGAAGAGTATTATTATGCACCCAATCTGGCAACGCTTCGGTCTCCGAAGGCCGAAGGTCGAAATGGACGAAGCCGCCGAAGAATGCCAAAGAGCCTTCTCGGAGTGGTTTGCTTGTTTATTGGGACAAGAGACTTGGTCCAAGAACACATTGCCTTCAGGGTATGGCCACTTGCAGAAAAGTGGGAAATGCCGAAGGAAACCATCAAAGAGTCCGACGAAGGCGGACTAGTCAGATTAAAGTACACATTCAAATATGCAGATAAATTTATTGAACCTGATGATGATTGGCTGAAAAGCATTGAAACATTAAGTGATGAATTACTTGGGGCATATTCGAAGGCTGAAAATACCGCACTATCAGCAGCCTTCGGAGGCCGAAAAAAGAAGAGACTGAACCGAGTGTTTGATGCAGTCGGGTTCTTCTACCCTGATTATTGTTATCCCATCCGAAGGCAAAAAAGGAAAAACATAACCTCTGAAAAAGAAGAAGCTGAAACCGCTCCTAGCGAGCCAGAACCAAAAGGAAAAAGGTTGAAGGTCCTCACACACCGACCACGCCATATTGAACCAGCTTCGGTGCCTGAGTTTACTGGAGAAACTTCTTCGGCCGCCGAAGCTGAACAGCCAACCTTGCTACCAGAAATTGCAGAGATGGCCGAAGCACCATCGACAGAAAAAATGGAAGAAGCGAAAAATCTGACTAGGGAAAAAGCATCAGAAATTTTGAGTCCTGTAGTAAATGTCGAAGCAGCAAAAATCCAAAAGGGTCCAATGGTGACCCCAAAAAGGAAGAGAATGGTAAATGTACTAGATGTCTTGGAGACAATTAAGTCTTCAAGCACAACTCCAAAAAGGAGTGTTGAAATTGCTGAAGCTCCCTCTGAGGCTCCGACGCAACAAGCTGAAGCTGAAGCTGGGCCTTCAGAGCCTTTCAGGGAACAAACTTTGGAAGCCGAAGCAATAAAAATACCAGAACCAATTTTAATTGAAGAAACTGACACTGCCATCCCCGAAGCGCCTGCCAGCATGTGTGATTACATCATACGACATGCTTCGGGGAAAAAACTATCTGAAGAAGAAACTCATGAAGCTAACCATTATGCAAAGGAGCTAAAATATCCAAAGGGGGCAGTAATATTTAATGGGACAAATGAAGATGATTTTTTATACTGCCTGCCTGACAACAAAGAACTCTCTGTCTGCCGAGAAATGGCCAGGAGTATTGGTTTCCCGAAGCTTGAATCTGGATTAAGCGCCATGACGAAAGAAGATCTCGCAGACAGTCTTGCGTACAACAGCCTGAAGGTACGGGAATTTAACGCTTAAAAAGAGAACCCCCTTATTTTTTTTACGCAACTCATTCCTTTTTTCTTATATGAATTCTTCTTTGTATAGGGCCTGATCCTAAGCAACGCGCTAAGGGCGCAAAAGAGCGCCGAAGATGAAAGTTATGAAATTGCATTTAATAATTTACGCTCTGAAGTTATCAAACTGAGAAACGAAGCTTTGGAAAAAGATAAAATTCTGCTTACATTGGTAGATAAAGTGAAAAAAGACGAAGCTGCTTCAAAGGCCCAAACCGAAGCTCAAAAACACGAGATTAAAGAACTTCAGAAACAGCTGGCTAGAGCTAAAGAGGAGCGCGCGCTTGAGGAAACGAAACGAGAACTTAGTGATTTTATGGTCAGCAAATTAGAATCAAGAGTTAAGGAGCTTCGTACATCTCAGGGGAAATGTTATGTTAAATCTATAGAATGCGTGAATAAAATTAAAACCAGCTTTGCTAGCGTCGGCGCCTTTTCCAGCGAAGAAAATTTTTCTCGAGGCAATCCCGAAGATCCGCTGGAATGGATTAGCCACGAAGCAGAGGCCTTCGAAGAGATTCTGAACAGCCGTGGCGACATATGCGCTTTTTCGGGCGCCAGAGGAATTGCTTCTGTCTTGGAGAAGAAAGGTTGCGGGCATGTTAAATTCTTAGCTCAGTCTGAAGCTACCTTATCTTCCGAAGATATTAAGGACCCCTCGGCCGAAGCAAGCGTGGTTGGTGGCAAATTTTTTACTGATATTTGGAACAACGGCGGCCGAGAAATGGCGCAAGAGATCATCCAAAGAAGCGAAAAAGGCATTCATGATGCTAGAAAAGTAGCAGAAACCACCGAAAGGAGTACGGAGCCCGAAAGACAATTAGGTACCAATTAGTCATTCTTGTTGCGTTGTAATTTTCATTTCAAACTCTGCACATAGTTTGCAATAGTGATGAAGAAATGTTCTCTTCCCTCAGAAGCTGCTGGGTCAACTGCCGACCCCCATACAAAAGGAGATGAAGAAATCAAACAAATGGCCGAAGCTATCATGAACAAAGTTGTTGATCAACTTCTAAATGAAGTCGCCGAAGCAGTGTTAAGAGAGGACTAGATGCTATTAGAAGAAACATTTAAATTGTGATCTATGTAATATTTTGTACATTTGGATGTAATATATAAGTTTCTTTCCATTGTTCAATTCTTTACGATGCATGAAACTGTACATACATACCATTTTTGAGCCTTCGGCGAAAAAACACCTTCCCTTCTTTTCATGCTTCGTGAAGAAAACATTCTTTACGGTGCATGAAACTGTACATACATACCATTTTTGAGCCTTCGGCGAAAAAACACCTTCCCTTCTTTTCATGCTTCGTGAAGAAAACATTCTTCGTTAAAATTATTCTGATAAAACACATCCATGCTTCGTAAAAGCACTCTCCGAAGCTAAACAATTTTGATATTGCTCTGATGAAGCTCATCCATGCTTCGTAAAAACATCCTCCGAAGCTATTTTCCGAAGATCATCATCATATTCCCTCGTGACTTTGCACGATTTGCACTTTCTCAAATCATTCTTTCGAAGGTTAATACTGTGTGCCCTTCTTTTGCCGTATGCAACATGATGTATGATGCTTATGCTATGCGAAATGATGTGATGATGCTATGTTATGCAAATGACGTCTGTTCCGAAGATACACACAAAACACATTCGTAAGCTCTGCATTCCCTTAGGAACGTCTTTGGAGCTTCTTCGTCTTTTACTTAGACGACCTCAGCGTTGACTTTTCGCTGTAAGCCTCCCTTAGGAGCTTCTTCGCCCTTTACTTAGGCGGTATCAGCGTTGACTTTTCGCTGTAAGCCTCCCTTAGGAGCTTCTTCGCCCTTTACTTAGGCGGAATCAGCGTTGACTTTTCGCTGTAGGCTCTGCATTCCTTTAGGAACGACTTCTGAGCAGAAAACTTACACTGCGCTCCCTTTGGAACGGCTTTTTGTGACTTCACAAACTTACTCTGCGTTCCTTAGAACGACTTTCTGTTATTCCGAAGGATTTTTAATTCGAAGGTCCTCCTTGATAACGGAAAAAATTTTAAGCTTCAGCAACTTAGGCTTGTGGAGCAAATAGATCTTCCTCGTGGAAAACAACGAAATTATTACATGGAAACTATCAATGTTTTTTGCTTCACAGAAAATAAAACTGAATAGGAAAGACTGCTATCAAAGGTAGGATATGTGTCAATAAATGTGCTTCGACTCTGGCACAGTGCTGTTGACTGTGCGAGCTTCGGACTGCTCTCTGAAGTCCCTCTGATGTGGAGCATATTGACTCCCTTCTGGCTGTTGACCTTGCTGCAATGGAGGTGGCGGCGGAAGCTGTTGCCAGGAAGCTTGAGGTTGACTTGCCGAAGCTACAGAAGCTGCAGGGTGGTTGTCTATGTATTGTGGGACATAAGGCGGATGATACGAAGCAGTATGCATGACCTGCTTCGGCTGAGCTTGCTGAGATGCAGCTTCGGCAATTTCCTTTTGCTTCTGGATTGTAATATGGCACGACCTAGTGGTATGGCCCTTGCCTTCTCCACAGAACAAGCAAAACAGTCTCCTTGGCTGATCTCCGAATCTTCCGCCGAAGCCCCTGGCGCCTCTGCCTCTTGGAGCTGGTGGCCGGAAGGAAGTTTGTTGTTGCCCCGAAGCCTGTGATGAGCATTGCGGTCTGTTCTGACTCCCCTTATCATCATTCTGAGTGTTGTGGATAGAACGGACATGTCTCGGGTAGTATCTTCCTCCGAAGCCCCTGGTCATTTCAGAAAATCTGAAGGCCTCCTCCCTTCTTTGACGAAAGTCATTGTCAGCACGAATGTACTCATCCATCTTTTGGAGCAATTTCTCCAAAGTCTGAGGAGGCTTTCTAGCAAAGTATTGAGCTGCAGGCCCAGGACGAAGCCCCTTGATCATGGCTTCGATAACAATTTCATTGGGCACCGTTGGTGCCTGCGCCCTCAATCGTAAAAACCTTCGGACATACGCCTGAAGGTACTCTTCGTGATCCTGAATACACTGGAACAGGGCTTGAGCTGTGACCGGCTTCGTCTGAAATCCTTGAAAGCTGGTCAATAACATATCCTTCAGCTTCTGCCATGAAGTTATTGTTCCTGGCCGAAGGGAGGAATACCAGGTCTGAGCAACATTCCTGACGGCCATGACGAAAGACTTCGCCATGACTGCAGCATTGCCCCCGTACGAAGACACCGTTGCTTCGTAGCTCATCAAGAATTGCTTCGGGTCGGAGTGACCATCAAACATGGGGAGCTGGGGTGGCTTATAGGATGAAGGCCAAGGTGTAGCCTGGAGCTCAGCAGACAGAGGAGAAGCATCATCAAAAACAAAATTTCCCTGATGGAAATTATCATACCAGTCATCTTCGTTGACGAAGCCCTCCTGATGAAGGTCTTTCTGATGAGGCCTTCTGTTCTGCTCATCGTGAGTAAGATGGCGGACTTCCTCAGAGGCTTCGTCTATCTGCCTTTGCAACTCAGCTAGGCGGGCCATCTTCTCCTTCTTCCTTTGTACTTGTTGGTGTAGCATCTCCATATCCCTGATTTCTTGGTCTAGCTCTTCTTCCTGAAGTGTTGGGCTGACAGCCTTTCTCTTCTGGCTTCGGGCCTCCCGAAGAGAGACGGTCTCCTGGTTGTGGTCCAGCGGTTGCAGTGCTGAAGCCCCAGTCGCTGAAGCTTTCTTCGGCGCCATAGCTTCCGAAGGTGTTCAAAAAAGCTCGAAGTGGAAGTGAGTTCACCGGAGGTGGGCGCCAATGTTGGAGACTTGTTCTCAAATGCTTCGGATTAAGAACAAGGCAACATAAAAAGTGTTAGACGTTAAGGCCCTTCGTCCTATGGAACATTATACCCCTTCGGGAATAATGAGTTCCGGACGAAGGTCACAAGAGACATACCTTCGTGAATTCAACAAGTAATAACGAAGGACTCATATAAAATATGAGATGTAAATCATAGAATCATTTCTATTTTATTAACACAAAGAAATAGAAATGATTACAAATTACAAATGTACCTTCGGTCCAGAGAGAAGGTAAAAAGTACAAACGTGACGCAAATGCCAATGCTCAGTCAGCGTGAACAGTACGGGAGTACTGTTCATCTATTTATAGACGCGGGACGCAGCCCACGTAAAATTACATTCATGTCCATTACATTTGTTAACGGTTTATGAAAATCTGTCGAGGCCCCCGAAGTCTTTTCATCTTTAAGTCGGTTCCCCCCTATGTCATCGCGCCGAAGCTTCCCTGCGCACCACTTCGGCTTTCCTCGACCTTCGTCTGGTTCAGGCTTCGTCCTGGTCGTGCTTTATATCCATAATTCTGAATCCGAAAATATCTGTTCATATAATCCACTTGGAAAACATTGTCAAATCATGTTTTTGAGGACCTTCGGAGGACGAAGGCCCCCAACACCCGGCGGGAAACCGAGCTCCGGTGAGCCCACGCCGGTCGGATCCCGCAACAGCTGGTGCTCTACTCCAGCTTAAACCTAATTCAAGCTCTAATGAGTGTTTCCCTCAACTAATTTCATTAACGGGACCCTAACACGCTTGTTCACAATGACAGCGGACACCACGGATAACCGAACACGTTCCCGACGATCCTAGAGACTCTAGCTCAATAGGATGGGTCAGAGAGTATCAGGAGCATCCAAGGATACTAAAACGAGGACTCAGAGGGCACGAGCGGACCTGAGATGCGCTGGCCACGGCGAGGTCAAACCGCTCGATGTTCTTGAGTGATTTGGGGGAAATCCCAAATTAGGGAGTTCTAGGGGATGATTCGAGGCACAGGTTGCTTCACTGGTTGCACAACTACCTAGCGGAGCAGGCGGGGTCAGCAATTTATTTGGGTTTGTATCTACTTATACTTAGTAATTGCTAATAAAATTTGACCAACTCTAAAAGCAATGCTCAGCTTTAACTATCTCCTTTGGTAAGCCTCACACTTCACGTGAGCTCCCACCTTTGGTGAGTTCATGCACATTATTCCCCACAACTTGTTGAGTGATGAACGTATGTGAGCTCACCATTGCTGTACTCACATCCCCCTAGGTCAAGAACAGGTACCGCTGGATGAGATACATGAAGGATGATGTGATGAGTTCGTGAGTGGTCTAGCCGGACGTCTCCCAGTAAACTCTGTGTTGCTAGATTGTTGTCTTTCCATGATGTAATTATTTAACTATTTTGTACAGAACTCCGTTATATATAAATGATGTGACATTTTTTTGTACCATGAGTCATCATATGTGTGAGACTTGGTCCCAGCACACTTGGTGATTATTTCACGCCAGGGTTTTGGTACCCCTAGAACTCAGGTGTAACATTAAGCGTGCTTGGCTTGGAGCAATTTGGGATGGGTGACCGACTGGGAAGTTTTTCTCGGGTGCGCATGAGTGAGGACAAAGTGCGCACAAAAGACTCGTGTTGATATGTGGGTACAATATATGATCCTAGAGAGCTGCCAGGAGTAAGTACCACCGGTCCAGGGATTGGACGGGTTGTTACAAATATCATTTGCCGCTTTGGGGTGCCGAAGGCCATCACAATTTATAATGGAGCATAGTTTGACTCCGAAGCATTTAAAATTTTCTGTGATCAGATTGGAACAAAGATACATTTCGCATCGGTAAGACACCAAGAGTCAAAGACTTAGTAGAGCGAGAAAATGGAATCATTATCACAGGAATAATGAGGTCAATCTTTAATCTACCAAAGGGAAAGGGGCCAGATGAATTAGTAAAGGTGGTGTGGAATCATAATATTGTGGTTTCAAAATCAATGGGTTGTACTCCATTTAAACTTCTATTTAGCGATGAAGCAATAACTCCGGAAGAAGCAAAGACAAAATCAATAAGGATTCTAGCTTCGGTAGAGGATGAAGATACTTGCAAAGTGTAAAAAGACTCTATAGAAGGGGTTAGGTGTAACACCCTTGGTGTTACAATAACTAAAACTTTGGCATGACATCATATGCATTATCATTTCATTATGTATGTTACACCGAGAGTGCATCCACTAGGTAAATATTTCAAAACAAGCTTGTGATGTAATGACTTGACTTGATCTTTAACTCTAGGATAGGGCACTTACCTAAGGATTAGAAGCATGTGGGTGTGTGAGATGATAATTTGAGTATGATCTCAAAAGTTAGTGGAGAGGTTCAAGAGAGACTAAACTTAATAGAAACCCTAAAAACCCTAATTAGTGTTCTATGACGTGACTCCAATTTCTATGCACTTTTGGACCAAAGTGCATATATCAAAGTGGTAGAGTAACAAAAACTAAGCAACTTTCATATTTTGGGATTTCCATGTTATGTGGAACAAATTGGAGTAAATTACAAAAAGGTCTCAAAGGCACCCATATGGCTAACTCTGAAAATAGTGATTGATGTAGCTGAGGTGCCCGATCTTTCGGCGAGTAGAGATAATTCCGATTTGGCGGAAGTTGACCCTTGCGATCCGACTACGACGAGCAAGCCCGAGGCGCCAATGCAATCGCTGAACCAACTCCTTGTGGTTACCGACCTTGCTGATGCGAGATCGGCCTGATCACGAAGATCGTTTCCTGTGCGCAATCGAAGAACGAACAAGAAAAAGATGCGAGCAATCTAATCTATTACTCGAGGGTGGAGTTCTGAATACACGAAGACAGCGCAGATTTGCGCGTGTTCGATAGTAGCTAAAGCTAATGTAAAACAAAACTCCGAAAATAAAGGAGGTGCAGCTCCTGTATAAATAGAGAGGGGGCGCAGCCCCTAGGGGCGGCCAACCCTAGGTCGTCCATTATGGGCCGCAATTGGGCTGGTCGTCTTTTCTTCTGGGCCTTCGTTCTTTAACAACAAGATGTAGTTCAATTCTCTTGCACGGGCCCGAGTCACTGGCCCAGGTGGAAGGGGTGGCGCCTGGACTGGGGGAGATGGTGCCTGGGCTGGAGAAGGTGCTGCTGGTGTAGATGTGCTCGTGTTGGTGTTGATGTCCTCATCAGTGATATTAGGCCAAGTTTAAGCCTTAACATCTCTTGATCTATGGGGATTTTGTCATGGGTCACTACAACAAATTTGTAGAGTTACTATAGTAGTCCATGTTTGATTAAAGGATTAAGCCCTAGAACTGTACAGAAACTAGAACAAAATGGACTAGAAGTTGGACTGTCAATCGGGTCAGGCGCTGAGACTCGACTGTCAGTGAACTCTAATGAACTTTGAGGTCGAATTGCGCATGATCTAGTGAGTATTCGATCAAGAACCCTATAATAAAGTTGAAGCTGGTATATTGGTCAACAACTTTGATATAGTTAGATTAGCAGTTCGTCACATGAAAATCGGAGAACAAAGCTCCTCAACTTGCATGGTACGATAAACTGACAAAGATCCCACATGCAGTGCACCTCGCCGCCGGTGATCGGACATGATGATTCGAGCTCGCCGTGAAGATTCGTGCACAGCTCGACATGGATATTACCGGGTAAGTGAAAATATCGTGACCACGAATGAGTTTGTAAGTTGGCCACCGTACCCACTTGTTTCACGACCGGCCGGAATGCCGTCGTCAGCGTCCGCCGCTCATCGTGAGGATGCCACGTCCTTGAGGGCATTACCACGTCATAATAGGTTGCAGTGGACAGTTCATTTACTGTCCGAGCCTTTACCTCGTTGAGTGCCACGGTAGACGAGCTCCAGTGACTCATCTCCTCACCACCGTGAGCTCATCTTCGTCCAAATTTGTTGCACTCGTGGTCGCTCTCTATAAATTGATTGTTTCCCTCACTCCGCCTCTCTATTACGAACCTAGTCCATACTCAACCAACCCTTCTCGTTCACGAGAACGCAAGTTCACAGGGTTTCCCCAAAACCGGTCATCGTCGCCGCCGTAAGACACCCCACCATGGCCAGTCGTTCTCAGGTTCGTTCACATCCTTCTGGTCTGCGTTTCTACATCCTCTGACGCTAGTAAAGCTCTCGGTATCGGTCTATTGAACCCTACCGCGCTATAGCTTTGGGAACGCAGCGGTATTGTCTAGGAACGCCGCCATGAACATAGCTCACGTCGACCGGCCATTCCAGGTAGTCTCCGTCTGAGTTTGCACAAGCACCGTGACCGTAGTGAGCCACTCAGCCTTTCCACGTCCTTGGATTGAACTTGACCGGTTCGGGTGAGCCGGTACCGGCGTGTCCACGTTCCGATTCCGCCATTATCGCGGTTATCTAGGAGTTAGAGATACACTAGTCGAATTAAGCATAGAGGAGTGTTCGGATAGCACCGGTGATGGAGCCCGTACGCTTGACACCACCAGAACGGTTCGCTGTGGGCAGGTGTGCACGATTCCGACCAGGTGTTCGACCTGCGCACGGTCAAGGACCTGTGTCGTGAAGAAACAGAAATAGAGGGGCTTATGTGCAATGGTCAGAGAGACACATGAATAGTACTCAGGGACTCTTTACCAGTTATTTAAATGGCCAGGGGCCCTTGCGCAAATTCGCCAGCGTGGGCGAGGACTCGGGTGTGCTCCTATGTTCGCGGGCTGACCCGAGCTGAATTGAGCCCATCACTATTCACACTTTATCCTTTTCTTTTTACTGTCATCTTAGAAAATTTGTAGAGAATAGTAGAAAATTGATAAAATCATGAGACTAATTTTGCTAGACTGCTAAAGTCACATAGTATTTAATAAAAATAGTTCCAACATTTTTATCCCAAACTTGTAATTATGTAGCATTTAAAGATGCTCAAACCAAGCCTTTTAGAATTTTAGAAATAATTTAGTAACTCCAAAAATTGTGAAACTTCTTTGGGTAGGCCCTGGGTGAAGTTTGAAATGATTTGGACACTATTTGGTCAAAAACCCAATAACTAGCCTCATAGGGTAAATTACTTGATACTAACCCTAAAGGAATACCAAACTAGGAAACCCTAGTGATTAGTTTGTACCATGAAGGAAAGTTGTATTCAAGATGCAACTTAATATGTTTCTATTATGTAACTTCATATTCATGACATAGCATAAGCATTCATGTACATGTATTATCATGTATAGAACACGAGGAAGAAACCGTGGTAGAAGAAGAGGTTGTCTCCTAGGTTGAAAATCCTCTAGCAGAAAACAACTTTTACTTCGAGATCTGCGGAGTGGACCCTGATCCGCCTGCAACACAAGGCAAGCCCCGGTGCATTACCCCTTTCCTTGTTGTTTTAAAATCTTTATCACCTTATATGATGCATTAGGTGATAGGAGTTGGGTGCTAAACAATTGATGCATTCCCTTTGTAACACCCTGAATTTGGGGGTATAAAATTTCTTTCTTATTATCATCCAAATTCAGGTGTTACTCTTCTCTCTCTCTCTCACTCTAGTTTCTATCTCTCTAGCTTCTCTCTCTCTTTTTACTTTTGTGTAGATTTAGCTTAATTAGGGAGGGATTAATTATTTATCTTGGCCAAAACATTATGAGTCATGAAATGTTGCATCATGCTAAGTTTAAATATTCTTTGAATTGTTGCACATGTTTGAATTAGTTTGAATTTGAAACATGGTTTGAATTTGAATTGAAAACCTAGAGAAAATAAATATAAAAGCAATTGGAAAATCCCTGGAAAATAGAAAAACCATTTCGGCCCAATCGGCCCACTAAGCCCAGCCGCGCGCGCACACCCACGCCCGCGCGCCCTCGGTCTCTAACATGCGGACCCCGCCTGTCGGCGCTGACCCACACCTCTCTTACTCTCTCCCTCTCGTTGTTCGGTGGGGTCACCTTGTCGGCTCTTTGGCCCGTCGTGTGCTCGTGTGTCAGTGCCGCTGTCCCTTCCCCCTCCTTCAACCGCTTGCTTGTGTGGACCGCGCGCACGCACACCGAGATCGCCACGCCCACGTCGCCACCCAACTCCAAACCGGCACCCTAACCCCCTCTACAAGTCCCCGCACACCCCCACCTCCCCCCTGCCTCGCTCATTTTGCCTCTGCCTACTCACCCGAGCTGCGCGCACCCGTTTTTCAAGCTCGCCGGAGCTTCCCCGTCGACAGGCCTCCTGCGCCCGAACCCACCGCCGGTAGAGTTCAAGCGCCGTCCGTGACCGTGCTCCGCCACCATCAGGCACAACCTCGCCACCGTTCCCGCCCCACCCGAGGTGAATTTCCTCGTCGGACCTTCTTTTCTCTCCCCTATTTTCTCTGTCCCGTCGATTAGTCACCGGTGATCGCTAGTACCGGTACTGCGCCATCAAATTGAGACCCCCAGCCAACCGCAACCGCCCCGTGCCTTCTTCGCCCGTGCTGAGTCGCCGGCTCCGGCCATGGCACTCACGCCGTACACGCGACCAAGGTAGACGGTGATCCTGACAAGGAGGACCCGCCTGTCAGTCTCCCCCTACTTTCCCCGTTCTGTGTCACTACCTGGAGGACCCCATCCGTCAGGGCGCGCCCGCGAAGTCACGCCTGCGCATGCCCTCTACCTTTAACTAGCGTGCCCGACCCCCCAAACCCCGCCTGTCAGACCCCCGCCGTTTCCTCCTCCCAAGTGCCTGAGTCACCGACCCGTGGGCCCTGCCCGCCAGAGAGCGTGCGCGCTCGCATCCCGCACCGTGGATACTCGGACCGCTGACGCGTGGAACCCGCTGGTCAGCCCTCGCGTCCGATCCCGCACGCCCGCTTCTAATCACGGGCGTCCGTTCTCGATCGAATGGCCGAGAAGCCCAGATACCCTTTCGTTGTGGTTGTTTTGCTTAAGACCCCCTTGGTTTTCTGCGAATAGAACCCACCGTCCCTATACTTTATACGCAGGCCCCTGTAATCTTGCAGATCGAACCCTAGGCTTTTAAATAATTATAGAATTAGACCTATTTTCATATTTTAAACTCCCAAACTTGTTTATTTCATATCTTTTGGGTATGGACTCCAAATTTACTGATTCAAATTGCAAAATGTTCATAGGGATATTCTCTGTTTAAATAAATTAGTTCCACTCACTATCTGCACACTCTAATTTTTATGGCTAACTATGAACTAGTATATTTATTGATTCATTCATTTAATAAAATAAATAAAAGGAAAACCCTAGTGGTTAAAGTATATTTATTCTTGTGAGATTAATAATGTATATTACATGAATTTATCTCTGGATTAATTTGTATGTCTCATTAAAAGGAATTAAATCAGATTATGTAATCATGGACAATACTTAGAGTATAAACAACTACTTGATGAGAATTAGTTCACCCTATAATTTAAATTCCCTTTTGAATTTGTACTTTTCTTTTTGAAATGTGTTCCCATGTTTGTACATGATTGATGTGCTGTTTATTTGTCATTTACCAAATGTATTGAATGCATGATTGCTTAATTTAGACAACGAGCAGTCCGTGGTTCCTGAGTGTGTTGCTGAAGACCTTCTTAAGCAACAACCTGGTGAAGGCAAGTGTCCTCTGACCCATTATGTCCCATTCATTGATAATTCACTGTCCCGCATTACATTATTTAAACCTAAGGATTGACTAGTCTGTATTTACTTATCCTTGTTACCTTTTGGGTTATTATGGTTAGCTTATGTTATTGCTTTAACTTAATCAATGAACATGATGCGAATATTTATGATACGATGATGTTATCTCGATGATGATATTGTGATATTTTAGGGGCTCGGGCCATTTTCCCTGAGTACCTCTCCGTAAGGACCTGTTCGTGGAGTGACCACCTGGGATAACAGTGCAACCATGAGGGTGGAATGGGATGCCCTTAGCTGATTAATTAGATGAATCTGGGGGTGTAGTTGGCTTTGCGTGAGGGCCATCAATGGGGGCCGGGGCGTAGTGCTTGCTCTGCCAAGGGGGGTGCAGAGGTTCATTCGATTTGGTTTAGTTAGTCACCCACCTTGGAGAGGTGTACTGCGTTTGTACGACTGGCGAAACCTAACGAGCAGCTATGCACCAGGGGAGTCTTTGTAATGGCTACATAGTGAAACCTTGCCGACTCACCTTGGTAGTGTTTGAGCGTTTGATCGACCCGAGGCATAAAGGGATAACGACTCGTGGGTAAAGTGTGCAACCTCTGCAGAGTGTTAGAAACTGGTATATCACCCAAGCTCACGATTAAGAGCAGCCTTGGGATCCTCTTTGATTAGAAGAACTTTTGTTATTTTTATGATGATGGTTACTAATGATGGTTATAATTTTGATCTGTGGTATTTCCTCTTGGAGGGAGTACTTTTGGGTAATAACTGGGTTTATTACTAAAACTTGGCTCTACTAATTGTAATAAATGTTTGACCAACTAAAAGCAACTGCTGTACCTCAACCCCACATATAGCTTGTCCATTTTAGCCAAACAGGACATTTGCTGAGTACGTTGATGTGTACTCACCCTTGCTTTACAAAACACCCCCACCCCAGGTTGTCCCCACTGTACTCAGTGCTCAGGAGGTGATGCTGGCAACATGGAGGACTTTGAGGAGTTCCAGGACTACGACGAGTTCTAGTTTTTCTTAGTGGCAAACCCCAGTCAGCTGCCTGTGTAGGCTTATCTTCTACGTTTCGTTTTCCGCACTTTGATTTAAATATTACAAAACAATGGTTATATTTTAGACTCTGTGGAAGTCTTGGACATCTTGATGCAATTAAGGTACCTTTCCACTATTTACTTTGAGCAATGTGTGATGATGTCCAATTATGTAATTGCTGTGTACGTGAGTTTCTGATCCTGGCACGTACATGGTTCGCATTTAGTTTACCTTCCAAAACCGGGTGTGACATAAGTGGTATCAAAGCCTTGCTGACTGTAGGACCGCTAACCTAGACTGAAATGGTCACCCTAAGGACTATAGACCCCCACTCTTACCGTGATCTTTAGAGTCATTTCAAAAGTTGGTCATCTTGACCAATTCTATGTTATCTACTTATCTCACAAAATTTTGTCTCGCTTTTCTTTCTGTTTACTTTCTGGTCATATAGCTCTATTCTCAGTCTTTTGCTTACGATGTTTTGTAGATGGCTCGTCTTAGATGCACTGCACGTAAGTCAGTGATCCCCTTTTTGCCTTCTCGCCTGGCGGAGCGTCCACTGTGTCGCATGATGCTAGGTCAGTCCAGTCACCTAGAGAGACTGCATCGTCGCCTGCACGAGGAGCAGGAGCACCAACGCCAGGAGCAGGAGCAGCAGGACTCTTCCCCCTCGCCTCAGCAGGAGGTGGAGTCTGGGAGGCCGTCTTCCCCTGCACCTCAGCCATAGATGCCCCCTACACCACCATAGGGCATCCTGTCTACTGGAGGAGACCCTGAGGGAGACGGAGACAACAACGACGCCGGTGGCAGTTTGAGCCATGGCACGGAGCTCTTAGAGGAGCCGAAGCCGGAGGGGTGGATCGCTAGACCTATCACTCGTGACCCCACTCACCGGTGTCACTTCCACAATGCTCTCGACACCTTGCTACGTCGGGCCTTCGACCGACACACTTGGTCTCTCAAGTACCGTTGTGTAGTCTACCAGCACCGCCGCGGGTTATACCCGGATCAGTGGGAGGCCACTTGCTTGGTGCGCCATCCGGACGATGATCTCTGGGGTGCAGAGGCCTTCTCAAAGCACTATTCTATTACTGAGAGGGATACTGCTGAGGTAGCCATGTAAGATGCAGCACGTCGGGCACTTTCTTAATATTGCTCGTTGTTCAGCGGGGTAGCTGACGGCCTTGACCTGAAGTACTATCCTCATCATTTGACCGGCAGTTCTGGAGGTGTTATTGTCTCTCCTATTGGTGAAGGCAATACCAAGCTGAACAACATGGTCAACAGGGCTCCCGTGCTCAACACAGAGCTAGACCACGCCCTTGACGAGTTGGGCAAGGTTCGGGCGGAGGTTGCGGAATTGCGTGCTGAGTGCGCAGCACGTGACTATTTGGATGGTGGTTCTCCCGTCCCTGCCGGGATTCAACACCTTTACTGTTCACCTCCCTATTGTCGCCTCGACTATGGTACCCCAGACTATAGGACCCAGATAGATTTGGATCCATAGATCGACAGAGTTGGAGTCTGTAATAATGCTTAATTCAGTGTCTTAGTCTTAGTCTTAGTCAGTCTTAGTTAGAGTTAGTTTGCTGCGATGGCGGTCAGGCGACGGATTCCTGCATTGGAGCTTCCTATAAACTGTAGCGGGTTTTCTGAAGCTAGTGGAACTTTGTAAAGGCCTCGTAGTGTTACCCTGCCTCGCCTCCTCGGTAGAGTGTATGAGATTGGCCGTCTCTTGGCAGATGGGTAACATGACTTGTGGGTAAAGATGCGCAACCTCTACAGAGTGTAAAACTGGTATACTAGCTGTGCTCACGGTCATGAGCAGCTCGGACACTCACATGATTAATTTATGGAACTAAATTCAATTTGTCATATGCATTGCATCGCAGGTGATGTTGTTACTTTTGTTCTACTACTTAATTGGGTTGGTATTTACTTATACTTAGTAACTGCTAATAAAATTTTGACCAACTTTAAAAGCAATGCTCAGCTCTAACCATCATCTTTAGTAAGCCTTACACTTCACATGAGCTCCCAACTTTGGCGAGTTCATGAACATTATTCCCCACAACTTGTTGAGCTATGAACGTATGTGAGCTCACTCTTGCTGTCTCACACCCCCAAAGGTCAAGAACAGGTACCACAGGATGAGGCGCATGGAGGACGCTGCGATGTGTTCGTGAGAGGTCTAGGCTGTCGTCTTCCAGTCAACTTTGGGTTGCTGGACCGTTGTCTCCTTATAATGTAATTATTTATTTATTTTGTACAGAACTCCTGTTATGTAGTAAAGATGTGACATTCGATCCTGTGCCATGATTCATCATATGTGTGAGACTTGGTCCCAGCACACATGGTGATTATGTTCGCACCCGGGTCTTGGTGCCCTGAAACCCAGGTGTGACAAGCGGATATTAACTATAATATTTTAACTCGACCTTGTCATTCTAACAGGTAATTATCACATGCAGAGATAAAATTAACACTTAGCTTTGATGACTTTGCTACTCGATTAATCGTCATTTAATTACATAAATTAATTAACATAAGCGACTCTAGGTGAAACGATCACTTGCCACGCGACAAGGCGAGCGGCACACTAAAACGAGGTGCACGGGGCGTGCGAAACGACGCATGCGGTAGCGCACGTCTACACATGCGAACGACACGCATGAGGCATGCAAACGACATGTGCTAACTTAAACGCACTACACGCGGGCAACGGTGATGCACGAGCGAGCCGCGGGCACCTCGAACCAGGGCTGGACTAGCCACACCAGGGCCGAGCAAGCCACACTGGGGGGCGGGTTGGCCGCGCTGTGCCAGCCACGCCGGGCGGGCAGCAAGCCGCGCCGCCAAGGGGCCGGACAGGGGCGCCGGGGGCCATGGGGAGGGGCCACGCTGGGGTCAAGGGCACCGGCAAGAGGCCACGGGGAGGGGGGGGCAAGGGCGCCACGCCGGGGCAATGCATGATAAACCCAATGGGTTGAAGGCAGCACGACCTTTCGATGAGAGTTGATGATGGTTGGAAAATGGTTGGAGTACAACGTTGGCTGCCCGACTACCACAACCAAGATGGTGTGGCGCCTTGAGCGACAAGTACACCGTCTCCTGATAACTACAATTTAGGATGGAGGTCGATGTTGTGTTATCTGACTACAACAACCACAAGGGTGCTGCGCCTTAGCAATAGTTACACCGGCTCATGTTGTTGTTGCTCTTGTTGTGCCAAGAACAACCTTGAACCTGCAAGAAATCGAGAACAAGCAAGAACAAGATAACAAGCAGACGCTCACAAATCTGATAGAGTTGGGGTCCTGTTTCAAGTATCCGGGTGGTCTAGCCGCCACACGTGTTTACAAGGAAGTAGCAATGGCTAAACTTACATCAAACAAAAACCCGGGTTCTTTCGTGGATGCTAGTTGCTTAAATAGAGGAATAGAAAGAAGTTCTGGTGGAGAATTAAACTCTCTCGGTAGATTCTGGACGCCTCGTTTGAGTGCTCTCATTGATTATTGATCAACCAGAAAGTAAACGAAGAGAGCTTTCCAGCATGTACTTATTTGCACTAAACAACATTGTGAGTTGAAAGGTATGCTCCATTTAATCTAGTGCTTGCTGTAGTTACGAAATTCTCTCAGGCTAGTGGAGTCGGGAAGCTCTCTCGGCAGTTTCTGAATGCCTCGTTTAGTATCTCTAATTGATTCTTGCTCCACTAGAAAGTAGACGAAGAGGCCTTTCCATCAAGTGCTTATTTGCATTAAACAACCTTGGGAACTTAAAGATATGCCCTCTTAAACTTGCACTTGTAGTAGTTTCGAAATCCTCTTAGGTGGAGCAGCTTTTATTGCCTTGTTGCCTTCTCAACTCCTAAATGGTTCACCTCCCAAACACCTAACAATTAAATTTATGTGCACGGACTCATTTCACTGGTCCTTGATTTGATGGTGAAGGGGATCGCTGGTGTGGTTGTATTGATGGCAGTGATGTCCTCATCAGGGCACGCCGGGGAGGGGATGGCGCACGCACGGGCCACTGTAGGCCGACGATGCCGCACCGGGAGGCCGGGCCACGCGGGGGAGGGCTGCGTGCAAGGCTGCCACGCCGAACAGGGGGTGCGCCAAGCACGGGGCATCACGCGCAGGGGAGCTGCGGGCAGGGGGCACCGTGCCGAGCAGGGGGTGCGCAGGGGACAGGGGCGCCACGCGCAGGGGAGGAGAAGAGGGGAAGAGGGAGGAGAGCGAGGGGGATTACCACGAGCATGACAAACGGCGGCAACCGCAGCTCTCCGGTGATCCAAGCATGGGCAGGGAAAGAGTGGGAGAGAGGAGGAAGAGGGAGAGGGGTGGTTTCTCTCTTCCTAGATCATGGGTGCGTGGGAGAGGGGAAGGGGCGGCTGGGCCACGCTGCGCTGTGGGGCGACTGGGCCACGCCGTGCCGGGGGCCGGGCCGGGCCACGCAGGGGTCGCTTCTCATCTTCTCTAATCGATTTCATTTCTTTCTAATTACATTCACTCACCGAATCGATTCCTAAACTAAATGGATGCACACCTAGGCACGACATCAAACAAAAAAATATGCTCTAGCATTATGCAACAACGATATCACCTTAGGGTTTTGCTTACACATAGCACGGACATAAATCCCTACATTACTTTGAAAATGGGAGGAAGGAGCAGAAAAGAAAGAAAGAAAGAAGGTAACGCCTGAATTTGGTGAATAATGCAGAAGAAATTTTATACCCCCAAATTCAGGGCATTTCAAACTTATCCCCTTAAAAAATCCTGCCCTCGAGATTTAGGGTTGGCCAGCAAAGAGCTCGGTATACAAGACCATCGGATCATCTTCGCGCTCCCAATTTGCTTCTTCTTCAGAGTGGTGACCCCATCTGACTTTGCACATTCTGATATGCTCCTCCGGGTGACTCTACTGCAGTTTCTAGAATCTGCATTGGCTTCTCTATGTAGGTTAGGTCTTCCTAGACCTCCAGGTCTTCCACTGGCAACTGCTCTTCTGGCACATGCAGACACTTCTTCAACTGAGACATGTGGAAGACATCATGGACCGATGACAAGTTCTCCGTTGAGCTAAGCTAATATGCTACTTCTACACGCCTAGCGAGAATTTGGTATGGACCAACATATCGGGGTGCTAGCTTGACTTTGACCCCAAACCTTCTGACTCGTCTGATAGGTGATACGTTCAGGTAGAAAAAATCTCCCACTTCAAAATTTAGCTCTCTTCTTCTTCTGTCTGCATAACTTTGTTGCCTTGACTGCGCTATCTTTGGATTCTCGCAAACCATCTTGATATTCTCTTCAGCTTCGAGCAAAATGTCGGGCCCAAACACTTGCTTCTTTCCAGGTTGATCCCAGTGCAACGGAGTTCTGCAACTCCTTCCATAAAGTGCTTGAAACGGTTACATCTTCAAACTGGTCTGGTAATTGTTGTTGTAGGAGAATTCTACATAAGGTAATCTCTTGTCCTATCTGGACTTATCTTGCAACGCACAGGCTCTTTACATATCTTCTAGGATCTGATTAGTTCTTTTAGTCTGACCATATGTCTATGGATGATAAGCTGATCTGAAATTCAAATGTGTACCCAAAGCTTCATGCAACTGCTGCCAGAAATGAGAGGTGAACTATGTTCCTTGGCCTGTCAGTATCTTCTTTGACACACCATGGAGATAAACGATCTGGGACTTGTATAGCTCTGCTAATACTGCACTGCTGTAGCTGGTGATAGAGCTGGAGTGCCCAATCTTTCGGTGAGTGGAGATAATTCCGATTTGGTGGAAGTAGACCCTCACGATCCGACTACGACGAGCGATCCCGAAGCGCCAATGCAATCGCTGAACCAACTTACAATGGTTACCGACCTTGCTGATGCGAGATCGGCCTGATCACAAAGATCGTTTCCTGTGCGCAATCGAAGAACGAACAAGAAAAAGATGCGAGCAATCTGAATATCACTCGAGGTGGAGTTCTGAATCACAGAGGACAGCACGTATTTGTGCATGTTCTGTGGTAGCTAAAGCTAGATGTAAAACAAAACTCGCCGAACAAAGGAGGCGCAGCTCCTATATAAATAGAGAGAGGGGGCGCAGCCCCTAGGGGCGGCCAACCCTAGGTCGTCCACTATGGGCCGCAGTTGGGCTGGTCGTCTATTCTTCTGGGTCCTCATTCTTCAGTAGCATGACGAAGTTAGGATCTCTGGCACGGGCCCGAGTGATTGGCCCAGCTAATGAAGGAAGTGGCGCTTGATGTGGAGGTGCTGCTGGTGTAGTCGTACTCATAGTGATGTCCTCATCATCCTCCCCTTCTTAAAGTGAAGTCGTCCTCGACGGCAACTCCTCATCCTCAGCCATATATGGTTTCAAATCTGCAACATTAAAACTAGTGGAAACACCAAATTTCGCAGGCAGGTCAAGGATATAAGCATTATCATTAATCTTTGTTATCACCTTAAAAGGACCAGCAGCACGAGGCATTAATTTAGAACGACGCAAAATAGGAAACCGATCCTTTCTCAAGTGCAACCAAACCATATCACCTGGCTCAAAAGTAACAAGTTTTCTTCCTTTACTACCAGCAACTTGATTTTTTGCATTAGTAGCAGCAATGTTTTGTTGAGTTTGTTCATGGAGGTTAATCATTTGTTCAACATGTGCAACATCTATGTGTGGGGCGTCCGCAGCATCAAGCGAAAACAAAGCAATAGGTGCCCTAGGAATGTAACCATAAACAATTTGAAAAGGGCACATCTTTGTAGAAGAATGTGTTGCATGATTATAAGCAAACTCAACATGAGGCAAGCAATCCTCCCAACGTTTCAAATTTTTGTCTAAAACAGCCCTAAGCATGGTAGACAAAGTTCGATTAACTACCTCAGTTTGACCATCAGTCTAAGGGTGACAAGTGGTGCTAAACAGCAATTTAGTTCCCAATTTATTCCACAGAGATCTCCAAAAATGATTGAGAAACTTAGCATCACGATCCGAGAGTATTGTATTGGGAATACCGTGCAAACGAATAATCTCTCTAAAAAACAATTCAGCAACATTGCTAGCATCATCAGTCTTATGACAAGGTATGAAATGAGCCATTTTGGAGAATCGATCAACAACCACAAAAATGCTATCCGTCCCCTTCTTAGTTCTAGGCAATCCCAAAACAAAATCCATCGAAATATCAATCCAAGGGGAAGTAGGAACATGCAAAGGCATATACAAACCATGGTTGTTCAACCGTGACTTAGCTTTCTGACAAGTAGTGCAGCGTGCAACAAGGCGCTCAACATCAGCGCGCATCCGACGCCAAAAGAAGTGGGCAGCCAACACCTCATGTGTCTTGTAGACGCCAAAGTGCCCCTTGAGACCGCCTCCATGCGCTTCCTGTAACAACAAAAGACGAACCGAGCTAGCTGGAACACACAACTTGTTAGCGCGAAACAGGAACCCATCCTGCATGTGAAATTTGCCCCATGGTTTCCCATTAATACAATGGCCGAAAGCATCTTTAAAATCAGCATCGTCAACATATTGATCTTTCACAGTGTGCAAACCAAAGATTTTAAAATCTAACTGTGACAGCATGGTATAGCGATGAGACAAAGCATTAGCAATAACATTGTCCTTCCCGTTCTTGTGTTTAATAATGTAAGGAAAAGACTCAATGAATTCTACCCATTTAGCATGACGACGGTTCAGATTTGTTTGGGTACGAATATGTTTTAAAGCCTCATGATCAGAATGAATTATGAACTCACGATGCCAAAGATAGTGCTGCCATGTATGCAAAGTGCGCAGTAACGCGTAAAGCTCCCTATCATAAGTAGAATATTTCAGACTAGCACCGCTTAATTTTTCACTAAAATAAGCAACTGGTTTTCCTTCTTGTAACAAAACAGCACCTAGCCCAATACCGCTAGCATCGCATTCAAGCTCAAACACTTTATTAAAATCAGGCAATTGCAATAGGGGAGCTTGGGTTAACTTATCTTTCAAAGTGCTGAACGCTTCCTCCTGCGAATCACTCCAAGCAAACGGCACATCTTTCTTTGTAAGCTCATGTAGAGGCGCTGCAATGGAGCTAAAATCACGAACAAATCTGCGGTAGAAACCGGCAAGTCCAAGAAAGCTCCAAATTTGTGTGACCGTCGTCGGTGTAGGCCACTCCCGAATGGCAGCAATCTTGCTGCTATCCACCTCAATGCCCTGTGGAGTAACAACATAACCAAGAAACAAGACACGTCGTGTGCAAAAGATGCATTTTTCCATGTTAGCAAATAACTGGGCAGCACGCAATGCATCAAAAACAGCACTTAAATGTTCCAAATGCTCTTTCTTAGATTTGTTGTAAATAAGGATATCATCAAAATAAACAACCACAAACAATCCTATGAAGGGCCTCAGAACTTCATTCATCACTCGCATAAAAGTGCTGGGAGCATTAGTCAATTCAAACGGCATAACCAACCATTCATATAAACCAAATTTCGTTTTAAAAGCCATTTTCCATTCATCACCCAGTTTCATTCTAATCTGGTGGTAACCACTACGCAAATCAATCTTAGTGAAAATAATGGCACCACTAAGCTCATCTAGCATATCATCAAGGCGTGGTATAGGATATCGATAACGAATAGTGATGTTATTAATAGCACGACAGTCTACACACATACGCCATGACCCATCTTTCTTGGGAACAAGTAACACAGGAACAGAGCAAGGGCTAAGAGACTCACGAATGTATCCCTTGTCAAGCAACGCCTGTACCTGGCGCTGAATCTCCTTCGTCTCATCCGGATTTGTACGGTACGGTGCGCGGTTCAGAAGCTATGCGCCGGGGATGAGGTCGATCTGGTGCTCAATGCCACGAAGCGGTGGGAGACCTGGTGGTAAGTCTTTGGGAAAGACATCAGCGTACTCCTGCAAAAGGTTAGCAACCATAGGGGAAATAGCCAAAGATGGTGCATCATCAAGTGAAATGAGGACACTAGAGCATACAAGTGCATAGCATGGCAAATGAGCACCGTGTAGATCATCAAAATCAGCACGTGTAGCAAGTAAAACAGGAGCCTTCAACTTGATTTCAAAAGGAACAGAGGGCGATGGATCAAGTTGTTTAGCAGTTATAGCAGCTCGGGCTAGATCATCTTTAACAATTTGTTCAGGTGTCATTAGATGTATAATTATTTTCTGACCCTTAAAATGAAAGAATAATGATTCGAACGACCATGACGCAAGCTATCAGTATCATATTGCCAAGGTCGACCAAGTAACAAAGAGCATGCTTCCATGGGAATAACATCACATCAACAAAATCAGAATAAGCACCCATGGAGAAAGGAACACGCACGGAACGCGTGATTTTTATTTTACCACCATCATTAAGCCATTGAATGTGATATGGGTTCGGATGCTTACGAGTGGGTAACGACAACTTTTCGACCAACATGGTACTCGCCAAATTGTTGCAACTACCGCTGTCGATAATGATGCGAATTGATCGCTCCTGCACAACACCCTTTGTATGGAACAGAGTGTGTCGCTGATTCTTCTCGGGCAAAGCGACCTGTGTACTAAGAACACGCTGCACAACAAGACTTTCATACCTATCAGCGTCGCCCGGGTTGACATGTACCTCCGCCTGAGCTGCATGGTTAGTGGCAAGTAGTGCATGTTCAATTTCTTCAGAATCACTAGCGGAAGAGTACTCACCATGTCATGAATGAGCAAAGTGCTCTTGTTTGGGCAGTCTCGAACCACATGGCCAAATCCTCTACAGCGCTGACACTGTATATCCCGTGTACGACCTGTGGGTGGGGCAGTGCTGGCTGGTTTGGTCGTCTTCTCGCGTGGAGTAGTGGTGGACGTGGATGGCGCAGGGGGAACTGGTGCTGAGGTGGATGTCGAGCTTCGTCCTGCAAAAGGGTTAGAATATGTCTTCGAGCGGCGTCCCTGCACTTCACTTTCAGCTTTGCAAGCATATTCAAATAAAGTAGTCATATCATAATATTCCTTATAATCAAGTATATCCTGGATTTCGCGGTTTAAACCACCACGAAAACGTGCCATAGCAGCGTCGTTGTCCTCCAATATCCCACAACGAATCATACCTTTTTGTAACTCCTGGAAATAGTCCTCAACAGATTGAGAACCTTGCTAAAAATGCTGTATTTTATTAAGCAAATCATGAGCATAATACGAAGGCACAAATCGATGTCGCATCGCAGCTTTCAACTGATCCCAAGTGGTTGGAATGGCAGTGGAATGTTTCATTTTATACTCACGCCACCAAATTAAAGCAAAATCAGTAAATTCGCTAATAGCAGCTTTAACCTGAGAATGTGCAGCAATATCATGGTATGAAAATTTTTGTTCAACCTCTAACTCCCAATCAAGATATGCAGCAGGATCATATTTGCCATTAAAAGTTGGAATTTTAAATTTAATCTTAGAAAATAAGTCATTAGGGGGATGACGAACCACACGGCATGCACGACCACGGCGATCTCCATCGTCCTGCTCAGTGTCACCGCGTAGTCCTGCTCCATCTTTGTGGTCAACGCATCAAGGCGTGCCAGGATGGTGTCGAGTGTGGTGCGAGTCGCCGTTTGAGCAAGGTCAAGCTGGTTGAAACGCTCGGTCATCGAAGTGACCGTTGAATCAAGCCGTTCATGCATCGTCCTAATGTCAGCAGCAAGTCCATCAACTTGTCCCCTTACTTCCAGCAACTGGGCATCCACCGTGTCGTGTGCTCCTGCCATAGTTAGCGCAAACACCAAAACACCAAAAGGAGAAAAAACCGACGACAACAGGGAAATGGTGGTGACAACTCGCTCACTGGAATGCTGTTATCAAGTTCTTATCCATTCTTACCAAGCCACAGTGGTGAACTGCAACCAACAGGTGGAACCGGTGAAAGATTGGATGAGCGATTGCCTGGAGAAACAGAAACCTTCTCGTCGTAGAAATATGTGGAGTTTTGGGTAGGCTACACTCAAGTCAAGGATTAGCACGATCAAACAATAATGCAAAGTTGAATTATAGTGCAAAACACGAAACTATATTGCTGGCAACAAGTGCAAAGGACGGATGGAACTAGCAGAATGGCAGTACCGTAAATATTGTACTAGCGAGGCCAAAAAGGCACTATTAGGAATCACAGGTGATTTTGTTTTTCTTTTTTGTATGATTTTTTTGATATTTTTCTCAGCACAAGGAGCAACAAACTAGGAGCTACACGAAGTTTCACCTAAAACAGAGTTCAAATGTGGTCTACAGAAAATCAGGAAGTTCTCTGAAAAGCGTGCGAGAACTTTGACGAATTTTTTTCTTTATTTTCCTGAATTTTTTGACAATTTTTTCGAAACCCAAACAGACCGAAGGTGAGTATGGCCGGCCTCAGAATGGTGTCAACAAGCTCCTGTAAAAATTTCAGATTTTTTGAACAACCGAGCGAAAAGTTATGCCCGGTTTAAGGAAGGTATGTTTAAAACGACCGAGATGAGACAACCGCTTTGTATCCTTTCTCCTTCGTTTTCTTTTTTTTTGTTTCTTTTTTTTGACGTAACCGAAGGAGAAAAACAAGGAAGCGGCGTTGACTCGGTTTGTTTTTTTTTGTTTTTTTTGACGTAACCGAAGGAGAAAAATAAGGAAGCGGCGTTGACTCGGTTTGTGGCGTTGACTCGGTTTGATGTAACCGAAGGAGAGAAACAAGGAAGATGGTTGCGGCGCGCTAGGGTTTGATGTAACCGAAGGAGAAAAACAAGGAAGATGGTTGTGGCGCGCTAGGGTTTGATGTAACCGAATGAGAAAAACAAGGAAGAAAGAAGGATGGTGAGAAAAAAACACAATGCGACCAGCAACAAATGACGCGAAAGCACACAAATTCAACAATGCAAATTATTGAAAGAAGGTGCGAGGCTCAAAAGGGTGCTGGTATAAGGTCTAACCTGAATTTTTATGTGGTTTTGTGGACTATAGGAGAAAAAAAACACTCGATAAACTCACCGATCAACCTAGAAATCTGATACCACTTGATAGAGCTGGAGTGCCCGATCTTTCGGTGAGTGGAGATAATTCCGATTTGGTGGAAGTAGACCCTCACGATCCGACTACGACGAGCGATCCCGAAGCGCCAATGCAATCACTGAACCAACTTCCAATGGTTACCAACCTTGCTGATGTGAGATCGGTCTGATCACGAAGATCATTTCCTGTGCGCAATCGAAGAACGAACAAGAAAAAGATGCGAGCAATCTGAATATCACTCGAGGTGGAGTTCTGAATCACAGAGGACAACACGTATTTGTGCGTGTTCTGGGGTAGCTAAAGCTAGATGTAAAACAAAACTCGCCGAACAAAGGAGGCGCAGCTCCTATATAAATAGAGAGAGGGGGCGCAGCCCCTAGGGGCGGCCAACCCTAGGTCGTCCACTATGGGCCGCAGTTGGGCTGGTCGTCTATTCTTCTGGGCCCTCATTCTTCAGTAGCATGACGAAGTTAAGATCTCTGGCACGGGCCCGAGTGATTGGCCCAGCTATTGAAGGAAGTGGCGCTTGATGTGGAGGTGCTGCTGGTGTAGTCGTACTCATAGTGATGTCCTCATCAGCTGGTCTTGACAGGTATGAAGTGGGCTGACTTGGTTAAGCGGTCCACTACTACCCAAATAAAATCATAGCCGGCTCGAGTGTGGGGTAACCCGACTATGAAGTCCATCCCGATCTCGTCCCATTTCCATTGAGGAATTTGTAGCGGTTGCAACAGACTGGCTGGTCTCTGATCCTCTACTTTGATTATATGACAACTGTCACTTATAGCCATTTGCTCTACGATCTCCCTTTTCATTCCGTACCACTAGAATTTCTTCCTTAGATCTTGATACATCTTCCCGCTTCCGGGATGTATGGAATAGGCTGTCTCATGAACTACCTTGAGGATTAACTCACAAATGGACTGGACATTAGGAACACACAGGCGGTCTTTAAAGCATACCACACCTTCTACATCTTCCCGAAATCTTTGCCTCTTCCTTCTAGAATTTGCTGCCAGATATCATTGATCTTCTCATCGTTCTTTTGTGCTTTTTTGATTTCTCGGTCTAAGGTGGGCTCTAATTCAACTGTTACTCCTTGCGTGTTGTTCAAAAATCCGAGGCTCGGTCTGTCAAATTCTTTGGCCAACTCATAAGGTATCGGGTGAATGGCCATCATGTTGAGTTGACTTTTTCTATTTAAAGCATCTGCCACCACGTTCGCTTTGCCTGGATGGTAGTGAATCTCCAATTCATAGTATTTGATTAGCTCTAGCCATCTTCGCTGCCTCATATTTAGCTCTGACTGGGTGAATATGTACTTCAGACTCTTGTGGTCTGTATATACATCACATTTCTCCCCATACAAATAGTGCCTCCAAGTCTTCAGTGCATGAACCACTGCGGCTAATTCCACGTCATGGATTGGATAATTCTTCTCATGAACCTTCAGTTGTTGGGATGAATATGCCACAAGTCTTCCCTCTTGCATCAATACACATCCCAAGTCGGTGTAGAAAGCATCGCAATACACCGAGAATGGCTTGTCAACATCAGGCAGAATTAAGACAGGCGTTGTAGTCAACTTCTATTTCAGTGCTTCAAAGGCCTCTTGGCACTTTTGGGTCCACTTGAACTGAACTTTATTTGCTAGCAGAGTTTTCATTGGTCTCGCAGTCTTTGAAAAACCATCCATGAATCGCCGGTAGTATCCAGCCATTCCAATGAAGCTCTTGATTCCTCGAACATCGTTCGGTGCTTACCAATTCAGGATGTCTGCTACTTTCTTTGGATCCACACATAACCCATCTCTGTTTATAATGTGACCCAAGAACAGGACATCTTCAATCTAAAACTCACCTTTGCTCAACTTTCCATATAACTGATGCTCTCATAGCCTTTGCAATACCATCTTCTGATGATCCACATGCTCCTCCTCACTTGGAGAATATATGAGAATGTCGTTGACAAAAAACCACCACAAACTTGTCTAGATAATCCATGAACACACTTTTCATCAGATTCATGAAGAAGGCTGACACATTCGTCAGACCAAAAGACATAACTGTCCACTTATATAGACCATACTTGCTAATAAATGTCGTCTTCGGGATGTCTGAAGGTCAGATCCTGAGCTGATGATAACCTGACCTCAGATCTATCTTCGAGAACACGCTGGCTCCTCTAAGCTGGTTGAACAAATCTTGTATTCTAGGCAGGAGGTACTTGTTCCTGATTGTGACTTCATTCAGATCTCTGTAATCGATGCACATCCTCTTAGTGCCATCTTTCTTTTCCATGAATAGGACCAGAGCAGCCCAAGGTGAGGTACTGGGTCTGATGTAACCCTTCTCTGCGTAAAGCCCTAAAATTGATATAAGGTAAAAAACATGTATTTATATAAAAGTGTTTTGGGAATTATTTGATTTCCTTTTCTTTATGCATACTCAAGTAAAGGAATTAAAGTAGTTAAATAGCAAATAAATAAATATAAAAAATATAATTGTAGTTCATGCTGATGTTTTTTGTGATGCATTTCATTTGACTAAAGGAACCATAACTTAAATTTGACCTCAAATTATAGATGAAAATATAAAACAGAAACTAAGTAAAAAGGAAGAAAACGATTTCTCGCATAATTGAATAATAGGAAGGAAAATAAATAAAAATATTGCAAATAGTAGTATTGATATTCACTTTAAGATTTATATTAGAGCATTTTCTTTATGGAGATCATACAATATAAAGCTATTGTTCTTGAAATAAATATGTGGGAATTACACATTTAAAAAGGCAATGGTAAATAGAATAATGAATAAAACATCTAAAATAGATATGACTTGATTCTCGCGCTGGTATCCTTTTGATTGTGCATTATAATTAAAGTTTAGAATTTAAACTTTATTTGAAGTCCATTTGAAATTGGGGGTTTAAATGAAATAAAAGAAAAGAAAATAAAACATAAAAAGATAGAAAGAGGGCTCACCAATACCTACCTGGGCCGTTTTCCTCCGTCCTCGGCCCATCTTCCTCTCCCCGCGCAGGCCCATTGTCATCTTCACTTCCATGTGGACCCGCGCTACCAGATGCCACCTCCCTCACTAGATTCTGTTACAGGTGGGTCCGCTTCATCAGTCGTCGTCCTCCTCCGGTCGGACTTGCTGCCGGCAACAGTGCCCGCAGAAACCACGCGTGGTAGTGGGTCGGGGATTCCCTTGTCGCGCGAATATAACTGGCACCCTACCACTTCCTTTCTGCCATCAATTCGAAACCATAATCATGCCATGGAGTGCCTCGCCGAGCGTCGAGGGGGGGGGGAAACTGTGTGCCGGGATGGGCCGATCCCCCTAGGGTCGACAATAGTGCCACCGTGCCCACTTTGGGCACCGCCACCCTAGTGTTCATCGGGGTGAGGAAAAAATATCATCAGCCATAGATCGTTGGGTGAATAATGAAGATCAGTTGTAGAGTCGATGGGAAACATGATCCATTGATTTCCTTGGCTATGGCTAGGATTTGTAACACCCTAAAGTTCAATCTTGTGAAAATAAGGAAAATTGACCAAAGGTTTTCAATCAAAACACCTTTCTGTAATAATATTCATAATTTCAAAGTTACTTATCCCAAAATTAATATAATTTTTTCTTATATACCTAGATAAACTAAATTATTCTTGGATTGAAATTATATATAAGAATTATGATTAAACTATTTCTTAATATATAATCTACAATATAAATTATATTTCACTAAACTTCATAAGATGTGAACTATTCTCTATTTCATGATTGGAATCATGTATAAAATAACTAAAACAAATATATATAAAAAATAATAATAATATAATGTTTTTCATTCATGCTGGTGTTTTATTTGTGCATCAAAAAGTAAAAACTAGGAATTCAAACTTGAGCTTGATTTAAATTTAAAATAGAAATCAGAAAATAAGAGAAAAGAAAAAGAAAGGGAGATTAAATGCAATTGGGCCAAATTCCCCTCACTCGGCCCATCTTCACCAACTCCCTTCCATTCGCACCAGCCTTGTCGCTGCCTCCTCGCTGACCGGTGGGGTCAGGAGGTCAGCCTCCCTATCTGTGTGCGTGCCCTGGCTGACCCCCACTGACTTGTGGGCCCGCTCTGTCAGTTACCCACACCTGCTTCTTCCACCTGGATTTGGTGCGTAATAGAAATTGTGTGGTTGCTGGGAGGGCTTGTGCCACGGATCATGGGAAGAATCTAGGTCATCGCAACCTCCGTGTCCCTCCCCCTGCGTATAAGTATCATGGCCATCTCGCCTTCTCGTGCCGCGACTTCACTCCATGCTCCCATCGCTAGCATAAGGAGGAGATCGGACCGCCACTCCCGCACCTCACGCTAGCCATGATTGGGACCTGGGGAGGTGTCACGGGGAACTACCAGACAATGCGGGATCTCGGGTGTGTGAATCCTTGGTCGGGGGAACCTCCCGGACCTAAGCAATCGCTCGCCGAAGTTTGGCGTCTACCCCGATCTGCCCCACAACATGGCTAGGCTACTGCGGTGCTCCTCTGTGTAAGTAATCTTCCCATCTGATTCACCATGAGTAGGGCAACGTGTGGAAGCTATCAGAGTAGTGTATCGCGTACCTGGGCATCAAATCGACTACACGCCAGTGGGACTCCACCGTGGGGAGGACCTGGCGCTGCCTCGGTCCGGCGAGGGAAGGGGGAAAGCGTTGGAGCCGTTGATTTTGTTTTGAGCGATCAGGATTATGTCATCAGAGGCGGGCATTGGGATGCATCACAACCATTGACCCAATGTTGACGGCCAAGATTAGATACGCTCGGTACGGTTTCGAAGATAGATCTGAACTGTTAATATCGACGTGGAGGGCTAGGATCAGGGCTGGTCTTCATTGAATGTGGGCTGTTGATCTTCCCACGGGTGGATGGGATGGAAAAGGGGTATTCCAGCTTAGCGATTTAATCTGGCACGACGAAATCTGATCGGACGGCCGAGATTCACGCGTACCCCTTCGCAGAACCCTTTTTTCTAAAGAACCCCTCTGTTTATGGGAAATCAACCTGCCGTCCATCATAATTCAAAGAGTGTTACAACCAGGCCCAGAATTTTATAATAGTGACCCTGTGTTCCCTGATAATTATGCGCCTAGTCTAGTGACTAAAGAAAGTAGGAAAAACAATATAGAAAATACTTTTCTAGCACAAAAATAATTCAAGAACTTGTGTAATTCCAAGAAAATCCATTTTAGCTCCAAATTGACCCATTCCAGTTGTAATAATTTTGTATTAATATTGTCTATCAACTAGTAACACTATTTAACCATGAAACCTGAATTAAAATTGTTCATTTGAATTAATCTATTCAAGGTGCTTAATAACTTTAGAAATTCATAACTTAATAATCGTAACTCCGAATTTAGTGATTCTTGTTCCTACGATCTCGTTATGCAGCGTAGAATATTATCATGCATTCTGTTCTACTATTTGGTGTAATAATAAATTATGCTATACCATGTGTGTTTGTATTGATGCGAGTAGGCGAGCAAGCTATAGAGGATCCAGGGGTTCAACAGGTGGAACTGCTGAGCAGGAGCTAGTTGAAGGCAAGTTGTGCCCTTGATCACTTCTTTTTACCCAATCATGTTCTTATTAATCATAATGATCTGCATAGGTTAATTTTGATGGGACCCAACAGGTTACCCTAGTTTGACTATATTTATACCTTGTTTACCACTGAATTTTTGGGTAGTATCTGCTATTGCTTTATGTGGTTTTGGGTATAGAGATATACATTATTCATGATGACACTTTTATTATCAATTTGTTATTTACTGTTCAGGATAATATCATTATGTTAATTGGAACATGGAGAACCACCCGGGAAAACAGTGCTACCACAAGGGCGGTATGGGACGGCCTTGGCTGACTAATTAGGAAAGCTAGTGGAGGACTACCTTACTCGAATGGGGCAAGGGCAGTAGGGGAGTTGTCAGTGTGGGGAGGCCCTTGGGTTGATTTTGCTGCGATGGCGGTTAGGCGAGGCGTCCCAGCATTGGTGCTTCCTAGAAACTGTAGCGGGTTTTCCAAAGCTAGTGGAACTTTGTAAAGGCCTTGTAGTGTTACCCTACCTCGCTTCCTTGGTAGAGATGTATGGGATTCATGACCCCGAGGCAGATGGGTAACATGACTTGTGGGTAAAGATGTGCAACCTCTGTAGAGTGTAAAACTAGTATATCAGCCATGCTCACGGTCATGAGCAGCTCGAACACTCACATGATTAATTTATGGAACTAAATTCAATTTGTCATATGCATTGCATTGCAGGTGTTTTTATCACTTTTGTTCTACTACTTAATTGGGTTGGTATTTACTAATTGTTAATAAAATTTTGACCAACTTTAAAAGCAATGCTCAGCTCTAACCTCCTCTTTGGTAAGCCTTACACTTCACATGAGCTCCCACCTTTGGCGAGTTCATTCACATTATTCCCCACAACTTGTTGAGCGATGAACGTATGTGAGCTCACTCTTGCTGTCTCACATCCCCACAGGTCAAGAACAGGTACCATAGGATGTGGCGCATGGAGGTTGCTGTGACGAGTTCATGCGAGGTCTAGGCCATCATCTCCCAGTCAACTCTGGGTTGCTAGATCGTAGTCTCCTTATGATGTAATTATTTATTTATTTTGTACATAACTCCTATTATATAGTAAAGATGTGACATTCGTTTCTATACCACCATTCATCATGTGTGAGACTTGGTCCCAGCACACTTGGTGATTATGTTCGCACCCGAATCTTGTTGCCCCCGAAACCCGGGTGTGACAGAAGTGGTATCAGAACAAAGTTGACTGTAGGATAAAACCTAGATAGAACTGGAAAACCATTATCTACTTACCTTTGCTACTCTGATTCTTTCTACACTTATCTTGATCCTGTCTCACCTTCTACTGTTCTACTCTGATTATTCTTATCTTTTCTATTCTAAGGCAAGGTGGATTTCACACTTTGAAATCCTGTACCTGAAGTGACTTTTAGGAATAGGAGATATAAATCTTAGGAACAAAAACAAAATTACTTTTATATGTATCTATGTATTTGAATGTTTGTTCTTATCATACATGTCTGATTTGGATCTTTGATTGAGTGTGATAAGTTGTGGAGTAATGTTCACAATTACATCTGCATATACATATAGGCATAAATATAAATAAATAAAATTCATAAGATAACTAAACAACCTAGATTATCCTCACTTAAAGTGTATCTATTTTTATGCCTTTTGACTTAAAGAATTCTATCTTACTAGATGAGTGCCCCGTGCGTTGCAACGGAAACACACAATACCATGATAACTTATATATATAATGTGTCTTATATTGTTATAAGAAAATGTTTCATAATTCATTTGTGATCCTAGCCATATATAAATTTTGTTATTTTAATTTAACTGTTTCACTACTACATTACAACCATCAGTATCATACAGACTTCGATATATTCCATGATTTGCATGGTCTCATCATTGGAGAGCACGTGCCACACCTATCGGTAGAAGTTCCCTCGTACATCGTCAGTCATTAGGCACACACAACCATACATGTTTGCTTAAATAAAAAGGCAAGTGTGTGCGTTTGCGAAGAGAATTAAAGGCAGGCCAGCACAAAAGCTACATCGGCGATGGCAAGTGGTCATTGTTGTCGGTCCTCCTCTGCGTCACCTCTGTCGCTAAGATGACGCAACAGTCTTTGATATAGTAGTCGTCGAACGCGCGTGACATGGCGAGTACCGATGACTTTTGGCTGGGCTGCTAAACGAAGTGCACCCCGGGCTCATCAGCGAGGTAGTACACCTAGCCGTTGCACCTCTAGATGTGCTACTCCTCTACATACATCTTGTTCGAGGACACTCACACAACATCAACAACAACCGTCGTCCCAGCGCACAAGAATTTATGGCCGGTCAGTAGCGACTTATGTGGCCGGTTGAGCTTCAGGTGGATGATGAGCTAGATGGCGTGACGGCGCCGTCGTCGGATGCGGTGCCCAGAACAACCCGAGAGTTGCCGGCGTTGGCAACGACTATGAGGTCCCTCGTTTGAATATGGACAGCGGTGTAGCCGCTCTGGACCGCGTCCAAGCGACGGCTACGCCGGAGCTTGCCGAACATAGCGACGCATGCGGCCAAGTAGGACTGCTTCCAGAGGTCGAACTGGCAGTTGCCAAGCTTCTTCTCATCGTCGATGAGCGACGCCAACGCGAGCGCCTCCTGCCAGTGGTGTTTGTTCGGGGTTTCCAAGTAAGAAACATGGATTCATCTTTGGCGTTAGTTTATAAAAATGACTCACAAGTCAGATCCATAGACAAAATATTACGGAGAATAAATGTCACACATATAAAAAAGGAATTTAAGTTGAAAACTTATTCAAACAAAAGAAGTTGCATGCAAGGCTCTTCTTTAAATACTACTCTCTCCATCCAAAAATATAATTCGGGAATCTCGTTGATAATTATCTACTAATACACATTGTGTAAGGGTAGCAGGTGGGCTTTGGGAGAGATGTAGTAGATATTTTTACTGTAACAAATATTAACATAAACACACATGTGGTGTAGTGGTAGCTACGAGCACATTTACTTGAGAGGTCGCGGGTTCGAATCCCGTTAGGGCCACATTTGTGTTTTTTTAATTTAATTTTAGCTAGACGTGGGATGCACGTGGGAATGGGAATGAGCTTTGCGGGGAGAGGAAATGAGAAAGACAGTGCGGGGAGGGACACAATTGGGAATGGGAAATGGGTCAGGACACAGTTGGGAATGGGAATGAAAACACACAGGGCGCATGGGAATGGGAATGAAAACACACAAGAGTTCGGAATGGGAATGGCAGAACCAGGAATGGGGCAGCCTACCCCTTAGAGTCTTAATAGGTAGTATAGATTCTAATAGGTTCATCTTATGTTAAAAAAGATTATCTTATCCTCATAAATTGTTTATGAGATAAACTAGACAAACTAAGAATACCCCACTAGAATATATCAAGCCTAATAGATCCATCTTATTTTAAAAGACTTCTTATCTTATTAGATCCATCTTATTTTAAAAGATTCTCTCTTATCTTAATAGATTCATCTTATCTTGAAAGATTCATCTTATCCTAACAACTTTACTTATCTCATCCTAAAGTAACAACTAGGATCTAATCCAAAATAATGAGATCTTAGCTAGTCTAATCTAGTCACACAATTATAACTTAGATCTGATCTAATGTGACAGATTAATCTAACCTAACGAAGGCTAACCTTATGCTGAGCTAATCTAATGTAAGTTGCTTAACAGGAAAGTTAATACCGATGAAATAGATTAGACTCTACTCCTATAAAACATGTTTTAACTTAGTTCACTCTGCACTAATTTAAGAATGATCAACCAACCTGGCCTTATGCAACTACCTTAACCATTCGATGGTTGCATAACCCCTCTGTTTTAACCTAACAGAGATTCTGACCTACCTACACCATATGATCAATACTATCCCAACAGATTCTAACATATACTAATAGCATTTATCCTACCCTAGTAGATCTATCTAATTTAAACTAGCCTAATCCAATCATATCCAAATGCGATGCTCTAATCTCTGAGCTATGCGGACTTAACAGAAAATAGTGTAGCAAATAAATATATATATAGGAAATCTATAAAATGTCAGATCTTAATTATTAATCTTAGTTATTGACTAGTTCTAAATTGGAAGTTCCACCAAGATAAAAAAAGGGGATACTAGAATTTCATAAAGATAAAGTCAGCTTGATATACTTAACTAAATGATATTTTTAAATAGGATTGTAGAATCTAATGTAAGTTGCTTAAGCAAGTTGGATAATGTTGGTGGCATAAATTAGACCCTAATCCTATAAACATGATTAACCTAAATCGGTTCCCTATACTAGCTCAGCCATATACAAGTACTTGACTTGTGCGTTGGGCTGCAAAATCTGTATAGATCGACATAAAATTATAAGCACCCAAGATTTTCAACTATCATAACTTATCCTACCCACATCTACCTACTTGTCCCTAAATAAAATAATCATATCTTAACTAGTTTAATCTAGTCATACCAACCTAATCTAGATTCTATCTAATCTATTATGATCTAATCTAGAGTGAGTTACTTAATACTGGTACAAAGGCAATACTCCTAACTCACTTAAGCCTAATTAGTGACCTAGATCAACACGACCATATACAACTACTTAGCCCACATAGGTTGGATAATCTATCTATTCCAATCTAAAAGCAAAGATTCTCTCTTACTTTAAAGGATTTATCTAGTCCTAATGAGTATGCTTATCCCATCCTAGAATAACAAACATGACCTAACCCAAATTTACTTGGATCTCAACTAAACTAACCTAGAAATGTCCAAACTAATCTAGATCCCATATCTAATCTAATATGATCCAATCGAAAGTGAGTTATTAATAGGTTAGTTAATCTGGTGATATGGGTTAGACACGACTTCTACAAACATATCTTAACCTAAATTAATGTCTTAGACCAACTCGTCTATGAACAACAACCTAACCTACATCATAGGTTGCTTAGTCCATTATCCCAAAAGAAAAGTAAAACTCTGTTCAAACCTACCTACCGCGTGTACCCCAACTATCTTAACTATATGACCTTAGTCATATCTCCTTAACTCGGATGGCAACTCCAAGAATAAAGGCCAAAGAAGACCAACCACGTCAAAGAAGGATAAGCATCAACTCAAGTCTTCAAAGATCAAGCTAGATCGCTAGATGAATTAAGATCCACTGTCCATGATGGAATCTTTCATTACCATAATCCTGGTTATCCCAACCTATCCATTCATTATCCCACATAATATGTGATTAGATATCTATACACTCCTGATCACCCATTAAGGATTATTATAAAAAAATGGACTCTTAGTTTTGAACTAATGGGAAACTAAAAGCTAATGTACATACCAATCTCTCTACATCCCTATTCTTACAAATCTCGAGGACGAGATTTCTGTTAAGAGGGGTAGGATTTGTAACATCCTAAAGTTCAATCTTGTAAAAATAAGGAAAATTGCCCAAAGGTTTTCAATCAAAACACCTTTCCTTAATAATATTCATAATTTCAAAGTTACTACTCCCAAAATTAATATAATTTTTTCTTATATACCTAGATAAACTAAATTATTCATGGATTAAAATTATATATAAGAATTATGACTAAAATATTTCTTAATATATAATCTACAATATAAATTATATTTCACTAAAATTCATAAGATGTGAACTATTCTCTATTTTATGATTGGAATCATATATAAAATAACTAAAACAAATATAAATATAAAAAATAATAAAAATATAAAGTATTTCTTTCATGCTGGTGTTTTATTTGTGCATCAAAAAGTAAAAACTTGGAATTCAAACTTGAGCTTGATTTAAATTTAAAATAGAAATCAGAAAATAAGAGAAAAGAAAAAGAAAGGGAGATTACCTGCAATTGCGCCAAATTCCCCTCACTCGGCCCATCAACGCCAACTCCCTTCCGTCCGTGCCAGCCCAGTTGTTGCCTCCGCGTTGGCCGGTGGGGTCAGGAGGTTAGCCTCCCTATCTGCGTGCGCGCCCTGGCTCACCCCCACTGACTTGTGGGCCGACTCTATCAGTCACCCACACCTGCTTCTTCCTCCTGGATTTGGTGCGCAACAGAAATCATGTGGTTGCCGGGAGGGCTTGTACCACGGATCACGGGAAGAATCTGGGTCATCGCAACCTCCGTGTCCCTCCCCCTGCGTATAAGTATCATGGCCATCTCGCCTTCTCATGCCGCGACTTCACCCCATGGTCCCATCGTTGGCGTAGGGAGGAGACCGAACCGCCACTCCAACATCTCACGCTCGCCGTGATTGGGACCCGGGGAGGTGTCACAGGGAACTACCAGACAACGCAGGATCTCGGGTGTGTGAATCCTTGGTCGGGGGAACCTCACGGACCTAAGCAATCGCTTGCCGGAGTTTGGCCTCTACCCCAATCCGCCCCATGCCATGGCCAGGCTACTCTAGTGCTCATTGTCTGTAAGTAATCTTCCCATCTGATTCGCCATGAGTAGGGCAACATGTGGGAGCTATCGGAGTGGTGTATCACGTACCTAAGCGTCGAATCGACTGCACGCCGGTGGGACATCGCCGTTGGGAGGACCTGGCGCCGCCTCGGTCCGATGAGGAAAGGGGGGAAAGAGTTGGGGCTGTTGATTTTGTTTTGAGCGATTTGGATTATGTCATCAGAGGCAGGGCGTTGGGATGCATCACAACCGTTGATCCCAATGTTGACGGCCAAGATTAGATACGCTCGATACCATTTCGAAGATAGATCTGAACCGTTAATGTCGACGTGGAGGGCTAGGATCAGGGCGGGTCTTCATTGAATGTGGGCCGTTGATCTTTCCACGAGTGGCTGGGATGGTATAGGTGTATTATAGCTTGGTGATTTAATCTGGTGTGACGAAATCTGATCGAACGACCGAGATTCACACGTACCACTTCGCAGAACCCTTTTTTTCTAAAGAACCCTTCTGCTTATGGGAAATCAACCCGCCGTCCATCATAATTCAAAGAGTGTTACAACCAGGCCTAGAATTTTATAACAGCGACCCTTTGTTCCCTGATAATTATGCACCTAGTCCAGTGACTTAAGAAAGTAGGAAAAACAATATAGAAAATACTTTTCTAGCAAAAAAATAATTCTAGAACTTGTGGAATTCCTAGAAAATCCATTTTAGCTCCAAATTGACCCATTCCAGTTGCAATAATTGTGTATTAATATTGTCTATCAACTAGTAACACTGTTTAACCATGAAACTTGAATTTAAATTGTTCATTTGAATTAATCTATTCTAGGTGCTTAATAACTTTAGAAATTCATAAGTTAATAATCGTAACTCCGAATTTAGTGATTCTTGTTCCTACGATCTCGTTATGCAGCATATAATATTATCATGCATTCTGTTCTACTATTTGGTATAATGATAATTTATGCTATACCATGTGTGTTTGTATTGATGCTAGTAGACGAGCAAGTTACAGAGGATCCAAGGGCTCAGCAGGTGGAGACTGCTGAGCAGGAGCTCATTGAAGGCAAGTTGTGCCCTTGATCACTTATTTTTACCCAATCATGTTCTTATTAATCATAATGATCTGCATAGGTTAATTTTGATGGGACCCAATAGGTTACCTTGGTTTGACTATCTTTATACCTTGTTTACCACTAAATTTTTGGGTAGTTCTGCTATTGCTTTATATGGTTTTGGGTACAGAGATATACATTATTCATGATCACACTTTTATTATCAGTTTGTTATTTATTATTCATGATAATATCATTATGTTAATTGGAACATGGAGAACCACCCGGGAAAACAGTGCTACCATAAGGCTGGTATGGGACGCCCTTGGCTGACTAATTAGGAAAGCTAGTGGAGGACTACCTTACCCAAAAGGGGCAAGGGCAGTAGGGGAGTGGTCAGTGTAAGGAGGCCCTTGGGTTGATTTTGCTGCGATGGTGGTCAGGCGAGGGGTCCCTGCATTGGAGCTGTGGCGGAACTGCCCGAATTATTCCAACTTAAGTGCCTAAGACCGGCCTTAGCGGCTAGACCACACTTAAATGGGAATAATCCGTCAATCCCTCGGATCTAGTCCGACACGGCCACTGACAGGATCGAGTACCACAGTCTCACTCGATGGTGAGTCACAGAGCAAATACAATAAAGCATAAAACCATGCATGGAAGAGTATTAAATTATTACATCACCATTGTCACCATCGGAGTTTTCGCAAAAGTAACCATCATTGTTTTGAAGTGCAGCGGAAATAAACTAACGATAAATAAATGGAGAGATGGGGAAGCTTGTCCCATCACTCCTCATGCTCCTCCTCAGCCGAGGCAGGGTCCCACTCGACAGTCCAACCCGGTGGCAGGGTGGATGGCCAAGTCACTCCAGCAACCATGTCCTCCAGAGAACCTGTAAAAATTATGCCACAAGCAAGGCTGAGTATACTAATACTCAGCTAGACTTACCCAGTGTGAGGAGTCTATACTCCTCTACCTCTAGACATGCAGCTGTTTGGCTGTGGGGTTCGGTTGCCAAAAGCACTAGCTGAGTTTCTAAATCAAGATTTTAACTTAATCAAAATTAAGTGTGACTCTCTTAAGGCTAAAAGTGTACTATCTATTCATACATAGTAGCAAGCATTTTTAGCAATCAACAGCTTGTATCATCCCAACACAGTTCTACTTGTTACTCAATGTAGCAGCATGGATCAAGCAGTCTCATTAGCTGCGAGAAGCAGACGATTCGAATCGAGTTTTTATCCTTGCAAGGTAAACCTAAACACACGACATGCAGGGGCACTCCGTCCCCACACATATCAACCGTCCCCATCGATTCCCTGGCAGCGGATCAGGTCTCACCGCCTTGGCGTACAATGCCTCACTGACCCCGACTGGCCGTCGTGCAGTGACCGCACTTGTACCCACCATAACCGGAATGGGAGACAACGTCTCAGGTCGCGTGAGGGGGTATGTCCACTGGCAGGTTCAATCAGGTACTAGGTTTACCGATTTACTATATTTCTCGGTATGTGCTTAGTACATTCAAACGCTTGACTCACGGTACCACACCTTAATCCTTAATCAACTTTTTGTCCTGTGAACAACCAATCCCCATGGATTGTTGCCCACAAACCAACATCAATATGATAGGAAAGTGGATACAGCCAATTCCTGACCTCGCGCGAGTGCTAGAAAAATCACTCGTCTTCTACCGAGATCCTAATTAATAAAGCAGCTACTCGACCTAGCATACTAGTGTTCATCTCAATAGGATTCCTGAGATCATGCATCTAGGGTTTCAAACAATTCCTACACCTAAGTGCACAATCAATCCTACAATCATTAAGTGAAGTAAAATAGCATAAATAACAGGTTATGCATAAAACCGGGGCTTGCCTTCCAAAGCAGTGGCAGGCAGGTCCTCTGGTGCAGGCTCTGGTGCTGGGTCTGGGGCAACCTCCTGGGCAGCTCCTTGCTCCGGCACGAGGACGTACTCTCCGTCAGCAAGATTACAGTCTATCGAAATGCAATGAACATGTATGTCATGATTATGCAAGATTTAAAAACATTAAGCTACAGAAATTAAGTCAAGAATTAACTTAGGGTTCCTTGGCTACGTGGGTCTTCTAGTGGTATACATAGACTTATTACCTTTTAGGTTTAGGTTTTCTTTTAGGATACATATTGGATTTGTATTGCCTTTATGGATTTCAGTGGACAATTTATAAAGGTCTTAGGAGGACATTAAATTTCATCATCCATTTTCCTTTCTTAATTTCCATCTAGGGTTTCTAGTAGGGGTTTGAACTATGACAGTAGTTTAAAAATTTCCAAAAATTTTGTAAAAATTACAGTGGTTTGTCACTGGCTATTCTAGCTTGTTTTAAGAGTTTGAGGCTTAAAGTACAAAAGCTAGTCTTTAAACAAAAATAACAATAGTTAGGCAAAATGGGCCACTTTACACTACAAGTCTTTTATTAAAGTGGGTTCTGACCTAAGGGTTATTTTTGTTGGCCTCTAGTAGTGATAAAAAGCTCTTGTACCAAAAATGGCAGAGAGCAACATGATGGTTAATTAATGATGGATTTCTAAAGTTGGGTGCAAAAAGGGTGCTTAGAATTAACTTGTCCTTTGAAAAATATCAAACAACAGATTTCAGATTTTTCCTAAGTTCTTATTATCAAAACATTAGTTATCCTAAGGTTTGGGGAGGTTTCACCTTAGGGTTATTTTTGTAGGGTTTTTCTAAGTTATCCTTATTTTCTTCATTTAAAAGGTATCTTTCTTATCTTTTACTACAACAGGGTATGATATATTTTTCCAGTGAACTACATTGACTAAGTATCTCAACAAAAATAGGAGTGCCCTCTGGTGCATTATTTATGTCACTTTTTCTATTTTTCTTAAACTCAAGCATATTATGGAATAAGGGGTTAAAACTAACTTAATGTAGTGGACAGAGAGGTTTAACATTTTTAACTAGGTCAGTAGGTAGACAATAACTTCTCCAAATTTTTCCAACCTTAGTTAAATAGTACAACCATTTTTCTTGCTATAATTGAGCTTTTGGCCAAAACTAAAATTAAATCAGAACCTTATAGTTTTCTTTAGTACTTATGGGGTTTTATATTTTTCTTAGACAGGTTACATTATTTAGAGTCTGGCAAAATTAGTTTGACCAAATTTGGATAAACCAAACAGAAGTTATGGGTTTTTAAAGTTTCTGTTTGAATTTAAATCAGGTTTTATTTAAGTTTTTCTGGAAAAGCAGTTTGCGCCGAGGCCCCTGAGTTTAAACCGAATCAAACTTCGCAGATCTACCCTCGGGCCATTATTCATTTGAGTCTCTGACTTTTCACTTAACCCCCTGGATTCCTCTCCCTCTCACCCGCAGTCCTTCCCTTAACTAAAACAGTAGCCGCGGGAAAGGAAAGGGTGGCGTGGCTTACCAGCGGCGAGGGAGGTCCGGCGAGGTGGTCAGCGATGTTCAGGAGGTCGCGACAGTCACGTCGATGTGCGGGTCGGCGTCAGAGGTGGTCGGAGCTCCCCTGGCCACGGACACAGGCGGTGGGGATCGTCGGCGACGCCTGCTCCGGCCAAACCACGGCGGTAGAGTTCAATCAATGGGCACGAGGAGCTTCACGGGATGACACAGAGGCCATACGTGCATCGAATCGGAAAATGGTGAAGGGGTTTACCCGGTCTACGAGCGCCGGCGAGTTCTTGAACTCCGGTGAGCGCGATTCGGCTACTCCGGTGCCGCAGGCCCTCGGTTCAAGCTTGAGCAAGGCTCACGGCTTCACCAGGAAGCTAACTGGGGGCTTGGATCGAATGGAGGAGGACGGGAGAGGGGTTGGCCACGGTGGTGGCTTTCGGGCGGCACTGGCGGGTCGCGGGGAGGTCGCCGGAGGCAAAGGCTGGCTCGGGCGAGTCCGGCGAGGTACGGAGGAGGCAATGGAGAAAGCAACCGAGCGCTGGGGCGGGTTTTATAGGCGCGGACGCGGCCGAGGCGCCGGCTTGGCTCGGGCGCGGCGCGGGGCGCACGCGGGCGTGCTCTGGCGCGGCAGAACGCGTCGAACACGTGGCGGTTTGTTTCTTCTGTTGTTCAAACGTCGGCAGAGGTCGCAAACGTGCGAATCTTTGCAAAGGTTCGGCGTAGACCTCTTCCTGGCACCTAGGGCTGTCACTCAACTGTGAGACGTCGGGGCAGATATGGCCTAGGGAGGGAGATCTTTGGATGCCAAAACAGGTGTGTCTCACTGGGCACTTCGCGACAAAAGCCATGCCATGGCATGTCAAACGTCCGAGTCTCGGGCTCAACTTTTTCCAGTGGGTGCCCCAGGTAGTATGCCACGTTTTTGGTATAGATCACAAGTGGATTTGATGCCATCTTCAAGGTGAACACCGCTGATCCCTTAACTAGGGTCAAATATGGACTTAGAGAGGAATAGAGAGCTCTAGCTCTCTCTCCACTTAATGATTTGATTTGGGGTTTCACCAGGGGCCTTTTTGCAATAATTCCCTCCCCTAATTGCTGGTTACAAGGTTACTTAAGGTTTGGGTAAATGTTACTCATGTTTTGCACACTTGCCCACTCTCTTTTCCCTCTTTTCTAGGGTTTTGGGAGATAGGGTCTAAGAGAGGTCTAAGGTTCTTCTCCCCTCTCATCCAAGAGAATAAGTGTGCAAAGATTGGAGTAATGCTTTTGGTTACTCACCATCCTTGGTTAACCTCTAGCTTTCCAAGGCCCTTATGCTTTTATTCATTAAGTTCTTCCACAGGTGCTCATACCCTTTAATAGCAAGGTGGGCTCTAGCCATGGTAACACCTGGGGTGTTACAGCCCTCCCCCCTTAAAGGAATCTCGTCCCGAGATTTTTAGGTAGAGTCCCTTGGAGGGATGCTTGAAGGTGGGCTAGTGCTATTCTTCCTTATGCTCAAGTTTCACTTATTAACTGCTCTTCGAATGTCATCCTCTTTGCAACTTTAGAAGGAAGCCCTTCTTAAGTTAAATCCACAACTTAGACTATCCTTGTTATCTAAGTTTTTCTTATAATTGACTTCAAAGGGCAGGCGGGGGTGGGGTTTTGGGGTTACATACCGATTTCTTTGGGCAGAAAGTCGGGGAAGCGAGAGCGTAGAAACTCCTCCGTCTCCCATGTAGCTTCTTCTGCTGAATGATGACTCCACTGAACCTTATACATTTTGATTGACCTTGCCCGAGTTGATCTTTCCTTCTGATCCAATACCTTGATGGGGTACTCTTGGTAGGACAAGTCTGGTTCTATCTCAATGTCTGGTTCCGGTAGCACTTCAGTGGGTAGACGAACACATTTCCGCAGCTGAGATACATGGAACACATTGTGAACTGCTGCCATGCAGGGTGGCAATTCCAACTGATAAGCTACAGGTCCACAACTTGCTTTGACCTTATATGGTCCAATGTAGCGAGGGGCCAACTTGCCCTTGATCCCAAATCTCTGGACACCCTTGGTTGGTGATATCTTAAGATAGACATGATCTCCCACCTCAAACTGTAGAGGTTTCCGCCTCTTATCATGATAACTCTTTTGTCTGGCCTGAGCAGCTTCTAGGTTCTTCTTGATAATTCTAACCTTTGCCTCTGCTTCAAGCACCAAATCTGGCCCAAATATTTCCCGTTCTCCTGCTTGAGACCAATTTAGCGGGGTTCTGCATCTTCTCCCATACAAAGCTTCAAAAGGTGCCATCTTCAAACTAGACTGATAGCTGTTATTGTAAGAAAACTCTGCCAAGGAAAGACATTTGTCCCAATCCTTCCCATAATGCAGTGCACATGCCCTTAACATATCTTCTAAAATCTGGTTCACCCTTTCTGTTTGACCATCTGTTTGAGGGTGATAAGCTGAGCTTCGGATTACGTGGGTTCCAAGTGATTCCTGTAATTGCTCCCAAAATCGTGCCACAAAAGGTGCTCCTCGGTCAGAGACTATAGTCCTTGGTATCCCATGCAGACGAACTATCTGGTCAATGTAGATCTCCGCATACTTCTCCGCCCGGTGGGTGGTGTGCACTGGCAAGAAATGAGCAGTTTTGGTCAATCTGTCCACAATAACCCATATGGAATCATGGTGCCTGGGGGTATTGGGTAATCCTACTATGAAGTCCATGCAAACGTCCTCCCATTTCCAAGATGGGATGGGGAGGGGTTGCAAAGGGCCTGCTGCTTTCAAATGACTAGCTTTTACCCTCTGACAAGTGTCACATTCTGAGATGTACTTGGCAATTTCCCTCTTCATCCTGGTCCACCAATAAAGAGGTCTGAGATCATGGTACATCTTGTTGCTACCAGGGAGCATGGAGAATTTGGAAAGGTGAGCTTCATCCAATATCTTCTTTCTGAGCTCAGGGTCTTTGGGAACCACCAATCGATCTTCAAACCATAAAATTCCCTTGCTGTCCTGACGGAAACACTTGTATTTCTCGGCCTTCAGCTTGATCATTTCTTTGATAACCTGAACTCCCTTATCCCCAAACTGTGCCTGAGCTATTTGCTCTTGCAACGTGGGCTCCACTGCGATATATCTCAATTCACCGGAAGGAACAACTTCCAGATTCAGCTTGCACAACTCATCACACAAGGTGGTGATTCTTGCATCCATGTTCATGCAATTATATTGGGCCTTTCGGCTCAAGGCATCTGCCACAACATTGGCTTTGCCAGGATGGTAATGCACCTCCAAATCATAGTCCTTGATTAATTCCAACCATCTTCTCTGCCTCATGTTCAGATCTGCCTGAGTGAAAATGTACTTGAGGCTCTTGTGATCAGTGTAAATGTTACAGTGAGCTCCCATCAAGTAGTGTCTCCATATCTTGAGGGCATGCACTACTGCTGCCAACTCCAAATCATGTGTCGGGTAGTTCTGCTCATGGGGCCTGAGTGCTCGGGAAGCATAAGCAATTACTCTGTTCTCTTGCATCAAAACACATCCCAATCCTGTACCAGAAGCATCACAATAAACTTCAAATGGCTTGGTATTGTCGGGTTGGGCTAGCACTGGGGCTGTTGTCAAATGTTGCCTCAAGGTATGAAAAGCATCTTCACACTTTTGGCTCCACGTGAACTTGGCTCCCTTCTTCAATAGCTCGGTCATTGGCTTGGCAATTCTGGAGAAATCCGGAATAAATCGTCGGTAGTATCCTGCTAATCCCAGAAAACTCCTAATCTGTCTCACTGTAGTCGGAGGTTTCCAGTCCATCACTTCTTGCACTTTCTCAGGGTCAACTGATATCCCATCCTGAGAGATTGTGTGACCCAAGAATTTTATTTCTTTCAGCCAGAACTCACACTTGGACAACTTAGCATACAACTGATGGTCGCGAAGTCTCTGAAGCACGATATGCAGATGTTTAGTGTGCTCAGCCTCATTCTTGGAATAAACCAGAATGTCATCAATGAAAACAACCACGAACTTATCCAATTCTGGCATGAATACTGAGTTTATCAAGTACATAAAATAAGCCGGGGCATTGGTTAGCCCAAAAGACATTACCAGAAACTCATAGAGCCCATATCTGGTAGAGAAAGCCGTCTTGGGAATGTCACTGGTTCGGATCTTGATCTGATGGTAGCCCGAGCGAAGGTCTATCTTGGAGAATACCTTGGCTCCTACCAATTGATCAAACAGAACATCAATGCGGGGTAACGGGTACTTGTTCTTGATAGTCACCGCATTGAGAGGGCGGTAGTCAACACACATCCTCAAACTCTCATCCTTCTTCTTCACGAACAAGGCGGGACATCCCCATGGTGAAGTGCTTGGACGAATAAATCCCTTGTCCAACAATTCTTGCAATTGTTTCTTCATTTCTGCCAATTCTGCGGGAGGCATCCTATAAGGTCTCTTACAGATAGGAGCAGTCCCGGGTTGCAATTCAATGGCAAACTCAATATCTCTGTCAGGTGGCATTCCTGGCAATTCATCCGGAAAAACATCGGGGTAGTCACAGACTACTGGGATCTTCCTTACTGGGGATTCTGCCATAACAAAGGCACAAGACCGGGTACCACCCTGGTTGGGTAAATACAAAACAGTCTCGCCAAACGCAGGGGAATGAATTTCGATGGCTCGGGCTGCGATATCCAATATTGCCTGATGTTTGGTCAACCAATCAGTTCCCAAGATGATATCCACACTATCCAGCCCCAAGATAAGAAGGTCAGTTTTAATTATCAAACTACCAAACTTTAGGGGCACCTTCATGCTGATTTGATTAGTGGCAATCCTGCCTCCCGGGGTTGAAATGGTAATAGCCCCGTTGGTGTGGTGAAAAGGCAACTGGCACTTGACACTAAATTTGGCACTGACAAAACTATGCGAAGCACCAGAATCAAAAAGAACAATAGCAGGAAAATTTAAAACTGTAAAGATACCAGTCATGACGGGTGCTCCCTCTGGAATGTCAGCCATTGTAGTGAAGTTCAGCTTGCCCTGCCTCACTTGCACTTTCTGCCTCTTCCCTTGGTTCTGATTAACATTCTGCCCCTGCCTCTGCTGATTCTTGGGGCAATTCTTGGCATAGTGTCCAGTGCTGCCACAAGTGAAACACCTGTTATCATTGGCCTGGCGGTACTGCTGCTGCTGATTGTTCCTCTGAGCTGGAAACTGGGCGCGGTTGGGTGCCTGCTGCTGCTGCTGCGGTGGCCTGATCACCCACCTCCCTTGCTGCTGCTGAGGTCCCCTGCTCTGTGAGTCAGACACAATCCTGAAGCGCTGTGGCTGAGACGAGGGTCCTGCCACAGGGGTCTTCCTCTTCTTCTCCGCCTGTCGAGCCAAGATGCAGTCTTCCTGGGAGATAGCCAAGTTGACCAACTCATTGTAACTGTTGGCCCTGACGGTGTTGAGACGGTCACGGAGCTTGGTGCTGAGCCCCCTCCTAAACCTGTCTCGCTTCTTCTCATCCGTATCTGCATGGTATCCAGCATACTGACACAAATCATTGAAGGCTTGGGCATATTGCAACACTGTCCTGCTGCCCTGAGTGAGTGCCAGAAACTCATTGAGCTTCCGGTCCATGATGCCAGCGGGAATATGATGCCCTCTGAAAGCGGCCTTGAACTCCCTCCACTCCACCTCTCTACCATCTGGCTGCATAGCAAGAAAATGGTCCCACCAAGTTCTTGCGGGTCCGCGAAGCTGCTGGGTGGCGAACCTGACCTTGGTGACCTCTGAGCAAGCCCCATGGAGCAGTGGGAATTTGGATTCTACCACCCTCAACCACACATCTGCATCAAGTGGGTCCTCCGCCCTGGTAAACAAGGGTGGCTGAGTACTAAGGAACTCCTGGTAGGTAGCAGCGACGGGGTGACGCTGATGGTCTCCACCATAATGCTGAGGTGGTGGCTGACGCTGAGCTAACTGTCTCAGGATCTCATTCTGCTGGGCCATGAGCTCCTGCAGAGTGGGAGGCGGTGGCGGTGGGGGAACGTGCTCATTCTGACCACGGCGCGCTCTCCCAGCCATCTGAAAAATCACATGGTTGCTCAATAACACATCTCCAAGCTTAAGGTTCGAACATGGTAGGGAAGTTAAAGCAATTTGATAGATTCCAAATAAAACAAAACAAAAACATAATCCTTCCGTCCAAATTTAAACTACCATTAATCATCCCTGAACCTCCAAAAGAGTTTTAACACTGGTTACATCAAAGATCAAAAGACTCAACTCTACCCAGCCTAGTACCCTAAGGGTGCAAAAGCTAAGCTAGCGGCGAGGAGTCCAACTATCATCAACTTCTAGTATTAGCCTGGCATCTAGTGAGCGAACGAGGCAACGCTGGACTCGGGGGAAGGTGGTCTCCCTGAGCCAGCGGTGTCTACACTGGAGGCAGGCTCATCTCCTCCCTCAATGTCAACGTCCTCGTCAGCCTCCTCATCATGGATCTCTTGGTGATGCATGTCCAGGTGCGCATTAGCCTCTGCTAGCTGCTGCTGGGTGTTGAGGAGCTGATCCTCGAGGACCTCGATGGTATTCTCCCTGGTGCCCACTAGCTCCTCCAACTCATGAATCTCGTCAGTCAGCTGCTCCACTTGTAAATCTTTCTCCACCAGCTCCTGGGATAAATCCACCACGAGCTCCTCCCTGTTGTCCAGGGTGATCTTGGTGGCCTCCAGTAATGCCATCAGGTGGGACATTGCCTCCCCACGCATTACTTGAAGACGATACAGAGCGTTCATGCATCGTACTGACAAGTGAGCGGTGTGGCCTGGGTAGAGAGCCCAGATGTCCTTGGCATGCTCCACCCGATCCCTCCACATCGGGTCGTCCTCCTTTTCCGCGGGGAACAACCCCATGGGGTGGGTAGCCAACTCCAGGGGATGGAATCCGCAGAAAGTAGTCAGTCCATGCAGAGCGATTGCCTCGATTGTGTCCTCCGCTCGGTACCCGAAAGACTCGGAGTCCAAGGAGCGCCAGCCTGGCTGCAGGGGATGAGGCTCCAAAGTCATCCTCACCCTACAGCGAGGTACCCGGTGCTTCTCGAACTGCTGCACCGCGTACTGAGGGGGTGTCAAATATCCTGCCCCCTGAAGTACCTCCCACAAGATGCGGGGAAAACCCTCTCGTGCAAGTCCATCAGTGTGGGTCAGTGCATTTCCGTCATCGGAGGATCCGTGGGAAGTCATCTGTGCACGGTTAAGCGTAAGTAAAAGAAAAAGAATTACAAAAAGAACAAGAAAAAAAAGAAATAAAACTCAGCCTGTCTCTAATTATAAGGAAAAGGCACTGGGAACCTAGTTGATTGTTACCTTGTTTTTATGTTTCTTTTACTCAGTTATCCATTTACTTAATTATGAATGCATGCATGCTCGCCCTGAACGACCTCTCTAAAAGATAAAAAGGAATAGGGAAGGACTCCCATCCTTCAAAAAGTGGCCTATAGGGCCTAGTCCACTTAGCCACCTAGCTACCCTTCTATTATCCTAAGGCTTCACGTCCTAGGTCTATCCGGCTCGTCCTATAATCTATCCAACAGTGTTTCTATCAAATTTTACATTAGAAAAGGGATAGCATTTATGTTTTATTGATTCCTCTGTGGTGGTACAAGCTCCGATACCAGCTGTGGCGGAACTGCCCGAATTATTCCAACTTAAGTGCCTAAGACCGGCCTTAGCGGCTAGACCACACTTAAATGGGAATAATCCGTCAATCCCTCGGATCTAGTCCGACACGGCCACTGACAGGATCGAGTACCACAGTCTCACTCGATGGTGAGTCATAGAGCAAATACAATAAAGCATAAAACCATGCATGGAAGAGTATTAAATTATTACATCACCATTGTCACCATCGGAGTTTTCGCAAAAGTAACCAACATTGTTTTGAAGTGCAGCGGAAATAAACTAACGATAAATAAATGGAGAGATGGGGAAGCCTGTCCCATCACTCCTCATGCTCCTCCTCAGCCGAGGCAGGGTCCCACTCGACAGTCCAACCCGGTGGCAGGGTGGATGGCCAAGTCACTCCAGCAACCATGTCCTCCAGAGAACCTGTAAAAATTATGCCACAAGCAAGGCTGAGTATACTAATACTCAGCTAGACTTACCTGGTGTGAGGAGTCTATACTCCTCTACCTCTAGACATGCAGCTGTTTGGCTGTGGGGTTCGGTTGCCAAAAGCACTAGCTGAGTTTCTAAATCAAGATTTTAACTTAATCAAAATTAAGTGTGACTCTCTTAAGGCTAAAAGTGTACTATCTATTCATACATAGTAGCAAGCATTTTTAGCAATCAACAGCTTGTATCATCCCAACACAGTTCTACTTGTTACTCAATGTAGCAGCATGGATCAAGCAGTCTCATTAGCTGCGAGAAGCAGACGATTCGAATCGAGTTTTTATCCTTGCAAGGTAAACCTAAACACACGACATGCAGGGGCACTCCGTCCCCACACATATCAACCGTCCCCATCGATTCCCTGGCAGCGGATCAGGTCTCACCGCCTTGGCGTACAATGCCTCACTGACCCGGACTGGCCGTCGTGCAGTGACCGCACTTGTACCCACCATAACCGGAATGGGAGACTACGTCTCAGGTCGCGTGAGGGGGTATGTCCACTGGCAGCTTCAATCAGGTACTAGGTTTACCGATTTACCATATTTCTCGGTATGTGCTTAGTACATTCAAACGCTTGACTCACGGTACCACACCTTAATCCTTAATCAACTTTTTGTCCTGTGAACAACCAATCCCCATGGATTGTTGCCCACAAACCAACATCAATATGATAGGAAAGTGGATACAGCCAATTCCTGACCTCGCGCGAGTGCTAGAAAAATCACTCGTCTTCTACCGAGATCCTAATTAATAAAGCAGCTACTCGACCTAGCATACTAGTGTTCAGTCTCAATAGGATTCCTGAGATCATGCATCTAGGGTTTCAAACAATTCCTACACCTAAGTGCACAATCAATCCTACAATCATTAAGTGAAGTAAAATAGCATAAATAACAGGTTATGCATAAAACCGGGGCTTGCCTTCCAAAGCAGTGGCAGGCAGGTCCTCTGGTGCAGGCTCTGGTGCTGGGTCTGGGGCAACCTCCTGGGCAGCTCCTTGCTCCGGCACGAGGACGTACTCTCCGTCAGCAAGATTACAGTCTATCGAAATGCAATGAACATGTATGTCATGATTATGCAAGATTTAAAAACATTAAGCTACAGAAATTAAGTCAAGAATTAACTTAGGGTTCCTTGGCTACGTGGGTCTTCTAGTGGTATACATAGACTTATTACCTTTTAGGTTTAGGTTTTCTTTTAGGATACATATTGGATTTGTATTGCCTTTATGGATTTCAGTGGACAATTTATAAAGGTCTTAGGAGGACATTAAATTTCATCATCCATTTTCCTTTCTTAATTTCCATCTAGGGTTTCTAGTAGGGGTTTGAACTATGACAATAGTTTAAAAATTTCCGAAAATTTTGTAAAAATTACAGTGGTTTGTCACTGGCTATTCTAGCTTGTTTTAAGAGTTTGAGGCTTAAAGTACAAAAGCTAGTCTTTAAACAAAAATAACAATAGTTAGGCAAAATGGGCCACTTTACACTACAAGTCTTTTATTAAAGTGGGTTCTGACCTAAGGGTTATTTTTGTTGGCCTCTAGTAGTGATAAAAAGCTCTTGTACCAAAAATGGCAGAGAGCAACATGATGGTTAATTAATGATGGATTTCTAAAGTTGGGTGCAAAAAGGGTGCTTAGAATTAACTTGTCCTTTGAAAAATATCAAACAACAGATTTCAGATTTTTCCTAAGTTCTTATTATCAAAACATTAGTTATCCTAAGGTTTGGGGAGGTTTCACCTTAGGGTTATTTTTGTAGGGTTTTTCTAAGGTTATCCTTATTTTCTTCATTTAAAAGGTATCTTTCTTATCTTTTACTACAACAGGGTATGATATATTTTTCCAGTGAACTACATTGACTAAGTATCTCAACAAAAATAGGAGTGCCCTCTGGTGCATTATTTATGTCACTTTTTCTATTTTTCTTAAACTCAAGCATATTATGGAATAAGGGGTTAAAACTAACTTAATGTAGTGGACAGAGAGGTTTAACATTTTTAACTAGGTCAGTAGGTAGACAATAACTTCTCCAAATTTTTCCAACCTTAGTTAAATAGTACAACCATTTTTCTTGCTATAATTGAGCTTTTGGCCAAAACTAAAATTAAATCAGAACCTTATAGTTTTCTTTAGTACTTATGGGGTTTTATATTTTTCTTAGACAGGTTACATTATTTAGAGTCTGGCAAAATTAGTTTGACCAAATTTGGATAAACCAAACAGAAGTTATGGGTTTTTAAAGTTTCTGTTTGAATTTAAATCAGGTTTTATTTAAGTTTTTCTGGAAAAGCAGTTTGCGCCGAGGCCCCTGAGTTTAAACCGAATCAAACTTCGCAGATCTACCCTCAGGGCCACTATTCATTTGAGTCTCTGACTTTTCACTTAACCTCCTGGATTCCTCTCCCTCTCACCCGCAGTCCTTCCCTTAACTGAAACAGTAGCCGCGGGAAAGGAAAGGGTGGCGCGGCTTACCGGCGGCGAGGGAGGTCCGGCGAGGTGGTCAGCGATGTTCAGGAGGTCGCGACGGTCACGTCGATGTGCGGGTCGGCGTTCAGAGGTGGTCGGAGCTCCCCTGGCCACGGACACAGGCGGCGGGGATCGTCGGCGACGCCTGCTCCGGCCAAACCACGGCGGTAGAGTTCAATCAATGGGCACGAGGAGCTTCACGGGATGACACAGAGGCCATACGTGCATCGAATCGGAAAATGGTGAAGGGGTTTACCCGGTCTACGAGCGCCGGCGAGTTCTTGAACTCCGGTGAGCGCGATTCGGCTACTCCGGTGACGCAGGCCCTCGGTTCAAGCTTGAGCAAGGCTCACGGCTTCACCAGGAAGCTAACTGGGGGCTTGGATCGAACGGAGGAGGACGGGAGAGGGGTTGGCCACGGTGGTGGCTTTCGGGCGGCACTGGCGGGTCGCGGGGAGGTCGCCGGAGGCAAAGGCTGGCTCGGGCGAGTCCGGCGAGGTACGGAGGAGGCAATGGAGAAAGCAACCGAGCGCTGGGGCGGGTTTTATAGGCGCAGGACGCGGCCGGGGCGCCGGCTTGGCTCGGGCGCGGCGCGGGGCGCGCGCGGGCGTGCTCTGGCGCGGCAGAACGCGTCGAACACGTGGCGGTTTGTTTCTTCCGTTGTTCAAACAGTCTGCAGAGGTCGCAAACGTGCGAATCTTTGCAAAGGTTCGGCGCAGACCTCTTCCTGGCACCTAGGGCTGTCACTCAACTGTGAGACGTCGGGGCAGATATGGCCTAGGGAGGGAGATCTTTGGATGCCAAAACAGGTGTGTCTCATCTGGGCACTTCGCGACAAAAGCCATGCCATGGCATGTCAAACGTCCGAGTCTCGAGCTCAACTTTTTCCAGTGGGTGCCCCAGGTAGTATGCCACGTTTTTGGTATAGATCACAAGTGGATTTGATGCCATCTTCAAGGTGAACACCGCTGATCCCTTAACTAGGGTCAAATATGGACTTAGAGAGGAATAGAGAGCTCTAGCTCTCTCTCCACTTAATGATTTGATTTGGGGTTTCACCAGGGGCCTTTTTGCAATAATTCCCTCCCCTAATTGCTGGTTACAAGGTTACTTAAGGTTTGGGTAAATGTTACTCATGTTTTGCACACTTGCCCACTCTCTTTTCCCTCTTTTCTAGGGTTTTGGGAGATAGGGTCTAAGAGAGGTCTAGGGTTCTTCTCCCCTCTCATCCAAGAGAATAAGTGTGCAAAGATTGGAGTAATGCTTTTGGTTACTCACCTATCCTTGGTTAACCTCTAGCTTTCCAAGGCCCTTATGCTTTTATTCATTAAGTTCTTCCACAGGTGCTCATACCCTTTAATAGCAAGGTGGGCTCTAGCCATGGTAACACCTGGGGTGTTACAGGAGCTTCCTAGAAACTGTAGCGGGTTTTCTGAAGCTAGTGGAACTTTGTAAAGGCCTCATAGTGTTACTCTGCCTTGCTTCCTTGGTAGAGGTGTATGGGATTCATGACCCCTAGGCAGATGGGTAACATGACTTGTGGGTATATCAGCCGTGCTCACGGTCATGAGCAGCTCGGATAATCACATGATTAATTTATGGAACTAAATTCAATTTGTCATATGCATTGCATTGCAGGTGTTGTTATCACTTTTGTTCTACTACTTAATTGGGTTGGTATTTACTAATTGCTAATAAAATTTTGACCAACTTTAAAAGCAATGCTCAGCTCTAATCATCCTCTTTGGTCAGCCTTACACTTCACATGAGCTCCCACCTTTGGTGTTCATTCACATTATTCCCCACAACTTGTTGAGCGATGAACGTATGTGAGCTCACTCTTGCTGTCTCACACCCCCATAGGTCAAGAACAGGTACCGTAGGATGAGGCGCATGGAGGATGCTGTGACGAGTTCATGAGAGGTCTAGGTCGTTGTCTCCTAGTCAACTCTGGGTTGCTGGATCGTTGTCTCCTTATGATGTAATTATTTATTTATTTTATATAGAACTCCTATTATATAGTAAAGATGTGACATTCGTTTCTGTACCATGATTCATCATATGTGTGAGACTTGGTCCCATCACACCTGGTGATAATGTTCGCGCCCGGGTCTTGGTGCCCCCGAAACCCGATGTGACAGGATTAGAGGTTGTGTACTTGTTCAGTTTGGTTGCATGGCGACAGTAGATCAGGGCTTGAAGGGATCTGGGAACGTTTTCGGCTTGCATCGATGGGAGCCATCGATCGAGTAAGGAGCGGTGTAGATTAGACCATGAGTTTCCCCTACGCGCATTAAACCACAACCACTGGATCTAATCTTTGCGGTCCGAAATCGCCTATACCCCTTCGGCGTGGTGTTTTTCTAAAAGAGTCCCTGTAGTTTTTATAAAACAACCCGCCATCCCTGGGTATAGAAAGATTAGTGCAGTTGGGTCCTAAAACTCATATGTGAGCCCCTAGTCTTCTAGATAATTGTGGCCGCAACCATACTGTGAATAAATGAGATAAGTAAATACAGAAAATGAGTTTTTAGTATAAAAATAAATCCAGGAACTTAGATAATGTATAACTTTTTTTAATTTTAACTCCTTTTAATCTGTTCCAGTTGCATTAATTTTATTTCAGTATTATCTATCATCTTGTAACTCTGTTTAGTCATGAAACCTAGATCAAAATTATCCACTTGATTTATTCTATACTAGGTATTTAATAACTTCAGAAAATCGTAACTCTTTAACCGTAACCCCGATTTTAGTGGTTCGCAAACCTACGATCTCGTAGCAACGCGTAGATTATTATTATGCAGTTTGTCCTTATGTTTAGTGTGATGTTAATTTTGCATATACCATGTTTGTTTGTATTGCTACGACTAGCACAAGGTTACGAGTCATGTGAAGAGCAAGTTGGTTCATGGAATCTCAAGTCCCTAGCAAGTTGTGCCCTTGATCACTTCTTTTTACCCAATCAAGTTCTATTAATCATAGTGATCTGCATAAGTTAATTTTGATGGGACCCAATAGGTTACCCTAGTTTGGCTATCTTTATACCATGTCTACCACTGAATTTTTTGGGTAGTACCTACTATTGCATTATGTAGTTTTGGGTATGGGGATACCATTATTCATGATCCTACTTTTATTATTAGTTTGTTATTTACTATTCATGATAAGATCATTATGTTATTTGGAACATGGAGAACCACCCTGGAAAACAGTGCTACCACAAGGGTGGTATGGGACGCCCTTGGCTGACTAATTAAGAAAGCTAGTGGAGAACTACCTTACCCAAAAGGGGCAAGGGCAGTAGGGGAGTGGTCAGTGTAGGGAGGCCCTTGGGTTGATTTTGCTGCGATGGCGGTCAGGCAAGGGGTCCCTGCATTAGATATTCTTAGAAACTGTAGCGGGTTTTCTGAAGCTAGTGGAACTTTTTAAAGGCCTCGTAGTGTTACCCTGCCTCGCTTCCTTGGTAGAGGTGTATGAGAAGTCGCGATCCCTTGGCAGATGGGTAACATGACTTGTGGGTAAAGACGCGCAACCTCTGCAGAGTGTAAAACTAGTATATCAGCCGTGCTCACGGTCATTAGCAGCTCGGACACTGACATGATTAATTTATGGAACTAAATTCAATTTGTCATATGCATCGCATTGCGGGTGTTGTTATCACTTTTGTTCTACTACTTAATTGGGTTGGTATTTACTTATACTTAGTAACTACTAATAAAATTTTGACCAACTTTAAAAGCAATGCTCAGCTCTAACCATCCTCTTTGGTAAGCCTTACACTTCACATGAGTTCCCACCTTTGGCGAGTTCATGCACATTATTCCCCACAACTTGTTGAGCGATGAACATATGTGAGCTCACTCTTGCTGTCTCACACCCCCCACTGGTCAAGAACAGGTATCGCAGGATGAGGCACATGGAGGATGCTGTGACAAGTTCGTGAGAGGTCTAGGATGTCATCTCCCAGTCAACTTTGGGTTACTGGATCGTTGTCTCCTTATGATGTAATTATTTATTTATTTTGTACAGAACTCCTATTATATAGTAAAGATGTGACATTTGTTTCTGTACCATGATTCATCATATGTGTGAGACATGGTCCCAGCACACTTGGTGATTATGTTCGCGCCCGGGTCTTGGTGCCCCCGAAACACGGGTGTGATAAAGTGGTATAAGAGCAATGTTGACTATAGGACGAAAACCTAGATAGAACTGGACAACCATTACTTACTTACCTTTGTTACTCTGATTCTTTCTAAACTTTCCTTTATCTTTTCTTATCCACTGCTGCTTTACTCTGATTACTCTTACCTTTTCTTTCTAAAGGCAAATGTGGATTTCACACTTTGAAATCCTGTACCTAAAGTGACTTTTAGGAATAAGAGACCTAATCTTAGGAATCAAGACAAAACTATTTTTATAAGTATCTATGTGCTTCAATGTTTGTTCTTATGATACTTATCTGATTTGGATCTTTGATTGAGTGTGATGAGTCGTGGAGTAATGTTTACAATTGCATCTGCATATACATATAGGAAAAAATGCTTATAAAAATAACTAGAAAAACTAGATTATCCCTCCTTAAAGTATCTAGCCTAACAATATCCGACTCATCTTAAAAGATTCTATCCTACACTCATAGATCCATCTTATCTCAAAAGATCTAACTTATTCCCAATTAAAAATATAGCAACTCTAATAGATCCATCTTATCTTAAAAGACTCTCTCTTATCTTAATAGATTCATCTTATCTTGAAAGACTCGTCTTATCCTAACCACTTTACTTATCTCATCCTAAAGTAACAACCAAGATCTAATCCAAAATAATGAGATCTTATCGAGTCTAATCTAGTCACACAAATATAACTTAGATCCGATCCAATGTGATAGATTAATCTAACCTAACGAAGGCTAACCTCAAGTTGGACTAATCTAATGTAAATTGCTTAACAAGAAGGATAATACTGATAAATGAGACTCTACTCCTATAAAATATGTTTTAACTTAATTCGCTCTGCACTAAATTAAGAATGACAAACCAACCCGGCCTCAGGCAACTACCTTAACCATCCGATGCTTGCATAACTCCTCTGTTTTAACCTAACATAGATTCTGACTTACCTACACCTTATAACCCATCCTATCTCAAAAGATTCTAACATATCCAAATAATATTTATCCTACCCTAGTAGAACTATCCAACCTAAACTAGTCTAATCTAGTCATATTAAATCTAATCTAGACCCTATCCAATATAACCTGGTGTAATCTAGAGTGAATTACTTAATGCTGGTATAAAGGATAAGGCCATACTCCTAAATCGCTTAAGCCTAAATTGGTGCCCTGTACTAACTTGGCTGTATACAAATCACCTGACCTACATGTTGGGTTGCATAACCCACCTACCCCGACCTAGAATTAAAACAACAAGATAGACTGTGCTTAAACTTATTTAACTCTTAACCGCCTACTACCCTATTTTGGGAACCTATGAATCTGCCTTAACTACATGTCCCTAATTCGGATAACAACTTCAAGGACAAAGATCGAAGATGATCGCCCTCATCAAATCAAGGAAGGATAGGATTCAAGCCAGATCTTCAAAGGAATCAAGATCCACAATCTTGGATGGAGTCTTTTCTTACCCTACTCTTTCTTACCCAAACCTATATATGCTTTAAAGACATCTTTTATCCTACATAATAATGTGGCTATACCCATATATACCCATGCTTTCCTAATAACCTAATAATTTGTGATATAGAAAAAAATCGGTATTAAAATCAATTAGAAACTAACCCATAGATTGCAAACAATTTCGTCTACATCCTTTCTCTTACTAATCTCGAGGACGAAGTTTCTTGTAAGGGAGGTAGGATTTGTAAAGCCCTAAAATTGATATAAGGTAAAAAACATGTATTTATATAAAAGTGTTTTAGGAATTATTTGATTTCCTTTTCTTTATGCATACTCAAGTAAGGGAATTAAAGTTGTTAAATAGCAAATAAATAAATATAAAAAATATAATTGTAGTTCATGCTGATGTTTTTCGTGATGCATTTCATTTGACTAAAGGAACCATAACTTAAATTTGACCTCAAATTATAGATGAAAATATAAAACAGAAACTGAGTAAAAAGGAAGAAAATGATTTCTCCCATAATTGAATAATAGGAAGGAAAATAAATAAAAATATTGCAAATAGTAGTATTGATATTCACTTTAAGATTTATATTAGAGCATTTTCTTTATGGAGATCATAGAATATAAAACTATTGTTCTTGAAATAAATATGTGGGAATTACACATTTAAAAAGGCAATGGTAAATAGAATAATACATAAAACATCTAAAATAGATATGACTTGATTCTCGCGTTGATATCCTTTTGATTGTGCAATATAATTAAAGTTTAGAATTTAAACTTTATTTCAAGCCCATTTGAATTTGGAGGTTTAAATGAAATAAAAGAAAAGAAAAGAAAAGAAAACCTAAAAAGAAAGAAAGAGAGCTCACCAATACCTACCTGGGTCGTTTTCCTCCGTCCTCGGCCCATCTTCCTCTCCCCACGCAGGCCCACTGTCATCTTCACTTCCATGTGGACCCGCGCTACCAAATGCCAACTCCCTCACTAGAATCGCTTACATGTGGGTCCGCTTCGTCAGTCGTCCTCCTCCTTCGGTCGGACTTGCTGCTGGCAACCGTGCTTGTGGAAACCATGCGTGGTAGTTGGCCTGGGATTCCCTTGTCGCGTGTATATAACTGGCGCCCTACCGCTTCCTTTCTGCCATCATTTTGAAACCATAATCGTGCCATGGAGTGCCTCACCGAGCGTCGGGGGGGGGGGGACTATGTGCCGGGATGGGCCGATCCCCCTGGGGTCGGCAATGGTGCCACCGTGACCCCTTTGGGCGCCGCCACCCTAGTGTTCATTGGGTTAGGAAGAATTATCAAGGGTTGTAGATCGTTGGGTGAACGATGAAGATCAGGTGTAGAGTCGATGGGAAACGTGATTCGTTGATTTCCTTGGCTATGGCTAGGATTAGAGGTTGCGTACTGGTTCAGTTTGGTTGCATGGCGACCGTAGATCAGGGGATGAAGGGCTCTAGGAACGTTTTGGGCTCGGATCGATGGGAGCCATCGATCGAGTAAGGAGCGGCGTAGATTAGATCATGAGTTTCCCCTGCGCTCATTAAACCACAACCACTGGATCTAATCTTAGCGCTCGAAAATCGCCTATACCCTTTCAGCAGGGTATTTTTCTAAAAGAGTCCCTGTAGTTTTAATAAAGCAACCTGCCATTCCCGGGTATAGAAAGATTAGCGCAGTTGGGTCTTGAAATTCATATGTGACCTCCTAGTATTCTGGATAATTGTGGCCACAACCCATACTGTGAATAAATGAGATAAGTAAATACAGAAAATGAATTTTTAGTATTAAAATAAATTAAGAAATTTAGATAATTTATAACTTTTTTATTTCAATTCCTTTTTAATCCATTCCAGTTGCATTAATTTTATTTCAATATTATCTATCATCTTGTAACTCTGTTTAGTCATAAAACCTAGATCAAAATTATCCACTTGATTTATTCTATACTAGGTATTTAATAACTTTGGAAAATTGTAACTCTTTAACCGTAACCCCGATTTTAGTGGTTCGCGAACCTACGATCTCGTAGCAACCTAAAATTCTGAGTTAAAATGGGGAAGTTATGAATTTCCAAAGTTTTAAGTGTTGGATAAAAGAAAATTAAGTGCATAATTTTAGTTTATGTTTCGTAATAATATATGGTTACTAGCTGATAAACAAAGTTATTATGAATTTAATGCAACTGGAATGAATTAATTTGGAGTTAAAATGAAACAAATATGAATTAAATAGGATTCTAGCTTTATTTCTATACTAGAAAAAATTTTAATTACTAATTTCCTATTTTCCCATGACCTCTGGACTACGGCCATCAATTTCTATAAGCACAGGGACTTGGCTGCAAATTTTAGGACCTATTTACATGGTTCTTTGTATAGTTATGGATGGGGGGTTGAATACCTAAAAGCATAGGGTCTCTTTAGCGAAATGGCATGGCGGAGGGTTATGTATAACTCTGAGCCCTCAGATCTTCAGCCAAGTGCCCAGATTAGACGGTTTGCCCGTCGAACTGATATACCATGATATCCGTTAGATCGAAGATCCACGGTGTTGGTTTAAAACATTCAAGATCGAATCTGTGTCATGAGATCCCGATCAGACGACATGAGATGATCCCACCTAAGGGGTATCCTTAGTCTAATCTAAGCCCTAGATTCACAAATCAACGATCCGCAGCGTTCAGACAAATAGTAGGGCGACGATCTAATCCTGGCCATTCGCTAGCCGATCGATGGCATGAAATGCATCCGACCAAGCAGCACGTCCCTTCTAATCACGACCATCCTTCAGCAGATGGACAATGCAGAGGCCTTTTCCCTCCCAAAGGTGGTCTGGTGTCACACCCGGTTTTAGAAGGCAAATCGAATGCGAACCATGTACGTGCCAGGATCAGCAATTCACGTACACATCAGTTACATAACTGGACATCATCACACAGTGCTCAAATAATAACATAAAAGAGGGTATAATAGTCGATTACATCATGATGTCTGAGACATCCGCATAGTCTTTAACAATAATCAAAGTGCTGAAAAGAAACGTAGATATACACGGCCTACATGTAACACCCCTGGTGTTACTATCACTAAAATTTGAGCATAACATCATGAGCATCAGCCTTTGCATATGTTTGGCACACCTAGAGAGCATTCACTAGGCAAAAAAAATTCAAACAAGTTGTACTGATATGGCATTTTGGAAATAAGACCCAAGTGTAGGGTACTTAACCTCAAGTAAGGATCTGAGGGGTAAAACAGGAGCCAAATAGAGAAAACCCTAAAGTTTAAAAGTGATAATCATAAAAAGTTACCAAGGATGGACCTACATTACACTTACACCCCTGAGATGCCAGAAACCCTAATTGAAACCCTGGAAAACCCTAAATCCAAACCCTAGGGGCCTATGTGCAAAAATAGTGCACTTGTCGACTGAAGTGCAAAAACCATGTTAAATAAGTATCCGAAGTCATTTGGTTCACAAATATGTGGATTTGTAAGCTAAACCTTGGATTTTGGACCTATTTGCAAAATGGACCCCATTTAGGGTTCTATGCTAAGTCTGAAATCAGTGTTATAAGCTCAACTTTGGAGCTATATAACTTTCAAATTAGTAAGAATATGCCCTAGGTCACCACATCAACTTTATAGCTCTATGAAAGGAGAACAACTTTGCTTAAGAGTGTAAGCATAGTTATTGAGAAGAAATTAGAGAATAGTGAGCCCAAAGATGGGCTGTCAGACCACAACAATCTGAAGATTACATGGTCAGTGGCATTGGGTCATCTTTGGAGACAATCTATGACTAATCTAGTAAGAATTTGCCAATGGCTGCTATAACAAAGATAGAGATGGTATATTGGTCTACAATTTTGATGCAGAGCCTCGGATTAGTTGCTATATGAGTTTGAGAGAAAATCGAGCTCAAAGATTGACTGTCAGGTTCATCTAAATGAAATTTGCCATGGTACAGATGACCTGATGAGGATCAGACCACCAGCGCAGAGTGCTCACCGCCGGCGACCTCTTCACCGGGATTCATGCCACTGGGCGTATGGATTTCGTTCACCGGGTAAAGATCTCGTCACGGATGTGTATAAGCTACTGCGGCCTCGCTGTCCCCTGCCCCTTTTCACTGGCGACGTGGCCTCATGGCCGTCACCGGAGTTGCCGTGCTTTACTGTGGCTGTGCCACGCTCCAAGCCTTTCACCATGTCGTCCCTAGCCGCACTAGCTCACCAGTAACCGCCGTAGCTCCTCAACCGGTGATCACCGGAGGAAGCGCCACGGTGAAAGCCACCCATCCCCTGCTCCTGTATCCCTATTTCCCTCCGGCCGCCAGCACAACCTTGTGAAATTGGACACCATCGTCGATGGGATCTATAAATTGAACCCCCCTTGGCTTCGCCATGTATTCCAGCAGCTACTGCACCCACCTGCATCCCAAACCCCCCACTAGAGAGCACTAATTTTGGATTCTCCCCAAAGCGCTTAAGAACTCGCTCGTTTTAGCCTCACCACGGCCAGCGCGATTCAGGTCAGCCCACACCTTCTGCTCCCTTGTTTGAGTATTCTCATAACCCCGTGATGCTTGCCGAACCAACGAATTGAACTAGGATCCCACCAATCACTGGGAACACGAGCACATGTCCGCGCCGTTCGCTGTCCTCGCGGGCAGAGCTAGGCAGATCACCAACCATGAAATTAAGTTGGGGAAAATGATCGAGGAGGGTTCAATTCGGTGACAGCCGCTCGGGAGCGCCAGTCTTTGCGTAATTTGGCCAGTACACGAGCTCGCCGGAGCTCTGCACGACATTGTTCGCCGTCAGGGACGTATTTGGGGAAGAAGCGAAGTTCCAGGGACCTCGATGTAAGGTGTCAGTGACTCTTAGATATTCGGTAGAACGTTTTGCAGATTAGTTAAGACCTCGGGGGCGTTTTCGCAGAATCTACAGGCATGCGCGTGCGGGCGCGCTTCTGCTGTTGCTGGGCCGATCTGGATCAGATTGGGTCCAATACTATTGCAAGTTTTTCTTTTTCTTCCAGAGCCAAATAAATTCTATAAAATTGTATAAAAATCCTAAAAATGTCCAACCAATTTTCTTAGATTCCTGATTTTCCATAGTATTTAATAAAAATAGTTTTATGATTTTTAGATCAAATAAAGAATTTTGGAGCATTTAAAATAGCTTAAAATATTGGTTCTGGATTTTTAGAGAATAGATAATAATTCCAAAAATGCCCAAACTTTTTATGTAAACTCAAAACATTATTTAGAAGCTTTGGGTAGAATTTGGTTTGATTTGGACCTTGTTTGATAACTAGAACCCAAAACCCCCACCCCTTGCTCTTTGAACTTCACTATTGACTCTGGAAACCCTAGGTTCTCGGAGTTCCGTGAAGGAAAATTGTATTCAAGAACATTAGATAATAAATTCTTATTATCTTTGCACTCTCATGAGCATTACATGGCATTCATTCTTATATATGTATGTATATGATTATATCTAGAAAACGAAGAAGAGGTTGAGGTAGAAGAGGAGAAGACTTCACCACCACCACCTGCGGAACCTCAGGCGGGGAATTGTTTTTACTTTGACATCTGCAGATCCGAGCCTGACTCACCCATAAACGAAGGCAAGCCCCGGTGCATCAAACCCCTTCCTTGTGTTTTTAAATAATTTCTGCAAAAGTTAAGTCTTGTGAAATGTGCATTAGGGTTATAAGAGTTACTTGGAACCTTTTGATGCATTGCCTTCCTTGATATCCACACCTTTATAGATACTTCTGCTGAAGTATCAAAACATGATTTACAAAAATGCTTAGCCCTGCTTAGATCTTGTGGATAGGGGTTGTCCTTAGCCTAGCTCGAGAAAGGATGGCTTCTACCTGCAAGAATATTTTCATCTGAAGCATGCTGGGATCTTACTGCAAAGCTCCCTATAATGCTCTCTTCATCCTAAGGAACACAGAACAGTCAGGTAAGACTTGCTGAGTAATTCCATACTCAGCTAAGTAAATCGATTTGGATCGCCGTTATATCCCCAGAGAGTGGAGACTTGATCACTGACCTGCAACCTAAGTCAGGATGTGAATCTCATGAATAAAAAGGATGTTGTATTGTTGTAATGGTAAAAGTAGATCATATGCAAACAGAGTCTATTAATATTTAATCTGGCAGTTAAAATATTGAAAGTAAGGAGTCACTTCAGTAAGCTATTTCTGCAAAGGTATCTAAGTTGAATTTTTAAAGCCTCTCCTTGATTCCCAACTCCAGCATACCCTTGAGAGTCTTTTCCTTAGTCAGGTAAGACTTGCTGAGTAATTCCATACTCAGGGTTTTATTCCCTATTGTTTTTAGGTGAGGAAGCAACCAACTTTTGTAGCTTCTGTTCCAAGGTGGTCTCTAAAGAAGAAAATCAAGAGTAAAGCTACGGGAGGAAGGGTTCCTCCATAAGAACTTTTGTTCAAAAACTTATGGGAGGGGTATTTGCCTCCCTTGGTTCTGTAATATTAATACTATGCACTCGGAGGTAATATCCTGGTCTATAATATATAACTTTGTCTTACTTTTAAATAAATGTAAGCTTATGTAATCGCTTTCGCATTTTCGTATCTCCAATGATCTGTAATGTCTGTGTGACTGGTGAAACGCTCTTGGGAAAGGTAAGAAAAGCAGATACCGAACTTATCAAGTAATTCAGGGGCACCTACAGGGTTGTCTGACGGTCCGTCGGACAAGGACAATTGTAGGTGGGCCTAATGACTTGGAAGGTTCCGTCACAGCTGGTATCGGAGCGAAGCCCTTCTCTGCAGATATTATGAGGCATCTTCAAAGGAATTTTCTAAAAACTTATCTAGGAAATCTCTTCCTTTCTTACCTAAGAATTTCTGAAGAGTTTATCTTAAAGACAAGATAGTAAGATTGCAACATATAGAAGGTGTGAATCAACTATGAATCAACCAAGGTTGATTCTATAATTACTCATGCATCATGCTAAGAATTATGTTAGTAAAATTTTCCCCCTTAGAAAAATGCCACCGCGCACGAGGAAAACCCCGCGCAAGCATACTGGCCCAATTGGTGTGCCACGTCATCAACTTGCCCCAAGACACGAGGATAGCAGTAGTGGGAGTAATGATCCGATCGGGGATCTTGAAGCACAAGTGAATCGGCTTCAAACAGAACTCCGATGCAGGACTGACATCTGGGTTGCGGATGGCGACAGAATCAATGAATTAAGAAGCGACATCCGCCGCCTGCAAAATCAGCTCGCAGATCGAGATTTAGCACTCGATTGGGCGATTCAGTCTCGTTCGATTGCCTGGGCTAAGGAGGCAAAAGCTCGAGCCAGAGTAGAAGAGCTTAGCTCAGCCATCGATAACCTGCAGGCTTATTGCAATACTCTACATGAAGAAGTTCATGTACTGTATTCACAATTGCACCCCTAATGTGCCTGAGGATCCTGTCGGGACAGAAGCCGGACCTTCTCATGTAGCGGGAGAAGCTTTTGGTTGCAAATTGGACCTTTTCAGGCCCCCTCCCTCTATGAAGTTGGTTGATGAGTGGTCTCCTACGCCCGACAACGAGGCTAGCTGGAGCAACGGGAAGGAGGAGTAGAATAGTATAGTATAATAGTAGAAATAGTAGTGATGTATAATAAGTGGTGTAATCCTGTTGTAAAAATTCGAGTCTGTAACATTACTCTTTTTAGTAATGTAAAATGGATGGTTTTCTTTGGCATATCATATTGTTTTACAAATGTTTGTTGCCACAGATACCTTCCCGGACTCGTGCTCAGGATGGGGCTAGTACCTCCCATGGGAGGGAGGTAACACCAAACCCACCTCCAGTCCCTCCCACACTTGCCGAGGCTATCGCCGCCTTGGTAAATGCTACATCAGATAATACCCGCTTCCTGCGGGAGATGGCAGGTCAACAACTTCAACAACAAGGCGGGCGGGGCTATTCGCAAGGCCCCCGTGAGACATCTTATTTGGACTTCTCTGAAACACGCCCCCCGTTGTTCATCAAGGCTGAAGACCCTTTAGAGGCGGACGAATGGATCCGCGTCATTGAGCAGAAATTCGGACTTCTTCGATGTTCCGAAACTCAGAAGCCCCTGTTTGCAGCTTAGCAATTGCGTGGCCCTGCCAGCACTTGGTGGGGAAACTTTGTGGCCGTTCAGCCGGCAAATCATCAGATTACCTGGGATGAATTTAAGATAGCCTTCAGAGAGCATTACATACCAGAGGGAGTACTCCACATGAAACAGGAGGAATTCATGAAGTTGAAGCAAGGCGGAGATACTGTCACCCAGTATCTCAATAAATTTAATCACTTATCTCAGTATGCAATTGACCAAGTCAACACCGACATAAAGAAGAAAAACTGTTTCATGAGGGGTTTAAATGATTGGATGCAAAGGAAAATGGCTACCTGCATCGACCTCACATACGGAAGGGCTGTCAGCACAGCGCTGGCAGTCGAATCTAAATATACAAGTTCTGGAAAGTCCAAGGGGAGTAGAGGTAATAGGTCTAATCAGGGCCCCGAGAAAAGGCAACGGTTAGTTATCCGGCCTTTTAATCATGGTCGTTCTTCATCACGTCCACCCTACTTCCCATTCAAACAACCAGTGTTCATCCGTCCCAATGCTGCCCCCACTACAACAAGTCAGCCGGGTGCCCCTGGCACTCGTTTCCCGCCCTTCCCAGTCCGTCAACAGGTTGTTTTAATTGCGGAAAATCTGGGCATTTTATTAAGGATTGCCCTTACCCGAAGCAGAATCGCACAAACAATCAACAAGGTACTGGGAATTTTTCTCAAGCTAAGGGAAATGCGGGCAAGAATACAAAGAAGACGGGATGAATTTACTACACTCAAGTGGCCACCACACCGGACGGTGAACCGGTAATGATGGGTACGTTCCTTGTGGCCAATCATCCCGCAATTGTTCTTTCTGATTCTGGTGCTTCACATACATTCATCAGCAAGAAATTTGTGGAGCAACACTGCATTCCATACCATGAATCAAAAGAAGGGTTTAAAATTCAGTCACCTGGGGTGATGAGGACATCACTATGAGTACGACTACACCAGCAGCACCTCAACATCAAGCGCCACATCCTTCATTAGCTAGGGCCAATCACTCGGACCCGTGCCAGAGATCTTAACTTCGTCATTGTACTAAAGAATGAGGGCTCAGAAGAATAGACGACCAGCCCAACTGCGGCCCATAGTGGATGACCTAGGGTTGGCCGCCCCTAGGGGCTGCGCCCCCTCTCTATTTAAACAGGAGCTACGCCTGCTTTGTTCTTGGAGTTTTGTTTTACATTAGCTTTAGCTACTCTCGAACACGTGCAAATCTGCGCTGTCTTCGTGTATTCAGAACTCCACCCTCGAGTAATAGATTAGATTGCTCGCATCTTTTTCTTGTTCGTTTTTCGATTGCGCACAGGAAACGATCTTCGTGATCAGGCCGATCTCGCATCAGCAAGGTCGGTAACCACAGGGAGTTGGTTCAGCGATTGCATTGGCGCCTCGGGCTTGCTCGTCGTAGTCGGATCGCAAGGGTCATCTTCCGCCAAATCGGAATTATCTCTACTCGCCGAAAGATCGGGCACCTCTGCTACATCAATTGGTATCAGATTTCCAGGTTGATCGGTGAGTTTATCGAGTGTTTTTTTCTCCTAAAGTCCACAAAACCACATAAAAATTCAGGTTAGACCTTATACCAGCACCCTTTTGAGCCTCGCACCATCTTTCAATAATCTGCATTGTTGAATTTGTGTGCTTTCGCGTCATTTGTTGCTGGTCGCATTGTGTTTTTTCTCACCATCCTTCTTCTTCCTTGTTTTTCTCTTTCGGTTACATCAAACCCTAGCGTGTCGCAACCATCTTCCTTGTTTTTCTCCTTCCATTACATCAAACCCTAGCGCGCCGCAACCATCTTCCTTGTTTGTCTCCTTCGGTTACATCAAACCGATTCAACGCCACAAACCGAGTCAACGCCGCTTCCTTGTTTTTCTCCTTCGGTTACGTAAAAAAAACAGAAACAAAAAAAAGAAAATAAAAAAAAGAAAAATAAAGAGAAAGGATAGAACCACGAGAACAAACAAAAAAATAGGGAAAGGAAACAAAGCGGTTGTCTCATCTCGGTCGTTTTAACCATAACTTGAGGTACCTTCCTTAAACCGGGCATTGAGCAAAAATTTGGACTTCTTCGATGTTCCGAAACTCAGAAGCCCCTGTTTGCAGCTTAGCAATTGCATGGCCCTGCCAGCACTTGGTGGGGAAACTTTGTGGCCGTTCAGCCGGCAAATCATCAGATTACCTGGGATGAATTTAAGGTAGCCTTCAGAGAGCATTACATACCAGAGGGAGTACTCCACATGAAACAGGAGGAATTCATGAAGTTGAAGCAAGGCGGAGATATTGTCACCTAGTATCTCAATAAATTTAATCACTTATCTCATTATGCAATTGACCAAGTCAACACCGACATAAAGAAGAAGAACTATTTCATGAGGGGTTTAAATGATTGGATGCAAAGGAAAATGGCTACCTGCATCGACCTCACATACGGAAGGGCTGTCAGCACAGCGCTGGCAGTCGAATCTAAATATACAAGTTCTGGAAAGTCCAAGGGGAGTGGAGGTAACAGGTCTAATTAGGGCCCCGAGAAAAGGCAACGGTTAGTTATCCGGCCTTTTAATCAGCGTCGTTCTTCATCACGTCCACCCTCCTTCCCATTCAAACAACCAGTGTTCATCCGTCCCAATGTTGCCCCCACGACAACAAGTCAGCCGGGTGCTCCTGGCACTCGTTTCCCGGCCCTTCCCAGTCCGTCAACAGGTTGTTTTAATTGCGGAAAATCTGGGCATTTTATTAAGGATTGCCCTTACCCGAAGCAGAATCGCACAAACAATCAACAAGGTACTGGGAATTCTTCTCAAGTTAAGGGAAATGCGGGCAAGAATACAAAGAAGACAGGACGAATTTACTACACTCAAGTGGCCACCACACCGGACGGTGAACCAGTAATGATGGGTACGTTCCTTGTGGCCAATCATCCCGCAATTGTTCTTTTTGATTCTGGTGCTTCACATACATTCATCAGCAAGAAATTTGTGGAGCAACACTGCATTCCATACCATGAATCAAAAGAAGGGTTTAAAATTCAGTCACCTGGGGTGATGAGGACATCACTATGAGTACGACTACACCAGCAGCACCTCAACATCAAGCGCCACTTCTTCATTAGCTGGGCCAATCACTCGGACCCGTGCCAGAGATCTTAACTTCGTCATTGTACTAAAGAATGAGGGCCCAGAAGAATAGACGACCAGCCCAACTGCGGCCCATAGTGGATGACCTAGGGTTGGCCGCCCCTAGGGGCTGCGCCCCCTCTCTATTTAAATAGGAGCTACGCCTCCTTTGTTCTTGGAGTTTTGTTTTACATTAGCTTTAGCTACTCTCGAACACGTGCAAATCTGTGCTGTCTTCGTGTATTCAGAACTCCACCCTCGAGTAATAGATTAGATTGCTCGCATCTTTTTCTTTTTCGTTCTTCGATTGCGCACAGGAAACGATCTTCGTGATCAGGCCGATCTCGCATCAGCAAGATCCGTAACCACAGGGAGTTGGTTCAGCGATTGCATTGGTGCCTCGGGCTTGCTCGTCGTAGTCGGATCGCAAGGGTCATCTTCTGCCAAATCGGAATTATCTCTACTCGCCGAAAGATCGGGCACCTCTGCTACATGAATTGGTATCAGATTTCTAGGTTGATCGGTGAGTTTATCGAGTGTTTTTTTTCTCCTACATTCCACAAAACCACATAAAAATTCAGGTTAGACCTTATACCAGCACCCTTTTGAGCCTCGCACCTTCTTTCAATAATCTGCATTGTTGAATTTGTGTGCTTTCGCGTCATTTGTTGTTGGTCGCATTGCGTTTTTTCTCACCATCCTTCTTCTTCCTTGTTTTTCTCTTTCGGATACATCAAACCCTAGCGCGCCGCAACCATCTTCCTTGTTTTTCTCCTTCGATTACATCAAACCCTAGCGCGCCGCAACCATCTTCCTTGTTTCTCTCCTTCGGTTACATCAAACCGAGTCAACGCCACAAACCGAGTCAACACCGCTTCCTTGTTTTTCTCCTTCGGTTACGTCAAAAAAAAAACAGAAACAAAAAAAGAAAAGAAAAATAAAGAGAAAGGATAGAACCAGAGAACAAACAAAAAAAATAGGGAAAGGAAACAAAGCGGTTGTCTCATCTCGGTCGTTTTAACCATAACTTGAGGTACCTTCCTTAAACCGGGCATTGAGCAGAAATTTGGACTTCTTCGATGTTCCGAAACTCAGAAGCCCCTGTTTGCAGCTTGGCAATTGCGTGGCCCTGCCAGCACTTGGTGGGGAAACTTTGTGGCCGTTCAGCCGGCAAATCATTAGATTACCTGGGATGAATTTAAGATAGCCTTCAGAGAGCATTACATACCAGAGGGAGTACTCCACATGAAATAGGAGGAATTCATGAAGTTGAAGCAAGGCGGAGATACTGTCACCCAGTATCTCCATAAATTTAATCCCTTATCTCAGTATGCAATTGACCAAGTCAACACCGACATAAAGAAGAAGAACTGTTTCATGAGGGGTTTAAATGATTGGATGCAAAGGAAAATGGCTACCTGCATCGACCTCACATACGGAAGGGCTGTTCAGCACAGCGCTGGCAGTCGAATCTAAATATACAAGTTCTGGAAAGTCCAAGGGGAGTGGAGGTAACAGGTCTAATCAGGGCCCCGAGAAAAGGCAACAGTTAGTTATCCGACCTTTTAATCAGGGTCGTTCTTCATCACGTCCATCCCTCCTTCCCATTCAAACAACCAGTGTTCATCCGTCCCAATGCTGCCCCCTCTACATCAAGTCAGCCGGGTGCCCCTGGCACTCATTTCCCGGCCCTTCCCAGTCCGTCAACAGGTTGTTTTAATTGCGGAAAATCTGGGCATTTTATTAAGGATTGCCCTTACCCGAAGCAGAATCGCACAAACAATCAACAAGGTACTGTGAATTCTTCTCAAGCTAATGGAAATGCGGGCAAGAATACAAAGAAGACGGGACGAATTTACTACACTCAAGTGGCCACCACACCGGACGGTGAACCGGTAATGATGGGTACGTTCCTTGTGGCCAATCATCCCGCAATTGTTCTTTTTGATTCTGGTGCTTCACATACATTTATCAGCAAGAAATTTGTGGAGCAACAATACATTCCATACCATGAATCAAATGAAGGGTTTAAAATTCAGTCACCTAGGGTGATGAGGACATCACTATGAGTACGACTACACCAGCAGCACCTCAACATCAAGCGCCACTTCCTTCATTAGCTGGGCCAATCACTCGGACCCGTGCCAGAGATCTTAACTTCGTCATTGTACTAAAGAATGAGGGCCCAGAAGAATAGATGACCAGCCCAACTGCGGCCCATAGTGGATGACCTAGGGTTGGCCGCCCCTAGGGGCTGCACCCCCTCTCTATTTAAATAGGAGCTGCACCTCCTTTGTTCTTGGAGTTTTGTTTTTACATTAGCTTTAGCTACTCTCGAACACGTGCAAATCTGCGCTGTCTTCGTGTATTCAGAACTCCACCCTCAAGTAATAGATTAGATTGCTCGCATCTTTTTCTTGTTCGTTCATCGATTGCGCACAGGAAACGATCTTCGTGATCAGGCCGATCTCGCATCAGCAAGGTCGGTAACCACAGGGAGTTGGTTCAGCGATTGCATTGGCGCCTCGGGCTTGCTCGTTGTAGTCGGATCGCAAGGGTCATCTTCCGCCAAATCGGAATTATCTCTACTCGCCGAAAGATCGGGCACCACTGCTACATCATGGGGGACAAATATTTACTAGGGAAGTGGCTTTCCAAGTGCCCGTAACATTGGCCGGACGGGACTTTCCTACTAATATGATTGTTCTGAAAGGCCAAGACATAGATGTGATTTTGGGCATGAATTGGTTGGCCCAACATAAAGCGACCCTCAGCACTGATTAGAGAACCATCAGGTTGAGTCACAACCAAGAGGAAATTCTTTTGTCTATCCCCATTCCAGCTAAAACTACTGGCAGAATATATGAAGCCATTATACCGGAGATCAAGCATATTTCGATAGTATGTGAGTTCACAGATGTCTTTCCAGAAGATTTGCCTGGATTGCCACCTGAAAGAGATGTAGAGTTTGTAATTGAGTTGAAAGCCCGGTATGGCTCCCATTTCTAGAAGATCGTACCGGATGCCTCCAAATGAGCTGGCAGAACTAAAAATTCAATTACAAGATCTACTAGAGAAAGGATTCATCCGGCCAAGCTCAGTCACCATGGGGTTGTCCAGCCATCTTCGTCAAGAAGAAGGATCAAACATTACAGATGTGCGTGGATTATCGACCCCTTAATGAGGTCACTATCAAGAACAAGTACCCTCTTCCACAGATTGACATTTTATTTGATCAACTGACCGGGGCGAGGGTATTCTCCAAGATTGATCTCAGATTGGGCTATCATCAGATCCGTATTCGGCCCGAGGATATACCAAAAACCGCATTCACTACACGATATGGATTATTTGAATACTTGGTAATGTCGTTCGGACGGACAAATGCTCCTGCCCACTTCACTTATCTGATGAACTCGGTATTCATGCCCGAGTTGGACAAATTTGTGGTGGTCTTCATAGATGATATTTTGATATATTCAAAGAATGAAGAGGAGCATGCTCAACATTTACGGATCGTATTGACGCGCCTAAGGGAACATCAATTATACGCCAAGTTCAGAAAGTGCGCATTTTGGCTGGAAGAAATTCAATTTCTGGGACATGTGTTATCTGCCAGGGGGATTGCGGTAGATCCCAGCAAGGTCAAGGATATCTTGGAGTCGAAACCCCCAACCACTGTTCATCAAGTTCGATGTTTCCTTGGACTAGCTGGCTATTACCGCCGATTTATACCAGATTTTTCTAAGCTTGTGAAGCCAATCACAAGTCTATTGAAAAATGAGATTAAATTTAATTGGTCTTCAAAGTGTAATGAAGCTTTTGAACAATTGAAGGTATTATTAACCACTGCTCCGGTATTGGCTCAACCGGATATCAATAAGCCCTTTGATGTGTATTGTGATGCATCAGGCAGTGGTCTCGGCTGTGTATTAATGCAAGAAGGCCGAGTAATAGCGTATGCTTCAAGGCAGTTGCGCCGGCATGAGGAACATTACCCAACTCATGATCTAGAGCTAGCTGCAGTGGTTCATGCCCTGAAGATTTGACGTCATTATCTACCGGGTAATATCTGTCACATTTATACAGATCATAAAAGCTTGAAGTATATCTTCACCCAGTCAGAGTTGAACATGAGATAAAGGCGATGGCTTCAGCTTATTAAGGACTATGAATTGGAAATTCATTATCATCCAGGAAAAGCAAATGTAGTGGCAGATGCACTCAGTCGCAAGGCCTCCTGCCATTGTTTAACTATGAGGACTTCCGACAATACACTATGCCAGGAGATGGAGAAGTTAAACCTGGGAATGATCCAACAAGGAGCCTTAAGTCAACTAAAGCTTAAGTCAGTCCTTTTACAAAGGATAATTGATGCCCAAAAGAGTGATGAGGAAATAAAGTGCATTCATGAGAAGATAGAAGCTGGAAAAGCCAACTACTTCTGAAGAGATAGTCAAGGTGGTGTATGGTTCAACAACAGCATAGTGGTACCTGAAAATGAAGAGGTTCGCCAGCAAATTCTGGACGAAGCACATCTTAGTCGCTATTCTATTCATCCTGGGAGCACTAAGATGTATCATGATCTAAAACAGTATTATTGGTGGACAAAGATGAAGGTTGAAATCGCACGCTATGTGGCTAGGTGTGACACTTGTAAACGTGTTAAGGCCATACACCTAAAAGTTGCTGGTCCATTACAATCTTTACAAGTACCAACATGGAAATGGGAAGATATTAGTATGGACTTTATTGTGGGATTGCCCAGAACCGCGAAGGGGTATTATTCTATCTGGGTTATTGTTGACCGGCTTACGAAAATTGCTCATTTTCTGCCAGTCAAGACAGTTTACCCAGTTGCTATTTATGCCCAATTGTACATTGCTCGTATTCTCAGTTTGCACGGTATTCTGAAGACTATAGTGTCGGATCGTGGACCCCAATTCGTATCCAAATTTTGGGACGAACTTCATAAATCCCTGGGTACCAAATTGCTCCACAGTTCGGCCTATCATCCTCAAACAGGTGGGCAGACTGAGAGGGTCAATCAAATACTTGAAGATATGCTGCGAGCATGTGTTCTAGAGTTTCCACAGAAATGGGATGATTGTTTACCATTAGTAGAGTTCTCATATAATAATAGCTATCAAGAAAGCATTAAGATGGCACCCTTCGAGGCTTTATATGGACGACGATGTCATACTCCGCTAAATTGGTCGGAACCAGGGGAAAGAAGTTTCTTTAGGCCAGATATGGTAAAGGAAACTGAGGAAAAAGTTCAGCGAATAATTCATAATTTGAGGAAATCTCAAGCTCATCAGAAAAGTTACGCAGACAAATGACGGATGCCCTTACACTTTCTGGTTGGAGATTATGTCTACCTGAAAGTTTCACCAATGAAGGGTGTATCGCGTTTCGGGGTTAAAGGGAAGCTTGCACCCCGATACATTGGTCCTTTCCCTATACTTGAGCAATGTGGACCAGTGGCATATCGACTTCAACTACCCGAAACCTTGTCTGTTGTACATAATGTGTTCCACGTGTCTCAACTAAAGAAGTGCCTTCGAGTTCCAGATCGAACTATTGAAGTAACATATGTTGTCCTTGAGCCAGACTTGACGTATTCTGAACATCCCATTCAAGTCTTGGATCAAAAGGACGTGATTACCCGAAGAAGATACAGTGGAACCAACATTCCGAAGATGAGGCTACTTGGGAAACTCAAGGTTTCTTAGATAATAATTTCCCAGGCTTTTTAGCCTCATGTAATTTGTAAAGTGTTTAAAATTGTTGTAATAAAGGAGTGAGCCCCAAACCACCCCTGCCTTGTGCCAAAACTCAGACAATAAAAATGTGAAGCATTTCCTTTTCCACTACTTACCCTAGGACTTTTAATCTCGGGACGAGATTCTTTTATGGGGGAAAGGATGTAACACCCCTGCTGTTACTATCACTAAAATTTGAGCATAACATCATGAGCATCAGCCTTTGCATATGTTTGGCACACCTAGAGAGCATTCACTAGGCAAAAAAATTTCAAACAAGTTGTACTGATATGGCATTTTGCAAATAAGACCCTAGTGTAGGGTACTTAACCTCAAGTAAGGATCTGAGGGGTAAAACAGGAGCCAAATAGAGAAAACCCTAAAGTTTAAAAGTGATAATCATAAAAAGTTACCAAGGATGGACCTACATTACATTTACACCCCTGAGATGCCAGAAACCATAATTGAAACCCTGGAAAACCCTAAATCCAAACCCTAGGGGCCTATGTGCAAAAATAGTGCACTTGTGGACTAAAGTGCAAAAACCATGTTAAATAAGTATCCTAAGTCATTTGGTTCACAAATATGTGGATTTGTAAGCTAAACCTTGGATTTTGGACCTATTTGCAAAATGGACCCCATTTAGGGTTCTATGCTAAGTCTGAAATCAGTGTTATAAGCTCAACTTTGGAGCTATATAATTTTCAAATTATTAAGAATTTGACCTAGGTCACCACATCAACTTTATAGATCTATGAAAGGAGAACAACTTTGCTTAAGAGTGTAAGCATAGTTATTGAGAAGAAATTAGAGAATAGTGAGCCCAAAGATGGGTTGTCAGACCACAACAATCTGAAGATTACATTGTCAGTGGCATTGAGTCATCTTTGGAGACAATTTATGACTAATCTAGTAAGAATTTGTCCCATGGCTGCTATAACAAAGATAGAGATGGTATATTGGTCTACAATTTTGATGCAGAGCCTTGGATTAGTTGCCATATGAGTTTGAGAGAAAATCGAGCTCAAAGATTGACTGTCAGGTTCATCTGAATGAAATTTGCCATGGTACAGTGACCTGATGAGGATCAGACCGCCAGCGCAGAGTGCTCACCGCCGGCGACCTCTTTGCCGGGATTCGTGCCACGGGCGTAAGGATTTCGTTCACCGGGTAAAGATCTCGTCGCGGATGTGTATAAGCTACTGCGGCCTCGCTGTCCCCTGCCCCTTTTCACCAGCGACATGGCCTCATGGCCGTCACCGGAGTTGCCGTGCTTTACTACGGCTGTGCCACGCTCCAAGCCTTTCACCACGTCGTCGCTAGCCGCACCAGCTCACCGGTAAACGCTGTAGCTCCTCAACTGGTGATCACCGGAGGAAGCGCCACGGTGAAAGCCACCCATCCCCTACTCCAGTATCCCTGTTTCCCTCCGGCCACCAGCACAACCTTGCGAAATTGGACACCACCATTGATGGGATCTATAAATTGAGCCCCCCCTCAGCTTCGCCATGTATTCCAGCAGCTACTGCACCAACCTGCATCCCAAACCCCCCACCAGAGAGCACTAATTTCGGATTCTCCCCAAAACGCTTAAGAACTCGCTCGTTTTAGCCTCACTGCGGCCAGCGCGATTCAGGTCAGCCCACACCTTCTGCTCCCTCGTTTGAGTATTCTCATAACCCTGTGATGCTTACCGAACCACCGAATTGAACTAGGAGCCCACCAATCACTAGGAACACGAGCACATGTCCGCGCCGTTCGCTATCCTCGCGGGTAGAGCTAGGCAGATCACCAACCATGAAATTAAGTTGGGGAAAATGATCGGGGAGGGTTCAATTCGGTGACAGCCGCTCGGGAGCGCCAGTATTTGCGTTAATTGGCCAGTACACGAGCTCGCTGGAGCTCTCTACGACATTGTTCGCCGCCAGGGACGTATTTGGGGAAGAAGCGAAGTTCCAGGGACCTCAGTGCAAGGTGTCAGTGACTCTAAGATATTCGGTAGAACATTTTGCATATTAGTTAAGACCTCGGGGCGTTTTCGCAAAATCTACAGGCGCACGCGCGCGGGCGAGCTTCTACTGTTGCTGGGCCGATCTGGATCACATTGGGTCCAATACTGTTGCAAGTTTTTCTTTTTCTTCTAGAGCCAAATAAATTCTAGAAAATTGTATAAAAATCCTAAAAATGTCCAACCAATTTTCTTAGATTCCTGATTTTCCATAGTATTTAATAAAAATAGTTTTATGATTTTTAGATCAAATAAAGAATTTTGGAGCATTTAAAATAGCTTAAAATATTGGTTCTGGATATTTAGAGAATAGATAATAATTCCAAAATTGCCCAAACTTTTTATGTAAACTCAAAACATTATTCAGAAGCTGGTGCGGAACCTCAGGGAGGGAATTGTTTTTACATTGACATCTGCAGATCCGAGCCTGACTCACCCATAAACGAAGGCAAGCCCCGGTGCATCAAACCCCTTCCTTGTGTTTTTAAATAATTTCTGCACACTTTAAGTCTTGTGAAATGTGCATTAGGTTTATAAGAGTTACTTGGAACCTTTTGATGCATTGCCTTCCTTGATATCCACACCTTTATAGATACTTCTGTTGAAGTATCAAAACATGATTTACAAAAATGCTTAGCCCTGCTTAGATCTTGTGGATAGGGGTTGTCCTTAGCCTAGCTCGAGAAAGGATGGCTTCTACCTGCAAGAATATTTTCATCTAAAGCATGCTGGGATCTTACTGCAAAGCTACCTATAATGCTCTCTTCATCCTAAGGAACACAGAATAGTCCTAAGGATGAAAGTATTTAACTTGCGACTTGGGCTAGGAACAGGTGATGCTCCGCCCGGGTCAATTAAGGATTGGATGCGTATGTAGGCCTGCTAGATCAAGGACTATCTTAACTGGCCACATGCCCAAGAATGGGACAGGATAAGCTTTGCCTCGGGCAGACTAATAACAGAATAAGATAACACGCAATGGGCATGGAGCGATGGCGAGAGTAGCGTGTACCCTCCGTGGAAAGAGGCTGGACGGTGGTGTATCTATGCTCTCGGTTGGCATGAACCTGATCTGGTCTTAAGAACCCCGGTGGCGAGTTGACATATGCAAGGGTTAAGTGCTACATATGTCGTGTGGTTGGAGATCCTCAGCTGAGTAAATCGATTCAGATCGCCGTTATATCCCCGGAGAGTGGAGACTTGATCACTGACCTACAACCTAAGTCAGGATGTGAATCTCATGAATAAAAAGGATGTTGTATTGATGTAATGGTAAAAGTAGATCATATGCAAACATAGTCTATTAATATTTAATCTAGTGTTAAAATATTGAAAGTAATGTCTCACTTTAGTAAGCTATTTCTGCAAAGGTATCTAAGTTGAATTTTTAAAGCCTCTCCTTGATTCCCAACTCTAGCATACCCTTGAGAGTCTTTTCCTTAGTCGGGTAAGACTAGCTAAGTAATTCCATACTTAGGGTTTTATTCCCTATTGTTTTTAGGTGAGGAAGCAACCAACTTTTGTTGCTTCTGTTCCAAGGTGGTCTCCAAAGAAGAAAATCAAGAGTAAAGCTGCGGGAAGAAGGGTTCCTCCATAAGAACTTTTGTTCAAAAACTTATGGGAGGGGTATTTGCCTCCCTTGGTTCTGTAATATTAATACTATGCACTCGTAGGTAATATCCTGGTCTGTAATATATAACTTTGTCTTACTTTTAAATAAATGTAAGCTTATGTAATCGCTTCCGCATTTTCGTATCTCTAATGATCTGTAATGTCTACGTGACTGTTGAAACGCTCTTGGGAAAGGTAAGAAAAGCAGATACCGAACTTATCAAGTAATTCAGGGGCACCTATAGGGTTGTCTGAGGTCCGTCGGACAAGGACAACTGTAGGTGGGCCTAATGACTTTGGAGGTTCCGTCTCACTACACAGGAAGCCGACTGGGGGTTTGCCGCTGATGAGGACATCAACACCAACACGAGTACATCTACACCAGTAGCACCTTTTGCAGCCCAGCACCATCTTCCCCAGTCCAGGCGCCACCCCTTCCACCTGGGCCAGTAACTCGGGCCCGTGCAAGAGAATTGAACTACATCATGCTGCTTAAAGAACGAAGGCCCAGAAGATTAGAAGATGGCCCAACAGGAAGGCCCGGATGGGGCGCCTAGGGAAGTCATGAACAGTAACAACGGTACTGTAGCGCCGGCCCTACTGTTCACGCCTCTCCTCTATTTAGTCAGAGTCCTGTTTCATTTAGAACTTGAGTTTTGTTTTACATCTAGCTTTAGCTACCCCAGAACATGCACAAATACGTGCTGTCCTCTGTGATTCAGAACTCCACCTCGAGTGATATTAAGATTGCTCGCATCTTTTTATTGTTCGTTCTTCGATTGCGCACAGGAAACGATCTTCATGATCAGGCCGATCTCGCATCAGCAAGGTCGGTAACCATTGGGAGTTGGTTCAGCGATTGTATTGGCTGCTTCCGGTTCGCTTGTCGTAGTCGGATCGTGAGGGTCTACTTCCACCAAATCGGAATTATCTCCACTCACCAAAAGATCGGGCACTCCAGCTCTATCAGCCACTAACCCACGCCTAGAACTCATCGTAATCTTGGAACTCCTGGAAGTCCTCCTCCACGGCTTCATCTTCTCCTGAGCAATGGTTGCAATACGGACAACCTGGTGGGGGGTTTGGTGTGTAAAGCAAGGGTGAGTACACATCAACATACTCAGCAAAATGTCCCGTTTGGCTGTAGTGGACTAGCTTTATGTGGAGTTAAGTCAAGCAGTTGCTTTTAGTTGGTCAGGTTATTATTACTATTAGAAAGCTAGGTTTTAGCATTAACCCAAGTTATTAACCCAATGTATCCTTTCCAAATGGAAAGAATACCACTTACCATTACCATAAGCATAACCAAAATGATCATCCTCATCACCACTTGTAAACCACACATCTCTGATCAAGTATCTCTAATCACTAGAGCTCCCTTGGCCTCTCATAACCGCGAGTACGACTGATATATTAGTTTCATAACACTCTGCAGAGGTTGCGCACTTTACCCACAAGCCATGATTCCCTCTTGCCTCGGGCTGATCAAACCCTTAAACACTACCAAGGTGAATAGGCAGGGTCTCACTACGTAGCCTTTACAAAGATTCCCTGAGGTTGTAGCCGCCCGTTAGTTTTCCTAAATGCACTGCACTCCTCCCCAAGGAGCGAACCAACCTTGGCAGAGCGAGCCGCATACACCGAGCCCCATTAACGGCATGACAGGCGAAGCGAACTACACCCCAGTTCCTCTAATTACTCAGCTAAGGGCGTCCCACTCCACCCTCATGGTTGCACTGTTTTCCCAGGCGATCATCCAACGAACCAGTCCTTACGGAGAGGCACTCGAGAAACAGCTCGAGCCCCCTTAAATGTCACAGTACCATCATCATAATCAAAAGGGAAAATAGTGTATCATAGATAATCTCATCATGTTCATTGATTAAGGTGAAGCACTAGCATAAAGCTAAACCATAATAACCCAACCAAAATAGGTAAACAAGGACAAGATAAATAAAAGCTCGTCAATCCTTAGGTATAAACTGTGTAAATGCGGGGAGTGAATTATAAGAATGACTAGGACATAGATGGGTCAAGGGACACTTGCCTTCACCAACCGACTGCTGCTCAGGGTCTTCACCTACAACTCCTTCAGACTCCGCCAACTGACCGTTATCTATATGAGTTTCAAACATACATTCCACACATTTAATACAAAAGAACAGTACACCAAACAATAGAATGCAATAAATAAACACACGTTCGACGCAGGGCTCACACCTATGACTAAGCGAGAAAGAGAAAGTAACGATCGAGGCTACGGTCGAGAAGCGATCACGTCACACGATTATAAATTAAAATACTCGCCTAAACAGAATGGTATTAATTTGGCCATCGCGTTTAGCATAGGGTAAAGTCATGTTCCATGTTTAATCATTATAAGCAGATAAAGGTGAATTAAAGGGAATTGTCGAGCGGCGAGACGCGCGACACAACACTTAAATTGAAATAGAAACAAACGACTCGTCGCGCTGATAGAGCGCGCAACGAGACACTGGTAATAATTATAAAGAGACGTTAAGCGTCGCGCGACGAAACGCACGATGGCATACATCAACCAAACTGAATTTAAAATGGAACGTCGCACGACTGGACACACGACGTCATAGATTAAACAACCTGAAATTAAAATGGATCATCGCGCGAGGAAGCGCACGACGCAGCACATTAATAGAATCTGAAATCAAACAAATTCAGTCGCGCGATGAATCGCGAGACGTAGCACGCTAACTAAATAGGGATTAAAATTATTTAAAACCAAGAATCAATCACCGCGCGTGTGGGGCTGCGCACGCGGGAACGCGTTGGGTGAACGGGAGGCGCGAGGCCACGCGAGCCGCGCTGGGACGCACGTAGGGACCGCACCGGGGGACCACGCTGCCGAAGGCAGGGGCCACACACCGAGAGCCGCGCGCACCAGGGCCTGGGACAGCCACGCGCAGGGGCCGAGGGGCCGCGCGCACTGGGGGCCGAGGAACCGCGCGCAGGGGCCGAGGGGCCACGCGCACCGGGGCTGGGGAGCCGCGCGTAGGGGGCCGGGGGGGCGTGCGCCGGGGAATGGGGAACCGCGTGCACCGGGGCCGGGGAGCCGCGCGCAATGGCTGGGACGGCTGTGTCGCTGGGGGGCCAGAGGGACCGCACGAGGGGGCCAAGGGGCCGCGCGTGAGGGGCGCCAGGGAGCCACGAGCGGGGGGGGGGGGGCCGAGGGGCCACGCCTCGGGGAGGCCGAGGGGCCACGCGTGAGGGAGGCCGAGGGGGCCACGCCGTTAAGGAGGTCGAGGGGCCACACGCGAGGGGGGCCGAGGGGCCGCGCCGTCGGGGACCAGGGAGCCACGCCGGGGGGCCGAGGGGCCATGCGTCGGGGAGGCCGAGGGGTCGTGCCGCCGGGGGCCGAGGAGCCACACTAGGGGCCGCACATGAGGAGGGCTGGGGGACCACGCCGGGGGGTGCCAGGGAGTCGCGCTGGGGGGACCTAGGGGCCACGCGCCGGGGAGGCCGAGGGGCCGCGCGCGAGGGGCTCCAGGGGCGCGCGCACGCACGGGAGAAGAAGGGGGCGTGCGCAGGGAAGGGAAGGGGAGGAAGAGGAAGAGAGAGGGAGGGGAGGGGAGCTCACCTCGGGGCCCAAATCTGGCGATCACTGTCTCCAAAACCTAGGGCACCACGAGGAGAGGGAGAGAGAGGGGTGGGAGAGGAGGTTGCTGCGCGGGAGAATTGAATGAGGGAAAGAGAGACAAGGGGAGGGGGCGCACGCTTAGGGGAGGGGCAAGGCGCCAGGGGCGCTCGGGCCGAAGCCAGGCCGAGCTAGGCCGGGCTAGGCCAGGCTGGGCCGCACCACGGGTCAAAATCCAATGGCACACACAACCACAGATCAGAATCCAATTGTGAATCGAAATCTAGAACGAGACGAGGCGAACACGCAACGACACCTGACAAAGAAATATCATTCGGCATGATGCAACACCCATGTCAACTTAGGTTTTGTTTACACATGATATGGACACCGGTCGCTATACTGCTTTGAAATTGGGGAGAATGAGTGAAACGAGAAAAAAAGGAGTAACGCCTGAATTTGGTGAGTAAAAAGAAGAAAAAAATTCCACCCCCAAATTCAGGGCGTTACAAACCTATCCCCCTTAAAAGAATCTCGCCCTCGAGATTCAAGGTTGGCTAGCAAAGGGATCAGGGTATTTGGCCATCAGATCATCTTCATGGTCCCATGTTGCTTCTTCCTCAGAGTGGTGACTCCATCTGACTTTGCACATTCTGATAGTTTTCCTCCGGGTCACTCTGTCTGCAGTCTCAAGAATATGCACTGGCTTCTCTATGTAGGTCAAGTCCTCCTGGACTTCCAGACCTTCCACTGGCAACTGCTATTCTGGCACACGCAGATACTTCCTCAACTGAGACACATGGAAGACATCATGCACTGCGGACAAGCCTTCTGGTAGACTGAGCTGATAGTTCACTTCTCCACGCCTTGCGAGAATCTAGTACGGACCAACATAGCGGGGTGCTAGCTTGCCTTTGACTCCGAATCTTCTGACTCCTCTGATAGGCGATACTTTCAGATAGACAAAATCTCCAACTTCAAAACTCAGCTCTCTCCTTCTTGTGTCTGCATAGCTACGCTGCCTTGATTGCGCTATCTTTAGATTCTTCCGAACCATCCTGATGTTCTCTTCAACTTCGAGCAAAATGTCTGGCCCGAACACATGCTTTTCTCCAGGTTGATCCCATTGCAATGGAGTCCTACAACTCCTTCCATAAAGCCCCTGAAATGGTGACATGTTCAAGCTGGCCTGGTAGCTATTATTATAGAAGAATTCTGCGTATGGTAATCTCTTGTCCCATCCGGACTGATCTTGCCATGCAGAAGCTCTCAACATATCTTCAAGGATTTGATTAGTTCTTTCAGTCTGACCATCTGTCTGCGGATGGTAAGATGAGCTGAAATTCAGATGTGTACCCAAAGCTTCATGCAACTGCTACCAGAAATGAGAGGTGAACTACGTTCCTCTGTCTGACACTATCTTCTTTGGCACACCATGAAGACAAATGATCCGGGACATGTACAACTCTGCCAATACTGCACTGTTGTAGTTGGTCTTGACAGGTATGAAGTGGGCTGACTTGGTTAAGCGGTCCACCACTACCCAAATGGAATCGTAGCCGGCTCGGGTGCGAGGCAATCTGACTATGAAATCCATACCGATTTCATCCCATTTCTACTGAGGAATTCGCAACGGCTGCAACAATCCAGCTGACCTCTAATGCTCTGCCTTGATCCTTTGGCAACTGTCACATATAGCCACATGCTCTACGATCTTCCTTTTCATTCTGTACCACCAGAATTTCTTCTTCAGATCTTGATACATCATCTCACTTCTAGGGTGTATGGAATAAGCTGACTCATGAGCTTCCTTGAGGATCAACTCCCGAATGGACTAGACATTGGGAACACACAAACGGTCCTTGAATCATACCACGCATCTTCTTGAAAATCTTTACCTCTTCCTTCCAGAATCAGATGCCGGATTTCACTGATCTTCTCATCGTTCTTCTATGCTTCTTTGATTTCCCGCTCCAAGGTGGGTTCTAACTCAACTGTCACTCCACGCATATTGTTCAGAAATCCGAGGCTCAACCTGTCAAACTCTTTAGCCAACTCATAAGGCATCGGATGAGCGACCATCATATTGACCTGACTTTTCCTCCTCAAAGCGTCTGCCACTATGTTCGCTTTGCCTGGATGGTAATGAATCTCCAATTCATAGTCCTTGATCAATTCTAACCATCTTTGTTGCCTCATGTTCAGCTCCGACTGAGTGAATATGTACTTCAGACTCTTGTGGTCTGTGTAAACATCGCTTTTCTGTCCATACAGATAGTGCCTCCATGTCTTCAGTGCATGAACCACTGCTGCCAACTCTAGGTCAGTGGATTGGGTAATTCTGCTCATGAACCTTCAGCTACCGGGACGAGTAAGCCACAACTCTTCCCTCCTGCATCAACACACATCCCAAACCAGTGTAACAAGCATCGCAATACACTAAGAAGGGCTTGTGCACATCGGGTAAGACTAAGATAGGCACTGTAGTCAACTTCTCTTTCAGCGCTTCGAAGGCTTCTTAGCATTTCTATGTCCACTTGAACTCAACCTTGTTGCCTAGCAAAGCTGTCATTGGTTTCACGATCTTCGAAAACCCTTCAATGAATCACCGATAATATCCGGCCATTCCAATAAAGCTTTTGATTCCTCGGGCATCTGTTGGCGCTTTCCAGTTCAGAATGTCTGCCACTTTCTTCGGATCCACTACCAATCCTTCTTTGTTAATTATGTGACCCAAGAACAGGACTTCGTCAATCCAGAATTCGCATTTGCTCAACTTTGCATACAGCTGGTGCTCTCGCAATCTCTGCAATACCATCTTCAAATGATTCACATGCTCTTCTTTACTTTGAGAATATATAAGAATGTCATTGATAAATACCACCACAAACTTATCAAGATAATCCATGAATACACTGTTCATCAGATTCATAAAGAAGGCTGGTGCATTCGTTAGACCAAAGGACATCACAGTGAACTCATACAACCCATACTTGGTAATGAATGCCATCTTCGGAATGTCTGAAGGTCGAATCCTGAACTGGTGATAACCTAACCTCAGATCTATCTTTGAAAACATGCTGGCTTCTCTCAACTGGTCGAACAGATCTTCTATTCTGGGCAAAGGGTACTTGTTCTTGATCGTGACCTTATTCAGAGCTCGATAATTGATACACATCCTCCTAGTGCCATCTTTCTTCTCCACGAACAAGACAGTGGCGGCCCAAGGCGAGGTGCTTGGCCTTATATAACCTTTCTCGGACAGCTCATCGATCTGCTTCTTAAGCTCAACCACCTCTGGTCCAGATACTCTGTAGGCTCTTTTAGAGATAGGGGCGATACCAGGAAGAAGTTCTATAGCAAACTCAACTTTCCGCTCTGGTGGCATGCTTGGTAAGTCTTTCGGGAACACATCTGGAAATTCTGACACAACCTTGATAATTTCGAGTGAATCTGGCTCCTTGCTATCAATAGCCATCTGATGACAACTTCCTTTCCTTGGCTCAGGCGGGACTAACTCGGTCACCACTTCCTCTCCTAGTGGGGACATCAACTTGATTGTTCTCTTATCACAACTGATAACTGCCTGATACTTATCTAGCCAATTCATCCCTAGGATGAGATCTATTCCCTGAGTACCCATTACTATGAGATTAGCGAGAAAGGCTATCCCCCTTATTTCCACACTTACGTTCAAGCAAATGATATTGGCTCAAATTCTACCACCTGTTGAGTCAATTTGGATGGGGTTTACATGGTAGTGATTGGAAGATTATGTGCTTCTACCCATGATGCAGTGATAAATGAATGTGTTGCTCCAGTATCAAATAACACTTCTGCAATATGGGAGTCGACTTGAAACATACCTACTGTCATGTCGGGGGTTTCCTAAATTGCTTTAGCCTCCAAGTGGTTCAGTCTCCCATGGTTGTAGCGTGGCTGAGAGCGGTTGCCTGCTCTAGGCTGGGGCACATTCTGCTTTGCTGGGGCACTGGGGCCTGACTGCTGCTGGGCTGCCTTCTTCGGACATTGCATCACCCAATGGCATTGCTCTCCACAATGGAAACATGCTCTGCTTCCACCCTGAACTGGTGTTGCTTGATTGTTCTGGTTGGTTGCTGGGGCAGGAAGACTAGGTGCCTGCTGGTTCTACCTCTAGAACTGACCTCCTCCTGACTGATTGTTCTGGCGATTCTGCTGCTAGTGCTGAGGGTAACTGCCTTTGGAACTGTTGCTGCTGAGGTGGGTGCTGGTTCTGCCTAAACTACTGAGGTGGGTTGCCTGGGAAACGAGGGCGATTGCTGCTTCCAGGCTGAGGTCCACTGATCTTACGCTTGCCATCCTCCATTTCCTTGCGCTTCCTCTCTGTCATAGTTGCTCTGTCGATCAGGTGCTGAAATGTGGGGAAGGTATGATTCACCAGCTGATACTGCAGAGGGTCAACCAAGCCTCTTAGGAAGCGATGCTGCCTCTTGGCATCTGTGTTGACATCCTCAGGAGCATAGCAGGACAGCTGCAGAAACTTGTCTCGATACTCACTGACAGACATTGACCCTTGCTTGAGTGCTAGGAACTCCTCCTTCTTCACTGTCATCAGCCCTGCTGGAATGTGGTACTGACGGAAGCTATCTCTGAATTCTTCCTAGGTGATGGTGTCGGGGTTGGCATGGGTGGCGAGATAAGACTCCCACCAAGACTGGGCTGCTCCTCTCAACAGATGGGGACCATACAGAACCTTCTCCCTATCATCGCACTGAGCGGTGTGCAACTCCCGCTCCACTGTGCGTAGCCAATCTTCAGCATACATGGGGTCAGAAGAATGAGCGAACACTGGGGGATGACCTCTCATGAATTCAGCACGCTTGTGTCTGGGCATCTGAGGCATCTGAGGCTGAGGTGGTGGCTGCTGCTGCTGCCGAATGGCGGCCAGAGTCTGACCAATGGCTTGAACTGCCTGAGTCTGCATCAAGAACATCTACTCAATGGTCATCGGGGGTGGTGGTGGCAGTTGCTGTTGCTGGGGTGCCTCATCCTGCGGGGCTGCATGCTCCTGCTGAGCATGCCTTCCTCCTCTACGCCTATTTTCTGACATCTGCAGAATGCAACCACATATCAGAACTGAGCTTGCAACTTGCAGCATAAGAAAAGAGTATAGAATTCTTCCACAATACTGAACAGATGTGCATCGTCACTGATCTCCAACACAGACCAACACAGCTTCTCAGATAAAGAGGAAAGTGGAATAAAGGGCTTTCCAACTAGGTAACTAATTTTATTAACATTCAACAGGTAAACCAAAGTGCACGGGTACCTACACCCTGGCAACAGTCATTACAAAGATTCAAATCCAACATAGTTCATCATGACAAACATAAAGGCATAGGATAAGCAAACTACCCTATCTAACTAAGACTAACTAAGAGTAAGACTGATGCTAAGACTATAGCTTCTATATATATTTTTTTGCATTAATTACAAGACCTGACGCTGACGATCTATGGTTCTAAATTTATCTTGGTCCTGCAGTCGGGGTTACCATAAGCCTGGTGTCCACGCTGAGGTGAGCGGTACGGGTGCTGAGTCCCGACGGGAGCGGAGGAGCCATCCTCCAGGTGACGATGCTCCGCGCGCTCAACCCGCAGCTGGGCAATCTCAGCATGGGCCCTACTCAGCTCGTCTAATGCATGGTCCAGCTCCGTGTTTAGCACGGCGGCTAGGTTGACTGTGCTGATCAACCTAGGATTGTCCTCAACGACAGGTGAGACAACCACGCCTCCTATGCTGCTAGATGGATGGTGGGGGTAATACTTCAGGTTGAGACCATCGGCTACCCCGCTGAACACTGAGGAGTAGTGCGAAAGCGCACACCGTGCGGCATCTTGCATGGCCGCCTCGGCTGAGTCCCGCTCAGAGATAGAATAGTGCTCCGAGCAGACCTCCGCACCTCGGAGACTGTTCTCCGAACGGCGCACCAAGCAGGTCGCCTCCCAACAGTCTAGGTAAACCCCATGACTATGCTGGAAGACCACACAGCAATACTCGATAAATCAAGTGCGCCGGTCGAGTGCCTGGCGCAGCAAGGTGTCGAGCGCATCGTGAAATTGATACCCACGAGCGGCGTCACGGGTGATGGATCAAGCAACCCATCCTTCTAGCTCCTGGCCAGCTAAAAGGTCGGTGTTGTGGCTCGAGCTGCTGTCTCCACCTCCATCGTCTAGGTCTCCTCCAGTAGCTACTCCAGTGGCTGGGGCTCTCAGTGGTGGTGCAGGGGGCGCCTCCAGTGGGAGCACAGGGGAGCAGCTCCTCACAGACTCTATCCCCTGCTGAAGCGAGAAAGAAGAGCCCTACTGCTCTAGCTTCTATCGTCGATGCTCTTGCTCCTCGTGCAGGCGGTGGTGTAGCCTCTCCAAGTGGCTAGATTGACCAGTCACTGGATGGCGAAGTGGACGCTCAGCGAGACGAGAAGGTAAGAAGGGAATGACAGACTTCCGTGCGGTGTGTCTAAGACGAGCCATCTACAAAAGACACCATAAGCATAAGAGTGAGAACAGAACTAATATGACTAGCAAGTAAACCATAAATAAATAAGGGATTAGAATAAAACAAGATTTTCAGCAAGGTATAATATATAGTAGAACATAGGTTGGATCGATATGACCAACTTTTGAAGGGATACCAAAGTCAAGGTGATAATAGGGGTCTATAATCCTTAGACGACCATTCTACTCTAGGTTAGCGGTCCTACAGTCAGCACGGCTTTGATACCACCTATGTCACACCTAGTTTTAGAAGGCAAACCGAATGCGAACCATGTACGTGCCAGGATCAGCAATTCACGTACACAGCAGTTACATAACTAGAAATCATCACACAGTGCTCAAATAATAACATAAAAGAGGGTATAATAGTCGATTACATCATGATTTTGGACATCCACATAGTCTTTAACAATAATCAAAGTGCGGAAAAGAAACGTAGATACACACGGCCTACACAGGTAGCCGATTGGGGGTTTGCCGCTAACCCACACCTAGAACTCATCGTAATCTTGGAACTCTTGGAAGTCCTCCTGCACCACTTCATCTTCTCCTGAGCAGTGGTTGCAATGCGGACAACCTGGGGGGTTTGGTGTGTAAAGCAAGGGTGAGTACACATCAACATACTCAGCAAAATGTCCCGTTTGACTGTAGTGTACTAGCTTTATGTGGAGTTAAGTCAAGTAGTTGCTTTTAGTTGGTCAGGTTATTATTACTAGTAGAAAGCCAGGTTTTAGCATTAACCCAAGTTAGTAACCCAATGTATCCTTTCCAAACGGAAAGAATAGCACTTACCATTACCATAGGCATAACCAAAATCATCATCCTCATCACCACATGTAAACCATACATCTCTGATCAAGTATCTCTAATCACTGGAGCTCCCTTTGCCGCTCATAACCGCGAGAATGGCTGATATATCAGTTTCATAACACTCTGCAGAGGTTGCGCACTTTACCCACAAGCTGTGATTCCCTTAAACACTACCAAGGTAAATAGGCAGGGTCTCACTATTTAGCCTTTACAAAGATTCCCTAGGGCTATAGCCGCCCGTTAGGTTTCTGAAATGCACCACACTCCTCCCCAAGGGGCGAACCAACCTTGGCAGAGCGAGCCGCATACACCGAGCCCCATTAATGGCACGATGGCGAAGCGAACTACACCCCAGTTCCTCTAATTACTCAGCTAAGGGCGTCCTACTCCACCCTCATGGTTGCACTGTTTTCCCGGGCGGTCATCCAACGAACCAGTCCTTATGGAGAGGCACTCCAGAAACAGCTCGAGCCCCCTTAAATGTCATAGTACCATCATCATAATCAAAAGGGAAAATAACGTATCATAGATTATCTCATCATGTTCATTGATTAAGGTGAAGCACTAGCATAAGGCTAAACCATAATAACCCAACCAAAATAGGTAAACAAGGACAAGATAAACAAAAGCTAGTCAATCCTTAGGTATAAACTGTGTAAATGCGGGGAGTGAATTATAAGAATGAGTAGGACATAGTTGGGTCAAGGGACACTTGCCTTCACCAACCGACTGCTGCTCAAGGTCTTCACCTGCAACTCCTTCGGACTCCGCCAACTGATCATTACCTATACGAGTTTCAAACATACATTCCACACATTTAATACAAAAGAACAGTACACCAAACAATAGAATGCAATAAATAAACAGTCGTTCGACGCAGGGCTCACACCTACGACTAAGCGAGAAAGAGAATGTAACGGTTGAGGCTACGGTCGAGAAGCGATCACGTTACATGATTATAAATTAAAATACTCGCCTAAACAGAATGGTACTAATTGGCCATCGCGTTTAGCATAGGGTAAAGTCATGTTCCATGTTTAATCATTATAAGCAGATAAATGTGAATTAAAGGGAATTGTCGCGCGACGAGACGCGCGACACAACACTTAAATTGAAATAAGAAACAAACGACTCGTCGCGTGACAGAGCGCGCAATGAGACACTAGCAATAATTATAAAGAGACGTTAAGCGTCGCACAACGAAACACACGACGACATACGTCAACCAAACTAAATTTAAAATGGAAAATCGCGCGACTGGACACGCGACGTCATACATTAAACAATCTGAAATTAAAATGGATCGTCACACGACGAAGCACACGACGTAGCACATTAATAGAATATGAAATTAGACAAATTCGTCATGCGACAAAGCACGCGACGCAGCATGCTAACTAAACAGGGTTTAAAATTATTTAAAACTAAGAATCAATCACCGCGCGCGTGGTGCTGCGCACGAGGGAACGCGTTGGGTGAACGAGTGGCGCGAGGCTGCGCCGAGGCCACACGAGCCGTGCCTGGACGCACGTAGGGACCGTGCCGGGGGACCACGCTGTCGAAGGCAGGGGCCACGCACCGGGAGCCGTGCGCACTGGGGCTGGGATGGCCGCGCGTAGGGGCCGAGGGGCCGCGTGCACCGGGGGTCGGGGAACCATGCGCAGGGGGCCGAGGGGTCGCACGCACCAGGGCCGGGGAGCCGCGCGCAGGTGGCCAAGGGGCCACGCGCCGGGGACCGGGGAACCGCGCGCAGGGGGCCATGACGGCCGCGCCTCCGGGGGGGGGCCGGGGGACCGCGCGCGAGGGGGCCAAGGGGCCGCGCACGATGGGGCCAAGGGGCGCTCGCGAGGGGCGCCAGGGAGCCACGCCGGGGGGTGAGGGGCCACGCGCCGGGGAGGCCGAGGGGCCGCGCACAAGGGAGGCCGAGGGGCCGCGCCGCCGGGGCCAGGGAGTCGCGCCGGGGGTGCGAGGGGCCGCGCGCCGGGGAGGCCAAGGAGCCGTGCCGCTGGGGGCCGGGGAGCCGCGCCGGAGGCCGTGCGCGAGGGGGCTGGGGGACCACGCTGGGGGGCGCCAGGGAGTCGCGCCAGGGAGGCCGAGGGGCCGCGCGCGAGGGGCACTTGGGGCACGCGCACGCAGAGGAGAAGAAGGGGGCACGCGCAGGAAAGGGAAGGGGAGGAAGAGGAAGAGAGAGGGAGGGGAGGGGAGCTCACCTCGGGGCCCAAATCCGGCGATCACCGTCTCCAAAACCTAGGGCACCACAGGGAGAGGGAGAGAGAGATGGGTGGGAGAGGTGGTTGCTGCGCAGGAGAATTGAATGTGGGAAAGAGAGACAAGGGGAGGGGGCACGCGCATAGGGGAGGGGCAGGGCGCCAGGGGCGCGCGGGCCGAGCTGGGCCAGGCCGGGCTAGGCCGCACCACGGGTCAAAATCCCATGGCACGCACAACCACAGATTGGAATCCAATTGCAAACCGAAATCCAGAACGAGACGAGGCGAACACGCGATTAAACACGACATCAGACAAACAAATATGATTCGGCATGATGCAACACCCATGTCAACTTAGGTTTTGTTTACACACGATATGGACACCGGTTGCTATACTGCTTTGAAATTGGGGAGAAGGAGCGAAACGAGAAAAGAAAAAGGAGTAACGCCTGAATTTGGTGAGTAAAAAGAAGAAAAAAATTCTACCCCCAAATTCAGGGCATTACATTTAGGCAACAGCGCCGCCGACCACACGACCGTGAACCCGCCGGAGCAGCATGGCCTGCCCTGCTCTGGTCACCCTCTGACTAAATCGCATAGCGCTATACAAATCTGAGACAAGAACGAAACTATCAAGAAGAGTCTCACCGCGGATTGCTTGGGCTAGACCCCATCCCACGGCGGATGGTGGCCAACTGTAATCCACGCCCCTAGGTGAGAAATTCGTAGTGCCTTGTCGGACCAATCCTGTCAGTCGACTTCATGGCGAGACACTACGCATTCCGCTTCCTTTCAGACCGGTCGTCGAGGTCAGACCAGCGGCCAAGGCGAGAACCAACCATGGATCGCACCTCGTTCTCTCTCTTATCTGATGAGGCGCTCAGGCAATCTCCTTTGTCGTCGTGTCTGGTTACATAGGAGAGATTGGCCTCTCGTTTTATAGCATAGCGATGGAGTCCAACCCCAAGAGCCTAAGCTGAGGATGCCCTGGTCTGGCGGCAGGGTTTTCGGCGGGCAACCAGGAGGTTGTTGAACGGCCATAGCCGATTCATGCTTGAGCTTGAAGAGCGACCTCACGAATGGGGCCACGTGACAGTGTCACAAGCCCGGCCAACACGCGAGAGTAGGAATATCTGGCATATGGGCCCCACATGACAGCGTGTGAGCGAGGAGGGGTGAGTTGGCTCGTGCAGTTGTGGGAGAAGTGGGCCGAAAAGCAGAACTCGTCACAGGTATATGTTGCTTGCTTTCTTTTTTCTTTTTCTGATTTAAATTTCACATTCAAGTTTGAATTCTGCATTCGGTTTTGAATTCCAAACTCTATTAGATGCACAAGCACAACTCCAACATGATGCACAATTTCATATAATATTTATTTACTATTATTATTATTATTTATTTTCCTTGCCATTTATTTATGGAAGGAATAAATGGTTTCATTAGAATTTCCCTTTCTCGTTTTCCCTTTTTATGTTTTCATTTAGAATTGGGGATCTAATTTGTGTTGTTGATAAAATGCATTACCACAAAACTATTGGCAAGAGGTCAACTTTTCTTTATCTATTTATTAGTTGCTTAACTAATTTAGTGTTATCAATTGATTATGAGTAGGAAAGGCCCTTATAAATTCTCAAAGGTTTCAAAAATTCTAGAAACACTATCCTAGATATTTTTTCTTTATTTTATTATGTCATAGTATTATTTTTTCTATGAAATTTTAGGCCTGACAATCCTACCCCCTTAATAGAAATCTTGTCCTCGAGATTTGTAAGAAAAGGGATACAGAAGGATTGGTTTGTAATTCAACTTTTAGTCTATATTTGTTTCAAAAGTCCAGAGTCTCACTTTTTTTATAATCAATAGTGGGTGATTAGGAGAGCATAGGTATATATATGCATAGCCACCCAATGTGTAGAAAAAAATGTCTTTAAAGCATGGATAGGCTTGGTTTGAACATAGTAGGGTAAGGAAAGACTCCATCCAAGATTGTGGATCTTGATTCCTCTTGAAATTAGATTTGACTCATCTCCTTTCTTGTCGATGTCAATTTTTTCCCGGTCTTGGTCTTATTGAGTCGGGGTCAGCTTTTATCATCGGAGTTGAGGAATATGGTTAAGATAGTTATGGATGAGATAGACTACATGATGTAGATCAAAAGTTTGTTTGATGTTAGGTGGGGATAGATAAATTATACAATCCATCATGACTCTATGGGTTGGGTTAGTTCTTTTGCTCATGGTTGAGTTGGTTTAATGTGCTAAGTTAAGTTAACACCTAGTTAGTAGGGTCTAATCTCTTCTACCAGCATCACTAATCTATTTAAGTAGACCACATTAGATTAGATCATATTAGCTTAGATCACATTAGATTCCATATTCCTATTTAAGAATATCATTTAGTTAAGCATATCAAGCTGACTTTATCTTTACGAAGTTCTAGTATATTTTTTATCTAAGTGGAACTTCTAATATATATTATTTTTATACACCTAAAATTTTCATGTTATTAGCAGGTGTGACATAGAAAACAAGGGTACATCATGTTTTAACTATTAGGTGAGTGTTAACATAGAATGAGTGTACTATGGCATACTCGAGCTTCCTTTGGGGTCTAGCTTGATTCCTATTCTTCTTTAATTGGTGTTGATCTCTTCCTTCTTGAGCCTGGGTGTCACCCTTCGGGTTTGGGACAAGAGGTCAAGATAGATCTGTAGGTAACAGATGGGTAGAGGGTTTAGTAGGTAGCTATATGCTAGATGGGATTAGTTATGTAACCTGCTTTTGTAGGTCAAGTTATTGGGTAGGGTCAGGTTGATCTAAGATCTCAAACTTGTCTATAGGAGTAGGGTCTAATGTATCTCCTCATCATTAGCTAATCATGTTTGAGTGACTCTCATTAGGTTTGATCATAATAGATTAGATAGGATTGGGTATGACTAGAATAGACTAGTTTAGGTTAGATAAATCCACTAGGGTAGGTTAAATATTATTAGGATATGTTAGAATCCATGTTAGGTTAAAACAGAGGGGTTATGCAACCATCGAATGGTTAAGGTAGTTGCATAAGGCCGAGTTGGTCTGTTTCTCTTAATTTATTACAGAGTGAATTAAGTTAAAAGCATATTTTATAGGAGTAGAGTCTCATTCATTTCATCAGTATTATCCTTCTTGTTATGCAACTTACATTAGATTAACTCAACTGGAGGTTAGCCTTCGTTAGGTTAATTAATCTATCACATTAGATCGGATCTATGTTAAACTTGTATGACTAGATTAGTCTAGATAAGATCTCATTATTTTGGATTAGATCCTAGTTGTTACTTTAGGATGAGATAAGTAAAGTTGTTAGGATAAGACGAATATTTCAAGATAAGATGAATCTATTAAGGTAAAAAGAGTCTTTCAAGATAAGATGGATCTATTAGGCTTGATATATTCTAGTGGGGTATTCTTAATTGGTCTAGTTTATCTTATAAACAATTTATGAAGATAAGATAATTAATTTTTTTAACATAAGATGAACCTATTAGGATAAGATAGATTCCTTTAAGTTAAGAGGGATCTATTTAAAATAGATACACATTCATGGAGGATAATCTAGGTTGTTTAGTTATCTTATGAATTTTATTTATTTATATTTATGCCTATATGTATATGCAGATGTAATTGTGGACATTACTCCACAACTCATCACATTCAATCAAAGATCCAAATTAGACATGTATCACAAGAACAAACATTCAAGCATACAAATATTTACAAAAATAGTTTTGATTTTGTCACTTTAGGTACAGGATTTCAAAGTGTGAAATCCACTTTTGTCTTTAGAGTGAAAAGGTAAGAGTAATCAGAGTAAAGCAGCAATGGATGAGAAAAGATTAAGGAAAGTTTTAGAAAGGATCAGAGTAGCAAAGGTAAGTAGTAATGGTTGTCTAGTTCTATCTAGGTTTCGTCCTACAATCAACATCCCTCTGATACCACTTCTGTCACACCCGGGTTTTGGGGCACCAAGACCCGGGCACGAACATAATCACCAGGTGTGCTGGGACCAAGTCTCACACATATGATGAATAGTGGTACAGAAACAAATGTCACATCTTTACTATATAATAGGAGTTCTATACAAAATAAATAAATAATTAAATCATAAGGAGACAACGATCCAGCAACCCAAAGTTGACTGGGAGATGACGGCCTAGACCTCTCATGAACTCGTCACAACATCCTCCATGGGCCTCATCCTGCGGTACCTGTCCTTGACCTGTGGGGGTGTGAGACAGCAAGAGTGAGCTCACATACTTTCATCGCTCAACAAGTTGTGGGGAATAATGTGCATGAACTCACCAAAGGTGGGAGCGCATGTGAAGTGTAATGCTTACCAAATAGTATGGTTAAAGCTGAGCATTGCTTTTGAAGTTGGTCAAAATTTTATTAGCAGTTGCTATGTGTAAGTATATATCAACCCAATTAAGTAGTAGAACAAAATTTGATAACAACACCTGCGATGCAATGCATAGGACAAATTGTAATTTAGTTCCATAAATTAATCATGTGAGTGTTTGAGCTGCTCATGGCCATGAGCATGGCTAGTACACCGATTTTACACTCTGCAAAGGTTGCACAACTTTACCCACAAGTCATGTTACCCATCTGCCAAGGGATCGCGACTTCCCATACACCTCTACCAAGGAAGCGAGGCAGGGTAACACTATGAGGCCTTTACAAAGTTCCACTAGCTTCAGAAAAACCTGCTACTTTTTCTAGGAAGCCCCAATGCAGGGACCCGTCGCCTGACCGCCATCACAACAAAATCAACCCAAGGGCCTCCCCACACTGACCACTCCCCTACTGCCCTTGCCCCTTTCGGGTAAGGTAGTCCTCCACTAGCTTTTCTAATTAGTAAGCCAAGGGCGTCCCATACCACCCTTGTGGTAGCACTGTTTTCAAGATAAGATGGATCTATTAGGCTTGATATATTCTAGTGGGGTATTCTTAGTTGGTCTAGTTTATCTTATAAACAATTTATGAAGATAAGATAATTAATTTTTTTAACATAAGATGAACCTATTAGGATAAGATAGATTCCTTTAAGTTAAGAGGGATCTATTTAAAATAGATACACATTCATGGAGGATAATCTAGGTTGTTTAGTTATCTTATGAATTTTATTTATTTATATTTATGCCTATATGTATATGCAGATGTAATTGTGGACATTACTCCACAACTCATCACATTCAATCAAAGATCCAAATTAGACATGTATCACAAGAACAAACATTCAAGCATACAAATATTTACAAAAATAGTTTTGATTTTGTCACTTTAGGTACAGGATTTCAAAGTGTGAAATCCACTTTTGTCTTTAGAGTGAAAAGGTAAGAGTAATCAGAGTAAAGCAGCAATGGATGAGAAAAGATTAAGGAAAGTTTTAGAAAGGATCAGAGTAGCAAAGGTAAGTAGTAATGGTTGTCTAGTTCTATCTAGGTTTCGTCCTACAGTCAACATCACTCTAATACCACTTCTGTCACACCCGGGTTTTGGGGCACCAAGACCCAGGGCACGAACATAATCACCAGGTGTGCTGGGACCAAGTCTCACACATATGATGAATAGTGGTACAGAAACAAATGTCACATCTTTACTATATAATAGGAGTTCTATACAAAATAAATAAATAATTAAATCATAAGGAGACAACGATCCAGCAACCCAAAGTTGACTGGGAGACGACGGCCTAGACCTCTCACGAACTCGTCACAACATCCTCCATGGGCCTCATCCTGCGGTACCTGTCCTTCGACCTGTGAGGGTGTGAGACAGCAAGAGTGAGCTCACATACGTTCATCGCTCAACAAGTTGTGGGGAATAATGTGCATGAACTCACCAAAGGTGGGAGCGCATGTGAAGTGTAAGGCTTACCAAATAGTATGGTTAAAGCTGAGCATTGCTTTTGAAGTTGGTCAAAATTTTATTAGCAGTTGCTATGTGTAAGTATATATCAACCGAATTAAGTAGTAGAACAAAATTTGATAACAACACCTGCGATGCAATGCATAGGACAAATTGAATTTAGTTCCATAAATTAATCATGTGAGTGTTTGAGCTGCTCATGGCCATGAGCATGGCTAGTACACCGGTTTTACACTCTGCAAAGGTTGCGCAACTTTACCCACAAGTCATGTTACCCATCTGCCAAGGGATCGCGACTTCCCATACACCTCTACCAAGGAAGCGAGGCAGGGTAACACTATGAGGCCTTTACAAAGTTCCACTAGCTTCAGAAAAACCTGCTACTGTTTCTAGGAAGCCCCAATGCAGGGACCCGTCGCCTGACCGCCATCACAACAAAATCAACCCAAGGGCCTCCCCACACTGACCACTCCCCTACTGCCCTTGCCCCTTTCGGGTAAGGTAGTCCTCCACTAGCTTTCCTAATTAGTAAGCCAAGGGCCTCCTCACACTGACCACAACTTTATTGTTGTTGCAATATCTGTGTGACACTAGAGTAATTTTGCAACAACTGTTCTAGTGGTCGCAATAACACCTTTCTCTTGCAACGAAAGTCATGGTTATCGCAATGCACAAAAAAAGTGGCGAAACGGTCCATATATTGCAACCACTTTTAAAGGTCATGGCAATAAATAATATCTAATGCAACAAAAATATTGTTGTTGCAATATCTGTCGTGGCATTAGGGTGATTTTGCAACAACTGTTCTAGTGGTCGCAATAACACCTTTCTCTTGCAACAAAAGTCATGGTTATCGCAATGCACAAAAAAAGTGGCAAAACGGTCCATATATTGCAACCACTTTTAAAGGTCGTGGCAATAAATAACATCTAATGCAACAAAAATATTGTTGTTGCAATATCTGTCGTGGCATTAGGGTGATTTTTTAGTAGTGATTCTAGCTTCATTTCTATATTAGAAAACATTTTTAATTACTAATTTCCTATTTTCCCATGACTCCTGGACTACGGCCATCAATTTTTATAAGCATAGGGACTTGGCTGCAAATTTTAGGACCTAATTGCACGGTTCTTTGTAGGTTGAATACCTAAAAGCATAGGGTCTGTTTAGCGAAATGGCATGGCGAAGGGGTATGGATAATTTTGAGCCCTCGGATCATCAGCCAAGCGCCCAGATTAGACGGTTTGCCCGTCGGACCGATATGCCATGATATCCGTTAGATCGAAGATCCACGGTGTTCGTTTAAAACGTTCGAGATCGAATCTGTGTCACGAGATCCCGATCGGATGACCCGAGATGATCCCACCGAAGGGGTATCCTTAGTCTAATCTGAGCCCTAGATTCACAAATCAATGATCCACAGCGTTCAGACAAATAGTAGGGCGACTGTTGGGGGTCTTCTTCTCCGCCGAAGGTCCTCTAAGCAAAAAAACACCTTTAGCAGGACGATATGCAAGCAGGCACGATATGAAGATATATGCCGAAGCTACAATTGAGGGAGCTTCCGCATAGTGGCATGCCTAAGACGAAGGATGGCACCGAGTTAAAGAGGAAAAGACTACGTAGTCCTTGATAATTTGTGTTATGATTGTAAATAGTTATTAGGGACACGAATGTAATTTTGTCTGGGCTGCGTCCCGTGCCTATAAATAGATGAACAGTATCCCCGTACTGTTCACACTGAATTGTAATTGCTCTGACGCCATCCTTACTTTCATATCTTCTGCCAAGCCAAAGGTACAAAAGTAATATAAATACCATCGATATTTATTCATGTTAATAAATAAAGAATATGAATAATCTAATGATTTGGAATGATTGTTCATATTCTTTTTATATTTTCATGTTTCTGTTTACATCTTCGTTCACTGGAATAATGAAGGTATTTCCTTTATGACCTTCGTCTAGAGATCATTATATCCTAAGGGAAATAATGCTTCTAAGGACGAAGGTCCTTTAATCACTAACAATTGTGTTGCTTTGTTCTTGATGTGTAGCATTCGAGAACAAGGACCAACATTGGCGCCCACCTCCGGTGAACTCACTTCCACTGTTGTGACGATGGCTTCATACAACGACCAAGCTGTAGCACCTTCGGTCATGAAGCTAGTGCTCCCAATCACAGGTGGTTCAAGCTCAGAACCAGCCAACAAGAAGCAGAAGAAGGAAGCACAAAGAAGAGTGCAGCATGTTGGGGTGCAAGGTCCCTTCATTAGATCCAAGTGGTCTCACATCCCAATTACCTTCTCCTAGGAAGATCTGCAGCTTAAAGATTATCCTCACAATGATGCCATAGTTATATTTTGTGTCATTAAGGGATTTCTGGTCTACAATGTTTTGGTTGACACAGGCAGCGCAGCGAACATCATCTTTGCAAAGGCTTTCAGACAAATGAAGAGCCAGAAGACAAGATACATGATGCAACACACCCTCTTTGTGGCTTTGGAGGAAGGCAGATTGTGGCACTTGGCAAGATAACAATGTCAGTGACCTTTGGCTACGTCCATAACACAAGAACTGAACAAGTTGTCTTTGACATTGTTGATATGGAGTATCCATACAACGCAATCATTGGTTGAGGGACACTTAATGCCTTCGAAGAAATACTTCATCCAGCATATCTGTGCATGAAGATAACTTCGAAACAAGGACCCATTGCTGTTCATGGGAGTCAAGAAGCTGCTAAAAGGGCCAAAGAGAGTTGGACGGATTTAAAGGCTATCCATAACATTGATGAAGACGAAGCTTATCAGCAGTATAAGCACAAAAGATAAAAGGTTGCTTCAGCGGATCAGCCGAAGCCTATGCTCCTATGTGAAGACATAGCAGACCAAAAGGTAATGCTGGGATCTCAGCTATCTGGTGAACAAGAAAAGACTCTGCTAAGGTTTTTGTTCAACAATAAAGATGTCTTCGCTTGGACAGCTAACGATCTCTGTGGTGTTAATAGAGATGTCATTGAGCATTCACTCAATGTGGATCCATCTTTCAGACCAAGAAAGCAGAGACTTCAGAAAATGTCTGAGAATAAAGCCGAAGGTGCACGAAATGAAGTAAAGAGACTTCTCAGTGCCGGTGTTATCAGAGAAGTAACATATCCAGAGTGGCTAGCTAACACTGTTATGGTGAAAAAGGCTAATGGGAAATGGAGAATGTGTATTGATTTCATAGACCTCAACAAGGCATGTCTGGAGGATGAGTTCCCTTTACCAAGAATAGATTCCCTTATAGATGCAACAACTTCTTCAGAAATCATGAGATTATTGGACTGCTACTCGGGCTATCACCAAATTTGGATAAAGAAAGAGGATGAGCCAAAGACAAGCTTCATAACTCCCAGTGGTACTTATTGCTACCTTCGGATGCTCGAGGGGCTCAAAAATGATGGAGGAAGCTTCAGCAGAATGACTGCCAAGGTTCTTCACTCTCAAATAGGTAGGAATGTGCTAACTTATGTTGATGACATCATAGTAAAAAGCACAAAACAAGAAAATCATGTTGCCAATTTGCAAGAGACATTTGCCAATTTCAGGCAAGCTGGTCTCAAGTTGAATCTAGAAAAGTGTGTTTTTAGAGTGAAGAAGGGCAAGTTTCTTGGCTGTCTAGTATCAACAAAGGGCATCGAAGCTAATCCAAACAAGATTGAAGCAATCCTTCGGATGGAACCTCCAAATTCAAAGAAGGGGGCTCAACGATTGGCAGGAAGGCTAGCATCGTTGAATAGATTTATATCAAGATCAGTAGAAAGAAACTTACCATTCTTTGAAATACTGAAGTCAGCCGAAGTCTTTCAGTGAGGTCCGGCTCAACAGAAAGCCTTCGAAGAATTAAAACAATATCTGATAGATTTGACAACTCTAACTCCGCCTTCATTTGGAACTCCGCTACTCTAGTATGTGGCTGCCTCCCATTCTGCAGTCAGTGCAGCACTTGTACAGAAGAAGCAAGATGGCTCAGTAAAAAGACAAGCACCGGTATACTTCATCTCCGAAGTACTCAATTTATCAAAGAAAAATTACACAGAATTGGAGAAGGTATTGTATGCTGTGTTGATGGCCTCCAGGAAGCTTCGACATTACTTTCAAGCATACCATATGTTGGGGGTATGCTTCGTAGCCGAAGATCCTAAAAGAGGAAAACACCTTCGGCAAGATTCTTTCAAGAACAGCGCCGAAGTTATCACCGATAGAGCTTCAGCACAGTGACGAGTCTCAAGACGAAGGGGGCGAACCGACTTAAAGATCAAATGACTCAAAGACCCATGATGTTTTGTGTCAGTATTGTAATTGATTATAAAGGGGATAAATGTAATTTCACAAAGCCTGTGTCCTGTGCCTATAAATAGATGAACAGTACCCCTATATTGTTCACGCAATCTTGTAATTGTTGACGCATCACACATGAATTATTGTTTTCCGTCGAGGAGAAGGTATAAACGTACTCAAATGTCATGTTTTAATATTCAGATCCATATAATGAAATATATGAATAATGTTATCTGCTTCTAACATATATTTTACACGTTATGCTTCATTTTACATTGTTCTATAAACCTGGTCACGAAGGTATGACCTTCGTGATATTTAATCTGCGACCTTCATCCGAAGTTCATTAAATCCTTGGGGAGATAATGCTTCAGCGGACGAAGGGCATTAACATTTAACATTTTTATGTTGCCTTGTTCTTAATTCATAGCATTTGAGAACAAGTCCCCAACATTGGCGCCCACCTCCGGTGAACTCACTTCCATTTTCTGAGCTAATGCCTTCGTTCAACAACCAAGATGGAGCTGCTTCGACTACGAAGCTGGTGCTCCCGATAACAGGCGAATCATGTTCAGAACCGGCCAACAAGAAGCTAGAAGAAGGAGGCACACAGAAGGGTACAACATGTCGGGGTGCAGGGACCCTTCATCAAGTCAAGATGGTCTCACATCCCAATTACCTTCTCCCAAGAGGACCTTCAGCTCAAGGATTATCCTCACAATGATGTTATGGTTATTTCTTGTATTATCAAAGGTTTTTTGGTCCACAATGTTCTGGTTGATACAGGCAGTGTAGCAGATATTATATTTGCTAAGGCCTTCAGACAAATGCAAGAGCCAGAAGATAAGATTCATGATGCTACACACCCTCTTTGTGGCTTCAGAGGAAGACAGATTGTAGCACTAGGCAAGATCACGATGCGAGTGACCTTCGAATTTGTTAACAACACCAGAACTGAGCAAGTTGTGTTTGATATTGTCGACATGGAGTATCCCTACAATGCAATCATTGGTCGTGGAACACTCAATGCTTTCGAAGCAATTCTTCATCCAGCATATCTTTGCATGAAGATACCTTCGGATCAAGGACCTATTGCTATTCATGGGAGTTAGGAAGCTGCCAGAAAGGTTGAAGGGAAATGGACAGATTCAAAGGCAATCCATAGTATAGATGGAGCCGAAGCTTGTGAGCAGTACAAGTACAGAAGGGAGAAGGCTGCTTCGGCCGATCAGCCGAAGCCCATGCTTTTATGTGAAGATATTGCAGAACAGAAGGTGCTGCTGGGATCTCAATTGTCTGAAGAAAAAGAGAAAACCCTGATAAGGTTTTTGTTCAACAACAAAGATGTCTTTGCATGGTCAGCCAATGATCTCTGTGGTGTTAATAGGGATGTCATTGAACATTCGCTCAATGTTGATCCATCCTTTAGACCCAGAAAGCAGAGGCTTCGGAAAATGTCTGATGACAAAGCTGAAGGTGCTCGGAATGAAGTGAAAAGACTTCTTAGCGCTGGAGTCATCAGAGAAGTGAAATACCCAGAATGGCTACCCAACACTGTTATGGTAAAGAAGGCCAATGGTAAATGGAGAAAGTGTATTGATTTTACTAATCTCAACAAGGCTTGTCCGAAGGATGAGTTTCCATTACCAAGGATCGATTCTCTAGTAGACGCAGCAGCTTCGTCAGAGCTTATGAGTCTGCTAGATTGTTATTCAGGCTATCATCAAATTTGGATGAAGAAAGAGGATGAGCCGAAAACCAGCTTCATAACCCCTAGTGGAACATATTGTTATCTTCGGATGCCTGAGGGGCTCAAGAATGCTGGAGGAAGCTTCAGTAGAATGACAGTGAAGGTTCTCCATTCTCAGATAGGCAGAAATGTGCTAACATATGTTGATGATATTATAGTAAAAAAGCACGAAGCAAGAAAATCACATGGCTGATTTGCAGGAGACATTCGCTAATTTTAGACAAGCGGGTCTGAAGCTGAATCCAGAGAAGTGTGTTTTTGGAGTGAAGAAGGGGAAATTCCTTGGTTGTCTGGTTTTAACAAAAGGAATCGAAGCTAATCCAAATAAAATCGAAGCTATTCTTCGAAATGGAGCCGCTAAGCACAAAGAAGGGGGCTCAACGGCTGACAGGAAGACTGGCATCTCTGAATCGATTCATATCTAGATCAGCAGAGAGAAATCTACCATTCTTTGAAGTGCTGAAGTCAGCCGAAGTCTTTCAATAGGGATCAGCTCAGCAGAAGGCCTTCGAAGAGCTGAAGCAATATCTGATAGATCTAACGACCCTAACTCCACCAGCGCTAGGGGCTCCTCTGTTGTTGTATGTGGCAGCTTCGCACTCGGCAGTGAGTGCGGCACTTATCCAAGAAAAGCTTGAAGGACAAACCAAAAAGCAAGCCCTAATATACTTCGTCTCCGAAGTCCTCAGTCTATCAAAAAAGAACTATACAGAATTGGAAAAGGTGTTATATGTTGTCTTAATGGCCTCCAGGAAGCTACGACATTACTTTCAAGCATATCATATAATTGTTCCTTCGTCACAACCTTTGAAGGATATCATGAGGAACAGAGAAGCTACTAGGAAGAATTGGAAAGTGGGCTGCGGAACTCAACGAGTTCAGCATTGATTATGTGCATAGATCCTCAATACAGTCCCAGGCATTAGCAGACTTCATCGCTGATTGGAAGCCAGGGGCTCAGGGAGAAGAAACAACTAAAGATGCCGAAGCTTGGACAGTATTCTGCGACGGTTCTTGGGGAACCTTCGGCGCAGGAGCTGCTGCTGTGTTAGTTGCACCTTCTAAAGTTAGAACTTGCTATGCAGTAAAGCTTGATTTTAACTGCACAAATAATATTGCTGAGTACGAAGCTTTGCTTTTGGGGCTTCGAAAGTTAAAGGCAATGGGGATTAGAAGGGCGGTTCTCAAAACTGATTCCCAAGTTATTTCTGGTCATGTTGACAAGAGTTGTAAAGCAAGAGACCCGAAGCTTGAGAAATACTTGGACATGGTCCGAAGCATTGAAGCTTCCTTCGAAGGGTTTTCCGTCAAGAATATTCCTCGAGGAGAAAATGAACATGCTAATTTGCTAGCCAAGTCAGCAGCACAGGGGCTGCCCTTACCTTCGAAAGTATTTTTTGAAACAATAAAAGCACCTTCGGTGGAACTTCTTGAAAGAGCAGTGCTCAATATATCTCCTATTCATAGTGAAGATTGGAGAACTGAGATTATGTCCTTCCTCCAAGGCAATTTCCTTTTGGATGACGAAGCTTAAAATAAGAGAATAGAGGCAAGAGCCCGACCATATGTCATAATAGAAGGGGAGCTATACAAGCATGGAGTTTGTTCTCCATTGCTCAAATGTTTATCCAGAGCTGAAGGTATAGAATTGATGAAGGAAATACACACAGGCCTATGTGGATCTCATATTGGATCTAGGCCCTTGCTGGGAAAAGTTTTTCGTCAAGGATTTTATTGGCCGAAGGCAGCTTCGGATGCAGCAGAATTAGTTCAAAAATGCGAAGGCTGTTAGAAATGCGCAAGAGATCAAAAGCAGCCTTCGTCTATGACTCAGTTAATACAACCAACTTGGCCATTGCAAAGGTGGGGCCTTGATTTGTTAGGCCCGTTACCACAAGCACAAGGAAATTTAAAATATGTTGTGGTGGCAGTAGAATATTTTTCTAAGTGGATTGAGGCGAAGCCTTTAGCCACAATAACTTCAGTTACCATTTAGAAATTTTTCTGGCAGAATATTGTTTGTCGCTTCGGAGTGCCGAAGGCCATTACTGTGGATAATGGAACACAGTTTGATGCCGAAACTTTTAAAGAGTTCTGTGGACAAATTGGCACGAGGATCCATTTTGCATCGGTTAGGCATCCAGAGTCAAATGGACTTGTCGAAAGAGCTAACAACATCATAATGATGGGAATAATGAAATCAATCTTCAATCAGCCCAGAGGAAAATGGCCAGATGAATTAATTAAAGTGGTGTGGAGCCACAATACAACAGCATCAAGGTCAACAGGCTTTACACCATTCAAGTTATTATTTGGCGACGAAGCAATAACTGCAGAAGAAGCAAAAGCGGGATCAATAAGAACAGTGGCTTCGGAAGAGGACGAAGCTGATTACTTTGTGGAGAAAGATGCTATAGAAGAAATCAGGCTTCAGGCTGTAGGAAAACATCAATAAATATCAAGCCGAAACAATAAAATGGCGTGATAGAAAAGTTCGGCTAAAGAACATTAAGCCAGGACATTTGGTGCTTCGGAGAGTGGCCAACCCAGATACAGTAGGCAAGCTACAGCTAAAATGGGAGGGACCTTTTCTGGTAGTATCTTCGTCAAGACCCGGTTCTTATAGATTGAAGGATATGGACGGCAACGACAATCCTAGATCATGGAATGCGGATGAGCTTCGAAGATATTATGTCTAGCTTGATGTAATTTTTTCTGTTCTTTTTTATGGCACCCTTTTCCTTTCCAAAGGGGGAGAAAGGTTTTTAATGGGGCCATAACATGTAATTTCTCCTTTTCTTATTTCAGCTCTATAAGAGCAATATCCCCCAAAGATGTAAATGTAAAAGCTGAGCACGCACCATCGAGTGCCAAGAAAAAAGAAAAGAAAATAGCGAGAAGCTCAAAAGACGTCCCTAAGGGGATGCAGAGCACGACGAAGCTACAAAAAAGCCATTCCTAAGGGAGCGCAGCGTAAGTTTTCTGCTCAAAAGTCGTTCCTAAGGGAATGTAGAGCTTACAACGAAAAATAAACGCTGATTCTACCGAAGTAAAAGGCGAAGAAGCTCCTAAGGGAGGCTTACAGCGAAAAATAAACGCTTATTCCGCCGAAGTAAAAGGAGAAGAAGCTCCTAAGGGAGGCTTACAGCAAAAAGTCAGCCCTGATACACCAAAAAGTAAACGGTGAAGCGGAAAAATAAACGGCAAAGAGACTGTGTGTATTCCTAAGGGAACGGAGACTATGGTTATGGCTTCGGATATGTGTTTGGACATTCATTTGCACGATACATGACATCATAGCATTTGCATTCATAAACATTCATTTAGACATACGTAGGATCATTATCATCATAACACAAGCAATCACTTCGTCTCTAAAGATTATGCTTCGGCGAAAGAGAAAAAAGCAGCAGGTTTTTGCTTCGCTGCGTACAAAAAGAAGGGAATGTGTTTTTTTTCCTTCGGCTCAAAAATTATAATTTCGTCCACATCAAAGCACTCCATACATTGACGGAAAGGTAAGAATATATTACAAGGTATGGACATAGTTCACAGAATACAATTTAATTACAAAAGTTATTATAGAAAGTTTTTAGAATCTCTTCTACAGTCATTCATCTAAGCTTCGTCAATATTCATTGAGCTTCAACTTCGGCATTGTTCTTACTCTTCAAGCTTCAAGCTTCAGCTTCGGCTGTCATCTTCTTACTCTTCAAGCTTCAAGTTTCAGTTTCAGCTTCATCATCCTACACGAATTAAAAGTATTATAAGCAAAATTAAATTTCGAAGGAAGAGGTAAGCACGAAGGTATGATTTTGTTACCGGCTTAAGATGACTCCGAGCTTCGTCACCAGCTTTCTCTTGCCCCCCTTTGTCCATACCACCTTTATAAATTTGTTCCCAATGCTTCGGCGAGGCTGGGAATATTATCCAGAACTGCTGGTGATAGGCTAAAATTGGGTCTGTTGATAATTTTTCCGTGCTCACACCTAGATTTCAGGAACGCAGCAGCGGTGCCCCGAGAAGCTACCAGGGCACAGAAGTCACCGTGTCCAGCAATAATATCATCGAGGTCATCAATCTCACCTTCGATGTGTTCGAAGGCTCCTGGTAGATCTTCAGCTGAAGGAGTAAATTTTTCACTGCTGGCCCCGACCGAATGAAATACCTTCTTCAGTTGTTGAATACATTGATTGCTGAATTCCAAACATTTTCTTTGAGGGCCTATCAATGATTTTTTCAAATCTAAACCCTTCTGGACTTCGGCCTCAAGTTTTTCATTAAGCTTCAGCCTTTCCTGTTCGAAACTTTCTGACTGGCAGAGAAGCTTCGTGTTCAGTTCTGTTATTTTAGCTTCGGCTTCTGCTAATAAGCCTTTAGTTGTCTAGAGTTCGAACTCCTTCTTCTCAAAAGCAGTTGATTGTTCTTTTATTTTGTTTTCTAAGTTTTCAATTATAACCTCGTGCTTTTTATCTTCCAGATCCTGTTGCATCTTCAAAGCTTTGCTCAGTAGCATACTCTGTACATGAACAACTTTAGTTAGGAAACATTTTTGTTATGAAAAATAAAAAGTTAGACAGAAATTGTTTACCTTAAAATTGGAATAAAACAAACTACCGACGATGTGCTGTCGTCGGTAGCGGCTAATATCGGCTTCGAGCTTCGGGAAACCGATACTCTTTGATAGAGTACCGATAACCTTCGCTCCGGCCTGATCCCGAATGCAGCCTAGCTTCTCATCATCAACACCCCCGAAGAGAATCGCCCCCGGCCGATAGCCGCAAGATATGGCATACTCTTTTAGTTCTTCTTTTTCGGCTTTCATCAGTTCTTGCCCAATCAAGTTTTGAAAATTGAAAATTTCGTCTTCCGATGTTCCTTTCGCAATTTCTTTCTTTTTCTCGGGTTCAGGGGCCGAAGCTTCTTCGGTGGCCCCAGCAGCTTCTTCTACGGCCAGGTCTACCAGAATTTTATCTATATCAGCAACCATGCTTTCTAAATTAATATCTTCGGCTCCAGTAGCTTCGGCATCTGTGGCCTCCGAAGGTGCAACTTCAGTAGCTGTCGAACTTTTAGCAGCTGACGCCTTCGGAGCTGAAGCTCCTGGTGGTGTCTTTTCAATGACCTCTGTCACCGTGATGATTCTTTGCTTCTTTGCTTTAACTGCTTCCCTCGATTTCACGGGCTCCTTTTCCTTCTGAAAAAGCTTCGTCAGTTGTGGCCCTAGTGGACTTAGCTTGACAGGCAAAGATTCAGTCATTACCTTTAAAATTTCCTCTACTTCGGTAGTAGAGGGTGTTGGAGGAGTTCCTTCTTCTTCGTCAATTGCTTTTTGCTTCAGAGATGAAGCTTTTCTCTTCTTCGAAACACCTATTTTCGGCTCAGACTCTGGTTTTTTCTTTTTCGGTTGTTCTTCATCGTCTTTGTTCAGAACATCAGCTACTATTTTTCTCTTTTGGCCTTCAGCACCCTTATCTAGCCGCTCGTAGTCAGGATATTCAAAATCCTAGGGCATCCGATTACGCGGTTTAGCCTTCGCTTCGGATGGGTGCCGAAGGCCGCAGTCATCAATTGGTCTTCTTTCTTAGAATAATTTCCAAGTATTTCATTACACATTACTTCGATTGTGTCCAGCCACTCTTGGCAAGGTACCTTGAAAAGTTTCTTGAATTTGAAATGGTAGGGCAACCGAACAAGTTCCCCTTTCTTCTTCTTCCCCTCTAGCTTCGGTATTTCCCACTCCTTCAAAGAAATTCCTGCACCAAGTCCCTAGTGCCAATATGATCTGCAATCACTCTAAATTCAGCTAGAGCAATTTGACTTGGACTCCCTGGTAACATGTTGCACGGGGGTCGGGTCTCTCCGAAGATCAATTCTAGCGGACTTTGGACCAACTTATCTTCATCTTCGTCCACTCTGACGTAGAACCACTCAGATTTCTATCCAGCTGGCCATTTGCTTCGCTAACTGATCACTGGAAACTTTGTAGTCTTGCGGTAAGCAAAGTTGTAGCAGCCAAAATTTTCATGAAGACCATCTCCTCTAGCTTTGGTCTGATAATGCAGTTCGTGCACTCGGCAATAACCTTTAGCGAATGGTTCCACCCCCTGGCTTCGGAGAGCCCAGATATAAACATTTAGCCTAACGATAGCGTTAGGGGTTAGCTGATGAAGGTAGATCCCAAATTTCTTCAGCACTTCAGCAATCATCTTGTTCAAAGGGAATCTTAAACCAGCTTTAAAAAGGCTTTTCAAAACCACTACTTCATTCTTTCCCGGCTTCGGGATAGTTTCTTTCCTTCTTCGCTTCACTAAGATAGCATAACTTCACCATCTTAGGAAAATCAGCTTCGGAGATGGTGGACTTTCCGAAGTCCAAGTGGCTAGGTTTGCTCGGCACTGCACTGCTATAATCATCTTCGGAATTAGTTTCTTCAGCATCAGCTTGTCCGGCTTCGGCGACAGGAATATCCTCCAATGTTACCAGCCCAGACCGCCTCATTGCTTCGGAAATTGGAACAGTTTCAGTAGCTTCGTTCTCATCTCCCTCACGGTCAATCCTGGCAGTAGAACACAATCTCACCATCTGATTATGAATTTTTTGATTTTTTTGAAGTTGTTGACTTTCTCGATTTCTCCGAAGTTCTTTCTCTTGTGACGAAGCAGAATCGGAAGCGGTGCTTCGCTTGAGCACAATGATCAAGCTTTGGCTATGGTTAAATTTTTGACAGCACAACAGTCCAATAGCAATGAATGCTGTGGTAACTTCACACCTACCCGTCTGTTTATATAGCGCCACAGGTGGGAAGGTAAATCGCCAAGGTCTTCCGCACCGAAAAAATAGCCACCCACACTCATTGACCGGTGGGCCACAAGGTCCATGAAGGTGAATTGCCAGGGCGCGCGTAACTGCTGCAAGATGGGGCCACCTCGCGCACGGATTATTTTAATCGTTTCTCGTCAACGAGCTCAGGGAAGGTGTTTTTTCGGATCTTCAGGCATCCAGAAGCCTAGAAGACTTTTTCACGGATCAAGCTCGTTACGAAAAACGATCTAGCACCGTGAAGGGGCTACTGTTGGGGGTATGCTTCGTAGTCGAAGATCCTAAAAGAGGAAAACACCTTCGGCAAGATCCTTTCAAGAACATCGCCGAAGTTATCACCGATAGAGCTTCGGCATAGTGACGAGTCTCAAGACGAAGGGGGCGAACCGACTTAAAGATCAAATGACTCAAAGACCCATGATGTTTTGTGTCAGTATTGTAATTGATTATAAAGGAGATAAATGTAATTTCACATAGGCTGTGTCCTGTGCCTATAAATAGATGAACAGTACCCCTATACTGTTCACGCAATCTTGTAATTATTGACGCATCACACTGGAATTATTGTTTTCCGTCGAGGAGAAGGTATAAACGTACTCAAATGTCATGTTTTAATATTCAGATCCATATAATGAAATATATGAATAATGTTATCTGCTTCTAACATATATTTTACACGTTATGCTTCATTTTACGTTGTTCTATAAACCTGTTCACGAAGGTATGACCTTCGTGATATTTAATCTGCGACCTTCGTCCGAAGTTCATTAAATCCATGGGGAGATAATGCTTCAGCGGACGAAGGGCATTAACATTTAACATTTTTATGTTGCCTTGTTCTTAATTCATAGCATTTGAGAACAAGTCCCCAACACCATATAATAGTGCCTTCATCACAACCTCTGAAGGACATAATGAGGAACAGAGAAGCTATAGGAAGGATTGGAAAATGGGCCGTGGAGCTTAATGAATTCACCATTGATTATGTACACAAATCCTCAATTCAATCTTAGGCATTAGCAGATTTCATTGTTGATTGGACGCCAGGGGCTCAGGGAGAAGAAGCAACAAAAGATGTCGAAGGTTGGACGGTATTCTGTGACTACTCTTGGAGAACCTTCGGCGCAGGAGTAGCTGCTGTTCTGGTAGCGCCCTCTAAAGTCAGGACATGTTATGCAGTAAAGTTAGACTTTAATTGCACAAATAACATTGTCGAGTACGAAGCTCTTCTTTTAGGGCTTCAGAAGCTAAAGGCAATGGGAATAAGAAGGGCAATCCTCAAAACTGATTCCCAAGTTATTTCTGGCCACATGGACAAAAGTAGCAAGGCAAGGGATCCGAAGCTTGAAAAATACGTGGATGCAGTCCGAAGATTGGAAGCTTGTTTCGAGGGATTTTCTATAAAAAATATCCCAAGGGGGGAAATGAGCATGCTGATTTGCTAGCTAAGTCAGTGGCACAGGGGCTCCCTTTGCCTTCAGAAGTATTCTTTGAAACAATAAAAGCACCTTCAGTCGAACTTATGGAGAGAGCAGTGCTTACAATATCACCTGTACATAGTGAAGACTAGAGGACTGAGATTATATCAAGGCAAATGTCTTTCGGATGATGAAGTTTACAATAAAAGAATGGAAGCAAGAACAAGACCATATGTAATCATAGAAGGGGGGTTATATAAATATGGAGTCTGCTCTCCATTACTCAAGTGCTTATCTAGAGCCAAAGGTCAAGAATTGATGAAAGAAATACATGCAGGATTATGTGGGTCTCATATTGGGTCTAGACCTTTGCTGGGCAAGGTTTTTAGACAAGGATTTTACTGGCCAAAGGCAGCTTCGGATGCAGCAGACTTGGTCCAGAAATGTGAAAATTGCCAAAGATGTGCCAGAGACCAGAAACAACCTTCGTCTTTAACCCAGCTAATATAGCCAACTTGGCCACTGCAAAGGTGGGGTATGGATTTGTTTGGTCCACTTCCACTAGCACAAGGAAATTTGAAATATGTCGTTGTAGCAGTGGAATATTTCTCTAAGTGGATCGAAGCAAAGCCTTTAGCCACAATAACTTCGGCTACAGTACAGAAATTCTTTTGGCAAAATATTGTTTGTTGCTTCGGCGTGCCGAAGGCAATAACCATTGACAATGGAACTCAATTTAATGCTGAAACGTTCAAAGATTTTTGTGACCGATTTGGTACAAAAATTCATTTTGCATCAGTAAGGCATCCAGAATCAAATGGGTTAGTAGAGAGAGCAAATGGAATTATAATGACAGGAATAACGAAGTTAATCTTCAATCAACCTAGAGGAAAGTGGCCAGATGAGTTGATCAAAGTGGTGTGAAGCCATAACACAACTGTCTCAAGGTCAACAGGTTTAACACCTTTCAAGCTCCTGTTCGGTGACGAAGCAATAACACCAGAAGAAGCAAAGACATGATCAATAAGAACCACAACTTTGGTGGAGGACGAAGCTGATTCTCAAATAACAAAATATATTATAGAAGGGATCAGACTTCAGGCCATAGAACACATCAATAAGTACCAGACCGAAAAAATAAAATGGTGTGATAGGAAAGTTTGATTGAAAAATATCAAGCCATGTCATTTGGTGCTTCAGAGAGTAGCCAACCTAGATACAGTGGGCAAGCTACAGCTGAAATGGGAAGGTCCTTTTCTGGTAGTATCTTCGTCAAGACTCAGTTCTTATAGATTGAAGAATATCGATGGCAGCAATATACCCAGATCTTGGAATGCGGATGAGCTTCGGCGGTATTATGTGTAATTGATGTAATATTTTCTATTTTTCTTGTGGCACCCTTTTCCTTACAGGAGGGGAGCAAGGTTTTTAACGGGCCATAGTTTGTAATTTTTTATTCTTATTTAGCCCTATGCAATACAAGGGCCAAAATCCCCCAAAAATGTATCATGTAATATCAGAACGTGCACCATCGAGTGCAAAAGAGAACAGGGAAAAGCTCAAAAGTCAGTCCCCAAGGGGATGCAGAGCTGAAATCACTCCAAGGATGATGAAGCTACAAAAAATCGTTCCTAAGGGAGCACAGAGTAAGTTTTGAAGCAAAAAAAAAGTCGTTCCTCAGGGAGCGCAGAGTAAGTCCCGAAGCTCAAAAGTCGTTCCTAAGGGAATGCAGAGCTTAAATGCCACCGAAATAGAAGGTGAAGAAGCTCTAAAGTCGTTCCTAAGGGGATGCAGAGCTTCAATGCCACCGAAACAGAAGGTGAAGAAGCTCCAAAGACATTCATAAGGGGATGCAGAGCTTAAATGCCACCGAAATAGAAGGTGAAGAAGCTCCAAAGTCGTTCATAAGAGAATGCAGAGCTTAAAAGACTCCAAAGTCGTTCCTAAGGGAATGCAGAGTCTGGGTGTGGCCTCATGTGCGTTTGGGTCATACATTTGCATGTTACAGTTACATCATTCATTGCATTCATACAGACATTCATTAGACATTCGTAGGATCATCATCATCATGACATAAAGCACGAACAGAAATAGTCCGGCTTCGGCGACAAAGTGCTTCGTTGAACACGAAGAAGCTTCGCTTCAAACATAAATCCAAGCATTTTATGCAAGGAAATGCTTCAATGTGTACGAAAAGAAGGGATGGTGTTTTTCGCCTTCGGCTCAAAAGATACACGAATTTCGTCCACAACAAAGCAATACATACATGGATGGAAAGGTAAAATTATATTACAAGGTATGGACAAATATACATAGTACTGAGTTCAACTCTCGACTACAATTCTTTGCAAAAATAATACAAATATCCCCTAAGATCTATACAGGAAGGCACAAAAGGAAGCTTCATCTCGGCAACCTTCGGAATGTGCTTTGGGTTATTAGCCTTCGGCACCGCCATCTTGCAGACAAACAACGGTATAAGGTAAAAGTGATTATAAAAATCAAGGTAAGCAACAAGTATAAGTTTCGTACTGGTTTAAGCAGACTTCGAGCTTCGTCCCCAGCCCACTCTCGTCCGCCTTTAGCCCAAATCTGAGTGATGAATATATTTCCGATGCTTTGGGCTTCACCAGGGATGTTAATAAGGTCTGATAGTGATAGGCTGAAGGTTGGTTTGTTCACTGTTTTTGCATGTGTGCATCCAGCCTTCAAGAATGCAGCAGCTATGCTGCGAGAAGCTAACAAAGCACAGAAGTCATCGTGCCCAGTTATCACTTCATCGAGCGCATCAACTTCATTTTCAATGTGCTTGAAGGTATCTGATATGTCCTCAGCCGAAGGGGTAATATCTTCAGAGCTAGCCCCAACCGAGCTGAAGACTCCTTTTAACCGTTGCACGCAGCGGCTGCCAAATTCCAAGCATATATTCCAAAGGTCCCTCAGAGATTCTTGTAGCTTTGAGTTTTTATTAGCTTCGGCTTCATATTTTGCTTGCAGTTCTTTCTTCTCCTGTTCGAAGCTCTCTGATTTTCCTTTTAAGGCTGCTTGAGTTTGGAGAAGCTCCTCGCTTAACCTAGCATTTTCAGCTTGGATCTCTGCAAGTGAACCTTCTGTGGCTTGAAGCAGGAAGTCCTTTTTCTCAAGAGAAGCTTTGTAATCCTTAATCTTACCCTCCAAGCCCTCGATTATGATCTCATTTTCTTGTCCTCGAGGTCTTGTTACATCCTCAATGCTTTATTTAGCAGCATACTCTATGGAAATAGACTGACTTCAGAAAATTCTAATATCACAAAGATAACAAAAGTTTAGGCAAAAAGAATTTTACCTCGAAATTGGAGTAAAAGAGACTACCGACGATATGTTGCCGCTGGTAGCCGCTTATATCAGATTCAAGCTTCGAAAAACCAACACTCTTTGATAGAGTGCTGATTATTTTTGCCCTAGCACTGGTCGCGAATACATCCTAAGGCTTCTTCGTCAATTCTGCCAAAAATCATAGCTCCAGGCTGGTAGCCACAGGATATCCCATATTCCTGTAGCTCCTTCTTCTCAGCCTCGGACAATTCTTGACCAACCAGGTTTCGAAGGTCAAAATCTGTTTCTTCTAAAGTAGCATCAGCAATCTTTTTTCTTTTGTCAGGCACTGCGGCCATGACCTTCTCTACAGCTGCAACTGTCTCTTCTGCAGCCATATCCGAAAGGAGTTTGTCAATTCATGACAGTGTAGTTGCTAGATTGGCAGCTTTGGCAGCAGCTACAGCTTCGACAAAGGTTTCAGCTTCAGCAGTGGCCTCGGCACTTGCAACATGCACTATTTTGGACGCTGAGGTCGGAGGTGGTGTCCATTCAATAGCTTGCATAACATTAACAATTCTTCACTTTTTCTGACCCTCAGTCTTCTCCTTTACGGCCGAGGGCTGATCCTTCTTCTATAAAAGTTTCGTTAGTTCTGGTCCCAGAGGACTTAGCAGCTTGATGGGTAAAGATTCAGTCATTACCTTCTGAATTTCTGCTATTTCAGCAGGAGAACGTGTTGAAGGAGTCCCTTCTGTTGCCTCAGTTACCTTCGGCTCCGAAGCTTCAGCCTTCCTATTTTTTGAAACTGCCGCCTTCAGCTCAGGAGTGGATTTTGTCTTCTTAGAAATTTACTCATCTTCCTTAACCATTCTGGCAGCTTGCCTGCTTAGAATGCTGACAACCCTTTTTCTTTTTACCCCTTTGACACCTTTGTCAAGTTTTTCATAATTAGGGTAGTCAAAATTCAAGGCGTCCATCACCCGGTTTAATCTTTGTTTCGGCCGGGTACCGAAGGCTGCAGTCATCAGCTGATCTTCCTTCTTAGTATAATTCCCAAGTATCTCATTGCACATGGTTTCAATCATGTCTAGCCATTCTTTGCAAGGCTTCTTGAATTGTTTTTCAAAGTTAAAACGGTAAGCTAGTTGATGAGGACATCAACACCAACACGAGTACATCTACATCAGCAGCACCTTCTCCAGCCCAGGCACCATCTTCCCCAGTCCAGGCGCCACCCCTTCCACCTAGGGCAGTGACTCGGGCCCGTGCAAGAGAATTGAACTACATCATGCTATTAAAGAACGAAGGCCCAGAAGATTAGAAGATGGCCCAACAGGAAGGCCCGGATGGGGTGCCTAGGGAAGTCGTGAACAGTAACCGTGGTACTGTAGCGCCGAACCCTACTGTTCACGCCTCTCCTCTATTTAGTTAGAGTCTTGTTTCATTTAGAACCAGAGTTTTGTTTTACATCTAGCTTTAGCTACCCCAGAACACGCACAAATACGTGCTGTCCTCTGTGATTCAGAACTCTACCTCGAGTGATATTAAGATTGCTCGCATCTTTTTCTTGTTCGTTCTTCAATTGCGCACAGGAAACTGATCTTCGTGATCAGGCCGATCTCGCATCAGCAAGGTAGTAACCATTGGGAGTTGGTTCAGCGATTGCATTGGCGCTTCGGGTTCGCTCGTCGTAGTCGCATTGTGAGGGTCTACTTCCACCAAATCGGAATTATCTCCACTCACCGAAAGATCGGGCACTCCAACTCTATCAAGTGGTATCAGATTTCCAGGTTGATCGGTGAGTTTATCGAGTGTTTTTTCTCCTACAGTCCACAAAACCACATAAAAATTTAGGTTAGACCTTATCCCAGCACCCTTTTGTGCCTCGCACTTTCTTTCAATAATCTGCATTGTTGAATTTGTGTGCTTTCACGTCATTTGTTGCTGGTTGCATTGTGTTATTCCACCATTCAAACCCAAGCGCGCTGGCACCATATTCCGTTTGATCACGCCACAAACCGAGTCAACGCCGCTTCCTTATTTTTCTCCTTCGGTTACGTAAAAAAAAACAGAAAAAAAAAACAAACCGAGTCAACGCCGCTTCCTTGTTTTTCTCCTTCGGTTACGTAAAAAAACAGAAATAAAAAAAAAGAAAACGAAGGAGAAAGGATACAAAGCGGTTGTCTCATCTCGGTCGTTTTAAACATACCTTCCTTAAACTTGGGCATAACTTTTCGCTCAGTTGTTCAAAAAATCTGAAATTTTTACAGGAGCTTGTTGACACCATTCTGAGGTCGGCCAAACTAGCCTACGGCCTATTTGGTTTCGATAAAATTGTCAAAAAAATTCAGGAAAATAAAGAAAAAAATTCGTTAAAGTTCTCGCACGCTTTTCAGAGAACTTCCTGATTTTCTGTAGACCACATCTGAACTCTGTTTTAGGTGAAACTTCGTGTAGCTCCTATTTTGTTGCTCCTTATGCTGAGAAAAATATCAAAAAATCATACAAAAAAGAAAAACAAAATCACATGTGATTCCTACTAGTGCCTTTTTGGCCTCGCTAGTACAATATTTATGGTACTGCCATTCTACTAGTTCCATCCGTCCTTTGCACTTGTGGCCAGCAATATAGTTTTGTGTTTTGCACTATAATTCAACTTTGCATTATTGTTTGATCGTGCTAATCCTTGACTTGAGTGCAGCCTACCCAAAACTCCACATATTTCTACGACGAGAAGGTTTCTGTTTCTCCAGGCAATCGCTCATCCAATCTTTCACCGGTTCTACCTGTTGGTTGCAGTTCACCACTGTGGCTTGGTAAGAACGGATAAGAACTAGATAACAGCATTCCATTGAGCAAGTTGTCACCACCATTTCCCTGTTGTCGTCGGTTTTTCTCCTTTTGGTGTTTTGGTGTTTGCGCTAACTATGGCAGGAGCACACGACACGGTGGATGCCTAGTTGCTGGAAGTAAGGGGACAAGTTGATGGACTTGCTGCTGACATTAGGACGATGCATGAACGGCTTGATTCAACGGTCACTTCGACGACCGAGCGTTTCAACCAGCTTGACCTTGCTCAAACGGCGACTCGCACCACACTCGACACCATCCTGGCACGCCTTGATGCGTTGACCACAAAGATGGAGCAGGACTATGGCGGTGACACTGAGCCGGACGATGGAGATCGCCGTGGTCGTGCACACTGTGTGGTTCGTCATCCCCCTAATGACTTATTTTCTAAGATTAAATTTAAAATTCCACCTTTTAATGGCAAATATGATCCTGTTGCATATCTTGATTGGGAGTTAGAGGTTGAACAAAAATTTTCATGCCATGATATTGCTGCACATTCTCAGGTTAAAGCTGCTATTATTGAATTTACTGATTTTGCTTTAATTTGGTGGCGTGAGTATAAAATAAAACATCCCACTGCCATTCCAACCACTTAGGATCAGTTGAAAGCTATGATGCGACATCGATTTGTGCCTTCATATTATGCTCGTGATTTGCTTAATAAAATGCAGCGTTTTCAGCAAGGTTCTCAATCTATTGAGGACTATTTCCAGGAGTTACAAAAAGGTATGATTCGTTGTGGGATATTGAAGGACAACGACGCTGCTATGGCACGTTTTCGTGGTGGTTTAAACCGCGAAATCCAGGATATACTTGATTATAAGGAATATTATGATATGACTACTTTATTTGAATATGCTTGCAAAGCTGAATGTGAAGTGCAGGGATGCCGCTCGAAGCCATATTCTAACCCTTTTGCAGGACAAAGCTCGACATCCACCTCAGCACCAGTTCCCCCTGCGCCATCCACGTCCACCACTACTCCACGCGAGAAGACGACCAAACCAGCCAGCACTGCCCCACCCACAGGTCATACACAGGATATTCAGTGTCATCGCTGTAGAGGATTTGGCCATGTGATTCGGGACTGCCCAAACAAGCGCACTTTGCTCATTCGTGACGATGGTGAGTACTCTTCCGCTAGTGATTCTGAAGAAATTGAACATGCACTACTTGCCACTAACCATGCAGCTCAGGTGGAGGTACATGTCAACCCGAGCGATGTTGATAGGTATGAAAGTCTTGTTGTGCAGCGTGTTCTTAGTACACAGGTCGCTTTGCCCGAGAAGAATCAGCGACACACTCTGTTCCATACAAAGGGTGTTGTGTAGGAGCGGTCAATTCGCATCATTATCGACAGCGGCAGTTGCAACAATTTGGCGAGTACCATGCTGGTCGAAAAGTTGTCATTACCCACTCGTAAGCATCCAAACCCATATCACATTCAATGGCTTAATGATGGTGGTAAAATAAAAATCACACGTTCCGTGCATGTTCCTTTCTCCATGGGTGCTTATTCTGATTTTGTTGATTGTGATGTTATTCCCATGGAAGCATGCTCTTTGTTACTTGGTCGACCTTGGCAATAAGATACTGATAGCTTGCATCATGGTCATTCGAATCATTATTCTTTCATTTTTAAGGGTCAGAAAATAATTATACATCCAATGACACCTGAACAAATTGTTAAAGATGATCTTGCCCGAGCTGCTATAACTGCTAAACAATTTGATCCATCGCCCTCTATTCCTTCTGAAATCAAGTTGAAGGCTCCTGTTTTACTTGCTACATGTGTTGATTTTGATGATCTACGCGGTGCTCATTTGCCATGCTATGCACTTGTATGCTCTAGTGTCCTCATTTCACTTGATGATGCACCATCTTTGGCTATTCCCCCTATGGTTGCTAACCTTTTGCAGGAGTACGCTGATGTCTTTCCCAAAGACTTACCACCGGGTCTCCCACCGCTTTGTGGCATTGAGCACCAGACCGACCTCATCCCCGGTGCACAGCTTCCGAACCACGCACCGTACCGTACAAATCCAGATGAGACGAAGGAGATTCAGTGCCAGGTACAGGCGTTGCTTGAAAAGGGATACATTTGTGAGTCTCTTAGCCCTTGCTATGTTCCTGTGTTACTTGTTCCAAGGAAAGATGGGTCATGGCGTATGTGTGTAGACTGTCGTGCTATTAATAACATCATTATTCGTTATCGATATCCTATACCACGCCTTGATGATATGCTAGATGAGCTTAGTGGTGCCATTATTTTCTCTAAGATTGATTTGCGTTGTGGTTACCACCAGATTAGAATGAAACTGGGTGATGAATGAAAAACGGCTTTTAAAACGAAATTTGGTTTATATGAATGGTTGGTTATGCCGTTTGGATTGACTAATGCTCCCAGCACTTTTATGCGAGTGATGAATGAAGTTCTGAGGCCCTTCATAGGATTGTTTGTGGTTGTTTATTTCGATGATATCCTTATTTACAGCAAATCTAAGAAAGAGCATTTGGAACATTTAAGTGCTGTTTTTGATGCATTGGGTGCTGCCCAGTTATTTGCTAACATGGAAAAATGCATCTTTTGCACACGACGTGTCTCGTTTCTTGGTTATGTTGTTACTCCACAGGGCATTGAGGTGGATAGCAGCAAGATTGCTGCCATTGGGGAGTGGCCTACACCGACGACGGTCACACAAATTTGGAGCTTTCTTGGACTTGCCGGTTTCTACCGCAGATTTGTTCGTGATTTTAGCTCCATTAGCAGCGCCTCTACATGAGCTTACAAAGAAAGATGTGCCGTTTGCTTAGAGTGATTCGCAGGAGGTAGTGTTCAGCACTTTGAAAGATAAGTTAACCCAAGCTCCCATATTGCAATTGCTTGATTTTAATAAAGTGTTTGAGCTTGAATGCGATGCTAGCGGTATTGGGCTAGGTGCTGTTTTGTTACAAGAAGGAAAACCAGTTGCTTATTTTAGTGAAAAATTAAGCGGTGCTAATCTGAAATATTCTACTTATGATAAGGAGCTTTATGCTTTAGTGCGCACTTTGCATACATGGCAGCACTATCTTTGGCATCGTGAGTTCATAATTCATTCTGATCATGAGGCTTTAAAACATATTCGTACCCAAACAAATCTGAATCGTCGTCATGCTAAATGGGTAGAATTCATTGAGTCCTTTCCTTACATTATTAAACACAAGAACGGGAAGGACAATGTTATTGCTGATGCTTTGTCTCGTCGCTATACCATGCTGTCACAATTAGATTTTAAAATCTTTGGTTTGCACACTGTGAAAGATCAATATGTCGATGATGCTGATTTTAAAGATGCTTTCGGCCATTGTATTAATGGGAAACCATGAGGCAAATTTCACATACAGGATGGGTTCCTGTTTCGCGCTAACAAGCTATGTGTTCCAGCTAGCTCGGTTCGTCTTTTGTTGTTACAGGAAGCGCATGGAGGCGGTCTCATGGGGCACTTTGGCATCTACAAGACACATCAGGTGTTGACTGCCCACTTCTTTTGGCCTCGGATGCGCGCTGATGTTGAGCGCCTTGTTGCACGTTGCACTACTTGTCAGAAAGCTAAGTCACGGTTGAACAACCATGGTTTGTGTATGCCTTTGCCTGTTCCTACTTCCCCTTGGATTGATATTTCGATGGATTTTGTTTTGGGATTGCCTAGAACTAAGAAGGGGAGGGATAGAATTTTTGTGGTTGTTGATCGATTCTCCAAAATGGCTCATTTCATACCTTGTCATAAGACTGATGATGCTAGCAATGTTGCTGAATTGTTTTTTAGAGAGATTATTCGTTTGCACGGTATTCCTAATACAATAGTCTCGGATCGTGATGCTAAGTTTCTCAGTCATTTTTGGAGATCTCTGTGGAATAAATTGGGAACTAAATTGCTGTTTAGCACCACTTGTCACCCTCAGACTGATGGTCAAACTGAGGTAGTTAATCGAACTTTGTCTACCATGCTTAGGGCTATTTTAGACAAAAATTTGAAACGTTGGGAGGATTGTTTGCCTCATGTTGAGTTTGCTTATAATCATGCAACACATTATTCTACAAAGATGTGCCCTTTTCAAATTGTTTATGGTTACATTCCTAGGGCGCCTATTGCTTTGTTTTCGCTTGATGCTGCGGACGCCCCACACATAGATGCTGTTGCACATGTTGAACAAATGATTAACCTCCATGAACAAACTCAACAAAACATTGCTGCTGCTAATGCTAAACATCAGATTACTGGTAGTAAAGGTCGGAAACTAGTTACTTTTGAACCTGGTGATATGGTTTGGATGCATTTGAGAAAGGATCGTTTTCCTACTTTGCGCCGTTCTAAATTGATGCCTCGTGCTGCTGGTCCTTTTAAGATACTAGCCAAGATTAATGCTAATGCTTATATCCTTGACCTGCCTACGGAGTTTGGTGTTTCCACTAGTTTTAATGTTGCAGATTTCAAACCATATGCGGGAGAAGATGAGGAGTTGCCGTCGAGGACGACTTCAGTTCAAGAAGGGGAGGATGATGAGGACATCAACACCAACACGAGTACATCTACACCAGCAGCACCTTCTCCAGCCCAGGCACTATCTTCCCCAATCCAGGCACCACCCCTTCCACCTGGGCCAGTGACTCAGGCCCGTGCAAGAGAATTGAACTACATCATGCTGTTAAAGAACGAAGGCCCAGAAGATTAGAAGATGGCCCAACAGGAAGGCCCAGATGGGGCGCCTAGGGAAGTCGTGAACAGTAACCGCGGTACTGTAGCGCCAGCCCTACTGTTCACGCCTCTCCTCTATTTAGTCAGAGTCCTATTTCATTTAGAACCAGAGTTTTGTTTTACATCTAGCTTTAGCTACCCCAGAACACGCACAAATACGTGCTGTCCTCTGTGATTCAGAACTCCACCTTGAGTGATATTAAGATTGCTCGCATCTTTTTCTTGTTCGTTCTTCGATTGCACACAGGAAACGATCTTCGTGATCAGGCCGATCTCGCATCAGCAAGGTCGGTAATCATTGGGAGTTGGTTCAGCGATTGCATTGGCGCTTCGTGTTCGCTCGTCGTAGTCGGATCGTGAGGGTCTACTTCCACCAAATCGGAATTATCTCCACTCACCGAAAGATCAGGCACTCCAGCTCTATCACAAGTCGAACAAGTTCATGCTTCTTCCCCACTTCTTTCCTCTTCGGCATTCCCCAGCCACTTGACATCAGATATGTTCTATTTGCCAAGTATTCTTGCACTAAGTCCTGAGTACTGATCTGCTCAGCTACCACTCTAAATTCTACTTTAGCTAACTCACAGGGTGACCCCGGTTGCATATTGCATAAGGGCCTGGTTGTTGGGGACTTGTTCTCAAATGCTATGAATTAAGAACAAGACAACACACAAGAAAAATGTTAAATGTTAATGTCCTTCGTCCTTCGAAGCATTACTTCCCTTAGGACATAATGATCTTCGGACGAAGGTTATAAAAGACATACCTTCATAAATATGACACATGTAATCAGAGGATGAAGGTTATGAAACATAAGACAACATAAATAATCACATAATACCAAAATATGAATGTTTATTGTCAAATAATCATGAATACATAAAAGTTAAATTAAATTACATTTATACCTTGAGCTCGATTGAATACGGAGATTCAGATGCGATGCCAAACCGTGAACAGTACGGGGGTATTGTTCACCTATTTATAGGCACAGGGCGCAGCCTATGTGAATTTACATTCATGTCCTCTACAAATGATTACAATAATTACACAGGTTATCATGGGCCGATTGGTCATCTCATCTTTAAGTCGGTGCCTTTTGAAATATACTACGAAGCTCCCTGACTGGTAGCTTCGGCATCATCCCTGTTCTGGCCTTCCGAAGGTGCTTCTTCTCACAGGACCTTCGGCGAAGAAGCAGACCCCCAACAGTAGCCCCTTGACGGTGCCAGATCGTTTTTCGTAACGAGCTCGACCCGTGAAAAATTCTTTTATGCTTCGTAATGCCGAAGGTCCGAGAAACACGTTCCCTGAGCTCGTTGCCGAGAAACGATTTAAATATTCCGATTGCAAGGTAGTCCCACCATAGGACGGGTTCACTTGATCTGGTGATTCGTCTCCTTGGGCAGTATGGTCCACTGTTCAGCGGGTGTGGGCGGCTGTTCAGCGGGTGCAATTGTCCTGTCGATTTACCTTCCCATCTGCAACACTATATATACAGATGGGTAGGTGTAAAGTTACCACAGCATTTACTACTATTGTACTGTTGTGCTACCGAAAAATTCGACCATAGCCGAAGCTTATTCACCGTACCCCAAACCAAAGCTTCGTCACAAGAGGGAGCTTCGGCAAAGATAAAAATTATTCAACTTCGCAAGAAATTCAATCATCAAATGGCTGGGGTCCGTTCAACAGCTAGGGTTACACGCGATGAAGAGAAGGCCGAAGCTGCTAGGAACTGCCCCTATCTCTTAAGTAATGAGGCAGTCGGGACTGGTTATGCCAAAGGGGATTGCTGACAAAGGTGCACCTGCTGCCGAAGCTGAGCAGGCAGAGTATTGCAGAAAGTGAGGCTGACGAGGAAGATATAGATGATTATTCCGCCGTGCCATCTAAGCCCAGCCACTTGGATTTTGGAAAATCGACTATCTCCGAAGCTGATATGCCGATGATGATAAAACTAGGTTACTTCGGGGAAGCCGAGAAGAAGCTGGTTCGCTTTGGCAGGGAAGAGACAACCCCGAAACTAGAAAACAATGAGGTGGTAGTCTTCAGAAGCTTCTTTAAAGTAGGATTAAGGTTTCCTCTACATGGGATGATTGCAGATGTTTTGGAAATTTCAATGTTTATCTTCATCAATTGACTCCTAACCCTATTGTTAGGCTCAGCGTCTTTATCTGGGCTCTCCAATGCCAAGGAGTGGAGCCGGTTGCCGAAGCCTTTTGCCGGGTACACGAACTTCACTATCAGACGAAGGCTAGAGAAGATGGATTGCACGAGAACTTCGACTGCTATAATTTTGCTTATCGCAAAGACATGAAGACACCGGTGGTTAGCTACCGCACCAAATGGCTGACCGGTTGGAAAACTGAATGGTTTTATTTTAAGATTGATGAGAAAAAGGAGAAGTTAGTTCAGAGCCCGCTAGAGCTAACCTTCGGGCGGACTAGGCCTCAATGCAATATGACGCCAGGGACAGCATGCCCAGATGCTGTGGAGTGATTTTAGAGTTGAGTCTGAGCATATTGGTACTAGGGATCTAGTTCAGGAATATTTAGCCAATAGGGTATTCCCAACGTTAAAGGAATGGGATATGCCGAAGCTTAAGGGAGAGAAGAAAAAGAATGAACTCGTTCGGTTGCCTTATCATTTTAAGTTCAAGAAACACTTCAAAGAACCCTGCCAGGAATGGTTGGATACAATTGAAGTTATGTGCAATGAAATCTTGGGCAATTATACGAAAAAAGAAGATCAACTGATGATAGCAGCCTTCGGCACCCGACCGAAACGAAGGCTAAACCGGGTAATGGACACTTTGAAATTTGAATACCCAGACTATGAAATGTTAAGCAAAGGTGCCGAAGGGCCAAAACGAAAAAGGGTTGTTAGTGTTGTACAAAGGCAAGCTGCCAGGATGATAAAAGAGGATGAAAATTTAGCAAAAAAGAAAAATCTAGTCCTGAGCCAAAGGTAGTTGTGTCAAAGAAAAGAAAGGTTCCAGCTTCGAAGCCAAAGACTGATTTAGAAGAAGAAGCTCCCTCAACGCCTTCTGTCACTAACGCAGAAGAAATTTTAAAGGTAATGACTGAATCTCTACCTAATAAGCTAAGTCCGCTGGGATCAGAACTGATGAAGCTTTTATAGAAGAAGAAGAAGCTTTCGTCTGCCGAGAAGCCTACTGAACCAAAAAAGTGAAGAATTATTACTGTCATTGAGGCTATTGAAGAAGCATCGCCACCGGCCTCAGCGCCGAAAACAGCAGCAGCTGAAGCTGCTCCTCCCGAAGCTGCTACTTCTGAAGTTGCAGTAGCCGAAGCCATAGATTTGGAAACCACACTCATGACATTGATGAAATGATTTTGAAAATGGCTGAGGAAGAAACTGCTGCACCTGCTGAGGAAACCCCGGCCGAAGTGCCTGAAAAGGGGAAAAGATGCCTGAAAAAGAGAAAGAGCCTGCCGAAGATACTTTGGAAGAGGAAAATTTTAACTTTCAAAACATAATTGGGCAAGAATTGTCAAAGGCTGAAAAAGAAGAACTGAAGGACTATGCCATATCGTGCGGGTATCAGCTAGGGGCACTGCTCTTTGGCGGTGTTGCCGAAGAGAGTTTAGGATGCCTTCGGGACCGAATTGGGGCGAAGTTTGTCAGCACTTTATCAAAAAGTTTTGGTTTTCTGAAGCTCCAAGCTGATCTCAGCAGATACCGGCGACAACATATCGCCGGTAGCCTGTTTTATTCTAACTTTAAGGTAAAATTTTTCCCTTTACTTTTTATTGTTTTGATATGAAGATGTTTTTTGATGAAGGTTATTTTGCTAGAGTCTACTACTAAGCAAAGCCTTGAGGATGCAGCAAGACCTCGAGGACAAGAAAAACGAAGTTATAATTGAGGGTTTAGAGAAGAAGATTAAAGATCATGAAGCTGCCCTAGAAAAGAAAGACTTCATGCTTCAAACGATGGAAGGTTCACTGGCAGAAGCTCAAGCTGAAATCGTTAGATTAAACGGTGAACTTTCCCTACAGTCAAAAAACTTTGAGCAAGAGAAGAATGACTTCCAAACAAAACTCGAAGCTGAAGCTGAAAAAAGTTCAAATCTTCAGAAATCACTCAAAGATATTCAGGAAAAATGCTTAGGCTTTGGCACCCGATGCATTCAACGACTGAAACAGGTCTTTAACTCAGTTGGGGCCAGCTCTGAAAAGTTTAAACCTTAGATTGAAGACCTGCTGGGGTCACTTGATCATATTGAAGGTGAAGTTGATGCTCTCGACGAAATTATAGCTGGACATGGTGACTTTTGTGCCCTGTTAGCTTCTTGAGGCACAGCTGTCGCTTCCATGAAGGCTGGCTATACACATGGAAATATTGTAAACAGACCAAACATCAGCCTGTCACTAGTAGACTTGAACGACATCCCTGGCCTGGCCCGAAGCATTGGAAACAGATTCGTTACTCAAATCTGGGCAAAGGGCGGGCGAGACTTGGCTGGTGACGAAGCTCGAAGTCACCTTAAACTGGTAATAAACTCATACCATGTGATTACCTTTTTCCTTGAAACTTGCATTTACCTTATAATGTTTTGATATGTATAGGATGACGAAGCCGGGGAACATTGAGCTGAAGCCTAGCAGACAATCCGAAGCTTAGTAGATGATGATGAAGCTGAAAACCTAGCTTGTGAAAAAACTCTAGAAAAACTCTTGTATCATCCTTTGTAAAGAATATTATAATTTGAGAATCAGACTCTACTCTGTAAATTTGTCCATACCTTGTAATATATTTTTACCTTTTCGTCAATGTGTGAACTGCTTTGATGTGGACGAAACATGTATTTTTTGAGCCGAAGGAGAAAAACACCTTCCCTTCTTTTCGTACGCAACAAAGCATTGATCTGCTTTCGAAGCCGTATTCTTGGAGATGAAGCAAATGCCTATCTGTATGATATGATGATGATGATCCTATGTATGCCTAAATGAATGTTTATGAATGCAATGTATGATGTAATGTATCATGCAAGTGAATGCCCAGTCACACACATACGAAGCTTCATCCATAACTTTCATTCCTTTAGGAATGATTGAAATCTCTTTGCCGTTTATTTTTCGGCTGTACTGCTTATTTTTCGGTGTAAGTTCTGCATCCCCTTAGGAACGACTTTTGAACTTCTTCGCCTTCTATTTTGGCGGTATTCTCATTGACTTTTCGTGCTTTGCCTTATATTTCGGCGTTATTCACGTTGACTTTTCGCGCTTCGCCTTATATTTTGGCGGTATTTGGCTCTGCATTCCCTTAGGAACGACTTTTGAGCAGAAAACTTATGCTGCGCTCCCTTAGGAACGACTTTTGTAGCTTCGTCGTGCTCTGCATCCCCTTATGGACGACTTTTGAGCTTCTTCCTGTTTTTTCTCTCTGCACTCAATGGTGCATGCTCAGATTTTACATTTACATATTTTGGGGGACTTTGCCCTCATAGGGCTGAATTAAAAAGGAAAAATTACAGACAATGGCCCCTTTAAAAACCTTTCTCCCCCTTTGGAAAGGAAAAGGGTGCCATAGAAAAAATGAAAAAGATTACATCAATTTATACATAATATCGCCGAAGCTCATCCACATTCTAGGATCTGGGAATGTCGTTGCCATCCATGTCCTTTAACCTGTAAGAACCTGGTCTTGACGAAGATACTACCAAAAAGGGTCCTTCCCACTTCAGCTGAAGTTTGCCTACTTTGTCAGGGTTGGCTACTCTCCGAAGCACCAAGTGTCCTGGCTTAATGTCTTTCAATCGAACTTTTCTATCGCGCCATTTTATTGTTCCAGCTTGATATTTGTTGATATTTTCCACAGCCTGAATTCTGGTCCCTTCTATAGTATCTTTTATCACAGAATAATTAGCTTCGTCCTCGGCCGAAGCTACTGTTCTTATTGACCCCGCTTTAGCCTCTTCGGGGGTTATGGCTTCGTCACCGAACAATAACTTAAGTGGTGTAAAACCTGTTGACCCTGATGTAGTTAGTATTGTGGCTCCACACCACTTTAACCAACTCATCTGGCCACTTTCCTCTAGGCTGATTGAAGATTAACTTCATTATTCCTGTCATTATAATACCATTTGCCCTTTCAACTAGTCCATTTGATTTCGGATGCCTGATTGATCCAATTGAATTTTTGTGCCAATCTGATCGCAGAAATCTTTGAAAGTTTCAGCATCAAACTGCGTTCCGTTGTCCATAGTTATGGCCTTTGGCACACCAAAGCGGCAAACTATATTCTGCTAGAAGAATTTTTGGACTGTAGCCGAAGTTATTCTAGCCAAAGGCTTCGCTTCAATCCATTTAGAAAACTATTCTACCGCCACCACAACATATCTCAAATTGTCCTGTGCTGGTGGAAGTGGACCTAGCAGATCCAGGCCCTATCTTTGCAATGGCCAGGTTGGTTGTATTAGCTGAGTCAAAGACGAAGGTTGCTTCTGATTTCTTACACACTTTTGGCAATTTTCGTACTTTTGAACCAAATCTGCTGCGTCCGAAGCTGCCTTCGGCCAATAGAACCCTTGTCGGAAAACCTTTCCCAGAAGAGGTCTGGGCCCAATATGAGATCCACACAATCCTGCATGTATCTCCTTCATCAGTTCTATACCTTCAGTTCTGGATAAGAACTTGAGAAGTGGGGAACAAACTCCATATTTATATAATTCCCCTTCTATTATGACATATGGTCTTGTTCTTGCTTCCATTCTTTTGTTATAAACCTCATCGTCTGAGAGATGATTACCTTCGAAGAAAGATATACTCTGAGTTCTCCAATCTTCACTATGAATAGGAGATATTGTGAGTACTGCTCTTTCGAGGAGTACTACTGAAGGTGCTCTTATTGTCTCGAAAAACACTTCCGAAGGTAGAGGGAGCCCCTGTGCTGCTGACTTGGCCAGCTGATCAGCATGCTCATTTTCCCCTCTTGGAATATTCTTAACAGAAAATCCTTCGAAAGAAGCTTCAAGCCTTCGAACTGTGTCCAGGTATCTCTCAAGCTTCGGATCTCTTGCCTTGCAACTCTTGTAAACATGTCTAGAAATAACTTGAGAGTCGGTTTTGAGGACTGCCCTTCTTATTTCCATTGCCTTTAACTTTCAAAGTCCCAAAAGTAATGCTTCGCATTCAGCAATATTATTTGTATAGCTGAAATCAAGCCTTGCCGCATAGCATGTTCTGACTTTGGAAGGTGAAACTAAGACAGCAGCCGCACCTGCACCGAAGGTTCCCCAGGAACCATCGCAGAACACTGTCCAGGCTTCGGCATCTTTATTTGCTTCTTCCTCCTCAGACACTGGCGTCCAATCAGCAATGAAGTCTACTAACGCTTGGGACTAAATTGAGGATTTGTGGACATAGTTAATAGTGAATTCGTTAAGCTCCGCGGCCCACTTTCCAATCCTTCCAGTAGCTTCATTCTCTGTTTCTCATAATATCCTTCAAAGGCTGTGATGAAGGAACAATTATGTGATATGCTTGAAAATAATGCCGGAGCTTCCTGGAGGCCATTAGCACAGCATACAACACCTTCTCCAACTCTGTATAGTTTTTCTTTGATAAACTTAGAACTTCAGAGACAAAATATACTGGAGCTTGCTTCTTAATTTGGCCTTCAAGCTTCTCCTGTACAAGCGTCACACTCACTGCAGAGTGCGAAGCTGCCACATACAATAGTAATGGATCCCCTGGCGCAGGTGGAGTTAATGTTGTTAGATCAATCAAGTATTGCTTCAGCTCTTCGAAGGCCTTCTGTTGAGCTGGGCACCATTGAAAGACTTCGGCTGACTTTAGTATTTCAAGGAATGGCAAATTTCTTTCTGCTGATCTAGATATGAATCTATTTAATGATGCCAGTCTTCCTGTCAGTCGTTGGGCCCCCTTCTTTGTGCTTGGTGGTTCCATCCGAAGGATAGCTTCGATCTTGCTTGGGTTAGCTTCAATCCCCTTCGTTGAAACTAGACAGCCAAGGAACATACCCTTCTTCACTCCAAAGACACATTTTTCTAGATTTAATTTCAGGCCAGCTTGCCTGAAATTAGCAAATATTTCTTGCAGATCAGTAATGTAATTTTCTTGCTTTATGCTTTTTACTATGATGTCATCAACGTATGTTAGCACATTTCTACCTATCTGAGAATGAAGGACCTTGGCTGTCATTCTGCTGAAGCTTCCTCCAGCATTCTTGAGCCCCTCAGGCATCCGAAGATAGCAATAGGTGCCACTAGGAGTTATGAAGCTAGTCTTTGACTCATCCTCCTTCTTCATCCATATTTGATGATATCCTGAGTAGCGATCCAGCAGACTCATAAGCTCTAAAGAAGCTGCTGCATCTACAAGAGAGTCTATTCTTGGTAATGGAAATTCGTCCTTTGGACAGGCCTTGTTAAGATCTATGAAGTCAATACACATTCTCCATTTGCCGTTGGACTTCTTCACCATGACAGTATTGGCTAGCCACTCTGGATATTTTACTTCTCTGATAACCCCAGCACTAAGAAGCCTTTTTACTTCATTTCGAGCACCTTCGGCTTTATCATCAGACATTTTCTGAAGCCTTTGCTTTCTTAGCCTAAAGGATGGGTCGACATTGAGTGAATGTTCAATGACGTCTCTGTTGACACCGCAAAGATCATTGGCTGACCAAGCAAAAACATCCTTGTTGTTGAAGAGAAACCTTATCAAAGTTTTCTCCTGCTCTTCAGATAGTTGAGACCCCAGCAGTACCTTCTGCTCTGCTATGTCTTCACATAGAAGCATGGGTTTCGGCTGATCAGCCGAAGCAGCCTTCTCTCTTCTATGCTTGTACTATTCACAAGCTTTGACTTCATCTATATTGTGGATTGCTTTTGAATCTGTCCAATTTCCTTCAGCCCTTCTGGCAGCCTCTTGACTTCCATGAATAGCAATGGGCCCTTGTTCCGAAGGTATCTTGATGCATAGATATGTTGGGTGAAGAATTGCTTCAAAAGCATTAAGTGTCCCACGACTAATGATTGCATTGTAGGGGTATTCCATGTCAACAATGTCAAAGACAACCTGTTCAATCCTTGTATTGTGAACAAAGCCGAAGGTAACTGGCATTGTGATTTTACCAAGTGCTACGATCTACCTTCCTCCGAAGCCACATAGGGGATGTGTAGCATCGTGAATCTTATCTTCTGGCTCTTGCATTTGTCTGAAGGCCTTAGCAAATATGATATCCGCAGCACTGCCTATATCAACCAAAACATTGTGGACCAGAAAACCCTTGATGACACAAGATATGTCCATAGCATCATTGTGAGGATAATCCTTGAGCTGAAGGTCCTCCTGGGTGAAGGTGATCAGGATGTGAGACCATTCTGAATTGATGAAGGGTCCCTGCACCCCAACATGCTGCACCCTTCTCTGTGCTTCCTTCTTCTGCTTCTTGCTGGCCGGCTCTGAACTTGAGCCGCCTGTTATCGAGAGCACAAGCTTCATAGCCGAAGGTGCTTCAGCTTGGTTGTTGAACGAAGCCATCAGCTCAACAGTGGAAGTGAGTTCACCAGAGGTGGGCGCCAATGTTGGTGACTTGTTCTCAAATGCTACGAATTAAGAACAAGGCAACACACAAGAAAAATGTTAAATGTTAATGTCCTTCGTCCTTCGAAGCATTACTTCCCTTAGAACATAATGATCTTCGAACGAAGATTATAAAAGACATACCTTCATAAATATGACACATGTAATCAGAGGATGAAGGTTATGAAACATAAGACAACATAAATAATTACATAATACCAAAATATGAATGTTTATTGTCAAATAATCATGAATACATAAAAGTTAAATTAAATTACATTTATACCTTGAGCTCGATTGAATACGGAGATTCAGATGCGATGCCAAAGCGTGAACAGTATGGGGGTACTGTTCACCTATTTATAGGCATAGGGCGCATCCTGTGTGAATTTACATTCATGTCCTCTACAAATGATTACAATCATTACACCGGTTATCATGGGTCGATTGGTCATCTCATCTTTAAGTCAGTGCCTTTTGAAATATACTACGAAGCTCCCTGACTGGTAGCTTCGGCATTGTCCCTGTTCTGGCCTTCCGAAGGTGCTTCTTCTCACAGGACCTTCGGCGACGAAGCAGACCCCCAACACTGGTCATTCCGAAGCTCAGGGACAGTGGACTCATAACCATGGTCATCTGCTACTCCCTCTTTTTCTCGTCAACCTTCATATAGAACCACTCGTTCTTCCAACCAGTTGGCCACTTCGTGCGGTAGCTAAGAACTGGTGCCTTTGTATCCTTTCGATACGCAAAATTGTAACAGCCAAAATTTTCATGAAGGCCATCTGCCCTGGCCTTCGTCTGATAATGTAGCTCGTGCACTCGGTAGAAAGCTTCGGCATCTAGACTCATCCCCTAGGCTTCGGAGAGCCTAGAAATAGACGCTGAGTCTAACAATAGCGTTGGGAGTCAGCTGATGAAGATATATCTCAAAGTTCTTCAAAACTACCTCTATCATTTCATTTAGGGGGAATCGCAGTCCTACTCTGAAGAAGCTCTTGAAAACAACAACTTCATCCTTCTTCGGCTCTGGGATTACCTCTTCTCCAGCAAATCGAATAAGTTTGCTCTTAGCCTCTCCAAAATAACCCAATTTCATCATCATAGGCATGTCATCTTCTGTCACAATAGATTTTTCAAATTCAAGATGACTAGGCTTTGTTGGGATCAGAATGCTATAATCTTCTTCAATCTCATCAACATTTTCACCCTCAACCGCAGTTTGTTCAGCTTCGGCATTAGAAGCACCTTCGTCAACAACCTCCTCTGCCACAACCAGACCTGATCGCTTCATTACTTCCGAAATCGGTGCTATTCGGTGGCCTCGGTTTTGTCCCCCTCACGAGACGCTCTAGCAGTTGATCGCACTCTGGCCATTTCGATGATTTTACCGTTTGATGAAGCTAACCTTAAATGATGAAGCGTTTGCTCGAAAGTGCAATGCAGAAAGCTTCGGCTATGGTTAAATTTTTTAATAGCACAACAGTGCAATGGAAATGAATGATGTGGTAACTCCTCACCAACCCGTCTGTTTATATAGTGCTACAGGGGGAAGGTGAACCGCCAGGCCGCTCGCACTCACTGAACGGTGGACCGTCCGGCGCCTAGAATATTATAATCGTTTCTCGGCAACGAGCTCAGGGATGGTGTTTTTCAGACCTTCAGCATTCCGAAGCCTTCGATTTTTTTGCGGATCGAGCCCATTACAAAAAACGATCTAGCACTGCGAAGGGGCTACTGTTGGGGGCCTTCTTCTCTGCCGAAGGTCCTCTAAGCAAAAAACACCTTCGGCAGGACAATATGCAAGCAGGCACGACATGAAGATATATGCCGAAGCTACAATTGAGGGAGCTTCCGCATAGTGGCATGCCTAAGACGAAGGATGGCACTGACTTAAAGAGGAAAAGACTACGTAGTCCTTGATAATTTGTGTTATGATTGTAACTAGTTATTAGGGACACGAATGTAATTTTGTCTGGGCTACGTCCCGTGCCTATAAATTGATGAACAGTATCCCCGTACTGTTCACGCTGAATTGTAATTGCTCTGACGCCATCCTTACTTTCTTATCTTCTGCCAAGTAGAAGGAAAAAAAGTAATATAAATACCATCGATATTTGTTCATGTTAATAAATAAAGAATATGAATAATCTAATGATTTGTAATGATTGTTCATATTCTTTTTATATTTTCATGTTTCTGTTTATATCTTCGTTCACTAGAATAATGAAGGTATCTCCTTTATGACCTTCGTCCGGAGATCATTATATCCTAAGGGAAATAATGCTTCTAACAACAAAGGTCCTTTAATCACTAACAATTGTGTTGCTTTGTTCTTGATGTGTAGCATTCAAGAACAAGTGGCACGAAACGATCTAATCCTGGCCATCCGGTAGCCGATCGATGGCACGAAACGCATCCGACCAAGTGGCACCTCCCATCTAATCGCGAACCATCCATCAGCAGATGGATGATGCAGAGGTCTTCTCCCTCCCAATGGTGGTCTGGGCAGCAGCGCCACCCACCACACGACTGTGAACCCGCCGGAGCAGCACGGCCTGCCCTGCTCTGGTCACCCTCTGACTAAATCGCATAGCGCTATACAAATCTGAGACAAGAACGAAACTATCAAGAAGAGTCTCACCACGAATTGCTTGGGCAAGACCCCATCCCACGGCGAGTGGTGGCCAACTGTAATCCATGCCCCCGGTGAGAAATTTGTAGTGCCCTGTCAGACCAATCCTGCCAGTCAACTTCATGGCGAGACACTATGCATTCTGCTTGCTTTCAGACTGGTCGTCGAGGTCAGACTAGCGGCCAAGGCGAGAACCGACTGTGGACCACACCTTGTTTTCTCTCTTCTCTGATGAGGCGCTCAGGCAATCTTGTTTGTCTCGTGTCTGGTTGGATAGGAGAGATTGGCCTCTAGTTTTGTAGCATAGCGGCAGAGTCCTGACCCCAAGAGCCCAGGCCAAGGATGTCATGGTCTGGCGGCGGGGTTTTCGGCGGGCAACCAGGAGGTTGTTGAACGGACACAGCCGATTCGTGCTTGAGGTTGAAGAAGGACCTGGCGAATGGGCCCCACGCGGTAGTGTCACGCGCCCGGCCAGCACACGAGAGCAGGAATATCTGGCATACGGGCCCCACATGATTGTGTGTTAGCGAGGAGGGGTGAGTTGGCTCGTGCAGTTGTGGGAGAAGTGGGCCGAAAAGCAGAACTCGACCCAGGTATATGTTGCTTGCTTTCTTTTTCTCTTTTTCTTTTTCTGATTTAAATTTTACATTCAAGTTTGAATTCTACATTCGGGTTTGAATTCCAAACTCTATTAGATGCACAAGCACAACTCCAACATGATGCACAATTTCATATAATATTTATTTACTATTATTATTATTTATTTTTCTTGCCATTTATTTATGGAAGGAATAAATGGTTTCATTAGAATTTCCCATTCTCGTTTTCCCTTTTTATGTTTTCATTTAGAATTGGGGATCTAATTTGTGTTGTCGATAAAATGCATTACCACAAAACTATTGGCAAGAGGTCAACTTTTCTTTATCTACTTATTAGTTGCTTAACTAATTTAATGTTATCAATTGATTATGAATAAGAAAGGCCCTTATAAATTCTCAAATGTTTCAAAAATTATAGAAATACTATCCTAGATATTTTTTTCTTTATTTTATTATTTCATAATATTTTTTCTACCAAATTTTAGGTCTTACACTTCGTCAGACGTCCTCCTCCTCCGGTCGGACTTGCTTCCGGCAATAGTGCCCGCGGAAACGTGATCCGTTGATTTCCTTTGGTATGGCTAGGATTAGAAGTTGTGTATTGGTTTAGTTTGGTTGCATGGCGACCGTAGATGAGGGGATGAAGGGCTCTGGGAATGTTTTCGGTTCGGATCGATGGGAGCCATCGATCGAGTAAGGAGCGGCGTAGATTAGACCATGAGTTTCCCCTGCACGCGTTAAACCACAACTGCTGGATCTAATCTTTGCGGTTCGAAATCGCCTATACCCCTTTGGCGGGGTGTTTTTCTAAAAGAGTCCCTATAGTTTTTATAAAACATCCTGCCATCCTCGGGTATAGAAAGATTAGCACAGTTGGGTCCTGAAATTCATATGTGACCCCCTAGTCTTCTGGATAATTGTGGCCGCAACTCGTACTGTGAATAAATGAGATAAGTAAATACAGGAAAATGAATTTTTAGTATAAAAATAAATCTAGAAACTTAGATAATTTATAACTTTTTTATTTTAACTCCTTTTAATCCATTCCAGTTGCATTAATTTTGTTTCAATATTATCTATCATCTTGTAACTCTATTTAGTCATGAAACCTAGATCAAAATTATCCACTTGATTTATTCTATACTAGGTATTTAATAACTTTCGGAAAATCATAACTCTTTAACCGTTACCCTGATTTTAGTTATTTGCGAACCTACGATCTCGTAGAAACGTGTAAATTATTATTATGCAGTTTGTTCTTATGTTTGGTGTGATGTTAATTTTGCCTATACCATGTTTGTTTGTATTGCTACGACTAGCGCGAGGTTACGAGTCATCTGAAGAGCAAGTTGGTACCTGGAATCTTAAGTCCCAGGCAAGTTGTGCCCTTGATCACTTCTTTTTACCCAATCATGTTCTTATTAATCATAGTGATTTGCATAGGTTAATTTTGATAGGACCCAACATGTTACCTTGTTTACCACTGAATTTTTTGGGTAGTAACTGCTATTGCATTATGTGGCTTTTGGGTATGGAGATACACATTATTCATGTTCCTACTTTTATTATTAGTTTGTTATTTACTATTCATGATAAGATCATTATGTTAATTGGAACATGGAGAAACCACCCAGGAAAACAGTGCTACCACAAGGGTGGTATGGGACGCCCTTGGCTGACTAATTAGGAAAGTTAGTGGAGGACTACCTTACCCGAAAGGGGCAAGGGGCAGTAGGGGAGTGGTCAGTGTATGGAGGCCCTTGGGTTGATTTTGCTACAATGGCAGTCAGGCGAGGGGTCCCTGCATTGGAGCTTCCTAGAAACTGTAGCGGGTTTTCTGAAGCTAGTGGAACTTTGTAAAGGCCTTCTAGTGTTACCCTGCCTCGCTTCCTTGGTAGAGGTGTATGGGAAGTCGCGATCCCTTGGCAGATGGGTAACATGACTTGTGGGTAAAGATGCGCAACCTCTGCATAGTGTAAAACTGGTATATCAGCCATGCTCACGGTCATGAGCAGCTCGGACACTCACATGATTAATTTATGGAACTAAATTCAATTTATCATATGCATCGCATTGCTCGTGTTGTTATCACTTTTGTTCTACTACTTAATTGGGTTGGTATTTACTTATACTTAGTAACTGCTAATAAAATTTTGACCAACTTTAAAAGCAATGCTCAGCTCTAACCATCCTCTTTGGTAAGCCTTACACTTCACATGAGCTCCCACTTTTGGCGAGTTCATGCACATTATTCCCCACAACTTGTTGAGTGATGAACGTATTGAGCTCACTCTTGCTGTCTCACACCCCCACAGGTCAAGAACAGTACTGAAGGATGAGGTGCATGGAGGATGCTGTGACGAGTTCGTGAGAGGTCTAGGTCATCGTCTCCCAGTCAACTTTGGGTTGCTGGATCATTGTTTCCTTATGATGTAATTATTTATTTATTTTGTATAGAACTCCTATTATATAGTAAAGATGTGACATTCGTTTCTATACCATGATTCATCATATGTGTGAGACTTGGTCCCAACACACATGGTGATTATGTTTGCGCCTGGGTCTTGGTGCCCCCGAAACCCGGGTGTGACACTCTGACAGCTCATCTATCTTCTTCTTGAGCTCCACCAATTCTGGTCTAGATACCCTATAGAATGTTTTAGAAATAGGGGCGGTGCCAGGAATAAGCTCTACGGCAAACTCAACATTCTGCTTAGATGGCATACCTTATAAATCTTTAGGGAACACATCCAGAAATTCTGACAACCTTGATAGCCTCGAGTGGATCAGTCTCTTGCTATCAATAGTCATGTAGTGGCAACCTCCTTTTCTTGACTCGGGCGAGACTAGCTCAGTCACCACTTCTTCTCCTAGTCGGGACACCAACTTCTCAGTTCTCTTATCACAGCTAATAACTGCTTGGTACTTATCTAGACAATTTATCCCTAGGATAACATCTATTCCCTGAGTGCCCATCACTATCAGGTTAGCGGGAAACTCTATCCCCTTATTTTCACTCTTACATTCAAGCATATGCTATCGGTTCAAACTTTTCCACCAGCCGAATCAATTTGAATTGGTGTTGTCATGGTGGTTATTGGGATATTATGTGCTTCTACCCATGATGCAGTAATAAATGAATATGTTGCTCCAGTATCAAATAACACTTCTGCAAGGTGGGATTTGATTGAGAACATACCTACTATCATGCCTGGTGTTTCCTGAACTTCTTTGGCCTCCATATGGTTCTGCCTCCCATGGTTGTAGCGCGTTTGACCACGATTGTCTGCTCCTTGCTGAGGTGCATTCTATCTTGCTGGGGCATTGGGGGCCGGCTGCTGTTGAGCCATCTTCTTCAGACAATGCATCGCCCAATGGCCTGCTCTCCACAGTGGAAGCATCCTATGTCTCCTCCTCGCACTGGGACTGCTTGACTGCTTTGATTGGTTGCCGAGGTAGGAAGATGAGGTGCCTGATTAATCAGCCTCTGGAACTTATTTCCTCCTGGTTGAATGTTCTGGCGATACTGCTGCTGATGTTGAGGGTACTGCCTCTCGAACTGCTGCTAAGGCAGATGCTGGTTCTGCTATTGATATCCCTGAGGGTGACTCTATTTGAACTGCTGAGGTGGATTACCTGAGAAATGGGGACGATTGTTGCTCCCTAGCCGAGGTCCACCAATCTTGCACATTCGATCTTCCATCTCTATGCGCTTCTTCTCAGTCATGATGGCTTTATCGATCAGGTGCTGAAAGGTGGGGAAGGTATGATTCATCAGTTGGTAGTGCAAGTGATCAACCAAGCCTCTCAGGAAACGATACTGCCTCTTGGCATCAGTGTTGACATCTTCAGGAGCATAGCGCGACAGCTACAGAAACTTGTCTCTATACTCGCTGACTCACATGGGTCCTTGCTTTAGTGCTAGAAACTCCTCTTTATTCACTATCATCAGATGTTCTGGATCATGACACTGATGGAAGATATCTCTGAATTCTTCCCAAGTAATGGCTTTGGGGTCGCCATGGGTGGCAAGATAGGACTCCCACCAGGACTGAGCTGCTCCCGCGTCAACAGACGGGGACCAATAAGAACCTTTTCTCTGTCATTGCACTAAGCAGTGTGCAACTCCCTTACCATGGTACGTAGCTAGTGTTCAGCATCCATGGGGCCAGTAGAGTGAGCGAACATAGGGGGATGACCAGTAATGAACTCCACACGCTTATCTCTTGGCATCTACGTCATCTGCATCTACAACTTTGGTTGAGGGTGCTGTTGCACCTACTGCATGGCTGCCAGGGTCTACCCAATTGCCTGAACTGCCTGAGTTTGCATGAGGAACATATGCTCTATTGTCATCGGAGGTGGCAGTGGAGACAACTGCGGCTAGGGTGCCTCATCCCACAGGGCTTGCTGCTCTTGCTAGGCACGTCTTCCTCCTCTGTGCCTATGGTCAGACATATGCGAAAGGCAATCACACATCTGAACTGATCTTGCAAATCATTCTGCATAAGAAATGGGTATAGAGTTCTTCACAACACTGAACAAACAAGCATCTTCACTTACTCCCAACACAACCAAACACAACTCCTCAGATAAAGTGGAAAGTAAAGGTAAAAAGGCTTCCAACTAAATATCTAACTTCATTAGCGATCTATGGTTCCAAGTTTATCCGGGTCCTGCAGTCAGGGTTGTCGTAGGCATGGTGTCCATGCGGAGGCGAGCGGTAAGGGTGCTGAGTCCTGATGGGGGCGGGAGAGCCATCCTCCTGGTGATGGTGCTTCGCACGCTCAGCCCGTAACTCAGCAACCTTAGCACGAGCCCTACTTAGCTCGTTCAGGGCGTGGTCCAGCTCCATGTTGAGCACGGAGGCTAGGTTGACTATGCTGCTCAACCTCGGATTGTCCTCACCAATAGGTAAGACAACCACACCTCCAGTACTACTAGTCGGACGACGGGGTAATACCTCAGGTTAAGACCGTCGGCCACCCCACTGAGCACCAAGCAGTACTGAGAAAGCACACACCGTGCGACATCCTGCATGGCCACCTCGGCTGAGTCCCACTCAGAGATAGAATAATGCTTCGAGCAGACCTCCGCACCCTGGAAACCATCCTCCGGACGGCGCACCAAGCAAGTCGTCTCCCAGTGGTCTGGGTATACCCCGCGATTGTGATGGTAGACCACAAAGTGATACTCGATTGACCAATTGTGTCGATCAAGGGCTCGACGCAGCAAGGTGCCAAGCGCATCATGGAAGTGACACCTGCGAGCAGCGTCACGAGTGATGGGTCGAGCGACCCATCCCTCTAGCTCTTGCTCCTCTGAGAGGTCCGTGTTCTGGCTTGAGCTGCTGTCGTCGCCATCTCCATCGTTGGGGTCTCCTCTAGTAGCTACTCCAGCAGCCGGGGCACCCAATAATGGTGGTGTAGGGGATGCCTTCAGCGGGGCACAGAGGAGCGACGCCTCACAGACTCTACCTGCTACTGAGGCGGGAGGGAAGGGCCCTGCTGCTCCAGCTCCTGGCACCGATGCTCCTGCTCCTCGTGCAAGCGGTGGTGCAACCTCTCCAAGTTGCTAGACTAGCCAGTCACTGGGCGACTGAATTGGGCGCACCGCGAGACAAGAGGGCAAGAAAGGGATGACCGACTTTTGTGCTATGTGTCTATGACGAGCCATCTACAAATGACACGGTAAGCACAAGAGTAAGAAAAGAACTAATATGACCAGCAAGTAAACCATAAAAAATTAGGAAATAAAATAAAACAAAATTTTAGCAAGGTATAATATATATAGTAGAACATAGAGTTGGTCGAGATGACTGACTTTTGAAGTGACACCAAGAGTCAACGTGAGAATGGGGTCTATAATCCTTAGAATGACCATTCTACTCTAGGTTAGTGGTCCTACAGTCAACCTGGCTCTGAAACCACTTATGTCACACCCGATTTTAAAAGGCAAATCGAATGCGAACCATGTACGTGCCAAGATCAGAAATTCACGTACACAACAATTACATAACCGGACATCATCACACAGTGCTCAAATAATAATGTAAAGAGCTACTAATTTGATTACATCATGATGTCCGAGACATCCACATTGTCTTAAACATAGATCAAAGTGCGAAAACGAAACGTAGTAAAACTTGGCCTTCACAGACTGCCGACTGGTGGTTTGCCGCTAACCCACGCCTAGAACTCATCATATTCTTGGAACTCCTAGGAATCCTCCACCACGACTTCATCTTCCCTTGAGCAGGGGTTGCAATGCTGACAAACTGGTGTTTTGGTGTTTTAAGCAAGGGTGAGTACACATCAACATACTCAGCAAATGTCCCGTTTGGCTAAGGTGGACTAGCTGTATGTGGGGTGAAGCTCAGAGGAGTTGCTTTTAGTTGGTCAGGTAATTATTTGTAACACCCCAGTGTTACTTAGGGTTTTTCCCAGTACCCCAACTTGTGACCATTATCACATGTGGCCCTAATGATGCAAGAGACACCTAAACTTAAGGGATTAAAGCCTAACTTAAGTCTTTTTCAGCTCAAGAATCATACTCTAAGCACATCATGCACCTCAAGTGAGAAAATCATTCAAAACCCTAACACTATTCAAATTGGCCATTTAAGCACAAAAAGGGAATTAGAGGAAATACTTGGGAAAAATACAAAATCTTAATATGGGCCAATTAACAAAGTTATAGTGCATTAAATAAACTACAAAATGTAGTAAGGAAGATTGATCATTTGGATTTTGCAAAATTCCCAAAACAACCCATGAAGTAAAGCCTCTACGGAAAATTCAGAAACTGAATTTTGACCTCTTCCCAAAGATCAGTTGTGTTCTCTATTTTTCAAAACTCGAATCCACAAAGTCCAAATATCAAAGTGGCACCAAACTACCTTGAACACACCCTGGCGAAGTTTGAGAAATTTTCTCAACCGTTTGACATGATCTTGGCGTGGGTTACCTCGGGACTCGGCCTTGTGACACTGACACACTGGCGACGTGACCACTCTCTGTCCATGACCCTGAAACCACTCGGCTTCCACACACAAACGACAGAGCTCAATCGGGGGAATAGATCTTACAATGGGATCTTGCTCAAATTCGCGAAGATTTCGAGCCTATGAACGCTTGAAAGTGACCACACTGCGTGTCACCACGTGTTCGATCGCGTGCTCAAGTGCTCGGCCGCACACTGGCCGCTCTCTGAGCGCGCGCCACGCACGATCGGCTCCTTCCCCCGTGCTTGCGCCCAGCCATGCCCAAGGGCGCCTATAAGTCCCCCTGGTGCATAGAAGTTCATCCCCCACCTCGCCTCAATCCCCGAGCAGAAACCCTAACTCCGGCAAGCTCTGCGCCGCCTGCCATTGCCGCCCGAAACTCACCGTCGTGGCCAGGACATTCTGGCCACCCATTTGCCTAACCGAGAGCACCAAAGGCTTCCCCGCACCCTCCCATAGCTCGTAGTCACACTTAAACTAGCTCTACCACACCGGAGAAGCCCCACCACCACTATCCGCTCATGGCATACTGTCGGACTGCGAGGACCGGTCATCCTAGCCCTCCACCTCCCAATCCGAGCCCGGGAACAGCTTCGCGAAAGCCCTGCCAAGCTCCCTGAGCCCTATCGCAAAGGATCGCTGCACCAGGCCCTCAGATCGAAGCTCATCGGCGACCTCCACCGCCTGCGCCCGTGGACCCGCTAGTTCAGCTCGTTGTCGGCCAAATTACTGACGCCCCCAAGTTCGTCGAACCGATCCAAAGCCCCGCAACCCCATCGCCATCGTTCGCTTCCTGTTCTAGCGAGGGAGGGAGGAGCGCGAGTTGAAGACCTCAAAAACCCGAGGGTCTTTCTGCTATGTCAGTGACTCATAGAAATAGTAGACCAAGGGCTCTTTTGTAAGGTGCCAGGGAAAAGAAACCCAGGGACCCGAGCGCAAAGCGGCACTCACTACAAAAATACCCCTCTATTGCAACACATTTATGTGTTGCTAGAAGTTGAAATAAGTGTTGCTAAGGCTTATACCAATGCATAATTATGTGTTTCCTATGCTGGCGTTGCTAGGGTCTACTGCAACACTTATATATATGTTGGTAAGCCATGGCTATAAGCGTTGCTGGGCCGCAATGGATATTTATTCCCTACTGCAATGGTTACATGTGTTTGTATCGGCAAAGACGGGTTGACCCATATTGGATTTGGCAACATTTGGCTTCGATTTATGGCAGCACATTTATGTGTTGCAATGTTGTTGAACCATATAGCAATGGCAACATTTAGATCAGATTTGTGAGAGCACATATATTGTTGCAAGAAATAAACCATTTGCTTGAATAGAAATTGATATACAACAACATTTGCCATTAATAAAATGAGAAGCTCCAATTCATCCTAGGCATAAACACGATTGCAATGGACAAACCATTTCTCAATGAAATAAAATAGTCAATATACAGAGTAGCACAACTTAAAATAATCACCACTTCATGCGTGTACAAATATTTCTGGAGACAGATATAAACATATGACTCATCCTAAACTGGATCATAGGTAAACTAGGAAAGCTTTTTGGTAGCATAGTCTTCATATTCTGCAGAAATCTTGCAGCTCTAAAACTAAAATCTGGCAGCCCTAAAACTTCATCCTAGATACTGAATCTGATGAACAATAAAAAAAGCATTTCAAAAAAAATATATGTGCAAAAGAATACAGTAGTGCGATAGGAGAGCACAGGAATTTACAAATTAAGAGATGAAGAACAAAGGAGAGGGCAAGTATGAACGAGCCTACCAAGAAATGCACGACCAAGAATAGGAGCCAGTGATGGCTGCTATTGATGCTACTAATATAGTGATCAAAGGCGACCAATCACCCGCTCAAACATTTCCTACTGGACTGCAAAATTGAGGATAAAAGTTCAGACCAGAAATCATAGTAGCCAAATACTAATAGCTTTTATCTGGTCAATGCCCCTCAACTTCAAATTTGAGGATAACATAAGTTACAAAAGTCAAATATCATGAGATTTGTTGATACTCACAGGGAAGTGAAAAATATATACTGCTAATTTTGACATTAAAGCTAAGGATAATCCACAGTAAGTAACACAGTATAGATGATAACATGATGCCAAAAAAATGAACACTGCTAGAAATGTTTTAGTAATAAAAAGTTGTGCAACCTGACAAAGGAATCTAGATGCAACTATAGACAAGGTTTTCATACCAGGCAAAGATCTTGCCTGATCTCCTCAAGCGTCTTTTCCTTAGTTGCTATATAACCTGCATAATGGTTTTTGTGAGAATAGCTTAAAAGACAAACAACGAACATAAATAGAAAGATGGGAAGCTTGCAAAATTAATTACCAAAAATCTAACAGGTGGTCTGATATAACTTAGCTCATGCCAAGATGTACCCGTACATTGAAAAGAACATAAACTTGTGAAGACAGATGTTAGTAGTGTTAATCACATCATAAATTGAGTGGGAATCAATCGTATAATAGTAGTGTTAATCACATCATAAATTGAGTGGGAATTCATAAAGGGAAATAAGGTAGATGCATTATAAAAATAAAACTAGATGTTCGTAAATATAATTGAAAATGCAGCCTTACTGAAGTCCTCAAACTGAAACACACTAAGCTCCATTACCAGAGGCCAGCTGTTTTGACCACCATGGAGTAGAGGGCTTATCTAAAATCAGTGGCAATTCATAAAGGGAAATAAGGTAGATGGATTACGAAAAACCAGACGTCCATAAATATAGTTGAAAATGCATCCTTATCGAAGTCCTCGAACTCAAACACGGTAAACTCAGACTCGTGTGTATCTTCATCTCATTTTGTTGCGTGAGAAACAACTAAACAGATCCAACAATACAAGTATAATGTCTAGATCTAAAAGGTGTGGTGATTAGAATGACATTTAAGGATTAGGCTAGGAATCAATCGTAAAGTGGTAGTGTTAACTGCATAATAAATCGAGTGGGAATTCATAAAGAGAAATAAGGTAGATGCATTAAAAAAGAACAAGATGTTCGTAAATGTAGCTGAAAATGCATCCTTATACCTAAGTCCTCAAACTCAAACACTCTAAACTCCATTATCAGAGGCCAATCGATTGGAGCACCGTGGATTAGATTTCTTGTCCGGATTGGTAGTTTGTACACACCAGAGACATTTATCCTCATCATATTGGAGAGAATAGTAGGTAACTTAGTTCTCATAACTGGACAAGGAAAAGCTTGGGACCTCTTACCGAGAGGGGGCAGCAAAAACGACTCTGACTGCTATGACGATGCCTCATGGTCGTGGTTGTGATGTCTGGTTCGGCTATGTGGGCTAGATAGAACCAGATTAGCGTAGATTCATGAGAGTAGGGAGGGGAGGGAAGGGCCAGAGGAGCAAATCACGGGCTCACATGTGCCTCGCCAGTGAGGAGGACCTGCGATAGGGTCGGGGGCCGTTGGCCGAACCTGCGCTGACGATGAAGTGAGATTGAGGTCTGATGAGGCGTGAGTGGCCACCAATGACCTCCAGTCGATGTGTCATCCATCCGCTCCTGTGTCTCCTCCTTCAGCGCCGTTAGGACTATCTCTGGAGCAGAACGCGGAGTGGGTGGTCGCAAGCGGGAGCGAGCCAGTCGGGGAGAGAGTAAGAAAGGGGCGGACGAGAATGGAGGGACTGCCTGATCTAGGCAACAAGGGTGGGGGTGGACGCAGTGGCTAGGAGATCTTGGGGGCAGGATCAAGGCGTTGCCAGGAGAGGAAGGGGGAGAAGGCGAGATGTGGAGGGAGAGTTGGGAGCCATCGCCGGTATGGCAGCTCCTAGAAGGGAGCGAGCGGGGCAGGTGGGGAGCTGGAGGTTTGGGGGGGATGAGAGCAAGCGGGCGGCGGCGGCACCGGAGACGGGAGAGGTGGGAAGGGATAGGAACAGGAACGCTCAAAGGTGAATTGTATGAAGAATTCGGGTCCGTGAGTTATCCGTACCTAGTTGTTCTATGTTCTAATATTAAATATTACTAGCAACACATATTAATTGTTGCCACATCCTAGTTAATCAACACATTCCGCTAGCAATACATATTAAGTGTTGCCACATTCTATTTAAATAATGGATGGTGCTAGCAACACATATTAAACGTTGCCAATACTCTAATAACTTGACGGATGCTGCTTGCAACCCATATTAAGTGTTGCCCACTAATTTCTTACAACGCATAAAACCATGTGTTGCTGGAGATGTGTTGCTATAGGGGGTTTGTGTTGTAGTGATTTCTTTTCGGTTAATTGAAAAATACTTTTTAAATCTGCAGTAGGCTTCAAAAATTCATAACTAAATGAATATTGGCCCAAAATTCATGAAAACAATTTTGTTAAACTTTGTGTAGCAAGAGCCTTCATGTAAAAATATGAAATCACCTTTGAACAACAGCAAATTTTAGGGTTTTGATTTAAGAAAACCCCTTTAACCTTAAAAATAAGAGAACTGGTAGGAAAACTTTTAGACTAGGCTTGAGAAAATTTATGGAGATACTTGACTAGTAGTTTCACTGTTTAAAAATGTTGAGTACCCCAGTACCCAAGATTAAGTAAATTTTATTCCCTAGGACATGTTTTTAACAAAACCTTGGAAAAATAAAATGGGGCACTAAAAAGGGAAAACCAGAAAGCCATATTATTTTCCTAGCATGATTAGGTGATAAAGTTCATGGGAAAATATATGGAACCCTAGTCCAATACTGATCTGGAATTTATGATTTTATTTAGGTATTAAGTATTTAAGAGAGATAATGATTAAAAATAAGAGGACATCTGCAATAGTGATAAGAAAAATTTAGTAGACCCTTGACCACTATTGTACCACTGTGAAAATAATAACCACCCCAGAATATCAAAGTAAGTGGGTTAAATAAATAAAACTAGGAAATTGCCAATACTTCAAAAAATTAAAAATAGAGACTAAAAGTGCGAAACAGTAAGCAACCCTATTTTTCCCTAATAATTATGATGTATACTGTGTGGGAAAAATACAAAACTAAGGTAGTTGTACAAGTGCCCCATGAGAAAGATTATATATTCTAAGAAATCATACAACCCATCCTCTATAAGTAAAAATAACTAACTTTAGGAATGATTGCTCTTGCACAAAGAAGATAGAAAAATTAGGAAATCTGTTGTTTGACATTTTTCAAATATAGTAATAGTAGAAAGCACCATTAGGCCCTAAAACTTTAGAAAATCACAATAAAATGACTAGTAGGTGTCATTGGCTAAAACTTGGTACAAAGTCATATTATTGCACCTCAATGCCAGCAAAAATAAGCCTTAGGAAATAATCCACTTTTAAAGGGAGTGGTAGTTCAAAGCACCCCCTCTGTCCTAAAACTTAATATTTTGTACAGAGTGAACCCTTAACATTTTAAACCCCAACTTTTGTGATGAGGACATCAACACCAACACGAGCACATCTACACCAGCAACACCTTCTCCAGCCCAGGCACCATCTTCCCCAGTCCAGGCGCCACCCCTTCCACCTGGGCCAGTGACTCGGGCCCGTGCAAGAGAATTGAACTACATCATGCTGTTAAAGAACGAAGGCCCGGAAGAATAGATGACCAGCCCAACTGCGGCCCATAATGGACGACCTAGGGTTGGCCGCCCCTAGGGGTTGCGCCCCCTCTCTATTTATCTAGGAGCTGTGCCTCCTTTATTTTTGGAGTTTTATTTTACATTAGCTTTAGCTACTCTCGAACACACGCAAATCTGCGCTGGCTTCGTGTATTCAGAACTCCACCCTCGAGTAATAGATTAGATTGCTCGCATCTTTTTCTTGTTCGTTCTTCGATTGCGCATAGGAAACGATCTTCGTGATTAGGCCGATCTCGCATCAGCAAGGTCGGTAACCATAGGGAGTTGGTTCAGCGATTGCATTGGCGCTTCGGGCTTGCTCGTCATAGTCGGATCGCAAGGGTCAACTTCCGCCAAATCGGAATTATCTCTACTCGCCGAAAGATCGGGCACCTCAGCTACATCAATTGGTATCAGATTTCCAGGTTGATCGGTGAGTTTATCGAGTGTTTTTATTCCTACAGTCCACAAGACCACATAAAAATTCAGGTTAGACCTTATCCCAGCACCCTTTTGAGCCTCGCACTTTCTTTCAGTAATCTGCATTGTTGAATTTGTGTGCTTTTCGCGTCATTTGTTGCTGGTTGCATTGTGTTCTTCCACCATTCAAACCCTAGCGCCTGCCACCATCTCCCGTTTGATCACGCCACAAACCGAGTCAACATCGTTTCCTTGTTTTTCTCCTTCGGTTACGTCAAAAAAAAACAGAAAAAACAAACCGAGTCAACGGCCTGTTTCCTTGTTTTTCTCCTTCGGTTACGAAAAAAACAGAAAAAAAACAAACCGAGTCAACATCATTTTCCTTGTTTTTCTCCTTCGGTTACGTCAAAAAAACAGAAACAAAATGTCACACACGGGTTTCGGGGCACCAAGACCCGGGCGCGAACATAAACACCAGGTATGCTGGGACCAAGTCTCACACATATGATGTATAGTGGCACAGGATCGAATGTCACAACTTTATATATAACAGGAGTTCTATACAAAATAAATAATTACATTATAAGGAGACAACGGTCCAGCAACCCAAAGTTGACTGGGAGACGATGACCTAGACCTCTCGCGAACTCGTCACAGCATCCTCCAAGCGCTTCATCCTGCGGTACCTGTTCTTGACCTGTGGGGGGGGGGGGTGTGAGACAGCAAGAGTGAGCTCACATACGTTCATAGCTCAACAAGTTGTGGGGAATAATGTGCATGAACCCGCCAAAGGTGGGAGCTCACGTGAAGTGTAAGGCTTACCAAAGAGGATGGTTGAAGCTGAGCATTGCTTTTAAAGTTGGTCAAAATTTTATTAGCAATTACTAAGTATAAGTAAATACCAACCCAATTAAATAGTAGAACAAAAGTAACATCATCACCTGCGATGCAATGCATATGACATATTGAATTTAGTTCCATAAATTAATCATGTGAGGGTCCGAGCTGCTCATGACCGTGAGCACGGCTAGTATACCAGTTTTACACTCTGCAGAGGTTGCGCATCTTTACCCACAAGTCGTGTTACCCATCTGCCAAGAGACGGCCAATCCCATACACCTCTACCGAGGAGGCGAGGCAGGGTAACACTACGAGGCCTTTACAAAGTTCCACTAGCTTCAGAAAACCCGCTACAGTTTATAGGAAGCTCCAATGCAGGAATCCCTTGCAAGACCGCCATCGCAGCAAAATCCTCCCGAGGGCCTCCCTACACTGACCACTCCCCTACTGCCCTTGCCCCTTTCGGGTAAGGTAGTCTTCCACTAGCTTTCCTAATTAATCGGCCAAGGGCGTCCCATTAAACCCTTGTGGTAGCACTGTTTTCCCGGGTGGTCGCTCCATGTTCCAATTAACATAATGATCTTATCATGAATAGTAAATAACAACTGATAACAAAAGTATGAATAATATGTATCTCAATGCCCAAATCCACATATAGCACTAGCAAGTACTACCCAGAAAGTTTAGTGGTAAACAAGGCATAAAGATAGACAAACTAGGGTAACCTATTGGGTCCCATCAAAATTAACCTATGCAGATCATTATGATTAATTAGAACATGAGTGGGTAAAAAGAAGTGATCAAGGGCACAACTTGCCTGGCACTTGAGATTCCAGGTACCAACTTGCTTTTCAGATGACGTGTGTCCTCGCGCTAGTCGTAGCAATACAAACAAACATGGTATAGATAAAATTAACAGCACACAAAACATGTAAACAAAACATACAGTAATATTTTACACATTAAAATAAAATCCTAGGAACGGGAATCATAATTTTTAGAGTTATAGATTTTGAGATATGAATTTTCAAAGGTTTTATGTATTTGATACGAGGTTAATTAAGAAATAAATTTTAATACCATTTCCATGTTAAAACAGAGACACAGGGCGATAAACAACATTATTACAAAATTATGGGAACTGGAATGAATTAATTTGGTCGCAATATGAATTTTCTATAGATTAAACTAGTTTCTAGAATTATTTATATACTAAAAATCAATTTCTATAATCCTTTATTCTTTTTCTCTGACCTCTGGACTGCGCGCATAAAAACTGAAAAAGGCAGGGGGCTGTCACACAAAAGACACTAGACTCAGTCTACGGTCACATGGATGGCGGGTTGGTTTCTCTAAAACCCAGGGGCCTTTGTGTTAATCTACGCCCGCGAAGGGGTATCGTTGCACTCTGGTCGCATGATCACTATCTGACGGTCACGGTTAGATCAAGTTACTTAACGAAACGGTATGCAACTTCGACCGCAAGATCAGAGATTCACGGTCCACGCACGCCCACGATCCAAACTACTCTGAACCGTACGATTAAAGTCCGATGGTTCAGATTTAAAATAACGAAGAGGTAAGTCCCATTTAATCGAGAGCGCTCATCAGAAATCCAACGACTGAGGGCATCTCTGCCGTGGATCTAATCTAACCGTTTATTTGGATCCAACGGCCAGCAAGCATCCCCAACCTCCCAGCTAGGAACGGCGGCGGCGCAGGGCAAGCCGGGGCGATGGCCATGGCTGGATCAAGCGAGGAGCTCCACCTAGTGGACACCATCCAATTGTAGCGAATCTACACATTGCTGGGACTATGGCGAGCAGGTTTAGGGCATATCTACCCATAGTTAGGACGTCGAGGTACCCCGACCATGGGCGGGGGCGGATCCATGGCGGCCCACGAACGACGGTGACGAGCATCACCCCGAGCACCCGACGAAGCCCCAGGACCCATCTTCTCGCTCCAAACGGCCGTATGTGTTTGAATCAATGGTGACGGTGGTGGTTCCCTCCCCGCCACACTTCTTGTCAACGGTGAATCCCGGGCTCCCTTTTATACCCCGAGCCACACGAGATCATCGGGGAAAGGATGGCCGCGCCGAGCGCGGAATCCACGGGTGGTTGTGGATTTCAACGGAATCCCGAGCTCTCCGGCGGCGGCAAAGAGTCCGAGCGCGGCTGTTCCGAGGTGCACAACCGAGCTGACCAATGGGCCCCACCGCGTCAGTGGCTGGCGCGCGGCAAGTGAGAGTGTCTGCCTGCGGGGCCCGCATGTAAGCGACCGGCTAGAGTGCTGGGCCACGCGGAAGGGAAGTCCAAAGTGGGCCGACGAAAGATTTGGCCCAAAGCGCAGGTAATGTTCCTTTTCTTTATTCTTTTTCTTTTCTGTTTTTATTTCCAATTGAATTCTCTTTTAAGTTTGAGTTTGAACTTTCTATCTCAAATAAAATGCACAATTGGAATCCAGCATGATTTAAATATTCATTATATATATTTTTATGTATATATGTTTTTTTATTCATTCATTTATTATTCTACATAAGCAATTGTGTTTGAATATGTAGCACACATGTAATCATTTTAAGAAAATTGTATGATCTCTAAAAAATGCTCTCACATTAATACGTATAATATTAAATAAAGGCTAATGCATATAAGAATTTTTTTATAGAACTTTTATTTAAGGAGATGTGACTTCAAATGTCATGGGGTTTCCAATGAAGAAAGAAAAAAAAGTTCTAATTCAAAATCTTTGAAAATTTTTACTATATTCTCAAAATGAGATTTTAGGGTGTTACAAATCCTACCCCCCTTAACAGAAATCTCGTCCTCGAGAATTGTAAGAAAAGGGATACAATAAGCTTGGTCTAGAATTTTAGTTTCTCATTTGGTTTTGGGAATCAAAGTTTTGTTTAAAGTTTTATATATATATATATATATATGGATATGTATGTCTAGCCGTTTATTATGTCAGATGAGGTACGGTTATGGCAAGTATAGGTTGTGGCAAGGTAGAGTATAATAAGGAAAGACTTCATCCGGAAATGTGGATCTTGATTCTGCTGGCGATTCAACTTGATTTTTGAAGACTTGAGTTGGTGCTTTTCTTTTCTTGATGACATTGATCCTCTTCGGTCTTCGTTCTTGAAGTTGTTATCCGAATTAGGGATATGTGGTTAAGGCAGTTTCGTAGGTAAACAAAATAGGTTGGTGGGCGGTTATGAGTTCAATAAGTTTAAGCAGAATTTGTCTTGTTGTTTTGCTTCTAGGTCGGGTTAGGTAGGTTATGCAACCCAACATGTAGGTCAGGTTGGTTGTATACGACCAAGTTAGTACAGGGCACCAATTTTAGGTTAAAACATGACTATAGAAGTAGAGTCTTAATCTATTTCACCAAGATTAACTAGTCCATTAAGTAACTCACTTTAGATTAGATCATATTAGGTTAGATGGGATCTAGATTAGATTGGTATGACTAGCTTGACTAGATAAGATCTAATTAATTTGCATTAGGTCATGGTTGTTAAACTAGGGTGGAAAAATATGCTTATTAGGATAAGATGGATCCATAAAGATAAGATGGAATCTTTTCGGGATAAAATGGATCTATTAAGATGAGATAGATCTTTAATGAAGGATAATCTAGATTTATTTAGTTATCTTATGAATTATGCCTATATGTATATGCAGATGTAATTGTGGACATTACTCCACAACTCATCACACTCAATCAAAGATCCAAATCAGACAAGTATCATAAGAACAAACACTCAACACTACAGGAATCCTAATGATTCCCGTCGGCCACAATAATTCCTGTCGGCCAGGGAAAAAACTGACGGGGGTAATGTAACTCCCGTCGGCTAGACCGTAGCCGACGGGCATAATGTAACTCCCGTCGGTCAGAGCGTAAGCCGACGGGAGTTAACTTAACTCCCGTCGGCCAGAACATAGGCCGACGGGGATTACTTAACTCCCGTCGGCCATATCGCAAGCCGACGGGGATAAGCCTTTTATGAGCACGCGGGCGAACCCGCGCGGGCTCATTCCCTGCCTTTCTTCCTGGCCGCGCCGCCGCTTGTCTCTCACCGCCGCCGCTTGTCCCTAGCCGCCGTCGCCTCTCACCGCCACCGCGCCGCCGCCCCTACCCGCCGGCGTGCCATCCCGGCCGCGCCCGCCCGTCCACGCCACGCGCAGCGCCGCCGCCGCCCGTCCTCGGCGCCGCGCGCCAGTCGCCGCCGCGCGCCAGTCGGCGTCGCCGCTCGCCCGGCCGCCCGTCCCCGCCGTGCGCGCGTCCGGACGCCCCTCCCCACCACGTGCCCGCCCGTCCGCCGCCACCGTGCCCGCCCTCGCTCGTCTCCGCCGTGCCCCACACCGCCCACATCGCCGCCGGGCCTCCCATCGCGCCCACAAGCGCTGCCGCCGCCTCTCGGAGCGTCGTCGCTGCCTCCTCAAGCGCCGCCGTCACGCCCAAGCGCCGCCTACGCCCCCGACCGCATCTCCGAACCGACTACGACACCCACGTGAGTTAATTATGTGTGTACATGTTAATGCATTGGATTGTGAATGTTAATTATGTGTGTACATGTTTATTTTCGTCGGTTTTTTATGGCTGACGGGAGTTAACTTTCATGTGATTAGTATTAATTTAATAACACATGTGATTAGAGTGTGATTATAGTTAATTTAATATCACATGTGTGGCTTCATGTTAGGTAATTATTTATTGTATTCTTATAGTAGATTTAACTTATACTATTGAATTGTTAAATTTGATGTTATTTATTGATTAGATTTAACTTATAATATTAGGATGTATGAATGTTTTGATATTGATTAATTTGATGTTATTTATGTGTATATATAATTATTTATGTATATATATAGTTTTACTACTTACCTATAGATGTATATATGTATGTATATATGTGTGTGACGTGTAGAAACGTGATTGTCTCACACACACTCTTTACTCGTACACAGCCGCAATAATGGGTGATAGACGTGATTGGATGTATGAAGGTTTCAAGAAGGGTGGGTGTCACACTAGTGAATGGTTTGCCAAGACGCAAATATTTCTGGACCATGCAGCTGCTTTGTCACAAATAGATAATATTAGGTGTCCATGCAATAAATGTAGAAATATGACGAGCCACACCAAGAGGCAGGTCACACTACACCTGTGCTCGCATGGTTTCGTGCCAGGCTATAAGGTCTGGTATCTCCACGGTGAAGATGCTGAACGAGCAGCAGAAGTAGAAGTTGATGACGGTGAAGATGATGTTGATAGGATGGACCAGATGCTTGAGGATCTGCAGCCTGAACTGGCACCAGATCATCATGATTCACCTACACCGGAGGTTCAGAAGTTCTTCGACCTACTCAAAGCGTCAGAAGAGCCTCTTCACGGGCACACTGACGTGACCGTCCTCGAATTCGTGACCCGACTGATGTCAATCAAGTCAAAATTTGCATTTTCAATTAATTGTTACAAGGAGCTTGTGGATTTGATTAGCGAGGTTCTTCCTACGGGTCACAAGATGCCCAAAGACATGTACCAGTCCAAAAAATTGCTTGAAGGTCTTGGTATGGAGTATGAGAAGATTGATGTTTGCCAAGACAACTGTATGCTTTTTTGGAAGGAACATGGCAGAGAACAAAAATGCTTAAAATGTGGGAAGTCAAGGTACGTGGAGCTTGTAAATGAAGATGGGGAGAAGGTGGTGACAAAGGTTGCACATAAACAGCTTCGGTACATGCCTCTCACTCCTAGAGTGAAACGTTTGTTTCTCTCGAGGAAGACCGCTATGCACATGAGGTGGCATAAAGATTGTATGGACAGACAAGATGGGTTAATGGTGCACCCGTCAGATGGTGATGCATGGAAGGCTCTTGACAAATTCGATCCAGATTTTGCCAGCGATGCAAGAAATGTTCGTATCGGCTTGGCAACTGATGGTTTCACGCCGTTCAATATGACCGCTGCGTCGTATTCATGTTGGCCTGTCATTGCCATACCGTACAACCTTCCACCTGCTCTTTGCATGAAATATGAGTTTATGTTCCTATGTCTTGTTATACCTGGGCCTGAGCATCCTGGCGTACGCCTCAATGTGATGCTTCAACCACTGATTGAAGAGTTAAAGAAGCTATGGCAAGGTGTGGAAGCCTATGACTGCTTCAAGAAGAAGAAATTCAATCTTCGTGTTGCATATCTGTTCTCGGTTCATGATTTTATGGCGTATGGTATTTTCTCTGGATGGAGCGTGCATGGTAGATTGACGTGTCCTTATTGTGCTAAAGATACAGATTGTTTTCGTCTTAGTGCTGGTGGCAAGATATGTTACTTTGATTGCCATAGATGTTTTCTACCCTTCAATCACCCCTTCAGAAGGCAGAGAAAGGAATTTAGGAAGGGCACCATTGTCACGAAGGGACCGCCCAAGCGACGTAGTGGGATAGAAATTACAGAAGAGCATATGAAACTTGTCCTAGACGAGAGTGGTAAAAGGTATCAAGGTTTTGGTGAGGAGCATAACTGGACTCACATATGTGGCTTGTGGGAGCTTCCTTATGCTAAGTCATTGATTTTGATGCACAACATCGACGTCATGCATCAAGAGAGTAACTTTTGCCAAGCCCTCATAAATACATGCATGGATTTCCCTGATAAAACGAAAGACAATGACAAGGCACGCATGGACTTAGCAGTGATATGTGATCGTCCAACCCAAGTGCTTAGAGAAAACGGAGGCAAACCAAAAGCTGACTATTGTCTGAAATCTAAGCAACGGAGAGAAGTGATGAAGTGGATGAAGGATATTAAATTCCCCGATGGTTATGCCGCTGGTTTTAGAAGATCTGTGAACTTGAAGACAATGAAGATGAATGGACTGAAGAGCCATGACTTCCACATAATTATGGAGAGGCTCATGCCTGTAATGTTTCGTGGGTACATTTCCGAAGCTGTGTGGAAAACGTTAGCTGAAGTTAGCTATTTCTACAGACAGTTGTGTGCTAAAGAAATCAGAAGAGATGTGATGGAACAGCTGGAGAAAGAGGCACCGGTGCTTTTGTGCAAATTGGAAAAAATATTTCCACCGGGTTTCTTCAATCCTATGCAGCATCTCTTTATACATCTTCCATATGAGGCTAAGGTCGGTGGTCCTGTTCAGTATAGGTGGATGTTTCATATAGAAAGAGCATTAAAGAAGCTTAGAGCAATGGTGGGCAATAAGGCAAGAGTTGAAGGATGTATTGCGGAACAATTTAAACTAAAGGAGGTAGCACACTTCACAAGTTGTTACTTTGCAGAAGAACATAATGTATTTGCTCGAAAGAAAAGGTACCATGATGATGAACGAGAGATGCCTCCGTGTAGTGATCTTTCGATTTTTCAGACAAACGGCAAAGCCGTTGGTCCACCCAAGGCATATCACCTCAGTATGGAAGAACGGAAGTCTGCTTTACTGTACATGTTCACGAATATGCCTGAGGTGGAGAAATACTTTGTGTAAGACTTATTTTCTTAAATTGTTCATATGTGAATTAGTTTATGTTATCAAATATCTCATGTCATACAATAATATTTGACAGCGAGTTTGATGAACAAAACATGAGGTGTCTCGGTAGGCCAACAGCGAGAGACATAGATAAATTGCGACGCGATGGTATGCATGGGCGACCTAATTTCATTATGTGGCTTCGGGACCGTGTAAGTCTTAATTATGTGGCTCCGACAGCTAATTTCAGTTAAGTAATATTACAGAATTTGCTCATACTTTGTGGCATAATTGACAGTTTGGGGAGGAAATGAATTTGAATGATCACTTACGTCAGTTATCTATTGGAAGCGTAACTGCCAAAAGCTATGGACGTTACGACGTCAATGGATATCGCTTTCGTTCAAGCATTTTCGAATCAAGTCATCCTATGGCCGCCACTCAAAATAGTGGAGTCGTTACTAGGGCAACCGACATGGAAGGACACGAAGCCTGCTATTATGGGAAAATCAAAAATATAATCGAGATTACATTTGCTGGAAATAAGCCTTTAGCGCTAGTTTTCTTTGAGTGTAAATGGTATGACCCGAAGTATTATAGGACCGAATTTGGGATGACACAGATCCAACCTGAAAAATTGCTTCAAGGACACGACACGTATATCCTTGCCCATCAAGCAGACCAAGTTTATTTCTCGACATATCCATGCAAAAAGTTGTCTAAATGGAGGGTTGTGTACAATGTAAATCCCCGCGAACGCCTATACACTCCTGGTGAGGACGAATATCAAATTGGTCACCTTGAGCAGGTTGATGAGGTGTTTCAAGAAGAAGAGTTGCCAACTAGTTTTCATATTGATCCTGCACCGACATTAGATTCACTAGTTGCAGACGTTAACGACTTAACTTTTCCTGAGAAAAGGAGAAGACAACCTGTTAGGAGAAAAGTAACATGGCGACCTCTTCATAGAAGAGAACAAATAGATCCTGATTTTGATGATATTTGACAAGTAAAGTTGTTTTGTTATTTAATTTGTTTATATTTTAAGTATTATGTCATTTTTTATCCTAATTTGTTTATATTTAACAAGTAAAGTTGTTTTCTTATTTTTTATGCAGGATGCCGCCAAAATCAAAGAAGTCAGTAAAGGGGCTGTTCAAGGGCCTGGGCCTTTTTTAGGGCAGTTCTTCGAGCAGCAGCAGACGTCGAGAGCTGTTGAGCGCGGTACATGGAGATGAGGTAACATATCTTGTACAAATAAATTTGTTTACATATTTACAAATAAATCTTGAGTTGTATGTACCAGGATGAGCAGCACACTGAGGAGCAGCACATTGAGGAGGAGCAGCACAATGAGGCTGAGCAGCACAATGAGGAGGTGGAGCACAATGAGGAGGTGGAGCACGTGACATGGGACCAGGCCGCACAGCATCACCAGCCATGGGACCAGTGGGACCACCAGAGAGAGCAGCAACAGGCGTGGGACCAGTGGGGCCAACAGGGCGAACCGGCTGACAACCCGATGGATGATGGCTCGGGAGGCTCTTCAGCGACACGCACACGTCGCTCAAGAAAAAGCCACTCAGTAAAGCCTCGTCACGCGATAGAGCGAGAGGCTGATAGGACTTTAATCATGCCACATGGAGATCGGTGAGTGTAATATATTAATTTATATACTTGTATACTTTTTTGATATTTGCATTTAACGTGATGATATTTGCTAACTTGCATAGGTTACGCCCGAAGCGGGTGGTAGTGGATCTGATCCCGCAGCAGGGACTGGATTTGTTGACTCGCTCTTCGCGTTCCCTCCTCCTGGTGGTGGTGGCGGCAGCGGTCAAAGCTCTAACCACCCAAGTGGTGGTTATCTCTAAACACATGAACATGTTTCTTAACTCGTGGACTCTTGGTCGTACTTGAACATATGTCGTACTTATATTTCAATACTATGTCGTACTCGTTGACTCGATGTGGTGGTTGAACTTATATTTGAAATGTTGGTGGATGTTATGTTTGTAATGCGTGATTTTATTATGAATGCATGTGTTTGTAATGTGGCTGTTATCTGTTATTTATGTTATGTGTGATATATGTTATGTGTGCAGAAATAGTGTCCTAATTTCGTGCTGTTTTTGTAGCAGTATAGGGTAATTCTCGTCGGCCCAGTTAATTCCCGTCGGCTATGGTCGAACCGACGGGAATTAACTAATAACTCTCATCGGCCCAGTTAATTCCCGTCGGCCTAGGGAACCGACGGGAATTAACTAATAACTCCCGTCGGCCTGGTGAACCAACGGGAATTAACTAATAATTCCCGTCGGCCTGGTGAACCGACGGGAATTAACTAATAACTCCCGTCGGCCTGGTGAGCCGACGAGAGTTAGCATTAATTGCCGTCGGCTAGGTAATGGCCGACGGGAATTAATAATTCCCGTCGGTCGCCGACGGGGATAAACGTATCCCCGACAAGGGACGCCTGGCGGCTGAAAACCGACGGGAATAAGCCCTAAACCGACGGGAATTAAGTAATTCCCGTCGGTATATGCTTATTCCCGTCGGTTTCTGGCCGACGGGAATTAAGTGAATTCCTGTAGTGCAAGTATACAAATATTTACAAAAATAGTTTTGATTTTTTTTAAGAGTAGGTCTCCTGTTTCTAAAGGTCACTTTAAAGTGTGAAATCCACATTTGTCTTTAGACTGAAAAGGTAAGGATAATCAGAGTAAGCGGAAATAGATGAGAAAAGATTAAGAGAAGTTTAGAAAGAATCAGAGTAAGGTAAGTAAAGAATGGTTGTCCAGTTCTATCTAGGTTTCGTCCTACAGTCAACATTCCTCTGATACCACTTCTGTCACACCCGGGTTTCGGGGCACCAAGACCCGGGCGCGAACATAAACACCAGGTATGCTGGGACCAAGTCTCACACATATGATGTATAGTGGCACAGGATCGAATGTCACAACTTTATATATAACAGGAGTTCTATACAAAATAAATAATTACATTATAAGGAGACAACGGTCCAGCAACCCAAAGTTGACTGGGAGACGACGACCTAGACCTCTCACGAACTCGTCACAGCATCCTCCAAGCGCTTCATCCTGCGGTACCTGTTCTTGACCTGTGGGGGGGGGGTGTGAGACAGCAAGAGTGAGCTCACATACGTTCATAGCTCAACAAGTTGTGGGGAATAATGTGCATGAACCCGCCAAAGGTGGGAGCTCACGTGAAGTGTAAGGCTTACCAAAGAGGATGGTTGAAGCTGAGCATTGCTTTTAAAGTTGGTCAAAATTTTATTAGCAATTACTAAGTATAAGTAAATACCAACCCAATTAAATAGTAGAACAAAAGTAACATCATCACCTGCGATGCAATGCATATGACATATTGAATTTAGTTCCATAAATTAATCATGTGAGGGTCCGAGCTGCTCATGACCGTGAGCACGACTAGTATACCAGTTTTACACTCTGCAGAGGTTGCGCATCTTTACCCACAAGTCGTGTTACCCATCTGCCAAGAGACGGCCAATCCCATACACCTCTACCGAGGAGGCGAGGCAGGGTAACACTACGAGGCCTTTACAAAGTTCCACTAGCTTCAGAAAACCCGCTACAGTTTATAGGAAGCTCCAATGCAGGAATCCCTTGCAGGACCGCCATCGCAGCAAAATCCTCCCGAGGGCCTCCCTACACTGACCACTCCCCTACTGCCCTTGCCCCTTTCGGGTAAGGTAGTCTTCCACTAGCTTTCCTAATTAATCGGCCAAGGGCGTCCCATTAAACCCTTGTGGTAGCACTGTTTTCCCGGGTGGTCGCTCCATGTTCCAATTAACATAATGATCTTATCATGAATAGTAAATAACAACTGATAACAAAAGTATGAATAATATGTATCTTAATGCCCAAATCCAAATATAGCACTAGCAAGTACTACCCAGAAAGTTTAGTGGTAAACAAGGCATAAAGATAGACAAACTAGGGTAACCTATTGGGTCCCATCAAAATTAACCTATGCAGATCATTATGATTAATTAGAACATGAGTGGGTAAAAAGAAGTGATCAAGGGCACAACTTGCCTGGCACTTGAGATTCCAGGTACCAACTTGCTTTTCAGATGACGCGTGTCCTCGCGCTAGTCGTAGCAATACAAACAAACATGGTATAGATAAAATTAACAGCACACCAAACATGTAAACAAAACATACAGTAATATTTTACACATTAAAATAAAATCCTAGGAACGGGAATCATAATTTTTAGAGTTATAGATTTTGAGATATGAATTTTCAAAGGTTTTATGTATTTGATACGAGGTTAATTAAGAAATAAATTTTAATACCATTTCCATGTTAAAACAGAGACACAGGGCGATAAACAATATTATTACAAAATTATGGGAACTGGAATGAATTAATTTGGTCGCAATATGAATTTTCTATAGATTAAACAAGTTTCTAGAATTATTTATATACTAAAAATCAATTTCTATAATCCTTTATTCTTTTTCTCTGACCTCTGGACTGCGCGCATAAAAACTGAAAAAGGCAGGGGGCTGTCGCACAAAAGACACTAGACTCAGGCTACGGTCACATGGATGGCGGGTTGGTTTCTCTAAAACCCAGGGGCCTTTGTGTTAATCTACGCCCGCGAAGGGGTATCGTTGCACTCTGGCCGCATGATCACTATCTGACGGTCACGGTTAGATCAAGTTACTTAACGAACCGGTATGCAACTTCGACCGCAAGATCAGAGATTCACGGTCCACGCACGCCCACGATCCAAACTATTCTGAACCGTACGATTAAAGTCCGATGGTTCAGATTTAAAATAACGAAGAGGTAAGTCCCATTTAATCGAGAGCGCTCATCAGAAATCCAACGACTGAGGGCATCTCTGCCGTGGATCTAATCTAACTGTTTATTTGGATCCAACGGCCAGCAAGCATCCCCAACCTCCCAGCTAGGAACGGCGGCGGCACAGGGCAAGCCGCGGCGATGGCCATGGCTGGATCAAGCGAGGAGCTCCACCCAGTGGACACCATCCAATTGAAGCGAATCTACACATTGCTGAGATTATGGCGAGCAGGTTTAGGGCATATCTACCCATAGTTAGGACGTCGAGGTACCCCGTCCATGGGCGGGGGTGGATCCATGGCGGCCCACGAACGACGGTGAGGAATTCCCCGATAATCAGCCGGTTTCTGATCCCAGTGCCACGACGAGCATCACCCCGAGCACCCGACGAAGCCCCAGGACCCATCTTCGCGCTCCAAACGGCCGTATGTGTTTGAATCAATGGTGACGGTGGTGGTTCCCTCCCCGCCACACTTCTTGTCAACGGTGAATCCCGGGCTCCCTTTTATACCCCGAGCCACACGAGATCATCGGGGAAAGGATGGCCGCGCCGAGCGTGGAATCCGCGGGTGGTTGTGAATTTCAACGGAATCCCGAGCTCTCCGGCGGCGGCAAAGAGTCCGAGCGCGGCTGTTCCGAGGTGGACGACCGAGCTGACCAATGGGCCCCACCGCGTCAGTGGCTGGCGCGCGGCAAGTGAGAGTGTCTGCCTGCGGGGCCCGCATGTAAGCGACCGGCTAGAGTGCTGGGCCACGCGGAAGGGAAGTCCAAAGTGGGCCGACGAAAGATTTGGCCCAAAGCGCAGGTAATGTTCCTTTTCTTTATTCTTTTTCTTTTCTGTTTTTATTTCCAATTGAATTCTCTTTTAAGTTTGAGTTTGAACTTTCTATCTCAAATAAAATGCACAATTGGAATCCAGCATGATTTAAATATTCATTATATATATTTTTATGTATATATGTTTTTTTATTCATTCATTTATTATTCTACATAAGCAATTGTGTTTGAATATGTAGCACACATGTAATCATTTTAAGAAAATTGTATGATCTCTAAAAAAAATGCTCTCACATTAATACGTATAATATTAAATAAAGGCTAATGCATATAAGAATTTTTTTATAGAACTTTTATTTAAGGAGATGTGACTTCAAATGTCATGGGGTTTCCAATGAAGAAAGAAAAAAAAAGTTCTAATTCAAAATCTTTGAAAATTTTTACTATATTCTCAAAATGAGATTTTATGGTGTTACACAAAAAACAACGAAGGAGAAAGGATACGGTTGTTTCATCCCGGTCGTTTTAAAACATAACTTGAGGTACCTTCCTTAAACCGGGCATAACTTTTCGCTCGGGTGTCCAAAAAATCTGAAATTTTTACAGGAGCTAGTTGACACCATTCTGAGGCCGGCCAAACTCACCTTCGGTCTATGTGGGTTTCGACAAAATTGTCAAAAAAAATTCAGGAAAATAAAGAAAAAAATTCATCAAAGTTCTCGCACGCTTTTCAGAGAACTTCCTGATTTTCTGTAGACCACATCTGATCTCTGTTTTAGGTGAAACTTCGTCTAGCTCCTATTTTGTTGCTTCTTGTGCTGAGAAAAATATCAAAAAAATCATACAAAAAAGAAAAACAAAATCACTTGTGATTCCTACTAGTGGCCTCGCTAGTACAATATTTACGGTACTGCCATTCTGCTAGTTCCATTCGTCCTTTGCACTTGTGGCCAGCAATATAGTTTCGTGTTCTGCACTATAATTCAACTTTGCATTATTGTTTGATTGTGCTAATCATTGACTTGAGTGCAGCCTACCCAGAACTCCACATATTTCTACGACGAGCAGGCTTCTATTTCTCCAGGCAATCGCTCATCCAATCTTTCACCGGTTCCACCTGTTGGTTGCAGTTCACCACTGTGGCTTGGTAAGAACGGATAAGAATTTGATAACAGCACTAGTGTGAGCGCCTTGTAAGCAGTACACCCCTGTTTTTGTCGTTGGTTTTTATTTTCTTCTTCTTTTGGTGTTTTGGTGTTTGCGCTAACTATGGCAGGAGCACACGGCATGGTGGATGCCCAGTTGCTGGAAGTAAGGGGACAAGTTGATGGACTTGCTGATGACATTAGGACGATGCATGAACGACTTGATTCAACGGTCACTTCGATGACCGAGCGTTTCAACCAGCTTGACCTTGCTCAAACGGTGACTCGCACCACACTCGACACCATCCTGGCACGCCTTGATGCGTTGACCACAAAGATGGAGCAGGACTACGGCGGTGACACTGAGTGGGACGATGGAGATCGCCGTGGTCGTGCACGCCGTGTGGTTCGTCATCCCCCTAATGACTTATTTTCTAAGATTAAATTTAAAATTCCACCTTTTAATGGCAAATATGATCCTGCTGCATATCTTGATTGGGAGTTAGAGGTTGAACAAAAATTTTCATGCCATGATATTGCTGCACATTCTCAGGTTAAAGCTGCTATTAGTGAATTTACTGATTTTGCTTTAATTTGGTGGCGTGAGTTTAAAATAAAACATCCCACTACCATTCCAACCACTTGGGATCAGTTGAAAGCTGCGATGCGACATCGATTTGTGCCTTGGTATTATGCTCGTGATTTGCTTAATAAAATGCAGCGTTTTCAGCAAGGTTCTCAATCTGTTGAGGACTATTTCTAGGAGTTACAAAAAGGTATGATTCGTTGTGGGATATTGGAGGACAACGACGCTGCTATGGCACGTTTTCGTGGTGGTTTAAACTGCGAAATCCAAGATATACTTGATTATAAGGAATATTATGATATGACTACTTTATTTGAATATGCTTGCAAAGCTGAACGTGAAGTGCAGGGACGCCGCTCGAAGCCATATTCTAACCCTTTTGCAGGACGAAGCTCGACATCCACCTCAGCACCAGTTCCCCCTGCGCCATCCACGTCCACCACTACTCCACGCTGAGAAGACGACCAAACCAGCCAGCACTGCCCCACCCATAGGTCGTACACGGGATATTCAGTGTCATCGCTGTAGAGGATTTGGCCATGTGATTCGGGACTGCCCAAACAAGCGCACTTTGCTCATTCGTGACGATGGTGAGTACTCTTCCGCTAGTGATTCTGAAGAAATTGAACATGCACTACTTGCCACTGACCATGCAGCTAAGGCGAAGGTACATGTCAACCCAGGCGACACTGATAGGTATGAAAGTCTTGTTGTGCAGCGTGTTCTCAGTACACAGGTCGCTTTGCCCGAGAAGAATCAGCGACACACTCTGTTCCAAACAAAGGGTGTTGTGCAGGAGCGGTCAATTCGCATCATTATCGACAGCGGCAGTTGCAACAATTTGGCGAGTACCATGCTGGTCGAAAAGCTATCGTTACCCACTCGTAAGCATCCAAACCCATATCACATTCAATGGCTTAATGATGGTGGTAAAATAAAAATCACACGTTCCGTGCGCGTTCCTTTCTCCATGGGTGCTTATTCTGATTTTGTTGATTGTGATGTTATTCCCATGGAAGCATGCTCTTTGTTACTTGGTCGACCTTGGCAATATGATACTGATAGCTTGCATCATGGTCGTTCGAATCATTATTCTTTCATTTTTAAGGGTCAGAAAATAATTATACATCCAATGACACCTGAACAAATTGTTAAAGATGATCTTGCCCGAGCTGCTATAACTGCTAAACAACTTGATCCATCGCCCTCTGTTCCTTCTGAAATCAAGTTGAAGGCTCATGTTTTACTTGCTACACATGCTGATTTTGATGATCTACACGGTGCTCATTTGCCATGCTATGCACTTATATGCTCTAGTGTCCTCATTTCACTTGATGATGCACCATCTTTGGCTATTCCCCCTATGGTTGCTAACCTTTTGCAGGAGTACGCTAATGTCTTTCCCAAAGACTTACCACCGGGTCTCCCACCACTTCATGGCATTGAGCACCAGATCGACCTCATTCCCGGCGCACAGCTTCCGAACCGCGCACCGTACCGTACAAATCCGGATGAGACGAAGGAGATTCAGCGCCAGGTACAGGCGTTGCTTGACAAGGGATACATTCGTGAGTCTCTTAGCCCTTGCTCTGTTCCTGTGTTACTTGTTCCCAAGAAAGATGGGTCATGGCGTATGTGTGTAGACTGTCGTGCTATTAATAACATCACTATTCGTTATCGATATCCTATACCACGCCTTGATGATATGCTAGATGAGCTTAGTGGTGCCATTATTTTCACTAAGATTGATTTGCGTAGTGGTTACCACCAGATTAGAATGAAACTGGGTGATGAATGGAAAACGGCTTTTAAAACGAAATTTGGTTTATATGAATGGTTGGTTATGCCGTTTGGATTGACTAATGCTCCCAGCACTTTTATGCGAGTGATGAATGAAGTTCTCAGGCCCTTCATAGGATTGTTTGTGGTTGTTTATTTTGATGATATCCTTATTTACAGCAAATCTAAGAAAGAGCATTTGGAACATTTAAGTGCTGTTTTTGATGCATTGTGTGGTGCCCAGTTATTTGCTAACATGGAAAAATGCATCTTTTGTACACGACGTGTCTCGTTTCTTGGTTATGTTGTTACTCCACAGGGCATTGAGGTGGATAGCAGCAAGATTGCTGCCATTCGGGAGTGGCCTACACCGACGACGGTCACACAAATTCGGAGCTTTCTTGGACTTGCCGGTTTCTACCGCAGATTTGTTCGTGATTTTAGCTCCATTGCAGCGCCTCTACATGAGCTTACAAAGAAAGATGTGCCATTTGCTTGGAGTGATTCACAGGAGGAAGCGTTTAGCACTTTGAAAGATAAGTTAACCCAAGCTCCCCTATTGCAATTGCCTGATTTTAATAAAGTGTTTGAGCTTGAATGCGATGCTAGCGTTATTGGGCTAGGTGCTGTTTTGTTACAAGAAGGAAAACCAGTTGCTTATTTTAGTGAAAAATTAAGCGGTGCTAGTCTGAAATATTCTACTTATGATAAGGAGCTTTACGCTTTAGTGCGCACTTTGCATACATGGCAGCACTATCTTTGGCATCGTGAGTTCATAATCCATTCTGATCATGAGGCTTTAAAACATATTCGTACCCAAACAAATCTGAACCGTCGTCATGCTAAATGGGTAGAATTCATTGAGTCCTTTCCTTACATTATTAAACACAAGAACGGGAAGGACAATATTATTGCTGATGCTTTGTCTCGTCGCTATACCATGCTGTCACAGTTAGATTTTAAAATCTTTGGTTTGCACACTGTGAAAGATCAATATGTTGATGATGCTGATTTTAAAGATGCTTTCGGCCATTGTATTAATGGGAAACCATGGGGCAAATTTCACATACAGGATGGGTTCCTGTTTCGCGCTAACAAGCTGTGTGTTCCAGCTAGCTCGGTTCGTCTTTTGTTGTTACATGAAGCACATGGAGGTGGTCTCATGGGGCACTTTGGCGTCTACAAGACACATGAGGTGTTGGCTGCCCACTTCTTTTGGCCTCGAATGCGCGCTGATGTTGAGCGCCTTGTTGCACGCTGCACTACTTGTCAGAAAGCTAAGTCACGACTGAACAACCATGGTTTGTATATGCCTTTGCCTGTTCCTACTTCCCCTTGGATTGATATTTCGATGGATTTTGTTTTGGGATTGCCTAGAACTAAGAAGGGGAGGGATAGCATTTTTGTGGTTGTTGATCGATTCTCCAAAATGGCTCATTTCATACCTTGTCATAAGACTGATGATGCTAGCAATGTTGCTGAATTGTTTTTTAGAGAGATTATTCGTTTGCACGGTATTCCCAATACAATAGTCTCGGATCGTGATGCTAAGTTTCTGAGTCATTTTTGGAGATCTCTGTGGAATAAATTGGGAACTAAATTGCTGTTTAGCACCACTTGTCACCCTCAGACTGATGGTCAAATTGAGGTAGTTAATCGAACTTTGTCTACCATGCTTAGGGCTGTTTTAGACAAAAATTTGAAACGTTGGGAGGATTGCTTGCCTCATGTTGAGTTTGCTTATAATCATGCAACACATTCTTCTACAAAGATGTGCCCTTTTCAAATTGTTTATGGTTACATTCCTAGGGCGCCTATTGCTTTGTTTTCGCTTGATGCTGCGGACGCCCCACACATAGATGCTCTTGCACATGTTGAACAAATGATTAATCTCCATGAACAAACTCAACAAAACATTGCTGCTGCTAATGCTAAATATCAGATTACTTGTAGTAAAGGCCGGAAACTAGTTACTTTTGAACCTGGTGATATGGTTTGGTTGCATTTGAGAAAGGATCGTTTTCCTACTTTGCGCCGTTCTAAATTGATGCCTCGTGCTGCTGGTCCTTTTAAGATACTAACCAAGATTAATGATAATGCTTATACCCTTGACCTGCCTGCGGAGTTTGGTGTTTCCACTAGTTTTAATGTTGCAGATTTGAAACCGTATGCGGGAGAAGATGAGGAGTTGCCGTCGAGGGCGACTTCAGTTCAAGAAGGGGATGATGATGAGGACATCAACACCTAACACGAGCACATCTACACCAGCAGCACCTTCTCCAGCCCAGGCACCATCTTCCCCAGTCCAGGCGCCACCCCTTCCACCTGGGCCAGTGACTCGGGCCCGTGCAAGAGAATTGAACTACATCATGCTGTTAAAGAACGAAGGCCCGGAAGAATAGACGACCAGCCCAACTGCGGCCCATAATGGACGACCTAGGGTTGGCCGCCCCTAGGGGCTGCGCCCCCTCTCTATTTATCCAGGAGCTGTGCCTCCTTTATTTTTGGAGTTTTGTTTTACATTAGCTTTAGCTACTCTCGAACACGCGCAAATCTGCGCTGTCTTCGTGTATTCAGAACTCCACCCTCGAGTAATAAATTAGATTGCTCGCATCTTTTTCTTGTTCTTTCTTCGATTGCGCACAGGAAACGATCTTCGTGATCAGGCCGATCTCGCATCAGCAAGGTCGGTAACCACAGGGAGTTGGTTCAGGGATTGCATTGGCGCTTCGGGCTTGCTCGTCGTAGTCGGATCGCAAGGGTCAACTTCCACCAAATCGGAATTATCTCTACTCGCCGAAAGATCGGGCACCTCAGCTACATCATTTTGAGACTGAGAATTATACACCAGTGAGAAACTACTGTAATTTTTATAGAATTTTGGAAATTTATAAAGCTATGTTGCAGTTCAAACCCACTTTAAAAAAAGCATAATAGAAAAGGGGAAGAGAGAGAAGTGGTAAGAGTGTGAAATCTCACCCATAATGATTTCAGCAAGGGTCATGATAGACTTTTCGCTAAGACACTAAAAGAAAACCAGTGGGACACCCAAATAATCTGATCATTTAAACTTGACCATACTTGACCTTAAATGGCTAAGTATACCACTAGAACATCCAGTAGTAAGATTAAACTTTACCTTATAAATTTAATCATTTTTATTACTACTACATTGCATATCATGGCATACATGTATCTCACTCATTGCATTCATTAGATTGCAACCTCGCTGACGGAGAGTACATGTTCATTCCCAAGCAAGGAGCTATCTAAGACGAAGTCCAGGAGCTAGCTCTCGAGCCGGCCACCGAGGACCTTCCCGTAGCCCCAGCATTTGAAGGCAAGCCCCGGTCTTATGCATAACCATTTATATATGCTACTTTACTACACTTAATGTTTGTAGGCTTGTAATGTGCACTTAAGTGTAGGAGTTGCATGAAACCCTTAGTTGCATGAACTCAGGATTCCTTTTTGAGATGGATACTAGGATGCTAGGTCGAGTAGCTGCTTTGCTAATTAGGATCTCGGTAGAAGTCGGGTGATTTTTCTAGCACTCGCGCGAGGTCAAGCATTGATTGTATTCATCTTGATAACGTGATCTATGATGGTCTATGTACTTGGATCTAGGGTGGATGCCTTGTCTATGAGACAGAAATGGAATTATGGATTAATGTGTGGATACCTGAGTCAAGCGTTTGAACGTACTAAGCACATGTCGGGAAATATGGTAACCAGTAAGCCTAGTACCTGAGTGAAGCCAGGCGCGGACTTTACTCCTCACTCGTCCTGAGACTGGGTCTCCCATGCTAGCTATGGTGGGTACAAGTGCGGTCACTGCACGGCAGGCAACTGGGTTCAGTGGAGCATTGTATGCCAAGGCGATGAGTCCTGGCTACGAACGGGGAATCGATGAGGACGGTTGACATGTGTGGGGACGGAGTGCCCCTACATGTCGTGTGTTTAGGTTTACCTTGCAAGGTTAAAACTCGATTTGAATCGTTTGCTTCTCGTAGCTAATGAGACTGCTTGACCCCTTGTACTGCATCGAGTAAAAAGTGAAATGAGGTTTTACTTGAGATAACATGTTGATTGTGCTAAATGATTGTTGCCATGTATGCTTAGAAAGGAGCAAACCTAGCTAAATTAATGATGCTAGAATTGGAAAAGCTAAAGTTGATTTTAGACTCAGCTAGTGCTTTTGTCAAACCAAACCCCTCATCCAAACAGCTACATAGTGTAACACCCCTGGTGTTACTGTAACTAAAACTTGAGCATAACATCATAAGCATTGGCATTGCATATGTTTGATACACCTGGAATGCATTCACTACGTAAAATTTCAAACAAGTTGTATTGATATGGCATTTTGCAAATAAGACCCTAGTGTAGGGTACTTAGCCCTAAATGGGAATTAGAAGGGCAGAACAGGGACTAAATAGAGAAACCCCAAAGACTAAGTGAAATAGTCATAAAATATTACTAAGGATGGGTTTAAGTTACATTTATACCTTTGAGATACCAGAAACCCTAATTGAAACCCTAGAAAACCATAAAACCAAACCCTAGGGGTTAAATGCAAAATTAGTACACTTTTGGACTAAAGTGTAAAAACCATGTTAAATAAGGCATCTTAAGTCAAATGGATCACAAATATGTGAAATTGCAAGTTAGACCCTATGTTTTGGGCTTATATGCAAAAAAGCCACATTTCTTCTCAAATACCTAAGTCTGAAATCAGTAGTTTGGCTCAACTTTGGAGCTTTATGACTTTCAAATTAGTGAGAATTTGCCCTAGGTCACCAAAACAATTTTGTAGCTCTATAAAAGGAGAATAACTTTGCTTAAGAGTGTAAGCATGGTTATTGAGAAGAAATTGAAGAAAAATGAGTCTGAAGTCATGCTGTCAGACTACTTAATGTCTGAAACCAGACTAACAGTGGGATGGCATGAACTTCAAGCTCAATTCTAAGCAAGATCCAGTGACTTTTTGTGGGAGCACGATATAGCTAAGTTATAGCTGGTTTGTAGCGCTACAATTTTGCTGCAGAGCCTCGGATTAGATGCCATATGAGTTTGAGAGAAAATCGAGCTCAAAGATTGACTGTCAGGCCAACTGAATGGAGCTCGCCATGGTACAGTGTCCCAAATGGATCAGGCCGCCAGCACGGCAACCTCACCACTGACGACCCATCCACGCCGCAATTTGCGCTGGGGTCGGGATGATCGGGCGGCGAGCATCTCCGCGCGAAGACCCTTTTGCTCCGGGTAAGATCGCCGCGGTGGAGAGCAATAACTCCGGCTACCACGTGGCCACTCCTCCTTCCAGCCATGTCCGATCACCGGCACCGCTCTCCTCTGTTCGTCCATGCCATCATTGATTTGACAGTTTTACGGTCGTGGTTGAACGTGGCAAGCTCTAAGGGAAGTACCACGCTCGGTGCCATCGTTGATCGCCAGCTAAGGCCGGCGGTGGTTATCGCCATGGCCATGGCAGTGGTCACTGCGCCTATAAATTCCCCTCATCCCCACTTCCTCCATTCAAATCAACCGAGCTCCATCCTTCATCTCTAAATTGTGAAGCCGTAGCACCTGCTTCCACCCTCGATTAGTCTCCCAAGCCGGAGAATCGCTATTTTCCCCCAAATCAGTCCGCCGCGCCACCAAGAACAGCCCGCCCGTGGCCGGCTTGCACTGGTAAGTCACTGTCCAATCCACGTGTTGTTTTCATGCCTCTGCATGCTTGTGAAGCTCACGGTGGCGCCCGTTTGCTCAAGTCGACCATGGTTTGGCGGGAACGTGTGCTCACGAACTCGGTGTCCACCATGATCGTGGGCAGATGACTCCTAGTGGGGTTCATGTCAAGTTAATTGTTGTTCCTAGATCGTCTTAGGTCGGTGAAGCCTCCCCGATAGTTAGCCTGAGCCGTCATCGCCGACCATGGCCGGTACGGACCATGTCAGGGATGAATGATGAGCGCGCCGCGGTCAGGGAGCTTGTTGGGGAAGAAAAGAAAGTCCACGGACCTTTGTGTAAGCTGTCAGCGAGACGTTGGATAGTAGCCGAGGATTCTTAGCACATTCTTCAGATCATTGGGGGGCTTTCTGCAAAGTCGCCAGCGCGCGCGGGCACTCGCGCGTTTCTGCCTGGACTTGGGGCGTCTGGGCTGCTTCCGGCCAAGTACTATTCACAGATTTCCCTTTTCTTTTTCTTCCAGAGCCAAATAAATTCTAAAAAATGATAGAAAAATCCTAAAAATGTCAAACCAATTTTCCTAGATTCCTTATTTTCCATAGTATTTAATAAAAATGGTTTTATGATTTTTAGGACAAATAGGTAATTTTGGGTCATTTAAAATAGCTTAAAACATTGGTTCTGGATTTTTAGAAAATAGATAATAAGTCCAAAAATGCCCAAACATTTTATATGAACTCAAAACATTATTTAGAAGCTTTGGGTAGAATTTGGTTTGGTTTGTACCATGTTTGATAATTAGAACCCAAAACCCCCACCCCTTGCTCTTTGAACTTCACTGTTGACTCCGGAAACCCTAGTTTCCCGGAGAACCGTGAAGGAAAATTGTATTCAAGAACTTTAGATAATAAATTCTTATTATCTTTGCACTCTCATGAGCATTACATGGCATTCATTCTTATATACATATATATGGTTATCTTTAGAAAACGAAGAAGAGGTTGAGGTAGAAGAGGAGAAGACTTCACCACCACCACCTGCAGAACCTCAGGCAGAGAATTGTTTTTACTTTGACATCTGCGGATCCGAGCCTGACTCACCTGTAAACGAAGGCAAGCCCTAGTGCATTTGCCACCTTCCTTGTGTTTTAAAAACCTTTTTCACTTGCTTGATGCATTAGGTGATAGGAGTTAATTGCTAAAACAATTCCTGCATTACCTTCCTTGAAATTGATTACCTTCCTTGATTACCTGTTTTACAAAAGATTTTGATGCTTAGCCTTGCTTTAGAAAAACAAATCTTTTGTTTTTACAAAAGATGATATGGCAAAAGTGGTGGGATGTTTTTGAAAACAAAACTTGATGGTGGATCCATCATGGCCGTAATGGGTTCAACATCGGAAAAGATGTACCTCTGCCAGGTACCAAACCTTTGGTTGAAATGATTAAGCTGAGACTGGGCGGGTGACTTGCATGAGAAAGGAGTCTCGTTGTAGTGTCTCCGTCTGAGTCGATTAAGGACCGTGTCGATGTAGGCTTGATGACCGAGGACCCTTTAACTGGTCACATGCCTCGTCATGGGTAAGCCTTGCCTCGGGCAGACTAAGGCCAGAATAAGATAACACGGAATGGGCGTGGAGCGGTGGCGAGAGTAGCGTGTACCCTCCGTGGCAAGAGGCTGGACGGTGGTGTATCTGTGCTTTCGGTTGGCGTGAACCTGATCTGGTCTTAAGAACCCCGGTGGCAGGTTGACATATTCAAGGGTTAAGTGCTACATATGTCGTGTGATTGGAGATCCTCAGCTGAGTATAATCGATTAGGATCGCCGTACCTTCGCGGTTATGAAGACTTGGTCACTGCCCTACACGTAGAACCCCCAGTAAAGATGAAAGGTTGTTAAGAAATTGGCTAGTGCAGGTCAAGTGTTTGAACTAGGATAGAAAGAACTCTAGATGCAGGTAATTTTACCTAACCTGACAATAAAGCTGGATTTTTATGGATCCACTTTTAGTAAGCATTTCTGCAAAACAGAGTTTTTGATCATTGAGAAACCTTACCTTGACTCCCTTAAGCCAGCATACCCTTGAGAGTCTTTTCCTTAGTCGGATAAGTCTTGCTGAGTAATTCCGTACTCAAGGTTCTATTCCCTATTGTTTTTAGGTGAGGAAGCAACAAACTTTTGTTGTTTCTGTTCCAAGGTGGTTCCAAAAGAAGAAAAGCATGAATGAAGCTGCGGGAGGAGGAGTTCCTCCATAAAAACTTTTGTTTGAAACTTATCGGGAGGGTTTTTGCCTCCCTTGGTGTGTAATAATATTACTCTGCACTCAGTAGTTATATTCTGGTCTGTAATATATAACTTTGTCTTACTTTTAAATAAATGTAATTTTTTGTAATCGCTTCCGCATTTTCGTATTCTGATGATCTGTAATGTCTGCTTGACAGGTGAAACGCTCTTGGGAAAGGTAAGAAAAGCAGATACCGAACTTGTCAAGTGATTCAGGGGCACCTACAGGGTTGTCTGAGGTCCGTTGGACAAGGACAACTGTAGGTGGGCCTAATAACATGGGAGGTTCCATCACACATAATCTAGAGGTAGAGGAGTAGACTCCTCACACAGGGTAAGTCTTGCTTAGTATTAGTATACTCAGCCTTCCTTGTGGCACAATTTTTGCAGGTATGCTACAGGACATGGTTGATGGTGTGACTTGGCCTTCCACCCTGCCACCGGGTTGGACGATCGAGTGGGATGCTGCTCTGGCAGGAGAGGATCTGGAGGAGTAGTGGGCTGGGCCTTGCCCTATTCCTCAGCATTCGACGTTATCGATTATCCGCTGCACTTTATTTAAGAACTTGCTTTTCTGTTACTAAAACTCCGATTGTTGTAATAACTCTAGTACCTTAACTTGTGGTTTCATGCTTATTGTATTCTCTCTGTGACTCACCTTCGAGTGAGCTAGTGGTATTCGATCCTTGGGAAGTGGCTTTATCAGACTAGATTTGAGGGACTGACGGGTTATTCCGATTTAAGTGTGTTGCTACCTCTGAGGCGTGACGTGGGCACTTAAGCTGGAATAATCTGGGCGGTTCCGCCACAGCTGGTATCGGAGCGAATACCACCACAGAGAAATCAATAAGTCATGAATACCAACTTTTCAAAAAATAAAATTTGCTTAGAAAACAGTATTGGAATCGTCAAGACTAGAATGCTAGACCTAGGACGAAAGACCTTAGGAATAGTGGGAAAACAAGTGGCTAATTAAGTAGGCCATATGGGCCAGTCTTAGAATTGCAAGGATGCCTTAAGAGCACCCTTCTAATCGGTGAGGAGAAGTTCTTTCCAGCATGCATGCATTCTAAAACATGAAAGGATTAAAAATTAAAGGAGAATGCATCTAAGTAGGAATGTAAGGTTAATAATAAATAACATAAGAAGTAGAATTGGATTTTACCCACCTCCTTTTAATAACCCAGGCACATGTTTTTCCTTTCCAACACCATAACGTTTACGTCTAATCCTCTTTCATAGATGACTTCACCCACCCCCACCAACGGAGGAGACACTCGTTTCAATTCTGACTACCTTTCCCATGAGGGTTTCCCTTCCATCTTATGGGAGGTGCTCAGCTCCGCTGGTTACCCTACACCCCGTCTGTACACGGTGCAGTTGTACGAGGAGCAACGGGTGCCCCGTTGCCGAGTCTGGCTGACTCTGGAGGCTCACTCTCTACAGCCGGGTTGGCGTTCCCTTGACTTTGAGACTATTGGGTTCAGGGCGGACGACACCACCGAGGCCGCAGCTATGAAGACCCTGACGTCTTTCTACGGATACCATCCCTTGGAAATGGTAATGCACCCACTGGGACTCTTCCCCATTGAGAAGAGGGATGACCCCATGTGGTGCAACCGAGTGAACCACGTGAAGGACGTGTGGGCCATGAATCCTGACCAAGTTGGGAGGATCACTATTTAGTGTATGAGCGCACTGTACCGCCTATAGGCCCTATAGAGCGACGCCATGGCACACCTCACTAACCTTGCTCAGACCACTAAGCTCACCCTTGATAGTCGAGAAGACTTCATGGTCGACTTGTCTTCAGAATTGGTGGAGAAAGACCTACAGGTGGAACAGTTAAGCCAGCGCATCGCAACCCTAGAGCAGTAGGTGGAGATCTCAGATAACACTATTGATATCCTGGAGATCCAGCTCCATGATGTGCAGGAAGAGCTTGAGCAAGCCAACGACCACTTGGAGATGCACCACCAGGATAAGGAGGCAAACGTGGCCGGAAGCGAGGGAGAGGAGGCTCCCGAGGAATTAGAGCCAGCCCCTGGTCCTAATGCGACTCCCTCCGGGATGCCCCTTTCACCCGCATCCAGTGTTGCCTCGACCACTCAGGGTTGAAGGGTTAGTTTGACACCTTAGGAGAATAGAAACCCACACAAGCTTAGTTTGGCATCAGATTTTGGACTAGGCTTATGGGTAATTCCCCTAAAATGTTGTAACCCAGGAAAACTTTTATGAGCAAGAAAATGAATGCAGTCATGTTATTCTCGTTTGGTTTCAGTACAATGTTGTGATATTTGCGTCTCATAATATATAGAAATTCTATTGGAACCACGAGTCGAGATAACATTGGCCAAAGTTTCTATTTTCAGATGGTAGCTAGGCAGCGTCGCGGGCAGAACAAGCAGGTTTCCCCGCCACCTCCTCCAGCTCCCATGGTGCAGGAGCTGATGGCTCAGCAGAATGAGATTTTGCGGCAGCTATTGCAGTGCCAGCCCCACCCTCAATAGTATGGTGGAGGCCAGCCGCAGCGTCATCCAGTCGCGGCAACTTATCAAGAGTTCTTGAGCACGCAACCGCCCTTGTTCACCAAGGCAGAGGATCCACTAGACGCTGAGTTGTGGCTAAGGGTTGTGGAGTCAAAGTTCCCACTGTAACACCCCAGGTGTTACCCAAGGCCCTGGCCAAAGGAGCACACTTGTGCCCTAATTACCCTATATGCTAGATTGGAAAGTAAAGGCACTCAAAACCTTAGAATCATGGCTAAGCTAAGTATTGATCATAACAAGGAAGAAACCCTAGCCTTCATCCATTCTCACTCATGAAAAAGATTCTAAAACCCTAATTCCCCTTTGAGGCCATTAAACCCTAAACATGGGATTAAAGGGGAAAGAGTGGGCAAATGGCAAAATCATGAAAGGGAACCTTTACCAAAGATGAAGTATATTGGAAAATCTACAAAATGTAGTAAGAAAGATATTACAAAAAGGCCCAACAAAAACCCCAAATCAGCTCATTAAGTGGAGAGCACCATAGAGCCATCAAAATTTCTCTAAGTCCCAAAACCAACCCTAGCCTAAAGATCAAATGTGTTCACCTTTGTGCTGATGCCAAAACGACTTGGACCAAATAACAAAAAGTGGCCAAATTACCCAAGGCACACCCCTGAAAAATTTTAAATCAAACCAAGGTTGTTTGACATGGTTTGGCATCAGTTTTGTCGCTGGTGAACAGTGCAGACAGACAAGACTTGGCGCCCACATATCTTCCAAGCTAGGGCATATCTCCCCTTGGAACTCACATGAACTAGCTAGCTCTAGGTGCCAGGAAGAGATCTTGCACAAGACTTTTGGTGAGATTCGCACGTTTTGGAGCTCTGCAGGCGCAAGAACTCGGGAAGATGAACACAGCCACGTGTTCGACGCGCCCTGGCAGCGCCAAAGCACGCCCTCGGCTCTCAGCTCGTGCGGGCAGCCCCGCACCGTGTCAACCCCGCGCCCACGCCCGCGCCAGTGGCTATAAAGCCACCCGGGCCTCGACCGTACACCCCCACACGTCCTTGACCCAGCCCGAGCACAAGTTCGCCGGCGTTTAACTAGAGAACAGCGTGCCAGCGGCTGCGCAAGCCACGGCCACCATAAACCGGCCAGGCAAGCCATCCTCCGCCCCGTCCGACCCTTGGGTTAGCTTCTATGGACCTCAGTTAAGCTCCCTGAGCCGCGGATTGAACTATACCTCACCAGAGGCGCCGGATCGACATCGCCGGCCTTCACCAGGCCGCCGTCGCACGTAGAACGAGCCCCACAGTAAGCCATTTGTTGATTCCTTGGACCTGTAGCCATTTGTTGATCACTGTTCAGTGTATGAGCGCACTGTACCGCCTACGAGCCCCACAGGGGATTTGAAACAAGAACCTGGGGGCACCCACATTTTTCCTGGCTTACTTAAGTAACATAGATCACATGAAAATTTTGTTGAACCCTCTAGTTAGTACAAAAGAAATGCACCACATTTTATTTCTTAAAAACAATGAGAACTTAGAAAAATCCTAGAAAAATAATCCTAAGGAAAAACCACCCCAATCCTTGGGATAAAACATAATATGTTAATATGAATCTAGGAAAAATATAAGTTCTGTTGTTTGATATTTTTCAAATGACAAGTTAGTTATAAGTACATTTCTGACATTAAACTTTAGAAAATCATAACTAAATAAGCATTAGGTCACTTTCTGTTATTTTTGGCACAGAGACCTTAGCAAAAATGAAATTTAGTACAGAACCCTCACCTAAATCAAAGCAGTAGTACAAAGTGATCACTTAACCTCACTTTTGTTATTTTTGCCCGAAGTTTATCTGAATTAATTCTAACCTCAAATTTGTAGAATAAACTACAGAGACCAATGTTTACCTACTGTAATTTTTGCAACATTTGTGGAAAATTCTAAATTACCATGGTAGTTCAAAAGCACTCAATAATAAGCATAAATAGAAAGTAAGGGGAGAATTGTGGAAGAAATTAATATTATGCAACTAAATCTCCCTAAAAGTCCAATAAAACATAGAGGAGATGATTAAAGTTTTAAGTTCACTCAAGGCCCTAAGATAAGTGTGTATGGAACACTTAAGGCACCATCCGATAAAGAAACCCTAGTTTACCCACTGTTTTAATATTGTTTCACCATACATAGTATTTACTAAATTGACATATCATTAATATACATGTATCTTATTCATTGCATTCGATAGATTGTAATCTCACTGACGGAGAAAACGTCCTCATTCCGGAGCAAGGAGTTGCTGAGGAGGTAGTCCAGGAACCAGCACCAGAGCCTGCCCTCGAGGATCTGCCTACCCCAGCTTTGGAAGGCAAGCCCCGATTTTATGCATAACCGTTATATATGCTATTTTACTGCACTTAATGTTTGTAGGCTTGTACTGTGCACTTAAGTGTAGGAGTTGACTGAAACCCTAGCTGCATGAACTTAGGATTCCTTTTGAGATGGATACTAGTATGCTAGGTCGAGTAGCTGCTTTACTAATTAGGGATCTCGGTAGAAGACGAGTGATTTTTCTAGCACTCGCGCAAGGTCAGGAATTGGTTGTATCCATTTTTGATAACAAAATAATGATAATTTGTGGACATGGATCCATGGGGATGCGTGGTCTACGAGATGAGAAATTGGAATAAGGATTAACGTGCGGATACCTGTGTCAAGCATTTGAACGTACTAAGAACATGCCGAGAAATATGGTAAATCGGTAAGCCTAGTACCTGAGTGAACCTAGCAACAGACTTTATCCCTCACGCGACCTGAGACGTGGTCTCCCATTCCGGTTATGGTGGGTACAAGTGCAGTCACTGCATGACGACAGTCGGGGTCAGTGAGGCATTGTACGCCAAGGCGGTGAGCCTTGTTCTGTTGATGGGGAATCGATGAGGACTGTTGATGTGCGTGGGGACGGAGTGCCTCGCCACGTCGTGTGTTTAGGTTTACCTTGCAAGGTTTAAAAACTCGATTTGAATCAACTGCTTCTCGTAGCTAATGAGACTGCTTGATCCATTGTACTGCGTTGAGTAATAAGTGGAAATGAGTTGATTGGCAAAAGATGTTGATTGCTAAAATGCTTGATACCATGTATGATTAGCTAGGTACACATTTAGTCTTATGAGAATCACACTAAAATTTGAAAAGCTAAAACTTGATTTTTAAACTCAGCTAGTGCTTTTGGCAAACCAAACCCCTCAGCCAAACAGCTGCATGTCTAGATGTAGAGGAGTAGACTCCTCACACCGGGTACGTCTAGCTGAGTATTAGTATACTCAGCCTTGCTTGTGGTATAAATTTTTACAGGTTCTCTGGAGGATATGGTTGCTGGAGTGACTTGGCCGTCTACCTTGCCACCGGGTTGGATAGTCGAGTGGGACCCTACCTCAGTAGGGGAGGAGCATGAGGAGTGATGGGCCAGGCTTCCACATCCCTCCGTTTATTTACCGTTAGTTTTATTCCGCTGCATTTCGAACAATGATCGCTACTTTTGCAAAACTCTGATGATGTTGTAATAATCTTAAGTACTTCTTTAATGTATGGTTTTATGCTTTATTGTATTTGCTCTGTGCCTCACCTTCGAGTGAGTACGTGGTACTTGATCCTATTAGTGGCCTTGTCGGACTAGATCCGAGGGACTGACGTTTTGTTCCTATTTAAGTGTGGTCTAGCTTCTAATGTGGGACTTGGGCACTTAACTTGGAATAATTCAGGCGGTTCCGCCATAGATGGTATCGGAGCTTGTACCACCACAGAGGAATCAATAAATCGTAATTACCAACCTTTTTAGAAGTAAAACTTGCTTACAAACCAATGTTGGATAGATCGTTAAGACAATAAGGATAGACCTAGGACGTGAAGCCTTAGGATACTAGATGGGTAGCTAGGTGGCTAATTGAATATGCCCTACAGGATGCTATGATATGGATGGAGGATTTCTCTATCCCTATATGCTTGATGTGAGGTCGCTTAGGACGAGCATGCATGCATCATTTTTCTAGCTACTTAGTAAAAGGTCAAGAATTTTAAAAGCTACGAATAGACTGCATCGAAGATCTCAACTTAACCATGGGAAAGGCAACCACTAGTTTCCTTTTATTTTGGTAATTCTTTTTCTTTTTCGCTTACGCTTACCCTTACACTAGATGACTTCTCACGAATCCTCGGAAGGAGGGAACGCACATTCCCACACGGACGGGCTTGCATGAGAGGGTTTTCCCCGTATTTTGTGGGAGGTACTGCATGGAGCCGGTTATGCTACGTCTCCCCAGTGCGCGGTGTAGTTGTTCGAGGAGCACCGGGTACCCCGCTGTAGGGTGAGGATGACCTTGGAGCCTCATCCTTTGCAGCCCGGCTGGCGTTCACTAGGACTCCGAGTCTTTCGGTTTCAGAGCCGAGGATACTATTGAGTCCACTGCTCTGCATGTGCTGACGACCTTCTACGGCTTTCTCCGCTTGGAGCTATCAACCCACCCCATTGGCTTGTTCCCCACTGAGAAGGAGGATGACCCAATGTGGAAGGATCGAGTGGAGCACGCCAATGGATGTGTGGGCTCTCTACCTGGGACAGACAGCTCACCTGACGGTTCGGTTCATGAATGCCCTATATCGTCTACAGGCAGTGCGAGGTGAGGCAATGTCCCAGCTAATGGGACTAATAGAGTCTACTAAGATCACCCTGGATAACAGGGAGGACCTTGTGGTAGACTTGTCCACTGAGCTGGTAGAAAAGGACCTCTAGGTAGAGCAAATGGCCACCCAAATCCAAGAGCTTGAGGATCAGGTGGAGGCCAGGGAGAACACCATCGAGGTTCTGGAAGATCAGCTCCAGACCATGCAGCAACAGCTTGAGGAAGCCAACCAGCATTTGGATTGCACCATCAGGAGATTCAAGACATGGAGGTAGAAGGGGCTGATGAGGATGTCGACATCGAGGGAGGAGAGGAGCCGGAGCCTGCATCCAGCTTGGACACTACTGGCTCAGGAAGACCACCTTCCCCCGAGTCTAGCGTCGCCTCGTTTGTTCATTAGGTTTCAGGGCTAGGATCGAAGTAAGCAGCGGTAGAACTCCTCGAAACTAGCTTAGCTTTTGCACCTTGGGGTACTAGGCTAGAGAGAGTCGAGTATTTTGAGCACTGCTATAACTGTTAGAAAACTCTTTTGGCTTGATGAATGATGGATGGTTTCTTTTTTAAGTTATGAAGGAAATTATATCATGTTGGTACCAATTGTGGGAGGCAAGGAATTGCTGGAAATCTTACAAACCTTGTTATTTAAGATCTTTTATCATGTGCAATCACAGGATTTCAAAGTATGATATTAAGAACATCCTAAATTGTAGATGGCAGGAAGAGTGTGCCGTGGACAGAATGAGCGCATTCCTCGACCCCCGTCGTAGCCTCCTACCATGCAGGAGCTAATGGCTCAGTAGAATGAAATTCTGCGGTAGCTCGCTCAGCGTCAGCCACCACCCCAGCATTATGATGGTGGTGATCTTCATCAGTGTCCCCTAGCAGGGGCCACCTATTAGGAGTTTCTCAGCACGCAGCCACCATTGTTCACTCGGGCAGAAGACCCACTCGACGCGGATGTTTGGCCCAGGGTAGTGGAATCAAAATTTCCACTGCTAAATGGAGATTGTTCAGATGTGACCAAGGTCCGTTTTGCTACCCAGCAGCTTCGTGGACCCGCTCGGACATGGTGGGACCATTTTCTCGCCGTGCAGCCGGTTGACCACTTGGTTGAGTGGGGAGAGTTCAAGGTAGCCATTCAGGGGACATCACATACCAGCAGGCATCATGGACCGCAAGCTCAACGAATTTTTGCACTAACTTAGGGGGGTCGTACAGTGTTGCAGTACGCCCAAGCTTTCAAAGACCTGTGTCAGTACGCAGGCTATCATGCTGACACCGATGAGAAAAAGAGAGACAGGTTTAGGAGGGGCCTCAGTACTATGCTCCGTGACCATCTCAACATAGTCATGACCAACAACTACAATGAGTTAGAAGAGAAAGACCCCTATGGTCGTGACCAACAACTACAATGACCAACAACATAGTCGTGACCATCTCAACATGGCCATATCTCAGGAGGATTGCATCACAGCCCGTCAAGTAGAAAAGAAGAGAAAGACCCCTATGGCAGGACCTTCCGCTTAGCCTCAGCGCTTTAGGATTGTGTCCGACACTCATAGTAGAGGACCTCAGCAGCAGCAAGGGCGATGGGTGATTCGACCATAGCAGCAGCAGGCACCCAACCGCTCTCAACCCCCAGTTCAGAGGAGTAAGAACCAGCCACAGCAGCAGTACCGTCAGGGCAATGACAACAGGTGTTTCACTTGTGGCAGCATCAGACATTATGCCAAGAATTGTCCCAAGAACCAGTAGAGGCAGGGGCAGAATGCAAATCAGAACCAAGACAAGAGGCAGAGGGTGCAAGTGAGGCAGGGCAGGCTGAACTTCACCACATTGGCTGACATTCTAGAGGGAGCACCCGTCATGACTGGTATCTTTTCCGTTTTGAATTACCCTACTATTATTCTTTTGGATTCTGGTGCATCACATAGCATCATCAGCGTAAAATTTAGTGCCAAATGTCAGCTAACCTTTTACCACACAAATGGGGGTATTACAATTTCAACACCAGGAGGCAGGGTTGCCACCTATTAACTCAATCGACGAGTGCCAATAAAATTGGGTAGTCTTGTATTTAAAACCACCCTTCTTATCATGGGCTTGGAGAGCGTGGATATCATCTTGGGAACTGACTTGTTATCCCGACATCATGCATTAATTGACGTCGCATCGAGAGCCGTTGAAATACATTCACCTTTTTGTGGAGACATCACATTGTACTTGCCTAACCAGGGTTGTACCCATTCTTGTGCACTCACCATGATAGAGTCACCCGTAGAGAGGATTCCAGTGGTTTGTGAATACCCTGATGTTTTCCCAGACGAATTGCCAGGGATGCCACCCGATAGAGACATAGAGTTTGCCATCGAATTGCAACCGGGGACTGCACCTATATCCAAGAGACCCTATAGGATGTCTCCAGCAGAGTTGGCAGAACTGAAGAAGCAGTTACAAGAATTGTTGGACAAGGGGTTCATTCGCCCAAGTACTTCACCATGGGGATGTCCGGCCTTATTCGTAAAGAAGAAGGATGAGAGCCTGAGATTATGTGTTGATTACCGCCCTCTCAATGCGGTAACTATTAAAAATAAGTATCCTTTGCCCCCGCATTGATGTGTTGTTTGATCAGTTGGTGGGAGCCAAGGTGTTTTCCAAGATAGACCTTCGCTCTGGCTATCATCAAATCAAGATCAGGGCCAGCGATATTCCGAAGACGACTTTCTCTACCAGATACGGGCTTTATGAGTACTTAGTGATGTCATTCAGGCTTACAAATGCCCCAGCATATTTCATGTATTTGATGAATTCAATGTTTATGCCAGAGCTGGACAAGTTTGTGGTGGTCTTCATTGATGATATCTTGGTCTATTCAAAGAATGAAGACGAGCATACCAAGCATTTGCACATAGTACTTCAGCGACTACGGGATCATCATTTATATGCTAAATTGTCCAAATGTGATTTCTGGCTAAGGGAGATTAAGTTCTTGAGTCACACCATTTCTCAGGATGGAATATCAGTTGATCCTGAGAAGGTGCAAGAGGTGATGGATTGGAAGCCCCCGACCACAATGCGGCAAATTTGGAGTTTTCTGGGATTAGCAGGATATTGTCGGCTGATTCATTCCGGAATTTCTGCATGATTGCTAAGCCAATGACGGAATTGTTGAAGAAGGGAGTAAAATTTGAATGGAGTCAGAAATGTGAGGATGCCTTTCATGCATTAAGGCAGCATTTGACAACAGCACACGTACTAGCATAGCCTGACAACACTAAGTCTTTTAATGTATATTGCGATGCTTCAGGCACTGAACTGGGTTGTGTTTTGATGCAAGACAAATGAGTTATTGCCTATGCATCCAGAGCACTCAGGCCTCATGAGCAAAATTACCCCACACATGATCTGGAGTTAGCAGAAGTAGTTCATGCTCTGAAGATATGGAGACATTATCTAATGGGAGCTCATTGTAACATCTATACTGACCACAAGAGTCTCAAGTATATTTTCACTCAGGCTGATCTTAATATGAGACAGAGAAGGTGGTTGGAATTAATCAAGGACTATGATCTGGAAGTACATTACCATCCTGGCAAGGCAAATGTTGTGGAAGATGCATTAAGTCGAAAAGCCTAGTGCAACTGTGTAACTATGGACTCTAAGATCGCCACTCTGTGTGACGAGTTGCGCAAGCTGAACATGGAAGTTGTTTCCCCAGTGTAACACCCGGTTTTAAGGGACAAAGCCGGATGCATCTCATAGATGTGCCAAAGAAGACAACATATATAATAACAGAGTGTATAGAGATAAATGTCATAATAATCAGAGTACTTATTACATAGCGGAAGACTCACAAAAATAAAAGATAAATATAACAGGATCTAAAATCCATCCTTGGCGCCAGAAAGTCAGCTGGGAGACGACGACCTAGACCTCTCACGTACATAGCGCAACATCTACCATGAGCCTCATCCAGTGGTACCTATTCTTGACCTGTGGGGGGTGTGAGACAGCAAGGGGAGCTCACACATGTTCATCGCTCAACAAGTTGTGGGGAATAATGTGGCATTAACTCGCCAAAAGTGGGAGTTCATGTGATGTGTAAGGCTGATCAACAATAGGGGTTAAAGCTAGGCATTGCTTTTAATAAGTTGGTCAAATTTTATTAGCAATTACTAAATGTAAGTAAATACCAAACCATAATAAAAATAATAGAACAAAATTAATAACAAAGCCCATGCAATGCATATGACAAATTGAATTTAAGTTCCATAAATTAATCATGTGAGTGTCCGAGCCGCTCATGACCGTGAGCACGGCTAGTATACCAGTTTTACACTCTGCAGAGGTTGCGCATCTTTATCCATAAGCCGTGTTACCCATCTGCCAAGGGGTCATGGATCCCATACACCTCTACCAAGGAAGCGAGGCAGGGTAACACTACGAGGCCTTTACAAAGTTCCACTAGCTTCAGAAAACCCTGCTACAGTTTATAGGAAGCTCTAGTGCAGGAATGCCTTGCCTGACCGCCATCGTAGCAAAATCAACCCAAGGACCTCCCTACACTGACCACTCCCCTACTGCCCTTGCATCTTTCGGGTAAGGTAGTCATCCACTAGCTTTCCTAATTAATCAGCCAAGGGCGTCCCATTAAACCCTTGTGGTAGCACTGTTTTCCTGAGTGGTTCTCCATGTTCCCATTAACATAATGATCTTATCATAAATAGTAAATAATAAACAGAATAATAGGAACATGGATATAATGAAATATTATCCCGAAACCACATAATGCAATAGCATAAGTACCCAAGTGAATCAGGGGTAAACAAGGTAAACAGGATAAACAGACTAGGGTAACCTATTGGGTCCCATCAAAAGTAAATCTATGCATTGGATAGTGATAATAAAGAACATTATTGGGTAACAAAAGTGGATCAAGGGCACAACTTGCCTGGCACTTGAGATTCCAGTTACCAGGGTGATTCTTCGGATCCTCGTGACCTCACTGCTAGTCGTAGCAATACAAACAAACATGATAAAGATATAAAATTAACATCACACCAAACATAAGAAAAAACTGCATAATAATAATCTACGCGTTGCTATGAGATCGTGGGAACCAGAATCACTAAAATCGGAGTTACGATTAAGGAGTTATGATTTTATAGATAATTTATGTGTCTAAAATATTAAACTATATTATAAATTGGTTAATATAAATCATATAAGAGGTTATTCTATAAATAATTATCTCAACTTTAATCTAAGTTATAAATTTATTTACCATAAATTATATTTTGGTAGATAATGATGAGCACATTAACAAGACTAACCAACATAAGTTAAATCAAGATCTAATTATAATATAATGAGGCATTGTATAATAAATGTTGTTACTGCTGTAGTAAATATTTATACGAGACTAACGCAACTGGAACGAGTAAATTCGGAATTAAGACGAAGGAGTTATGATTTTCCGAAGATTTCATGTGTTTTGTACAAGATTAATTAGGTGATCCAATTTAATATAGGTTTCATGTCAAAACATTGGTACTAAATGATAAACAACAATTTTATAAAATTATAGAAATTGGAATGGATTAATTTCGGCATCATATGAATTTTCTAAGGATTAAATAAGATTCTGGAATTGTTTTCATATAAGAAATTCATTTTATAAACTATTTTCTCTGATTTTCCACTTCCCTGGACTGTGCCTCAATTATCAGAGAAGATAGGGGTCTAACGTATAAAAATCCTAAGACACAAACTACACCAGGGATAAACTGTGGGTTGATTATTAAATAATACGGGGGCTCTTATGCAAAGTGCTATGGCCGAAGGGGTATGGAATACTACTGGCCGCTCGATCCAAAACCGAGGGCCCAGATTAGATCCTATCTAAAGTGAAGCGGTACGATCCTATAGCCGTTTGATCAGCGATCAACGGCGCGGATTTAAAACTCTCCTAATCCACCCTGACCTGCACGATTCATGATCAACGGCCCGATCGCTTTCGTAAATCGAAGGGGTACGCGATTCTAATCTCGACCGTCAACACAGGGATCAACGGTTCAGGTTCAACCCCTAAGCGATACACTCAGGTTCTAATCGGGACCGTTGGCTGGGATCCAACAGGTGGAGGCTCATCTCCCCCCTACGACCGCGCCCAACGACGGCGAGCCGGTCCCCAGCGGCGGCGCCATGGTTGTAACACCCCAGGTGTTACCAAGTTGCTGGCTTCCTAATGGCACATATACCTATTATCACATGTGGTTAAAACTTGGAGGAGAGGGAGCACTTAAGACCATGGAAGCATGAGTGAGTTAAGAAATGCCAAGGACCAAAACATTACCCAAGCTTTTAGGCAATATCACCTTGGGCAAGGTAGGATTGAACCTTGAGTCCCCTCTCTTGAAGCCTTTAGTTGAGAGAAAGATCAAGCAAATGCACATTTCATAATTTAAACCTTAACCAAAGTTTAAGAGTACCAAAATGTTTACAAAAGACAGTAAAGGAACTTTACAAAAAGACCCCTAAATCAGCCCCAAGTGGAGAACACTATGGAATCACCCCATTCTCTCTAAGTCCAAAATCAGCCCTAATCTAGAGATCAGGGGTGTTCACCTAGCTAATGGCATCAAAACCCCAGGGTCTAAATAACAAAAAGGAGCCAAATTATCTAAGGAACCCCCTGGAAGAGTTTGAACCCAAGCCAAGACCGTTTGACACGAGTTGGCGCCTATTTTGTCTCGGGTTGAACAGTGCCGACAGACAAGACTTGGCGCCACCATATATTCTAAACCAGACCCGATCTTCCCTTGGAACTTACAGGAACTAGGTAGCCCTAGGTGCAGGGAAGAAATCTTACACAAGCCATAGGGCGAGATTCGCACGTTTGGCTACTCAGCAGGCGTAAGAACAAGGGCAGAAAGCAACGGCCACGTGTTCGACGCGCTCTGGGCTCGCTAGAGCACGCCCGACGCGCGCCCCGCGTGCCCCGCGTCGCGCCAAAGCCCAGCCGGCGCCATGGCCCGCGCCCGCGCCTATAAAGCACCCAGGGACCTTGACCGTACCCCTCCGCATGCGCTCGACCTCACCGGAGCCCAAAACCACCGGCGTTTGCCCGTGCACGGCGTGCCCGCGGCCGCCCGATCCCCCTGCCACCATAGACCGGCCAACAGGTCCCTTCCCAACCCCGTCCAGCCCTCGAAGAAGATTGTGCACACCTCGATGAAGCTCCCCGAACGAGGAATCGGAGTTTTCTTCGCTGGAGAGGCCAGTCCACGGTCGCCGGACTCCACCCGACCGCCGGCGAGCGTAGACCGGGTAATCCTCTGCTCCATTCTTCGATTCCTTGTGCACACAGCCTCTACGTCACCCCGTGAAGCTCACCATGCCAGTGGATTGAACTAGATCGCCGTGGTTTGGTCCGGAGCACCTGCCGCCGATGAGAGCACCCGCCTGCGCACGTGGACCGGACGATTCCGGCCACCCCCGCCGTCGAGTCATACACCGTTGTGACCGCCAGGACCTCCCGGAGCCAACCTCGCCCCTCGCCAAACCTCTCTCACCGCCGGTAAGCCAGGCCGCCCGTTTCTTTCTTGCAGGCACTGTTTAAACCTAGGGAGGGACCGCTGGGGAGAAGAAGAGAAGGCTAGGGGGTTTTGCGCAATGTCCGTGACTCGGATGAATATTAGCGCGGGGGTATAACTGAGAGAGTTAGTTTGGAAATAACCTGAGGACTTCGGTGCAAAGTGGTTTTTCCAGGAAACCTTTTAATAAATCTGATTTAAATTCAAACAGAACTTGAATAATTCATATCTTCTGTTTTAGTCACCCAAATCAAGTCAAACCAATTTTGCCAGACCTTAAATAATGTAGACTACTTAAGAAAAATATAAAAACCATATGTGCTATAGAAAACTTTAGGGTTCTGATTTAAATAATAATTTGGCCAAAAACTAAATAATAGGAAGAAAAATAGTTGCACTATTTGATTGAGGTTAAGAAAAATTAGAGAAGTACTTGACCCCCTACTTGACCTATTTAAAAATGATAAACCCCTTTGTCCATCCCATTAAGGTAGAGTTTCGCCATTTATTTTACATTGTGCTTAAGGTTAAAGAAAATAGGAAAGGTAAACTAAATAAAGAATCAGGGAGCCCCCATATTTTTGTTAGTCTATTTATTCAGTATAGTTCACTAGAAAAATTTATTATACTCTGGTTTAGTACAAAATAATTGGGATACCTTTTATTTTGAGAAAACAAGGAAAACTTAGAAAAACCCTAGAAAAATAACCCCAAGGCAAAAACACCCAAACCTTGGGATAATTAATGTTTTGTTATTAAGAACTTAGAAAAAATATGAAATCTGCTATTTGACATTTTTCAAATAACAAGACAGTAGAAAGTACCTTTTTGGCATTGAAACTTTGGAAAATCACAACTAAATAACCATCCCTTAGCTTTCTGTGATTTTTGGCACAGAAGCTTATTATTACTGTCAGATGCCAACAAAAATAACCCTTAGGACAGAACCCACCCCTAGTTAAGAGTTGTAGTACAAAGTGGCCCATTTACACAACTTTTGTTATTTTTGTCCAAAGCATAGCCTTTTTATTTTTGAACCTCAAATTCCTAGAACAGGCTATAGTGACCAATGGCAACCCACTGTAATTTTTACAAAATTTTTGAGAAAAAAAATTAAACCACTGTTGTAGTTCAAACCCACACTAGAATTCATAATTAGAAAATGAAAAAGGAGAAATTGATAATAGAAATTTGTGTCACCTAGCCCAACTAGCAAAACCCTTTTTAAATTGCCCACTGAATTATGTAAGGGGAAAAATACAAATCCACTATGCTTATCCTTACCGAAACCTAAACCTAGAATGATAAGCATAAACTACTAAAAGCCACGTATGACCAAGAAACCCTAAGTTACGAACTAACTTAGTTTTTCTTCCTTTAGCATAAAGTTGTTAAAACCTTCATAATCATGACATACATATTCATTGCATTCGATAGATTGCAACCTCGCTGACGGAGAGTACGTCCTCGTGCCGGAGCAAGGAGCTGCTCAGGAGGTAGCCCCGGATCCAGCACCAGAGCCTGCACCAGAGGATCTGCCTGCCACAGCTTTGGAAGGCAAGCCCCGGTTTATGCATAACCTGTTATTTATGCTATTTTACTATACTTAATGATTGTAGGATTGATTGTGCACTCAGGTGTAGGAGTTGTTTGAAACCCTAGTTGCATGATCTCAGGAATCCTGTTGAGATGAATACTAGTATGCTAGGTCGAGGTAGCTGCTTTATTAATTAGGGACCTCGGTAGAAGTCGAGTGATTTTTCTAGCACTCGCGCGAGGTCAGGAATTGGTTGTATCCACTTTCTTATCATAATGGCGTTGGTTGGTGGACAACAATCCATGGGGATTGGTCGTCCACTGGATAAAAATTGGAATAAGGATTAAGGTGTGGTACCGTGAGTCAAGCGTTTGAACGTACTAAACATATACCGAGAAATATGGTAAATCGGTAAGCCTAGTACCTGAGTGAACCTGGCAGCAGATTGACCTCCTCACGCGACCTGAGACGAGGTCTCCCATTCCGGTTATGGTGGTTACAAGTGCGGTCACTGCACGACGGTAGTCGGGGTCAGTGAGGCATTGTACGCCAAGGCGGTGAGCCCCTCTCTGCTGACGGGGAATCGATGGGGACGGTTGATGTGTGTGGGGACGAAGTGCCTTGCCACGTCGTGTGTTTAGGTTTACCTTGCAAGGATAAAAACTCGATTCGAATCGTCTTCTTCTCGCAGCTAATGAGACTGCTTGATCCATGCTGCTACATTGAGTAACAAGTGGAAATATGATGAGTTGATACAAGATGTTGATTGCTAAAAACGTTTGCTACTATGTATGAGTAGATAGTACATATTTAGCCTTAAGAGAGTCACACTTAAACTTGACAAAGCTAAAACTTGATATAGAAACTCAGCTAGTGCTTTTGGCAACCAAACCCACAGCCAAACAGCTGCATGTCTAGAGGTAGAGGAGTAGACTCCTCACACCGGGTAAGTCTAGCTGAGTATTAGTATACTCAGCCTTGCTTGTGGCACAATTTTACAGGTTCTTTGGAGGACATTGTTGCTGGAGTGACTTGGCCGTCCATCTTGCCACCGGGTTGGACTGTTGAGTGGGACCCCGCCTCGGCTGAGGAGGAGCATGAGGAGTGATGGGACAGGCTTCCCCATCCCTCCATTTAATTATCGTTAGTTTTATTCCGCTGCACTTCGAGCAATGATGACTACTTTTGCAAAACCCTGATGATGCTATAATAATTTAATACTCCTTAATGTATGGTTTTATGCTTTATTGTATTTGCTCTGTGACTCACCATCGAGTGAGATTGTGGTACATGATCCTGTCAGTGGCCTTGTCGGACTAGATCCAAGGGATTGACGGGTTATTCCTATTTAAGTGTGGTCTAGCCTCTAAGGCGGGACTTAGGCACTTAAGTCGGAATAATTCGGGCAGTTCCGCCACAGCGGGTATCGGAGCTTGTACCACCACAGAGGAATCAATAAAATATAAATACCATCCTTTTCCGAAGTAAAACTTGATAGAAACAAATGTTGGATAGATCGTAGGACGATCAGGATAGACCTAGGACGTGAAGCCTTAGGATGATAGAGGGGATAGTTAGGTGGCTAAGTGATTAAGCCCTACAGGCTACTATAAGGGATGGGAGTTCTTCCCTATTCCCCTTTACATTGATGTGAGGTCGTTCAGGATGAGCATGCATGCATTCTTAATTAAACAAATGGATAATTAAGTAAGGACTTAAATAGAAAATGATGACCAACTAAGTACCCCAGTACCATTGTCATAATTAGAGAGAGGCTGAGTTGTGTTTGCTTTTCTTTTTATAATTCTTTTTCTTTTACTTACGATTAACCGTACACAGATGACTTCCCACGAATCCTGAGACGACGGGAATGCACTGTCCCACACTAACGGGCTTGCACGAGAGGGCTTTCCCCGTATTTTGTGGGAGGTACTTCAGGGGGCCGGATACACGACACCTCCTCAGTACGCGGTGCAGCAGTTCGAGAAGCACCGAGTGCCCCGCTGTAGGGTGAGGATGACCTTGGAGCCTTATCCCCAGCAGCCAGGTTGGCGTTCGCTGGACTCTGAGTCCTTTGGATATCGGGCTGAGGATACGATCGAGGCGATTGCTCTGCACGGGTTGACCACTTTCTGCGGATTCCATCCCTTGGAGCTGTCCACCCACCCCATTGGTTTGTTCCCCGCTGAGAAGGAGGATGACCCAATGTGGAAGGATCGGGTGGAGCATGCCAAGGACATCTGGGCTATCTACCCGGGCCAGACTGCTCACTTGACAGTGCGGTGCATGAATGCCCTGTATCGTTTTCAAGTAATGCGTGGTGAGGCAATGTCCCATCTGATGGCACTATTGGAGGCAACTAAGATCAGCCTGGACAACATAGAGGAGCTTGTGGTTGATTTGTCCACTGTGATGGTGGAAAAATACTTACAGGTGGAGCAGCTGCCAAATGAGATCCAAGAGCTGGAGGAATTAGTGGGAACAAGGGAGAACACCATCGAGGTTATCGAGGATCAGCTTATCAACACCCAGCAGCAGCTTGCCGAGGCTAATGAGCACCTGGATATGCATCACCAGGAGATCGAGGACATGGGGGCCAACGAGGATGTCGACATCGAGGGAGGAGAAGAGCCTACCTCCATCTTGGACACTGCTGGCTCAGGGAGACCACCTTCCCCCGAGTCGAGTGTTGCCTCGTTCGCTCACTAGGTATCAGGAGTAGGGCTAGAAGTCGGTAATGGTGGGACTCCTCAAAGCTAGCTTAACTTTTGCACCCTTGGGGTACTAGGCTAGATAGAGTTGAGTCTTTTGGGCCATTGATGTAATCATGATAAACTCTTTTGGAAGCATGGTTGATGGATGATGTTTGTCTTAATTTGGGAAGAAAAGTTTATGCCTTGTGAAATCCTTTATGTTTATGCAAGAATCTATCACTTCGCCTTTTGACTCTTTCTTCGCGATTGAACCTTGAACCTTAAAGATGTGTTATTGAGAATATATGTGATTTTTCCAGATGGCCAGGAGAGCGCGTCGTGGTCAGAATGAGCGCATTCCTCCACTGCTGCCACCGCCTCCCACTCTGCAGGAGCTAATGGCTCAACAGAATGAGATCTTGAGGCAGCTAGCTCAGCGCCAGCCACCACCTCAGCACTATGGTGGTGGAGATCATCAGCGTCACCCCACGGCAGCCACCTACCAGGAGTTCCTCAGTACCCAGCCTCCATTGTTCACCAGGGCAGAGGACCCACCGGATGTGGATGTATGGTTGAGAGTAGTGGAAATCCAAATTCCCGCTACTCCATGGAGTTTGTTCAGAGGTCACTAAGGTCAGGTTCGCCACCCAGCAGCTTCGCGGACCCGCAAGGACTTGGTGGGACCATTTTCTTGCTATGCAGCCAGATGACCGAGAGGTGGAATGGAGAGAGTTCAAGGCAGCTTTCAGGGGGCACCATATACCAGCCGGTATTATGGATCGAAAGCTCAACGAGTTTCTGGCACTCACTCAGGGCAACAGGGCAGTGTTGCAGTATGCTCAGGCCTTCAATGACCTATGCCAGTATGCTGGATATCATGCAGACACGGACGAGAAGAAGAGAGATAGGTTCAGGAGGGGGCTCAGCACTAAGTTCCGTGACCGCCTCAACTCAGTCAGGGCCAACAGTTATAATGAGTTGGTCAACATGGCCATTTCTCAGGAGGACTGTATCACAGCTCGTCAGGCAGAGAAGAAGAGGAAGACCCCTGTGGCCGGACCCTCAGCCCAGCCACAGCGCTTCAGGATTGTGTCTTGACACTCAGAACAGGGGACCTCAACAGCAGCAAGGGCGATGGGTGATCCGACCACAGCAGCAGCAGTAGGCACCCAACCGTACCCAGTTTTCAGCACAGAGGAACAATCAACAGCAGCAGCAGCATCGTCAGGCAAATGACAACAGGTGTTTCACATGTGGCAACACCGGACATGATGCCAAAAATTGCCCCAGAAACCAGCAGAGGCAGGGACAGAATGTTAATCAGAATCAAGGCAAGAGACAGAAGGTGCAAGTGAGGCAGGGCAGGCTGAACTTCACCACCATGGCTGATATTCCAAAGGGAGCACCCGTCATGACTGGTATCTTTACAGTTTTGAATTATCCTGCCATTATTCTTTTTGATTCTGGTGCATAGCATAGTTTTATCACTGCCAAATTTAGTGCCAAGTGTCAGTTACCTTTTCACCACACCGATGGGGGTATTACAATTTCGACCCCAGGAGGCAGGGTTGCCACCTACCAAATCAACAGGCAAGTGCCTATAAAATTGGGGAGTATTGTGATTAGAACCACCCTTCTCATCTTAGGATTGGATAGCGTGGATATTATATTGGGAACTGATTGGTTAACCAGGCATCAGGCAGTATTGGATATTGCAGCAAGGGCCATTGAAATTCACTCCCCTGCTTATGGCGAGACTATTTTATATTTGCCTGATCAGGGTTGTACCTGTTCTTGTGCCTTCGTTATGATAGAATCCCCAGTGGAAAAGATCCCAGTGGTTTGTGACTACCCAGATGTTTTTCCGGATGAATTGCCAGGAATGCCACCTGATAGAGACATTGAGTTCGCCATTGAATTGTAACTCAGGACTGCTCCTATCTCCAAGAGACCCTATAGGATGCCTCCCGCGGAATTGGTAGAATTGAAAAAGCAACTGCAAGTGTTGTTGGACAAGGGGTTTATTCGCCCAAGTACTTCACCATGGGGATGTCCTGCTTTATTTGTGAAGAAAAAGGATGAGAGCTTGAGAATGTGTGTCGATTACCGCCCTCTCAATGCGGTGACTATCAAGAACAAATACCCACTGCCCCGCATTGATGTTTTGTTCGATCAGTTGGTGGGAGCCAAAGTGTTCTCCAAGATAGACCTTCGCTCGGGTTACCATCAGATCAAGATCCGTGCCAGCGATATTCCCAAGACGGCCTTCTCAACCAGATATGGGCTTTATGAGTTTTTGGTGATGTCTTTTGGGCTAACAAATGCCCCGGCTTATTTTATGTACCTAATGAACTCAGTATTCATGCCAGAGTTAGACAAGTTCGTGGTCGTTTTCATTGATGATATTCTGGTCTATTCCAAGAATGAAGACGAACATACTGAGCATCTGCACATCGTGCTTCAGCGGCTACGCGATCATCATCTTTATGCCAAGTTGTCTAAATGTGAGTTCTGGCTAAGGGAAATTAAATTCTTAGGTCACACAATTTCTCAGGACAGGATATCAGTTGATCCTGAGAAGGTACAAGAGGTAATGGATTGGAAACCCCCGACTACAGTGAGGCAGATTCGGAGTTTTCTGGGATTGGCAGGATATTATCGACGATTTATTCCGGATTTCTCCAGAATTGCCAAACCAATGACTGAACTGTTAAAGAAGGGAGTCAAGTATAATTGGAGCCAAAAGTGCGAAGATGCCTTTCATACATTAAGGCAGCATTTGACAACAGCCCCAGTGCTGGCTCAACCTGATAATAACAAGCCCTTTGAAGTTTATTGTGATGCTTCTGGTACTAGATTGGGATGTGTCTTAATGCAAGATAACCTAGTAATTGCTTATGCCTCCCGAGCACTCAGACCCCATAAGCAGAACTACCCCACACATGATCTAGAGTTAGCAGCTGTGGTTCATGCTCTCAAGATATGGAGACACTACTTGATGGGAGCTCACTATAACATTTACACTGATCACAAGAGTCTCAAATACATTTTCACTCAGGCAGATCTGAACATGAGGCAGAGGAGATGGTTGGAGTTAATCAAGGACTATGATTTGGAGGTGCATTACCATCCGGGCAAAGCCAATGTTGTGGCAGATGCCTTGAGCAGAAAGGCAGAGTGCAATTGTATGAGCATGGATGCAAGAGTTACCACCCTGTGTGATGAGTTGTGCAAATTGAATCTGGAAGCTGTTTCTTCGGGTGATTTAAATTATATCTCGGTGGAGCCCACACTGCAAGAGCAAATAGTCAGGGCACAGATTGAAGACAAGGGTGTTCAGGTTATCAAAGAAATGATCAAGCAGAAGGCGGAGAAATACAAGTGCTTCCGTCACGACAGCAAGGGAATTTTATGGTTTGGAGATCGATTGGTTGTTCCCAAGGACCCTGAGCTCAGAAAGAAGATACTGGATGAAGCTCACCTTTCAAAATTCTTCATGCACCCAGGGCAGCAACAAGATGTATCATGATCTGAGATCCTTATACTGGTGGACCAGAATGAAGAGGGAGATTGCCAAGTACATATCCGAGTGTGACACCTGCCAGAGGATCAAAGCCAGTCATTTGAAGGCAGCAGGCCCTTTGCAACCCCTTCCCATACCATCTTGGAAATGGGAGGATATTTGCATGGACTTTATCGTGGGATTGCCCAATACCTCCAGGCACCATGATTCTATTTGGGTCATTGTGGACAGATTGACCAAGTCAGCTCATTTCTTGCCAGTACACACCACCCACAGGACGGAGAAGTATGCGAAAATCTACATTGACGAGATAGTTCGTTTGCATGGGATACCAAGGACTATAGTATCAGACAGAGGAGCACCATTTGTGGCCCGATTTTGGGAACAATTGCAGGAATCACTTGGGACCCATGTAATACGAAGCTCAGCGTACCATCCTCAAACAGATGGTCAGACCAAAAGGGTAAATCAAATTATGGAAGACATGTTGAGGGCATGTGTGTTACACTACGGAAAGGATTGGGACAAGTGTCTTTCTTTAGTAGAGTTTTCCTATAATAACAGCTACCAGTCCAGTTTAAAAATGGCACCTTTTGAAGCCTTGTATGGGAGAAGGTGTAGGACCCTGCTAAATTGGTCTCAAGCAGGAGAGAGGGAAATCTTTGGGCCAGATTTGGTACTTGAAGCAGAGGAAAAGGTCAGAGTCATCAAGAAGAACTTAGAAGCTGCTCAGGCCAGGCAAAAGAGCTATCATGACAAGAGGCGGAAGCCTCTACAGTTTGAAGTGGGGGAGCATGTTTATCTTAGGGTGTCACCCACCAAGGGTGTCCAGAGATTTGGAATCAAGGGCAAGTTAGCTCCTCGCTACATCGGGCCTTACGAGATCAAGGAAACTTATGGACCAGTAGCATAACAATTGAAGTTGCTACCTCACATGTCAGCTGTTCATGATGTGTTCCATCTATCTCAGCTGCAGAAATGTGTCCGCTTGCCTACTGAAGTGCTACCTGAACCAGACATTGAGATAGAACCAGACTTGTGCTATCAAGAGTACCCCATCAAGGTCTTGGATCAGAAAGAAAGGTCAACGCGGGCAAGGTCGATCAGAATGTATAGGGTTCAGTGGAGTCACCATTCAGTAGAAGAAGCCACATGGGAGACTAAGGATTTTCTACGCTCTCGCTTCCCCGACTTTCTGCCCAAAGGAGTCGGTACATAACCCAAAACCCCACCCTCCACCTGCCCTTTGAATACAAATATAAGAAAAACTTAGATGACAAGGGTAGTCTAAGTTGTGGATTTAACTTAAAAAGGGCTTCCTTCTGAAGTTGCAAAGAGAATGACATTCGAAGAGCAGTTAACAAGAGAAACTTGGATTAAAGGAAGGGTAACACCAGCGCATCTTCATAGCACCCCCATTAATCTCGGGGCGAGATTCCTTTAAGGGGGGAGGGCTGTAACACCCCAGGTGTTACCAAGGTGCTGGCTTCCTAATGGCACATATACCTATTATCACATGTGGTTAAAACTTGGAGGAGAGGGAGCACTGAAGACCTTGGAAGCATGAGTGAGTTAAGAAATGCGAAGGACCAAAACATTACCCAAGCTTTTAGGCAATATCACCTTGGGCAAGGTAGGATTGAACCTTGAGTCCCCTCTCTTGAAGCCTTTAGTTGAGAGAAAGATCAAGCAAATGCACATTTCATAATTTAAACCTTAACCAAAGTTTAAGAGTACCAAAATGTTTACAAAAGACATTAAAGGAACTTTACAAAAAGACCCCTAAATCAGCCCCAAGTGGAGAACACTATGGAATCACCCCCATTCTCTCTAAGTCCAAAATCAGCCCTAATCTAGAGATCATGGGTGTTCACCTAGCTAATGGCATCAAAACCCCAGGGTCTAAATAACAAAAAGGAGCCAAATTATCTAAGGAACCCCCTGGAAGAGTTTGAACCCAAGCCAAGACCGTTTGACACGAGTTGGCACCTATTTTGTCTCGGGTTGAACAGTGCCGACAGACAAGACTTGGCGCCACCATATCTTCTAAACCAGACCCGATCTTCCCTTGGAACTTACAGGAACTAGGTAGCCCTAGGTGCAGGGAAGAAATCTTACACAAGCCATAGGGCGAGATTCGCACGTTTGGCTGCTCAACAAGCGCAAGAACAAGGGCAGAAAGTAACGGCCACGTGTTCGACGACTCTAGGCTCGCCAGAGCACACCCGACGCGCGCCACGCTTGCCCCACGTCGCGCCAAAGCCCAACCGGCGCCATGGCCCACGCCCGCGCCTATAAAGCACCCTAGGGACCTTGACCGTACCCCTCCGCACGCGCTCGACCTCACCGGAGCCCAAAACCACCGGCGTTTGCCCGTGCACGGCGTGCCCGCTGGCCGCCCGATCCCCCTGCCACCGTAGACTAGCCAACAGGTCACTTCCCAACCCCGTCTAGCCCTCAGAGAAGATTGTGCACACCTCGGTGAAGCTCCCCGAGCGAGGAATCAGAATTTGCTTCGCCGGAGAGGCCAGTCCACGGTCGCCGGACTCCACCCGACCGCCGGCGAGCGTAGACCGGGTAATCCTCTGCTCCATTCTTCGATTCCTTGTGCACACAGCCTCTACGTCACCCCGTGAAGCTCATCGTGCCAGTGGATTGAACTAGATCGCCGTGGTTTGGTCGGAGCACCTGCCGCCGACGAGAGCACCCGCCTGCGCACGTGGACCGGACGATTCCGGCCACCCCCGCCGTCGAGCCGTACACCGTTGTGACCGCCAGGACCTCCCGGAGCCAACCCCGCCCCTCGCCGGACCTCTCTCACCGCCGGTAAGCCGGGCTGCCCTTTTCTTTCTTGCGGGTACTGTTTAAACCTAGGGAGGGACCGCGTGGGAGAAGAAGAGAAAGCTAGGGGGTTTTGCGCAATGTCAGTGACTCGGATGAATAGTAGCACGGGGGTATAACTGAGAGAGTTAGTTTGGAAATAACCCGAGGACTTCGGTGCAAAGTGGTTTTTCCAGGAAACCTTTTAATAAATCTGATTTAAATTCAAATAGAACTTGAATAATTCATATCTTCTGTTTTAATCACCCAAATCAAGTCAAACCAATTTTGCCAGACCTTAAATAATGTAGACTACTTAAGAAAAATATAAAAACCCTAATGTGCTATAGAAAACTTTAGGGTTCTGATTTAAATATTAATTTGGCTAAAAACTAAATAATAGGAAGAAAAATAGTTGCACTATTTGACTGAGGTTAAGAAAAATTAAAGAAGTACTTAGACCCCCTACTGACCAATTTAAAAATGATAAACCCCCCTGTCCACCCCATTAAGGTAGAGTTTGCCATTTATTTTACATTGTGCTTAAGGTTAAAGAAAATAGGAAAGGTAAATTAAATAAAGAATCAGGGAGCCCCCATATTTTGGTTAGTCTATTTATTCAGTATAGTTCACTAGAAAAATTTATTATACTCTGGTTTAGTACAAAATAATTGGGATACCTTTTATTTTGAGAAAACAAGGAAAACTTAGAAAAACCCTAGAAAAATAACCCCAAGGCAAAAACACCCCAAACCTTGGGATAATTAATGTTTTGTTATTAAGAACTTAGGAAAAATATGAATCTGCTGTTTGACATTTTTCAAATAACAAGACAGTAGAAAGTACCTTTTTGGCATTAAAATTTTGGAAAATCACAACTAAATAACCATCGCTTAGTTTTCTGTGATTTTTAGGCAGAGAAGCATATTATTACTGTCAAATGCCAACAAAAATAACCCTTAGGACAGAACCCACCCCTAGTTAAGAGTTGTAGTACAAAGTGGCCCATTTACACAACTTTTGTTATTTTTGTCCAAAGCATAGCCTTTTTATTTTTGAACCTCAAATTCCTAGAACAGGCTATAGTGACCAATGGCAACCCACTGTAATGTTTACAAAATTTTTGAGAAAAAAAAATTAAACCACTGTTGTAGTTCAAACCCACACTAGAATTCATAATTAGAAAATGAAAAAGGAGAAATTGATAATAGAAATTTATGTCACCTAGCCCAACTAGCAAAACCCTTTTTAAATTGCCCACTGAATTATGTAAGGGGAAACCTAAACCTAGAATGATAAGCATAAACTACTAAAAGCCACGTATGACCAAGAAACCCTAAGTTACGAACTAACTTAGTTTTTCTTCCTTTAGCATAAAGTTGTTAAATCCTGCATAATCATGACATACATATTCATTGCATTCGGTAGATTGCAACCTCGCTGACGGAGAGTACGTCCTCGTGCCGGAGCAAGGAGCTGCTCAGGAGGTAGCCCCGGATCCAGCACCAGAGCCTGCACCAGAGGATCTGTCTACCACAGCTTTGGAAGGCAAGCCCCGGTTTATGCATAACCTGTTATTTATGCTATTTTACTATACTTAATGATTGTAGGATTTATTGTGCACTCAGGTGTAGGAGTTGTTTGAAACCCTAGTTGCATGATCTCAGGAATCCTGTTGAGATGAATACTAGTATGCTAGGTCGAGGTAGCTGCTTTACTAATTAGGGATCTCGGTAGAAGTCGAGTGATTTTTCTAGCACTCGCGCGAGGTCAGGAATTAGTTGTATCCACTTTCTTTTCATAATGGTGTTGGTTGGGGGACAACAATCCATGGGGATTGGTCGTCCACGGGATAAAAATTGGAATAAGGATTAAGGTGTGGTACCGTGAGTCAAGCGTTTGAACGTACTAAACATATACCGAGAAATATGGTAAATCGGTAAGCCTAGTACCTGAGTGAACCTGGCAACAGATTGCCCTCCTCACGTGACCTGAGACGAGGTCTCCCATTCCGGTTATGGTGGGTACAAGTGCGGTCACTGCACGACGGCAGTCGGGGTCAGTGAGACATTGTACGCCAAGGCGGTGAGCCCCTCTCTGCTGACGGGAAATAGATGGGGACAGTTGATGTGTGTGGGGACAGAGTGCCTCGCCACGTTGTGTGTTTAGGTTTACCTTGCAAGGATAAAAACTTGATTCGAATCGTCTGCTTCTCGCAGCTAATGAGACTGCTTGATCCATGCTGCTACATTGAGTAACAAGTGGAAATATGATGAGTTGATACAAGATGTTGATTGCTAAAAACGTTTGCTACTATGTATGAGTAGATAGTACATATTTAGCCTTAAGAGAGTCACACTTAAACTTGACAAAGCTAAAACTTGATATAGAAACTCAGCTAGTGCTTTTGGCAACCAAACCCACAGCCAAACAGCTGCATGTCTAGAGGTAGAGGAGTAGACTCCTCACACCTGGTAAGTCTAGCTGAGTATTAGTATACTCAGCCTTGCTTGTGGCACAATTTTACAGGTTCTTTGGAGGACATGGTTGCTGGAGTGACTTGGCCGTCCATCTTGCCACCGGGTTGGACTGTTGAGTGGGACCCCGCCTCGGCTGAGGAGGAGCATGAGGAGTGATGGGACAGGCTTCCCCATCCCTCCATTTAATTATCGTTATTTTTATTCCGCTGCACTTCGAACAATGATGACTACTTTTGCAAAACTCCAATGATGCTGTAATAATTTAATACTCCTTAATGTATGGTTTTATGCTTTATTGTATTTGCTCTGTGACTCACCATCGAGTGAGATTGTGGTACTTGATCCTGTTAGTGGCCTTGTCGGACTAGATCTGAGGGATTGACGGGTTATTCCTATTTAAGTGTGGTCTAGCCTCTAAGGCGGGACTTAGGCACTTAAGTCGGAATAATTCGGGCAGTTCTGCCACAATGGTCGGCGCAATGCTCCGACCCAACTAACTCCTCCCAGATCAATTAAACAGACGCTATGCAAAAAGGGAATGGAGGCGAATCCGGTGAACGCGAACTCACCCGTGATTGAGACGTAGTTGGTGCGGTACACGACGACTCGCGGATGAGAGGCGGAGAAGGAGCCGGTGAGAAATCGCGGGTCCTCCAGTCACCAATCCCACGAGACGAGGCCAAGGACGCCCTCCACGAGCCACAGCGACTGGATTGGGAGGAGTTTTACCGATAGTTGAGGTCCTCGGTGTGGTTGATTACGCGGCGAAGCGGACCGCTGTGGAACACGAAGTCCGACGAGCGATTCAGAGACGTTGGTTCACGAATCGCCCCCGGTAGGCTGCAGACAACTCTCCAAACGACCGGTTGAACCCCGATTGGCACCTGCCGGAAGCTTGGCCGTGCAGAGCTTGTGTTTCTACAACGGCGGCAATGGTGGCGCGGAAATCCTCCTTCCACCGAGCGCCTACCTATCTACTAGGTCTCTGTGTTGGCTTATGGTGACCTAGAGTAGCGGCCGGGGCATATAGTCGTGTGCACCCGTGGGTTTCGGCGAGCCGGTGAGAACAGAGTCGCTGATATCTCCGGCGCCAGCCACGTAAGACTCGCGCCCTTCAGTTAGGACGGAGGCGAACCTGGCGCAAGGGCCCCACGAGTCGGCGAGTGGATAGGAACTAGACGAGGTGGCCCCACTCATCAGCGAAAGAACCGCGCGTGCGCTTCAACAGAGAGGGACACAGGCATGCGGGCCCATCTGTTAGCTTCGAATTACATAGGCGGCCGCGCGGTGCGATATCAGGAGACTGGGCCGAGTGGGGGGGGGGAAACAAAGTGGGCCGTGCAGTGACAGTTGGCCCAAACGCAGGTATATTCCCTTCCTTTCTTTTTCTTTTATACTTTCTGATTTTCCCTTTCTCATTTTAAATTTAAATTCCAAATTCAAATCCTATGATAAATGTTCCTCAGATTAAGAGTATAATTTGAACATGTTAGTAGTACGTTAAAATATTTATTTTCTATATATTTTCTTTTGTTTTCTATATTCTTTTCTCATTTCTAATTCTTCATTTTTAATTCAATTCAAATTCAAATCATGTTTTGACTCCCAAGTTTCCAAATATCAAACTTACTCTATACAAGACATAACATCTACTATTTCATAATATTATTATTCATTATTTCTCCTTGCCATTTATTTATGGTGGAAGATAAATGGGTTCATAAACATTTTCATTATTATTTATTTATGGAAGGAATAAATAGTTTCATTAAATCCCCTTTTCTCATTTTCTAATTTAATGTCTTCATTTAAAATTAGAGATATAATATATGTTGTCCATAATATGCATTACTACAAAGTCATTGGCGAAAGGTCTACTTCTCATTACTTATTTATTGGTCACTTAGTTTAACTTAATATTATTGTTTAAACATGAGGAGGGAGTTTTCTAATAGATTTTCAAGGGTCTTCGAAAATTCTCATAAAACTAGTATATATTCTTATTTCTTTATTTTATTATTTTTAATTTTTTTTCTTCTTATACAGATTTTTGGGCATTACACCCAGGTACCTTGGATTATATCTCCGTGGAGCCAACTCTACAAGAGCAAATAGTCCTGGCACAGATTGGTGACAAGGGTTGTCAAGTCATTAAGGAAATGCTCGAACAAAAGGTGGATAAGTACCAATGCTTTCATCAGGACAGCAAGGGAGTTCTATGGTTTGAAGACCAATTGGTTGTTCCTAAGAACCCAGAACTCAGGAAGAAATTATTGGACGAAGCTCACCTTTCCATGTTTTCCATGCACCCCGGGAGTAACAAGATGTATCATGACCTCAGGCCCTTATATTGGTGGACCCGAATGAAGAGGGAGATAGCTAAGTATGTATCTGAGTGCGACACTTGCCAAAGAATCAAAGCTAGTCATTTGAAGTTAGCAGGAGCCTTACAGCCTCTTCCTATCCCTTCTTGGAAATGGGAAGACATTTGCATGGATTTCATTGTGGGTTGGCCCAACACCTCCCGGCACCACGATTCTATTTGGGTCATTGTGGATAGGCTAACCAAGACAGCTCATTTTTTGCCAGTACATACCACCCACAAGGCAGAGAAATATGCAAAGATATATATTGACCAAATAGTGCATTTGCATGGAATCCCAAAGACTATCGTGTCTGATAGAGGAGCACTATTTGTGGCACATTTCTGGGAACAGCTACAAAATTCACTTGGAACAACCTTGATTAGAAGCTCAGCATACCATCCTCAAACGGATGGTCAGACAAGAGTAAATCAGATTCTTGAGGACATGTTGAGGGCATGTGTGTTACATTATGGCAAGAATTGGGATAAGTGCCTTTCCTTTGCTGAATTTTCTTACAATAATAGCTACCAATCCAGCCTGAAGATGGCACCTTTCGAAGCTTTGTATGGGAGAAGGTGCAGGACACCGCTAAATTGGTCACAAGCTGGAGAAAGGGAAATATTTGGACCTGACATAGTGCTTGAAGTCGAGGATAAAGTCCGAGTCATTAAGAAGAACTTGGAAGCTGCGCAGGCCAGGCAAAAGAGCTATCACGATAAAAGAAGGAAACCTCTACAATTTGAAGTGGGAGATCATGTGTATCTCAAAGTGTCATCCACCAAAGGTGTTCAGAGATTTGGGGTCAAGGGCAAGTTAGCACCTCACTATATTGGGCCCTATGAAATCAAGGAGGCTTGCGGACCTGTAGCATACCAGTTGAAGTTGCCACCTCATATGTCAGCCATTCATGATGTGTTCCACGTGTCTCAACTAAGGAAGTGTGTCCGCTTACCCACAGAAGTGATACCTGAACTAGAATTGGAGATAGAACCAGACCTGTCATATCAAGAGCACCCCATCATGGTATTGGACCAAAGGGAAAGGTCAACTAGAGCAAGGTCAATCCGAATGTATAAGATTCAAGTGGAGCAACCATTCAGAAGAAGAAGATATGTGGGAAACTGAGGATTTTGTACACTCTCGTTTCCCCGATTTTCTGCCTAAAGCAATTAGTATGTAACCCAAAACACCCACCCCCACCTGCCCTTTGAATCTAAATATAAGAGAAACATAGTTAATAAGAACAGAGTAAGTTGTGATGAGATTCCTTTAAGGATCCCTACCCAATATCGAGACGAGATTCCTTTAAGGGGGAGGGCTGTAACACCAACTTTTCAAAAAATAAAATTTGCTTGGAAAACAGTATTGGAATCGTCAGGACTAGAATGCTAGACCTAGGACGAAAGACCTTAGGAATAGTGGGAAAACAGGTGGCTAATTAAGTAGGCCATATGGGCAAGTCTTAGAATTGCAATGATGCCTTAAGAGCACCCTTCTAATCGGTGAGGAGACGTTCTTTCTAGCATGCATGCATTCTAAAACATGAAAGGATTAAAAATTAAAGGAGAATGCATCTAAGTAGGAATGTAAGGTTAATAATAAATAACATAAGAAGTAGAATTGGATTTGACCCACCTCCTTTTAATAACCCGGGCACATGTTTTTCCTTTCCAACACCATAATGTTTACGTCTAATCCTCTTTCACAGATGACTTCACCCCACCCCCACCAACGGAGGAGACACTCAGTTTCAGTTCTGAATACCTTTCCCACGAGGGTTTCCCTTCCATCTTGTGGGAGGTGCTCAGCTCCGCTGGTTACCCTACACCTCGTCTGTACATGGTGCAGTTGTACGAGGAGCATCGGGTGCCCCGTTGCCGAGTCTGGCTGACTCTGGAGGCTCACTCTCTGCAGCCGGGTTGGCGTTCCCTTGACTCTGAGACTATTGGGTTTAGGGCGGACGACACCACCGAGGCCGTAGCTATGAAGACTCTGACGTCTTTCTGCGGATACCATCCCTTGGAAATGGTAATGCACCCACTGGGACTCTTCTCCACTGAGAAGAGGGATGACCCCATGTGGTGCAACCGAGTGAACCATGTGAAGGACATGTCGGCCATGCGTCCTGACCAAGTTAGGAGGATCACTGTTCAGTGTATGAGCGCACTGTACCGCCTACAGGCCCTACAGAGCGACGCCATGGCACACCTCACTAACCTTGCTCAGACCACTAAGCTCACCCTCGATGGTTGAGAAGACTTCGTGGTCGACTTGTCTTCAGAATTGGTGGAGAAATACCTACAGGTGGAACAGTTAAGCCAGCGCATCGCAACCCTAGAGCAGCAGGTGGAGATCTAAGATAAGACTATTGATATCCTGGAGATCTAGCTCCATGATGTGCAGGAAGAGCTTGAGCAAGCCAACGACCACTTGGAGATGCACCACTAGGATAAGGAGGCAAACGAGGCCGGAAGCGAGGGAGAGGAGGCTCCCGAGGAATTAGAGCCAGCCCCTGGTCCCACTGCGACTACCTCCGAGATGCCCCCTTCACCTGCATCCAGTGTTGCCTCGACCACTCAGGGTTGAAGGGTTAGTTTGACACCTTAGGAGAATAGAAACCCACACAAGCTTAGTTTGGCATCAGATTTTGGACTAGGCTTAGGGTAATTCCCCTAAAATGTTGTAACCCAGGAAAACTTTTATGAGCAAGAAAATGAATGCAGTCATGTTATTCTTGTTTGGTTTCAGTACAATGTTGTGATATTTTCGTCTCATAATATATAGAAATTCTGTTGGAACCACGAGTCGAGATAACATTGGCCAAAGTTTCTGTTTTCAAATGGTAGCTAGGCAGCGTTGCGGGCAGAACGAGCTGGTTCCCCCGCCACCTCCTCCAGCTCCCATGGTGCAGGAGCTGATGGCTCAGCAGAATGAGATTTTGTGGCAGCTATTGTAGCGCTAGCCCCACCCTCAACAGTATGGTGGAGGCCAGCCGCAGCGTCATCCGGTCGTGGCAACTTATCAAGAGTTCTTGAGTACGCAGCCACCCTTGTTCACCAAGGCAGAGGATCCACTAGACGCCTATTTGTGGCTAAGGATTATGGAGTCAAAGATCCCACTGTAACACCCCAGGTGTTACCCAAGGCCCTAGCCAAAGGAGCACACTTGTGCCCTAATTACCCTATATGCTAGATTGGAAAGTAAAGGCACTCAAAACCTTAGAATCATGGCTAAGCTAAGTATTGATCATAACAAGGAAGAAACCCTAGCCTTCATCTATTCTCACTCATGAAAAAGATTCTAAAACCCTAATTCCCCTCTAAAGCCATTAAACCTTAAACATGGGATTAAAGGGGAAAGAGTGGGCAAATGGCAAAATCATGAAAGGGAACCTTTACCAAAGATAAGTATGTTGGAAAATCTACAAAATGTAGTAAGATATTACAAAAAGGCCCAACAAAAACCCCAAATCAGCTCATTAAATGGAGAGCACCATAGAGCCATCAAAATTTCTCTAAGTCCCAAAACCAACCCTAGTGTAAAGATCAAATGTGTTCACCTTTGTGCTGGCGCCAAAACCACTTGGACCAAATAACAAAAAGTGGCCAAATTACCCAAGGGACACCCCTAAAAAATTTGAAATCAAACCAAGGTCGTTTGACATGGTTTGGCATCAGTTTTGTCGCTGGTGAACAGTGTAGACAGACAAGACTTGGCGCCCACATATCTTCCAAGCTAGGGCATATCTCCTCTTCGAACTCACATGAACTAGCTAGCTCTAGGTGCCAGGAAGAGATCTTGCACAAGACTTTTGTCGAGATTCGCAAGTTTTGGAGCTCTGCAGGCGCAAGAACTTAGGCAGATGAACACAGCCACGTGTTCGACGCGCCCTGGAAGCGCCAGAGCACGCCCTCGGTGCTCAGCCTGTGCGGGAAGCCCCGTGCCGTGCCAACCCCGCGCCCACGCCCGCACCTGCGGCTATAAAAGCCACCCGGGCCTCGACCGTACACCCCCGCGTGTCCCTGACCCAGCTCGAGCACAAGTTCAGCCGGCGTTTAGCTAGAGAACAGCGTGCCAGCGGCCGCGCAAGCCACGACCACCGTAGACCGGCCAAGCCATCCATCCTTCGCTCCGTTCGACCCTTGGGTTAGCTTCTACGGACCTCAGTAAAGCTCCCTGAGCCGCGAATTGAACTATACCTCACCGGAGGCGCCGGATCGACGTCGCCGGCCTTCACCCGGCCGCCATCGCACGTAGACTGAGCCCCACGGTAAGCCATTTGTCGATTCCTTGTACCTGTAGCATCCTTAGCATCCCGTGAAGCTCCCTGTGCCATTTGATTGAGCCCTACCGCGGTGAATAGGCCGGAGCACACGCCACCGACAAGCCCGACTGCCTACACACGCGGTCAGACCTATTCCGACCATCACCATCGACTGACCCGCACCTTGACGTGACCACCAGGACCTCCCGGACCTCACCCAGCCCTTCACCGCACCTCCCTCGCCGCCGGTAAGCCACGCCACCCTTTTTCCTCTCTGCGGTTACTGTTACAAGGGGGAAGGAGCTCGGGTTGAAAGAAGGAAAAGCCAGGGGATTTTTGCAAAGTCAGTGACTCAGGGGAATAATTCCGCAGGGGTATGGTTTAAAGGATTAGTTAAGAGAAACCCCAGGGGCCTCGGCGCAAACTGGTTTTCATTAAACCTTTAAAGATTTATTCTTTTAATTGGATACAGAACCTGCAAAATTTATAACTCGAATTTTACACAGCAAAATTTGGTCAAACTAATTTTGATAGGTCCTAAATAATATGAACTACTTAGGAATAATAACAAACACTCTGAGTACTGCAATAAGTTTTAAAGTTTTAATTTAAATAAGTATACTGCCCAAAACTAAATAAATAGAAGAAAAATAGAAATACTTTTGGACTGAGGGTAAGAAAAATCAGAGGCATGCCCAACTACTAACTACCTTGTTTAAAATTGTTAAACTCCTCAGTACACCAGATTAAGGAGGGATTAACCATTAAAACTTGCATTTACCTAAACATTAAGAAAATGAAAAAGGGGATTTGAAACAAGAACCAGGGGGCACTCACATTTTTCCTTGGCTTACTTAAGTAACATAGATCACAAGAAAATTTTGTTGAACCCTCTGTTAGTACAAATGAAATGCACCATATTTTATTTCTTAAAAACAATGAGAACTTAGAAAAATCCTAGAAAAATAATCCTAATGAAAAACCACCCCAATCCTTGGGATAAAACATAATATGTTAATATGAATCTAGGAAAAATATAAGTTTTGTTGTTTGATATTTTTCAAATGACAAGTTACTTATAAGTACATTTCTGACATTAAACTTTAGAAAATCACAACTAAATAATCAGTAGGTCACTTTCTGTGATTTTTGGCACAGAGACCTACTACCACCCATAGGTCTTAGCAAAAATGAAATTTAGTACACAACCCTCACCTAAATCAAAGCAGTAGTACAAAGTGATCACTTAACCTCACTTTTGTTATTTTTGCCCAATGTTTATCTGAATTAATTCTAACCTCAAATCTGTAGAATAAACTACAGAGACCAATGTTTACCTACTGTAATTTTTGCAACATTTTTGGAAAATTCTAAATTACCATGGTAATTCAAAAGCACTCAATAATAACCATAAAAAGAAAGTAAAGGGAGAATTGTGGAAGAAATTAATATTATGCAACTAAATCTCCCTAAAAGTCCAATAAAACATAGAGGAGATGGTTAAAGTTTAAGTTCACTCAAGGCCCTAAGATAAGTGTGTATGGAACACCTTAAGGCACCATCTGATAAAGAAACCCTAGTTTACCCACTGTTTTAATATTGTTTCACCATACATAGTATTTACTAAATTGACATATCATTAATATACATGTATCTTATTCATTGCATTCGATAGATTGTAATCTCGCTGACAGAGAAAACGTCCTCATTCCGGAGCAAGGAGTTGCTCAAGAGGTAGTCCAGGAACCAGCACTAGAGCCTGCCCTCGAGGATCTGCCTGCCCCAGCTTTGGAAGGCAAGCCTCGGTTTTATGCATAACCGTTATATATACTATTTTACTGCACTTAATGTTTGTAGGCTTGTATTGTGCACTTAAGTGTAGGAGTTGACTGAAACCCTAGCTGCATGAACTTAGGATTCCTTTTGAGATGGATACAAGTATGCTATGTCGAGTAGCTGCTTTACTAATTAGGGATCTCAGTAGAAGATGAGTGATTTTTCTAGCACTCGCGCGAGGTCAGGAATTGGTTGTATCCATTTTTGATAACAGAATAATGATAGTCTGTGGACACGGATCCATGGGGATGCATGGTCTACGAGATGAGAAATTGGAATAAGGATTAACGTGCGGATACCTGTGTCAAGCGTTTGAACGTACTAAGCACATGCCGAGAAATATGGTAAATCGGTAAGCCTAGTACCTGAGTGAACCTGGCAACAGACTTTATCCTTCACGCGACATGAGACGTGGTCTCCCATTCCAGTTATGGTGGGTACAAGTGCGGTCACTGCACAACGACAGTCGGGGTCAGTTAGGCATTGTACGCCAAGGCGGTGAGCCCTGTTCTGTTGGCAAGGAATCGATGGGGACGGTTGATGTGCGTGGGGACGGAGTGCCTCGCCACAGTCGTGTGTTTAGGTTTACCTTGCAAGGTTTAAAAACTCGATTCGAATCGTCTGCTTCTCGCAGCTAATGAGACTGCTTGATCCATTATACTGCATTGAGTAATAAGTGGAAATGAGTTGATTGGCAAAAGATGTTGATTGCTAAAATGCTTGATACCATGTATGATTAGCTAGGTACACATTTAGTCTTAAGAGAATCACACTAAAATTTGAAAAGCTAAAACTTGATTTTTAGACTCAACTAGTGCTTTTGGCAAACCAAACCCCTCAGCCAACACAGCTGCATGTCTAGAGGTAGAGGAGTAGACTCATCACACCGGGTACGTCTAGCTGAGTATTAGTATACTCAGCCTTGCTTGTGGTATAAATTTTTATAGGTTCTCTAGAGGATATGGTTGCTGGAGTGACTTGGTCGTCTACCTTGCCACCGGGTTGGACAGTCGAGTGGGACCCTACCTTAGCAGGGGAGGAGCATGAGGAGTGATGGGCCAGGCTTCCCCATCCCTCCATTTATTTACCGTTAGTTATATTTAGCTGCACTCCGAACAATGATCGCTACTTTTTGCAAAACTCAGATGATGTTGTAATAATCTTAAGTACTTCTGTAATGTATGGTTTTATGCTTTATTGTATTTGCTCTGTGCCTCACCTTCGAGTGAGTACGTGGTACTTGATCCTGTTAGTGGCCTTGTCGAACTAGATCCAAGGGACTGACGTTTTGTTCCTATTTAAGTGTGGTCTAGCCTCTAAGGTGGAACTTGGGCACTTAAGTTGGAATAATTCAGGCGGTTCCGCCACACTACTCCTCACGGGAGCTTGCCCTGACGACACAAAGACTCGCTTCACCGCACAGCAGCTTTGTGGACCTGCTAGAACATGGTGGGACCATTTCTGCGCCATGTTACCTGCTGATCATGAAGTGACCTAGGAGAAATTCAAGACTGCCTTCAGGGGACACCATATTCTAGCAGGGATTCTGGATCACAAGCTGAATGAGTTTCTAGCATTAACTCAGGGAACCCGCACTGTGTTGCAGTATGCCTAGGCCTTCAACGACCTGTGCCAGTATGTGGGCTATCATGCAGACTCTGATGAAAAGAAGAGAGATCGTTTCCGCAGAGGTCTCAACACCAAATTGCGTGAGTGTCTCAACACTGTTCGGGCTAACAGCTTCAATGAATTGGTCAACCTGGCCATATCATAGGAAGACTATATTGTAGCTCACCGGGCATAGAAGAAACGAAAAGCACCAACGTTAGGACCCTCAGCTCCACCCCAGAGATTCCGGATTGTATCCAACAATCAAAGCAGAAGATTTTAGCAGCATGCAGGAAGATGGGTTATCACGCTGCCTCAGCAGCCACAAGCGCCCAACTGTTTTCTAGCCCCCGCCCCAAGGAACAATCAACCTCAACAGCAGCAGCAGCAGTAGTTCCGCCAAGGGAATGGAAACAAATGCTTCACATGTGGCAATGTGGGCCATTATGCCAAGAATTGCCCAAGGAATCAGCCGAGGCAGATGCTAGCACCAAACCAAGACAGAGGAAGAAAGCAGAAGGTGCAAGTCAGACAAGGGAAGCTCAATTTCACTACTCTAGAGGAGCTACCTAAAGGAGCACCCGTCATGACTGGTACCTTTTTAGTTTTTAATCAACCTACATTAATTCTGTTTGATTCTGGTGCATCACATAACTTCATTAGCCAGAAGTTCAGTGCCAAATGTCAATTGCCTTTCTGTCTACCCGAGGGTCTTTTATGATCGCAACGCCAGGATGCAAGGTTGCAACAAATCAATTAAATCAAAATGTGCTTATTCGGCTAGGAAGCAAAATTGTCAAAACCACCCTCCTTATTCCAGGGCTAGATAATGTGGATGTTATTTTGGGAGCCAATTGGATGACCTGGCACCAAGTGGTGCTAGATGTGGTCAACTGCATCGTTGAAATCCAGTCCCCAATCTGTGGAAAATTCACCTTATTTTTGCCCAGCCAAGAAACCACTCGGTCATGTGCTTTTGCTATGATAGAGTTACCCTTGAAGAAAATTTCAGTGGTCCGTGAGTATGGAGATGTTTTTCCAGATGAGTTGCCAGGAATGCCGCCAGACCGGGATATTGAATTCGCCATCGAATTGCAACCGGGAACGACACCTATTTCCAAAAGGCCCTACCGGATGCCACCCGCTGAATTGGCAGAATTGAAGAAACAACTGCAAGAGTAGTTGGACAAGGGTTTCATCCGCCCAAGTACTTCACCTTGGGGATGTCCAGCCTTGTTCGTGAAGAAGAAGGATGAAAGCTTGAGACTATGTATAGATTACCGCCCTCTCAATGCGGTGACTATCAAAAACAAGTATCCTTTGCCTCGAATTGATGTTCTTTTCGAATTAATTGGTCGGAGCCAAAGTGTTTTCCAAGATAGACCTTCGCTCCGGCTATCATCAGATCAAGATACGAGCAAGCGATATTCCAAAGACTGGCTTCTCAACCAGATATGGGTTGTATGAGTATTTGGTGATGTCGTTTGGGTTAACTAATGCGCCAGCATACTTCATGTATCTGATGAATTCAGTCTCAATGCCTGAACTGGACAAGTTCGTGGTGGTTTTCATCGACGATATCTTGGTGTACTCAAGGAATGAAGAAGAGCATGCCGGTCATTTGCAGGTAGTGCTCCAACGTGTGAGAGAACACCATCTTTATGCCAAACTGTCTAAATGTGATTTCTGGCTAAAGGAGATTAAATTCTTGGGTCACACTATCTCTCAAGATGGCATAGCTGTTGATCTAGATAAGGTGCAAGAAGTAATGAATTGGAAGCCGCCCACAACTGTCCTCCAGATTCAAAGTTTTCTGGGATTGGCCGGGTATTATCGATGATTCATTCTAGACTTCTCTCAAATTGCGAAGCCCATGACTGAATTGTTGAAGAAGGGAGCAAAATTTGAATGGGGTCAGAAGTGCGAAGATGCTTTCCACACCTTGAGGCAGCATCTGACCATAGCCCCCGTGTTAGCGCAACCTGACAACAACAAGCCATTTGATGTATATTGTGATGCCTCTGGCACTTGACTGGGTTGTGTTTTGATGCAGGACAACTAAGTCATTGCCTATGCATCAAGAGCACTCAGGCCTCATGAGCAGAATTACCCCACTCATGACTTAGATTTGGCAGTCGTGGTTCATGCATTAAAAATGTGGAGGCACTACTTAATGGGAACCCACTACAACATCTATACAGATCACAAGAGCCTCAAGTACATTTTTACTCAAGCTGATCTCAACATGAGGCAGAGAAGATGGCTAGAATTGATCAAGGACTACAACTTGGAAGTACACTACCACCCGGGGAAAGCTAATGTGGTAGCTGATGCCTTAAGTCGAAAGTCACAATGCAACTGTATGATGATGGATTCTCGCATCAATACCCTATGTGACGAGTTGAGCAAGATGAGGATCGAAGTGATTCCTTCTAGTACCATGTCTCACATCTCCATTGAGCCAACCTTGCAAGACCAGATAATTATGGCCTAGCTCAGTGACAAAGGAGTGCAAATCATCAAGGAGAATCTTCATCAAAAGGTGGAGAAGTATAAGTGCTTTCGCCAAGATAGCAAAGGGACACTATTGTTTGAAGACAGATTGGTGGTTCCTCAAAATAGAGACCTCAAGAAGAAAATCTTGGATGAGGCTCATCTCTCCAAATTCTCCATGCATTCGGGAAGCACCAAGATGTACCATGATCTAAAGTCCCTGTATTGGTGGACCTAGAATGAAAAGGGTGATAGCTCACTATGTATCGGAATGTGACACATGTCAAAGAATAAAGGCAAGCCACTTAAAATCAGCTGGTGCCTTGCAACCCTTATCGATACCTTCATGGAAATGGGATGACATCAGCATGGATTTCATTGTGGGTCTGCCCAACACCTCTCGACATCATGATTCAATCTAGGTCATTGTGGACCGATTGACGAAAGTGGCACATTTTCTTCCTGTGCACACCACCGATAAGGCTCATAAGTATGCAGAATTGTATATTGACTGAATCGTGTGTTTGCACGGGTTACCCCGAACAATTGTCTCTGACCGAGGAGCCCAATTCGTTGCCAGATTTTGGGAACAATTGCGAGAGTCTTTGGGAACCAACCTAATAAGGAGTTCAGCTTACCACCCCCAAACTGATGGTCAGACCGAAAGGGTAAATCAAATACTTGAAGATATGTAAGGGCTTGTGCGATTGATTGTGGCAAGAACTGGGATAAGTACCTCTATTTGGCAGAGTTTGCTTATAACAATAGTTATCAATCCAGCCTGAGGATGGCACCTTTCGAAGCCCTATATGGAAGGAGGTGTCGAACACCCCTCAACTGGTCTCAGCCTAGAGAAAGAGAAATTTTTGGACCTAACTTAGTGACTAAAGCCGAATGGAAAGTCAAATTGATCAGAAGAATCTAGAAGCTGCTCAGGCCAGGCAGAAGAGCTACCATGACAAGAGAAGAAAACCCCTCCAATTTGAAGTGGGAGATTTTGAATATCTGAAAGTATCACCCACAAAAGGAGTGCAAAGGTTTGGGATCAAAGGCAAGTTAGCCCCTCGCTACATTGGACTTTATGAAATCATCGAAGCATGTGGACCCATGGCATACAAATTGAAGCTACCTCCAAAAATGTCTGCCATCCACAATGTGTTCCATTTATCCCAATTGAAGAAGTGTGTCCGTTTGCCAACCAAGGTCATAGCAGAACCAGAAGTGGAGATAGAGCCAGATCTATCATATCAAGAGTACCCTTCCAAGGTTCTAGATTACAAGGAAAGATCAACTCGTGCGAAGTCGATCAAAATGTATAAGATCCTAATGGAGCAACCACTCAGAGGAAGAAGCTCTTGGGAGACTGAGGAATTTCTACGATCGAACTACCCCGATGTCTACCTAAGGGAATCGGTACGTAACCATGCCCCAGCCCCTCCCCTGCCCCTTTGAATCCAAATATAAGGAGGATGATCTTAACATAAACTGAGTAAGCTATAAAACTAAATCAAGAAGGACTTCCTTCTGAAGTTGCAAAGAGGATGACATTCGAAGAGCAGTTTACTAAAGAACCTTAATAAACGAACCCACACCATGCAAGCGAGCCATAACCTTCTCTTCACCCCGAAGGACTCCGACCCGAATCTTGGGACTGAGATTCCTTTAAGGGGAGAAAGCTATAACACCCCAGTGTTACTTAGGGTTTTTCCTAGTACCCCAACTTGTGACCATTATCACATGTGGCCCTAATGATGCAAGAGACACCTAAACTTTTGGGATTAAAGCCTAAGTTAAGTCTTTTTTAGCTCAAGAATCATACTCTAAGCACATCATGCACCTCAAGTGAGAAAATCATTCAAAACCCTATCACTATTCAAATTGGCCATTTGAGCACAAAAAGGGAATTAGAGGAAAGACTTAGGAAAAATACAAAATCTTAATATGGGCCAATTAACAAAGTTATAGTGCATTAAATAAACTACAAAATGTTGTAAGGAAGATTGATCATTTGGATTCTACAAAATTCCCAAAACAACCCATGAAGTAAAGACTACTATGGAAAATTTAGAATCTGAATTTTGACCTCTTCCCAAAGATCAGTTGTGTTCTCTATTTTTCAAAACTTGAATCCACAAAGTCCAAATATAAAAGTGGCGCCAAACTACCTTGAACACACCCTAGCAAAGTTTGAGAAATTTTCTCAACCTTTTGACATGATCTTGGTGCGGATTACCTTAGGACTCGGCCTTGTGACACTTACACATTGGCAACGCGACAACTCTCTGTCCATGACCTGAAACCACTCGGCTTCCACACACAAACGATAGAGCTCAGTCGGGGGAACAGATCTTACAATGGGATCTTGCCCAAATTCGCGAAGATTTGGAGCCTATGAACACTTGAAAGCGACCACACTACGTGTCGCCATGTGTTCGAACACGTGCTCAAGTGCTCGACCGCGCACTGGCCGCTCTCTACTCGCGTGCCGCGCACGGTCGGCTCCTTCCCCCACGCCTGTGCCCAGCCGTGCCTGAGGGCCTATAAGTCCCCCTGGTGCGCAACAGTTCACCCCCACCCCGCCTCAGTCCCCTGAGCAGAAACCCCAACTCCAGCGAGCTCTACGCCGCCCGCCATTGCCGCCCAAAACTCACTGTCATGGCCAGGACATTCCGGCCACCCATTTGCCTAACCAGGAGCACCAGAGGCTTCCCCGCACCCTTCTGCAGTTTGTAGTCACGCTTAAGCTAGCTCTACCACATCGGAGAAGCCCCACCAGCGCTAGCCACTCACGGCGTACTACCGGAGTGCAAGGAACGGTCATCCTAGCCCTCCACCTCCCAATCCGAGCCCAGGAACAGCTTCGCGAAAGCCCTGCCAAGCTCCCTGAGCCCTACCACGAAGGATCGCTACACCAGGCCCCCGGATGGAAGCTCACTGGCGACCTCCACCACCTGCGCCTGTGGACCCGCTAGTTTAGCTCGCCGTCGACCAAATCACTGGCGTGCCCAAGTTCGCCGAACCGACCTGAAGCTCCGCAAACCCACCCCCCCCCCCCCCCCGCCCGACGCGCTACCGCACCAGGTAAGCCACGATTTCTCATCGTCGTTCGCTTCCTGTTTCGGCGAGGGAGAGAGGAGCGCGGGTTGAAGACCTCAAGAACTCGAGGGTCTTTCTGCTATGTTAGTGACCCGTATAAACAGTAGACCAAGGGCTCTTTTGTAAGGCGCCAGGGAAAAGAAACCCAGGGACTCGAGCGCAAAGCGGCATTTCTTTTCGGTTAATTGAAAATACTTTTTAAATCTGCAGTAGGCTTCAAAAATTCATAACTAAATGAATACTGGCCCAAAATTCATGAAACCAATTTTGTTAAACTTTGTGTAGCGAGAGCCTTCAAGTAAAAATATGAAATCACCTTTGAACAACAACAAATTTTAGGGTTTTGATTTAAGTAGGAAAACCCCTTAAACCTTAAAAATAAGAAAAAATAAGCTTTAGGGAATAATCCACTGTTAAAAGGGAGTTGTAGTTCAAAGCACCCCCTCTGTCCTAAAACTTAATATTTTTGTATAGAGTGAACCCTTAACATATTAAACGTCAACTATTGAGACTGAGAATTATACACCAGTGAGAAACTACTGTAATTTTTTTCAGAATTTTTGGAATTTTATAAAGCTATGTTGTAGTTCAAACCCACTTTAAAAAAAGCATAATAGAAAAGGGGAAGAGAGAGAAGTGGTAAGAGTGATAAATCTCACCCATAATGATTTTAGCAAGGGTCATGATAGACATTTCACTAAGACACTAAAAGAAAACTAGTGGGACACCCAAATAATCTGACCATTTAAAATTGACCATACTTGACCTTAAATTGCTAAGTATACCACTAGAACTTCAAGTAGTAAGATTAAATTTTACCTTATCAATTTAATCATTTGATTATTACTACATTGCATATCATGGCATACATGTATCTCACTCATTGCATTCATTAGATTGCAACCTCGCTGACAGAGAGTACGTGCTCATTCCTGAGCAAGGACCTACCCAAGAGGAAGTCTAGGAGCCAGCTCCCAAGCCTACCACCGAGGACCTTCCCGCAGCCCTAGCATTTGAAGGCAAGCCCCGGTATTATGCATAACCGTTTATATATGCTACTTTACTACACTTAATGTTTCTAGGCTTGTAATGTGCACTTAAGTGTAGGAGTTGCTTGAAACCCTTAGTTGCATGAACTCAGGATTCCTTTTTAAGGTGGATACTAGTTTGCTAGGTCGAGTAGCTGCTTTGCTAATCAGGATCTCGGTAGAAGTCGGGTGATTTTTCTAGCACTCGCACGAGATCAGGCATTGATTGTATTCATCTTGATAACGAGATCTATGATGGTCTATGGACTTGGATATAGGGTGGATGCCTTGTCTATGAGACAGAAATGGAATTAAGGATTAATGTGGGGATGCCTGAGTCAAGCCTTTGAACATACTAAGCACATGTCGGGAAATATGGTAACGGTAAGCCTAGTACCTAAGTGAAGCCGGACGTGGACTTTACTCCTCACTCGTCCTGAGACTGGGTCTCCCATGCTAGCTATGGTGGGCACAAGTGTGGTCACTGCATGGCGGTAGCCAGGGTCAGTGGAGCATTGTATGCCAAGGCGGTGAGTCCTAGCCACGAACGGGGAATCGATGGGGAAGGTTGACGTGTGTGAAGACAGAGTGCCCCTACATGTCGTGTGTTCAGGTTTACCTTGCAAGGTTAAAACTCGATTCGAATCATCTGCTTCTCGCAGCTAATGAGACTGCTTGACCCCTTGTACTGCATCGAGTAAAAAGTGAAATGAGGTTTTACTTGAGATAACATGTTGATTGTGCTAAATGATTGTTACCATGTATGCTTAGAAAGGAGAAAACCTAGCTAAATTAATGATGCTAGAATTGGATAAGCTAAAGTTGATTTTAGACTCAGCTAGTGCTTTTGGCAAACCAAACCCCTCAGCCAAACAACTCCATGGTCTAGAGGTAGAGGAGTAGACTCCTCACACCGGGTAAGTCTAGTTGAGTATTAGTACACTCAGCCTTGCTTGTGGCACAACTTTTGCAGGTACGCTACAGGACATGGTTGATGGTGTGACTTGGCCTTCCACCCTACCACCGGGTTGGATGGTCGAGTGGGATGCTACTGCGGCAGGAGAGGATCCGGAGTAGTGGGCTAGGCCTTGCCCTATTCCTCAGCATTCGACATTATCGATTATCCGCTGCACTTTATTTATGAACTTGCTTTTCTGTTGCTAAAACTCCGATTGTTGTAATAACTCTAGTACCTTAAATTGTGGTTTCATGTTTATTGTATTCTCTCTGTGACTCACCTTCGAGTGAGCTAGTGGTATTCGATCCTTGGGAAGTGGCTTTATCAGACTAGATCTGCGGGACTGACAGGTTATTCTGATTTAAGTGTGTTGCTTCCTCTGAGGCATGACGTGGGCACCTAAGCTGGAATAATCTGGGTGCTTCTGCCACATTATTACTAGTAGAGAGCCAAGTTTTAGCAATAATCCCATCTTATTAACCCAAAGATACTCCCTCCAAAAACGAAATACCATAATTCATAATCATAATCATCACCATTATAACCATTATTATCCTCATCATCATCTGTAATCTAAGTATCTCTAATCAAAGGAGCTCCCAAGGCCGCTCATAACAGTGAGCACAACTGATATATTAATTTCTAACACTCTGCAGAGGTTGCACACTTTACCCACGAGCCGTGATCCCTTCCTAGCCAGGTTTGTACAGACCCGATCTTCACTATTGAGGTGAATGGCCAAGGATTCACTACGAAGCCTTTACAAAGATTCCCTAAAGATGTAACCACCCGTTAGGTTTCCTAAATGTATCACACTCCTCCCCAAGGGGCAAACAACCATCGGCAGGGCGAGTCACATACACCGAGCCCCATTGACGGCACGACGGCAAAGCAAACTACACCTCAGTTCCTCTAATTAATTAGCTAAGGGCGTCCCATTCCACTCGCAAGGTTTTACTATTATCCTGGGTGGTCATCCAACAAACCAGTCCTTACGGAGAGGCACTCGAGAAACTGCTCGAGGCACCTTAAACATCACAATGCCATCATCATATCCAAAGGTAAACATCGTATCATAAATAGTCTCATCATGTTCATTGATTATAGTAAAGCGCTAGCATAGAGATAATCCAGAGATAATCCAACCCAAATTGGTGATCAAGGACAAGATAAACAAAAGACTAGTAAATCCTTAGGTATTAATTGTGTAAATGCGAGGAGATGAATTATAAAATGAGTAGGACATAAAAGGTCAGAGGACAATTGCCTTCACCAACCAGCTGCTGCTCAGGGTCTTCTCCTGCAACTTCCTCGGACTCCGCACTATAACTTTGTACATACTGTTTTTTAGCTTCTAGCGAAAAAACACCTTCCCTTCTTTTCATGCTTCACGAAGAAAAAGGATTCCCCTTCTGCTAAAGGCATATGTTATGATGCATCGTGTTCTTTCATGATCCTACAAATATTTTCAAGGAAGGAACTTTTCCTTTTTTCTCCATGGCTTTTTGCTGATGCAAAATGATGTTTGATGCGATGCTATGCGATATGATATGATGGTATGATGCAAAATGATGTTTGTGCCAAAGGTAAAAATCCACATGAATACACACCCAGACTCTGCATCCCCTTGGGAATGACTTTGGAGTCTCTTCACCTCTTACTTAGGTGGTATTGCAGCTCTGCATTCCCTTAGGAATGACTTTGGAGCTAAGCTCTACATCCCCTTAGGAACAACTTTGGAGCTTCTTCACCTTTTATCTAGGTGGTATTTAAGCTCTGCATCCCCTTAGGAACGACTTTGGAGCTTCTTCACCTTTGACTTAGGTGGCATTTAAGCTCTGCATTCCCTTAGGAATGACTTTGGAGCTTCGTGACTTACTTAGCATTCCTTTAGGAACGACTTTGGAGTTTTGTGAGCCATTATCTGTTACACTCGATGATGTAATCGCAATCTTATTAGATTAGACTAAAGGTTAAACCTTCTTGTATCGTCTTTTTAGAGGAAAATGTAAAGATAGAAAATGAGTAAGAATACATTGGACTAAAGCACTTTTCGGTGTAAGCATTGTGCCACCTTCAGTAGATATGCCTCGACTCGGGCATAGTGATGTTCACTAGTGCGAGCTTCGGACTCCTCCCGAAGGTCACGTTGTTGCTGAACCTCACTGTTGGTTACTTGTTCTCAAATACTATAAATTAAGAACATGGCAAAACAATTGTTTTAAGGTTAAAAGACCTTCGTCCTTCGAAGCATTATTTCCTTTTGAATATAATGATCTTCAGACAAAGGTCATGAAGGACATACCTTCATCATTTCAAAATATAAATAAGAATGCGAAAGAACATTAAAGAATGTAGGTAATGATCAAATCCTCGCAATTTATTTATATCTATGTCCATAGATAAAAATTAAAATTAATGATATTTATAATACAATGGTACCTTCGGTTCGCTAGAAGGTCAAAATGCAAAGATGACGCGAGAGAGATTACAATCCAGCGTGAACAGTATGGTGTTACTGTTCATCTATTTATAAGCACGGGACACAGCCCGGACAAGATTACATTCATGCCCTGTAACACCCACTTTGTAATTGCTAGATAAAATACCAATAGAGAAAACAATTTCTCTCTTTTTGTGAGTTTGATCTTTATACATCATCATATGTGAACACCATATTATAAAAATAGATAAATAATTAATAAAAGACTTACCATAAAAATGTGCATCATGCTGGTCCTTTATTTTGTGTGCATGTTGTGGCAATATAAAAGTAATGTGATAAGAAATATATTAAGCTACCAAGGGGAAATTTTGAATATAAAAGAAATTATAGAAGTTAAAAAAAAGGGAGAAGATAAAAACAATGTATATATGAATACATCTTCAAATTGATACTGTACATGGCATAATATAAAATTGAGGATAAATTTTCCACAAGAATGGAAATTTAAATTTGAAGGGAGTTTGAATTTGAAAAGGAGAAAAAGAGAAACATAAAAAATAATAATAAAGGAAAAAAAAGAGTGCGTGGGCTCCAAGCCACACTTTCGGCCCAGCTCAGGATTGCTCCCGCGCGGCCCATACCCCGCCTGCGGGCGTGCGCCGACGCGAGGGACCCACTGGCCGGTCTCTCGTCCCGCGCCCGCCTCACCTACTCGCTGCCGCGTGGGGCCGTTTGGTCAGGACCATCGTCCCCGCGTGAATCGCGGGTGAGCTCAACGGTGGCCGCGGTATTCGCGTTGGCCGGTGGCCGGTCCGCGTATAAGGGGGGAACCCGAAGCTGCAAAATCCTATCCACCGCTCCGCTCCCATCGCTTAGCCAACGTAACTCTGCCGCCGTCGTGTGGGTGTGAGCGAGAGCCGTCTGCGCCACCATAGATTTTCCGCCGACGGTGGAGACGCCGCTGCACTTGCGCCCCGTCTCTGGTTTGCGGTCGAGAAGCGTCGTCGGGTCCCGGGGAAGTCGTTCAGTGGGTCGGCATCGGATCGGGAGCATTCTACACCGGCGAATTCCTCACCAGAGCATCGCCTTGGCCGCGGATCCTCCGCGCGTCGATGCTAGGTGGCATCGCTTCGTAATCCTCGGTACAGATCTTCTCCTTCGTTTCGATGGTCCTTCAATTCGGTTTTCACCGGGTAGTGATGGCGATTTGGGCTCGGGATCGAGCTCGGGCGTAGTACGGCGATGGCGCCGCCACGATTTGGGTGCCGTATGTCGTCGCCGGCGGCATCCAGGGTTAGGGCACTGTGAGCCGTTGATCTCTCAGGGAACGGTTTAGATTAGATCCGAGTAACGTTTCGCGTTAAACCGATCTGGAGCGTTGATTGGAGATCGGGTGGTGGCTGAGCGTTCCGCGCTATTTAAAACCTTGGCCGTCGGATCCAAATCCAAGGGATCGCGTTCCGTACTGGTTCACTTATGCCTAGATCTGATCTGGACCATAGATTTCTAATCGGACGATCGTAATACCCCGATACCCCTTCGGCCGCCTAATATGCATAAGAGCCCCCGGATTTTCTAAAAACAAACCCGCCGTCCCTTGGGATTGTGCTCTGTGTCTCTGGTTTCTTGCACCGTAGCCCCTGCACTTTCCATAATTTGAGGCCTAGTCCAGACAGTGGGAAAACTTATAAAATAAATTAAGAAATAGATTTTTATGTGTAAAAATAATCCTAGAACTTGTGTAATCCATAGGAAATGCATATAAACTCCAAATCAGACCATTCCAGTTCCTAAATTTTCATAAAATTATTGTCTGTCTATTTGTGCCACTAGTTTTGGCATGAAAAGCACATTGGAATTATTTTAGTACTTAATCTTGTATTAAGCACATAAAACATTAGAAAATCCATAACTTAAAATCTATAACTCCAAATTTAATGATTCCAGTTCCTATGATCTTATTTTAATGTCTAGTTTATTACTGTATATTTTATTTGCATGTTTGATGTGATGTTAATTTGTGCTATACTATGTATGTATTGTGTTGATGCGAGTAGACGAGCAACCCACTGTGGAACCTGAGCTTCAACAAGTTGAAGTAGCTGAGCAGGAGCTCGTGGAAGGCAAGTTGTGCCCTTGATCACTTCTTTTACCCATTCATGTTCTTATTATTCATAATGATCTGCATAGGATAATTTTGCTGGGACCCAATAGGATGCCCTAGATTTTGACTATCTTTATACCTTGTTTCACCACTGGTTTTACTACTAAAGTTTTGGGTAGTACATGCTATTGCTTTATGTGGATTTGGGTATAGAGATATTCATCACTCATTGTTATACTATTGTTATCTAGTTTTATTCTTCCTTGTTCATGTTAAGATCATTATGTTAATGGGAACATGGAGAACCACCCGGGAAAACAGTGCTACCACAAGGGTTTAATGGGACGCCCTTGGCTGATTAACTAGGAAAGCTAGTGGAGGGCTACCTTACCCGAAAGGGGCAAGGGCAGTAGGGGAGTGGTCAGTGTAGGGAGGTCCTTGGTTGATTTTGCTGCGATGGCGGTCAGGCAAGAACCCTGCACTGGAGCTTCCTATAAACTGTAGCGGGTAGTCTGAAGCTAGTGGAACTTTGTAAAGGCCTCGTAGTGGTACCCTGCCTCGCTTCCTAGGTAGAGGTGTATGGAGTCTGATCAACTCCGTGGCAAATGGGTAACACGACTTGTGGGTAAAGATGCGCAACCTCTGCAGAGTGTAAAACTGGTATACTAGCCGTGCTCACGGTCATGAGCGGCTCGGACACTCACATGATTAAATTATGGAACTTAAACTTAACCTGTCATTTCATTGCATTTGGGATTATTTTATTATTACTTTTACTTATTATTACTATGGTTTGGTATTTACTTACACTTAGTAACTGCTAATAAAATTTTGACCAACTTATAAAAGCAATGCTCAGCTTCAGCCTTTATTTCATTGATCAGCCTTACACTTCATGAACTCCCACCTTTGGTGAGTTCATGCCACATTATTCCCACGACTTGTTGAGCTATGAACGTATGTGAGCTCACTCTTGCTGTCTCACACCCCCCCCCACAGGAGAAGAACAGGTGGTCGAAGAGGAGCCGCCTAACACTGAGGCATTCGACTTGATCTAGGTGGCGTTTCTCAGTTGACATTGGCGCCGACGATCCTTAGTTCGTTTTACATTTATTCTTTTACTTTGTAATAAGTCTTCCGCTATGTAATAAATACTCTGATGTTTATGACATTTATCTCTATACACTATGTTATTATATATGTTGTCTTCTTTGGCGCATGTATGAGATGCACCCGGCTTTGTTCCTTTAAAACCGGGCGTTACAGAAGTGGTATCAGAGGAATGTTGACTGTAGGATGAAACCTAGATAGAAATGGACAAAACCATTACCTACTTATCTCACTCTGATTCTTCCTATACTTATCTTGATCCTGTCTCACCTTCTACTATTCTACTCTGATCATTCTTATCTCTTCTACTCTTAGACAAGATGGATTTCACACCTTGGAATCCCTACCCCTATGACATTTTTAAGAGATAGGAAGCCTAAGACAAAATTAAAACTATTTTCTCTATTAAAAATATTGGTTGATTGTTCTGATGATCAATGCCTGATTTGCTTCTTTGATTGATTGAAATATTACATGGACATCTTAGTATGTACCACCATAAGGTATTGAATTAGCTAGGATAGGTAAAATATTAATCTGCTTAGCTAAATAAAATTCCCCAAAGTAACCTGATTTGTAAATACCTGCCTTGTCTACTGTTCTCTTACTACATGTATCTAACTCAGATGGTCAATACCAGGAGGGGTGGTGGAATTGATTTGCCTCCTAACCGACACACTCGAAGGATATATAGACAACCTCAGCCACAGCCTGCAGAGATGAATCCTCCTAACCCTCCACCAGGCGGAGTTGACCCACTGGTTGCTGCTCAGATGGCGGTGATGCAGCAAATGGCGGACACTATGGCTGATATGCGTGCCCAGATGCAGCAAGAACGCCAAGAGATGCGTCAGGAAAGAGAAGATATACTGCCAGGAGTTGCGCCAGGAGAGAGATGAGATACGCCAAGAAAGGAGGGCGCAACAACAGCAGCTGCAACAACAACTTCAACAACAGCAGCAACAGCAACAAGTGCCATTGCCTCCACCACCACCACCAGTTCCACCTCGTGATAAGCACCGGAAATTTATGAGTCATAAGCCACCGACCTTCGCCAGTTCGCCAGATCCACTTGATGCAGATGATTGGCTGAAAACAATTGAGAAGATGCTCAACATTGCACAATGCACTGACCGGGAGAAGGTTTTATATGCCTCTGGACGTCTGACTGGTCCTGCTGCTGATTGGTGGGATTCTTATACTGCTGCCCATGATGATGCTGATACTATTACTTGGGCAGAGTTCAGTATGCAGTTCAGGAACTACCATATTCCAGCTGGGATGATAAAGATCAAGAAGAAGGAATTTCTGTCATTGAAGCAAGGTAACATGTCAGTCAGCGAGTACATAGACAAGTTTATTCAGCTTTCGAGGTATGCTCCGGAGGAAGTTGCTGATGATGAGAGGAAGTAGGAGCACTTCATTGAAGGACTTAATGGACCCTTGCAGTATGCACTGGTTGCACACACCTTTCCATCATTTCAGAGGCTACTGGATAAGGCTCTTGCTATTGAACACAAACGTGTTCAACTGGGCGATTTGAAGAGAAAGGCTATCTCGCAAGGACAGGGTAGCAGCAGTGTTCGTCCTCGCTACAGTTCACCACAGGGTACACCGACTCGACTGGGAGGACCACGCCCAGTTCAGCAATCACCACTGAGGACTCCACCTCCTCGACAGGCTACTCCCACTGGCACCCCGACGAAGTTTGCAGGACAGAGTCCGGGCACTACATGTTTCAAGTGTGGGAAGACTGATCATTATGCAAATGTCTGTCCACAGAGGATTGCTACTACTCCAGTTCAGAATAAGCAACAGACCCCTGGCAAGGGATATTCTATAGCCAGGGTGAATCAAGTCAGCATTGATGATACTCCTGATGGTGGTGACCTCGTAATTGGTATGTTTTATGTTAATGCAATTCCTGCAACAATATTATTTGATTCTGGTGCTACACATTCATTCATGTCTACTCGTTATGCCAACACAAATGAAATACCACTGCTAAATATGAGAAAACCCCTGATAGTAATTACACCTAAAGGGCCTGTTGAGGCGAATCAAATGACACGTAGATTGACATTAACCATTATGGGTAGAGATTTTGGAGCTACTGCTATAATATTAGAGTCAAGCAGTATAGATCTGATCCTTGGTATGTCATGGCTAAGGAAGGCAAAGGCCGTTATAGCATGTGGTAGAGGTACCGTAGAACTCACTACCACTAAAGGAGAAAGATTTCAAGTTAATATTGCAGCAACCTCCTCATCCATGCGTGCAATGTTCTTTATGCCTGAGGAGTTTGTTGGTGACAACATCCGGGTGGTTAGAGATTTTCCGGATGTCTTTCCAGAGGAGTTACCAGGGATGCCACCTGATAGAGAAGTTGAGTTTGTTATTGATCTCTTACCTGGAACCGCCCCTATTTCTAAACAGGCCATACAGAATGTCCGTAGAGGAGTTGAAGGAACTTAAGAAGCAGTTAACTGAGTTACAAGAGGCTGGGTACATTCGTCCGAGTTCCTCACCTTGGGGAGCACTGGTCTTGTTTGTACAGAAGAAGGATGGATCGCAACGGATGTGTGTGGATTATAGATCTCTTAATGATGTTACGGTGAAGAACAAGTACCCGTTGCCCCGTATTGAGGATTTATTTGATCAGATGCGAGGTGCTAGGGTATTCTCGAAGATTGATCTCCGATCCGGTTACCATCAGATGAGGATTAGACCATCGGATATTCCCAAGATGGCTTTCTTGACTCGATATGGATTATATGAGTTTACTGTTATGTCATTTGGACTAACCAATGCACCAGCTTACTTCATGAATTTGATGAATAAGGTGTTTATGGAGTATTTGGACAGGTTCGTCGTGGTGTTCATCGACGATATTCTTATCTATTCTAGGAATGAAAGTGAACATGAACAACATCTAAGGTTGGTGCTACAGAAGCTACGAGATAATCAACTCTATGCTAAGTTCAGCAAGTGCGAGTTTTGGATTGACAAGGTGCCATTCCTTGGTCATATTATTTCTAATGGAGGAATAGCAGTGGATCCTGCTAAAGTAAAGGAGATAATGGAGTGGAGAGTGCCCACTACAGTTACTGAGATTCGGAGTTTCTTGGGGCTAGCAGGCTATTATCGGAGATTCATCGAAGGGTTTTCTAAGATTGCCAAGCCTATGACCTCGCTTTTGGAGAAAGGAAAAGAATTCAAGTGGGATGAGAAATGTCAAGAGAGCTTTGATCAATTGAAGGAAAGATTGATGTCACCTCCAGTATTGATTATGCCAGATCTGCAGAAGGGATTTGACATTTATTGTGATGCATGTGGCCAAGGACTTGGATGTGTGCTTATGCAAGAAGGTCATGTGATTGCCTACGCGTCTCGTCAGTTGCGGAAGCATGAATTGAACTACCCCACCCATGATTTGGAACTAGCAGCGGTTGTGCACGCACTTAAGATTTGGAGACATTATATTATGGGAACTAAGTGCCGAGTGTACACGGATCATAAGAGTTTGAAGTATATATTCACTCAGAAGGATCTCAACCTCAGACAACGTCGTTGGTTGGAGCTTATTAAGGATTATGATTTGGAGATTCACTATCATCCAGGCAAGGCAAATTTGGTTGCAGATGCCTTGAGTCGGAAGGAGCACGTTCATTCTGCCTTCGTTGTCCAGCTACCCGATGAATTAGCAAAAGTTTTTGAGAAGCTCAACCTGGGAATTGTTACTCACACTGAAGGAGTTACCATTGAGTTGGAACCTACCTTGGAGCAAGAGATTCGTAAAGGTCAGGTTGGTGATGCTAAGATCCAAGAGATTAAGGATCTAATCACGGATGGTCGAGTTCCGGAATTCACGGAGGATGAGCAAGGTACTATATGGTTCAAAGATCGGATATGTGTTCCAGAGATCGATAGCCTCCGTGAGGCTATATTGAAAGAAGCTCATGATTCTGATTATTCTATCCACCCTGGTAGCACTAAGATGTATCAAGATTTGAAGCAAAAGTATTGGTGGTATGGACTGAAAAGAGATGTTGCTGCCCATGTGGCTAAGTGTGATGTGTGTCAAAGAGTTAAGGCTGAACATCAAAGACCAGCTGGACTACTGCACCCATTGAAGATACCTGAGTGGAAATGGGAAGAAATTGGTATAGGATTTTATTGTTGGACTACCCCGCACTCCAGCAGGATATGACTCTATTTGGGTAATTGTAGACAGATTGACAAAAGTGGCTCATTTCATACCTGTGAGGACTAATTATACGGGAGCCAAGCTAGCAGAATTGTATATGACTCGGATAGTTTGTTTACATGGAGTGCCTAAGAAGATCGTGTCTGATCGAGGATCACAGTTTACTTCTCGATTTTGGAAGAAGTTGCATGAGAGCTTGGATACGAAATTGAATTTTAGCTCAGCCTACCATCCCCAGACTGATGGACAGACAGAGAGAACTAATCAAGTCCTGGAGGATATGTTAAGAGCTTGTGCTCTTAAACATGGTGGCAGTTGGGAGAAGAGTTTACCATATGCTGAGTTTTCTTATAATAATAGCTATCAGGCCAGTTTGAAGATGTCACCATTCGAGGCTTTGCTATGGCAGAAAATGCAGGACTCCCCTATATTGGGATCAAACTGGAGAAAGACAGTTCTTTGGGCCTGAACTTATACAAGAGGCAGAAGAACAAGTTCGAATGATAAGAGAAAATTTGAGAATTGCACAATCCAGGCAAAAGAGCTATGCTGATAATAGGAGAAGACTACTGGAGTTTAAGGAGGGTGATCATGTCTATTTGAAGGTGTCACCACTCCGTGGTATGAGGAGATTTAAAGTTAAAGGAAAGTTGTCCCCTCGCTTCATTGGAACCTTTCTTGATCTTAAAGTGAGTGGGTGAAGTTGCATATCAACTGGAGTTACCCGATCATCTGTCAGATGTACATGATGTGTTTCATGTGTCTCAGCTAAAGAAGTGCCTCAGGGTACCTGAGGAGCAGCTACCAATGGAGGACCTTAGTGTTCAAGAGGATTTGACTTATGCTGAGTACCCTATCAAGATTCTGGACACTTTGACTCGAGTTACAAGAAACAAGGTGATAAAGATGTGCAAAGTACAATGGAGTCACCATGGTGAAGATAAAGCCACTTGGGAAAGAGAAGAAGAGCTTCGTATAGACTTCCCCCACCTTTTTTCTCTAGTTCTTCTTAAATCTCGAGGACGAGATTATTTTTAAGGGGGGTAGGATTTGTAACACCCACTTTGTAATTGCTAGATAAAATACCAATAGAGAAAACAATTTCTCTCTTTTTGTGAGTTTGATCTTTATACATCATCATATGTGAACACCATATTAAAAAAATAGATAAATAATTAATAAAAGACTTACCATAAAAATGTGCATCATGCTGGTCCTTTATTTTGTGTGCATGTTGTGGCAATATAAAAGTAATGTGATAAGAAATATATTAAGCTACCAAGGGGAAATTTTGAATATAAAAGAAATTATAGAAGTTAAAAAAAGGGAGAAGATAAAAACAATGTATATATGAATACATCTTCAAATTGATACTGTACATGGCATAATATAAAATTGAGGATAAATTTTCCACAAGAATGGAAATTTAAATTTGAAGGGAGTTTGAATTTGAAAAGGAGAAAAAGAGAAACATAAAAAATAATAATAAAGGAAAAAAAAGAGTGCGTGGGCTCCAAGCCACACTTTCGGCCCAGCTCAGGATTGCTCCCGCGCGGCCCATACCCCGCCTGCGGGCGTGCGCCGACGCGAGGGTCCCACTGGCCGGTCTCTCGTCCCGCTCCCGCCTCACCTACTCGCTGCCGCGTGGGGCCGTTTGGTCAGGACCGTCGTCCCCGCGTGAATCGCGGGTGAGCTCAATGGTGGCCGCGGTATTCACGTTGGCCGGTGGCCGGTCCGCGTATAAGGGGGGAACCCGAAGCTGCAAAATCCTATCCACCGCTCCGCTCCCAAAGCTTAGCCAACGTAACTCTGCCGCCGTCGTGTGGGTGTGAGCGAGAGCCGTCTGCGCCACCGTAGATTTTCCGCCGACGGTGGAGACGCCGCTGCACTTGCGCCCCGTCTCTGGTTTGCGGTCGAGAAGCGTCGCCGGGTCCCGGGGAAGTCGTTCGTGGGTCGGCATCGGATCGGGAGCATTCTACACCGGCGAATTCCTCACCAGAGCATCGCCTTGGCCGCGGATCCGCCACGCGTCGACGCTAGGTGGCATCGCTTCGTAATCCTCGGTACAGATCTTCTCCTTCGTTTCGATGGTCCTTCAATTCGGTTTTCACCGGGTAGTGATGGCGATTTGGGCTCGGGATCGAGCTCGGGCGTAGTACGGCGATGGCGCCGCCGCGATTTGGGTGCCGTATGTCGTCGCCGGCGGCATCCAGGGTTAGGGCACTATGAGCCGTTGATCTCTTAGGGAACGGTTTAGATTAGATCCGAGTAACGTTTCGCGTTAAACCGATCTGGAGCGTTGATTGGAGATCGGGTGGTGGCTGAGCGTTCCGCGCTATTTAAAACCTTGGCCGTCGGATCCAAATCCAAGGGATCGCGTTCCGTACTGGTTCACTTATGCCTAGATCTGATCTGGACCATAGATTTCTAATCGGACGATCGTAATACCCCGATACCCCTTCGGCCGCCTAATATGCATAAGAGCCCCCGGATTTTCTAAAAACAAACCCGCCGTCCCTTGGGATTGTGCTCTGTGTCTCTGGTTTCTTGCACCGTAGCCCCTGCACTTTCCATAATTTGAGGCCTAGTCCAGACAGTGGGAAAACTTATAAAATAAATTAAGAAATAGATTTTTATGTGTAAAAATAATCCTAGAACTTGTGTAATCCATAGGAAATGCATATAAACTCCAAATCAGACCATTCCAGTTCCTAAATTTTCATAAAATTATTGTCTGTCTATTTGTGCCACTGTTTTGGCATGAAAAGCACATTGGAATTATTTTAGTACTTAATCTTGTATTAAGCACATAAAACATTAGAAAATCCATAACTTAAAATCTATAACTCCAAATTTAATGATTCCAGTTCCTGTGATCTTATTTTAATGTCTAGTTTATTACTGTATATTTTATTTGCATGTTTGATGTGATGTTAATTTGTGCTATACTATGTATGTATTGTGTTGATGCGAGTAGACGAGCAACCCACTGTGGAACCTGAGCTTCAACAAGTTGAAGTAGCTGAGCAGGAGCTCGTGGAAGGCAAGTTGTGCCCTTGATCACTTCTTTTACCCATTCATGTTCTTATTATTCATAATGATCTGCATAGGATAATTTTGCTGGGACCCAATAGGATGCCCTAGATTTTGACTATCTTTATACCTTGTTTCACCACTGGTTTTACTACTAAAGTTTTGGGTAGTACATGCTATTGCTTTATGTGGATTTGGGTATAGAGATATTCATCACTCATTGTTATACTATTGTTATCTGTTTTATTCTTCCTTGTTCATGTTAAGATCATTATGTTAATGGGAACATGGAGAACCACCCGGGAAAACAGTGCTACCACAAGGGTTTAATGGGACGCCCTTGGCTGATTAACTAGGAAAGCTAGTGGAGGGCTACCTTACCCGAAAGGGGCAAGGGCAGTAGGGGAGTGGTCAGTGTAGGGAGGTCCTTGGTTGATTTTGCTGCGATGGCGGTCAGGCAAGAACCCTGCACTGGAGCTTCCTATAAACTGTAGCGGGTAGTCTGAAGCTAGTGGAACTTTGTAAAGGCCTCGTAGTGGTACCCTGCCTCGCTTCCTAGGTAGAGGTGTATGGAGTCTGATCAACTCCGTGGCAAATGGGTAACACGACTTGTGGGTAAAGATGCGCAACCTCTGCAGAGTGTAAAACTGGTATACTAGCCGTGCTCACGGTCATGAGCGGCTCGGACACTCACATGATTAAATTATGGAACTTAAACTTAACCTGTCATTTCATTGCATTTGGGATTATTTTATTATTACTTTTACTTATTATTACTATGGTTTGGTATTTACTTACACTTAGTAACTGCTAATAAAATTTTGACCAACTTATAAAAGCAATGCTCAGCTTCAGCCTTTATTTCATTGATCAGCCTTACACTTCATGAACTCCCACCTTTGGTGAGTTCATGCCACATTATTCCCACGACTTGTTGAGCTATGAACGTATGTGAGCTCACTCTTGCTGTCTCACACCCCCCCCCCACAGGAGAAGAACAGGTGGTCGAAGAGGAGCCGCCTAACACTGAGGCATTCGACTTGATCTAGGTGGCGTTTCTCAGTTGACATTGGCGCCGACGATCCTTAGTTCGTTTTACATTTATTCTTTTACTTTGTAATAAGTCTTCCGCTATGTAATAAATACTCTGATGTTTATGACATTTATCTCTATACACTCTGTTATTATATATGTTGTCTTCTTTGGCGCATGTATGAGATGCACCCGACTTTGTTCCTTTAAAACCGGGCGTTACATGCCCCTGACATTTACTCTTAATCATAATGCAAGTTATCAAGGACTAAGTAGTCTTTTCCCCCTTAGGTCGGTTTCGTCCTTCATCTTTGCTATCATACCAAGTTGAAGCTCCTTTAGCCATAGTCTAGGCGTCCATCCATGTCACCTTCGGGTTGTATCTTCATATCGCACACGCCTTTACTATAAGAAAACCTTCATCCGCAAGCTGAAGCCTCCTGTAATAGTTTATGTCATACTGAAAACATATGGTTAGTCTCATTTTTTAGGACCTTCGGAAGAGGAAGGCCCCCAATAGTAGCCCCTCGCAGTATTAATTGGTTTCTTTGTAACAAATTTAGACTGCGACGTGAATGAAGTCCTTTAGCCGATGGTCCAAAAAAACACCTTTCATTCGCTAGAATAGCGAAAGACATTGACATGTAGGACCCACCAAATCATGAGGCGCTAGGCATATAAATAGGGACTCGCTTTGAGAGGATTTGATGTGCCATTTTAGCTGCTTACACAGTGTTCGTCATTCTAAATTTTCTTGCTCTTCCGAATTTTGATTGAATTTTAAGCTTCGGCATTTCAACAAGACTTGATGGCTAACGAGAAGAAGACTGACGACCGAGCTCTTTTGGAGTTTTACAAAGCTATGGAAGAGACCAACATAGAAAATATTGCTCGCGAGACACTTGGTGGAATATCTAAAAGTTCTAGTGACAATGAAGATTTTGACATAGAGAATGGGAACGAAGGTGCCAATGATCGGCCCTGGCGACCGAGTCATACTATCTTCGGGAGATCAACAATCAACAAAGTCAAATTGATGCAATGAAGGGAAGGTACCTCCGCGATATTTCTATTGTGAGGGCTGGTGGACATAGCAATGCCCCTTTGCCCGAAGCTAACTGAAGTAGTCATTTATAGAAGCTTCATGAAAGCTGGACTTCGGTCCCCTTTTGATAAATTGTTAGTTGAAGTTTTGAAGACTTTTGAAATATTCCTTCATCAACTCACCCCTGAGGCTATCATCAGAATGGGGATTTTTATTTGGGCCATGAGGAGCTAGGGGTTAGAACCAAATGCAAGATGTTTTTGCAATTTTCACGAATTGTCGTACGAGACGAAGGCCACTAGCAAAGAACAATATCATAATAATTTTGGTTGCTACAGCTTCGTGCCTTGCTCTGATATGAACTATCCAGTTCTAACATTTCGGAAGAGGTGGCCAGGGGCCTAGATGCAAGAGTGGTTTTATGTGAAAAACGACCTAGTCGAAAGAGAAGATATCAAGGGTATCATTCAATGCCGTATCTAGTCTTGCTTCGGCATCAGGAGGCCATCTGTTGCCCTTGGGAATGACGTACAAGTGTGCCAAGCTGCTTATAACACAATTTGCACTTACATTGGCACCAGGGACTTAGTCCAGGAGCACATTTCTTACAGAGTGTGGCCTCTCACAAGCGGCTGGGAGATGTCAAACGAAGCTGCTTCTGGGTCCAACCAGGATGGTTTAGTTTACCAGAAGTACGGTACATAAATAAATTCGATGAGCCGAACGATGACTGGCTAGAGTGCATTGAGGCAACTAGCGACGAGTTGCTTGGTGCCTACACGAGGGCCGAGGATGATAACATGACAGTGGCCTTTGGAGGGCGAGGCAAGAAGATATTAAACATGGTTTTTGATATCATTGGTTTTGTGTACCCAGACTATTGTTATCCCTCGCGAATGCAGGGAAAGAAAAGAAAGGCTACTGCTTTATCTATCTCTACCACGCCGAAGGTGAAAAAGGTTAATGTTTTGACAAAATGGCCTAGACACATTGAAACGGCCATAGTGCCAAAGCTTACTGAAGGGCCTTCATTTGCTCCTGGGTCAAACTACCCCGCTCCTAGTTGAAGCCAAGGGAGAGTCGGCTGAATTGCCGAAACTGAAGGTAACAGCGAAGCAGCAGAAAACCGAGACAGCCGAAGTGTCGAAGCGTCCCACTGAAGCTAGGGAAAACGGCCAAAGAACCAGAATTAGGGAAATCGGCAGAGCGACCAAAAAATCTAAGCTCGCCGCAGGAGTCGGAGCTACCAAAGGTGTCAAAAATTCCTGCAATAACTCCAAAAAGGAGGAGAATGGCCAGCGTACTAGACCCTGTTATGGAATCTTCAAAAGTACAAACCCCTGCTTCAGCGCCTAATAGAAAGGGTGAAATCCCAAAGATATCTATTGAAGCTGGCATAACACTAGATACTGCCGAAGCTGGTCCATCATCTCCTATTGAGGCATATGCTTCAGGAGCTATTCCTCTAACCTTGGAAAAAGAAAGTGCACCCAAGAAAGTTAAGTCTCCTGCTCTCGAAGTGACTGCTGAAGAGCTGGAATTTATCGTGTGACATGCTTCGGGGAAGCAGATGTCGAAAGAGCAGATTGCCAAAGCTAAACAATATGCCAAGGATCTAAAGTACCAAGAGAGATCCTTGGTATACAATAGCACTGATGAAGACGACTTTTTATATTGCCTTCCGGACAATAAGGAGATATCTGTCTGCTGGGAGATGGCAGACAGTATAGGATATCTGAAGCTTGAGCTCGGCCTATCGGTAATGTCGAAGGATCAACTTGTAGACAGCCTTGCCTATAGCAGTCTGAAGGTGAGAATGTTTTAGCTTATAAACAGATTAACTTTTGTATCCTTTCTTATTATTGTGTGATAATCCTTCAATTTTTGTAGGGCTTAATCCTAAGTAAGGTTTAAGGGCACAAAAGAATGTAGAAGATGAAAGCTACCAAATAGCTCTTGGGAACCTTCGGTTAGAAGTTATTACACTAAGGAATGAAGCCCTTGAAAAAGATAGAATACTGCTTTTCTTAGTGGATGGGCTAAAGAGCAGCGAAGAGAAACTTAATGCACAATCCGAAGCTCACAAAGCCAAAGTCGAAGACCTAAAGAAAAAGCTTGCCGAAATGAATGAAGATTTTGAAGTTGCAAAGGCAAAGTAAGAAATAAATGAATGGACAAGTTCAAGGTTGCAAAATAATGTGGAGGAGCTTCATGAATCCAAGGAGAGATGCTATGAAAAATCCTTGGATTACTCAAAGAAATTGAAAGACAGTTTTGCAAAGGTGGGTGCATACTCATCGGAACAAAAATTTATTCAAGCCGATCCCAAAGGAGTCATGCAATGGATCGACGAAGAGGGTGAAGCTATTGTAGAAATACTTAGCGACCGTGGGGATTTTTGTGCCTTTGCCGGTGCCCGAGGGGTTGCAGTAGTTTTGGAGAAAACTGGCTATGAACATGTTAAAGCTACAGCCCAAGCAGAAGTCATCTTCTCCATAGACATTATGAAGGAACCTTCAGCCAAAGGTACTCTGATGGGCGGGAAATTCTATTTTGATGATTGGATGAAGGGCGTCCGCGATATAGCCGACAAAGCAATAAAGAAGAGTGAAAAAGAATCCCATGATGCCCGAGTAGAGGCAAAGGAAGCTGAAGAAGCTGCTGAACATGCATTGATTATAGGTACCTCTATTTAATGCCCTTTTGCTTTATTATTCATTTCTAGCTTCGAATCCTTATTATCATATACTTTGTTGCAGCCGGCCTTTCGCCACCACTGGAGCCATTCAATCCTGAGGCTGACCCCATCATGAAAGAAGCTTTGGATGTGATGAAGGTCACCAATACAATCGTTGACGAAGTTGTTGACAGGCTACTGAATGAAGCTACCGAACGAGTACTAAAAGAAGACTAGATTCTTGTTAACTAGGAAATGTAATATTTATGTATGGGTCAAACATCAGATATTTATATATATGAATGCATTGAGTTTCTTTGCGATGTATGAAATTTATGTACATACCATTTTGGAGCCTTCAGCGAAAACACCTTCCCTTCTTTTCATGCTTCGCAAAGAATTAAAACGTCTTCTATGCCACATCTGTTGTTCAATATCGCTGTTGACGAAGATTTCTTTGGTGTGTAACTGTTGTGTAAATTTACGTCTGCCGAAGGTATACTTCATGCTTCAACACATTGTTTCGTAATCCACATATCTTCGTAGGATCATTTTTTTCTTTCCACAATTATCTTGGTGATGCAATATGATGTATGATGTAATGCTATGCAAAATGATGTTATGGTATGATGCAGCATGATGTTTATGCAGACAACACACACCCACAGAAGAACACACCCAGACTCTGCATTCCCTTAGGAATGACTTTGGAGTCTCTTCAACCTTTACTTAGGTGGTGTTTCAGCTTTGCATCCCCTTAGGAACGACTTTGGAGCTAAGCTCTGCATCCCCTTAGGAACGACTTTGGAGCTTCTTCACTTTTTATTTAGGTCGTATCTTAGCTCTGCATTCCCTTAGGAATGACTTTGGAGCTTTGGAACTTACTCTACGCTCCCTTAGGAACGACTTTGTAGCTTCGGATCTTACCCTATGCTCCCTTGGGAACGACTTCCACAATCAATGATGTAACCAAAGTATTATTATTACATCAAATTGGATATTAATTTTACCTAAATTGTCTTTCTTGCAAGAAAATATAGAGGCAGAAAAAATTAAGATACATCAGATCAGTATATTCTTTAATCGAACCACTATAGCCTCTTTAGTAAATGTGCTTTGATTCAGGCACAGTGCTATTGACTGTGCAAGCTTCGGACTCCTCCCTAAGGTCGCGTTGTTGCTGAGCGTGACGGTGCCCTTCTGGCTGCTTACTGTGCACCAAGATAGGTGCTAGCGGTGGTGGTGGTGGCATCTAGGCCTAGGAAGCTTGAGAATGGTTTGCCGAAGCAACAAAGGCCATAGGCTGTTGGTTGCCTACATTCTCTAGGACATAAGGAGAGTAGCACGAAGCAGTGTGGAGGACCTGCTTTGGCTGACTCTGCCGCACTTCAGCTTCAGCAATTTCCTTCTGCTTCTAAATTGTAACCTAGCATGTCCTTGTTGTGTAGCCATTGTCCTCTCCACAAAAAAGGCAATCCAACTTTCGGGGTTGATTGCCGAACCTTCCTCCACTAAAACGTCTTCCTCCTCTACCTCTCAAAGCTGGTGGTCTGAAAGAAGTCTGTTGCATGCTCGAAGACTGAGAACTATGATGGCTATGCTGAGCATTGCTGGCCCTTTCATCGTTGGTATTGGAATTGTGAATTGGTCGGACATGCCTAGGGTGAAGTCTTCCTCCGAAGCCCCTGGTCATCTTAGAAAACATGTATGCCTCCTCCCTTCATTGGTGAAAATCATTATCAGCCTGGATGTACTCATCCATTTTCTGAAGAAGCTTCTCCAGAGTTTGTGGAGGCTTCCTGGCAAAATATTGAGCTGTAGGTCCTGGCCAAAGCCCCTTGATCATGGCCTCAATGACAATTTTGTTGGGCACTGTGGGCGCTTGTGCTCTTAAGCGCAAGAACATTTGGACATACGCCTAAAGGTATTCCTCATGGTCCTGCGTACATTGAAACAAGGCTTGAGCTGTGACTAGCTTCGTTTGAAAGCCTTGGAAACTGGTGACCAGCATTTCCTTGAGCTTCTGCCACGACATAATTGTCCCTGGCCGGAGAGAAGAGTACCAAGTTTGGGGCACATTTTGGACTGCCATGACGAAGGACTTTGCCATGACGACAGCATTGCTCCCGTACGAAGATATTGTTGCTTCGTAACTCATCAAGAATTGCTTTGGATCTGAGTGCCCATCATACATGGGCAACTGAGGTGGCTTGTAAGATTGTGGCCATGGGATAGCCTGCAATTCTGCTGCTAGAGGAGAGGATCATCAAAGGTAAAGCTACCGTGATGAAAGTCATCATACCATTCATCTTCGTTGAATGAGCTCTCCTGACAAAGCTCCCTGTGCTGAGGCCTTCGGTCATGGTCATCTTGGGTAAAATGACGCATTTCTTCAGTGGCTTCGTCGATCTTCTTCTAAACATCGACCAACCGGGCCATCTTCTCCTTTTTCCTTGGCACCTGCTGAAGAATGACTTCTAGGTCCTTGATCTCCTGGTCCAGCTCCTCCTCCTAGAGTGTTGGGCTGGTAGCCTTTCTCTTTTGGCTTCTGGCTTCTTGGAGAGAGAGCGTCTCCTGGTTTGTGTCCAGTGTTTGCAGTGCAACCCCTGGCGCTGTTGTCTTCTTCGGCGGCATGACGAAGGTTGATGCTTTGCCGAAGGTTGTGGAAGTGAGTATACCGGAGGTGGGCGCTAATGTTGGTTACTTGTTCTCAAATACTATAAATTAAGAACAAGGTAGCATAATTGTTTTAAGGTTTAAAGACCTTCATCCTTCGAAGCATTATTTCCTTTTGGATATAATGATCTTTAGACAAAGGTCATGAAGGACATACCTTCGTCATTTTAAAATATAAATAAGAATGCGAAAGAACATTAAAGAATGTAGGTAATGATCAAATCCTCTCAATTTATTTATATCTATATCCATAGATAAGAATTAACATTAATGATATTTATAATACAATGGTACCTTCGGTTCGCTAGAAGGTGAGAATGCAAAGATGGCGCGAGAGGTATTACAATCCAGCGTGAACAATATGGTGTTACTGTTCATCTATTTATAGGCATGGGACGCAGCCCGGATAAGATTACATTCATGCCCCTGACATTTACTCTTAATCATAATGCAAGTTATCAAGGACTAAGTAGTCTTTTCCCCCTTAGGTCGGTTTCATCCTTCATCTTTGCTATCATACCAAGCCAAAGCTCCTTTAGCCATAGTCTTGGCATCCATCCATGTCACCTTTGGGTTGTATCTTCATATCGCACATGCCTTTACCATTAGAAAACCTTCATCACAAAGCCGAAGCCTCCTATAACGGTCTATGTCATACTGAAAACATATGGTTAGTCACGTTTTTGAGGACCTTCGGAAGAGGAAGGCCCCAACACTGACGATGCCCTTCTGGCTATTGATTATGACTCGGGGCAGGCGCTAGTGGTGGTGGTGGTGGCAACTGAGCCCAGGAAGCTTGGGAACGACTTGCCGAAGCAAAAGAGGCCATAGGCTGCTGGATGCCGACATACTCCGGGATATAAGGAGAGTAGAACAAAGCAGTATGCAAGACTTGCTTCGGTTGATTCTGCCGCGCTTTGGCTTTAGCGATTTCCTTCTGCTTCTGGACCGTGACTTGGCACATCCTTGTGGTGTGTCCCTTGTCTTCACCACAGAATAGGTAGAATAGTTTCCTAGGCTGATTACCATACCTTCCTCAGAAGCTTCTCGCCCTCTCCTCTCGGGGCTTGTGGCCTGTAGGAAGTTTGTTGCATTCCTAAAGACTATGAGCTATGCTGGCTACTCTGAGTATGGTTGGTCCTATCATCATTTGCATTGAGATTGTGGATTGTTCTGATGTGCCTAGGGTGAAGTCTTCTTCCGAAGCCCCTAGTCATCTCAAATGCTTGTATGCTTCCTCCCTTCATTGGCAGAAATCGTTGTCAGCTCAGATCTATTCATCCATCTTCTAGAGGAGCTTCTCCAAGGTCTGTGGTGGCTTTCTTGCAAATTATTGTGTTGTGGATCTGGCCGAAGCCCCTTGATAATGGCCTCAATGACAATCTCATTCGGCACTATAGGCGCTTGAGCTCGCAGTCGCAAAAACCTTCGGACATACACCTGCAGGTACTCCTCATGGTCATGTATGCACAGGAACAGGGCTTGGGCAGTGACTGGCTTCGTCTGGAAGCCCTGGAAGCTGGTAACTAGCATATCCTTTAGCTTCTGCCACGACGTAATTGTCCCCGACCGAAGAGAAGAATACCATGTCTGAGCCACACTTCTGACTGCCATGACAAAGGACTTTGCCATGATAGCAGTATTGCCCCCAACGTGGATAAGGTTGCCTCATAGCTCATCAAGAACTACTTCGGATCTGAATCCCCATCATACATGGGGAGCTGAGGTGGCTTATAAGATGGTGGCCATGGGGTAGCTTGCAACTCTGCTGCCAAAGGAGAAGTATCATCGAAAGCAAAATTACCATGGTGAAAATTGTCGTACCATTCATCATCATTGATTGGGCTCTCTTGGCGAAGCTCTCTGTGCTGGGGCCTTCGGACTTGGTCATCCTGAGTGAGATGACGCATTTCCTCAGCTGCTTCATCAATCTTCCTTTGAAGGTCGGCTAGCCGAAGCATCTTTTCCTTCTTCCTTTGTACTTGCTTGATGAATGACTTCTAGATACATGATCTCCTGATCCAACTCCTCCTCCTAAGGTGTTGGGCTGGTAGCCTTTCTCTTCTGGCTCCTAGCTTCTCGCAGGGAGAGTGTCTCCTGGTTTGTGTTCAATGGCTGCAGAGCAGCCCCTGGCACTGTTGTCTTCTTCAGCGGCATGGTGAAGCTGAATGGTTGTCGAAGTTGATCGTTTGAGTTCACCGGAGGTGGGCATCAATGTTGGTCACTTGTTCTCAAATGCTATGAATCAAGAACAAGGCAACACAATTGTTAAATATTAAGGACCTTCGTCTTTCGAAGCTTTATCTCCACATAGGTATAATGCTCATCAGACGAAGGTCAAGAAGGACATACCTTCATCATTTAATGTGTGAATAGGAATGCGAAAAGATAAAGATGGTAACTGCATCTCATTAATTCATTTATATTTGCATTCCTTAAAACATATATGAATATTTAACAGCATTAATATTACATTGATACCTTCGGCTTGCTCGAAGGCGTGAATGCGAGAGAGTGATTACAATCTAGCATGAACAGTACAGTTCTACTGTTCATCTATTTATAGGCATGGGACGCAGCCTGGGCAAAAGTACATTTATGTCCCCAATATTCCATATGATCATAATACAAGTTATTAAGGACTAAGTAGTCTTTTCCTCTTTCAGTCAGCATCATCATTATACTTCATCTCCATGGTGAGCCGAAGCTGTCCATCTGGTGATAGCTTCGGCGTTTACTCTTATCCTCTTTAGATCTATCTTCATCTTGTGTGCCTTCTCCATAAGGAAGAGGCTTGTGTCTTGAAGATGAAGCTTCATGTAATAGCTATGCTGAAAGCAAATGGTTAATTATGTTTTTGAGGACCTTCAGAAGGAGAAGGCCCCCAACATCCACACCCGGTTTTACAAGGCAAACCGAATGCGAACCATGTACGTGCCAAGATCAGAAATTCACGTACATAGCGATTACATAACCGTACATCATCACACAATGTTCAAATAATAATGTAAAGAGGTATTAATTTGATTACATTATGATGTCTGAGACATCCACATAGTCTTAAACATAGATCAAAGGGCGAAAATGAAACGTAGTAAAACTTGGCCTTCACAGGCAGCCGATTGGGGGTTTGCCGCTAACCCACGCCTAGAACTCATCATATTGTTGGAACTCCTAGGAATCCTCCACCACGAGTTCATCGTCCCCTGAGCAGGGGTTGCAATGTTGACAACTTGGTGTTTTGGTGTTTTAAGCAAGGGTGAGTACACATCAACGTACTCAGCAAATGTCCCGTTTGGCTAAGGTGGAGTAGCTATATGTGGGGTGAAGCTCAGAGGAGTTGCTTTTAGTTGGTCAGGTAATTATTACTAGTAGAGAGCCAAGTTTTAGCATTAATCCCATGTTATTAACCCAAAGATACTCCCTCCAAAAACGAAATACCAGAATTCATAATCATAATCATCACCATTAAAACCATTGTTATCCTCATCATGATGTGTAATCAAAGTATCTCTAATCAAAGGAGCTCCCAAGGCTGGTCATAACGGTGAGCACAACTGATATATTAATTTCTAACACTCTGCAGAGGTTGCACACTTTACCCACGAGCCGTGATCTCTTCCTAGCCAGGGTTGTACAGATCCAATATTCACTATCAAGGTGAATGGATAGGGATTCACTACGAAGCCTTTACAAAGACTCCCTGAAGATGTAACCGCCCGTTAGGTTTTGATGTAGCTGAGGTGCCCGATCTTTCGGCGAGTAGAGATAATTCCGATCTGGCGGAAGATGACCCTTGCGATCCGACTACGACGAGCAAGCCCGAGGTGCCAATGCAATCGCTGAACCAACTCCCTGTGGTTACCGACCTTGCTGATGCGAGATCGGCCTGATCACGAAGATCGTTTCCTGTGCCTAATCGAAGAACGAACAAGAAAAAGATGCGAGCAATCTAATCTATTACTCGAGGGTGGAGTTCTGAATACACGAAGACAGCGCAGATTTGCTCGTGTTCGAGAGTAGCTAAAGCTAACGTAAAACAAAACTCAAGAAATAAAGGAGGCGCAGCTCCTGGATAAATAGAGAGGGGGCGCAGCCCCTAGGGGCGGCCAACCCTAGGTCGTCCATTATGGGCCGCAGTTGGGCTGGTCGTCTATTCTTCCGGGCCTTCGTTCTTTAACAGCATGATGTAGTTCAATTCTCTTGCACGGGCCCGAGTCACTGGCCCAGGTGGAAGGGGTGGCGCCTGGACTGGGGAAGATGGTGTCCTAGGCTGGAGAAGGTGCTGCTGGTGTAGATGTGCTCGTGTTGGTGTTGATGTCCTCATCAGGTTTCCTAAATATACCAGCACTTGTTGGGGAATTGTTCTCAAATGCTATGAATTAAGAACATGGCAACACACAAGAAAAATGTTAAATGTTAATGTCCTTTGTCCTTCGAAGCATTATATCCCTTAGGATATAATGATCGCAAAGGTTATGAAGAACATACCTTCATAAACATGACATGTGTAATTAGAGGATGAAGTTTATGAAACATAAGACAACAACATAAATAATTACATAGTATCGAAATATGAATATTTATTGTTAAATAATCATGAATACATGAAAGTTAAACTAAATTACATTTGTACCTTGATCTTGACCGAATACGAAGATACAGATGTGATGCGAAAGCATGAACAGTATGGGGGTACTGTTCACCTATTTATAGGCACAGGGTGCAGCCTGTGTGAATTTACATTCACGTCCTCTACAAATGATTACAATTATTACACAGTTTATCATGGGTTGATTGGTCATCTCATCTTTAAGTCGGTGCATTTTGAAATATACTATGAAGCTTCCTAATTGGTAGCTTCGACATTGTTCCTGTTCTGAACTTCCGAAGGTGTTTCTTCTCATAGGACCTTCGGCGACGAAGCAGACCCCCAACAGTAGCCCCTTCACAGTGCCAGATCATTTTTCATAATGAGCTCGACCCGTGAAAAACTCTTTTATGCTTCGGAATGCCGAAGGTCCAAAAAACACCTTCCCCGAGCTCGTTGCCGAGAAACAATTTAAATATTCCGAGTGTAAGGCGATCCCACCATAAGACGGGTACACTCGATCTGGTGATTCGTCTCCTCGTGCAGTATGGTCCACCGTTCAGTGGGTGCGGGCGGCTGTTCAGCGGGTGCGATTGTCTTGTCCATTTACCTTCCCACCTGCAGCACTATATATACAAACGGGTAGGTTTGAAGTTACGACAGCATTTACTACTATTGCACTGTTGTGGTGCCGAAAAATTTGACCACAACCGAAGCTTATTCACCGTATTCCAAATCAAAGCTTCGTCACAAGAGGGAGCTTCGGCAAAGATAGAAAGTATTCAACTTCGTCAAAACGCAAGAAATTCAGCATCAAATGGCCAGGGTCCCGTTCAACAGCTAGGGTTACACGCGACGATGAGGAGGCCGAAGCTGCTGAAACTGCCTCGATCTCCGAAGTAATGAGGCAGTCGGGACTGGTTATGCCAGAGGGTACTGCTGACGAAGGTGCACCTGCTGCCGAAGCCGAGCAGGCAGATATTGAAAAGGTGAGGCTGACGAGGAAGATATAGATTATTCCGTCGTGCCATCTAAGCCCAGCCACTTGGATTTTGGGAAGTCAACTGTCTCCGAAACTGATATGCCGATGATGACAAAACTAGGCTACTTCGGGGAAACCGAGAAAAAGCTAATTCACTTTGGCGGGGAAGAGACCACTCCGAAGCCAGAAAGCGATGAGGTGGTAGTCTTCAGAAGCTTCTTTAAAGCAGGATTAAGATTTCCTCTGCATGGGATGATTGCAGATGTTTTGGAAAATTTTGAAGTTTATCTTCATCAGCTGACTCCTAACGCTATCGTTAGGCTCAGTGTCTTTATCTGGGCTCTCCGAAGCCAAGGAGCGGAGCCGCTTGCCGAAGCCTTCTGTCGAGTACACGAACTTCACTATCAGACGAAGGCTAGAGAAGATGGACTGCACGAGAACTTCGGCTGCTATAATTTTGCTTATCGCAAAGACATGAAGACACCGGTGGTTAACTACCGCACCAAATGGCCGACCGGTTGGAAAACTGAATGGTTTTATGTTAAGATTGATGAGAAAAAGGAGAAGCTAGTTCAAAGCCCGCTGGAGCTAACCTTCGGGTTGACTAGGCCTCAGTGCAACATGACGCCGGGGACATCATGCCTAGATGCTGTGGGCGAATTTAGGGTTGTGTCTGAGCATATTGGTACTAGGGATTTAGTTCAGGAATACTTAGCCAATAGGGTATTGCCAACGTTAAAGGAATAGGGTATGCCGAAGCTTAAAGGAGAGAAGAAAAAGAATGAACTCGTCCAGTTGCCCTATCATTTTAAGTTCAAGAAACACTTCAAAGAACCCTGCCAGGAATGGTTGGATACAATTGAAGTTATGTGCAATGAAATCTTGGGCAATTATACAAAAAAAGAAGATCAACTAATGACACCAGCCTTCGGCACCCGGCCGAAACAAAGGTTAAACTGAGTAATGGATGCCTTGAAATTTGAATACCAAGACTACGAAAGGTTAAGCAAAGGTGCCAAAGGGCCAAAACGAAAAAGGGTTGTCAGTATTATACAAAGACAAGCTGCCAGGATGATAAAAGAGGATGAAAATTTGGCAAAAAAGAAAAAATCGAGTCCTGAGCTGAAGGTGGCTGTGTCGAAGAAAAGAAAGGCTCCAGCTTCGAAGCCGAAAGCTGATTAGAAGAAGAAGCTCCGTCAACACCTTCTGTCACTGACGCAGAAGAAATTTTAAAGGTAATGACTGAATCTCTACCTAATAAACTAAGTCCACTGGGACCGGAACTGATGAAGCTTTTACAGAAGAAGAAGAAGCCTTCGGATGCCGAGAAGCCTGCTGAACCAAAAAAGCGAAGAATTATTACTGTCATTGAGGCTATTGAAGAAACACCGCCACCGGCCTCAGCGCCGAAAATAGCAGCAGCCGAAGCTTCTACTTCTGAAGCTGCAGCAGCCGAAGCCACAGATTTGGAAAACACACTCAATGACATTGATGAAATGATTTTGAATATGGCTGAGGAAGAAACTGCTACATTTGTTAAGGAAACCCCGGCCGCAGTGCCTGGAAAAGGGGAGAAGATGCCTGGAAAAGAGAAGGAGCCTATCGAAGATACTTCGGAAGAAGAAAATTTCAACTTTCAAAACATAATTGGGCAAGAATTGTCATAGGCTGAAAAAGAAGAGCTGAAGGACTATGTCATATCGTGCGGGTACCAGCCAGGGGCACTGCTCTTCGGCGGTGTTGCCGAAGAGAGTTTAGGATGCCTTTGGGACCGAATTGGGGCGAAGGTTGTCAGCACTTTATCAAAAAGTGTTGGTTTCCTGAAGCTCGAAGCTGATCTCTGCAAATACCGGCGACAACATATCGCCAGTAGCCTGTTTTATTCTAACTTTAAGGTAAAATTTTTCTCTTAACTTTTTATTGTTTTGATATGAAGATGTTTTCTGATGAAGATTATTTTGTCAGAGCTTGCTGCTAAGCAAAGCCTTGAGGATGCAACAAGACCTCGAGGTCAAGAAAAACAAAGTTATATTGAGGGTTTAGAGAAGAAGATTAAAGATCATGAAGCTGCCCTAGAAAAGAAAGACTTCGTGCTTCAAACTGATGGAAGGTTCACTGGCAGAAAGCTTTGAGCAAGAGAAGAAAGATTTCAAAACAAAACTTGAAGCCGAGGCTGAAAAAAGTTCAAATCTACAGAAATCACTCAAGGATCTTCAGGAAAAATGCTTAGGCTTCGGCACCTGGTGCATTCAACGGCTGAAACAGGTCTTTAACTCAGTTGGGGCCAGTTCTGAAAAATTTAAACCTTCGGTTGAAGACCTGCCAGGCACATTTGATCATATTGAAGGTGAAGTTGATGCTCTCAACGAAGTTATAGCTGGACATGGTGACTTTTGTGCCTTGCTAGCTTCTCGAGGCACAATTGTCGCTTTCATGAAGGCTGGTTGTACGCATGGAAATATTGTAAATAGACCAAACTTCAGCCTATCACCAGCAGACTTGGATGACATCCCCGGCCTGGCCCGAAGCATCGAAAACAGATTCGTTACCCAAATCTAGGCAAAGGACGGGCGAAACTTGGCTGGTGATGAAGCTCGAAGTCACCTTAAACCGGTAATAAACTCATACCTTGTGCTTACCTTTTCCTTGAAACTTGAATTTACCTTATAATGCTTTGATATGTACAGGATGACGAAGCTGAGGAGCATTGAGCCGAAGCCTAGTAGACGATCCGAAGCTTAGCAGATGATGACGAAGCTAAAAATCTAGCTGTGAAAAAACTCTAGAAAAACTCTTGTATTATCCTTTGTAAAGAATATTGTAATTTGAGAATCAGATACTACTCTATAAATTTGTCCATACCTTGTAATATATTTTTACCTTTTCGTCCATGTATGAACTGCTTTGATGTGGACGAAACCTGTATTTTTGAGCCGAAGGCGAAAAACACCTTCCTTTCTTTTCGTACACAACGAAGCATAAAATTGCTTTCGAAGCCGTATCCATAGTACCGAAGCAACTGTCTGTATCTGTATGATATGATGATGATGATCCTATGTATGCCTAAATGAATGTTTATGAATGCAATGTATCATGTAATGTATCGTGCAAGTGAATGCCCAAACACACACATTTGAAGCTTCATCCATAACCTTTATTCCCTTAGGAATGACCGAAGTCTCTTTGCCGTTTATTTTTCGGCTGCACCGCTTATTTTTCGGTGTAAGTTCTGCATCCCCTTAGGAACGTCTTTTGAACTTCTTCGCCTTCTATTTCGGTGGTATTTGCGTTGACTTTTCACGCTTCGCCTTATATTTCGTCGGTATTCGCGTTGACTTTTCACGCTTCGCCTTATATTTCGGCGGTATTTAGCTCTGCATTCCCTTAGGAACGACTTTTGAGCAGAAAACTTACACTGCGCTCCCTTAGGAACAGCTTTTTGTAGCTTCATCGTGCTCTGCATCCCCTTAGGGACGACTTTCGAGCTTCTCCCTGTTTTTTTTTCTCTCTGCACTCGATGGTGCATGCTAAGATTTTACATTTACATATCTTGGGGGATTTTTCCCTCGTAGGGCTGAATAAAAAAGGAGAAATTACAAACTATGGCCCCATTAAAACCTTTCTCCCCCTTTAGAAAGGAAAAGGGTGCCATAGGAAAAATGAAAGAGATTACATCAATTTATACATAATATCGCTGAAGCTCATCCGCATTCTAGGATCTAGGAATGTCGTTGCCGTCCATGTCCTTTAACCTGTAAGAACCGGGTCTTGACGAAGATACTACCAGAAAGGGTCCTTCCCACTTCAGCTGAAGCTTGCCTACTGTGTCAGGGTTGGCTACTCTCCGAAGCACCAAGTGTCCTGGCTTAATGTCTTTCAATCGAACTTTTCTATCGCGCCATTTGATTGTTTTGGCTTGATTTTTGTTGATATTTTCCACAGCCTGAAGTCTGGTCCCTTATATAGTATCTTTTGTGATAGAATAATTAGCTTCATCTTCGGCCGAAGCTACTGTTCTTATTGACCCCGCTTTAGCCTCTTCGGGGGTTATGGCTTCGTCATCGAACAATAACTTGAATGGTGTAAAACCTGTTGACCTTGATATAGTTGTATTGTGGCTCCACACCACTTTAACCAACTCATCTGGCCACTTTCCTCTAGGTTGATTGATGATTAACTTCATTATTCTTGTCATTATAATACCATTTGCCCTTTCAACTAGTCCATTTGATTCTGGGTGCCTGGCTGATGCAAAATGAATTTTTGTGCCAATCTGATCGCAGAAATCTTTGAAAGTTTTAGCATCAAACTGCGTTCTATTGTCCACAGTTATAGCCTTCGGCACGCCGAAGCAACAAACTATATTCTGCTAGAAGAATTTTTGAATTGTGGCCGAAGTTATTGTAGCCAAAGGCTTCATTTCAATCCATTTAGAAAAATATTCTACCGCCACCACAACATATCTCAAGTTGCCCTGTGCTGGTGGAAGTGGACCTAGCAAATCCAGGCCCCATCTTTGCAATGGCCAGGTTGGTTGTATTAGCTGAGTCAAAGCCGAAGGTTGTTTCTGATTCTTGCACATTTTTGGCAATTTTCACACTTTTGAACCAAATCTGCTGCGTCCGAAGCTACCTTCGGCCAATAGAATCCTTATCGGAAAACCTTTCCTAGAAGAGGTCTGGACCCAATATGAGATCCACACAATCATGCATGTATCGCCTTCATCAGTTCTATACCTTCAGTTCTGGATAAACACTTGAGAAGTGGGGAACAAACAACATGTTTATATAATTCCCCTTCTATTATGACATATGGTCTTGCTCTTGCTTCCATTCTTTTGTTATAAACCTCATCATCTGAGAGATGATTACCTTGGAGGAAAGATATAATCTCAGTCCTCCAATCTTCACTATGGACAGGAGATATTATGAGCACTGCTCTTTCGAGGAGTTCTACCGAAGGTGCTCTTATTGTCTCAAAAAACACTTCCGAAGGTAGAGGAAGCCCCTGTGCTGCTGACTTGGCTAGCAGATCAGCATGCTCATTTTCCCCTCTTGGAATATTCTTAACAGAAAATCCTTCGAAGGAAGCTTCAAGCCTTCGAACTGTGTCCAGATATCTCTCAAGCTTCGGATCTCTTGCCTTGCAACTCTTGTCAACATGACCAGAAATAACTTGAGAGTCGGTTTTGAGGACTGCCCTTCTTATTTCCATTGCCTTTAACTTTCGAAGTCCCAAAAGTAATGCTTTGTATTCAGCAATATTATTTGTACAGCTGAAATCAATCCTTGCTGCATAGCATGTTCTGACTTTGGAAGGTGCAACTAAGATAGCAGCCGCACCTGCACCAAAGGTTCCCCAGGAACCATCGCAGGAACACTATCTAGGCTTCGGCATCTTTATTTGCTTCTTCTTCCTGAGCCCCTGGCGTCCAATCAGCAATGAAGTCTACTAACGCTTGGGACTGAATTTGGATATATGGACATAGTTAATAGCAAATTCGTTAAGCTCCGTAGCCCACTTTCCAATCCTTCCAGTAGCTTCTCTGTTCCTCATAATATCCTTCAAAGGCTGTGATGAAGGAACAATTATGTGGTATGCTTGAAAATAGTGTCGAAGTTTCCTGGAGGCCATTAACACAGCATACAACACCTTCTCCAACTCTGTATAGTTTTTCTTTGATAAACTTAGAACTTCAGAGACAAAGTATACTGGGGCTTGCTTTTTAATTTGTCCTTCAAGCTTCTCCTATACAAGCGCCGCACTCACTGCAGAGTGCGAAGCTGCCACATACAATAGTAACAGAGCCCGTGGCGTAGGTGGAGTTAATGTTGTTAGATCAATCAAGTATTGCTTCAGCTCTTCGAAGGCCTTCTGTTGAGCTGGGCCCCATTTTAGACTTCGGCTGACTTTAGTATTTCAAAAAATGGCAAATTTCTTTCTGCTGATCTAGATATAAACCTATTTAATGATGCCAGTCTTCCTGTCAGCCGTTGGGCCCCCTTCTTTGTGCTTGGTGGTTCCATCTGAAGGATAGCTTCGATCTTGCTTGGGTTAGCTTCAATCCCCTTTGTTGAAACTAGACAGCCAAGGAACTTACCCTTATTCACTCCAAAGACACATTTTCTGGATTTAATTTCAGGCCAGCTTGCCTGAAATTAGCAAATGTTTCTTGCAGATCAGTAATGTGATTTTCTTGCTTCGTACTTTTTACTATGATGTCATCAACGTATGTTAGCACATTTCTACCTATCTAGGAATGAAGGACCTTGGCTGTCATTCTGCTGAAGCTTCCTCTAGCATTCTTGAGCCCCTCAGGCATCCGAAGATAGCATTAGGTGCCACTGGGAGTTATGAAGCTAGTCTTTGGCTCATCCTCCTTCTTCATCCATATTTGATGATATCCTGAGTAGCATTCCAGCAGACTCATAAGCTCTGAAGAAGCTGCTGCATCTACAAGAGAGTCTATTCTTGGTAATGGGAATTCGTCCTTTGGACAGGCCTTGTTAAGATCTGTGAAGTCAATACACATTCTCCATTTATCGTTGGACTTCTTCACCATAACAGTATTGGCCAGCCACTCTAGATATTTTACTTCTCTGATGACTCCAGCACTGAGAAGCCTTTTTACTTCATTCCGAGCACCTTCACCTTTATCATCAGACATTTTTCGAAGCCTTTGTTTTCTTGGCCTGAAGGATGGGTCGACATTGAGTGGATGTTCAATGACGTCTCTGTTAACACCACAGAGGTCATTGGCCAACCAAGCAAAAACATCTTTGTTGTTGAATAAAAACCTTATCAAAGTTTTCTCCTATTCTTTAGATAGTTGAGACCCCAGCAGTACCTTCTGCTCTGCTATGTCTTCACATAGAAGCTTGGGCTTCGGCTGATCAGCTAAAGCAGCATTCTCTCTTCTGTACTTATACTGTTCACAAGCTTCGGCTTCATCTATATTGTGAATTGCTTTTGAATCTATCCAGTTTCTTTCAGCCTTCCCGGCAGCTTCTTGACTGCCATGAATAGCAATGGGCCCTTGTTCCGAAGATATCTTCATGCATAGATATGCTGGATGGAGTATTGCTTCGAAAGCATTAAGTGTCCCATGACCAATGATTGCATTGTAGGGGTATTCCATATCAACAATGTCAAACACAACCTGTTTAGTCCTTATATTGTGGACAAAGCCGAAGGTCACTGGCATCGTGATTTTGCCGAGTGCTACAATTTGCCTTCCTCTGAAGCCACAAAGAGGGTGTGTAGCATCATGAATCTTGACCTCTGGCTCTTGCATCTGTCTAAAGGCCTTAGCAAATATGATGTCCGGTGCACTGCCTGTATCAACCAGAACATTGTGGACCAGAAAACCCTTGATGACACAACATATGACCATAGCATCATTGTGAGGGTAATCCTTGAGCTGAAGAACCTCCTGGGAGAAGGTGATTGGGATGTGGGACCATTTTGACTTGATGAAGGGTCCTTGCACCCCAAGATGCTGTACCCTTCTCTGAGCCTCCTTCTTCTGCTTCTTGTTGACCGGTTCTGAGCATGAACCACCTGTTATCGGGAGCACCAGCTTCGTAGCCGAAGCGACTTCAGCTTGATTGTTGAATGAAGCCATCAACTCAATAGTGGAAGTGAGTTCACCGGAGGTGGGCACCAATGTTGGGGACTTGTTCTCAAATGCTATGAATTAAGAACAAGGCAACACACAAGAAAAATGTTAAATGTTAATGTCCTTCGTCCTTCGAAGCATTATATCCATTAGGATATAATGATCTTCGGACAAAGGTTATGAAGAACATACCTTCATAAACATGACATGTGTAATTAGAGGATGAAGTTTATGAAACATAAGACAACAACATAAATAATTACATAGTATCAAAATATGAACATTTATTGTTAAATAATCATGAATACATGAAAGTTAAACTAAATTACATTTGTACCTTGAGCTTGACCGAATACGAAGATACAGATGCGATGCGAAAGCGTGAACAGTACGGGGGTACTGTTCACCTATTTATAGGCACAGGGCGCAGCCTATGTGAATTTACATTCATGTCCTCTACAAATGATTACAATTATTACACAGTTTATCATGGGTCGATTGGTCATCTCATCTTTAAGTCGGTGCATTTTGAAATATACTACGAAGCTTCCTGACTGGTAGCTTCGGCATTGTTCCTGTTCTAACCTTCCGAAGGTGTTTCTTCTCATAGGACCTTCGGCGACGAAGCAGACCCCCAACAACACTCCTCCCCAAGGGGCAAACTACCCTCGGCCGCATACACCGAGCCCCATTGCGGTACGATGGCAAAGCAAACTACACCTCAGTTCCTCTAATTAATTAGTTAAGGGCATCCCATTCCACCCTCATGGTTGTACTGTTATCCCGGGTGGTCATCCAACGAACCAGTCCTTACGGAGAGGCACTCGAGAAACCGCTCAAGCCCCCCTTAAATATCACAATGTCATCATCATATCCAAAGGTAAACATCGTATCATAAATAATCTCATCATGCACTATACCATGTCACAAAATTAGCGGCAAACATGTGTCGGTAAAAATAGGTTTTTGGCGATAGCTAGTCTGTCGCAACGTATTACCATCACAGTATCTGTCGGTATTTAGTATTTTGGTGTTAAACAAACTGTCGGCAAAAATGTCGAGCTATTGTGATAGACTATTTGTCGGTATAAATGATTAATCGTGACACAACGTCTGTCAGAAACAAATTGCATCGGATCATTTGTCAGCAATAATTGGGTTGGGACTTAATTAAAAAAAGACCAACGTATCTGTGGACTGACGCGCGCGCTGGCTGACTGATCTGTGGACCCACCTGGCGGCGCTCTAGACTCGCGATCGGCCGACCAACCGGGTATACCGTACGCAAATCCAAATATCTTCGTGCTAGCTCCAGCCTACCCTAGACTCCGCCGCCGCCAAGTGATCGAGGTCGTCGTCCTGCGCCATGGCCCTGTGGCCTCTATCAATCCGTCGCCGCGCGCCAAGGAGCGGGCTAATCATCACGCGTTGTCGTTGTTGTCATCGACTGCAGCCTCGTCTTCCCCCAAGCGGCAATATATGTTCGTCCCCAACTCCATCCACATGGAACACGAGGTGTGTCACCAGTCTTTGTTAGTGCGAGTACAAGAAATCTGGTAAGAATCCACGAATCTACGGCTGTCTTTGATTCGTGAACAAAGCGTGCTCTGATTTTTTGTAGTTACTGGATTGAGTATTGAGTCTTAGGGTTACTGTTGCAGCCGTCCAACCACTTCGATCTGGTCATCGCACTATTTCTTATTGCTATTTCAATGAAGGCACACAAAATAGCATAAGCATGACAAACAAAAGGCCAGATTAAGATTACCCTACCAATCTGTAGGTAAAATCATGATTACATTACTCACCTTTAGGAAGGGAGCCAGCTACTAGTAGTTATGTGAACTAGATAGTACTTGTCAGAAAAGCAACATTATCTGAACTATATAGTAGTAGATTGATTATGATATTCACCTTTAAGCAACAACATTGGATACAAAGCTGGTTGCACTACTGCTAGGAACATGTTTGTGCGCATGAAAAAACATTTAAGGAAGGTGAACATTGAATAGAGCTACATTCAAACTTCTGTTAGGATGTCAGTCTGGGACTCTGGGTACCTATCACTGATCTCCCCTTTTACAGATGGTACTGAAGCATGTTACTGTCGATTTAATCTCTTAGTTTCAAATCGCCTTGTTAGGTATTGGCCTAGTTAGTGTTCCATTTGAAAACCAATTGAGATGCTATTTCTTTTCGTTCCTATAAAGGCTATATTTGGTTATAAATATTCTCTATAGTTATGTTTTCTTACATAAATAAATAATGAACATTTTTTATGGTGTGGCTAAAATTTATTGTCTTAATTAAATTGTATGTAGGCATCTTTAATTATTGGTGTGAATCATTTTCTCATTCTTCATAATTATGGCCATTTGCTTAAATGAATAAGGTAATAAATAAGCTCAAATATTTACATACTTTGCATCATGTTGGATTTTTATATGTGCATCTGATCTAAATATGAAATTTGAAAACAGTTTTGTGCCGCAGCAACTTCAGCAAAAGGTAGGCATTTCATTTCGTGATGCTCATGCAGTCATGCAGCTAATAAAGCTATTCACAATGGGAGTTTTGTAGCACTCCTTCCAACGCTGACACATCATCGTAAGTGCTATGAAACTATTAGATGTGCATGAAACTACTATTGAGGATAGCCTATGAAATCACAATTACTGTTGGTAGAAGAACTCATTTTTCCAAGGGCATTTATGATCTTGCTGCTCCCAAGATCGATAATCCCAGCATGTTAGGTGAATCTTCTGTGCCCTAACAACAGTTTCTTTCTACTTGTTTCTTCCATTGTGCTTCTTGGACTGCACTAGTATTGTCAGATATTTAGATGACCCGAAAAAGAATTTGTTTTTAGTCGAGCTTTATATAATGATGATGATGGACATCTTCCAGCAAAAAAATAGTAGTTCATCTAAACCAAGAACTAGTCAATCTATACCAGCGGCATTGTGCTATAGGGTGTGGATAAGAGTGGGTGGATTCCATCAAATGCACACCTGTGTTTTTACAGTAATTCGTATTTCTCACAGTGCTGCAGCTTACAATCGCGAAGCTACACGCAAGAGCCTGCTGCGAAAGAAGGTAAAAACTGAAGCTCTGAGCATCAGCTAGATCTTTTCAGCACTGACTTCCCCAGGTTGCTGAACGCTGACACTTCGTTTTTGCCGATGCACATAGGCTTACATTCAGCAGCTTGAGAGTTGTAGGCTGAAGCTTTCGTAGATGGATCAGGACATGCAGCGAGCCCGTTCGCAGGCTCGCTTTCTACCACTTATGTTTTTCTGCCTGCTGAACTGTAACAGGACACCTGAGGTTCTGAATCAGTGAAAATCTAAACTTGTGTGCCCTGTTCTTTCAGGGCATCTTTCTTGTAGTAAGCACCATGCAGTTCCTACGTCAGTCCCCTATCTTTAGTTGATTTAGAAAGTAGTGTGGGCAGGCTGCCGGCGAGGGCAAGTACGTGCGGGCGACTACCGCGAGGACGAGTGCGGGCGGGCTACTGGCGAGGAGTGTGTGTCGATAGCTGGCGACAGCAGATTCTTGGATCACATCCATTGGTAAGTGGTAATCTCTAGCCTTAACTTTTCCATATTCTATTGATTAGAACTATCTTCACTAGGAAATCTACTTAATTCGGTTTTATATTTGATACTTGTAATGATTCCCCCTTTTCCACCATTTTTTCACCTATATTATGAAGCTGGGAAGGGTACAATCCATCTTATTATCTATTAAGGTACAACATGGATAAAAGGTGGATGAATGAACCTAGGTATATTTCTGACAATCCACTATAAACCATTATTTTGTGGTAGCACTTCCATATAAGTAGAGGAAATGGCACCAGACACAAACTATTTTCTTCATATATTTTCTTCATATAAAGTGTATGGTTAACAACTAGCTAAGATACTTTCTTAGACTTTAGAGCAGCTCTGTATAGTGCATTAATGAGTGGATGCCAATATTGATCAACTTAATAAATAAATAAAACAAGCTAGTAGCTCCCATTCGAGTTTGAATCCTAGATACTAGTGTTAGCATGCATGTCTTAATGATCAACAGGGTACGTGTATGCGTACGTGGTGCTGTATACCAGGCACCATGCATGATTACATTCACTACGTATGATTGTACAATGTTCACTTGCCCTCCAAGTATAAAGACAAAAAAAGAAACTTCAGTGATCGACTGTGTATGCATGCAGGCTGGATGCGAATTCCGCAGCTCTATTCAATCCTATTTTTTGTCATCCTTTACATGAAATATTTTGTGATTTACTTTCATCTGCAGTATCACCGAACTTTTTGCAATTTAATACTTTTATTAAACTTTCAGTTTGAATTTTCTGTTGTGAGTTTATAGACCTGTTGATATAGTAATTGACAAATTATCAAAATATGTTGTAGGGAAGGTGCTGGAAGCAAGGATCAGAGTGCTTGAAGTGTGTGAAAAAATGATTACTCGCATGCATGCTAGCCGTTGGCGTAACATCACCCAGCTGATGGAGAGATTTTAGTTTGCTAGCTAGATGAATCTTTAGACTTTGCATGTAATAGAACTGAAAGATCACTTCAGAATTTAGAAAACATGTATGCTATTATTTTTATATGTTCATCACACAAATTGTGTTCCAAAACAATATATGTTGGAATTCAATGTCAAAGATTGATCTCTTTCTTTTAGTAATCAAATTTCATATATTATGAGCTACATATTATTCAAGTTGTCCTGCAATGTGCATCATAATCAGTTTATTATTTGTTTCATTAGCATATATTTGTATACATGATTTTTTTTAAACTGCACATAGGGAATAACATCAGACAATCTGTCAGTATATAGACTTTTAGCGACACACAAGTCGTTGGCACAAGAATATGTCGACAAAAATTTGTCCGACGGCAAAGATATGTCTGTCGGCAATAACATAAACATTGCCGACAGATAGTCTGTCGGTAGATCTATGTCTGTTGGTAAAGGTTATTGCCGACAGGACTTTCGCCGACACACATTATCTGTCGGCAAAGCTCTTTACCGACGGACTGTGCGACTGCTATTTAGGTGTTTTACTAACAGACAATCCGTTGGCAATATTGTGTCATGGTGTAGTGGGAGTGCGCTCGCAAGGGCCGCCGCGGGCAGTGGAGGGCGCACGCTGGGGCCGTCGCAGGTAGGGGTGCCGCACCGGGAGGTTGGGCCACGAGCAGGCACCTCCGCGCCGAACACTACACCATGACACATTATTGCCTACGGACTATCTGATGGTAAAACACCTGAATAACGTCTCACAGTCCGTCGGTAAAAAGTTTTAACGACAGATAATGTGTGTCGGTGAAAGTCCTGTCGGCAATACGCTTTACCGACAGACATATATGTACCGACATACTATCTGTCGGCAATGTTTATGTTTTTGCCGACAGACATATCATTGCCGTCAGACATACTTTTGCCGACAGACATATATGTGTCGACGGCTTGTGTGTCGCTAAAAGTCTATATGCCGACATATTGTCTGATGTTATTCCCTATGTGCAGTTTAAAAAAAATAATCCATGCATACAAATATATGCTAATGAAACAAATAATAAACCGATTATGATGCACATTGCAGGACAACTTGAATAATATTTAGCTCAGAATATATGAAATTTGATTAGTAAAAGAAAGAGATCAATCTTTGACTTTGAATTCCAACATAAATTTGTTTAGAACACGATTCCTGTGATGAACATATAAAAATAATAGCATACACGAATTTCCTAAATTTTTGAAGTGATCTTTCAGTTCTATTACATGCAAAAGTATAAATATACATCTAGCAAACTAAAATCTCTCCATCGGCCGGGTGTTACGCCAACAGCTAGCATACATGCGAGTAATCATTTTTTCACACTTCAAGCAATATGATCCTTGCTTCCAGCTCCTCTTCCTACAACATAATTTGATAATATGTCAATTATTGTATCAGCAGGTCTATAAACTCCCAACAGAAAATACAAACTGAAAGTGCAATAAAGGTCTATTAATACATATATTTATGTAATGAATGCACATGATTACAAAGAAGGGAAAATATCCAATGCAAATGATGGAGAGGTGCATATATATAGTGCACATATACAATCTCAGTCATTGATCTCTGATCCAACAAATGATCTCGCTTGCATCGTCGTAGAAGATGTGATGGTTCAAGCCGGGCGCCTTCAAGCTGGTGGCCTTCAAGAATTCATTTCATAGTGTTTTTTTCAGAGATTGTATAGAGTAGTTCATGAAGCTATTTCAACATGGAAGTGATTGTACAGATTGTATAGAGTAGTTCCTGAAGCTATTTCAACATGTGTGAATGAATGATTTATGTGTACAGATTTTAGATTCCTAGTATCAATCGAGTTCCTGAAGTTATTACAGATTTCAGATTGCAGATTTCAGATTCATGTCTACTACCTGATTGTTGAAGAGATGCATCAGTGAATGGCTTGAAACCAGAAAATGTATCAACCGAGTGGCTGAACAGAACTGAGCAGAACTAAAATGATCGAACCGAACTGAGCAGAAATGATGTACTGATGAACAAATCTGAGCAGAAATGATGTACTGAACAGAACTGAACTGAACTGAGCTGAAGTGATGTACTGAAGAGCTGCAGCAAGAGAAGGATTGCAAAAAAACAGAAACATGACTTTGGGAGAAAAATAGCTGAGAGCAATGCCACCTAGGAGGTTTGGTATAAACCGAGTTCCTGAAGCTATTACAGATTTCAGATTTCAGATTTCATATTTTAGATTCATGTCTACTACCTGATTGCTAAAGTGCTGCATCAGTGAATGGCTTGTAACCAGAAAATGTATCAACCGAGTGGCTGAACTGAACTGAACTGATCGAACAGAACTGAGCAGAAATAATGTACTGATGAACAGAACTGAGCAGAAATGATGTACTGAACAGAACAGAACTGAACAGAACTGAGCTGAAGTGATGTACTGAAGAACTGGAGAAGGATTGCGAAAAACAGAAACAAGACTTCGGGAGAAAAATAGCTGAGAGCAATGCCACCTAGGAGGTTTCCTAAAGCACCAGCAGAAGAGCCAAACATCCAAGCAAACAATTATGATCCATTGCAAACAATTACATATTAGAGACAAGAATTTTCTACAAAATCAGAGAATGATTCAGATGCACAGTTATGCAATAGTACCATTCACTCTGTTTTTAATCCATCTCTACACTTATACACAACTATATATGAAGAAAATATTTACCTGCTGCTGCTGTAGAACCTTGGGTCAATGTTGATTTTTTGTTACGACTCATCTAAAAATACAGAACATTAGAAGCTTGTTCTATTAATTACATAAATAAAATACAAGGTTGTAGTATTACCTTGTTCGTTGGCCATGCAACGGGCATAAAAAGAGCATCCCCCATACTCTCTACACCTAAGTATGGTCGTGGTAGAGTAATTTCCCTTTTTAGCACACGAGTCACAAAAACCTGTGTAAACTCCCTTCCAAGAGGAACATCTGCAACCTTAGTGGTTGGGTCGGTTGAGATAATATTAGCTATTGCAACAGGAACTTCTGATCTCATCATAGAATATAATATGACTTCTTTACCAACCTAATAAAATATGTGAAGTAAGATTACAAAGTTCAAATAATAATGAAACATAAATATGAAGTGATAGATGAGAAATCACCATCTTCAATACTTCTGTCCTTCAGTTCTGGGTTCTCAGCAACAGCTTCTTCAAATTTATTCTTAAGAGGACCACACATATATTATATTTTGTTCACTTATATTTTAATTATTACATAAATCAAAAATATGTGTGTACTCACAATGAATATTTCTGCTCCAGGTAGAGGCACAATATCCCCTTCTTTGTTCTTACGCGTGTGTGTTCTAACATATATTTCATCTCTTCTCGCAGGGCGTCCTTGTTGCTCGGCCTACAATAAAACATGATTTGGTCCAGTAATTGACTAGAATTTTCATAAATTAAACTAATGATTATACAAACTAGTGATTATAATTTTTTTACCAGTTCATGCCCCACACGAGCATAACTCTTGCTGCCAGCTGCATGCGACATAGTCAGCTTTGAACGGTTATCTTTACCTCTGTTTGTACGAACCTACAACATAAATATGAATCTATCAAAACAATAATACAAATTCATTCATACAATAGTTTAATGAAGGTTTATATCTCAAAAAAGCAATTCAAAACAAATCAGCATGTACCTCGGCTTCTGGAGACATCCAATAAGTTATCAACCACTCCCAATCAGATTCTTTCACCCTTTCATCCCTTTTAGCAATAAGCTCTTCAAAACTCAATGTTTCATCAAAATATTTGCTCTTTAGGTCAGCCTTAAACTCTCTCCACTTTTTTGCTGCAGATGTTATAACATAATCTATACCAGATTCATCCACTTCATAGTATTCCTGTTTCAACAAAAATGTAGTTGATTACCAAATCTACTGACAATAGGCTAAGCCAAATTATCTCACTAAATCAGATTACCTTCACTTTTGTCCATAACTCAAACTTCTTTTTAGAATCAACTAGTCTCCAATCCTCACAAGAAACCGGAATATTTTTCCTCACCAAAGTTCCTATGAAATTACCAAACTCTTTGCTGTTCCTACCAACTGGTTGTCCATATTCATTAAGGGTAATGCAGATTTTAGGCCCACCACTACTTGAATATATGTTCTTCTTCAAGGTTGGGCCCCTTCCTTTCCTTATATTTTGATGCCCAATAGGTTGCTCTGCTTATTACAGGAGATCAAACAGATGAAAACCTTTCTAGATAACTATTTTCAAAATTGCTATAATAAATTTAAAGTTTGTTTGATTTTTACCTTCATCATTGATGGGATTTTCAGATTCTTCATAACTATTTTCAGAAGTACTATCCTCGTGGTTATCATCAACAATATCCCTTTCAGTCCTTGATCGCAAAGTAGGACCATTAGTTGAAGCTGCTAATGTCCTTGTCTACACACAAAGAAATGAAAACATTACTAATCGTCAAGACATGAGGAGTACATGCCCGAGTAATAATGAGAGAATCAATAGATCTAGCATGCGAAATTGTATGTGCATGTTTAAACTAATTAAAGATCATCTAGATACAAGCAACATAGCACAAATTCAGACTTGGTCAAACTTAGAGTAGTTGAACTTAGCACAAATTCAGACTTGGTTTCTCTGCCGATTGTAAGTGTTAATGATTTCTTTGCAGAATTGGTCAAACTTAGAGTAGTTGAACTTAGCACAAATTCAGATTCATTATATTTCAATGACACGTATTTCTGAAGTTTCAGATTGGTTAATAACTGAATTTTAATTCAGTTCTGAAACCCGAATGGCAGCAAGTTGCCCAGTTTGGAGCTCTATGATAATTAATTTATGGAGATTTTGGTTAAGAGTTATGTAGTAAAGTCAAAGTCCATATGAAGGGGAACAATGTTTATGCAAAGGGTTGACTTGTTACTGTGTAGAATTTGGAGAAAAAGGCGTGACAAAACCCTCTGTCAGACTCAGTGTGATGCTGTTTCAGATTTCTGAAACTGAATTTTCAGTGACATTGGCTGTACTTTGGGGCACTGTAACTTTTGATCCTTTCATTTTTGGTCTTGGACTGCTGCAACAAACTAATAGAGCTATAGTTGGAGAATGCTTTTGGTTGAAAGGGATGGGTTTGTTGCCATGGTGATTTGTGCAATAACAAGGCTTGAATAGGGAGGTGCAGATGGTGCAGCAGGGCTGTTTCAGTCACGTTCAGAGTTTGGTTTGGAAACTGAACAAGATCATCCCCTGCTGCTCGCCCTTGTTTGTGTTTATAGACTGAGATGTGTATGGGATGGATGCCTGATGTCTAGAAGCCTCACTCCCAACTGAAAGTATCTAGTTTTGGATATTTGGTTTCTAATGCATGTCATTTGATTTATTCTTTATTTTTCCATTTTGCTACAGAATTCTTAGTCCAAAACCACAAGAATTTGCTGCAACAAGACTCTAAACTGATCACTAACACTGAAATTCAGTCTCTGCCAGATACTGTTTCGAGTCTGAAAATTCAGACTACACTAACTGCGCTGAACTTCTTTAGTTCGACTAGCAGAGCCAAATTCATCTTTCTTTTGCTCCCATTTTTTATAGGGACAGAGCTACCTCCCTACATCAAACTTGCACACTAATATATGTTCTTCAACTCTTCTTATAAAGATATGGCTTAATACTCCAAGGATCAAGCACTAGAGAGCTCCAAAGTTGAGCCAAACACACAATGTCTGTGTGCTGAAACAAGACTAAGTCTGAATTTCAGATTTAGCACATTGAATCTTTGAACTACTGTTACTGTCAGTTCCAACTGGTTTCAGTGGCATTACCCTTAATCCAACTTGCACACCAAAGTATGGTCTTCCACTTTGGTACAACACTCACAGCCCAGAACTACATGGATCAGCCCTTAAGGAGTATCCCAAATTTGCTTCAGACTGAAAAATCAGCAGGACTGAATTTAAGTCTGATTTTCCAAACTGAACACTACATCTTTAGACTCCTTTTTATACCAATTCCATATAGATTTAGAGCTTCAACACTTAATAAAAGTTGTTCTCCTATAGTTAATCTACAAGTTTACTATAGCAACCTTTTGCCAAAACCCCCCAGATTAAATCATACAGGAGTCCAGAAATAGGTAAAGCAAACTGTTTTTAGCTGAACCAAAACTGTATCAAGTTGGAAATCTGCAATTTACTCCAAATTTCTCTTCAAAACTTGAAAATCTCAACACATGAAATTTGCTTGGTTTTGGAAACTCTGTAACTGTACTATTGAATTAAATGTAAAAAACATGAACTTATTAAATAGGGAAATATATTAACCTTATGTTTCTTATTGGCTCGATGTGATCCATTTCCTTCTTCATTAACCATAGTACTAGGTACATGGAGATTAAGAGATCTCATCCTCTTCATATTTTCTTTTATGTTGGCAGCCCTTTGTAGTTCATATTCATTGACCTCCGTTTCTTTACCCATTCCTCTTCCTCTTACAAACTTTCCTCCTGAATCAAGACATAAAGAGATTACAATCAAGACAAAGAGATTACAACGTAAAATGAAACATTTTTGCGTAAACAGATATAAACATATCTTGCTTGCTAGGTTGGTTTTCGGCAATCATTATTCCATCTATATCAGTCCTAACACAACTACCACCAATAGATACATTAACTTGTGTGTTTGCATCCAAATCTGGCAAGAAAGAACCTATTTCTGTACTATCGTCTAGCCTTTCTTCCATATCATACATGTCACGTTGTTTTGACTTTAAAACAGCAAACTAATCAGCATCAATAGGATCTTGCACATAGTAAACTTGAGTTGCCTGATATGCAAAAATAAATGGCTCATCTAATTCCTTGTCACTGGTATTGAATAAATGCTTGAAGTTGACCATTGTCACCCCAAACTTGTCTATTTTGACCCATTTGTCTCGTACTCGGTTATCAATCCAATCACATTTGAACAATACTATTTTTCCCTGGTGATGGTAGTTCAGCTCAAGAATGTCTTTTATAACACCATAATAAGTTTTGCTCATTGATACTGGGTTATTATTGTTTGTCCCATCAAAACTTGTTGCATGTGCAACTAGGGCTACACCACTACACTGCACTGACCTACCCACATCATAAGAATGTGTATGGAAATTTATCCCATTTATAGAATAACTATCATAAGAATGTGCAACCATGTTAGGCTCCTTAGCTAATATTGTTATCTCCTCATGTACTTCCTCACTCGTTGTTTCCACCTGATGATATTGAAGATTGTTATTGTACTAAAAAAATAATGTGGAACTATATTCTATATAAACATTTTCCTAGATACTTACGTGTGACTTAAACCACTCATGAAAAGTCTCATAGTGTAAACGACTGATTGCTCTTTGATTTTGATGACCAGCAGAGTAAAGGTATTCTATATGTTTACTAAACAAACATTATAATTTAGTAATCATGAAATAAATGGATGATATTGATTATAAAATATAATGTTCAACTTACTTCAAGTAAGGCTCTATATGGTCATAGTTGAACAAGACATATCTATGTGCTTGAAGCCATGTTTTGTGGTCTAATGTGACACTACGCTTACCAACCAATCCACGACCTATGTTATGGAAGAAAGGGGTGGTATTGATTAAATCAACATCCAAGCCATCATCATTTCTTTTTTTCCGGTTAAATCTAGTTTCACAATGTAAATAGCGAGAACAGAATGTGAGACTCTCATCAAATAGATAACTTTCTGCAATTGACCCTTCTGGGTGACTCCTAGTGCGAACATGGCCCTTACATCTCATTAAAAACCTATAAAGGAGAAATGGCATATATGTTAAACCTCCCTTTGAGTAAAACTAAGTTTAATTTATTTCTAAAATATATCAAAATTTACCTCTCCACTGGGTACATATTACGAAATTGAACAGGGCCAGCAATTCTGACTTGAGTAGGGAGATGAACCATTAAGTGTACCATAATATCAAAAAAGGATGGCAAGAATATAATCTCAAGAATGCTTAGAGTCTCATCTATTTCTGACTCTAGCTTATGCATATCGCTTATATGAATAACTGGCGAATAGATTTGCTTGAAAAAATTGCTCACACGAATCAGTGCAGCACTAACTATTTCTGGTAAAATCCTTCTCACAGCAAGTGGGAGTAAATACTGTAACAGAACATGGTTATCATGGCTCTTTAGCCCAACAAGCTTCTTCTCCTTCACATCCACATTGTTTCTTATATCTGATGCATATCCATCTGGAAATTTTACTCCTTTCAGTACCTCACAAAATAACGTCTTCTCAGATGCACTCATTGTATATGATGCTGGTGGTAAATATAACTTGTCACCCACTGGAATAGGATGAAGCTTCAATTTGAATGCCTAGGGACTAAAGATCCAAACGATATTTCAAGTTATCCTTGGACTTCCGTTGAATGCCTAGGAGGGTGTTGACAATGTTATCACACACATTCTTCTCGATATGCATGACATCTAAATTATGTCGTAACATTAAATCCTTCCTAATATGGAAGCCTAAAAAAATAGACCTCCTTTTCCATATGATAGTAGGCTCCCCTTCCTTCTTTTTTGCTTTCTTTTTATGTTGGCAACCTTTCCCATGCACTGTGTGCATATTCTTTGTTTGCAATAAAACTTCCTCTCCAGAAAGTGGTCTAGGCGCTGGCCTGTCCTCAACTTTACCATCAAACGAATCTAGATCAAATCTATATGGATGGTTTGGGCCCAGGAATCTACGGTGTCCCATATAACAATTTTTTGTACCTTGTTTCAATCGTAGAGAACATGTATATGAGTGGCATTCAATACATGCTACTTCACCTGATGTAGTACATGCTGCAATGTACCCTAGGCCTGGATAATCAGATATGGTCCATATTATTGCAGCACGTAATTGAAAATACTCATGCTTTGCAGAATCATATGTTCTCACCCCTTCAACAAACATATCTAGCAGATCATCAATTAGTGGCTCAAAATAAACATCTATATCACTACCAGGAGATCTATAGCCTAGAATGAGCAATGAGATAATGAAATTCGTTTGCTTCATACACAACCATGGTGCAAAGTTATATGGGATGAGAATAACAGGCCAAATGCTATAACTAACATTCATGGACCTAAACGGATTAAAACCATCTGTAGCTAAAGCAAGTCTAATGTTGCGACTGTCAGAAGCAAACACTGGGTGCTTTTGGTCAAAATCCTTCTAGAGAGGTGAATCTGCAGGATGCCTTAGTAATCCATCTTGTATACGCTCCTCATCATGCCACCTCATGTCACTTGCTATCTTAGATGACAGAAATAACCTCTGAAGCCTTCTTTTTATTGGAAAATAACGAAGAACTTTGCATGGAACCTTGTGTACACGTTTTCCATTTAAACTTATCCTTTTTGATTTCCAGCGTGACCTTTCACATGTGGGACATGCATCATACTTAGCATACTCCTTCCTAAACAAAATACAATCATTTTCACATGCATCAATTTTGATATACCCGAGTCCTAGACACTTAATTACTTTCTTTGCTTCATTGAAATTTTTTGGCAATGCCAAGCCATCAGGGAAAGCCTCCATTAGTAGATCTAGTAGCATATCAAAACTTTTATCTGTCCACCCTCCAAGCAATTTCAAGTGAAGAATTCTTATTAAGAAATGCAACTTTGAGAACTTCTTACACCCTGGGTATAGGTCTTGGGTATTATCTATCGCTAACTGATTGATGGCTTCTAAATCTACATCAGTTTCATATAAACCATCAGATACTTCAAAATCCCCTTTATCATCTAGACCACCAGCTAAGTCATGAACCAAATTGGCTATGTCATCTTCATCTGAATTGTTTACAGCCTCTGTATCAGTGTAGTCATGACTATTAATAGTCACAGAGTCTCTTTCCCCATGATAAGTCCACCTTTTGTATCCCTCTTGAAAGCCATCACATATCAAGTGCGCACGAACTTCATTTTCATCTTTCCATAGAGAATTAACACATTTTCTACATGGACATAGAATTTTGTTTCCACTTATAGAATTGCTAAACGCAAACTCAATAAATCCAACTACCCCATCTATGTAGACCTTCGTGTGCCTATAAATATTAGGTACAATAACAATATGTTGGTCAAAGGTGATTACTACAAAATAATGGTTTATAGTACATTGTTAGAAATATACCTAGGTTCATTCATCCACCTTTTATCCATGTTGTACCTTAAAAAATAATAAGATGAAATGTACCCTTCACAGCTTCATAATGTAAGTGCAAAAAGGGTGGAAAAGGGTGAATCATTACAAGTATCAAAGATAAAAGCTGAATTAATTAGTTTTTTCCGGTGCAAATCAACAGGAGATGGAAAAGTAACAAGTAAAGATTACCACTGATCAATGGATGTCGTCCAAGTGTTGTTCACGCACTTCTCCTTCAGGTGGTCCGGCGCCCGCCCTCGTCCTCGCTAGCAGCAGCAGTAGACTTATGCCAAACACAAATAAATATCTTCAGTTCTTCACCATAAATTTTTTATCACAAATTTACAATGGCACTAATAAATATTCTGAAACCTGAACTATCTTTCTTCAGTCTTGGGCACCAGCAGCAGACTACACCACGGCACGATCACAGAGCACAGCGTTGGGCGGTGCTGCGGTGGTCGATGGGGGAGAGACCGGAGGAGGACGCGTCGGCGCTGGGCGTGCACCGTCGCCTGTGGTCGAAGTCCAGAGATGGTGGCGCTTCCGTTTCGATTAGCTGAGCAACAAGAGATCAATGATCCTACAGGAGCAAGAACACGTCTGCGCACCACAGGACAGGCGGCTGGAGGTCCGATTCTCAAGGGGCAAGAACAGGGCTAAGTAAGACGGCGTCGGGGGCAGCAGCGCGGTGGTTTATGGCGGCGCGGTGGTTTAGGTTTTTGGCAGCGGCGCGGTGGTTTAGAACTCACGGATAGGAGAAGATGCGTACAGAATAACAGAGAGCGCTTCGGCCAGGGAAAACGATTCACTAATTTATTCCTATAGATCTTACTTCTTAAAAATATTTCTCCACCATGTAACACAAGCGAACTCTAGCTTAGCTGGTTTGAGTTGTTGCTTTGGAGCAATTGATGCCAAGGTTCGAATCCTGGGTTTCTCTTTTTTTGTTGCCTTTTAGGCTTGTAGCGTGCTGCCCAAAGGCCAGGGCGTGGGCAGGAGCTTAATTGGTACAGCCGTACAACATATACACTTATATAAATATATTAGTTGAAATTTAGTAATTACTTAAATATATTAGTTGAAATTAATTTATTAATTACTCAAGACATTCATGTACCGACAGATGATCTGATGCTATGTTTTCCCGACAGGTGGTGTGCCACGCATAACCATTTATACCGACGGATGAACCGCCACAATAACTCGAAATTATTGCCGACAGATTTGTTGACGCCAACGCAATAATTACCGACAGATAGTTTGATGGTATTATTTTGTGACATACTTGCTGTCGCCAAACATCTATTTTTACCGTCAGATGTTTGACGCTAAAATTGTGTCATGGTGTAGTGGAACAGCGGGTGCACCGGGGACGGGGCGCTATGCACAAGGGAGCCACGGGTAGGGGGTGCCGCGCCGGGAATGGGGCGCACCGCAGAGGGGGCACCGTGCGCAGGGGAGGAAGAGAGGAGGGAAGGGAGTAGAGGGAGGGGAGTTACCACAAGTACGACGAACGACATCAACCACAGCTCTCCGGTGATCCAAGTGATGGCAGGGAGAGAGGAGGAAGAGGGAGATGGGTGGTTCCTCTCTTCCTATATCGTGGGTGTGAGGGATAGAGGAGGGGAGGGTGGTTGGGCGCGCATGGGGGGAGGTGGCTAGGCCCGGCCACGCTGGAGTCGCTTCTCCTCATCTCTAATCGATTTCGTTTCTTTCTTATTACATTCACTCACCGAATCGATTCCTAAACAAAATGGATGCACACCTAGTCACGACATCAAACAAAAATAAATATGCTCCAGCATGATGCAACAACAATATCACCTTAGGGTTTTGCTTATACATAGTGTGACAGCCCTCCCAAGTTATCGGGCCCACATGCACCAATCCTTGCCATTAACGGCCTCAGATGGCTATGCACTTATACTAGGTAACTTAACGAGGCTATCACGAGTTCAACAATTTGAACTCATTATTCCAAGGATCTCCCACATTTATGCATATTACAGTAATCACATACGATACACACACACTTCGGAGATAGAGCAGAAGACTTTATAAAACATTCTTTATATTTCCCAAAACTCAAGTTTTACATCATAGAAAGAGTAATATTTATTACGAGTCCTGATATACTCAAATTGCATAACTTATTACAATAGCAGGAAGGCTAGGAACCCTCCAAAGCTTATACATAAGCCTAACTAATCCTCCTTCAGAACTAGAAACGCCCTCCAGCCTTAGGAACACCTAGAGTACTTCTTATCACATGTAACAACATGTGTTCGAAAACCCTGAGTACGGAGTGTACATTCGCAAGTCTTGCCCGACTAAGGAAAAATGACTCTCAAGGATATGCTGGTTAAATAGGAATCAAGGAAAGGCTTGAGCAAGAATCAACTTAGATACTTTTGCAGAAATAGCTTACTAAAGTGAGTCCTTACTTTCAATATTTTAACACCGAATTTGTGGCGGAACCGCCCGAATTATTCCAGCTTAAGTGCCCAAGTCACACCCGTAAGGGCAGCAACACACTTAAACCGGAATAACCCGTCAGTCCCTTGGATCTAGTCCGACAAGGCCACTTATCCAGGATCGAATACCACTAGCTCACTCGAAGGTGAGGCACAGAGAAATACAATAAAGCATAATACCACAAATTTAAGAAGCACCATTAGTGATTACATTATCGGAGTTTCAGAAATAATAGCCATAAATTTTAATGCAGCGGAAATAACTAACGGAGAAAACCGAGTAACATGGCGAAACCTGGCCACGCTACTCCTCCTGGTCCTCTCCTGCGGAAGCAATAACCCACTCGACCGTCTATCCCGGGTGGCAGGGATGGAGGCCAAGTCACACCTGCAACCAATCATCCTAAGGAGTACCTGCAAAAATTATGCCACAAGCAAGGCTAAGTATACTAATACTCAGCTAGACTTACCCGGTGTGAGGAGTCTACTCCTCTACCTCTAGACATGGAGCTGTTTGGCTGAGGGGTTTGGTTTGCCAAAAGCACTAGCTGAGTTCATAAATCAAGTTTTAGCTTGTCAAGTTTTAGTGTGACTCTCTTAAGACTAAATGTATACCTATCTAATCATACATGGTATCAAACATTTAGCAATCAATAACTTTTGCCAAGTCATCTCATTTCCACTTGTTACTCAATGTAGCAGCATGGATCAAGCAGTCTCATTAGCTGCGAGAAGCAGACGATTCGAATCGAGTTTCAACCTTGCAAGGTAAACCTAAACACACGACATGGCGAGGCACTCCTGTCCCCACACACATCAACCGTCCCCATCGATTCCCCGTCAGCAGATCAGGGCTCACTGCCTTGGCGTACAATGCCTCACTGACCCCGACTGCCGTCGTGCAGTGACCGCACTTGTACCCACCATAACCGGAATGGGAGACCACGTCTCAGGTCGCGTGAGGGGATATGTCCACTACCAAGTTCACTCAGGTACTAGGCTTACCGATTTACCATATTTCTCGGCATGTGCTTAGTACGTTCAAACGCTTGACTCACGGTACCACACCTTAATCCTTATTCCAATTTTTATCCCGTGGACAACCAATCCCCATAGATTGTTGTCCACAAACCAACATCATTATGATAAGAAAGTGTATACAACCAATTCCCTGATCTCGCGCGAGTGCTAGAAAAATCACTCGACTTCTACCGAAATCCCTAATTAATAAAGCAGCTACTCGGCCTAGCATACTAGTATTCATCTCAATAGGATTCCTGAGATCATGCAACTAGGGTTTCAAACAACTCCTACACTTAAGTGCACATTCAACCCTACAATCATTAAGTGTATTAAAATAGCATAATAAACAGGTTATACATAAAACCGGGGCTTGCCTTTAATTTAACACTTAGGTAGTGTTTGCTGGGGGAGGTGCTCGCTTGGCGAGCATCCATTGGTTAAGTCCATTCTTCAGGTCGCCCACCAACTGCATCTTGTGGTTGGCACCACATCACTTGCTCGATCATCATCTCTCGGTCCTAAATGAGATGCAAGATGCATATGTATGAATATAATGAAAGTAACACAAGATATACAAAGACACAGTGGCGAACTAAATATTAAATGGGAAGACATCGCAACGACTATACGCAAGCGCTAGACATTCGTACGTTATCAGCGTTCAACATTAACACTATTAAAAAGATGACAACATTTTATTTATTTACGCAACATGACCACGACATCACAAGTACACGTATTTACTACGCTCACCTTAATCGTTCATTTGTTGTTCTATTGACCGTACAAGAGCAACCAATACAATGTAAGTTTAAATAGGACCTAGGCATTCATGTCTATGAACTCCTATATCACAATCAACTAGAGAAGAAACATATAAAATAGGACACTTAGTGATGTAGCTGAGGTGCCCGATCTTTCGGCGAGTAGAGATAATTCCGATTTGGCGGAAGATGACCCTTGCGATCCGACTACGACGAGCAAGCCCGAGGCGCCAATGCAATCGCTGAACCAACTCCCTGTGGTTACCGACCTTGCTGATGCGAGATCGGCCTGATCACGAAGATCGTTTCCTGTGCGCAATCGAAGAACGAACAAGAAAAAGATGCGAGCAATCTAATCTATTACTCGAGGGTGGAGTTCTGAATACACGAAGACAGCGCAGATTTGCGCGTGTTCGAGAGTAGCTAAAGCTAACGTAAAACAAAACTCAAGAAATAAAGGAGGCGCAGCTCCTGGATAAATAGAGAGGGGGCAGCAGCCCCTAGGGGCGGCCAACCCTAGGTCGTCCATTATGGGCCGCAGTTGGGCTGGTCGTCTATTCTTCCGGGCCTTCGTTCTTTAACAGCATGATGTAGTTCAATTCTCTTGCACGGGCCCGAGTCACTGGCCCAGGTGGAAGGGGTGGCGCCTGGACTGGGGAAGATGGTGCCTGGGCTGGAGAAGGTGCTGCTGGTGTAGATGTGCTCGTGTTGGTGTTGATGTCCTCATCATCCTCACCTTCTTAAACTGAAGTCAGTCCTCGACGGCAACTCCTCGTCTTCTCCCGCATACGGTTTCAAATCTGCAACATTAAAACTAGTGGAAACACCAAACTCCGCAGGCAGGTCAAGGGTATAAGCATTATAATTAATCTTGGTTAGTATCTTAAAAGGACCAGCAGCACGAGGCATCAATTTAGAACGACGTAAAGTAGGAAAACGATCCTTTCTCAAATGCAACCAAACCATATCACCAGGTTCAAAAGTAACTAGTTTCCGGCCTTTACTACCAGTAATCTGATATTTAGCATTAGCAGCAGCAATGTTTTGTTGAGTTTGTTCATGGAGATTAATCATTTGTTCAACATGTGCAAGAGCATCTATGTGTGGGGCGTCCGCAGCATCAAGCGAAAACTAAAGCAATAGGCGCCCTAGGAATGTAACCATAAACAATTTGAAAAGGGCACATCTTTGTAGAAGAATGGGTTGCATGATTATAAGCAAACTCAACATGAGGCAAGCAATCCTCCTAACGTTTCAAATTTTTGTCTAAAACAGCCCTAAGCATGGTAGACAAAGTTTCGATTAACTACCTCAGTTTGACCATCAGTCTGAGGGTGACAAGTGGTGCTAAACAGCAATTTAGTTCCCAATTTATTCCACAGAGATCTCCAAAAATCACTCAGAAACTTAGCATCACGATCCGAGACTATTGTATTGGGAATACCGTGCAAACGAATAATCTCTCTAAAAACAATTCAGCAACATTGCTAGCATCATCAGTCTTATGACAAGGTATGAAATGAGCCATTTTGGAGAATCGACCAACAACCACAAAAATGCTATCCCTCCCCTTCTTAGTTCTAGGCAATCCCAAAACAAAATCCATCGAAATATCAATCCAAGGGGAAGTAGGAACAGGCAAAGGCATATACAAACCATGGCTGTTCAACCGTGACTTAGCTTTCTGACAAGTAGTGCAGCGTGCAACAAGGCGCTCAACATCAGCGCGCATCCGAGGCCAAAAGAAGTGGGCAGCCAACACCTCATGTGTCTTGTAGACGCCAAAGTGCCCCATGAGACCGCCTCCATGTGCTTCCTGTAACAACAAAAGACGAACCGAGCTAGCTGGAACACACAGCTTGTTAGCGCGAAACAGGAACCCATCCTGTATGTGAAATTTGCCCCATGGTTTCCCATTAATACAATGGCCAAAAGCATCTTTAAAATCAGCATCATCAACATATTGATCTTTCACAGTGTGCAAACCAAAGATTTTAAAATCTAACTGTGACAGCATGGTATAGCGACGAGACAAAGCATCAGCAATAACATTGTCCTTCCCGTTCTTGTGTTTAATAATGTAAGGAAAGGACTCAATGAATTCTACCCATTTAGCATGACGACGGTTCAGATTTGTTTGGGTACGAATATGTTTTAAAGCCTCATGATCAGAATGGATTATAAACTCACGATGCCAAAGATAGTGATGCCATGTATGCAAAGTGCGCACTAAAGCGTAAAGCTCCTTATCATAAGTAGAATATTTCAGACTAGCACCGCTTAATTTTTCACTAAAATAAGCAACTAGTTTTCCTTCTTGTAACAAAACAGCACCTAGCCCAATACCGCTAGCATCGCATTCAAGCTCAAACACTTTATTAAAATCAGGCAATTGCAATAGGGGAGCTTGGGTTAACTTATCTTTCAAAGTGCTGAACGCTTCCTCCTGGGAATCACTCCAAGCAAATGGCACATCTTTCTTTGTAAGCTCATGTAGAGGCGCTGCAATGGAGCTAAAATCACGAACAAATCTGCGGTAGAAACCGGCAAGTCCAAGAAAGCTCCGAATTTGTGTGACCGTCGTCGGTGTAGGCCACTCCCGAATGGCAGCAATCTTGCTGCTATCCACCTCAATGCCCTGTGGAGTAACAACATAACCAAGAAATGAGACACGTCGTGTACAAAAGATGCATTTTTCCATGTTAGCAAATAACTGGGCAGCACGCAATGCATCAAAAACAGCACTTAAATGTTCCAAATGCTCTTTCTTAGATTTGCTGTAAATAAGAATATCATCAAAATAAACAACCACAAACAATCCTATGAAGGGCCTTAGAACTTCATTCATCACTCGCATAAAAGTGCTGGGAGCATTAGTCAATCCAAACGGTATAACCAACCATTCATATAAACCAAATTTCGTTTTAAAAGCCGTTTTCCATTCATCACCCAGTTTCATTCTAATCTGGTGGTAACCACTACGCAAATCAATCCTAGTGAAAATAATGGCACCACTAAGCTCATCTAGCATATCATCAAGGCGTGGTATAGGATATCGATAACGAATAGTGATGTTATTAATAGCACGACAGTCTACACACATACGCCATGACCCATCTTTCTTGGGAACAAGTAACACAGGAATAGAGCAAGGGCTAAGAGACTCACGAATGTATCCCTTGTCAAGCAACGCCTGTACCTGGCGCTGAATCTCCTACGTCTCATCCGGATTTGTACGGTAGGGTGCGCGGTTCGGAAGCTGTGCGCCGAGAATGAGGTCGATCTGGTGCTCAATGCCACGAAGTGGTGGGAGACCCAGGTGGTAAGTCTTTGGGAAAGACATCAGCATACTCCTGCAAAAGGTTAGCAACCATAGGGGGAATAGCCAAAGATGGTGCATCATCAAGTGAAATGAGGACACTAGAGCATATAAGTGCATAGCATGGCAAATGAGCACCGTGTAGATCATCAAAATCAGCACGTGTAGCAAGTAAAACAGGAGCCTTCAACTTGATTTCAGAAGGAACAGAGGGCGATGGATCAAGTTGTTTAGCAGTTATAGCAGCTCGGGCAAGATCATCTTTAACAATTTGTTCAGGTGTCATTGGATGTATAATTATTTTCTGACCCTTAAAAATGAAAGAATAATGATTCGAACGACCATGATGCAAGCTATCAGTATCATATTGCTAAGGTCGACCAAGTAACAAAGAGCATGCTTCCATGGGAATAACATCACAATCAACAAAATCAGAATAAGCACCCATGGAGAAAGGAACGCGCACGGAACGTGTGATTTTTATTTTACCACCATCATTAAGCCATTGAATGTGATATGGGTTTGGATGCTTACGAGTGGGTAACGATAACTTTTTGACCAGCATGGTACTCGCCAAATTGTTGCAACTACCGCTGTCGATAATGATGCGAATTAACCGCTCCTGCACAACACCCTTTGTATGGAACAGAGTGTGTCGCTGATTCTTCTCGGGCAAAGCGACCTGTGTACTGAGAACACGCTGCACAACAAGACTTTCATACCTATCAGCGTCGCCCGGGTTGACATGTACCTCCGCCTTAGCTGCATGGTCAGTGGCAAGTAGTGCATGTTCAATTTCTTCAGAATCACTAGCGGAAGAGTACTCACCATCGTCACGAATGAGCAAAGTGCGCTTGTTTGGGCAGTCCCGAATCACATGGCCAAATCCTCTACAGCGATGACACTGAATATCCCGTGTACGACCTGTGGGTGGGGCAGTGCTGGCTGGTTTGGTCGTCTTCTCGCGTGGAGTAGTGGTGGACGTGGATGGCGCAGGGGGAACTGGTGCTGAGGTGGATGTCGAGCTTCGTCCTGCAAAAGGGTTAGAATATGGCTTCGAGCGGCGTCCCTGCACTTCACGTTCAGCTTTGCAAGCATATTCAAATAAAGTAGTCATATCATAATATTCCTTATAATCAAGTATATCTTGGATTTCACGGTTTAAACCACCACGAAAACGTGCCATAGCAGCGTCGTTGTCCTCTAATATGCCACAACGAATCATACCTTTTTGTAACTCCTGGAAATAGTCCTCAACAGATTGAGAACCTTGCTGAAAACGCTGCATTTTATTAAGCAAATCACGAGCATAATACGAAGGCACAAATCGATGTCGCATCGCAGCTTTCAACTGATCCCAACTGGTTGGAATGGTAGTGGGATGTTTTATTTTAAACTCACGCCACCAAATTAAAGCAAAATCAGTAAATTCACTAATAGCAGCTTTAACCTGAGAATGTGCAGCAATATCATGGCATGAAAATTTTTATTCAACCTCTAACTCCCAATCAAGATATGCAGCAGGATCATATTTGCCATTAAAAGGTGGAATTTTAAATTTAATCTTAGAAAATAAGTCATTAGGGGGATGACGAACCACACGGCGTGCACGACCACGGCGATCTCCATCTTCCCACTCAGTGTCACCGCCGTAGTCCTGCTCCATCTTTGTGGTCAATGCATCAAGACGTGCCAGGATGGTGTCGAGTGTGGTGCGAGTCGCCGTTTGAGCAAGGTCAAGCTGGTTGAAACGCTCGGTCGTCGAAGTGACCGTTGAATCAAGCCATTCATGCATCGTCCTAATGTCATCAGCAAGTCCATCAACTTGTCCCCTTACTTCCAGCAACTGGGCATCCACTGTGTCGTGTGCTCCTGCCATAGTTAGCGCAAACACCAAAACACCAAAAGAAGAAAAAAACAACGACAAAAAATAGGGGTGTACTGCTCACAAGGCGCTCACACTAGTGCTGTTATCAAATTCTTATCCGTTCTTACCAAGCCACAGTGGTGAACTGCAACCAACAGGTGGAACCGGTGAAAGATTGGATGAGCGATTGCCTGGAGAAACAGAAGCCTGCTCGTCGTAGAAATATGTGGAGTTCTGGGTAGGCTGCACTCAAGTCAATGATTAGCACAATCAAACAATAATGCAAAGTTGAATTATAGTGCAGAACACGAAACTATATTGCTGGCCACAAGTGCAAAGGACGGATGGAACTAGCAGAATGACAGTACCGTAAATATTGTACTAGCGAGGCCACAAGTAGGAATCACAAGTGATTTTGTTTTTCTTTTTTGTATGATTTTTTTGATATTTTTCTCATCACAAGAAGCAACAAAATAGGAGCTAGACGAAGTTTCACCTAAAACAGAGATCAGATGTGGTCTACAGAAAATCAGGAAGTTCTCTGAAAAGCGTGCGAGAACTTTGACGGATTTTTTTCTTTATTTTCCTGAATTTTTTTGACAACTTTGTCGAACCCAAACAGACCGAAGATGAGTTTGGCCGGCCTCAGAATGGTGTCAACTAGCTCCTGTAAAAAATTCAGATTTTTTGGACACCCGAGCGAAAAGTTATGCCCGGTTTAAGGAATGTACCTCAAGTTATGTTTTCAAACGACCGGGATGAAACAACCGTATCCTTTCTCCTTCATTGTTTTTTGTTTCTGTTTTTTTTTGACGTAACCGAAGGAGAAAAACAAGGAAACAATGTTGACTCGGTTTGTTTTTTTTTCTGTTTTTTTCGTAACCGAAGGAGAAAAACAAGGAAACGGTCGTTGACTCGGTTTGTTTTTTCTGTTTTTTTTTTGACGTAACCGAAGGCGAAAAACAAGGAAACGATGTTGACTCGGTTTGTGGCGTGATCAAAGGGGAGATGATGGCGGCGCTAGGGTTTGAATGGTGGAAGAACACAATGCAACCAGCAACAAATAACGCGAAAGTACACAAATTCAACAATGCAGATTATTGAAAGAAAGTGCGAGGCTCAAAAGGGTGTTGGGATAAGGTCTAACCTGAATTTTTATGTGGTTTTGTGGACTGTAGGAAAAAAAACACTCGATAAACTCACCGATCAACCTGGAAATCTGATACCAATTGATGTAGCTGAGGTGCCCGATCTTTCGGCGAGTAGAGATAATTCCGATTTGGCGGAAGATGACCCTTGCGATCCGACTACGACGAGCAAGCCCGAGGCGCCAATGCAATCGCTGAACCAACTCCCTGTGGTTACCAACCTTGCTGATGCGAGATCGGCCTGATCACGAAGATCGTTTCCTGTGCGCAATCGAAGAACGAACAAGAAAAAGATGCGAGCAATCTAATCTATTACTCGAGGGTGAAGTTCTGAATACACGAAGACAGCGCAGATTTGCGCGTGTTCGAGAGTAGCTAAAGCTAACGTAAAACAAAACTCAAGAAATAAAGGAGGCGCAGCTCCTGGATAAATAGAGAGGGGGCGCAGCCCCTAGGGGCGGCCAACCCTAGGTCGTCCATTATGGGCCGCAGTTGGGCTGGTCGTCTATTCTTCCGGGCCTTCGTTCTTTAATAGCATGCTGTAGTTCAATTCTCTTGCACGGGCCCGAGTCACTGGCCCAGGTGGAAGGGGTGGCGCCTGGACTGGGGAAGATGGTGCCTGGGCTGGAGAAGGTGCTGCTGGTGTAGATGTGCTCGTGTTGGTGTTGATGTCCTCATCACTTAGGCAATATTAAGCTTAGTCATGGCAAGTCTACATTTATTTAAGTGCTAACCAAACATTTTTAGCCAAACGGGTGAACTAACAATCAAATGAGCACTAGCAGAATTTTTGGACAGCAATACAGCAGTTGCTTGTTTTAATCATAACTCTTCAATGGTTAGTCCAAAAATATCAAACTAGGACTTTCTGGAAAGCTAAAAAAAATTCTCTACAACTTTGGTATTGTCATCACAACCTGATTAAACACTTAGCAAGGTCGAATTGTGCAAACACAGCAGCTCTGTCCAGATCTGGACAGATTCAGACTTGCAGCTTAAAAAATTCACAACAAAAGATTCAGACATCCAAACAAAGTGATCCTAGACTTTCTGGAAAGCTAATTAAATGTTCTATAAATTATTTATAAACATCCCTGCCTGGTTTAGCATGTATCAAGGGTAAAATATACTATGAAGGCTGTGCTGTCCAAAACTGGACAGATTCAGTCTTCACACTTCAAACACATGTAACTTAATCTTCAGACCACCAAAAATAGTGATCCAAGACTTTTTGGAAAGCTTGGTAAAAGTACTACATAACTTTTATAATCACCAAGAAGTGATTCCAGGTTTATTCAAATCAAACATTACAGTTTTTTGAAATCTGTTCTGATAGAGGACAGAACACAGCAACCAGTTTGAAAATTTCATAACTCTTAAACTATCAGTCCTATGGTTATGAAATTTTAACACAAGCAAGATCAGAAAAGCCTCTACAACTTTCTTATAATCGACAAGGACTGATTCTAAAATTAACTTAAGCAAACAATGCAGCTTCTGAAATCTGTACAGAATTTGGACATATTCAGTTACTGAATTTGTAAAAAGCATAACTCCTAAACTGTCAGACCTATGGCTGTCAAATTTTAATACCAGCAAGATAATAAAGTTGTCCACAACTTTCTTGTGACCACCAATCACTGATTTCAACAATAACTTAAGCAACCATTGCAATTTCTGAAATCTGTTGAGAAATTCGACAGATTCAGGTGCTGGGCTTGTGAAAAGCACAACTCCTAAACGATCAGGTTTATGGTTGTCAAATTTTAGTACAAGCAAGATAATCATGTTATCTACAACTTTTATATAGCACATATCTAGAGAAAACACAATTTAGTTCATCAAACATACAGCACACCGAAAACAGTACGTGCAGCCCAAAACAGCAATCGATACATTTCAGCTTCTATACAATTCAAGAATTGCCGCGTTCTAGAGACTTGAATTATTATAACACTTTGACATTTGTTAGAGTTAAAATAACCAAGTGAGAACTAACAAGTGGACTTACTAATTTTTATCCGTGTCATTATGAGCACTAGAAGTAATTAGCAACGCATTCTCCCCGATAATCGATATCGAAGTGTTGTTCACACAATAATTTGCATTTTAACTTAGACATCATATGAACACTACTACTTTTTACCCGTGACCGTAACCATACATATGTAGACTACAACAAGCAATTCACCGTGATTACGAGCTTAACCACGCCATCTAACAATTCGGTTAACTAGAGTAACGACATCGCCGCTAAATAACATACACGTCAACTTGCTTTTATTGCCGCAATCCGAGACATAACATATACTACAACATTTTTATAAACCCACAAATTCACAAGTATATTCGCACACCGGCCAACTCATATGAATCGTAAACCACAAATCTCCAAATCGCAATCACCACGCATTTACTTCCCAAATCATGAACGCTTACATGTTTATCCTACAAACCGGGTATTTCAATAATTAGCCTAAAACAACTAACTCCATTACATCCTTGTATCACAAACCTACTTGACTTACGTGAAGTGTCTACTCGAAATTGTGAGCACAATCATACACTATATGCGAAGCCTAATTTAACGAGCGCATAATACGCATCGTCATGACTCGACCTATAAATATAGAGAAAGCGATGACTACTCTGGCATGTCACTACCTCTCTATTTAAGCCAAGACAATTTCTACCATCGACTAAGAGTCGTAAGCATTAAATACCATACTACTTTACATGCACAAATAAACTTCAACTTAACACAACTGACACCGATGGAATTTTTACTAAACTCATCATACGCATAACCATGTCTCGCATACAACCATATTATGGCGTGCACTCAAGACACTTCACTCAATGAGGCGCGACCACTAATATAAATAAACTCCAACACTCATGTCTTAACGATACATCCTCCACGCAAACTAGCATTCTCTAAACTACTCGCCACATCAATAAATATATCCCCTCTAAAATTACGAATCCCATCACATTGCTTAAAACAAATACACTTTTCACATAAACACATATCGATGCATTTCCCAAAACAAAATCCACATTTTGTAACTTAGTTTTCGCATCAAACAACGCATCGCATATTTTCCTATCAAAATAAAAATACCCGAGTTCTTTTCTATTTCATTTTCTTCCCTACACGCGTCCATTCATACAATTATACTTTCACACACATATAACCACATGCACATCATCGACCAAAACATAATTAGACAACTACAAATCGCGCACATCAATTAACCTCTTGTTCTCCAATCGCAAACGCGATCCTACCAACGTGTATAGCCAAAACATATTACACACATCCACATATATACATGCACTGCCCGACATCAATCAAAGTATACGTATTATAAACTATAAATCAATCAACCTGAATGAGTCGTGACTAGGCGTGTGGGCTGTCCACATGGCTCGGCATTTCATCGAACGGGCAAAGCGCGACGTCGACCACTAGCTGCGAAAACACACAAATTTGTTGGCGGCAGTTCATCGAACATCACACACATCGGAAAATAAACATCGAGAACAGCGGGGGTTTCTCACCAAGGGTTTTGACGGCGTCGCAGATGGGCTACTGCACCGCGCGGCTTGCTGCGCATTTTATCGATCAGCCGGCGGGCACCACGGAGGACAGCGAGGAGGGGGCTCGGCTGGGGGATTTTCTGGGCGCCCTGGCTGGGAGCAGGGAGGAGCAAGACGCCGGCTGGAGATGGTGGATTGGTGGCCGGCGTTGGAGGAGGAGGGTGCAGGGAGCTTGGAGTTGCGGCTGGGCGCCGGCCATGGAGGAGGCAAGCTCCAGCCGGACTTGGGGAAGGAGCTAGAGAGAGCTCGCGGCGAGCAGCAGCAAGGGGAATGGAGGTCTGAGTGGGGGAGATTGTTGGTGAGCTCACGGCAGGGAGGTGAGCTCGGCCATGGGAATGGCTGCTTGCTGCCGTGCTGCGGAAGGAAGAAGTAGGGGGCACCGCGCCATTGCTGGCCACGGGGAGGAAGGGGAGATTGCAGGGGCGCCATGGACAGGGACGCCATGGGCTACTGGAGAAATTAGGGCGCCATCCATGGGATGAAGGAGGAGCTCGCGCCCATGGAGTGGGAGAGCTGGGCGACCCTGAAGTTTCTGCGCGCTGGAGAAGACAGCAAGGGGGAGGAGCTCGCTGCAAGGAAGGGCTGGCGGCCATGGGAGGCCCCTGCGCGCCGACGTGCTACTGCCATGAAGAAGAGAAGAAGACAGGGAGGAGAATGGCTGTGGCGGCTGAGAAAAATTGAGGGATGGGAGTGAAAAATTGCCAAGTGAACACCCCTATTTATAGAAGAAGCCCTAGGGTTAGGGTTTTCTTAGTGGGCCAAATGGGCTGGGTTGGGCTGGCCCAAACACGTTATCGGGCCGCGCTAATTTATTTCCCGGAATACAAACACTCCTGCGGAATTCGTCTCGACAGAGAACAGAGCGAAATACAGTACGGACGAACGGACGATTGAGCGATTAATTCGGCCAAGAGTTGGATTTGATTCCGCTCGGAAATAATTCCTCGCACACTATTTTAGAAATAAATGTTTCTCTCAGATTTCTGATCGGCTTTGGATTTCTAGTCGGAGAAAGCGAATCGTGATATTTTAAAAGCGCTGTCGATGCTGATTTTGAAATCGGATTGGATACAGAGATATTAAGCCGAATCGGATAGAAATTAATTAGAGGACGACACACTGAGTATTTCTTTTGAGAGTACAGATTCGGATTAAAATAGTCGAACATCGATCGAAGTTCGAGGAATTGGATTCGGGCTCAGATCAGATAACAGTCATCGAGGGTTTGATTTAATGAGTTTTAGACGAGATTTATAAATCGAGATTGAATATCGAGATTACATTCGCACCGAGAATAAAAGTTTTAACAGCTCCAAATTTGGCTGTTCTTGAGATTGAATAATTCCAAACTTGGTGAAATGTGGATAAACAATCCAGATAATCAGAGACATATGCGAGCGAGAAATAGAAATTTTCACTGAGCATCCGAGATTAGGATAAATCTCCCAACGTAACACGAAACTGAGACCTGGGGTGTCACAGCCTTCCCCCCTTAAAAAGAATCTCGTCCCGAGATTCGAATGAGGATATTTAAGGGTGGAGAAGCATGTAACTCCCAGACCAAAGATAGATGCAAATTCATAAGATGTCATCAGATAGATACGGAAGATAGATTTTGATAGAATATCGCGACATATCGAGACAAAATGCAGCGATCATTCTAAGAGTGTCCACAAAAATAGCACATCAGTGTAGTCTTATAATGGATCACACTATTAACCGTGATACCAGCGCGTACCGAGCAGCTCAACCTTGTGTGCGCACCCACAAGAGGCTCTCGGTTTCGTCGCGGCACCATCAGTCGTTTAGTCATAACACCATTACCAAACGTAACCAACGAGAATTTCACATAGCATAAATAGATGGAGCCCATGAGAGTATGGCTCAGAAAATAAGAATGTGACCGGAGTTGAAGCAGAGATTGCTGACAAAAGAGCATCACATGAGAACTCTTCAACTCCGCGAATTATTTTATGATCAACACGGGGATTATCAGTCCAAGATTGATACGACATTTGATATGAGAAGGAACTAACCATGAGATCAAGATCGTTGAGTTTTTAGAGACATGAGAGAACTAAAGACAACAGCAACATCCATTGAACCAAATGGATACACTGTCTATAGATAAAATCGATAAAACAACGTCATGATGCCTAGAGAATGAGCGTCAGAAAGACTAGAAATGAGAGATTTAGGCAAGATCATAATCCAATACTTGAGTACAGGTTATAGCAGATAACCAGATAATAGGGCAGGATCATTAAAGGATTCGAAGATTTTGATGATAAAGCCACAACATGATTCACAAGGAGAAGGATTACCAGATCCAAGCGAAAGGAGAGGTAGGCAAATAGGATCAGCTATGATGATCAACAGAAATGCTATGAAGTTTTGGATTAAGGATTTACGGAAAGAAACATGGCTGACATATGGTTTGCGCAACTAGATCCAACAACAAAAACTTTTTTGACACAACAAGTGCACAAGGAGACTTGAGTTGGTCTAGCGGTCAAGCTATGGGGGTCTATAAGTTGTGCAGGTGTAAATTCAAGGGTAAAACACTCAAGGGTCAGAAAATACCAACACAAGCATGTGATTCGATTTTTTTAAGGGTTTCACTTGCTAACCACTGAGTTGTTTAAAGTGGGGGGTCTTTTATGGGCAAAACAAGCAACATTTTTTTTTGGCAAAAAGGGTTAAACAATTGCAACACCACCTAGATAGCAAGACAAGAGAAGCACATAACACAACCTAGTCAAGACTATCATGACACACAGGAGAATATAATTTTTAGCAGTTCATAGCAATACAACACATTATTCACAATTTCTTATTATTATTGGAATAAAGGTGAGAGAAGCATGTTGGTGCACAAGAGACAATGATGCGACAATCATGATGCATGCTCATTCTAATCGTCTTCTCAGACCTAACTAATTTTTCGGGTGCTTGCTACAACATCCTTATTAATAGTAGTAATAGCCTTTATGGCCTAAACAACTAGCCACCTAGCTACCCATCTATTTCTAGGGCTTCACGTCCTAGGTCTATCCTTATCGTCCTGACATCTATCCAACTGGTTTCTAAGCAAGTTTTACTTTTAAAAAGTTGGTATTTATGACTTATCGACTTCTCTGTAATGGTATTCGCTCCGATACCAGCTGTGGCGGAACCGCCCGAATTATTCCAGCTTAAGTGCCCAAGTCACACCCGTAAGGGTAGCAACACACTTAAACCGGAATAACCCGTCAGTCCCTCGGATTTAGTCCGACAAGGACACTTATCCAGTATCGAATACCACTAGCTCACTCGAAGGTGAGGCACAGAGAAATACAATAAAGCATAATACCACAAATTTAAGAAGCACCATTAGTGATTACATTATCGGAGTTTCAGAAATAATAACCATAAATTTTAATGCAGCGGAAATAACTAACGGAGAAAACCGAGTAACATGGCGAAACCTGGCCACGCTACTCCTCCTGGTCCTCTCCTGCGGAAGCAAAAACCCACTTGACCGTCTATCCCGGTGGCAGGGATGGAGGCCAAGTCACACCAGCAACCAATCATCCTAAGGAGTACCTGCAAAAATTATGCCACAAGCAAGGCTGAGTATACTAATACTCAGCTAGACTTACCCGGTGTGAGGAGTCTACTCCTCTACCTCTAGACATGCAGCTGTTTGGCTGAGGGGATTGGTTTGCCAAAAGCACTAGCTGAGTTCATAAATCAAGTTTTAGCTTGTCAAGTTTTAGTGTGACTCTCTTAAGACTAAATGTATACCTATCTAATCATACATGGTATCAAACATTTAGCAATCAATAACTTTTGCCAAGTCATCATCATTTCCACTTGTTACTCAATGTAGCAGCATGGATCAAGCAGTCTCATTAGCTGCGAGAAGCAGACGATTTGAATCGAGTTTCAACCGTGCAAGGTAAACCTAAACACACGACGTGGCGAGGCACTCCGTCCCCACACACATCAACCGTCCCCATCGATTCCCCAGTCAGCAGATCAGGGCTCACCGCCTTGGTGTACAATGCCTCACTGACCCCGACTGCCGTCGTGCAGTGACCGCACTTGTACCCACCATAACCGGAATGGGAGACCACGCCTCAGGTCGCGTGAGGGGATATGTCCACTGCCAGGTTCACTCAGGTACTAGGCTTACCGATTTACCATATTTCTCGGCATGTGCTTAGTACGTTCAAATGCTTGACTCACGGTACCACACCTTAATCCTTATTCCAATTTTTATCCCGTGGACAACCAATCCCCATAGATTGTTGTCCACAAACCAACATCATTATGATAAGAAAGTGTATACAACCAATTCCCTGATCTCGCGCGTGTGCTAGAAAAATCACTCGACTTCTACCGAAATCCCTAATTAATAAAGCAGCTACTCGGCCTAGCATACTAGTATTCATCTCAATAGGATTCCTGAGATCATGCAACTAGGGTTTCAAACGACTCCTACACTTAAGTGCACATTCAACCCTACAATCATTAAGTGTATTAAAATAGCATAATAAACAGGTTATGCATAAAACCGGGGCTTGCCTTTAATTTAACACTTAGGTAGTGTTTGCTGGGGGAGGTGCTCGCTTGGCGAGCATCCATTGGTTAAGTCCATTCTTCAGGTCGCCCACCAACTGCATCTTGTGGTTGGCACCACATCACTTGCTCGATCATCATCTCTCGGTCCTAAATGAGATGCAAGATGCATATGTATGAATATAATGAAAGTAACACAAGATATACAAAGACACAGTGGCGAACTAAATATTAAATGGGAAGACATCACAACGACTATACGCAAGCGCTAGACATTCGTACGTTATCGGCGTTCAACATTAACACCATTAAAAATATGACAACGTTTTATTTATTTACGCAACATGACCACGACATCACAAGTACACGCATTTACTACGCTCACCTTAATCGTTCATTTGTTCTTCTATTGACCGTACAAGAGCAACCAATACAACGTAAGTTTAAATAGGACCTAGGCATTCATGTCTATGAACTCCTATATCACAATCAACTAGAGAAGAAACATATAAAACATGACACTTAGGCAATATTAATCATAGTCATGGCAAGTCTACATTTATTTTAGTGCTAACCAAACATTTTTAGCCAAACGGGTGAACTAACAATCAAATGAGCACTAGCAGAATTTTTGGACAGCAATACAGCAGTTGCTTGTTTTAATCATAACTCTTCAATGGTTAGTCCAAAAATATCAAACTAGGACTTTCTGGAAAGCTAAAAAAATGCTCTACAACTTTGGTATTGTCATCACAACCTGATTAAACACTTAGCAAGGTCGAATTGTGCAAACACAGCAGCTCTGTCCAGACTTGGACAGATTCAGACTTGCAGCTTAAAAAATTCACAACAAAAGATTCAGACATCCAAACAAAGTGATCCTAGACTTTCTCGAAAGCTAATTAAATGTTCTACAAATTATTTATAAACATCACTGGCTGGTTTAGCATGTATCAAGGGTAAAATATACTATGAAGGCTGTGCTGTCCAAAACTGGACAGATTCAGTCTTCACACTTCAAACACATGTAACTTAATCTTCAGACCACCAAAAATAGTGATCCAAGACTTTTTGGAAAGCTTGGGAAAAGTACTACATAACTTTTATAATCACCAAGAAGTGATTCCAGGTTTATTCAAATCAAACATTACAGTTTTTTGAAATCTGTTCTGATAGAGGACAGAACACAGCAACCAGTTTGAAAAATTCATAACTCTTAAACTATCAGTCCTATGGTTATGAAATTTTAACACAAGCAAGATCAGAAAAGCCTCTACAACTTTCTTATAATCGACAAGGACTGATTCTAAAATTAACTTAAGCAAACAATACAGCTTCTGAAATCTGTACAGAATTTGGACAGATTCAGTTACTGAATTTGTAAAAAGCATAACTCCTAAACTGTCAGACCTATGGCTGTCAAATTTTAACACCAGCAAGATAATAAAGTTGTCCACAACTTTATTGTGACCACCAATCACTGATTTCAACATTAACTTAAGCAACCATTGCAATTTCTGAAATCTGTTCAGAAATTCGACAGATTCAGGTGCTGGGCTTGTGAAAAGCACAACTCCTAAACGATCAGGTTTATGGTTGTCAAATTTTAGTACAAGCAAGATAATCATGTTATCTACAACTTTTCTATAGCACATATCTAGAGAAAACACAATTTAGTTCATCAAACATACAGCACACCGAAAACAGTACGTGCAGCCCAAAACAGCAATCGGTACATTTCAGCTTCTATACAATTCAAGAATTGCCGCGTTCTAGAGACTTGAATTATTATAACACTTTGACATTTGTTAGAGTTAAAATAACCAAGTGAGAACTAACAAGTGGACTTACTAATTTTTATCCGTGTCATTATGAGCACTAGAAGTACCATATTTAATTAGCAACGCATTCTCCCCGATAATCGATATCGAAGTGTTGTTCACACAATAATTTGCATTTTAACTTAGACATCATATGAACACTACTACTTTTTACCCGTGACCGTAACCATACATATGTAGACTACAACAAGCAATTCATCGTGATTATGAGCTTAACCACGCCATCTAACAATTCGGTTAACTAGAGCAACGACATCGCCGCTAAATAACATACACGTCAACTTGCCTTTTATTGCCGCAATCCGAGACATAACATATACTACAACATTTTTATAAACCCACAGTTTCACAAGTATATTCGCACACCGGCCAACTCATATGAATCGTAAACCACAAATGTCCAAATCGCAATCACCACGCATTTACTTCCCAAATCATGAACGCTTACATGTTTATCCTACGAACCGGGTATTTCAATAATTAGCCTAAAACAACTAACTCCATTACATCCTTGTATCACAAACCTACTTGACTTACGTGAAGTGTCTACTCGAAATTGTGAGCACAATCATACACTATATGCGAAGCCTAATTTAACGAGCGCATAATACGCATCGTCATGACTCGACCTATAAATATAGAGAAAGCGATGACTACTCTGGCATGTCACTACCTCTCTATTTAAGCCAAGACAATTTCTACCATCGACTAAGAGTCGTAAGCATTAAATACCTTACTACTTTACATGCACAAATAAACTTCAACTTAACACAACTGACACCGATGGAATTTTTACTAAACTCATCATACGCATAACCATGTCTCGCATACAACCATATTATGGCGTGCACTCGAGACACTTCACTCAATGTGGCGCGACCACTAATATAAATGAACTCCGACACTCATGTCTTAACGATACATCCTCCACGCAAACTAGCATTCTCTAAACTACTTGCCACATCAATAAATATATCCCCTCTAAAATTACGAATCCCATCACATTGCTTAAAACAAATACACTTTTCACATAAATACATATCGATGCATTTCCCAAAACAAAATCCACATTTTGTAACTTAGTTTTCGCATCAAACAACGCATCGCATATTTTCCAATCAAAATAAAAATACCCGAGTTCTTTTCTATTTCATTTTCTTCCCTACACGCGTCCATTCATACAATTATACTTTCACACATATATAACCACATGCACATCATCGACCAAAACATAATTAGACAACTACAAATCGCGCACATCAATTAACCTCTTGTTCTCCAATCGCAAACGCGATCCTACCAACGTGTATAGCCAAAACATATTACACACATCCACATATATACATGCACTGCCCGACATCAATCAAAGCATACATATTATAAACTATAAATCAATCAACCTGAACGAGTCGTGACTAGGCGTGTGGGCTGTCCACATGGCTCGGCATTTCATCGAACGGGCAAAGCGCGACGTCGACCACTAGCTGCGAAAACACACAAATTTGTTGGCGGCAGTACATCGAAACATCACACACATCGGAAAATAAACATCGAGAACAGCGGGGGTTTCTCACCAAGGGTTTTGACGGTGTCGCGGATGGGCTGCTACACCGCGCGGCTTGCTGCGCATTTAATCGATCAGCCAGCGGGCACCACGGAGGACAGCGAGGAGGGGGCTCGGCTGGGGGATTTTCTGGGCGCCCTGGCTGGGAGCAGGGAGGAGCAAGACGCCGGCTGGAGATGGTGGATTGGTGGCCGGCGTTGGAGGAGGGTGGTGCAGGGAGCTTGGAGTTGTGGTTGGGCGCCGGCCATGGAGGAGGCAAGCTCCAGCCGGACTTAGGGAAGGAGCCAGAGAGAGCTCGCGGCGAGCAGCAGCAAGGGGAATGGAGGTCTGAGTGGGGGAGATTGTTGGCGAGCTCGCGGCAGGGAGGTGAGCTCGGCCATGGGAATGGCTGCTTGCTGCCGTGCTGCGGAAGGAAGAAGCAGGGGGCACCGCGTCATTGCTGGCCACGGGGAGGAAGGGGAGATTGCAGGGGCGCCATGGACAGGGACGCCATGGGCTGCTGGAGAAATCAGGGTGCCATCCATGGGAAGAAGGAGGAGCTCGCGCCCATGGAGTGGGAGAGCTAGGCGACCCTGAAGTTTCTGCGCGCTGGAGAAGACTAGCAAGGGGGAGGAGCTCGCTGCAAGGAAGGGCTGGCGGCCATGGGAGGCCCCTGCGCGCCGGCGTGCTGCTGCCGTGAAGAAGAGAAGAAGACAGGGAGGAGAATGGCTGTGGCGGCTGGGAAAAATTGAGGGATGGGAGTGAAAAATTGCCAAGTGAGCACCCCTATTTATAGAAAAGCCCTAGGGTTAGGGTTTTCTTAGTGGGCCAAATGGGCTGGGTTGGGCTGGCCCAAACACGTTATCGGGCCACGCTAATTTATTTCCCGGAATACAAACACTCCTGCGGAATTCGTCTCGACAGAGAACAGAGCGAAATACAGTACGGACGAACGGACGATTGAGCGATTAATTCGGCCAAGAGTTGGATTTGATTCCGCTCGGAAATAATTCCTTACACACTATTTTAGAAATAAATGTTTCTCTCAGATTTCTGATCGGCTTTGGATTTCTAAGTCGGAGAAAGCGAATCGTGACATTTTAAAATCGCTGTCGATGCTGATTTTGAAATCGGATTGGATACAGAGATATTAAGCCGAATCGGATAGAAATTAATTAGAGGACGACATACTGAGTATTTCTTTTGAGAGTACGGATTCAGATTAAAATAGTCGAACATCGATCGAAGTTCGAGGAATTGGATTCGGGCTCAGATCAGATAACAGTCGTCGAGGGTTTGATTTAATGAGTTTTAGACGAGATTTATAAATCGAGATTGAATATCGAGATTACATTCGCGCCGAGAATAAAAGTTTTAACAGCTCCAAATTTGGTTGTTCTTGAGATTGAATAATTCCAAACTTGGTGTAATGTGGATAAACAATCTGGATAATCAGAGACATACGCGAGCGAGAAATAGAAATTTTCACTGAGCATCCGAGATTAGGATAAATCTCCCGACGTAACACGAAACTGACACCTGGGGTGTCAATATTAATATATTCCGGTTGCAACTAGTCTCGTTTCACCATCTCATCAATACAACATTATTTTCATTCATAATGTTTACATCCTAACATAGGTTACGGTTAGTGATCAAGTCTCCACTATCCAGGGATATAACGGTGACACCAATCGATTTACTCAGCTGAGGATCTCTAACCACACGACATATGTTTCTTGTAACTCTTGCATATGTCTACCATTCCAATGGATCCTCCACTGCATGAACAGGTCCACGCCACCCGAGAGCACACCACCCCTTTTAGGCGGTACTTTGCCAGAAGGGTACGTGCCACTCTTGCCATCTCTCCACTCCTAGTGCATGATTTTCTTTTCATGTATGGAATAGCCGGGTTCAAGCTTACCATGTCCCATATCCAGGGCATGTGGCTAGTTAAGATAGTCCTTGATCATTCAGGCCAACATACGCATCCAATCCTTAATTAACCTGGGTGGAGCATCACCTGTTCCTAGCCCAAGTCTCGAGTTAAGTACTTCCACCCTTAGGATTGTTTTGTGTTCCTAAGGATGAAAAGAGCATTATAGGGAACTTTGTAGTAAGATCCCACCATGCTCTAGATGAGAATATTCTTGTAGGTAGAAGCCATCCTTCCTTAGGATAACCCCTGAGCTAAGCATTTTTGTAAATCATATTTTGATACTTCAACAGAAGTATCTATAAAGGCATGGATATCAAGGTAGGCAATGCATCAAATAGTTTCCAGGAAACTCCTATAAACTTAATGCTACATTTTACTAGACTTAATGTGTATAAAAATCTTTTAAAAATACAAGGAAGGGGCAAATGCACCGGGCTTGCCTTTATTGCAGTGAAGAGGTTCTAGATCACTGTATCCAATACCCAGTTAGATGGCTCCATACACTTGATGAGCAGACTCTGGAGACTCCTCCTTCAAACACCACTTCTTTTAGGTGTTCTACAAGTCAATTACAATTACATGAATGCTTATGCAATGAGATGAAATGCAAACTCTCATAAGGATAGGTGGGGAACATAAACATCCTAAACTGAAGCAGTATGACAAGCATACACATACTTCTATCTAACCTAACACTTGATCTAAGTGACCAAATCGAATTCACTTAGGCAAACCATAGAACTAATCCATTTTAGAACTCATCCAAAATCTTAAAACTTCTTAACAACTTCATTAGGTCATTAAACTACTAGGTGTCCTCGTTTCAAGGTGAAATCCCTTTCCTTTTGGGCAACAATTATTTCGCTAAGCAAATCATATCCAAACAGTTCCAAACTTTGCCCCAGAGTTCATATTCTAATAACAAGTCTCTCCAAAAAGTTCTACAATTTTTGGTGTTATCCTATTATTTATAAATTTAAATAGGCCTTTCAAGAGCACCTTAAAATCACTTAAATTTTGCTAATTTATCTAAAAATCCAAAAACCAACTTTACCAGTGGGCTCTTGATTTTAGACATCCTACAAAATTTGTCCCATGATTTTTGAAATTTTCTACGATTTTTGGCACCATTTATAATCTCTCTGCTAAAAGAAAAGGCAAAATAGGTAACAACGTTGGGCCCAAACCCAGCCCAGTCGGCCCAGTACACGACCAAACCGGCCTGCGGGCAACGGCCCATGCACCCGCGCCGGCATCTTTGCAAAAAGAACCTTGACGCCATGACTAAACCAACACAAGCCTGATCTTCTGTTCACATGAGTCACTAACTCCCGCACTTAAGCCCCTCGACTTCATCACTTTCACGACTTACCGGCCACGACACCGTCGTGCCCAACTTCGACGATCCAACATCAGACCGGCCACCATGGTGCAACACAGATGACGACAATGGTACCCATGTGATCCCTGAACCACGGTGATCTATAGTATGGGCTTAAGCGATCCATGGCGACCCAAGAATAACGTCACCGACGGTGGCGGTGGAACACTGGGTCCGGTGATCCTTAATTCCAAAGTATTCACATGGTAGTGTTTAAATTAAGCACGCAGAGAGTATCACTAACCTTCCTTGGTCACGGTGCGCGCGCGAGGTTGGCCGCGGACGATTCAATTAAACATGTCGGCGGTGGGGCTATCCGCAGCGCTAGATCACGACGGCACGACCTTTTCCGGTCAGCACACGGTAGTAGCTTTATGAGCATCAACTTGGTGAGCTTCATTGTCACATGGTGATCACAGAACACACATAAAATGGACCGGTACCTTCTTGAATTGCTCCGGCCATGGCAAGGCGGCAAACTGACCGTAGTGATCACCACAGACACATTTGATGGTGTGCCCGGCCTCTAGACAAACCAATTTTTGGTGGCTAGGGAGGGAGCTATGTACATTAAGAACACCATGAACAGCTCGCATATGCAAAGAGTGTTGGTTGGAACATAAGGGCAGTGAGGAGCTCGACAATAACTAGCCCCATGATACAGAATATGTAGGCAAGGGAAAGGGGTGTGTCACTGAGCTCATCCAGCCCATAGGGAGAAGGGTTCTGGGATAGGTCAAACCTAGGCTAGGGAGAGGGTTATACCAGTAGTACAAAAGGACTGCACACACAAGCAGCATGCTTTGACTAGAACCTGAGCGCAAGGAAGAAATCCTCACTCAACGTAGCCTTTTAAGCATCTGAACATGGGCAAGTGTCCCTGAGTTGTTCAGCAGCAGTGGAGATGTATTCTCAGTGTGCCAGCACTGCCTGGCTCCAGCACATGGCAAGCATGCCCACACATCTCTCCAGCGCAAAGATCAGCACAAATATATAGTTTGTCCAATTCTGCAGTTAGTAGCCAAAACAAATATGACTTAATTTGTGGATAGGCTCAATGGTCCTAAAGCTGATATTTTTCTGCAGAGGGGGGATAACCTCGAGCTCCATATTGTCCACCCCAAGTCTATCTCAGTTTGTGCATATAACTGGAGGATAGCAGGTAGAGAAGATATTTGCTCCACTCACAACTGATATTTCAGTTGAGTTGAGATCTATAGTGGAGGGTGATATTTTTAGCAGATACTTGTAGTTGCACTGAATTACTGCTACCCACTGAACCATGCTATTTAAAGTGGCTAAAATGGGGCAGGTGTCCCTGAACTTGCACAATTCATAGAGGTGAAGAGCTCCCTGGGTGCCAGCAGAACCCATGCACACCCACATAGCACTCAAGCACAGCCAAACAATTATTCTGGTCGAGCTCCCCTAGCTAAATATCCATTTTGTCCTTTACTGCTGGTAGCAAACATCAGTTAAGCCTCTAGTGCAGATATTTTATTCCTGGTTCAGAACTTGATATTTCTCCTAGTAGCAAGTGAGGCCTCTAGACCTTAGTTATGTGCTACATACATATCTCCATCTATACACAAGTGCAACCGTAGCAGGAGATTCTTCTTCAGTTTCTAAACCAAGTCTGAACCAGCTTCATCAGCCATACTATCATATTGTATACCTCCCTGTTGATCCCCTTCAAATCCTCAGTTTTCCATAGCAATAGGGAGAGCGAGTTTAACAAAACTTGTCTACCAAATAACCCTCTACCATTCCTCTACAGGGACCTCAGGCTTATACCCCTTGGATCAACCAAAAACTAGCTCCAAAATCTAAAGAGCAACACTGAATCCAATTCTTCAGTCCTACTGTTCCACTTTACTCATCACTGTTCAGCCCCTGGTCTCCTAATTTCCCATAGCAATAGACTACTCACTCTTAACCGAAATTACTCTCTATTCTTGGCTCTACCTCTTTTGTATAACACCTCCAGGCTGAAACCATACAGTGTGAGAGCTATTGTACCCCAAAATTGAGAAAAACTGCTGAAACCCACAATCTCAGTTAACTGGACAACCCTTCACTAATTTTGACAGGGGGTTTTGCAGCACCATTTTCACCCAGTTATATACAACAGTAGCACCAATTCATTGCAGTAACTTGTGCACCTTTATTTGGTCTCCAACTTTACTATAGAACCTTTAGTCCAACACCATATAGATTGACCACAATACAGCTCCAAATTTGGCACTAAACACTGTATTTTCGGTTTCAATTATTTGAAACAGCACACCTTGGAACAACTTTTTCTCCCAGGTTTATGTGGAACCAAGTACACCTCACTATATAAAACTTGTACACTATACTCTAGTCTTCAACTTTTCTATATAGTTCTTAGTTCAAAACGTCATGGACTGATCACAAAAGGGCTCCAAACTCAGCAACTTTCACTGAAATTCAGTTTTCAATAACTAAATATAATTTAGTTTCAGCCACAACACAATCCCACTTTAAGCAGTTGTTATTCCAATTCTTGTATGGGATCATGTCCATCACCCTTTAAGGAAGTTGTTCACCAATATAAGATCTTCACTTCCTCTACAAGCTCCATAGTCTAAAACCTTATAGAACCGCCACAAATGAGCTCCAAAACAGCCAATAACACTTAATTCCAGAATCAGCTACTATTCACAATCTAAAAATTCAGAAACACAACAGCACCACTTTGAACCACTCTTTTTCCTGGTTTCCAAATGTTTCTAGGGTAAGTTGCTTAATAAAGTTTATACTCCTGTAGTTCCTCTACAAATTTGATACAGCGATCACTAACCAAAACCTCTTGGATTACAAACTGCAATAGCCCAAATTTTGCATCAAACACAAAAATTCAGACTGAACTTCACTACGTCTAAAATCCACACTTTTAGACAACTCTACTTTGGACATGTTTTTCTCCAAGATGCAAATCGTTTTAGGGCTAGGTTACTTTACCAAACTTATACTCCTCATGCAGCTCTATAACTTTGCTACAGTGTGCACCACTGTTGGGACTTGCTCACTGGCGCAAGTTGATCCAACGGGGAAGTGTAGTAACGCAAACAGGGTTTTTGCACGTGTTGGCAATAGCTCTGTTGACCCAACCTCTCAAGGGCACTGTGCGGGTGTATTTATAGGTATCTGAGTGCCCAGCGTCCCGTGTTAAGGACGCATGTGCCCTCAGACATCTAGGTTATCCCCAGAATATTACCATAAAGTAGGGTTACAGACCGTAATTACAGGGAGGCCTTTACAATTTAGGCCCGTAACGCGCAACAGCCACATAGGGCCTGTTACAACGGACCGGATCACACGCGGGCCTCCATTCTGGACGAGGTCGCGAGATGAGATGACCTCGTCACAGGTCTTCGTCGGTGGCGTATGAGACAAAGGGTAAGTCTGCCCGTTGTCTTGTCGCCGTTGGTGCAGCGAGTACGTCGAAGGCCTCGAGTGAAGGGTGGCATCTTCGCCTAACATTTGCCCTCCGAGGGACCAGTTCGGCTAAGTCATCTGGTGCCGAAGACGTCGCTAGATGGCGGAGACGCTGCCCTCACTCGAAGTGGTTCCGCGGGGGTTTTTGACATGACCGTTGATTGACGCCGTACTGTTGGATTGCGGGTTTCCCGAAGCGCCGCACCCTTGTGTATAAAAGGGGACGGGGGCGGCGCGTTTTGAACTTTATCTTTCCGCGCTCCGCGAAAACCCTAACCGCCTTCTCAAACCTCTCGCTGCTCGTCTGCCCTCCTTGCTCTTGTTCACCGGAGATCTGGCTCATGTGAAGCAGACCGCCCGCCGCCGCCGACGGTACATAGCGATGCCGACCTCTTCTTCTTCTGCTGCCGCTACACCGCCGGCCGACGCGTCGTCTGAGGAGATGCTGAGCACTGTGGCGGCGGAGGAGTTGCGCGCCGGCGACACGGTGGATTTCGGTGTGTCACGGATGTCCTCGGTCCGCTTGCAAGATATGCAGTGGCTTGGTTACTTTGGCGGTGGACTCGCTCGTGTCCCGGGGGCGGAGGAGATCCCAGAGCCTGAACTCGAGTTGGTTGTCTTCGAGGCGTTCTTTGCCGCTAGTCTCCGCCTGCCTGCGCATCGATTCGTCAGAGAAGTCCTGCGCAGATTCAACGTCCAGATCCACCAGCTGACGCCGAATGCCAGTGGTGGCCTTGTCGAAATATGTCTGGGCGATGACTTCGTACGGCGGACAGCCATCGGTCGAAGTCTTTGCGAAGTACTATTGTCTGCACTGGCAGAAAAGGATGATCGGAAATAAGGTTGCTCAATTTGGGTCCTCTACATTTACGCCGAAGACCGGCAAGACTTCGATGGAGGTCGTTGAGTTAGTTCCTTGCGCCCGTAATAAATGGGGCAACTGGTATGAGTTTTGGTTCTACGTTGCGGAGGGCATAGTCGAGGACCATCCGGGGCTCCCCGTGGCCGAGATGTGCTCGCATTATTACTCAGCATACCCGCAGTTTGAAGTGGAGGAGGAGGATGCAGACTGAAGGGGCCCTGCGGTGCGCGGCCGGCCTGAGTAGCGGGCGCGACTTGGTTGAGGAGTTTGTGGCGTATGGGGTGTGGCCTTTGGCGGATGGCTGGGCGCTGGGCGAAGTATGCCCTCGCCAGATGCCTTCCCGTGGTGGGATGCTGGTGCGAAGTCCCGCCTTCGCACTGGATCTGCATAACCGCGATCCTGCCGCATTTGTGCGTGAGGCGGAGGATGGGGTAGTGCGGATTGTTGGTCGGTACGTGCCGAAGACGGAGGGCCAGCGTAGCTGGGATATACGCGGGTCCAACGACCGCTTGAACAGGGTCTTCGAGTTGAACCGTCTGCCGTATGGTGGTTATCCCGGGCAAGACGATGTGGATCGTTGCGGGAAGAAGCCGGCGGCAGAGACTGGAAACGACCCCGCGCCGGCGGCCGCCCCATCCTCTAAGAAGAGGAAGCTAGGTACTGCTATGGGAGGACTGGGGGTTTCCGATGGTTTTGCTAGGGAATTGATGAGGACATGCGCGGCCCCCGGGGGGAGGATGTCTTCGCCCGAGCTCCGGGAGTCTTCGACGCGGATGCTGAAGGTTACCGGGGGTTGGTGGCCTAAGAATGTTCCTGTCCCCCACGCGGCCGGCGAAGACTTTTTTACATCTCGTATGGTTCGTGACTGGAGAGTGTTTCCTTATGGACGGAATATTGCTGCTGTTGTGTCGGCAGTGATGGACAAGGATCGTGAGGGAGCTGCGCAGAAGCGCCAGGCGGTCGTCAGGTTGCCTGAGGCTAGGCCGAAGAGGTCGCGGGGGACTGTGAAGGCTGCTGCCCCCGGCGGCAGCCAGCCGACGCTGGTGGCGAAGACTGCCGCCCCCAGGGTCCAGCAGGGTGCCGGAGGCCGTGAAGGCGGCCAGCGCCGGCGGAACCAAGCCTGCCCCGGCCGGAGCTACAAAGGCCCGAGAATTGCCTCCGCCGGGCAAGCGCGTTGCCGACTTCGCCACCGAGATTAGCAGTGGACGATTATCTCGTTGGTAAGTCATTAGCCCGAGTTTTTTTTAAGTGTTGATGCGTTGCAGGGTCAGGCGAAGGGCAACTTGTTGTTGTTCCGCCTGCGGTGGTGACCGCGGCGGCTGCCGTGGGGCCTACGGCGAGGGGTAGCGCTCCCAGTGCCGGTGGCGAGATTCCGGCGCTCACTGCCGTCGAGGACGAGGCGGGCACGGTGTCCCGCCAGCTGAAGGAGGCATTGAGTCAGGTAAGTTGAGCTAGACTTCAGTTTTTACCAGTTTCGTTGGGATTGTGGACTTATGTGTGTCTTGTAGGCGGCTGACTTCGCTGACCACATGGCGTCAGGGGCCCTTACGGCGGTTGTGTCTGCCGAAGTCGAGAGACTTCGGGCGCAACATGCTGACGCTGTTCGGGAAAAGTCGGCCGCCGACAGCAAGTGCCGCAAGCTGGCGGAGAAGGTGGCCGCGCTGGAGGGCGAGAGGGCTGACCTCCGGCGCCAACTGGCGGAGGAGAGAAGGGAGGCTAATGAGGCCCTCGCCTAAGGCGCAGTCTATGCAGGCGGAGGCCAATTTGGCGCTGGTGGAGGGTAGCCTTGCCAGACAGCGCGCCGAGGAATGGGAGGAGCGGTTCAACGCTCTGCAGACCCGTGTGGAGAGGGCAGAGGCTTCGACGCGCTCGGAGGCTGAGCGGACGCACAAACAGCTTATGGACTCATACCACGAGCTGGGCGCGCGGACCGCTGACTTCGAAGTGCCAGACCGAGAGCCCGGACTTCGCTGCCTCGAGTGGCTGCACGAGGAGTTGCTGGCGCTCCGCACCATTGTGGAGGGGTTTATGTCCTATGCCTCCCTGGTCACCTGTGAAGGGGCGATGAACGCGCTGTCCCGCGAGGGGTGCCGGCACTATGAGGTCTTCGACCAAGCTCATGAGGATTTCGAGCGCGAGATCTACAAGGTTGAGGACCCTGTGGTGAAGGAATCCACGGGAGCCCTCTTCAACCAGGATGTGGGGTCCCCACGGTCGGGAGGTGGTCAGGGAGCGGTCCGAAACGGTGAGGGGTCAGGTAATGTTTGACTCTTGTTTAGTGTTGCTGAGTGTGGGCTATATGTGGGCTTGCTGAATCTTTGTGCTTTGTCTCAGGCGGCGCGTAACGAGAAAGTGGAGGACTTCGGGGCTTTGAACAGCGTGCAGCCTGATTCGGAGTCAAACCTGGTGGCGACTGCATCCGAGGTCGCCCCGGCGCCGCCCCCAGAAACCGTCGAAGGCGCCCCTGATGCCCCCGCAGCCACTGCGGCCGGCGGTGGCTCGTCGCCAACTGCTGCGCCGAGGCCTGAGGATCCTGTGAAGATGGCGGCGGAGGCGGCAGCGGAGGATCCTGCGATGGCTGGGTCTTCGAAGGTGGCTTAGTGGGTGTGGGTAGTTAGGGAATTTTGCATATATTGCTGAACCTTGGTTGCTGCGCAGGTTCAAGATTTTGGGCCTACGCACGCAGCCGCTACTGCTAATTTTTTGGCGGCTTCTACCATGGATGATGGGAATGAATCGGATGAATCTGCGTCTAAGCTTTCTGATTTTGGTGACTCTGGGAGTTCAGTTGGGTGGACTGAAGAGTCGTCGGATGAGGACTTGGATTACTTTGCGGCCTTGGATGTGGCAGTGGCAGAGGCTTTGCCGCGTGCTGTGGATGCTGAAGTTGTGTCTGGTCCTAGTGCGGGGCGTAGGCGGCGAAGGGCGGTTGCGAAGCATAGAGTGAGTGAGGCGGACGGCGGTCGGCTTCATGTGGGCAGGGCTGGCAGGCAGGAACTGTTGTCCTTGCCGGCCGCTGCGAGTGTAGGTGAGGGGGAGCTACGAGGTCTTTTCGCGGGTGAGGAGTTGAGGATAATGCTATTTAACTATAGGGAGATGGGAATTATTCCGAAGGTTGAGCCGATGTAAAATGTGATGCCCTCGCTGTACATATGTAATGGCTTGTATGATGAGGTTGTGTGCCTTCGCACATTCGGCTATGCTCACGAAGGCGTTGCGCACTTGGTCTGGTGTATTTGTTATGTCTGTCTGGCACGCTTGTAGTCGGATCTTTGCGCGGACAGTTTGGTGTAGTCTTTTTCGCACTTGTTGTGCTTGGTCCGGCTGCACCATTAGGCGACTTTTGCACGGATACTCTTCGCGGAAGACTTCGATTTTTCGCACTTGTTGTGCTAGTCCGGCTGCACCCTTAGGCGACTTTTGCGCGGATAGTCTTCGCGGAAGACTTTGATTTCTCGCACTTGTTGTGCTAGTCCGGCTGCACCCTTAGGCGACTTTTGCACGGATAGTCTTTTTTGAGGAACACTTCGATTTTTGCACTTGTTGTGCTAATCCGGCTGCACCCTTAGGCGACTTTTGCACGGATAGTCTATTTTGAGGAAGACTTTCGATTTTTCGCACTTGTTGTGCTAGTCCGGCTGCACCCTTAGGCGACTTCTGCACGGATAGTCTTTTTTGAGGAAGACTTCGATTTTTGCACTTGTTGTGCTAGTCCGGCTGCACCCTTAGGCGACTTCTGCATGGATTGTCTTCGCGGAAGACTTCGATTTTTCGCACTTGTTGTGCTAGTCCGGCTGCACCCTTAGTCGACTTTTGCGCGGATAGTCTTCGCGGAAGACTTCGATTTTTCGCACTTGTTGTGCTAGTCCGGCTGCACCCTTAGGCGACTTTTGCGCGGATAGTCGCACGCGAGGGTAGCTAGCGCTTGGCCTCGCGGTGACTTTGTATTGGTCGAATGTCGAAGACCGTCGGTGCGGTCTTTTTTCGACGTAGATTTTTGTGGGGGATTTTTCACTCGTATATTACATGACTCCGCCTCATTGAAAACCTCACCCCCCGGGAGGAAAAGAGTGCGGGCCAGAATAAAATTGTTTTTGCAAATTACAAGGGCGAGCTGACCCTGATGAGTCAAACAAAAAATTTGCAGAGATTGTCGATGTTCCAGGAATGCTCCAAGTCTTCGCCGTTTGGCGTTGCGAGCCTGTATGCGCTGGGGGGATGCCTTCGTCTTGACAATGAAAGGGCCCTCCCACTTGGGCTCCAACTTGCCCCTGGACTCTGTCCAAGCTGTCCGGATGAGTACGAGGTCCCCTTCGCTGAATTCCCTCGGGATGACTGCTGTGGTCGCGCCATGCTTTTGTCTGGGCTTGGTATTTGTCCAGAGCCTGTAGGGCAAAGACGCGGTCTCCGTCGATGAGGTCCTTCGAAGTCGGCTCGTCTACGTCGGGGACGGCCGACGCGGCTGTCCGAGGCGATCCATGTTTTATTTCTTGCGGAGTCATGGCCTCCGATCCGTATAATAGGCGGAAGGGGGTGAACCCTAGTCGCCCTGCACTCAGTTGTGTTCAGCGCCCAGACCACTTCGGGTAACAGGTCGGGCCACTTGCCTTTTTTGTCATCGAGGAGCATTTTCTTGACGGCTGTGAAAATTTTGCCGTTAGGCGCGCTCCACGACTCCGTTGGACTGGGGGTGGTACACGGAGGCGAAGGCAAGCTTGGTGCCGATGGAGAAGCAGAAGTCTTTGAAATCTTGGTTGTCGAACTGATTGCCATTGTCGACCGTGAGTTCGGACGGTACTCCGAAGCGGCAAACAATATTTTGCCAGAAGAATTTCTGGGCTGTCTTCGATGTGATAGTGGATACTGCCCTCGCTTCAATCCATTTGGTGAAGTATTCAACGGCGATGAAGGTGAACTTGAGGTTCCCCTGAGCCGTGGGCAGGGGTCCGACAATGTCTAGGCCCCAGCACTGAAGGGGCCATGTGTGGGCGATCAGCTTCGTGAACTGCGAGGGGCGTCCCGAGCGTGGGGAAATTTCTGACAGGCTTCGCAGGATCTGACGACCCGATTTGCGGCGCAAATCATGGCGGGCCAGTAGAAACCTTGGCGAATCACCTTTGCCGCTAGGGCCCTAGGCCCTGCGTGGGAGCCGCAGGTCCCATTGTGGACTTCGCGCAGAATTTGGATGCCTTCGGTCTCGGTGACGCACTTAAGCATCGGTTGACTGACCCCCTTCTTGTAAAGTTGGCCCTCGATCAGTGCGAAGTCCCGGCTTCGGTGTTTGAGGCGCTTGGCCTCATTGCTAGTCGATTGGGTGATAGTACCCCTGCAGGTACAGGGTTATTGGTGCCCGCCAGTCTTCGGTCATGATGAGGTTGATTATGCGGTGGCCCTCGCTGTCGTTGGTTATTTGGAGCCCTTCAGGGCTGCGGATGGCTGGCGTGCCGATGACGTGGTAGAACACGTCGGAGGGTAGGGCTTCGCCCCTGGTGGCTGCCTTGGCTAGTGCATCGGCCCCCTCATTCTTGGCTCGGTCCACGTGCTGTAGCTTGAAGCCCTTGAATTGCCTTTCGAGGCTGCGGATGGCCGCGAGGTACTGCATGAGTGCGGGGTCCCTCGCCGCATAGTCTTTCTCGACCTAGCCAGCGATTACCTTGGAGTCTGTTTTGATGATGCAGGCGGTGACGCCGAGTGCCCTTAGCTTGCGAAGGCCGAGGATGACAACCTCGTATTCTGCTATGTTATTGGTGCACTTATCAGACTCCAACGCAAAGCTGAGGCGCGTTGCGTATTTATGCTTGATCCCGGTGGGCGAAGTAATAACTGCAGCGGCGCCTGCCCCCGCATGGCACCATGCGCCGTCACAATGGATTGTCCACATTTTTTCTACGGACGGCTCCGGTTGCGTTATTGGACCAGTCCAGTCTACGACGAAGTATGCCAGGACTTGCGACTTGATGGCTGTCCTGGGTTCGAATGTGATGTGATAGCCGGAGAGTTCGGCTGCCCACATGGCAATCCGTACTGACGCCTCTGGGTTTCTAAACAGCTCGTCGAGTCCTCTGTCTGAGGTAACCCATACCTTGAATGCCTCGAAATAATGGCGCAATTTGCGTGAGGCCATCACTACTGCATAGGCGATCTTTTCTAGCTCTGTCATGTTGCATTTTGATGTTGTGATCACTTCAGAGACGTAATAAACTGGACGCTGCTTGGTTGTGCCCTCTCTGGTCTGCTCTTGAACCAGTGCTGCACTGACCGCATGTGGCGAAAGCCGCGACATAGAGCAATAGGGGTAGCGAAGGGTCAGGGCTCGTGAGAACCGCCAGCTCCGACAAGTACTGTTTTAGTGCGGCGAAGGCCGCCGCCTATTCTGGCCCCCATGCGAAGTCTTTTGCGTCGCGGAGTGTTTTTAGGAACGGTAGACTCTGCTCCACCGACTTGGAAATAAATCTATTGAGGGCGGCCAACCTGCCTGTCAGTCGTTGCACCTCTCTGGCTGACTGCGGGGGTGTCATATTGATGATTGCCTGGATTTTGGTTGGGTTGGCCTCAATTCCGCGGTGTGATACTAGGTAGCCCAAGATCTTTCCCTGGCGGACCCTGAAAACGCACTTCTCAGGATTGAGGCGAAGTCATGCGGTTCGCATGCTTGCGAACGTTTCGGCGAGGTCGGCCAGGTGGTCTGCCTTGTTTCTGGTGGCAACGACGATGTCGTCCACATATGTGAAGATATTTCTGCCGATCTGGCTCTCGAGCACCGTTTTGGTGAGTCGAGAGAAAGTGGACCCGGCATTCTTGAGTCCCTCCGGCATTCTGATGAAACAATATGTGCCGAAGGGTGTTATGAAGCTGGTGCTTGCCTTGTCCTCCTCCTTCATATATATTTGGTGGTAGCCGGAGAAGCAGTCGAGGAGTGACATGACTTCGCACCCGGCTGCGCTATCGATGATTTTGTCGATTCGGGGCAGCGAGAAGTTGTCCTTGGGGCAGGCCTTGTTAAGACTGGTGAAGTCTATGCACATCCACCATTTTCCGCTCTTTTTCTGCACCATCACCACATTGGCGAGCCATGTGGGGTAGGCGATCGGCTCGATGAACTTGGCTTCGAGCAGGCGATGCACCTCGGCCTTGGCGGCTTCTGTCTTTTCGTCAGACATCTTGCGTAGCCGTTGCTTCTTCGGCCTCACCGAAGGGTCAATTCCTAGGCCGTGCTCGATGACGGAGCGACTGACTCCGACCAGGTCGAGGGCGGACCAGGCGCAGACGTCTTTATTCTTGGATAGACAGCAGAGGAGCCGCTCTTCGTCGTGCGAAGTGAGGTCTTCGCTGATGGTAACCATCTGTTGGGGCGTTGCCTGGTCGAGGGGGACGGTCTTGGTCTCGTCGTTGCTCTGTAGTTGTGCCTTTTCATGCCCCTTGGCGGTTGGATTGGCGGGCTCGGGGACTTCGCGTTGGGCCGTGAGGCAGTGCACGTTTCTTTGCCCGGGGATGAAGTCTCTCTTTATGTTACGCGCAACCTGCTGGTTGCCGTAAACTGTGATGGCGCCTCTGGGACCCGGGATCTTCATGCACAGGTAAAGTCCAGTGGATAGCTGCCTCAAACTTATTGATGGAGCCCCGGCCCATTATGGCGTTGTACGGGTATACCATATTGACAATGTCGAACGTGATCTGCTCGCTTCGGGCATTGGGTGCTACACCGAAGGAGAGGGGCAACTCTATTTTGCCGACGGGAAAGGTGCCCTTGCCGTCGAAGCCGTACAGGGGGTTGTCCGAGGGCTTGAGTAGGCTATAGGCTTATGCCCATGCGATCGAAGGCATGGAGGAAGATGATGTCCGCCTGGCTGCCATTGTCGACCAAGACTTTGTGCAAGTCCTAGCCTGCCACGCTACAGTTGATGACCATGGCGTCGATGTGGGGGGCGCTGCACAGATCGACGTCTCGGGCGTCGAAGGTCAATGGCACGTGGGACCACTTTGTCTGCACGACCGGGCCGTTGACAGCGACGTGGTTGATGCTGCAGTAGTGATCCCTCTTCTGCCGCTTTGTGTCGAAGTCGGCGCTAGACCCCCCGGTGATCATATGTATGACTCCGCGATATGGCTGATCGGCGAAGTCCTCTTGTTTCGGGGCATGGGGGTGGTGGATGTTTTGTTGTTGCTGATGTGGAAGAGGGGGTGGGGGAGGTACGATTTGTACTTCCTGGTGGTGTTGGTATGCGTGGTGCGGTGGGTGCGGAGCGGGGGCGTGGATGTATGGTGGAGGGGGCTGCTGATATGTGTGTGCGACAACTCTAGGGTTGTCGGCTGGTTGCGCCCGTGCCATCCTGTCTCTGGTGGCCTTCGTTTCAGGGCAGTCTCTGGTTTGGTGGGCGCAGTCTTCGCCGTGAAACAGGCAGTAAAATCGGCACGGCGGTTGCGCACGTCCCCGGCCTCGTCCGCGAGTTCCGTTTCCGCGGCCCTGGGGGGATATTCCGGGCGGCGAGGGGCCTCACCAGCGGGGTGCTGGTTGGCGATGTTGTGCACCTGCTGCTGATTGCGGCCGTCCCGACCGGAGTCTGGCTGCGGAGTCCTCGTCCACGTGCGGCTAGACTGTGGAACATCTTTGGGTTTCCTCTGAGACTCAATTTTGCGCTGGTGGAGTTCTTCGGATTTGGCATTTTTTTCAAATAGTTGGTACAACTCCTAGAGGTTTTTGGGCGGATCCCTGATGCAGTGGTTGTAGAGGACGCCGACCGGAAGGCCACTGATGGCGTAGTGGATAGCGATTTGGTCATCGACCGAGGGTAGCTGTGACTTGAGTGTCAGAAATTTGCGGTAGTACTCCCGCAGAGTCCCCTTTTCCAGCTGCTTGCAGAGTGAGAGTTCGGCCAAGGCGTCGGTGTCTGGGCGATACCCTTGGAAGTTGAGCAGGAATTTGTCCCGAAGGCTTCTCCAGGAGTCAATGGACAGCGGGGCAACCTAGTGAACCAGGTGAGAGCTGGGCCCTCGAGGGCGATGATGAAAGACTTGGCCATCGTGGCGTCGTCCCCTCCGGAAGATGCAACGGTGACCTGATAACTCATGATGTACTGTGCTGGGTCAGTGCTGCCGTTGTACTTGGGATAGGTCCCTGCCCGGAAGTTGGCAGGCAGGGTGTCACTTGCAGGTGTGGCGCCAGGGGACTTCTCTCGTTGAGGTAGTTGACACCTTGGAATTCTGCGGCGTGTGGGATGGCGCGGTCGCGGTGGGGAAAGTGCAGGTCTTCGACTTGTGCGCGCTGTTGCAGGGGTGGCCCTTGTTGCAGGCTGAAGTGGCCTTCGCGCTGCATTAGCGCGATCTCTTGCTCGAGCTCCTGGGCCTTCTGCTCTTCGTCTCGTATCATTTGCTGCACCTTGGCTTGTGCAGACACACGTTGGCGCTTGGCTTCAAGTATCTCCTTTTGCTTCTGGAGATTGCGGTTCTTGATGCGCAGGGCGCGCAACTGTAGCTGTTCTTCTGCGGAGACGTCGATGACTTCGCCGTCCTTAGTGAAGTCCGTGCCCTCTAGTGGAGCGAAGCCTAGGGGAGGTTGCGGCTCTCCTTCAGGGCCGCAGGTGCGGTGAGCGTCGTCTTCGCAGGTGCGGTGAGCGTCGTCTTCGCAGGTGCGGAGAACGTCGTCTTCAGTAGCCTCTTGGTGGGTGGAGTGGGTGAGGGCGAGGGCCTTGCCCTTTTTTGCGGCCAGCAGTCCTGCCTTCGCAGCCTCGTCAGCCTTCGAGCTAGCTTTCTTGGGTGCCATCGCGGGTGGTTTTTTTTTGTAGCATGAACGGTGGGCGCCAAATGTTGGGACATGCTCACTGGCGCAAGTTGATCCAACGGGGAAGTGTTGTAACGCAAACAGGGTTTTTGCACGTGTTGGCAATAGCTCTGTTGACCCAACCTCTCAAGGGCACTGTGCGGGGGTATTTATAGGTATCTGAGTGCCAAGCGTCCCGTGTTAAGGACGCATGTGCCCTTAGACACCTAGGTTATCCCCGGAATATTCCCATAAAGCGGGGTTACAGACCGTAATTACAGGGAGGCCTTTACAATTTAGGCCCGTAACGCGCAACGGCCACGCAGGGCCTGTTACAACGGGCCGGATCACACGCGGGCCTCCATTCTGGACGAGGTCGCGAGATGAGACGACCTCGTCACAGGTCTTCGTCGGCAGCGTATGAGACGAAGGGTAAGTCTGCCCGTTGTCTTGTCGCCATTGGTGCAGCGAGTACGGCGAAGGCCTCGAGCGAAGGGTGGCGTCTTCGCCTTCGCCCCAACAACCACAAAAATGTCTATAAATCAAAAGTAACAGCAGCCCAAGATTAACTAATTGACATTATTTTCAGTAAATTCCAAATTGCACCAAAATTCAATTTTAGCAGGTTACTCCAATTTTTCCTATAAAACTTGGACATCTCTACTCATGGAAGTTGTTCAACTTTTCAAGTTTTACCACTTTGGTATATGGAATTTTGGAAACTTCTTTCTAGATTTCAAATTCCACTTTTGGGGCAAATTTAGGGTTTCAAATGTGGCTACTATTTCTTCCACTTGACTAACGCTTCAGAATAAAATTGCTCTAGGCTCTAAAACTTGTCTTTAGTACTTAAGACTCCAATTTAACTCATTACTTGCTTAAGATATGATTTCTCCTCACCGGGCTTAAGCAAAATTTTCAATCAATGCCCTATACTCTATACACCACATCACACTCATTGAATGTTTTTGACCTAGTGAATGCACTCTAGGTGTAACAAGCAAGTTAATGCAAATGCTTATGATGACATGTCAGCGTTTTAGTTACCGTAACACCAGGGGTGTGCCACATAGCATGAACATAATTCCCTACATCACTTTGAAAATGGGAGGAAGGAGCACAAAAGAAAGAGAGAAAGAACGTAACGCCTAAATTTGGTGAATATTGGAGTAGAAATTTTATACCCCCAAATTCAGGGCGTTACAATAACTCTGTCAATGTTTGATAACATGGTCCTGAGAGGACCGCCACTACTTTTAGCCTCTTGAGGCACTTCAGCAGCTTTGTCAGAAGCAGAGAGGGCAATTCTTTTTTGTATTGCCGGTGGTGGGTATCGAGGACGACTCTCATCACAGTCGTCATGTGGCGCTTCTTCTGGGCATTTTCCCCACCGGGTGTCGAAGTATCCTTTCCAGTTTCTGCTTTGGCAACTTCCCTAGCACCTTTTTCCTTTGGCTGTAACAAGCTCGTTAGCTCTGATCCTAGAGGACTTAGCATGGCGAAAGCCAAGGGTTCAGTCATTACCTCTAGGATTTCTTTTACGCCAATGGAAGACGTCGAAGGAGTTTCAACAGTATGCTTCGGCGCAGAAGACTTTTCTTCTTCTGCACAGTTCGACTCCACTGTTTTCCATTTCTTGGGTACAAAAGGTTTCGGTGTCATCTTAGATATTTCAGTTTCTCCAGAAACCTCGGTCTTTTTAATAGCTTATTCTTTTTATCCTTCTTAATGGATCTTATTGCTTGTCTTTTTAGGATATTTACAACTCTCTTCTTCTTTACTCCCCTAGCCTCTTCATCAAGTTTGTAATAATTAGGATATTCCAAGCCGAGGGCATCCATCACTCGATTTAATCTTTGTTTCTCCAGAGTGCCGAAGGCAGCAGTCATCAACAGGTCTTCTTTCTTAGTATAGTTTCCAGCAATTTCATTGCACATTGTTTCAATCACTTCAAGCCATTCGGCACAAGGTCCGCTGAAGGTTTTTTGGAATTTAAAGCGGTATGGTAGCCTTACAAGCTCAAGCTTGTTTATTTCATCTTTCCTCTTCAGCATTCCCCATCCACCTGATGTCGAGAAAGTTTTATTCGCCAGGTATACTTGCAGTAAATCCTGAGTACTATTGTGCTCGGCTACAACTTTGAATTGAACTTCAGCTAACTGGCATGGGGAGCCGAGTTGCATAGTGCATAGTGGTCTTGTCATGCCGAAGCTCAGCTTCAACTGACTCATCACCATACTCATGAGTTTTTCCCTCTTCTTCTCATCAGCCTTCACATAGAACCATTCGTTGGTCCAGCCAGTAGGCCACTTAGTACGATATCCAATCACTGGAGCATTCGTGTCATTTTGATAGGCAAAGTTGTAGCATCCAAAGTTCTTATGATGGCCGTCAGCTCTAGCCTTAGTATGATAGTGGAGTTCGTGCACTCTGCAGAGCCCTTTGACATAAGCACTCATTCCCTGACTCCGCAAAGCCCAAATATATGCACTAAGTCTAACTATGGCATTTGGATTGTGTTGATGGAGATAAATTTCAAATCTCTTTAAAACTTCATCGATCATCTCGTACAGAGGGAATCGAAGCCCTGCCCGGAAGAAGCTTTTAAAAACTATAACTTCATCATCCTTCGGCTCCGGAATTACTTCGTCCCTAGCAAATCTTATCAGTCCATCGTCATTCTTCCCAAAATACCCAAGCTTATTCATTAGGACTAGGTCTTCTGCTTTTACAGTAGATTTTCTAAATTCAACATGAATGGGCTTGCTTGGACTCAAGATACCATCGTCTTCTGCATTAACAATATCCTTCTCTGGAAAAGTTCTTTCTCCCTCTTAAACAACCAACCCAGAATGCTTCATAACCTCTAAATTGGAGCTATCTCAGTGGTCTCGGTGTCTCCACCCTCATTTAGTAGTCTAGCAGTAGACCTAGTCCTAGCCATTTGAGTTCTTAAGATGAAGTTGACTTTCAATTGTTTTGACGCTTGTTCAATGACCAGTTAACAAACGTACAGAGCACAGACAGCTTTGGCTTTAGTAAAAATTCTTAGCAGCACAACTGTGCAATAGCAAGAAATGATGTAATAACTTCTTACCAACCAATCTATTTATATAGTCCTGCAAGTGAGAAGGCGTACTGCCACGCCGCTCATACTAACTGATCGGTGGACCAACACAGGCCATAACTTTTTTATTTGTGTTTTAATAACAAGCTCAGAGAAGGTGTTTTTTGGACCTTCGGCATTCAGAAGCCTTCGTGTGTTCGCGGATCGAGCTCATTATGAAAAAACGACCTAGCACCGTGGGGGTCTCCTTCTCTGCTGAAGGTCCTCAAGATGAAGAAACTGTTTGTAATCAAAAGAACTAAGTGTCGAAGCCACAACAAACATACATAAAATGCAGCGAAGCTTCGAGAAGAATGAGCTTCGGCTTAAGATGGTCATGAAGGTCATACATGACACCAAGCCAGCAAGGAATAGACATGTTTATCCTTGATATTTGTATTAAAGCAATGTGTAGGTATCAGGGTCATAATTGTACTTCTGCTTGGGCTATGTCCCTTACCTATAAATAGATGAACAATACCCTTGTACTATCCATTCTCTCTTTTGGGCAAGCCGAAGGTACAAATGCAATATATACTTTGCATCAGTTTATTAATATGCAATACAAATCTTAACATCATTCTGACATGCAATATGAAATGAGTGATTGTTATAATGTTACATTGTAATATTATACTTATGAAAAATGAAGACTCATTCTTCATTACCTTTGACCAAGATTCATTATCTCCAAAAGAGGATAATGCTTCGAAGGACGAAGGCCTTTAACGTTTAACATGTGTGTTGCCTTGTTTTTGATTCACAACAATTGAAAACAAGTGACCAACAGATGGGTGGGCTAGGGAGGAGGCCTTCTATGTGCTATGATATACAATGCATACATATGTTTAGTTAAACCTGAAGGTGGTTAACTTTTTTAGTCAAAACTGGAAGTGGTTTACTTGTACATGCGTTCATGCATGACCATCTATGGCTGAAGTACTACAGGAGTGGGTGACTGGATCAGAGATGGAGGTGTTCCGTACCCACGCTAGTTAGCAAAGGATCATTTCACGGGCCACTCGGCACACGCGCAATCAACTATCCAGTAGACCCAGCCTCCACGTGTGTGCCACTATGGGCCCTCTACATGTGGACCCATCGTTTAGCTTAGGCCATTGTCATGATTTTAAGGCAAGTCTTGTCCCTCCTTTGGTAGTGCTTTTTTAAATAGTTTCTTCAAAAAATATACCAAATTGGGGTTTCTCTATATCTCCGTAAAATAGAAAAGAGTCATAAAAACCGAGCAAACTCAGGAGTACAAAAAAGAGGCTTTTCCAGTTTCTTTCCCGTCGTCCCCACTCCCATAAAGTTAGGAGGAGCTACATTTATTACCAAATAGGTTGCTCCTTTTGTGTTTTTACTAAAAATAGGTGGGAGCTATTTTTCCAAAGGAGTCAGAACCAAGGACAGAGCTATTGATGCAAGAGCTCTACTAAAGAGACCCTACTAAAAGTTCCATTACATTTTACTTTTTAGTTTTTTTACATTTTTTTATCTTAAAAAAGCTAAAAGTCAATCAAAAATCGAATCTCATCCAAAAATAAAACTAAAATAGCTTTTAGCTAGTACAAATTTTACGCCAGTCTTTCCTCCCATTTTTACTAGTTATAGAGTTGGAAAATCTATGAAATTTTCTTACTTTTCCCTACGGCACCATTTTCCTTTCAAGAGAGGAGAAAGGTTTTTAATGGGGTCATAGGTTGTAAGTTTTCATTTTTCTTGCGCAGCCCTGTGCAATACAAGGGTTAGCTTTCCCCACTTGTAAAATGTAAAGATCTAAGATTACACCATCGAGTGTAAAAAAGTATAAAGAATGATATAGCTGAGGTGCCCGATCTTTCGGCGAGTAGAGATAATTCCGATTTGGCGGAAGATGACCCTTGCGATCCGACTACGACGAGCAAGCCCGAGGCACCAATGCAATCGCTGAACCAACTCCCTGTGGTTACCGACCTTGCTGATGCGAGATCGGCCTGATCACGAAGATAGTTTCCTGTGCGCAATCGAAGAACGAACAAGAAAAAGATGCGAGCAATCTAATCTATTACTCGAGGGTGGAGTTCTGAATACACGAAGACAGCGCAGATTTGCGCGTGTTCGAGAGTAGCTAAAGCTAACATAAAACAAAACTCGAAGAACAAAGGAGGCGCAGCTCCTGGATAAATAGAGAGGGGGCACAGCCCCTAGGGGCGGCCAACCCTAGGTCGTCCACTATGGGTCGCATTTGGGCTGGTCGTCTATTCTTCTCAGTTGGGCTGGTCGTCTATTCTTCTGGGCCCTCATTCTTCAGTAGCATGACGAAGTTAAGATCTCTGGCAGGGCCCGAGTTATTGGCCCAGCTAATGAAGGAAGTGGCGCTTGATGTGGAGGTGCTGCTGGTGTAGTCGTACTCATAGTGATGTCCTCATCATCCTCCCCTTCTTGAAGTGAAGTCGTCCTCGACGACAACTCCTCATCCTCAGCCATATATGGTTTCAAATCTGCAAAATTAAAACTAGTGGAAACACCAAATTCCGCAGGCAGGTCAAGGATATAAGCATTATCATTAATCTTTGTTAGCACCTTAAAAGGACCAGCAGCACGAGGCATTAATTTAGAACGGCGCAAAGTAGGAAACCGATCCTTTCTCAAGTGCAACCAAACCATATCACCTGGCTCAAAAGTAACATGTTTTCTTTCTTTACTACTAGCAACCTGATTTTTTGCATTAGTAGCAGCAATGTTCTGTTTCGTTTGTTCATGTATGGTAATCATTTGTTCAACATGTGCAGTAGCATCTACATGTGGGGCGTTCGCAGCATTAAGTGAAATCAAATCAATAGGTGCCCTAGGGATGTAACCATAAACAATCTGGAAAGGGCACATCTTTGTAGAAGAATGCGTGGCATGATTGTAAGCAAATTCATCATGAGGCAAGCAATCCTCCCAACGTCTCAAATTCTTGTCTAAAACAGCCCTAAGCATGGTAGATAAAGTTCTATTTACTACCTCAGTTTGTCCATCAGTCTGAGGGTGACAAGTAGTGCTAAACAACAATTTAGTTCCCAATTTATTCCAAAGAGATCTCCAAAAATGGCTTAGAAACTTAGCATCGCGATCAGAGACTATTGTTTTTGGAATACCATGTAAACGAATAATTTCTCTAAAGAACAATTCAGCAACAATGCTAGCATCATCAGTTTTATGACAAGGTATAAAGTGAGCCATTTTAGAGAATCTATCAACAACCACAAAAATACTATCCCTCCCATTCTTAGTTCTAGGCAAGCCCAAAACAAAGTCCATAGAAATATCAAGCCAAGGAGAAGAAGGGATAGGCAAAGGCATATACAAACCATGGTTGTTCAACCGTGACTTAGCTTTCTGACAAGTAGTGCAGCGTGCAACAAGGCGCTCAACATCAGCGCGCATCTGAGGCCAAAAGAAGTGGGCAGCCAACACCTCATGCATTTTGTAGATGCCAAAATGCCCCATGAGACCGCCTCCATGCGCTTCCTATAACAACAAAAGACGAACCGAGCTAGCTGGAACACACAGCTTGTTAGCGCGAAATAGGAACCCATCCTGTATGTGAAATTTGCCCCATGGTATCCCATTAATACAATGGCCGAAAGCATCTTTAAAATCAGCATCGTCAACATATTGATCCTTCACAGTGTCCAAACCAAAGATTTTAAAATCTAATTGTGACAGCATGGTATAGCGACGAGACAAAGCATCAGCAATAACATTGTCCTTCCCGTTCTTGTGTTTAATAATGTAAGGAAAGGACTCAATGAATTTGACCCATTTAGCATGACGACGGTTCAGATTTGTTTGGGTACGAATATGTTTTAAAGCCTCATGATCAGAATGAATTATGAACTCACGATGCCAAAGATAGTGCTGCCATGTATGCAAAGTGCGCACTAAAGCGTAAAGCTCCTTATCATAAGTAGAATATTTCAGACTAGCACCGCTTAATTTTTCACTAAAATAAGCAACTGGTTTTCCTTCTTGTAACAAAACAGCACCTAGCCCAATACCGCTAGCATCGCATTCAAGCTCAAAAACTTTATTAAAATCAGGCAATTGCAAGAGGGGAGCTTGGGTTAACTTATCTTTCAAAGTGCTAAACGCTACCTCCTGTGAATCACTCCAAGCAAATGGCACATCTTTCTTTGTAAGCTCATGTAGAGGCACTGCAATGGAGCTAAAATCACGAACAAATCTGCGGTAGAAACCGGCAAGTCCAAGAAAGCTCCGAATTTGTGTGACCTTCGTAGGTGTAGGCCACTCCCGAATGGCAGCAATTTTGCTGCTATCCACCTCAATGCCCTGTGGAGTAACCACATAACCAAGAAACGAGACACGTTGCATGCAAAATGTGCACTTTTCCATGTTACCAAACAAGCGAGCAGCACGCAAAGCATCAAAAACTGCACGCAAATGTTCTAAATGCTCCTCTATAGACTTGTTGTAAATAAGGATATCATCGAAATAAACAACAACAAACAAACCTATGAAGGCCGTAGAACTTCGTTCATTAAACGCATAAAGGTGCTGGGAGCATTAGTCAATCCAAATGGCATAACCAACCATTCATATAAACCAAATTTCGTTTTAAAAGCCGTTTTCCATTCATCACCGAGTTTCATTCTAATCTGATGGTAACCGCTACGCAAATCAACCTTAGAGAAAATAACGGCACCACTAAGCTCATCTAACATATCATTAAGGCGTGGAATAGGATATCGATAACGAACTGTGATGTTATTAATAGCACGACAATCTACGCACATACGCCATGACCCATCTTTCTTTGGAACGAGTAGAACAGGAACCGAGCAGGGCTAAGAGACTCACGAATGTAACCTTTATCAAGCAGCGTCTACACCTGGCGCTGGATCTCCTTCGTCTCATCTGGATTTGTACGGTACGGGGCGCGGTTTGGAAGAGAAGCGCCGGGAATGAGATCGATCTGATGCTCAATGCCACGGAGGGGAGGAAGACCCGGTGGTAAGTCCGTAGGATAAACATCAGCATACTCCTGCAAAAGGTTAACAACAGCAAGGGGTATATCCAAAGATGGTGCATCATCAAGCGGAACAAGCATGCGCGAGCATACAAGTGCATAACATGGCATATGAGCTTCATGGAGATCATCAAAATCAGCACGTGTAGCAAGTAAAATAGGAGAGTGCAACTTGATTTCAGATTTAATAGGTGCGGCTGATGTCGATTTGACTTGTTGTGTAGTTTTAGCAGCCCTAGTAAGATCATCTTTCAAAATTTGGTCAGGGGTCATTGGATGTATTATTATTTTCTGGCCTTTAAACATGAAAGAATAATGATTTGAATGACCATGATGTAAACTATCAGTATCATATTGCCAAGGTCGACCCAATAACAAAGAGCATGCTTCCATAGGAATAACATCGCAATCAGCATAATCAGAATAAGAACCCAGCGAAAAGGGGACACGTACCGAACGTGTTACCTTTATTTTACCACCATCATTAAGCCATTGAATGTGATACGGATGTGGGTGTGTGCGAGTGGGCAAGGATAATTTCTCTACCAACGCTGTACTTGCCAAATTGTTGCAGCTGCCACTATCGATGATGATGCGAATCGACCGTTCGTGCACAACGCCCTTGGTATGGAATAGAGTGTGTCGCTGATTTTTTCGGTCTGGGCAACCTGTGTGCTGAGAACACGCTGCACAACAAGACTCTCATATCTATCGGCGTCGATGGGATCAACGTGGACTTCCTCATTTTCTGCATGGTTAGTGGCAATCATAGCATGACTAGTTTCCTCAGAATCACTGGCTGAAGAGTACTCACCATTGTCACGTATAAGCAAAGTACGCTTGTTTGGGCAGTCCCGAATCATGTGCCCAAACCCTCTGCAACGATGGCACTGAATATCCCGTGTACGTCCTATGGAAGAAGCAGCGCCTTTGGCAGGGGGCGGCGCTGGCTTGGTCGTCCCTGTGCGCGGTGTAGTGCTAGGCGTAGAAGGTGCAGGGCTGGAAGGAGTTGAGCTGTGTGTCGGACCCCGGCCTGCAAAAGAGTTAGTATATGTCTTTGATCGTCGTCCCTGCACTTCACGTTCAGCTTTGCAAGCATATTCAAACAATGTGGTTATATCAAAATAATCCTTATAATCAAGTATATCCTGAATTTCCCTAGTTCAAACCACCACGAAAACGCGCCATAGCAGCGTCATCCGACTCAACCAAACCACAACGAAGCATACCCTTTTGTAACTCCTGGTAATATTCCTCAACAGATTGTGAACCTTGTTGAAAACGCTGCATTTTGTTAAGCAAAGCACGGGCATAATAGGAAGGAACAAATCTATGGCGCATGGCAGTTTTTAATTGGGTCCAAGTAGTGACACTGTTAATGGGATGTGTTTGTTTATACTCACGCCACCAAATTAAAGCAAAATCAGTAAATTCACTAATGGCAGCCTTCACTTGGCTATTAGCAGGAATATCATGGCATGAAAATTTCTGTTCTACCTCCAATTCCCAATCAAGATATGCAGCAGGATCATATTTACCATTAAAAGATGGAATTTTAAATTTAATCTTAGAAAATAAGTCATTAGGAGGATAACGAACCACACGGCATGCATGACCACGACGATCTCCATCATCCTGCTCAGTGTCACCGCCGTATTCCTGCTCCATCTTAATGGTCAACGCATCAAGGCGTGCCAGGATGGTGTCGAGTGTGGTGCGAGTCGCCGTTTGAGCAAGGTCAAGTTGGTTGAAATGCTCGGTCAGTCGAAGTGACCGTTGAATCAAGTCGTTCATGCATCGTCCTAATGTCAGCAGCAAGTCCATCAACTTGTCCCCTTACTTCCTGCAACTGGGCATCCACCATGCCGTGTGCTCCTGCCATAGTTAGCGCAAACACCAAAACACCAAAAGGGGAAAAACCGACGACAATAGGGGAATGGTGGTGACAACTTGCTCGCTCAATGGAATGCTGTTATCAAGTTCTTATACGTTCTTACCAAGCCACAGTGGTGAACTGCAATCAACAGGTGGAACCGGTGAAAGATTGGATGAGCGATTGCGAGGAGAAACAGAAACCTGCTCGTCGTAGAAATATGTGGAGTTCTGGGTAGGCTGCACTCAAGTCAAGGATTAGCACGATCAAACAATAATGCAAAGTTGAATTATAGTGCAAAACATGAAACTACATTGCTGGCCACAGGTGCAAAGGACAGATGGAACTAGCAGAATGGCAGTACCGTAAATATTGTACTAGCGATGCCAAAAAGGCACTAGTAAGAATCACAGGTGATTTTGTTTTTCTTTTTTGTATGATTTTTTTGATATTTTTTTAGCACAAGAAGCAACAAAATAGGAGCTACACGAAGTTTCACCTAAAATAGAGTTCAGATGTGGTCTACAGAAAATCAGGAAGTTCTCTGAAAAGCGTGCGAGAACTTTGACGAATTTTTTTCTTTATTTTACCAAATTTTTTTGACAATTTTATCGAAACCCAAACAGACCGTAGGTGAGTTTGGCCGGCCTCAAAATGGTGTCAACAAGCTCTTGTAAAAATTTCAGATTTTTTGGACAACCGAGCGAAAAGTTATGCCCGGTTTAAGGAAGGTACCTCAAGTGATGTTTAAAACGACCGAGATGAGTCAACAAGTTCCTTACTTTTTTTTGTTTGTTCTCTGGTTCTATCCTTTCTCTTTCGTTTTCTTTTTTTTCTTTTGTTTCTATTTTTTTTTGACGTAACGGAAGGAGAAAAACAAGGAAGCGGCGTTGACTCGGTTTGTGGCGTTGACTCGGTTTGATGTAACCGAAGGAGAGAAACAAGGAAGATGGTTGCGGCGCTCTAGGATTTGATGTAACTGAAGGAGAAAAACAAGGAAGATGGTTGCGGCGCGCTAGGGTTTGATGTAACCGAAGGAGAAAAACAAGGAAGAAAGAAGGATGGTGAGAGAAAACACAATGCGACCAGCAACAAATGACGCGAAAGCACACAAATTCAACAATGCAGATTATTGAAAGAAGGTGCGAGGCTCAAAAGGGTGCTGGTATAAGGTCTAACCTGAATTTTTATGTGGTTTTGTGGACTGTAGGAGAAAAAAAAAGCACTCGATAAACTCACCGATCAACCTGGAAATCTGATACCAATTGATATAGCTGAGGTGCCCGATCTTTCGGCGAGTAGAGATAATTCCGATTTGGCGGAAGATGACCCTTGCGATCCGACTACGACGAGCCAAGCCCGAGGCGCCAATGCAATCGCTGAACCAACTCCCTGTGGTTACCGACCTTGCTGATGTGAGATCGGCCTGATCACGAAGATTGTTTTCTGTGCGCAATCGAAGAAAGAACAAGAAAAAGATGCGAGCAATCTAATCTATTACTCGAGGGTGGAGTTCTGAATACACGAAGACAGCGCAGATTTGCGCGTGTTCGAGAGTAGCTAAAGCTAACATAAAACAAAACTCGAAGAACAAAGGAGGCGCAGCTCCTGGATAAATAGAGAGGGGGCGCAGCCCCTAGGGGCGGCCAACCCTAGGTCGTCCACTATGGGCCGCAGTTGGGCTGGTCGTCTATTCTTCTGGGCCCTCATTCTTCAGTAGCATGACAAAGTTAAGATCTCTGGCACGGGCCCGAGTTATTGGCCCAGCTAATGAAGGAAGTGGCGCTTGATGTGGAGGTGCTGCTGGTGTAGTCGTACTCATAGTGATGTCCTCATCAAAGAAGCTCCAAAGTCGTCCCTACATTTGCATAAAGAGTCTGGGTGTGTATTTGTGTGCGTTTTTTATTTTCGACATACATTTGCATACTCCATCACATCAACTTCTACATTGATACAAGCATACATTAGACATCTATAGTTTCATCGCATCATGACATATCGCATAAGGCAGAGAAGGTTCATGTTTTTAATGTGAAAATGCTTCGTTGTGACCGAAGATGCTTCGTTATAAACGAAGATCGTTAGCAGGAATAGAAGGGAAAAGACTTTGTTATGTATGAGCGAGCCATCTTTTGATTTTTGTCCAAAGGTGCTTTGATGTGAACGAAAAGAAGGGATGGTGTTTTTCGCCTTCGGCTCAAAAAGCAAGGAGCATCAGTTTCGTCCATAGCAAAGCAAACAACATTCGGACGAAAAGGTAAAAGCAGTATTACATGGTATTCATAGATATTTACAAATTTTTTTACATCCAATCGCTACTTGCTGAATATAGTGTTTTTACTGTACAAAGAAGTCCTAAAAGTGTTTTTCAGTCATTAGCTTTCGAAGCTTTCTTCAGAACGCCAGAGTCAACTTCGGATCATCAGCCTTCACCAATATCACCCTAAAAACAAACAAGGAAAAGGTATTGAGGAATTTAACAAGGAAAAAATCTGAAATAAAAGCAAGAAGGTAAAGAGATTTTGTGTACTTTGTTAAGTAAGGAACGAGCTTCGTTCCCAGCAATTTCTCGACCGCCTTTAGCCTAGATCTGAGTAATGAACCTGTTGCCTATGCTGCTGGCTTCGGCTGGAATATTAACCAGGTCAGACGGTGAGAGACTGAAGTTGGGCCTATTAACAGTTGTTATATGGTTGCATCCAACCTTAACAAAAGCAGCAGTTGTGCCATGAGAGGCCACCAGCGCATAGAAGTCTCCATGCCCTTCCATTACTTCGTCAAATTCGTTAATTTCCTTCTCCATGAAGTCGAGGGCCTTTGGAATATCTTTGTCAGAATAATTCTTCTCCCACAACACTACCCCAACTGAGTTGAAAATTTTGCGTAGGCGGGCGGAGCTTCGTTCCATGAAGCTCGAGCATGTTTCCCGAAGCGACGTTAAAGCTTCAGATAATTTCGAACTCTTTTGCTTTGGCTTCGACCTTATTTTTCAAGATTCTGACCTCTTCTTTGTAATGATCTTTAGCTTCCTTTAATTTTGACTGTGCTATTTCAAGCTCTTTTTCCTGATCACAGATGCGAGTAGCTTGATCTGTGATATGAAGTTCAGCTTCTGCCAAATTTGTTTCAGCATTTTTAACCTGAAAATCCTTCTCGGCTAGAGAATTTTCAAGCTCTTTTACCCTTTTCTCCAGGTTATTGACAACAAGTTCATTATTCTGATCTTTAGCTTCTTGCTAAAGCTTCAAAGCCTTACTCAGCAATAAATTCTACCAAGAAACTAAAGTTAGCCGCAAAATCTGAAGGTTTAAAAATTTAAAAATTCAAAGGGGCAGGCATAAGAGTTTGTACCTTAAAGTTTGAGTAGAATAAGCTCCCAGTAATGTGTTTTCTTTTATAATTGCTAAGGTCTCGCTCAAACTTCGGAAATCGAATAGTCTTTGATAGAGTATTAACAATCTTTGCTCTGGCCCGGTCAGGGATACACCCCAAAATTTCTTCGTCCACACCGCCAAAAAGTACGTATCCGGGTTTGTATCCGCCGGCCAGTGCGATTTCTTTCAATTCAGAAATATCTTCATCAAACAATTATTGGCCACCCAGGTGCTGTAGCTCCAAATTTGTTTCCTTTGAAGCCTTACTAGTGGATTCTTCGGCTATGTCTTTCTCGGGAGCCATATCAGATATAAGCCTGTTGTCACACCCGGATTTTAGGGCACCAAGACCCAGGCGTGAACATAATCACCAGGTGTCCTAGGACCAAGTCTCACACATATGATGAATCATGGCACAGGATCGAATGTCACATCTTCACTATATAACAGGAGTCCTATACAAAATAAATAAATAATTACATTATAAGGAGACAACGGTCCAACAACCCAAAGTTGACTGGGAGATGACGGCCTAGACCTCTCAAGAACTCGTCATAGCATCCTCCATGCGCCACATCCTGCGATACCTGTTCTTGACCTATGGGGGTGTGAGACAGCAAGAGTGAGCTCACATACGTTCATAGCTCAACAAGTTGTGGGGAATAATGTGCATTAACTCGCCAAAGGTGGGAGCTCATGTGAAGTGTAAGGCTTACCAAAGAGGATGGTTAGAGCTGAGCATTGCTTTTAAACTTGGTCAAAATTTTATTAGCAGTTACTAAGTATAAGTAAATACCAACCCAATTAAGTAGTAGAAAAAAGTAACAACATCACCTGCGATGCAATGCATATGACAATTGAATTTAGTTCCATAAATTAATCATGTGAGTGTCCGAGCTGCTCATGACCGTGAGCATGGCTAGTATACTAGTTTTATACTCTGCAGAGGTTGCGCATCTTTACCCGCAAGTCATGTTACCCATCTGCCAAGAGACGGCCAATCCCATACACCTCTACCGAGGAGGCGAGGCAGGGTAACTCTACGAGGCCTTCACAAAGTTCCACTAGCTTCAGAAAACCCGCTACAGTTTCTAGGAAGCTCCAATGCAGGGACCACTCGCCTGACCGCCATCACAACAAAATCAACCCAAGGGCCTCCCTACACTCCCCTACTACCCTTGCCCCTTTTCGTTAAGGTAGTCCTCCACTAGCTTTCCTAATTAGTCAGCCAAGGGCGTCCCATACCACCCTTGTGGTAGCACTGTTTTCCCGGGTGGTTCTCTATGTTCCAATTAACATAATGATCTTAACATGAACAGTAAATAACAACTGATAATAAAAGTATAATCATGAATAATGTGCATCTCTATACCCAAAACCACATAAAGAAATAGCGGTACTACCCAAAAATTCAGTGGTAAACAAGGTATAAAGATAGTCAAACTAGGGTAATCTATTGGGTCCCATCTAAATTAACCTATGCAGATTATTATGATTAATCAGAACATGACTGGGTAAAAAGAAGGGATCAAGGGCACAACTTGCTTAGGACTTGAGATTCTAGGTACTAGGATGATCTTCAGATGACTCATAACCTCGCTGCTAGTCGTAGCAATACCAACAGATATGGCATAGGCAAAATTAACATCACACCAAACATAAGAACAAAATACATATTAATAATCTACATATTAAATTAAGATCATAGGAACATGAATCATTAATTTTGGAGTTAGGGATTTTAAGTTTTGTATTTCCAAAAGTTCTAGGTGCTAGGTACAAGATTAATTAGGGGATTAATTTTAATAGGGTTTTCATGTCAAAACAGAGACAATAATATTACAAAATTATAGAAACTGGAATGGATCAATTTGGACTTAAAATGAATTAATTATGAATTATACAAATTTCTGGAATTATTTTTGTATTAAAAATCAATTTCTATAATTAATTTTCTATTTTTATTGTCCTCTGGACTAGGTGTCAAAAACAGAGGAACGCAGGGGTTATCTCGCAAAATTTCCCAAGACTCAGGATTCACCCCGCGCGGACGGTGGGTTGATTTTTAGGAACTTCAGGGGCTCTTTAGAATAAATGCCGAGGCAAAGGGGTACCGTGATATTCCCACCGTCCTATCGGACACAGGCAGCCCAGACCGAATTTGGTCTTGATCTAGTGTCATCCCTACGATCCAACTCGGACAGTCACGCACTCGCCCGCCCCAATCGGTACCAACTTCAAATCTCGGTCGCCCAACATGAAATCAACGGCAAACAGGTCGTTCCCTAACCCCACGCCGTTGCTAGGCGACAGCGCCACCCATGCCAACGATGGCGAGTTCATAAGAGTGTGGCCAATAGGTGCCCCGAGGGCCTATTTTCTACCCCGGCTGGTGCTAACGAAGAGGATGACGAGGCGAACCATATGGGGTAGCGACTTACCAGAATTCATAGCAAGAGCTCCCTGCTCGCTGTGGAATGTGGACTACGGCGCTCATCCCATTCCGGTGAGAAATTCCTTGAGCTCCGACCGGCCGTTCATCAAATTGGCGGTCGAGATAGCTTCCCCTTGTCTAGTCGAAGCATCACACCGACTAGTGAGGACGAATCCGAGGTTCTGGGTGTGGCACGACTACAGCTCCCCAAACGGCATTCCAAAGCTCCCTTTCTCTCTCTTGTGTTGGTCAGCAATGGTTCTGTATGATGCGGCCCAGGGTGAGTTGCCAGTAGATGGCGCGGACGACCCCGCTTTATGAGACTGGTCCCAAGTCCGACTCGAGGGGAGGATGCGAATCTAGGTAGGGGATTTGCTGAGCTAACCACGGGGATGGCGAAAAGTTGGTTAGGGGAGAAGAAGACCCGCCCTGACCTGCGGGACCCACCAGGAAGTGGCACCAGGTGCTCGTGGGTGTAAGGACTGTTGAGGCTGGGTTGTGGGCCCTGCCAGGCAGCCGTAGAGAGGGAGAGAAGCGTGTGAGTTAAGTGGGCTACGCAAGGGGGAAAAGGTGAGGTGGGCCGAAGCGCAGGGGAGAAGTCGGCCCAATGGTGCACAGTTTCGTTTTTTATTTTTCCTTTCTCCACTATTTCCTTCCCTTTTGATTTAAAACTTTGAATTTCAATTCAAATGTTGTTGTGGATTTGTTTTTCCCGATTAAACATGTTCTTTGAACATACCAGTATTAATTTCATTTATAAAATTTATTTTGTATTTTTTATAGTGTCTCTTTTCTTTATTATTTTCCCTTTCTCACTTATAAATTAAGTCTTAATTCTAATTTTTGAACCATAATGATTCTCATTGATGTGAACACTATTTTTTTTGTAAATGCACACACACACAACTCCAGCATGATGCATGATATATGTTATTAGCTAATTACTCACCTAAAATGAGGTTATTCACATGCTATATTTAAATAGAGGCAAACATATAAGTGATTCAACTCCATCTTCATTATTTACATTTTTGGGCATTACACCTGTCGATCTCTGACATTGTGGTCCTGAGGTTTTTAGTTTCAGGTCTGGTTTCATTAGCTTCAGCTTTGGTAGTATCTTCAGCATTAATAGGCACATCAATTTTTTCTGCTGAAGCCGAGGGCGGGGTCTTTTTGATGGCTTGCATCACGTCCATCATTCACTGTTTCTTCTGACCCCCGGCGTTTCCCTCGGCAACTGAAGCAGTCTCCCTTCCTCCCGAGCTTTGTCCAAATCCCTTCTCCTTTGACTGCAATAAGCTAGTCAGATCCGACCCCAGGGGACTTAGCATTGCAAACGGGAAGGGTTCAATCATTACCTTCAGTATCTCTGAAACATCGACAGAGGATGACAGAGAAGGGCCCGTAGTTCTTCCTGGTACATCTTGTACCTTCATCTCTGCAGCATCCATCTTGACATGTTTTCGTTATTTGGGAGCCAAATCCTTCGGCTTTGCTAGAGTTTTCTAGTTTTTAATAGCCCTCTGATCTTCTTTGATGGACCGGATGGCCTGCCTATTCAAAATACTCACAGCCCTCTTTCTTTTCGCCCCCCGGCCCCCTTCGTCAAGCCTGTCGTGATCTGGGTATTCAAAGTTGAGAGCATCCATCATCCAATTCAACCTTCATTTTTCACGGGGGCCGAAGGCAGCTATCATCAATGGATCTTCTTTCTTCGTGTAGTTCCCGAGAATTTCATTGCACATTGTTTCTATTAGCTCCAACCATTCAGTGTAGGGTTTGCTAAATCTTTTCTGGAATTTAAACCACTAAGGAAGTCGTACAAGTTCATACTTTTTTCCTTCTTCCTTCTTCCTTCTTCTTTGGCATTCCCCACCCACTAGAAGTTGGAAATGTTCTATTTGCTAAATATTCTTGCACCAAGTCCCTAGTGCTAATGTGCTTAGCCACAACCCTAAGCTCCACTTCGGCAATTTGACAGGGGGACCCAGCGGCATGTTGCACAAGGGTTGAGTCATGCTGAACCTCAGTCTTAAAGGACTCATTATCATACTCATGAGCTTCTCCCTCTTCATCTCATCAGCCTTCACATAAAACCACTCATTCGTCCACCCGATCGGCCACTTAGTGTGGTAGCCGATCACAGGAGCCTTGGTGTCCTTTCGATATGCAAAGCTATAGCACCCAAAATTCTTGTGCAGACCATCGGCTCTAGCCTTCGTATGATAATGAAACTTGTGCACCGGACAGAACCCCTCAGGCATTGGCACTCTTTCCTTGGCTTTGAAGATCCCAAATGTACACACTAAGTCTAACAATAGCATTAGGGGTCAATTGATGTAGGTAAATTTTAAATTTCTTCCGAACCTCATCGATCATCTTGTAAAGGGGGAATCAAAGTCCAGCTCTAAAGAAGCTTTTAAAGACTACAACTTTGTCATCTTTTGGCTCTGGAATCACCTCTTCCCCAGCAAAACGATCCAGTCTGTCATCATTCTCTCCAATGTATCCTAGTTTTTTCATTAAAATTAGATCTTCTGCCTTAACTGTGGATTTCCCAAATTCGATATGGCTGGGTTTCCTTGGGCTTAAGATGTTATTGTCATCTTCATTTTCACTATCAGCTTCGGCGATAGTCAGTTCAACATCGGCATCAGCAACACCTTCGGTGATAGGCTCTTCTTGCATAACCAACCCATAACGCTTCATCATCTCTAAAATGGGAGCTGTCTCAAAAGTCCCAGCCCCATCTCCCTCGCATGCCACCCTAGCAGTAGATCTTACTCTGGCCATTTTAGTGTTTAGTCTCTGATAGACGAAACGAAGTTACACTTAAGCGATGGAACGTTTGTCCAAAGCATAAAGCAGCAAGCTTCGGCTTTACTAAAAATTTTTAGCAGCACAACGGTGCAATAGCAATGAATGTTGTGGTAGCTTCTCACCAGCTCATCTATTTATATAGGCCCGCAGGAGAAGAAGTGAATCGCCAAGACACATGTACTGGCTGATCGGTGGATTGGTAAGCGCTATGAATTTTATATTCGTTTTTTAATAACAAGCTCAAGGAAGGTGTTTTTCGGACCTTCGGCATCTTGAAGCCTTCGTATTTTTTGCGAATCGAGCTCGTTATGAAAAAACGATCTAGCACCGCGAAGGGGCTACTATTGGGGGGTCTCCCTCTCCAGCCGAAGGTCCTCAAGAAAAGGTGTCATTAACAATGAGATGTTGAGGATCCTCTTTCCTGCTGGAGGTCCTCAAGATGAAAATGTTTTCCAAGGGCGTTAACAACGAATGCCAAAGGTATGGCCGAAGGTATCAATGTATCAGGAACCTTTGAGCAATTTACTTTGTGTATTTCCATTCTAGGTATTTGCCATGATGACTTAGGGTTTGCTTACTGTTTCATAGCTTTTGTGATTTAGCTGTTGGGCTCTTGTTTAGGATTTAATCTTTTGCAAGAAATTTATAGAAGCCCAATTCACCCCTTCTTGGGCATCATGATCCTTTTAATTGGTATCAGAGCCATGTTGGTCCTTAATTAGCTTAACCGCTAGAGTAACGATGTCCAATTGTAAGACCTAAAATTGGTAGAAAAAAATGTATCATAAAATAATAAAATAAAGAAATAAGAATATCTAGGATAGTGTTTCTAGAATTCTTGAAACCTTTGGAATTTAGTAGGACATTTCTTCTTCATAATCAATTAAGGGCACCAAAATCTGTTAAGTAAAGAATAAATAGATAAAGAAAGATTGATCTCTTGTTGATTTTGTGGTAATGCATTTTATTGACAAAACAAATTAGATCTCCAATTTTAAATGAAAACATAAAATGGGAAAATGAGAAAAGGAATTTCTAATGAAAGCATTTATTCCTCTTATAAATAAATAATAATATTGTAAGCAGTAGAAGTATATGCACAATAATATTAATTTGGACACTTGGAAATTTGAAGTTCACCCATAAATTTGGAATTGTGTTGGGATTCAAAATAGAAAAGAAAAGAGGAGAAAAAGGAAAGCCATGTGCACCATAAGTAAAATATAGACAAATGAATATAATTTTTCATGATGATATTTCTAATTGAACATGTAACCTCTGTGTGAAACTCACCAAAGAATTCGAATTTGAATAGTAGAGTTTAAAAATGCATTCAAATGGGATTAGAAAAGAATTAGGAATAAAAAAAAGAGAAAACGATGGGACTGGTCTTGGGCCGAATTTGCCCTGGCCCAACTCCTCACCACGCTGCCATTCTCACTGAGCCGTGGGGCCCACATGTCAACGGTCTCAACCGTAGTCTGCGCGCGCCACTGACTCCATCTTCACTGAAGCCAGGATCCTACTAGCGAGCTCAGCGTGTTATCCTAGATCCACCTCCCTCTCGCTGACTGCGGGCCCAAATAATAGACCGTTCTTCCTCCTTGTGTCGTTGCGCCTGAAGCCAATGTTCGCGCGCCGCAACAACCTGCCGCGCGGATCTCGGATAAGTTCGGATCGGACGCATCGGACTCCACACTATAAAACCCAGGGCTCACGGCTGTCTCACCCATCTAACCTGTGCTCCGCTACACCGGGCACCGCTGCTAGCGCGCCGTATGCGCCCGGGAAGAAAGGAAGCCGTCGCCGCTAACGAAGCAAGGGGAAGACACTGCCATACTCAAGTTCCTTGGCCAGGGGTGTTCGGCGGGCACCTACTGCTAGTGTGGGTAACCTGCCCAGGGCAGGGGGTTTGGCCGGAATAGCACCAATTGCTCGTCGGACTTGTGGTGCCGCAGCAGATCCGCCCTCAGTCGTCGCCAGGGCTTCGGCTGCTCAATACGAGGTAAGATACCTATGAACAAATTCACCATCTGTCCCTCGTCATGTAGCAGCTAGCGAGGAATAGGTTTGCGCACTTAGATGCTGGTTACGCCTCACAGGCGTTGTGCCACCGCGGGACAGAACGGCGGCGCCGCGCCCTAGTGTGCTGTTGGTGGTGAGGTGACATGGGTTGTTGATTTTGTTATGGACGACTGAGATTAGAACGAGAATACTGTTTCGACCTGATCAATTTGGGTCATCCGATCGAAATCCTGTGATTTGATTTCGAAATCCTGTGATTTGATTTCGATCTCACGTAAGTTAAACCACGACCGTCGATCGATTATCCGACGGCCACAAATGCTTAACGGTTGGATGTAAATGATGATCTAATCATGGCCGCTTGATTTTGATCCAAGGGTCGATATTAATGGATACCTCATCGGTCGCGTCTTTTAGCTAAAGAGCCCCTCATTTCCTTTGAAACCAACCCACAGTCCACCCGAGTTAATCCTGAGTCTTAGGAACTTTTGCAAGTTAGCCCCTATGTCTTTCTGTTATTGGCGCCCAGTCCAGAGCTTAAGGAAAATCAGATAAATGAATTTGGAAATTGATTTTCAATACACAAATAATTCCAGAAACATGCATAAATCATATTTATTTCATGTGAAGTCCAAATTGACCCATTCCAGTTCCTATAATTTTGTTTTAATATTGTACATCACTCAGTAACACAATTTTAGCATGAAACCCATAATGAAATTTATCTCTTAATTAATTTTGTACCAAATACTTAAAACCTTTAGAAATTCATAACTTAAAATCCATAACTCCAAATTGATTCATTCCAGTGGCATTAATTTTGTTTAAATATTGTTTATCACCTAGTACCTTGTCTAACCATGAAAATTGATTTAAAATTATTCACATGAATTACTCTATTCTAGGTATTAAATAACTCCAGAAATTCATAACTCTTTAACCGTAACTCAGATCTTGGTGGTCCTCGATCCCACGATCTCGTAGCAACGCGTAGATTATGATTACATAGTTTATTCTTATGTTTGGTGTGATGTTAATTTTGCCTATACCATAGTTTTCTGTATTGCTACGTTTAACAGTGAGGACACGTGTCATCTGAAGAGCAAATTGGTACCTGGAATCTCAAGTCCCAGGCAAGTTGTGCCCTTGATCACTTCTTTTTACCCAATCATGTTCTTATTAATCATAATGATCTACATAGGTTAATTTTGATGGGACCCAATAGGTTACCCTAGTTTGACTATCTTTATACCTTGTTTACCACTGAATTTTTGGGTACTACCTGCTATTGCTTTATGTGGTTTTGGGTATAGAGATACACATTATTCATGATTATACTTTTGTTAGTAGTTGTTATTTACTATTCATGTTAAGAACATTATGTTAATTGGAACATGGAGCGACCACCATGGAAAACAGTGCTTCCACAAGGGTGGATATAGGACGCCCTTGGCTGACTAATTAGGAAAGCTAGTGGAAGACTACCTTACCCGAAAGAGGCAAGGGCAATAGGGGAGTGGTCAGTGTAGGGAGGCCCTTGGGTTGATTTTGCTGTGATGGCGGTTAGGCAAGGGGTCCCAGCATTGGAGCTTCCTAGAAACTATAGCGGGTTTTCTGAAGCTAGTGGAACTTTGTAAAGGCCTAGTAGTGTTACCCTGCCTCGCCTCCTCGGCAGAGGTGTATGGGATTGGCCTTCTCTTGGCAGATGGGTAACATGACTTGTGGGTAAAGATGCACAACCTCTACAGACTGTAAAACTGGTAAATCAGTCGTGCTCATGGTCATGAGCAGCTCGGACCCTCACATGATTAATTTATGGAACTAAATTCAATTTGTCATATGCATTGCATCATAGGTGTTGTTATGACTTTTGTTCTACTACTTAATTGGGTTGGTATTTACTTATACTTAGTAATTGCTAATAAAATTTTGACCAACTTTAAAAGCAATGCTCTGGTCTAACCCTCCTCTTTGGTAAGCCTTACACTTCACATGAGCTTCCACCTTTAGCGAGTTCATGCACATTATTTTCCACAACTTGTTGAGCGATGAACTTATGTGAGCTCACTCTTGCTGTCTCACCCCCCACAGGTCAAGAACAGGTACCGCAGGATGTGGCGCATGGAGGATGCTGTGACGAGTTCGTGAGAGGTCTAGGTCGTCATCTCCCAGTCAACTTTGGGGTTGCTAGATCATCGTCTCCTTATGATGTAAATATTTATTTATTTTGTACAGAACTCATATTATATAGTAAAGATGTGACATTTGTTTCTGTACCATGAGTCATCATATGTGTGAGACTTGGTCCTAGCACACTTGGTGATTATTTCGCGCCCGAATTTTGGACCTTAAAACCTAGGTGTGACACCAGTGGGGATGGACCTCCTCCAACATTTGATCGTGACGATTTTCCATGCTGGAAAATTCGTATGGAAACTTACTTAGAGGCAATAAACATTGGAGTCTATCGCGCCTCCACCTGTCACACACGGATTTAAGGGCAAACCCGGGCACGAATCAAATGTGTGCTAGGATCATGTCTCACACATATGTTGACTTATGGTATAGAAACGAATGTCACATCTTTACTATATAACAGAGTTCTGTACAAAATAGTTAAATAATTACGTCATACGACGACAACGATCCAACAATCATAGTTGACTGGGAGACGACGGCCTAGACCTCTCACGAACTCATTGCGACATCCATCATGCTCCTTATCTTGTAGTACCTGTCCTTCACCTGGGGGATGTGAGTACCACAAGGGTGAGCTCACATACGTGCATCACTCAATAAGTTATGGGGAATAATGTACATGAGCTCACTTATAGTGGGGCTCATGTGAAGTGTAAGGCTTACCAAAGGAGATGGTTAAAGCTGAGCATTGCTTTTAAAGTTAGTTAAAGTTTTATTAGAAGTTAGTGAGTCTAAGTAGATACCAACCCAAATAAATAAGAGATCAAATTAACAATAACACCCACAATGAAATGGATATGACAAATTAAGTTTAGTTCCATAGATTCCTCATGTGAAGGTCCGAGCTGCTCATGATCGTGAGCACGGCTGATATACTAGTTTTACACTCTACAGAGGTTGCACATCTTTACCCACATGTCGTGTTACCCATTTGCCAAGGGAACGTGATTTCCCTTTCATCTCTGTCGAGAAGAAGAGGCAGAGTAGCACTACGAGGCCTTTACAAACTTCCACTAACTTCAGAAAACTAGCTACGGTTTCTGAGAAGGGCAATATAGGAATCCCTCGTTCGAAAAGTCATCGTAGCATGATCAACCCGAGAACCTCCATATACCGCAGCTCCTCTACCACTCTTGCCCTTTTCGGGTAAGGTAGTCCTGCACTAGCTTTCCTAATTAGTCAGCCAATGGCGTCCCATACCACCCTTGTGGTAGCATTGTTTTCCCGGGTGGTCGCACCATGTTCCAATTAACACAATGATCTTGTCATGAACAATAACAAACCAGCAATAACAGGGAAACATGATCATAATTCAATATATCATTAATCCCAAAACCAGGTAGAGCAATAGCAATACTACCCAATAGTTCATTTGTTTGCACGATGTAGGATAAACAATACAAGGGAAACCTATTAGGTCCCATCAAATTAACCTAAGCATGTCACAGTGATTAACTGGAACATTATTAGGTAAAGAAGAGTGATCAATGGCACAACTTGCCTTAGACTTGAGATTCCAGGTACTTTTACTAAGTTGGTCTTCGGGTTTCTTGGAACTTCGCTACGACACATAGCAATACATACAAATAGACAAGAAGTACATAAAAATAACAGTACACCAAACATGAGAACAAACAGCGTAAGAATATTCTACGCGTTGCTACGAGAGAGCAGGCTTGAGAAACACTAAAAACAGGGTTACAGGTTGTAAAATGATATGATTTTTCGAAGCCCTTAGATGATTAAATGATAATATCTTCTATGTTATAACTCATGTGGGAAATAAATAATTAATTCAACTTTAGTATAGGTTATAACTTGATTAGATATCATATTTTTGTTAGATTATAATTATAGCTAGGTTAACTTTGATTAGCAAGCTTAATCCATGAAACATCGATTAAAGAATATCTAATTATAAAAATATGTGTTATGATAAAACTAATATTGTTAGTGTGTAGACAATGTTATTACAAAGCCATCGCAATTGGAAAGGAGTAAATCGGAGTTAAAACGAATCATTTATGGACTTTCTAATCTTCTAGGTTTATTTTTATATTAAAAATTCATTTTATATGTTTATTTTGATAATTCTAGTGAGTAATGGACTATGGGTACAATTTAATAGGAGTTCAGGGGCCTAATCGAAAGAAAAATGACCAATTTGTAATACAAACAGAACTAAGGTGGATGACGTGTTGATTTTGAATAAGCCAAGGGGCTCTTTAGAAAATCTGCTATGACCGAAGGGGGTATGTTTGAGTTTTAGTTGCCCAATCACAAATAGACGGTCCAGATTAGATCCTAGTATGCTCTGAACCGGTACACTAAGACGTCTGCTAGATCCCGGATCAACGGTCCCCAATTGTCTACTCCTATGACTCAACCCAGCTGTTAGGGGGCCTTCCTCTTCCGAAGGTCCTCAAAAACATGACTAACCATTTGTTTCTAAAATAATATTGAATATTACAGGAGCTTCGTCATAAGAAAAGCTTCGTGATGAGAATCTCCTTCCCCGCCGAAGGTTCTCGAGACGAAGACATTGTCTGAAAGAGACAACGACGAATGTCGAAGCTACAGCCGAAGGATGACGACTTTGGTTTAAGGTGGCAACAAAGGTCAATCATGACGCTGAGACGAAGAGGAAACGACTAGCTAATCCTTGATGATTTATGTCACAGTTATGTATACATGTTAAAATCATAAATGTAATTTTACTCGGGCTACGTCCCGTGCCTATAAATAGATGAACAGTACCCTCGTACTGTTCATGCTTGAATTGTAATCGCTCTCGCGTCAACACCTCCAATCAAGCCGAAGGTACTAAATGTGATATAAATTTTGTTAATATACATCTATATATCATGAAATAATGCATGGATGAATGAATGAATGAATAACATATATTATTCTTATGAATCTTCATCCTCATAGATGATGAAATTGTATTTTTATGATCTTCGTCCGGAGATCGTCATATCCGAGAGTAGATGACGCTTCAAAGGATGAAGGTCCCTAATCTTTAACAATTGTGTTGCCTTGTTCTTGATTCACAACATTTGAGAACAAGTGACTAACATTGGTGCCCACCTCCGGTGAACTCAAACGACCACCTTTGATAACAGCCCGAGCAACCACCTTTGTCATGCCACCGAAGAAGGCAATAGCGCCAGGGGCTACCCTTGCACCGCTGGACATCATCCAAGAAGGACTTCCTCTAAGAGAAGCCCAAAATCAGAAAAGGAAGGCCATTAGCCCAACACCAGAGGAAGAGGAGCTAGATCAAGAGATCAAAGATCTAGAGGCTATCCACTAGCAAGTGGAAAAAAGAAGGGAGAAGATGCTTCGGCTAGCTGAACTCCAAAAGAAGATTGATGAAGCTGCAGAAGAAATGCGCCATATCATGCAAGAAACGAGCAAGGATGAAGGCCACAACAGAGAGAGCTTCGTCAGGAAATCCCAAGCTATGATGTATGGTATGATGATTTCAATCATTATAACTTTGCTTTTGATGATGCTTCTCCCCTAGCAGCACAGTTGCAGGCTACCCCGTGGCCACCTTCGTACAAACCACCACAACTCCCTATGTATGATGGGCATTCCGACCCAAAGCAGTTCCTTACGAGCTATGAGGCGACCCTATCATCATATGGTGGCAACACTGCCGTCATGGCAAAGTCCTTCGTCATGGCAGTCAGGAGTGTGGCTCAAACGTGGTATTCTTCCCTGTGGTCGGGAACAATCACGTCATGGCAGAAGTTGAAGGATATGCTGGTAACCAGCTTCCAGGGTTTCCAGACGAAGCCATTGACCGCAGGACCATGAGGAATACCTGCGGGCGTATGTCTGAAGCTTTCTGCGTCTTAGAGCTCAAGCGCCAACAGAGCCAAATGAGATTGTTATTGAGGCTATGATCAAGGGGCTCTGACCAGGACCAACAATGCAGTATTTCACCATGAAGCCCCCACAAACTTTGGAGAAGCTTCTACAGAAGATGGACGAGTACGTTAGGGCCGACAATGAGTTTCGGCAGAGAAGGGAAAAAGCCTATATATACTCCAAGATGACTAGGGGCTTCGGATTAAGACTCCACCCTAGGCATGTCAGGACGATCCATAATCCTAGCTCCAGCGACGATAGGGGAAATCATACTCAAGGGCATCAGCACAACTCCCAATCTTCACAAACACAACAAAGCTCCTTTAGGCCACCAGCTCCAAGAGGCAGAGGAGGTAGAAGCTTTACTGGAAGATTTAGCTCCCAACTAAGAAGGTTGTTTTGCCTATTCTGTGGGGAAGATAAGAGGCATACAACAAGGACATGCCAAGTCATGATTCAGAAGCAAAAGGAAATAGCTGAAGCCGAAGCATGGTAGAATCAGCCGAAGTAGGTCCTGCATACTGCTTCGTGTTGTTCCCCATACATCCCTCACAAGTTGCGTGGGCACCGTTACCACCACTATGTCACACCCGGTTCTGGGGGCAAAACCGAATGCATAGCATATGTGGGTCAGGATACATTTTCCACACATATGTTAACGTCACAAGTGTAATATATCAAAAGACAATGCAATAATGGCATAAAGAGAGTAGAGTAACTTTATTACATCATCCGGATCATAGTATCTTAAACAAGTATCATTATCAAAGTACGGCGGAATTAAACATGGACACTCTTCCACGGGAAGGTGACTGGCACATTGTTAGACTCAAAATTCATCAGCATCATCTGCGAAGTCTTCGTCATCACCCTCTGATCAAAATATTAGCAAGGGTGAGCTCACTTATGGTCAGGGCTCAGCAAGTGGTGGAAATAATGCAAAGTTAACAAGGTAGGCTATGGATAAGCGGTAAGCATTTTAGTTGGTCAATATTTTATTAGCAGCACATGTCTTACTACTTGTAAGTGTGTCCCAAATATCCCAATTAATCAAATGCATAAGATTATATCAAAAATACTTAAGTGAAATCACTTAAGCAAACCACTAGTAGATCGTCAAATCACCATTTATTTTCCATCTTTATGTTCAATTACCATGTGAGGGTCCAGGTTGCTCTTAACCGTGAGCACGACTGACATATCAGTTTTACACTCTATAGAGGTGGTACAACTTTACCCACAAGTCGTGTATCCCATCTAGCTTGGGTTGATCGGACCCATAAACACTTCCTAGGTGAATGGCTAGGGATCCACTATGAGGCTTTCACAAAATATCCTTAGTACAAAGCCACCCGCTAAGGTTTCCACATCAGTATTGATGGCCCTCTAGGTGAGGTAACTTAGCCAAGACTACCACCCCATGTTAACATGAGCTGCCACCAAACCATTGCCGCCCCCTCTTGCCCATCTTTCAGGTAGGGTTGCTAAGAACTAAGTCTATAGAGCTAATTACCAAAGCCAGAGCCATTATAACACTCGTGGTTGCACTATTATCCTGGGTGGTCACTCCATGTTCAATTTAATACAAAATGTTCTTGTTTAACCATCGGGTTAACATCATAAATAAAAACTTCATTTCCAGAACATAGTATCATTAACAGAGTGATATCATATTTATCAAGTTGAGCAATAGCAAAATTGCTAAGCATAGCATTTATCCCAGGGTAATCAAGGAATAGGGTTGGTAATTCTAGGAAACCCTTATTTAGGCAAATCCCATAAAATTATGCAATATCCGAAAAGTAAACATTATTATATGCATTATTTTGGTACAAATAGAAATGCAGGGGGAGAATCCACTTGCCTTGATCGAACGTGCCCTGTGGGTCGTCCTCGAACATGTTTGGTTCGTCGACCCCACAGTCAACTTCTAATCATCGATTCGTGTATCATACTTACAGAAGAATACGTACGCCAAATAAATAAACATACACCATTACATGGGTAATCATTCACCATTACATAAACATTCATATATCACACCACTATACTCATAAATATGTCTAAAGCATAAATATTTTATTAATCCACTACATTCTCCACTTTGAGTTATCATTGGTGACTATGAAGCTAGTTTATCTAGTATAACGTAGATAAAATGACTTAACAAATTTTACGGAAAATAATTAATTATTTTCTTTATTACTAATAATATTCTTTTGTGTTTTATCCTTTCCTTTCTAAATAGAAGTTGTACCTATTGCTAAAAATGTTTATTTATAAATCACCTAACATTAATATTCTATGAATTAATGTAGATTACTAACTTTGGACTTTAGTAACATAATAATGGTTATTTTGATATAAGTAGATATTTTACTAATCTTAGTGAATAATTGATATGTGTATGAACACAAATATCATGATTAGTAAAAACTTATATTTTAACCTGATCGACAAGATGTGGCCTAGTACCTCTTTTATTTTCTTATATTAGTAAAACTATACTTAAACATCTACTAACATAATATTGTTTTATATGCTAAAATGAGAAGTTAATCGAAAACGATTCTAGTACTTAATCACAAAATTAAAGAATCATGACATAACTTATGTATTTTTCAAATTATAAAAATAATGTCCATATTCAAAATACTATTGCCGGGGTTGATTCTAAATTACTCGTATACTTCGGGGAGTAGCACATAAGGTTTTTGGGTCTCTTTTACATACATTTGTACTGCAGAAAATATAGAGATTTTTTTTAGAAATTCGGAGGGCCAAAACGCAAAACGGCTTTCTTCTACCTTGAGCTCTTGCTCGTGCGCAGGGAGGGGCTCGGCGTCGGGTAGGGCTCCGGTGTGGGTGCGAACGACGAGGCACAAATGAGGCTTCGGCGAATAGCGCGCAAGGCACGAGAGCGGTGGCGGACGGCGGACAGAGTGCGACGATCACGCGACGTGTGAGCGAGAGAAGAGGGCGCGAGAAGGGAGAGAGAGCTCAGGTAGGGGAGAGAAGGGCTCGGGCCTATTTATAGATTGAAGATGAGGGAGAGGCATGGATGCCGGGGAGGTGGCCGGTGATGGCCATTGATGGCGGCGGTGAATTACTTTACCGTTGATGGCGTTCGTTAATGGGAGAGAATGGGGAGAGAGGGAAGAGGGGAAACTGTCGCTGGTTGAATGCTTCACTACTGCCTAGAGCCGAGGGGGCGAGGTGCGGGTTCGGCCGGGGGCGCGGCACGGGCACGCGCCTGGCGGCGACGCGATTAGAGGTGGAAGAAGCCATGGGGCCGAGTGGGCCCACGTGCAAGTGAGAGAGAGGGGTGGGGGAAGTGGGCGCGCGACTGGGCCTCTAATGGGCCGAAACGGCTGGGCCAGTTTGGCTATGGTTTCAGTTTTATTTTTTTTCTTTTTCCTCTTTTTATCCCTATTTCCCAAAAAATATAAATAAATATATTTTAAAATATTTATAAAAAATCATAATAATTATACCAAAAATATTTATCATTAAAGTATTTATTTTTGGACCAAAGTTCTCATATTAATTAATTGGGTTTTCAATTTAAAAGAAATTCCATAAAAACAATCATCAATCAATATGAGCAAAGAAAAATTATTCTAAAGGTAAATAAGATCAAACACTTAAAAGAATAAATTCATTACTATATTTACCACTAATAATCTAAATGCATTATTTTTAGTTGATGGTTTTGTGGTGTTACAAATCTACCCCCTTAAAAAGAATCTTGTCCTCGAGATTAAGGGATTTCTAAGAACAATTGGGGGAATTCTGTTCTGAGTTCATCTTCTCTTTGCCAAGTGGCCTCATCTTCCGAATGATGACTCCACTGAACTTTACACATGTTGATAACTCTACTCCGTGTAATTCTGCTGAGATGTTTCCAAAATCCTGATAGGGCACTCTGAATAAGTCAAATCCTCTTTAACATTGAGTTCTTCCATAGGTAATTGTTCTTCAGGTATTCTTAAGCATTTCTTAAGTTGTGACACATGAAATACATCATGCACGTTTGATAAACTATCGGGTAGCTCTAACTGATATGCTACTTCACCTTTTCTTTTGAAAATTTTGAATGGGCCAATGTAGCGAGGAGATAGTTTACCCTTAACCTTAAATCTTTTCATTCCTCTCATTGGTGAAACCTTAAGGTATACAAAGTCTCCAATTTCAAAGGTCAACTCTCATCTTCCTATTATCAGCATAGCTTTTCTGTCTTGACTGTGCTGTTTCAAATTCTCTTTGACAGTTTGTACTTGTTTTTCTGCTTCTTGGAGAATTTCTGAATCGAATACTTGACTTTCTCCGGTCTGATTCCAATAAAGCAGTGTTCTACACTTCTGTCCATAAACTGCTTCAAACGGTGCCATTTTTAGACTTGCCTGGTAACTATTGTTGTACGAAAATTTTGCGTAAGGCAAACTCTTATCCCAGCTTCTACCATGCTTTAGAGCGCAAGCTCTTAACATATCCTCCAACACTTGGTTTGTTCTTTCCGTTTGCCCATCCATTTGCGGATGATAAGCTGAACTAAAGTTTAGCTTTGTATCCATGGACTCATGTAGTCTTTTCCAAAAGCGCGAGGTAAACTGAGTTCCTCGATCCGATATGATCTTCTTTGGTACTCCATGCAGACAAATAATCCTTGATATGTATAACTCTGCTAACTGGGCTCCTGAGTAGGTTGTCTCCATAGGTATAAAGTGTGCCACTTTAGTCAACCTGTCCACTATAACCCTTATTGAATCATAGCCATCCCGAGTACGGGGTAGTCTAACTATGAAATCCATACTGATTTCTTCCCATTTCCATTCAGGTACCTTGAGAGGTTGTAGCAATCCTGCTGGTCTATGGTGTTCAGCTTTAACTCGTTGACACACATCACATAGTGCAACATGAGTAGCCACATCTCTTTTCAAACCATACCACCAATAGTTTTCTTTTAGGTCCTCGTACATCTTAGTACTTCCAGGGTGAAGAGAATAAGCCGAATCATGAGCTTCTCTTAAGATAGGTTGGTGTAGGTGCTCGATTTCTGGTACACAGATTCTCTTTTTTAAACCATACTGTGCCTTGTTCATCTTCTATGAAATCTAGGGCTTTACCCAAACTAATTAGAGTTTTAATTTCCTTAATTTTCTCATCAGATTCATGTCCTTTATGAATCTCTTGTTCCAAAGTAGATTCCACTTCCATAACTGTTGCTTCCATATTATTGAGCATACCAAGGTTGAGTTGTTCCATTTTCCAGCACAATTCCTGTGACATCAAATGAGTAGTGATGATGTTCACTTGGCCTTTACGGCTCAAAGCATCTGCCACTACATTTGCTTTTCCTAGGTGATATTGTATTTCCAAATCATAGTCTTTGATTAACTCAAGCCATATTCTCTGTCTTAGGTTGACTTCTTTCTGCGTGAAAATATATTTCAAGCTTTTGTGATCCGTGAAGATTTTACACTTGTTTCCAATCATGTAGTGCCTCCAAATCTTCAAAGTGTGCCCTACGGCAACTAATTCTAAATCATGCGTAGGATAATTCTTTTCATGCTTCTGCTACTTCCTTGAAGCATATGCAATTACTTTTCCTTCTTGCATTAACACACATCCAAGTCCTAGATGTGATGCATCGCAATACACATCAAATCCTTTGTGAATATCAGGCATAATTAACAATGGTGCAGTGGTTAGCCTTTCCTTTAACTCTTCAAAACATTTCTAACATGCTTCATCCCACTTAAACTCTTTACCTTTCTCCAACAGAGAAGTAAGGGGTTTCACTATTTTGGAGAAGCCTTCTATGAATCTTCTGTAATATCCTGCTAATCCAAGAAAACTCCTCATCTTGGACACATCTGTGGGTTGTTTTCAATTTAGTATTTCACTTATTTTACTGGGGTTTACCTTGATTCCTCCATCGGTGATGACCTAGGAAAGCAACTTCCTTCAGCCAAAAATCACACTTTGAAAATTTCGCATACAACTGATCGTCACGAAGTTTCTGATGAACTAATATCAGATGATCTTCATGTGCATCTTCACTCTGAGAGTATACTAGTATGTCGTCGATGAATACCACAACAAACTGGTCAAGGTATTCCATGAATACTTTATTTATCAAGTTCATAAAGTAAGCTGGTGCATTAGTCAGTCCAAAAGACATGACTAAAAACTCATATAGTCCATATCTTAGTAGTGAAGGTCATTTTAGTTATATCTTCAGTCTGAATCTTCAATTGATGATAGCCTGATCTTAGATCTATTTTTGAGAATACTTTAGCTCCTCTCATCTGATCAAACAGATCCTCAATCTGAGGTAATGGGTATTTGTTCTTAATTGTTACTTCATTCAAGCTTCTATAGTCAACACACATTCTTCTTGAACCATCTTGGCTCCCCATGGAGACGAATTGGGGCGAATAAAATCTTTTTCTAGTAATTCTTCAATTTGTTTCTTCAGTTCAATTAAATCTTTGACATCCATTCGGTAAGCTCTTTTTGAAATCGGTGTAGTTCCGGGTAATAGTTCAATAGAAAACTATATATCACGGTCAGGTTGCATACCTGGTAATTTTTCTGGAAATATGTCTGGGTATTCACACACTATTCTGATGTGCTCTAAAGATTTTTCTTCCAACTGATTTACCATTGCTTCTGCTGTTGCTGGCATGCTGACATTGACTTCAACTCTTTCTCCTTGCGGACTGGTTAATGTAACCATCCTCTTAGCACAGGATATTACTCCATCATACTTGGTTAAGTAGTCTATTCCAAGTATCACATCGATTCCACTTGATTCCAAAATTATCAGCTCCACTAGAAAGCTTAGGCCTCTAATTTCAATCTTAGTATGAGGGCATGAGTGAGTGGCTCTAAGTTCACCTCCCGGTGATCGAATTAGTAGTTTCTTCTTTAAGGATAGTTTAGTATATTATGTTTTTCCACAAATGACTTTGTTACGAAGGAGTGAGATGCTCCATAATCAAATAAAACTTGATGCAGGTATGGAGTTAATAAGAAATATACCATACACCATGCCGGCATCTCAGGAACTGATTCTGCTTGTCACGTGATTAACTCTTCCCCTACTCTGGTTCTACGGAGTCTTGTTCTATGCAGATCCACGAGCAGGTGTGTTCTAGTCAGTCCTCTGGTTGCTATTCCTCTAGGGTGTCTGTTGATTGCGCCTTGGGCAGTTGTTAGCATAGTGGCCAAGTTCGCCACACTTGAAGCAGCCATTGGGTTGGACGGGGGTGTTTGTGCTGTTGTTTTTGGCCAATATGTTCACGGCGCTTCTTTGACGATTCTGCTGTTGACCACTAGACCTTTGACTGGTCTGAGTGCTGTTCCTTTGTTGGTTCTGATATTGGTTGCTCCTCTGATCTTGTTGTGTAGAGCGTTGTACTTGGTAGTTGATGTTCCCACTCTGATTTCTAGAGCGGAACTGAGAACCTTGGGAGTTGTTCTGACGGGTATTCCTGCTGGTCTACCCTTGGAACTTTCTCTTGTGATCAGACAACTCATTTCTTTTGCTTTCAAGGCCAATTGCCTTGTTAAGCAAGGTCTGAAAGTTGGGAAAGTTGTGGCTCTATAGCTAATAGTTCAAAGGCCCAATCAAGCCTTCCAAGAAACGTTCTTGGCGCTTCTCGTCAGTGTCCACTTCTTCTGGGGCATAGTGTGTAAGCTGGGTGAAGCGATCACGGTACTCACTAACGGACATGTTCCCTTGTGTGAGGGAAAGGAACTCCTTCTTCTTGAGCTTCATTATTCCCGAGGTAATATGGTGAGCATGGAAGTTCACCTAGAATTCCTGCCAGGTTATGGCGTTAGCATTAGCATGTGTCGCGGTGAAGGCATCCCACCAGTCGAACGCGGCTCCTTCAAGTCTTCCCAAATCGTACAAGACTTTCTCTCAGTCATTGCACTGGGTGATATCCATTTTCTTCCCAATGACCTTGAGCCAATCATCGGCATCCAAGGGGTCAACTGCATGAGAGAAAGCAGGCGGGTGATGGCTCATAAACTCCCTGTGCTTGTCTCTAGCTTGTGGTGCATTTTGTTGTTGATGCTGGTTGTGCTGATTTTGCTGATTCTTCTGAATCTGCTGCACAGAAGCAGTGAGTCTTTGCAAAAGCTACATCTGTGCTATGATGAATTGCTCCATGTCAGGATTTGGTGGCGGTGGTAGCAACTACTGACCACGCTGGTTCCTGTTGTTCTGGGGACCTGAGCGAGTGTTCACCATCTGGTTGGTTAGAAAGTGCACTTATGGCGTAAGTGAGGAGTAGAGAAGATTCTAGAGGGAATAGCTTATTATTAAGGTTGAGTTTTTTATGCTCTTATGGCCATAATTCCATAAGACCATTGCACTCAAGCAAAACTCCAACTCAAACATTGCAAACAACACCATCACATGGTTGTTATTATTATAAGTATAGTATTATAAAGGTGTTCTTCGTCTAACGCTTAAACTAACTTATTACAATGTAAATGAAAAATCTATAGCAGCCTGGTCATGGATCCTGGTTCTCCATAGCGGATCCTCTTGCGGGGAGGGGACAACACCATGGCAGGGACTTGAGCTTCAGGGGGATCCCTTCCTTCTAGTTGAGCTTCCAGAGCTGCAATCCTTGTGTGTGCATCCTCTAGCTCCAAATGTGCCCTAGAGAGGTCCAGGGTAGCACTATCCAGGTCGGTGTTAAGACCTGCCACCACACCAAATAGGGTGTTGAGGCGATCTTCTTCAGCTCCACCTAGAACAATGCTGGTCTTGCTTTCTCCATGAAGACGCAGAGGAAGATGCATGTACTTCGTGTTGTGCAGCTGCTGCCACTAAGTGTGGCTGAGGGACCATAGAGTTTGCCTAGTAGCATCGCTAATCGAAGCAGCGTAGGTGGATAGCGGCGTTAGAGACTCATGAGCTGACAGAGTTCTGAACCCTCTATCACCTGCATCCATCACCCTGACATGAATGCGAGTGATGTAGTAGCAAGCCCGAGGGGGCTCGCACACTCACCTGGTCTCATACAGGGATCGGACGTAGGTTCCCAATGTATGCAGAACATCTTGCAGCAGGTTAGGGAAGTGCCCCTGTCTCGAACATTGATGTATAATGTTCGGTGACAGGCCATAACCCCATGTAGTGGTCCTGCTGTTCACCATTGGGTTCTTCGTTGATGTTCTCCTCTTCTTCTTCTTCTTTGTCGTCTTCATCATCGTCACCAAAGTCGTTTGGGTCGTCACCTCCGGGAGCAGGGGCTTGGACTGCTGGTGTTGGCGGTGCTAAAGCTGACGATCCAGCTGCGAAGGCTAGTGATTCTGCCAATGGGGTGGGCGTAGGCAGAAACTCCTCCGAGCTGTCCTCCAGAATAACTCCGTTCTCCACACAAATGCGAGGGAGATCCACAAGGATTTCCTCGACAACCACTGGGTAGACAGGAACTTGCCGTGGTGGAGGGATGTAGTTGGTGTTGATCCGGGTGGTTTGGATTGTACGAACCATCTACAAGAGAAAATGTCAACTTAGTTGAATTTTAAAGAGGTAAGATTAATAAAATAATTTTGTAAGAACAAAATTAGCATGTTTTGAATAGACTAGACTTTCCATTTCTAACTAGCCTAACGACCTAGAGTCAGCATAGCTTTAATACCACTTCTGTCACACCCGGTTCTAGGGGCAAAACCGAATGCATAGCATATGTGGGCCATGATCCATTTTCCACACATATGTTGATGTCACAAGTGTAATATATCAAAAGACAATGCAATAAAGGCGTAAAGAGAGTAGAGTAACTTTATTACATCATCTGGATCATAGTATCTTAAACAAGTATCATTATCAAAGTACGGCAGAATTAAACATGAACACTCTTCCATAGGAAGGTGACTGGCGCATTGTTAGACTCAAAATTAATCAACATCATCTGCGAAGTCTTCGTCATCACCCTCTGATCAAAATATTAGCAAAGGTGAGCTCACTTATGGTCGAGGCTCAGCAAGTGGGGGAAATAATGCAAAGTTAACAAGGTATGCTATGGATAAGCGGTAAGCATTTTAGTTGGTCCATATTTTATAGAAACACTTGTCTTATTACATGTAAGTGTGTCCCAAATATCCCAATTAATCAAAGGCATAAGATTATAGCAAAAACACTTATGTGAAATCACTTAAGCAAACCACTCGTAGATCATCGAATCATGATTTATTTTCCATATTTAAGTTCAATTATCACGTGAGGGTCCAAGTTGCTCTTAACCATGAGCACAACTGACATATCAATTTTACACTCTGCAGATGTGGTACAACTTTACCCACAAGCCGTGTATCCCATCTAGCCTAGGTTGATCGGACCCATTAACACTGCCTAGATGAATGGCTAGGGATCCACTATGAGGCTTTCACAAAATATCCTTAGTACAAAGCCACCCGCTAAGGTTTCCACGTCAGTATTGATGGCCCTCTAGGTGAGGTAACTTAGCCAAGACTACCACCCCATGTTAACATGAGCTGCCACCAAACCACTGCCGCCGCCTCTTGCCCATCTTTCAGGTAAGGCCAGAGCCATTATAACACTCGTGGTTGCACTGTTATCCTGGGTGGTCACTCCATGTTCCATTTAATACAAAATGTTCCTGTTTAACCATCGGGTTAACATCATAAATAAAAACTTCATTTCTAGAACATAGTATCATTAACAGTGTGACATCATATTTATCAAGTTGAGCAATAGCAAAAATTGCTAAGCATAGCATTTATCCCAGGGTAATCAAGGAATAGGGTTGGTAATTCTAGGAAACCCTTATTTAGGCAAATCCCATCAAATTATGCGATATTCGAAAAGTAAACATTATTATATGCATTGTTTGGGTACAAATAGAAATGCAGGGGGAGAATCCACTTGCCTTGATCGAACGTATCATGTGGGTCGTCCTTGAACGTGTTTGGTTCGTCTACCCCACAATCAACTTCTAATCATTGATTCGTGTATCGTACATAGAAAAGAATACGTATGCCAAATAAATAAACATACATCATTACATGGGTAATCATTCACCATTACATAAACATTCATATATCACACCACTATACTCATAAATATGTCTAAAGCATAAATATTTTATTAATCCACTACATTCGCCACTTTGAGTTATCATTGGTGCAAATATGAGCAGGTGACTACGAAGCTAGTTTATCTAGTATAACGTAGATAAAATGACTTAACAAAATTTACGGAAAATAATTATTTATTACTAATAATAGTCTTTTGCGTTTTAACCTTTCCTTTCTAAATATAAGTTGTACGTATTGCTAAAAATGTTTATTTATAAACCACCTAACATTAATATTCTAAGAATTAATGTAGATTACTAATTTTGGACTTTAGTAACATAATCATGGTTATTTTGACATAAATAGATATTTTACTAATCTTAGTGAATAAGTGATATGCGTATGAACACAAATATCATGATTAGTAAAAATTTATATTTTAACCTGATCGACAAGATGTGGCCTAGTACCTCTTTCATTTTCTTATATTAGTAAAACTATACTTAAACATCTACAAACATAATATTGTTTTATATGCTAAAATGAAAAGTTAATCAAAAACGATTCTAGTACTTAATCACAAAATTAAAGAATTGTGACATAACTTATGTATTTTTCAAATTATAAAAATAATGTCCATTTTCAAAATACTATTGCCGGGGTTGATTCCAAATTACACGTATACTTCGGGGAGTGGCACATAAGGTTTTTGGGTCTCTTTTACATACATTTGTACTGCAGAAAATACAGAAATAATTTTCAGAAATTTGGAGGGCCAAAACACAAAACAGCTTTCTTCTACCATCAGCTCTTGCTCGTGCATAGGGAGGGGCTCGGCGTCGGGTAGGGCTCCAGTGTGGGCGCGGACGATGAGGCATGGATGGGGCTCCGGCGAACGGCGAATAGGGCACGGGCGTGATGGCGAACGATGGACAGAGCGCGGCGAGCTCACGGCGTGTGAGCGAGAGAAGAGGGCACGAGAAGGGAGATAGAGCTCGGCCAGGGGAGAGAAGGGCTCGGGCCTATTTATAGAGAGAAGAGAGGGAGGGACGCCGGGGAGGAGGCACTACTACAGTAAACCTCTGTACAGGCGGTCCGGTTAGCCACTACACAGGCGGTTCCAGGAACCGCTTGTGGTGCACCGCCTGTGATGTAAAACAACATCACAGGCGGCCAATCAAAAACCGCTTGTGATAGACACACATTACAAGCGGTCCAGTTTAAAGGAACCGCCTGTGATAGACACACATCACAGGCGGTTTCTAATCCTAGCCGCTTGTGTTAGCCACACATCACAGGCAGTTTTTAATATAAGTCCGACTGTATTCAATATAAATCACAGGCGGTTTTCAATATACAGATTCATATACAGAATTTCAAACACAGATTCAACACAGATTCAACACAGATTCCATACACAGATTCCATACACAGATTATACTCAGATTCCATACACAGATTTATACATATCAAGTTCCATAACAGGTTCCATACACAGATTCATCCACATATCAAGTTCCATCATACACAGATTTATACACATATCAAGTTGCATAACAACTCAACATCTCAAAGTTCCATAGACAACTAAACATCTAAAGTTCCTAACTAAAGATCTAAACACTGTGTGATATCGTGTACAAACTTAGTTCTGGGAATTGTTGCAAATTTCCATTTGTATTGTAGAATAGCCCTTGTTGATGAAGAACTTCACGGCGCATAAAGTACAGCAAGTCTTTTACAACCTTAGCCACGCCGACGGAAACCATATCTCTTTCTAACCATTCAGCATTGATCTTGGATTTAGGAACCTGCAATGAAAGAAAAAAGCAAGCAGTGCTAAGAGTAATGTGATGAGCAACAATATAACATAAAAATTGCAACATAGACAATGATAGCGAACTTACATCCTCACGATTAACCATGTAATGGAAGGTGACACGACACCATTCGCATACATAATAACCGCACAGGACAGTACCCGGAGGTTGTTTGTCACCATATGGAAATAATGATATTGACAAATTAGGCTTGTCCTCTGGATGTTCACCGCCAAGATCTTTCCAATAAAAACGGTATGCACTGCATATAAGAATAGCATTGTGAGATTAAGAATACATTTGTTAAGTTGTAATAAGTACAAGTGTGCAATAATAATCATACTTCTCTAAAATCTTCAAGAAGTCATTATACGTAGCCTTTTCCATTCTCAGTGAGTCGAAGACCACGACTTTACCATGCTTTGGAAAGATCATGATACAAATGTAGTGGTCACTATATAGACCTAGACGAAAACACATGTTAAGATCATGATTGCCATAATTTATAGTTCAAAACCATGTCGAGAACTTACTTAAAGTGGTGCGAAGCTATTATTAAGTCCTTGCCATGTTGTACATGATTATACATGGCTCGTCCAATGTATGCCGCCATTACCTTCATTTTCTTTCTCTTATTCTGTTTGACGGCTTTCTCAAATTCAGCATCATCCAAGTCTTTGTATTCTTCTCCATGTCTCCGGGCAACTTCTTTGTAGTGAGCTTGGGATATCATCAACGGGTCAAGAAACCCTGTCTTAAGTTGTTTCTTCTTATCATCCATGTATTGCATCCTACGTGTAAAAGTGTTAATCGTTAGACTCTCGTTTATGTGTGCGTGTACAAAACTAACAAATATGAAAGTTTAGAGGTACTTACAAGCAAAAGAGGGTTAAGTAGTTGGTTTCCATCCTTTGTCGGTGGTACAACGACTAGAGATCGTCAAAGAATAAATGCCGCACAGGATCTATATTATCTTTGCTCCAAAATGCATCTTCTGGCACAACAAATGTGAAGTCCTCGAGTTTGTATTTGTTGCTAGCCACCATGTACCACTCATGCATTCTAATCTCCGGAGTCGACAAGTTAGAAAGTTGCACCGTCGTCAAGAACGGCCTCCCATTCACAAATTTAGGAGGAACATCCTCCTTCTTGTATATCGAGATATTGGTTTTAAGACGTAATGATTCTCGAGTATGAATCATTCCATCTTCTTCCCATACTTCGAAATTGTCTATTTGGGACCGTGTGCCTACTCCATGAGATGCTGATTCCGCTTTTGATTGATTTGTCATAACTCTCTGCAATTTATGCAGGTAGCGTGCCACTGATTCTGACGGTTTCTTGACATCGTCAGTGGCGATTCGCTGATGAATTTTTTTTGAAATAGTTGGCCCTTCAACATTGGTGTCAACCTTTGCTTCCTTTTTGATGTTTGCGTCCCCCTCGTAGAGTTCCTTCGCAAGAGGTGATATGATTGTTTCAACGATTTTTTTGGAGGTCGGTGTCATATTTTCCTGCACCATGGGGTATGGAATGATCAAACTATCTTTCTGTTGCATTGGTGTTGAATTTGGCGTTGGTGACTTATGACGCGATACACGGCTTAAGATCGGCTCATCACCCAACTTGATGTCGCGTCGATGCTAAAGGACCAACTCGTTCATTGCCTCCTGCAAAGTTATGATCCCCTCAACTAGAAAGTCTATCTCCCAATCTACACAACCACTATCTCTGATCTCTAGAACTTGGACCACAACATAGTATGGCAGGACAGGATTATCCTTGTAGTTAACAAGTCCTGGTTTAACCAAACCAGTACCATCTTGTTTTGTTTTTGTCCCAGATCGATTGATTGGAATATGAAGAAAGCAAGGCTTGTCCTCAACAATATTGTCTACAGGGTACTTGGTGAAGTCTTGCACAGATCCTATGCTGCTAGGGACTATAGGTGGACTCATGTGGCCTGGCTTGAGTATAAATGATATGCATTCTGTTTTCTTCATTTTGTTCATCACGTCATTAATAGCCTTTTGTACCCTTTCATCAATAGTCTCTTCAAGGATCCTTTTCGACTTCTCGTGTTTCCTATATGACGCCGCATACTCTAGAAACGCCTCTCTCCAGGAAATCTTAGAAGAGATTCCCCGAGCCCGTCCAGTGTGTTCAGGATTGCCTAGTGCTGTAGTTAGTATGTCATTCTTCCTCCGAGGCTTAAATTCGCCCTTCTTTCTCTTATCTGCATATTCTTGAATTTTTGTCCAAACTTCGCCTACCAATTCTAGATGCAAAAGTTTGCCGTCCTCACTCAAACCTGCCCGACCTAAGATCCAACGAATAGCTCGCTCATCGATATCTTTTAATATCGGGTCCAAAGTGCCGTTAGCTATAGATTCCTCCATTTTCCTGTTCCACTGCACAACTTTATGGTGATATCCGGTTGACCCCAGGTGATGGGGGTGTTTGTTCATCTTCGCTCTCTGAGAATTAGTTTCGCCCAGTTCTTTGGCCTTCAGTTCGGTCTTCTGACGAACAAATTCCTCCCACTGAGCTTCAGTGATTTTCCCCATTTTCTTGGGCAGAGGAACCTTATTCTTCTTAACAAATTCCCTATTCATCTCAGCCTTCCACCCACGAAACATCTTGGCCATAGCAGAGAGCATCGACTTCCTTACTGCATCCTCTATGCCTTTTGGGACCTTGAATGACTCCGGCAACTTAGCCCATAGCTTATTGCGGGTGTCTTCATCTAAATCCTTCCATTTTTGAAGTGTGATTGGCACTATATCTCTAACAGTAGACCCGCAGGAATTTCGAAACTTTGTAACCACGTCAAGTGGTTCTTCAGGAAACCCCTCTGCATTTAGTTTTGTTACGTACATGACTGCACCTTCTTTCATCTGATTCGGACCTCGTCGCCCTCGTTTCCGCTTATGTGAAATGGATGATTCAGGCATCGGAGCATCCTCCATGTTTTGTGTAGAACATGCATCCTCTTTCTTCTCTTCATTTGAAATATATGTATTGAAACAATTAATGGCCTTTCATATATGAACATTATTTTAGAATATAGTTGGCATATTTCTATTTACCTCTTCATCGTTGGGAATATAGTCGGCATCATGCTCATCTGATGTTTTTTTTCTTCCTTGGAGGTATAGGAGGACAAGGATTGTCGTCACTAGAACTATCCTCACCGTTCCCTTCACCGGAGCTACTCGTTGTCTGCCATTCATGTTTGGTCGCGTCTTCATCAACTTTGTTAGAGGCACCGGTGCAGACCACATCCATCCTAGTAGGTACCTAGTAGGATATACTGTTAGTCTGATATACTGGTTCCATCAATAAGGGAACTTGGAGAAAAGGTGATTCAAAAGAAATCGAGCCCAAACCCGCCTCCGTGTCCCTCCTTTCCTCCCCAAACAGAAAGCCCAAACCCGCCTCCAGAGCAGGATCGGGCCGAGAAGCACGGAGCAGATAGAAGTGCACTTTCCAATGCAGTTAGACAGAGAAGGCATGGCTATGATGTTATAATGCTGAAGGACCCCAAGAAGAGATTATGGCCTGTCGTCCACCACCACTGCCCGTTATTTGTGGGCTTCACCGAGGGGGAAACATTTGGTGGCAGCAAACGACCTTCGGACTGGGGACGTCTGCGAGATTGTTAAGGGGCCAGACGATGGTGAGCCGGTGTACTCTGTTCGGATGTGTGGTCACAAAATTTAAAGCCGCCCCGGCTTCATCTGTGCGCTTCTCTTCTATTATGTCGGCTGCTAAGATCACTTAGCAGCCCACCTAAGAGAAGAGAAGCGCACACATGAAGCCGGGGCGGCTTTAAATTTTGTGACCACACATCCGGACATAGTACACCGGCTCACCATCGTCTGGCCCCTTAACAAGCTCACAGACGTCCCCAGCCCGAAGGTCGTTTGCTGCCACCAAATGTTTCCAGCCCTCGGTGAAGCCCACAAATAACGGGCAGTGGTGGTGGACGACAGGCCATAATCTCTTCTTGGGGTCCTTCAGCATTATAACATCACAGCCATGCCTTCTCTGTCTAACTGCATTGGAAAGTGCACTTCTATCTGCTCCGTGCTTCCCGACCCGATTCAGGCATTCAGCCGATGCCATTCTCCATATAAGTCCCAAACAGAGAATAGGGATGAGGTAGTCAAGATTGTAGGCACTAGTGCTCAACTACTAGCATCTATAGATATGGACACAAGTCTAAATTTGGTGCTACTCGGCACCATCGATATCACTGGGGAAAACAAATACATCGAAGAGATCCACTTCCCAATAGTACTCGAAGATAGTTCATTGACTTGACACTCTCTAAGAGGTTCATACAAAATACATTATCTCAAAGAGTGAAACCTACGATACTCATATCGTGTTGTTTAGGACTAAACATCAACAACCCCTTAACTGGTCGCTATCATACTCAATTCCAAAATATTTTTCCAATATGTCGCCTTGAGTAAGGAGATCTGGGCATGGGAGTTCCTCCAAATCATCTGTAGCATCATCTTCAGCATATTGCAGGGCTTCATCTTGAATAATTTTAGCCCTCTTGGAGTCAGCATACTTTTTGATGGACAAAGCACACTTCTCAAGCATGTCGCATACATCTCCAATTTGAAACAAAGTGGTCTTAAGTGTGTACACTGTTTCCGGTTCACTAGTATCCACAACCCCATCAGTCACTAGACTGCGAATGATGTCAACATGTGTCTCGATGACTCGAACTGAGCTCTCAACCATGTCAAGTGGCTCTTTTTCCATCTCTAAAACTGAAAATGACCAAGTCTCACAATCAAAATTCAGATCGCAACAAAGGCAGGGATCAGAGGGAAAAACTAGACTGCGAATGATGTCAACATGTGTCTCGATGACTCGAACTGAGCTCTCAACCATGTCAAGTGGCTCTTTTTCCATCTCTGAAACTGAAAATGACCAAGTCTCACAATCAAAATTCAGATCGCAACAAAGGCAGGGATCAGAGGGAAAACAAGGAGGTGGCTTATAGGGCAAAAAGAGGGGTTCAAATAACACTGTCATGGCTATGAACAAGTCAAAGAAGGGAGATAAGAAAAAGAGGGGTCCAAATAACACTGTCATGTGGCTTATATATAACATAGGGTTGGGAAGCACAGGGAATTCATGTGTGTCAACAATGCACATACTCAGTGCTCGATAAGGGGTTCCATGATGTATGTGGCCATAAGCACATTTGCCCTAATGATTATCAAACAAAGATAGGTAGTCAAAAAACACTAAAAATAGACTTGTTGCCCCAATCACTATGGAGATTTTCTACCAAGAAGGGGTCCTAGTAGTTGCATCAACTATCCATGACAAGATCAAACAACTGACATCGATGGAGGGACACAAAATTCTTCATTAGAAGGATACTAACACCTTAATGGTATACAAACATTTAATCAGAAGGGATAAAAGAAATAAAAAACTGATACATGAGAAGTAATTGACAACCAAGCAATAAGCATACACAGCTAGCAAGTATCTTATAACTGACTGGCAACAAGCTACTAAAGCAAAAATGGTGACCTTAAGAAAATATGTAAGTGAAAACACCAACAATATAAGCATAATGACCAACAGTAACAATATAAGATTAACAATAATTAATCTAAGCACTGATAATCAGGGGAACAATATAGTAACAACACAAAGTCTGTAACAAGTAATCTGCCATCAATTAACTTCTGAAATTTGGAAAGCTATGATTCAATTAATCCACTGATTCTAACAAGTAATTAATCCACTGATTCTAACAAGTAATCCACTGATTCTAGCAAGTCAATTAATCTGCCATCAAGTAATCTACCATCAATTAACAAGTAATCTACCATCAAGAGGCTTTTGGACATGATGTGTTGAAGGGCCATCAATTAACAAGTAATCTACAAATTGATGGCAACATTACCTGTGGGCTCGGAGATGGGGACGGCGGCGCACTCGGCGCTCGGGCTCGGCGGCGCTCGAGCTCGAGGATGGGGACGGCGGCGCTCGGGCTCGGGGACGGGGACGGCGACGCTCGGGCTCGGGGACGGCGGCGCTCGGGCTCGGAGATGGGGACGGCGGCGCACTCGGCGCTCGGGCTCGGCGGCGCTCGGGCTCGGGGACGGGGACGGCGGCGCTCGAGCTCGGGGACGGGGACGGCGCGGCGCTTGGGCTCGTGGACGGGCGCGGCAGCCTGGCGGCGCAACTGCGTCAGCTCGGGCGAGACGAGTTAGGGTTCCTGCCGGAACCAAAGCCTTTTATATTGTAAACAATCACAGGCGGATTTTAAGAAAAACCGCTTGTGATATATAACATCACATGTGCTTTTTTATTCCGATCGCCTATGATAGATTAACTTCACAGGCGGTCGGAATAAAAAAGCGCCTGTGATGTTATATATCACAAGCGGTTTTTCTAAAAATCCGCCTACGATGTGTGTACACTATAAAAGGACTAGCCCACGGGTTCTAGAACCCTAACTCCCAGAACAGTCGCAACACTGTAGCGGCGGCGGGTGTTTTTTGAGATCTATAGGGAGAAGGTTTTGTTTTTGAATTTATTGATTGATTTCAATAGTTTATGCATATATATGATCTCCGTTTGTTTTCTTTCTCATTTTGATGCGATTTTTTGCCTCAATTTTGTAATATAGACCGGATTTGAAGAAAAGCTTAGGAATTCCAAGATTTGGACTTGTAGTAGTTGATCTAATTTAAAGATTATTTAGAAACACAGTTGTCTCACCTCAAGGTACATATTGCTGCAATGTTTGTTTCATTTTCATGCACATCAATTTGTTTCATGTTTTATGGATGAATTCAATTAATTAATGATTTTATTGATGTTAATCTTTATAGGGATAGATAATGGACCGAGGTTGGATGTACAATGTGCCAAGACCATATCCGTCGTACATTCGAAATTTGAGAAGCTTTATTGAAGCGGCCAACAACCATGCGAATTTGCGAAAGAGTAAGGAGATATTATGTCCGTGCATCGATTGTGATAATAAGATAGCTTGGAGAGATACAGGAGTAATCCAATCACATCTGCTAAAAAGAGGGTTTAAAGACAATTACAAGATATGGTCAGAACATGGTGAGTTGGATCCGTGTGAAGTGCCTGGTAATGGCGAGAGAGTTGTCGGAATTTTAGATCTTAAAGTTGATGGTAAAGTGGATTATGTGGATGCTAATCAAGATTTTGAAGAATTTGATTGCGAAGAGATGTTGCGACATATGGAACCAGAAATGTTGAGTTCTGTGGGATCGCAGAAAGGGCTATCTAAAATGGAGGGACTGGAAAGTGCCTCAAAAGAACCTTTATATGATGAATCAAAGGGTTGTGACAAAGAGTTTACTACACTGCGTACAGTTCTAGAACTTCTTAAGTTGAAGGCTAGCGCCGGATGGTCTGATAGTAGCTTCACAGATCTTTTGAATTTTCTGTCCCAATTACTACCAAAACCCAACAAACTACCAACAAGCACTTATAAAGCGAAGAAGCTTATATCTCCCATAGCTCTGGGTGTGCAAAAAATTCATGCATGTCCGAACCATTGTATTCTGTATCGTGGCGATTTTGAGAACGCATCAAGATGCCCATTTTGCAATGTTAGTCGATACAAGAAGAGCTACAATCAAGACTGTGTAAAAAATTCCCGAGGAAAAATAAAAACAAGAAATCCACTACTGGACCTGAAAGTGACGATGACACTTTTGATGACATGGATGGGAAAAAGAAGTCAAAGATCCCAGCTTTGGTGATGTGGTATCTTCCAGTAATTGATCGCTTAAAACTTTGTTCTCAAATCCTAGGGAGGCTGAGCTTATGCGTTGGCATGCTGAAAATCGCAAGCAGAATAACAAACAGATTCGACACCCTGCTGATGCATCACAATGGAAAAATTTCGACCTTATGTATCCTGAGTTTGCCAAAGAAACCAGAAATGTAAGATTTGCTTTGGGTATAGACGGAATGAATCCATTTTGTGAAAAAAGAAGTGTACATAGCACCTGGCCCGTGACTTTAACGATGTACAACCTTCCATCATGGCTGTGTCACAAAAGAAAGTACATTATGTTGACTATTCTTATTCAAGGTCCGAAATCAGCTAGTGTTGATATTGATGTGTTCCTAGAACCTCTTATGGAAGATATGACAAAGCTCTAGAATGAAGGAGTTAGAATATGGGATGAGTATTGCCATGAGTATTTCAACTTAAGAGCAATTATATTTGTTACCATCCATGATTCTCCCGGTGGCGCCACACTATTAGGGCAAAAGACTAAAGGAAAGAATGGTTGTGTAGTGTGCATCGATGGAACTGCTTCCATGTACCTTAAATCATCCAAGAAGTTGGTGTTCATGGGACACAGACGGTTCTTGATGAAGCAGCATAAGTACCAAAAGATGAAAGAGGAATTTAACAATGAACTAGAAAGTGAAGGTGCACCAAAGCCTTATAGTGGGAAACTTGTTTTTGAAATTGTAAAGAACATTCATGTTGTATTCGGAAAGGGAAAAAACAAAGGAGAAAAGAGAAAGAGAACTGACCCTTCAACTTACACAACTTTCAAGAAGCAATCAATTTTTTACATGTACCTCCCATACTGGAAGGATATGGAAATTTGCCACAGCATTGATTTGATGCATGTAACAAAGAATGTTTTTGACAGCATCATTGGAACCTTGTTGGGCATGCCGAGTAAGACAAAGGACAGACTTAAATCACGCAATGATCTAGTAGATCTTCAAATCAGACCGGAACTTCATCCAGTGGATAGTGGCAAAGGGAAGCCTTACCTCCCCCCAGCTAGCTACAACTTGTCAGTTGAGGAGAGAACAAAGATTTGCAAATGTTTGCGTGGGGTCAAAGTGCCCACAGGTTTCTCATCCTATATCAGCAAACTAGTCAGGATGAAGGACTTGTCTCTATTTGGCTACAACTCTCATGACTGCCATGTGATGATGACGGTGTTCCTCCCAATTGCGGTAAGAGCCCTCGAAACAGAGCATGTCAAAGTTGTCATCACACGCTTGTGTTACTTTTTCAATGCGGTTTCACAAAAAGTAATAGCTTTAGAAGACTTGGACTATCTAAAGGCATACATCATCGAGACTATGTGCAAGCTTGAAATGTGTTTTCCTCCATCATTTTTTGATATGCAAGTACACCTAATCATACATCTCGTGGATCAGATAAAAATATTAGGGCCACTATATTTACATCATATGTTTCAGTTGGAGCGATACCTAGGAGTATTAAAAGGTTATGTGCAAAATCGCGCTCACCCAGAGGGTTCAATCATGGAGGGATACACTACAGAAGAAGTGATTGAGAGTTGTATAGATTACATCAGTGACGGAACAATGATAGGTGTTCCTGTACCTAAACATGAGGGTAAACTATGTGGGAGAGGGAGAATGGGCAGGAAAACTTTTCGCGTTGAGGATTACAAGCTAGTACATTGTGCTCATGGTAGTGTACTACAACATCTCACGATAGCCGAGCCTTACATAGAGGAACACCTGGATGAGCTTCATAAAGAAAATCAGAACCGCACAGAGGACTGGATCATGAGGGAGCACAAACATCGTTTCAGCGAATGGTTAATGGACAAAAACATCCCATTCGGAGACTATATGGAAGAGAAAACAATGAAGAATTTGGCTTCTGGGCCATCGTGTTTTGTGACATCATGGCAAGCATATGACATCAATGGGTACACATTCTACACTAAATCAAAAGACATGAAAAGTGTTGCACAAAATAGCGGTGTTCGTATCGATGCTTTTGACCTACATGGACAGAAGACCACATATTTTGGATTCATAGAGGAAATATGGGAACTTGATTATGGCCCAAGCATGAAAATACCCTTATTTAAGTGCCAATGGGTACAACATCCCGTGGGGGTGATAGTGGATAACTACGGACTCACACTGGTAGACTTAAAGAAAGTAGGATATAAAGATGACCTGTGGGTTCTCGCCGAATGTGTTGCACAAGTGTTCTATGTACTCGATCCAGCAGATGAGAAGATGCATGTAGTTATATCTGGAAAGCAAAAAATTGTTGGAGTTGAGAATGTGGGAGACGGAGATGAGGAATACAATAAGTATGAAGAGATGTTCGTCTTTAACGGTCCAGAGAGAATCAAGCGTGTGGAAAAGAAAATTGATAAGAACTTAAAGCCATACATGCGGAAAAATGGTAGTTCATGAAAAACTGTATGAATCAAATTGTATTTGTTATCATGTATGATCAACTATATGCATTATGGTTGCCAATTAATTTAAAATCTCTCTAGTTATCTATGTGTGCTATTAAAATTCATTTAAATTGTATTTGCATATTTCTGTTAAAAATTAAAATATTAATTCATTTAAATTGTATTTGCATATTTATGTTAAAAATTAAATATTAATTCATTTAAATTGTATTGGCATATTTCTGTTAAAAATTAAAATATTAATATGGTGAAAATATTAATAATATGGTAATTAAATCACAATCACAGGTGGTTTTTCATTAGGGTCCGTTTGTGAAAAGAATAGAGCACCACAGGGTGTCCTAAACAAAAACCGATTGTGATAATAATACATCACAGGCGGCTCGAATAGCCTAGGACATCCCAAGCGGTTTTCTAACCGAACCGCCTGTGATGTAAAAAGCCTACCGCTTGTATAGAGCCAAATTGTACTAGTGAGGTGGCTGGCCATGGCCATTAATGGCGGCAGCCAATTACTTTACCGTTGATGGCATCGTCGATGGCGTCCGTTAATGGGAGAGAATGGGGAGAGAGGGAAGAGGGGAAACAGTCGCCGGTTGAATGCTCTACTACTGCCTGGAGCCGAGGGGGCGCGGTGCGGGTTCGGCTTGGGGCGCAACGCGGGCGCGCGCCTGGCGGCGGCGCGGCCAGAGGTGGAAGAAGCCGCGGGGTTGGGTGGGCCCACGCGCAAGTGAGAGAGAGGGGTGGGGGAAGTGGGCCGAAACGGCTGGGCCGGTTTGGCTAGGGTTTCGGTTTTATTCTATTTTTATTTTTTTCTTCTTTTTTTATCCATATTTCCCAAAATATAAATAAATATATTTTAAAATATTTCTAAAAAATCACAATAATTATACCAAAAATATTTATCATTAAAGTATTTATTTTTGGACTAAAGTTCTCATATTAATTAATTGGGTTTTTAATATAAAAGAAATTCCACAAAAACAATCATCAATCCAATATGAGCAAAGAAAAATTATTCTAAAGGTAAATAAGATCACACACTTGAAAGAAAAATTCATTACTATATTTACCACTAATAATCTAAATGCATTATCTTTAGTTGATGGTTTTGTGGTGTTACACACTAACACTCATAGCTCCAACTTCGTCTCACAATCAACAACTAGAAGGCACCGCCAGGTACAACAACAACGTGATGCACGCTAAGAGTCTACAACTCGGATAGTCAACAGCACTGTACTAGAGGCAAGGCACATTTACTGAATCAATACTCAGGCTCAAGCAAAAAAATTCATAAATACTCCATGTAATCTTTATTTCTCTTACTTTTGTGTTTCTACACCAAAGACAATATAAGAAGGTACAACCTTCGGCCTGTTGTAATAAATCTGGGGTTACACCATCGAGTGTAATAGAAAAAGTATAAAGAATCTCCAAAGTTGTCCCTAAAGGGATGTAGAGCTAAAATACCACCTAAGTCAAAGGTAAAAAAGCACCGAAGTCGTTCCTAAGGGGATGCAGAGCTTAGCTCCAAACTCGTTCCTAAGGGGATGCAGAGCTGAAATATCACCTAAGTAAAAGGTGAAGAAGCTCCAAAGTTCTTAAGGGGATGCAGATCATAGCTGAAAAGTTGTTCCTAAGGGGATGCAGAGCTGAAATACCACCTAAGTAAAAGGTGAAGAGACTCCAAAGTCGTTCCTAAGGGGATGCAGAGTCTGGTTGTGTATTTGTGTGCATTTTTTATCTTCGGCATACATTTGCATACTTCATCACATCATCTTCTGCATCCGTACAAACATACATTATACATCTGTAGCTTCATCGCATCATGACATATCACATAAAGCATTAGCAATGAAAAGAAGAGAAGGTTTCTGCTTTCAACATGAAAATGTTTCGTTGTGAACAAAGATGCTTCATTCCGAATGAAGATGCTTTGTTATTAACGAAGAAGTTTAACATGAAAAGAAGAAAGAACACTCTGTTATGTATGAGAGGGGAATCTTTTGATTTTGGTCCAAAGGTGCTTCGATGTGAATGAAAAGAAGGGAATGTGTTTTTCTCCTTCGGCTCAAAAAACTGGGAGCACCGGTTTCGTCCACATCAAATCAAACAACAGTGAGATAATAAAAGGTAAAGCAACATCACGAGGTATTCATTAATATTTACAAAAACCTTTTATATTCAATCACAATTCCTTGCTGAATAGTACATTTTCTTGTACAAATAAACTTCGAAAGAGCTTTTACAAACATTAACAAAAGAAAGAAAAGCTTCCGCAGCTTCCTTCAGAACTCCAGAGATGGCATTGGTTCATCAACCTCTACCAACATCACCCTAAAAATGACAAAGGCAAAGGTATTGATAAATGTAACAAGGAAAAATCTGAAATAAAAACATGAAAGTAAAGAAAACTATCGTACCTCGCCCAAAAGAGCTCGAGCTTCGTCTCCAGCACTTCTCGATCGCCCCTAGCCCAGATTTGAGTAAGAAACCTATTGCATATACTTCTGGCTTCAGCTGGAATATTAGTTAAGTCGGCCGGAGAAATAGCAAACGTAGGTTTGTTGACATCTCTCAAGTGTTTGCATCCAACTTTTGCGAAGATGTTGGTCGTTCCCCGGGCGACCACCAGCGCCCAGAATTCCCCATGCCCTTCCATTACTTCGTCAAATTCATTAATTTCCTTCTCCATGAAATCAGGGACCTTTGGATTGTCTTCAGTAGAATAATTCTTTTCCCCTGATACTGCCCCAACTGAGTTGAAAATTTTGCGCAGGCGGGTGGAGCTTCGTGCCATGAAGCTTGAGCATGTCTACCGAAGCGACATTAAAGCTTCAGATAAATTGGAACTCTTTTCTGCTTCGGCTTTGATCTTATTCTTCAAGCTTTTGACCTCGTGCTCATAATGATTTTTAGCTTCCTTTAATTTTGAATGTGCTATTTCAAGCTCTTTATTCTGATCACAAATGCGAGTCGCTTGATCCGTGATCCAAAGTTGAGCTTCAGCTAGATTTATTTCCGCATTTTTAATCTTTCAATCCTTCTCTGCTAGAGAATTTTGAAGTTCTTTCACCCTTTTCTCCAGGTTATTGACAACGAGTTCATTCTTCTTATGTTCATCTTCTTGCTAAAGCTTCAAAGCCTTACTCAGCAATAAACTCTTCCAAGAACCAAAAGTTAGCCGCAAAATCTGAAAGTTTAAAAATTAAAAAAGTCAAAGGGGCGGACATAAGAGTTTATACCTTAAAATTTGAGTAGAATAACCTCCCAGTAATGTGTTGCCTTCTATAGTTACTGAGGTCCCGCTCAAGCTTTGAAAATCCAATAGTCTTTGATAAAGTATTAACAATCTTTGCTCAGGCCCGGTCAGGAATACACCCCAAAATCTCTTCATCCACACCGCCAAATAGCATGGATCCGGGCTTGTATCCGCCAGCAAGGGCGAATTCTTTCAATTCAGAAATGTCTTCATCGGACAGTTCTTGGCTGCCCTGGTGTCGTAGGTCCAACTCTGTGTCCTCCGAAGACTTATCAGGGGATAGTTTAGCTATGTCTTTCTCGGGAACCACATCAGATATAAGTCTGTCAATCTTTGACATTGTGGTTCCAAGGTTCTCAGCTTTAGGTGTGGCTTCATTAGCTTCAGCTTCGGCAGTATCATCGGCATTAGAAGGCATAACAATTTTTTCCACCGAAGCCGAGGGCGGGGTCTTTTGGATGGCTTGCATTACGTCCATCATTCGTCATTTCTTCTGACCCCCGGCATTTCCTCTGGTAACTGAAGCAGTCTCCTTTCCTCCCGAGCGTTGTTCATATCTGTTCTCCTTAACTGCAATAGGATAGTCAGATCTGACCCTAGGGGACTTAGCATTGCAAATGGGAAGGGTTCAGTCATTACCTTTAGTATTTCTGAAACATCGACATAGGAAGACGGAGAAGGCCCCGCAGTCTTTCCTGGTACATCTTGTACCTTCATCTCTGCAGCAGCCATCCTAACAGGCTTTCGTTTTTTGGGAGCCTAATCCTTCGACTCCGCTAGAACTTTCTACTTCTTAACAATACTCTGATCTTCTTTGATGAACCGAATGGCCTGCCTTTTTAGAATACTCACAACCCTCTTTCTCTTTGCTCCCTTGGCCCCTTCATCAAGCCTGTCGCAATCTGGATATTCAAAGTTAAGAGCATCCATCACCCGATTCAACCTTCGTTTTTCACGGGTGCCGAAGGCAACTGTCATCAACTGATCTTCTTTCTTCGTGTAGTTCCTAAGAATTTCATTGCACATTGTTTCTATTAGCACCAACCATTCAGTTCCAGGTTTGCTGAATCTTTTTTGGAATTTAAACCGATAAGGAAGTCGTACAAGTTCATACTTTTTTCCTTCTTCCCTTTTCTTCATGGAAACGTTCTATTTGCCAGATATTCTTGCACCAAGTCCCTAGTGCTAATATGTTCTATAACGACTCGAAATTCCACTTTGGCTAGTTGGCAGGGGGACCCTATATGCATGTTACACAAGGGTCGAGTCATGGCAAAGCTCAATTTTAAGGGACTCATCACCATACTCATAAGCTTTTCCCTCTTCTTCTCGTCAGCCTTCACGTAAAACCATTCATTTGTCCACCCGATTGGCCACTTAGTGCGGTAACCAATCAAAGGAGCCTCGGTGTCTTTTCGGTATGCAAACTTGTAGCACCTAAAGTTCTTGTGCGGACTGTTGGGGGGGCCTTCTTCTTCTGAAGGTCCTCAAAAACATGACTAACCATTTTCTTCTAGCATAATCTTGATTATTACAGGAGCTTCGTCACAAACAAAGGTTCATGATGGGAGTTTTCTCCTCTGTCGAAGGTCTTCAAGACAAAGATATAGCTTGAAAATGACAACAATGAAAGTCGAAGCTATAGCCGAAGAGTAACAGCTTCCGCTTAAAGTGGTGTCGAAGATCAAGCATGATGCTGAGCTGAAGAGGCAAAATACTAGCTAGTCCCTAATGATTTATGTTACAGTTATGAACAAATGTTAAGGTCATAAATGTATTTTTACCCGGGCTACGTCCCCTGCCTATAAATAGGTGAACAGTACCCCCGTACTATTCATGCTGGATTGTAATTTCTCTCACGTCAATACCTTCGAACAAGCCGAAGGTATCAATGTAATATAAATCTTATTAATTTTTTGTCATGAAATAAACATATGAATTGATATATTAATTTTCCTCTTCGGCTCAGCATCATGCTTGATCTTCGTCACCACTTTAAGCCAAAGTTGTTACTCTGCGGCTATAGCTTCAATGTTCATTGTTGTCATTTTTGGGCTATGTCTTCGTTTTGAAGACCTTCGGCGGAGGAGAAGACTCCCATCATGAATCTTTGTTTATGACGAAGCTCCTGTAATAATCAACATTATGCTAGAAACAAATGGGTAGTCATGTTTTTGAGGACCTTTGGAAGAGGAAGGCCCCCAACAGATATATCATGGAAATATCTGCCTTTCATCGCTTCAATTTGCCCTTGCTTAATAGTGGATTTCTCGAAAACAACTTGGTTTGGCCTCCATGGCCGATCTTCGACATCTTCATTCTCACTTTCAATGTCAAAACTCTCGTTGTCACTGGACTCCCTAGATAGTCCAGCTAAAATTTCATCAGTGATTTTCTCAACGTTGGTCCTCTCCATGGCTTTGTAGAAACCAACAAGCGCAGAGTCTATGCTTTTCTTATCTTCGACCATTTCGGTGATGATCACAGCAAAAAGCTGAAGCTCAAAAAACAAATTGCGCTCGCAGAAGAAGAAAGCTAAAACGACAATCATAGAGCTAGATAGCACGAAAAATATTCTAAGCACACGTCCTTGTATATATACACAAAGCTCCACTAAGCGCTGGGGCCCACAATATAGAATGTTTCGCTCTTCTAGCGAAGGGAAGGTGTTTTTTCGGACCTTCGGCTAAAGGCCTTCATTCATTTCACAGTCTAAATTTGTTGCAAAGAAACAAAGTAATACTGAGAGGGGCTACTGTTAGTGGCCTTCCTCTTCCAAAGGTCCTCAAAAACATGACTAACCATTTGTTTCTAGCATAATATTGAATATTATAGGAGCTTCGTCATAAGAAAAGCTTTGTGATGAGAATCTCCTTCCCCGACGAAGGTCCTCGAGACGAAGACATTGTCTGAAAGCGACAAAGACGAATGCCGAAGCTGCAGCCAAAGGACGACAGCTTCGGTTTAAGGAGGCAACAAAGGTCAATCATGATGCTGAGCCGAAGAGGAAAAGACTAGCTAATCCTTGACGATTTATGTCACAGTTATGAGTACATGTTAAGGTCATAAATGTAATTTTACTCGGGCTACGTCCCGTGCCTATAAATAGGTGAATATTACCCCCATACTGTTCATGATGAATTGTAATTGCTCTTGCGTCAATGTGACGGAACCTCCCAAGGTATTAGGCCCACCTACAGTTGTCCTTGTCCTAAGGACCTTGGACAACCCTATAGGTGCACATAATCACTCGACAAGTTCGGTAACTGTATCCTCATAATTTCGCCCAAGAGCGCTTCACCCGTCACGTAGATATTACATCTCATCGGAGGAAAGGATAAGCGGAAGCATAATACAATAACTTAATTTACATTCATAAAATATATAGAGAGAGTATTATTATTATTATAATACCAGGGTACTATGAGTGCATAAAGTATTATTACAAACCCGGGAGGCAAAACACCCTCCCACACAAAAGTTTATTATTTTCAAGGTGGGAGGCAAACATCCTCCTGCGACCAACTTCACTGCTGGGGCTCCTCCTTGGGTACCACCTTTGAACAGAAACAACAAAACTCTATTGTTTCCTCACCTACATCAACATGAGTTTGAAAACCCTGAGTACGAAGTGTACTTTCGCAAGTCTTACCCTATAAAAGAAAAAGACTCAAGGATATGTTGGCTTGAGGGAGTCAAGGTAAGGCTATTCAAGAATCAAAGACTATGTTTGCAGAAATGCTTACTAATAGTGGATCCTTAAAAATCTAGTTTTATTATCAGGTTAAGTCATTACCTCTATCTAGAGTTCTTTCTACCCTAGTTCAAGCACTTGGCCTACGCTAGCCGTCTTTTACCAACCCATCATTTCACTGGATTGCTACGTGTAGGGCAGTGACCAAGTCTTCATGTCTGAGAAGTAAAGGCGATCTGTGGGGGATAGATATCCCCCGGGTCCACTAAAAGAGTAAAGGACCTCACGAAAGGCCCAAGGGCCCAATAAATCGTAAGGTTATTCTTTCGTAGGCCTGAGGAGAAACAACCAGCAACGCAGAACGACATGAGGCCGGATTGGTGCAAACCCGGACGGCCCATAGCGTCGAGCGAGTAACCGCAACGGAGATCCGACTTTCCCGCGCTGGAGCCTCCATGCAACGAAGCCACGTGAGGATAAGTCGGCGAGGGTTACGTAAAGGATAATCTCAAGAGGTTCACTATCTTTTAGCCACTTGTTGTTATCTTATCCATGTGTACTGCCCCACGGTCGAGTATATAAGGCCTAGGGGGCACCCCTTCAGAACGACCGACCCATTACTTAGCCACCCACATCAACTCTCTGTATTCTTAATCCAGAGAGCTCTCTTGTAATCATACCCGCCAAGCATACTCATCAGGACGTAGGGTGTTACGCATCACTAAGCGGCCCGAACCTGTAAACCTTGTCTACCGTCTCTCGTGTGATCAGCACGAACCATTTTGCTACAGTTGTCGACACCTTCCTACTCCTAAAACACCTTGAGGGGCAACCCCAGGTGTGCGGTCGGACCCAAAACACCGACAGCTGGCGCGCCAGATAGGGGGTGTGTCGACAATCCAAGCTAGCTCAATGGCCATCTCCTTCTACAGCAAGATCACCCTACGCCCCGGATCTGTGTTATGCTTCGGAACAATCTCATTCGTAGCGGACGAAGAAGGAATTCTGCACCGTATCGCGGATTCGCCGGAAAAGGAATCTCCCCCAACAAACTCCGAAAATACCGGAGAAGCGCAACCTCCGGCTCTCCGAAAGAAGATCACTATGACGGCGGCACCATTCTACCCCGACGTCCTCTTCATCGGAAGAGCGGAATCGCCCGTCATCTCCGACGACGAGCCGACTGTACCCAGGGAGGAACCGCCTCTGCGAGAGTCCCGTCGACGGAGGAACCGGCACAGGAACGTTTGACGACATCACGCAGCCGGAGAGCGGAATCCAGAACAACCTGTCTCGCGAGACGAGGTCTCGGAGGTAGGAGAAACCCCGGAAGAACGCGTCTTCAGAGAGCGAAGGAACTCCCGACGACGTGATCGCCGACGAGCTCAGGAACAGGCTGAGCAGGATGCAAGGCAACGTCGAGAGAATCCATTCTTCGGGCGCAACCTGAACCCCGACTTCGCCCGAGCCATGAACACGCCGAGCGAGGTCGGAGGGGTACTAGCTCGGATAGCTGAAGGACTACCTCGGACTCCTGACGCCGATGGCTACCGGCGACTACTCACCCAGGCGGCCAACCATCTTCTACCGCTTGCTCACCCGCCGAACGATCTACGACACGCCATCAACAGTCGCCGAGACGCGCGGAGCTCCATCAATGCTTCGCGAGAACGGCGGCATGAGAACGAGATTCGTCGTCGAGAGGAGTATGACAGGGATCATGGCACCCCGACTCAGAGCCAAGCTACCAGGACTGAGTCGGCAACGGCTTCAACTGGCGGAACCACCCGGGGACGGTCGAGGAATCACAATCACAACTCCCCTCCCCGGGACAGACATCGACCCCGACCACAGGAGGACACGTGCAGGAGTGTCCGCCCTTACTCCGCGCCTTAGGGCCATCCAATGGCCTCCCAACTTCAAGGTATCCAATGTTGACAAATATGAACCTAAGCAGGATCCATGGGGTTGGCTAGCCGTCTACACCACCGCTGCTCGAGCTGCCGGGGCGTCCGAAGACGTGATGACCGCGTACTTACCCATTGTCCTCGGGCAAGACGCGCTGCAATGGCTGCGACATCTACCCCGACACTGTATCGACGTCTGGGGAGACTTCAGTCGACGCTTCACCGCCAACTTCCAGTCCCTCTCCGACAAGCCGGCGCAACCGTGGGACCTCAAATCCATCAAGCGCCGGGGGGACGAGACTCTCCGGTCGTACCTCAAGAGGTTTCAAACCATGAGAAATCGTATCCCCGATGTCACGGAGGCGGCCGTGATCGAGGACTTCTACCGAGGATCCAATGATTCGGCTTTCGTTCGAGCCATACTACAGAAGGCGCCGACTACCTCCGAGGAGCTGTTCCGGGAAGCCGACCTCTACATCACCGCCGACGAGCGAGCCCAGGACCTCATCGGAGGAGCAAAGCCCGCACCGGTAGCACCACGACGCGACACGAACCAGCAACCTGACAAGCGGTGGGAGAAGAGGCCACGCGAAGAAGTGCACGCTGCCGGACCACCTGCCTCTCGCGCTCGAGGAGGACCTCGTGGAGGCGAACGTACGCTGGACGACATCCTCGACGCCCAGTGCCCGTACCACAAGGACATGCGCCACACTCTTCGCAACTGCCGAGACTTCAAGCACTCCGTCGGACATGGCCGACCCTTCCAACCTCTACCTCCTCCTCCGCCGAGGGGAGGACCAGATGAACCACGACAACCCCATCGGCAGGAGGAGGGAGGAGGAGGAGGAGCTTTTCCATGCGTTGACAGGGAGGTCAACGTCATCTTTGGCGGACACGAATCGCAGGAGAGCAGAAGACAGCAAAAGCTCAATGATCGCCAGATACTGGTGGCGACCATCGGCCCTCCCGCCCCATACCGGTGGTCGAAGCACCCGATCACCTTCACTCGGGCAGATCAATGGCTTAACTTCGACCACCCGGGAAAATACCCGCTTCTCGTCGATCCGGTGATCCGAGAGAGCCGGGTAAAGAAGGTGTTAGTGGACGGGGGGAGCAGCATCAACGTCACCTTCCCCCGGACACTCCAAGGCTTGGGAGTTCACCTCAAAGAGCTCCACGAGTCGGACACTCCTTTCTTCGGCATCGTACCGACGGAAGGGGAATACCCGCTGGGCCACATCTACATGCCAGTCATTTTTGGAACTCCGGAGAACTACAGAACCGAGTTCCTGAGGTTTGAAGTGGCGAACTTCGACTGCGGGTACAACGCCATCATTGGGAGGCTAGGATTGGCCAAGTTCATGGCCATTCCGCATTACACCTACATGATACTGAAGATGCCGGGACCGCAAGGGATCATAACTGTGCGCGCCGACTTCCAAGGCGCCGCAGAGTGTTTCCGGGTGGCTATTCAAGCAGCCCTCACCGCCAAACCATCGATGGCTCCCTCTACTTTGGCGAACTCTAAGCCTGAGGAGGACCTCGCAATACCGGCGAATGAAGCTCAGACCGCGACCTCTATGCGGCCGACTGAAGAAACCAAGAGAATCAACCTGGGGTTCGCTGATGAGCGCAAGACGGCCATCATCAGCTCCAGTTTGGATGACAAATAGGAAAGCGCGCTCGTCCGGTTTCTGCAAGATAACCGAGACGTATTCGCATGGCAACCTGCGGATATGCCGGGAGTCCCAAGAGAACTGGTCGAGCACAAACTGAAGGTTTTTCCCCAGGCGAGGCCGATTCGACAAAAATTACGTCGTTTCACGCCTGATAAGAGGGAAGCCATTCGCGCCGAGTTAACTCGCTTGGTCGAGGCTGGATTCATTAGAGAAGTATTACATCCCGAGTGGTTAGCCAATCCTGTTCTTGTACTCAAAAAGAATAAAGTGGACTGGCGCATGTGTGTTGATTATACTGATCTCAACAAACACTGTCCGAAGGATCCTTTCGGGCTCCCGAGGATAGATCAGGTGGTGGACTCCACCGCTGGATGTTCTATGCTGTCTTTCCTGGATTGTTATTCTGGATATCATCAGATTAGTCTGGCAAAGGAAGATGAAGAAAAAACGGCATTCATTACTCCGTTCGGCGCTTTCTGTTATACCTCCATGCCGTTTGGCCTCAAAAACGCTGGAGCGACTTACCAGAGAGCTATTCAAACATGCTTAGCCGATCACTGGGGCAAGCGTGTGGAGGCTTATGTGGATGATGTGGTGATCAAAACACAGGACTCAAAAGACTTCATCGAAGATTTGCAACTGGTTTTCAACAGCCTGAGGCGGTATAGATGGAAGCTTAATCCCGAGAAATGTGTTTTCGGAGTACCAGCCGGAAAGTTGCTCGGGTTTATTGTCAGTCACCGGGGAATTGAAGCTAATCCAGACAAGATTGAAGCTATCATGAAGATGGAAGCACCTCGATCGCAAAAGAAGGTTCAACGGCTTACTGGATGCATGGCGGCTCTAAGCAGATTCATATCCAGGCTGGGAGAAAAAGGTCTGCCATTTTACAAGTTACTCAAAAAGGTGGATAAATTCCAGTGGACTTCAGAAGCGCAAGAAGCTCTAGATGCTCTGAAAAAATTCTTGACAACACCACCAGTACTGAAACCACCTCGACGAGCCACGTCAACTCAACCAGCTGAAGATTTGCTGCTATATATTTCTTGCACGACTCACGTGGTAAGCACCGCGTTGGTAGTCGAGCGAGTAGAAGAAGGACATGCCTATCCAATACAACATCCTGTTTACTTCATTAGTGAAGTCCTAGGCCCCTCAAAGAAAAAATACCCTCAAGTTCAGAAGCTATTGTATGCAGTACTTCTAACTGCCCGCAAGCTGCGTCACTACTTTGACGATCACAAAGTCATAGTAGTCACAAGTTTTCCAATAGGGGATATTCTTCACAACAAGGAAGCAATCGGTCGAATAGCCAAGTGGGCCTGTGAGCTGGGATCTCATGACATCGAGTTCCGGCCTCGCACTGCCATCAAAACCCAGGCACTGGTTGATTTCGTATCGGAGTGGACTGAACAACAAGTACCAGACAACCCGGAGACTGCAGAAGTATGGCGAATGTATTTTGATGGCTCACTAAAGCTGCAGGGAGCAGGAGCGGGGATTCTCTTCACTGCACCTGGAGGCGAACACCTCAAGTACGCCCTCCAGTTGCTATTCCCGGCCTCCAACAATGCAGCCGAGTATGAAGCTTTGATCCATGGATTGAACATTGCCATATCATTGGGCGTCAAAAGATTAATGGTATACGGGGATTCTCTGGTAGTCATCAGCCAGATAAATAAGGAGTGGGATTGCTCAAACGATTCGATGGGAAGATACTGCACTGCCGTCCGAAAGCTGGAGGATAAATTCGAGGGTCTAGAATTTCATCATGTGGAAAGAGATCGGAACACGGCAGCCGATGTACTATCCAAGCTGGGGTCCAGTCGAACTCAGGTCCCACCCGGGGTTTTCGTGCAAGAAATTCTGCAGCCGAGTATCTCAATGGATCAAATAGAAGAGTGCAACATCATAGATCAACCCGAGTCAGATCCTGATGACTGGAGAAGGCCAATCATTAAATACATAAAGAATGAAGAAGAACCAGACGACAAGAATTCGGCAGAGCGCATTGCAAGACAGTCGGCTCACTATACACTTATTGGAGAGACATTATACAGAAGGGGTGCATCGGGTATCTTCATGAAATGCATCCTCCCATCTACTGGGAGGCAACTCCTGGAAGAGGTCCACGCTGGACAATGTGGAATACATGCAGCCTCCAGAACACTGGTCGGGAAGGTCTTTAGGTCAGGATTCTATTGGCCAACAGCAAAGAACGATGCAGCCGAGTTAGTTCAAAGGTGCGAGGCCTGCCAGTACTTGTCAAAGCAACAACACATGCCAGCACAGCAACTGTAGACCATACCAGTAACTTGGCCTTTCGCATGCTGGGGACTGGATATGATTGGACCTTTCAAGAAAGCTCAAGGGGGATACACTCATGTATTGGTAGCAATTGACAAGTTCACTAAATGGATAGAATTCAAGCCCATTGCCTCCTTAACCTCTGCTAAGGCCGTGGAATTCATACAAGACATAATATTCAGATTCGGGATACCAAACAGCATCATAACTGATTTAGGATCCAACTTCACGAGTTCAGAATTCTTTGACTTCTGCGAGCAAAAGAGCATTCAGATCAAATATGCATCTGTAGCCCATCCAAGAGCCAACGGGCAAGTTGAGCGAGCCAACGGGATGATATTGGATGCACTGAGGAAAAAGATTTTCGATAAGAATGAAAAATTCGCAGGAAAGTGGATAAGGGAATTACCCTATGTTGTTTGGAGCCTAAGAACCCAACCTAGCCGAGCTTTGCATGGAAACACTCCTTTCTTCATGGTCTATGGGTCGGAGGCAGTGCTGCCTGCTGATCTCAAGTTTGGGGCGCCAAGGCTGATCTTTGAAAACATAGCAGAAGCTGAGACCACCAGGCTGGAGGACATAGACGTGCTCGAGGAAGAACGGTTAAACGCAGTAATCCAATCAGCAAGATACCAGCAGACTCTAAGGCGCTATCACGACAAGGCTGTACGGCAACGATTTTTCTCAGTAGGGGAGCTCGTCCTTCGCCGAATTCTAACGGGAGAAGGACGACACAAGTTATCACCCTTATGGGAAGGACCCTTCGTAGTAGCAGAAGTCACTCGGCCCGGATCATATCGCCTCACTCAGATGGACGGCATAGAAGTTGGGAACTCCTGGAACATAGAACACCTGAGAAAATTTTATCCCTAGCTGTACCTCAAAACTGCTGGGATAGCGATGATGTACTCTGTAAAGTGGAAATATGTCATCAATAAAGAAAAGGTCTCAAGGATACTCAATTTATTTACGATTGATTTGCATTCCTACTTAACTCAGGGTGACCACTATGCCCTGCTAACGGAGCAATCGGCTTAAGTCGGCAACGACTTAAACCGGTGCAACATGCTCACGCTTACTTAACTCGGGGTGACCACTATGCCCTGCTAACGGAGCAATCGGCTTAAGTCAGCAACAACTTAAACCGGTGCAACATGCTCACGCTTACTTAACTCGGGGTGACCACTATGCCCTGCTAACGGAACAATCGGCTTAAGTCGGCAACGACTTAAACCGGTGCAACATGCTCACGCTTACTTAACTCGGGGTGACCACTATGCCCTGCTAACGGAGCAATCGGCTTAAGTCGGCAACGACTTAAGGCGGTGCAACATGCTCACGCTTACTTAACTTGGGGAGACCACTATGCCCTACTAACGGAGCAATCAACATAAGTCGGCGGCAACTTAAGGCCAGTGCAACATGCTCGCACCTATATAATTCAGGGGATGAATTCCATATCCCACAAACAAAATTCGTAGTCATCATGCGTCATTACTACCAAATTCATTAACTAAAAAATTCTGATACAATGAGAGAGTAATTATGTCATTTGAATAAACTGGTATCCTCTAACAAATATTCAATCATGCAAGCTGCGCGCTTGGAGCATGCAGAATGTTTTTCTATTTTGCAATGTCTTTCTCAGGAGCGACCGATGAAGAAGGGCGACTCAAAGAATCAGGAGCGGCGATCACGTCAACCCTTATATCTTCGGGAACAACCACGCCGGGTCTCCTCATCAAGATTCGTCCCGCCCGAATAGCCTTGTCCAGGGCTTTGTCGCGTTGGGCCTTGAGAGTAACAGAAGTTTCTTCAGCAGTTTTAACAGCTAGTCGAGCACTCTCTAACTCCTGGGCAATGGATTTTTTGGAAGCCCGGAGCCCTTTGATAGTAGTATCCTTCGCTGATATCAACTGCTTAAGCCGGGTTACCTCCTCCATGGATTCTTGCAGCTTACGACGATGAAGGTCTAATTCTTCCATGGTGAAGCGATGACTTCTTTCCAAGATGGTCAGCGAATTGCTAGAATCTCGATACAACCTGTCAAGATTATCATGAGAAGCAGCAAGGATACGTTTTTCTTCCTACAAACACAAGTCAGTTCCTTCAGAAAACTAGGCAAGTAATAGGAGCACAGCAAGGCAAAAGCGCAGTTTCGTATATCACCTTTTCAGAGTCGAGCTGGGCATGCAGAGAAGAACTCAGCGCATTGGCATCATCTAAGGCAGCAGAAACCTGACTCAGCTCAATCTGACTTTGAGAATACTTCTCCTCAAAATCAGTGCATCGCTGAGCCAATTCAGCCTGATTTTGAGAATGTTTTTCCTCAAGAACTGCAATCTGTCGAGTCATTCCTACCAAGAGGTAACCAAACAAAACGAGGTCAGAAGGTAAAACAGTCCACAACAAACGCGAAGAAAAGAAAAAGGGCACTAACCAGCGTTAGTTGCCTCCAACTCGGATACACGACGATGAAGTGACACTGGATTCCAACACGAAAGAGACGAAGCCACTTCTGGGACAGGAGCACCCTGCAATCTCAGCTGGCTGGCCATCCCATCCACCAAAACCTGATGAGAAGAACAGATGAGCATAATGGCAAAAGTTCATGCAATGTAAAAATCAAGCCAAAAAATAGCATAATACCTGGAGGTTGGAAAAGAATGAAGGGATCCCCAGATCAGGAGAAATCAGCTGATAACCAGGCGCAAGGTCACCACCCGAAGCAGTTTGCAATGGAGTGGTGAGAATCAGTTCAGCGTCTTCAACAGAGCCGGGCACTCGATCAGCGGGGACGCTGCCCTCTAAAGCGACTGCCCTGGTCCAAAGTTTGGGCCACCACCATGCAGCCAGAGTGTGGAGGTGACCCTGCGTGAACGTCCATGGAAGTGCCGGAAGGAGACCCTGTTTGGGCACCCTCGAGGACTGGGTCATAGTTGGCACTGCCCACTTGAGCTGGATTATCCCCGGCAACACCCTCGGGGGCTGGGCAGTAGCTTGCACTCTTCGCCCGAGCTAAGTCATCCCCGACGACACCCTCGGGGGCTGGGCATGTGTCAGCACCATTCTCGAGGTCCAAACTCTCCGCAGTAACCACCTCTAAGGTTGACGGGCCTTCGGCTACTTCCATGGAATCAGGATAATCCAAGTTAGCATCCCGACCCTCGAGATCGCGCTCTAAGGTCGACGAGGCACGGGATGACCTCAACCCAGCATCAGGCACGGCACCGCAAGCTTCCGTCGCATCATCATCCACTGGCCCTGATAACAAGTCCTCTGGAACCATATCCTCAAGAGTTTGATCAAAGTCGGCCAGGGATATTTCTTGCAGACCAACGAGAGCAGATAAAGCAGGAGAAGGAACTCCACTACTTTCCCCACTGGCGAGGAATTGCCGACTGTTCTTCCGAGTCAGAGGGACCTCATTCTCTTCCTCTCTGTCGTCTTCATCAGCAACACAGGTAACACCCCCATTGGGATCAACGACAGACATACCACACCCATTGGGATCAGCATCGGTAAATTCAGGCCAGGAACCTCCTCAGCAGCAGGAACCGAGGGACCAGCATCCTGATCCAAACTAGATACTCGCCGAACGCGTCTCCTTTTCTTTTTCTGCTCGTCAGCAGGAAGATCAGCTTGATTAGCTCGGCAAGGACGCCTCGAGCGAACACAGGACAGGTCTCTGAACATCCAAGATTATACCAATCTCTAGGAGAGGCGCCACTGCCAATATCTCAGCAGGAGTAGCGTCAGAGGAATCCTCAGCCAACATATCAAGCATGGCATTCATTTCTGCATCATTAGGAGCCAAAGGCACCTCGAAATGGACTTGTCGTTCATCATCAGGAATTTTCCCAAGTGAGGCAACCAAAGCATTGACTTCTTCATCAGAGGGCCGTGTTCTAAGGCCCAAATTGCCATCAGTCGCAGGTGGATTTGACACGAAGAGAGTGAAGGCTTTGGCAGGAGGCAGATTCCAGGCTGAGTATGCCACCGGAGCACCAACATTGGATACTTTGCCCCTGAGAATCATCGCCAGTCGGCTCACCAAATCTGCAGAAGGGATTCTCTTGTTGATAACTCGAGTTGAGTCGGCTAGCCCTTGATACAGATAAGCCGGGTGGACTCTATCTTTCAGCGGCTGAATGTTCTTGAAAACGAAGTCAGCAACCACAGCTTCAGCAGTTAAACCTCTCTCTTTCAATAGTCCAACTTCAGCTAGCAGCACACTGGCTTCGGCTACCTCCTCGTCTATGGGAGACTCGGTCCAGCTCGGGGTGCGAACGTCTGGCTGTCTTCCCGACCGGGGGGGGAGATAATTTCCATAGTTATCAACGATAAACCACTCTAGACGCCATTCCTTAATGCTGTCTTTAAGGGGAATCTCAAGATATTCAGTCTTCCGTCCCCGGCGCATCTCCAAACTGGCACCCCCGACCAACTGATGTTGTCCCCCGGCCATCCCAGGACGACAATGATACAGATGTTTCCACAAGCCAAAATGCGGCAGCACGCCAAGAAAGGCTTCGCATAAGTGGACGAAGATGGAAATTTGTAGAATTGAGTTAGGGTTCAGGTGGGTTAGGTTGATGTGGTAGAAATCAAGGAGACCACGGAAAAAGGGAGAAATAGGAAGGCCAAGGCCGCGGAGAAGAAAAGGAGCGTAAACCACGGACTCGTGGGTATCCTCTGTCGGGACCGTAGTCCCGTGGCAAATCCGCCAAGAACAGAGTTCCCGCGGAGGAAGAACCCCGATGGAAACGAGGTGAAGGAGTTCGGCTTCAGAGATGATAGACATGTGGTTACCTGCAAAAGGCAACTGGCTGTTGGGATCGATTGGAGGAATCACCACAGCGGACGAGCTTGCGATTTTCCTCTTGGGAGCCATCTCGATTCTACCAGTGAGCAGATTGGAGACGAGCGCAGAGAGGATTCGGAAGCGGGAATGCAAGAACTAGGGCACGGAAAGCAAAGGCGGCTAAAAGTGCAGCTCTTATGGGATATTCTCGGACCAGATACCGTTTCAAAAAGTGCCCAGTCATCACCCGGCAGTTATTTCCAAAATCCTAGCATGCCACGTGGTCATTCGGCAGCTATTTCCAAAAACTGGTGGGCCATCTCATCACTCGGGTGTTATCCTCAAAATGACTCGGCATTGCCTCTAAAAATGCCGACGTCACCACTCAGTCACTCGGCGTTGCCTCTAAAACGCCGATCTCGAGCTCAATCGCTCGGCATTACTTCTAAAATGCCGACGGCGACCTTTAATCACTCGGCGTTGCCTCTAAAACGCTGATCTCGAGCTCAATCGCTTGGCATTACTTCTAAAATGCCGACGGCGACCTTTAATCACTCGGCTGTTGCCTCTAAAACGCTGATCTCGAGGTCAATCTCTCGGTATTACTTCTAAAATGCCGACGGCGACCTTTAATCACTCGGTGTTGCCTCTAAAACGCTGATCTCGAGTTCAATCAGCTCGGCATTACTTCTAAAATGCCGACGGCGACCTTTAATCACTCGGCGTTGCCTCTAAAACGCTGACCTCGAGCTCAATCGCTCGGCGTTACTTCTAAAACGCCGACGGTGACCTTCAATCACTCGGCGTTGCCTCTAAAACACCGGTCTCATGTTCAATCGCACTGGCATTACTTCTAAAATGCCGACGTCGACCTTCAATCGCTCGGCATTGCCTCTAAGACGCTGGTATAGCGCTCAGTTGCTCGGCGTTACCTCTAAAAACGTCGATACAGACTGCAATATTGCTCGGCGGCTATTTCTGGAAGCGTCAGTATGATGATCAAGTTGTTCGTCTATTATCTCAAAAGAACCAGATTTATAATCAAACAAAACGAGTCATCAAGAGGAAACCAAAGTCATTCTTCATTAAGGGAAGTGGCAATACTTACAAATCAACTCATTATGAGTTGATACTTCCCTACCTGCTACTACTACTACTACGCTACACTATACTACTCTACATTACTAATACTACTACATTATTTCACTATACTATTTCTAATCTATACTAATATCTAAAAGGACCAGTGGCATCTAGCCACTGGCCCTGCCCCTGCCGCTGCCGCCGCCCTTGGTGCCGCCCCTGCCGCCGCCGCCCTTGGTGCTGCCCCTGCTGCTGCCGCCCTTGGTGCTGCCCTTGCTGCTGCCATTGCCGCCGCCCCTGCCACTGCCGCTGCCGTCGCCGTCGCCACCTTCGTCGTCGTCGTCGTCGTCGTCGTCGTCCTCAGTCCTCGCCTGCCGTCGTCCGAGTCCTCCTCATCCGAGGAGTACTCAGACTCATCCGAGCCCTCGAGCCCGGAGCGCTCGACGGCCCGGATGTACGTCCAGACCTCCGCGGCTATCCCCTGGGACTCGTCCGAGTCATCGGACGACGCTGGGGGAGAGACGGGAGCTGGAGACCCCTCGGACTCGGAGGAGAACTCCTCCTCCGAGTACTCCGAGTCACCGAAATCCTCCGATGGAGGAGTCGGCTCGCGCTTGCGCTTGTTGTTTTTACCCATGGTGGAAGCAAGCGGGAAAGAAGAGAAGGAAGCAGTGAGGAATAGCGAAGAGATGTGAAGAAACCAGAGGGGCAACAGCGTTATTTATAGAAGAGAAAGGCAACCGCTCACCTCCAACCGCGGTCACTGAACAGTCGCAAAGCATTCATTATGCACTTCCACCCGTCCAAAGACACGTCAGGCGGCTGACGCCGTTTCATGCAGCACTACACCCATTAGGGACTCCAGTCAACAGCGCAAAGGGTATGATTACACTCGCCGTCCCATCACATTACAACTCAGAAGCAGCCTGGCTAAAACACTCAGCGTACCAAGCCGTCCCTTGCCCACACCCATTGGGGGGGGACGCCCAGGAATTGTCAGTATATTTTTCAAAATGGTCACATCTGTGCAGAGCATGCAGTGAATGCCTCAAGACAAAAATGAGATATCAGCAAGAGTTAGACGGAAGCCAAGTATAGCCAGCAGAGTGCAAAATATGGTCGACAGACATGACTTGAAGACTAGACAGAGAACGTCCATCGAATGTCCAATCAGTTGCAGAGCAAATAAATTACGCTACCTAGCAAGATATGGAAGGATTGCAAACTCGGCTGCAAAAGACAAAATACATGCTGACCTCTGAAGCATAATATTGATGACATAGCATGGATGACATCATGCCGACTTTTTTATAAGTAGAAAGAGTAATCTTCAGCAAAAGGACATAAAAAGAAGACCTTCAAGCGAATTATTCTCAAGAAATCCACTTGAAGGTCGGGGGCTACACCCATTGGGTGCACCTTCGGTGCACCCCATGGATTATTATTCTAAGCCGAGATCATGCTGATTTCTAAGAGCATGGGACAAGATTAAAAAGCCAATCTTCAACCGAAGTGAAGGAACACAAATGGAAATAATCTCCACTGAAGACCTTCGAGTAGATTATTTTCTAAAATCTACTCGAAGCTCGGGGGCTACACCCATTGGGTGCACCTCCGGTGCACCCAATGAAGTTCAGAATCCTACAAATAGGAATGCCGATCTCTAAGGCACAGGCACGAAACTAGGTTTTGGTCAACAAGTGATCGAAGCAGGAAAGAACAACAGGAAGCCATCTTTCTTCAAATCACCTGCAAGCTGGACCTGGGATCTTCGGGTTGATTACCTCTAAATTAACCCAAAGATCGGGGGCTTGTGGGGGATAGATATCCCCCGAGTCCACTAAAAGAGTAAAGGACCTCACGAAAGGCCCAAGGGCCCAATAAATCGTAAGGTTATTCTTTCGTGGGCCTGGGGAGAAACAACCAGCAACGCAGAACGACATGAGGCCTGGATTGGTGCAAACCCGGACGGCCCATAGCGTCGAGCGAGTAACCGCAACGGAGATCCGACTTTCCCGCGCTGGAGCCTCCATGCAACGAAGCCACGTGAGGATAAGTCGGCGAGGGTTACGTAAAGGATAATCTCAAGAGGTTCACTATCTTTTAGCCACTTGTTGTTATCTTATCCATGTGTACTGCCCCACGGTCGAGTATATAAGGCCTAGGGGGCACCCCTTCAGAACGACCGACCCATTACTTAGCCACCCACATCAACTCTCTGTATTCTTAATCCAGAGAGCTCTCTTGTAATCATACCCGCCAAGCATACTCATCAGGACTGTAGGGTGTTACGCATCACTAAGCGGCCCGAACCTGTAAACCTTGTCTACCGTCTCTCGTGCGATCAGCACGAACCATTTTGCTACAGTTGTCGACACCTTCCTACTCCTAAAACACCTTGAGGGGCAACCCCAGGTGTGCGGTCGGACCCAAAACACCGACACGATCCAAATCAATTAACACCTAGCTGGGGATCTCCAACCACATGACATATGTAGCACCTAACCCTTGCATATGTTAACTTGCCACCGGGTTTCTCAAGACAAGACCGAGTTCACACCAATCGAGAGCACAGATATACCACTGTCTAGGCTCTTGCCACGGAGGGTACACGCTACTCTCGCCATATCTCCACTCCCATTGTGTGTTGGCCTTCCTGGTATTGGTCCTGCCCGAGGCAAAGCTTACCCATGATGAGGCATGTGGCCAGTTAAAAGGTCCTCAATCAGCAAGCCTACATCGACAAGGTCCTAAATAGACTCAAACAGAGACACTTCACCGAGACTTCCTTCTCGTGCAAGTCACCCGCCCGGTCTCGTCTTTATCATTTACAATGCCAAAGTTTGGTACCTCGCAGAGGTACATCTTTTCCGATGTGGAACCCATCACGGCGATGATGGATCCACCATCAAATCTTTTCTTTGAAAACTTCCCTTCCCATATGAGGCATCATCTTGGCTTTAAAAACAAAACCTTTTTGTTTTCTAAAGCACAACTAAGCATCAGAAAACTTTTAAGTAAAACTGGTACTCAAAGAAAGTTAATCAATTCCAAGGAAGGAAATGCAGCAATTGTTTAGCACCCAACTCCTATTACCTAATGCATCATTCAAGTGATAAAGAGTTTTAAAATCACAAGGAAGGGTAAATGCACTGGGGCTTGCCTTGTGTTGTAGGGGATTCAGGATCTGTTCAACAGATATCAAAATAAAAACTATTCCCAGCAGGTGGAGTCTCACCTGGTGGTGCAGTTTCTTCTTTTTCGACAATTACTTCTTCTTCGTTTTCTATACATAACCATACATATACATGAATGCTCATGTGATGCTATGAATATGCAGTTATAATAGAGATACATCAAGTTGTATCTTGAATAAATACAACATTCCTTCACGGTACAGCTAGGGAACTAGGGTTTTCTAAGTCAGTACTCCATTAGGATAAGGCAAATATTACCTTAGAAAGCTAGGGTTTTGGGTTTGGGGATAAAACAATGTCCAAAACATGTAAAACTTCACCCAAGGGCTCTAATTATCAAATTATGCTTACCCAAAAAGTTTTATGATTTTTGGAGCTATCAAGTAATTTCTAAAATTCCAAAAGACTAGGTTTAGACCTTCTTAAATGCTAAATAATTCATTGCTGGGGCTAAAAATCTTGGAATTATTTTTATTAAATACTAGGGGAATTTAGAAGTCTAGTAAACTTGGTCTCATGATTTTATCATTTCTCTAGAATTTTCTATAAATTTCATGAGTCTGGCAGAAAAAGAAAAAGAAAATGAATGAATAGTAACAGGCTCAAACCAGCCCGAGCCGGCCAACGAACGGGGAAAACACGCCCGTGCGCGCCCGCGATATCAACTTTGCGCAAAGGACCTCGGCTATTTGAATAACCGGTTAAGAATCCTTTCCATTATTCACTTGTATCTCTGACATTCACAGTTAGGCCCTCGAAGTTCTATTTCTTCGCAACGACAGGTCCCTGATGGCGAACACCGGTGAGCACACCCTCCGGCAAACCCGTACCGGCCGAGATTCTTAATGGCCAAACCCCTAGCTCGGTCGATAGCTAATCCTACCTTTGGCAACCCTAAACCCTCCATTAATTGCACAAAGCCGGCCCAGAATTTGTCTGCTCACGACGGCGGTGAGAACCTGAGATAAACCAAGGTGTTCTTGGTGATTCAGGGAGGTCTAGCTGAATCAAATGGGTCTACAAGCAACAGGAGGCTTGAGGGAGCCTAGAACATCAAGCAAAGGAGCTTGAACTAACCTGCAGAGAGCTGGCCACGGTGAAGCGTTCACGGCGGCGCGGAAAACTGATTTGGGGGAAATGCGAAATTGGGAGGCTATGGTGAACGATCAGAGGCGAGAGCTGGTGCACTGGGTGCGTAATAACCTAGCGGAGCTCACTAGGGCATCAATTTATAGAATCCATTAGCGGTAGCGTCCAATTTGAAGAGGGCGTGCTGGCGGCCGGAGAGAGGGGAAGTTCAGTGGCGCGAATTACCGTGGCATTCACTGGAGCATCGACTCAGAGGACAGATAGGCTATCTATTGCGACCTACGCGACGTGGTAACAAGGCAGTAGCGTGGCGTGTTTGGGTTAATGGTGATCATCACCGCGACAGCCGCGCAGCCACGTCGCGGCGCAATTAGATGAGGTGACAGAGCGGCCACAGTACTCCGACTTCATCCTGAGCCAAAGATCTTTCACCCCGAGTCGTTATCCGGACGCCCAGGAGCGTGAATTATAGCGCCTGCACAAATCCGAGCGAGGGGTCACCGGCGGCGAGGTTCAGTGCATCTACTGATCTTTTTCAGTTACTGTACCTTGGGCTTCTTCATTCAGGGTTCTGACCGAGCAAATCAAAGCGCTTAATTCTTAAATTTTTGTGTAGCAACTTGATTAACCGTCTGCAGTAAACTTGTTGCCCTATAGTCCATCTTTGATTTTGCTATAGCAATCATACACAAATACTTCTCAAAATGTCTCCCAAAATCAGCCCTAGATCACTGTCTGTCCTGATTCAGTGTCAAAGTCGACTGACATGCCAGTTTCATGTCTATTTCTCTCCCATTTCCATGTAGCACTAGGGCTTAATCACTTAATCAAATTTGTACCTCTAACATAGCTCTAGAAGTTTGTTGTATTGACTTAGGGCAAAATCTTCCTGAATTGACGAATACATAGCTCCAAAGTTGACTCCAACACACTGAATTTCAGAATTAGCCATATGGTGTTCATGGGTCCATTTGCAAATAAGTCCAATTTCCTCCACACTCCATGAAAATCCTTCAATGTGAAAGTTACTTGGTTTGTGGTGTTCTATAACTTTGATATTTGCACTTTGGTCAAAAGTGCATAGAATTTGCACTTACCCCCTAGGGTTCCAATTAGGGTTTTCTAGGGTTTGTTTTTAGGGTTTGGGCACACTAGGGTTTTTGTGCCACTAAAGTTCATCAAATTTGATGTCTTGTGAACATTTCTCATGGCTTTTGAGATTTTACTCATTTTAGGCTACTACTACCCTCATGCCCTAATCCTAGGGTAAGTACCCTACCCTAAGGTTAAGCACTCTTCAAGTCACCACATCACAACTTGTTTTGAAATTTTACCTAGTGAATGCATTCTAGGTGTCACAAACAACATGAAATTTCAATGCACATGATGTTATGCTCATGTTTTAGTGCCAGTAACACCAGGGGTGTTACATCCTTCCCCCCATAAAAGAATCTCGTCCCGAGATTTAAGGTCCTCGGGTAAGTAATGGAAAAGGAAACACGTCACATCTTTATTTCCTTATTTGTCTTACAGAGCAGGGGGTGGTATGGAGTTCATTCCAACTTTACAGTCAAAATGTACATATCTTACAAGTTACATGAAGCCAAAAACCTAGGAAAATTTTTCTCCAAGAAGTCTCGAGTCTCCCAGGTAGCTTTATCTTCAATATGCTGGTTCCATTGTACCTTATAGAATTTAAGAGTCCTTTTTTGGGTGATCATGTCCTTTTGATCCAAAATTCAAATGGGATTGTTCTAAATAAGTCAAATCTGGTTCCAAAGCAACATCTACTACGTCGATGGTTCGGTTAGGAATCCGAAGGCACTTCTTTAATTGGGATACATGGAACACATTATGTACTGCAGACAATGTTTCTGGCAGTTGAAGTCTATATGCCACTGGTCCGCATTGTTCAAGAATGGGAAACGGGACAATGTATCGGGGTGCCAACTTTCCTTTTACCCCGAATTGATTAACACCCTTCATTGGTGATACTTTCAGGTATACATGATCCTTGACTTGGAAGAACAAAGGTCAGCGTCGTTTATCCGCATAATTTTTATGCCGAGCCTGAGCTTCTTTCAAGTGGTGCCTTATTTGTTGAACTTTTTCTTCTGTCTCTTTAACCATGTCAGGCCTGAAAAACCACCTTTCTCTGGGTTCTGACCAATTTAAGAGTGTCCGACACCGTCGCCCGTACAGTGCTTCAAATGGTGCCATCTTAATACTCTCTTGATAGCTGTTATTATAAGAAAATTCTGCCAATGGCAGACATTCATCCCATTTCTGCGGAAACTCCAGGACACATGCCCATAACATATCTTCAAGTATCTGGTTTACTCTCTCAATTTGTCCACTTGTTTGAGGATGATAAGCCAAACTGTGGAGCAATTTAGTACCCAAAGACTTGTGGAGTTCTTCCCAAAATTTGGATACAAATTGTGGTCCGTGATCTAACACTATTGTTTTTGGAACCCCGTGAAAACTGAGAATACGAGCAATATAAAGTTCCGCGTATGTGGCCATTGTATACTTTACTTTGACGGGAAGAAAGTGGGCAATCTTTGTAAGCCGATCAATTATAATCCATATAGAGTCAAAACCTTTGGCTGTTTTGGGAAATCCTACAATAAAATCCATACTAATGTCTTCCCATTTCCAAGCTAGGATAGGCAAAGATTACACTGGTCCAGCAGTCTTCATATGCACTGCCTTGACACGTCTACAGGTGTCACATCTTGTTACATAGCGTGCAATTTCAATCTTCATTTTTGTCCACCAATAGTGTTGCTTTAAGTCTTGATACATCTTAGTACTTCCGGGATAAATGGAATACCGACTAAGATGAGCTTCATCCAAAATTTGTTGGCGGACTTCAGCGTCTTTGGGCACCACTATGCGATCATTAAACCATATTATTCCTTGGTCATCTTTTCTGAAGCAATTTGCTTTGTCGGCTTCTATTTTCTCATGAATATGCTTCATACCCTTATCGGTTCTTTGGGCATCAATAATTCTTTGTAGAAGAACTGACTCAAGCTTTAATTTTGTCAAAGTTCCTTGTTGTATCATCCCCAGATTTAACTTTTCCATTTCTTGACATAGTGTGGTGTCAGGGGTCCTTACTGTAAGACAGTGACAGGAAGCTTTGCAACTTAGAGCATCTGCTACCACATTGGCTTTTCTTGGGTGATAGTGGATTTCCAAATCATAATCTTTAATTAGCTCAAGCCATCTTCGTTGTCTCATATTCAGGTCTGACTGGGTAAAGGTATATTTCAGACTTTTATGATCTGTATATAAATGACAAGTATTTCCTAGCAAATAATGACACCATACCTTAAGGGCATGAACAACTGCAGCTAATTCCAAATCATGAGTTGGATAGTGCTCCTCACGCACGGTAGTTGTCTTGAAGCATAAGCTATGACTCGGCCCTCTTGCATTAGGACACATCTGAGTCCACTCCCTGATGCATCACAATACACATCAAAAGGTTTTTCAATGTCTGGTTGAGCCAATACCGGAGCAGTGGTTAATAGCACCTTCAGTTGCTCGAAGGCTTCATTGCATTTTGAGGACCAGTCAAACTTTGTATCATTTTTCAACAAACCCGTAAAGGTTTAACAATCTTGGAGAAATCCGAAATGAACCTGCAGTAATATCCAGCTAGTCCAAGGAAACTTCGAACTTGATGTACTGTAGTAGGCGGTTTCCATTATAGGATATCCTTGACTTTGCTAGGATCGACCACAATCCCTTTCGCAGATAATACATGTCCAAGAAACTAGATTTCCTCCAACCAGAACACGCATTTGCTGAACTTAGCATATAGCTGGTGCTCCTTTAAGCAGGTTAACATTATCTGTAAGTGCTTAGCATGCTCCTCTTCATTTTGGAATAGATCAGAATGTCATCAATGAAGACCACCACAAATTTATCTAACTCGCGCATAAATACCGAGTTCATTAAGTATGTGAAGTGGGCTGGAGCATTTGTTAATCCGAAGGACATAACCAAATATTCAAATAATCCATACCACGTAGTGAATGCAATCTTGGGTATATCTTCGGGTTGAATACGGATCCGATGATAGCCTGACCGGAGGTCAATCTTGGAGAATACCTGAGCTCCGGTAAGTTGATCGAATAAGATATCGATCCGAGGAAGAGGGTACTTGTTCTCGATGGTAACCTCATTGAGGGGTCTGTAGTCCATGCACATTCAAAGTGTCTGATCCTTCTTTTTGACGAAAATTGCTGGAGATCCCCATGGTGATGAACTAGGCCTAATGAACCCCTTCTCCAGCAAGTCTTGTAGTTGAGTCTTGAGTTCTATCAATTCATTAGGTGGCATTCGGTACGATCTTCTAGAAATAGAAGCCGTACCGGGCTTTAGTTCAATCACAAATTCCACAAACCTTTCTGGAGGCAACCCAGGCAGGTCTTCAGGAAAGACATCCAGGAATTCACATACCACAGGAATATCCTGGATTTCTTGTATGATAGCTTCATAAACTCGTCCAAATGTTTTGGCTGGGACAGCTACAGGGATGGATACTTGAATTTCTTCATGGCCACGGCTTAATTTGATGGTCCTTAAGTCTGTATTGATGATGGCCTTATGCTGGGCTAACTAGTTCATGCCCAAAATTACATCTATGTCTTGACCTTTTAAAACAATCATATTTGTAGGAAATTCCTGTCCAGCCAATGTTACTGGTATGTGGAAGGCTACTTCCTTAGTAAATATCCATCCCCAGGTGAGTGGATAATAAATCCCTCCCTTGGTTCAGTGCAATGTATGCAATATTTCTCCACAAAATTCTTTCTTATGAAGGTATGTGATGCATCAGAATCGAAGAGAATAACTGTTGGGTGATTGGTAACAAGGAACATACCCATCATCACCGGCTCGCCTTCCGGTGTAGTAGCCACTTGGGTATAATAGATCCGTCCAATTTTCTTGAAATTCTTGCCCATTGAGGCCTTGTTCGGTTCTACCCCAATCCATATGGATTGAGGGGGATTGAGGGGGTTTCAATCCCTAGTTAGTCAAAATCCCTCTCAATTCGTATCAATCCCCTCCAATCCATATGGATTGAAAATAACCGAACAAGCCCTGAAGTGTTGACTGTGTTCCCTTTCCTTGGTTGGAGTTCCTAGAATTCTGCTGAAAATTGGTTTTATTTTGCTTTGGGTATGGGCAGTCCTTGATGAAGTGTCCGGACTTACCACAATTGAAGCAACCAGTGGAAGAACTAGGAAGACCAGGGAAACGAGTACCAGGGACACTCGGTTGATTGGTAGGAGCGGGGGCAGTAGTGGGACGAATAAAAACAGGCTGCTTGAATGGATATGAAGGTGGGCGAGGCGAAGAACGATTTTGATTAAAAGGTCGGATCACCAACCTCGTTCTCTTTTTGGTCCTTGATTCGATCTTTTACCTCCAAACCCCCTTTCATTTTCCATGTCCCGTATTTTTGGCTTCCACTGCCAGTGCAATACTGACAGCCCTACTGTAGGTAAGGTCCAAGCATGTTGCCATTTTCCGCTGAAGCCTGTCATTGAGTCCCTCATAAAACAATTCTTTTTTTTCAGATCTGTATTCACCTGGTCAATGGCATACTGGGAGAGATGGTTAAATTTATTGAGATACTGCATTACAGTATCTCCTCCTTGCTTTAGCCGGATAAACTCTTCTTGTTTCATATGGAGCACTCCCTCTGGAACATAGTGCTCTTAGAACGCTAGCTTGAATTTCTCTCAGGTAATCTGATGCCCTAGCAGGTTGGATTGCTGAGAAATTTGCCCACTAGGTGCTGGCAGTCCCTCTTAGTTATTGTGCGGCAAATAGTGGCTTTTGCGTCTCTGTGCATCGAATTAACCCAAACTTCTGTTCCATAACTCTCACCCATTCATTGGCTTCTAATGGTTCTTCTGCTTTGATGAAGAGAGGGTGATATAGCTGAGGTGCCCGATCTTTCGGCGAGTAGAGATAATTCCAATTTGGCGGAAGATGACCCTTGTGATCCGACTACGACGAGCAAGCCCGAGGCACCAATGCAATCGCTGAACCAACTCCCTATGGTTACTGACCTTGCTGATGCGAGATCGGCCTGATCACGAAGATCGTTTCCTATGCGCAATCAAAGAACGAACAAGAAAAAGATGCGAGCAATCTAATCTATTACTCGAGGTTGGAGTTCTGAATACACGAAGACACGCAGATTTGCTTGTGTTTGAGAGTAGCTAAAGCTAACATAAAACAAAACTCCAAGAACAAAGGAGGCGCAGCTCCTGGATAAATAGAGAGGGGGCGCAGCCCCTAGGGGCGGCCAACCCTAGGTCGTCCACTATGGGCCGCAGTTGGGCTGGTCGTCTATTCTTCTGGGCCCTCATTCTTCAGTACCATGACGAAGTTAAGATCTCTGGCATGGGCCCGAGTTATTGGCCCAGCTAATGAAGGAAGTGGCGCTTGATGTGGAGGTGCTGCTAGTGTAGTCGTACTCATAGTGATGTCCTCATCATCCTCCCCTTCTTGAAGTGAAGTCGTCCTCGACGACAACTCCTCATCCTCAGCCATATATGGTTTCAAATCTGCAACATTAAAACTAGTGGAAACACCAAATTCCGCAGGCAGGTCAAGGATATAAGCATTATCATTAATCTTTGTTAGCACCTTAAAAGGACTAGCAGCACGAGGCATTAATTTAGAACGGCGCAAAGTAGGAAACCGATCCTTTCTCAAGTGCAACCAAACCATATCACCTGGCTCAAAAGTAACATGTTTTCTTCCTTTACTACCAGCAACCTGATTTTTTGCATTAGTAGCAGCAATGTTCTGTTTCGTTTGTTCATGTATGGTAATCATTTGTTCAACATGTGCAGCAGCATCTACATGTGGGGTGTTCGCAGCATTAAGTGAAATCAAATCAATAGGTGCCCTAGGGATGTAACCATAAACAATCTGGAAAGGGCACATCTTTGTAGAAGAATGCGTGGCATGATTGTAAGCAAATTCAACATGAGGCAAGCAATCCTCCCAACGTCTCAAATTCTTGTCTAAAACAGCCCTAAGCATGGTAGATAAAGTTCTATTTACTACCTCAGTTTGTCCATCAGTCTGAGGGTGACAAGTAGTGCTAAACAACAATTTAGTTCCCAATTTATTCCAACGAGATCTCCAAAAATGGCTTAGAAACTTAGCATCGCGATTAGAGACTATTGTTTTTGGAATACCATGTAAACGAATAATTTCTCTAAAGAACAATTCAGCAACAATGCTAGCATCATCAGTTTTATGATAAGGTATAAAGTGAGCCATTTTAGAGAATCTATCAACAACCACAAAAATACTATCCCTCCCCTTCTTAGTTCTAGGGAAGCCCAAAACAAAGTCCATAGAAATATCAAGCCAAGGAGAAGAAGGAACAGGCAAAGGCATATACAAACCATGGTTGTTCAACCGTGACTTAGCTTTCTGACAAGTAAGTGCAGCGTGCAACAAGGCGCTCAACATCAGCGCGCATCCGAGGCCAAAAGAAGTGGGCAGCCAACACCTCATGCGTTTTGTAGACGCCAAAATGCCCCATGAGACCGCCTCCATGCACTTCCTGTAACAACAAAAGATGAACCGAGCTAGCTGGAACACACAGCTTGTTAGCGCGAAACAGGAACCCATCCTGTATGTGAAATTTGCCCCATGGTATCCCATTAATACAATGGCCGAAAGCATCTTTAAAATCAGCATCGTCAACATATTGATCCTTCACAGTGTCCAAACCAAAGATTTTAAAATCTAATTGTGACAGCATGGTATAGCGACGAGACAAAGCATCAGCAATAACATTGTCCTTCCCGTTCTTGTGTTTAATAATGTAAGGAAAGGACTCAATGAATTCGACCCATTTAGCATGACGACGGTTCAGATTTATTTGGATACGAATATGTTTTAAAGCCTCATGATCAGAATGAATTATGAACTCACGATGCCAAAGATAGTGCTGCCATGTATGCAAAGTGTGCACTAAAGCGTAAAGCTCCTTATCATAAGTAGAATATTTCAGACTAGCACCGCTTAATTTTTCACTAAAATAAGCAACCGGTTTTCCTTCTTGTAACAAAACAGCACCTAGCCCAATACCGCTAGCATCGCATTCAAGCTCAAAAACTTTATTAAAATCAGGCAATTGCAAGAGGGGAGCTTGGGTTAACTTATCTTTCAAAGTGCTGAACGCTACCTCCTGCGAATCACTCCAAGCAAACGGCACATCTTTCTTTGTAAGCTCATGTAGAGGCGCTGCAATGGAGCTAAAATCACGAACAAATCTGCGGTAGAAACCGGCAAGTCCAAGAAAGCTCTAAATTTGTGTGACCGTCGTCGGTGTAGGCCACTCCCGAATGGCAGCAATCTTGCTGCTATCCACCTCAATGCCCTGCGGAGTAACCACATAACCAAGAAACGAGACACTGTTGCGTGCAAAATGTGCACTTTTCCATGTTACCAAACAAGCGAGCAGCACGCAAAGCATCAAAAACATCACGCAAATGTTCTAAATGCTCCTCTATAGACTTGTTGTAAATAAGGATATCATCGAAATAAACAACAACAAACAAACCTATGAAGGCCCGTAGAACTTCGTTCATTAAACGCATAAAGGTGCTGGGAGCATTAGTCAATCCAAATGGCATAACCAACCATTCATATAAACCAAATTTCGTTTTAAAAGTCGTTTTCCATTCATCACCGAGTTTCATTCTAATCTGATGGTAACCGCTACGCAAATCAACCTTAGAGAAAATAACGGCACCACTAAGCTCATCTAACATATCATCAAGGCGTGGAATAGGATATCGATAACGAACTATGATGTTATTAATAGCACGACAATCTACGCACATACGCCATGACCCATCTTTCTTTGGAACGAGTAGAACAGGAACCGAGCAAGGGCTAAGAGACTCACGAATGTAACCTTTATCAAGCAGCGTCTGCACCTGGCGCTGGATCTCCTTCGACTCATCTGGATTTGTACAGTACGGGGCGCGGTTCGGAAGAGAAGCGCCGGGGATGAGATCGATCTGATGCTCAATGCCACGGAGGGGAGGAAGACCCGGTGGTAAGTCCGTAGGATAAACATCAGCATACTCCTGCAAAAGGTTAACAACAGCAGGGGGTATATCCAAAGACGGTGCATCATCAAGCGGAACAAGCATGCGCGAGCATACAAGTGCATAACATGGCATATGAGCTTCATGGAGATCGTCAAAATCAGCACGTGTAGCAAGTAAAATAGGAGAGTGCAACTTGATTTCAGATTTAATAGGTGCGGCTTATGTCGATTTGACTTGTTGTGCAGTTTTAGCAGCCCTAGTAAGATCATCTTTCAAAATTTGGTCAGGGGTCATTGGATGTATAATTATTTTCTGGCCTTTAAACATGAAAGAATAATGATTTGAACGACCATGATGTAAACTATCAGTATCATATTGCCAAGGTCGACCCAATAAAAAAGAGCATGCTTCCATAGGAATAACATCGCAATCAGCATAATCAGAATAAGAACCCAGCGAAAAGGGGACACGTACCGAACGTGTTACCTTTATTTTACCACCATCATTAAGCCATTGAATGTGATACGGATGTGGGTGTGTGCGAGTGGGCAAGGATAATTTCTCTACCAACGCTGTACTTGCCAAATTGTTGCAGCTGCCACTATCGATGATGATGCGAATCGACCGTTCGTGCACAACGCCCTTGGTATGGAATAGAGTGTGTCGCTGATTTTTTTCGGCCTGGGCAACCTGTGTGCTGAGAACACGCTGCACAACAAGACTCTCATACCTATCGGCGTCGATGGGATCAACGTGGACTTCCTCATTTTCTGCATGGTTAGTGGCAATCATAGCATGACTAGTTTCCTTAGAATCACTAGCTGAAGAGTACTCACCATTGTCACGTATAAGCAAGGTACGCTTGTTTGGGCAGTCCTGAATCATGTGCCCAAACCCTCTGCAACGATGGCACTGAATATCCCGTGTACGTCCTATGGAAGAAGCGGCGCCTTTGGCAGGGGGCGTCGCTGGCTTGGTCATCCCTGTGCGCGGTGTAGTGCTAGGCGTAGAAGGTGCAGGGCTGGAAGGAGTTGAGCTGTGTGTCGGACCCCGGCCTGCAAAAGAGTTAGTATATGTCTTTGATCGTCGTCCCTAGCACTTCACGTTCAGCTTTGCAAGCATATTCAAACAATGTGGTTATATCAAAATAATCCTTATAATCAAGTATATCCTGAATTTCCCTGTTCAAACCACCACGAAAACGCGCCATAGCAGCGTCATCCGACTCAACCAAACCACAACGAAGCATACCCTTTTGTAACTCCTGGTAATATTCCACAATAGATTCTGAACCTTGTTGAAAACGCTGCATTTTGTTAAGCAAATCACGATCATAATAGGAAGGAACAAATCTGTGGCGCATGGCAGTTTTTAATTGGGTCCAAGTTGTGACACTGTTAATGTTTATACTCACGCCACCAAATTAAAGCAAAATCAGTAAATTCACTAATGGCAGCCTTCACTTGGCTATTAGCAGGAATATCATGGCATGAAAATTTCTGTTCTACCTCCAATTCCCAATCAAGATATGCAGCAGGATCATATTTACCATTAAAAGATGGAATTTTAAATTTAATCTTAGAAAATAAGTCGTTAGGAGGATGACGAGCCACACGGCGTGCACGACCACGGCGATCTCCATCGTCCTGCTCAGTGTCACCGCCGTATTCCTGCTCCATCTTTGTGGTCAACGCATCAAGACGTGCCAGGATGGTGTCGAGTGTGGTGCGAGTTGCCGTTTGAGCAAGGTCTAGTTGGTTGAAACGCTCGGTCGTCGAAGTGACCGTTGAATCAAGTCGTTCATGCATCGTCCTAATGTCAGCAGCAAGTCCATCAACTTGTCCCCTTACTTCCTGCAACTGGGCATCCACCATGTCGTGTGCTCCTGCCATAGTTAGCGCAAACACCAAAACACCAAAAGGGGAAAAACCGACGACAACAGGGGAATGGTGGTGACAACTTGCTCAGCTCAATGGAATGCTGTTATCAAGTTCTTATACGTTCTTACCAAGCCATAGTGGTGAACTGCAATCAACAGGTGGAACCGGTGAAAGATTGGATGAGCGATTGCGTGGAGAAACAGAAACCTGCTCGTTGTAGAAATATGTGGAGTTCTGGGTAGGCTGCACTCAAGTCAAGGATTTGACAATGTTTTCCAAGCGGATTATGTGAACAGGTATCTTCGGATTCAGAACTATGAACATGAAATACGGTCAGGACGAAGCCTGAACCAGACGAAGGGGGATCAAAATGGGGAACGGACTGATTACCAAGCTCCGTGAAGGATGGTCCACAACCGAAGCTGTGCGTAGGGAAGCTTCGTCGCGATAGCAGAAAGGGGAACCGACTTAAAGATGAAAAGACTACTTGGGCCTTGACAAATTTCCATAAGTCATTGGCGAATGTAATGGACATGAATGTAATTTTACGTGGGCTGCGTCCCGCGTCTATAAATAGGTGAACAGTACTCCCGTACTGTTCACGCTGACTTGGCATTTTGCTTTTGCGTCACGCTTGTATTTTTACCTTCTCTCAGGACCGAAGGTACATTTGTAATTTGAAATCGTTTCTATTTCTCCATGTTAATAAAATAGAAATGATTCCATGATGATGCTTATATTATATTCCACGCTCTATTTGAATCCTTCGTCATTACTTGTTATGTTTACGAAGGTATGTCTCTTATGACCTTCGTCCTAAATTCATTATTTCCCGAAGGGACATAATGCTTCGAAGGACGAAGGACTTTAATACTTAATATTTTTTATGTTGCCTTGTTCTTAATTCTTAGCATTTGAGAACAAGTCCCCAACATTGGCGCCCACCTCCGGTGAACTCACTTCCACTTCGAGTTTTTTGAACACCTTCGGAAGCTATAGACCTTCGCTATGGCGCCGAAGAAAGCTTCAGCGACTGGGGCTGCAGCACTGCAACCGCTGGACCACAACCAGGAGACCGTCTCTCTTCGAGAGGCCCGAAGCCAGAAGAGGAAGGCCGTCAGCCCGACGCTTCAGGAGGATGAGCTAGACCAAGAAATCAGGGATATGGAGATGCTACATCAACAGGTGCAGAGGAAGAAGGAGAAGATGGCCCGGCTAGCTGAGTTGCAAACGCAGATAGACAAAGCCTCTGAGGAAGTTCGCCATCTTACTCACGATGAGCAGAACAGAAGGCCTCAGCAGAAAGACCTTCATCAGGAGGGCTTCGTCAACGAAGATGACTGGTATGACAATTTCCATCAGGGAAATTTTGTTTTCGATGATGCTTCTCCTCTGTCCGCTGAGCTGCAGGCTACACCTTGGCCTCCGACCTATAAGCCACCCCAACTTCCCATCTTCGACGGCCATTCAGACCCGAAGCAGTTCTTGATGAGCTACGAAGCAACAGTGTCTTCGTATGGTGGCAATGCTGCAGTCATGGCAAAGTCTTTTGTTATGGCTGTCAGGAGTGTTGCTCAGACCTGGTATTCCTCCCTCCGACCAGGAACGATCACTTCATGGCAGAAGCTGAAGGATATGTTGTTAACCAGCTTTCAAGGGTTTCAGACGAAGCCGGTCACTGCTCAAGCCTTGTTCCAGTGCACTCAGGATCACGAAGAATACCTTCAGGCGTATGTCAGGAGGTTCTTGCGTTTGAGGGCGCAGGCACCAACCGTGCCCAATGAAATTGTCATCGAAGCCATGATCAAGGGGCTTCGTCCTGGACCTGCAGCACAATACTTTGCTAGGAAGCCTCCTCAGACTCTGGAGAAGCTGCTCCAAAAGATGGACGAGTACATTCGTGCCGACAATGACTTTCGCCAAAGAAGGGAGGAGGCCTTCAGATTTTCTGAGATGACCAGGGGCTTCGGAGGAAGATTTTATCCGAGGCATGTCAGGTCCATCCACAACTCCACTCAAAATGATGACAAGGGGAGTCAGCAGAATAGGCCGCAGTGCTCCTCACAGGCTTCGGGGCAACAGCAAACTTTCTTCCGGCCACCAGCTCCAAGAGGCAGAGGCGCCAGGGGCTTCGGCGGGAGATTTGGAGATCAACCAAGGAGGATATTTTGCTTATTCTGTGGTGAAAACAAGGGCCATACCACCAGGATGTGCCATGTCACCATCCAGAAACAAAAGGAGCTAGCAGAAGCTGCAGCGCAACTAGGGCCAGCCGAAGCAGGTCATGCATACTGCTTCGTACCATCAGCCTTACATCCCGGAATACGTGGGCAACCACCCTGCAGTTTCCGTAGCTTCGGCAAGTCAACCTCAAGCTTCATGGCAACAGCCCCCGCCTCCACCTCCGCTGCAACAAGGCCAACAGCCAGAAGGGAGCCAATATGCTCCGCACCAAAGGGATCTCAGAGAGCAATCTGAAGCTCGCACAGTCAATAGTACTGTGCCAGAGTCGAAGCACATTTACTGACAGATATCCTACTTTGATAGCAGTCTTTTCCGTTTAAGTTCTATTTTCTGTGTAATAAAGAACATTTTAGTTTTCATATAACAGTTTCGTGGTTGGTTATGAGGAAAACCTATCTTCTCCACAGGCTTAAGTTGCTGAAGCTTAAAAATTTGCGGTAATAAGGAGGACCTTCGAATTATTAAAAATCCTTTGAAGCAACAAAAAGTCGTTCTAAGGAACGCAGAGTAAGTTGCCGAAGTTACAAAAAGCCGTTCCAAAGGGAGCGCAGTGTAAGTTTTTTGCTCCAAAGACGTTCCTAAGGGGAATGCAGAGCATACAGCGAAAAGTCAACGCTGATACCGTCTAAGTAAAAGGCGAAGAAGCTCCAAAGACGTTCCTAAGGGAATGCAGAGCTTATACCGTCTAAGTAAAAGGCGAAGAAGCTCCAAAGACGTTCCTAAGGGAATGCAGAGCTTACGAATATATTTTGTGTGTATCTTCGGAACAAATGTCATTTGCATAACATAACATCATCACATCATTTTGCATAGCATAAGCATCATACATCATGTTGCATTTGGCAAAAGAAGGGGACACAGTATCAACCTTCGAAAGGACGCTTTGAGAAAGTGAAAATTGTGTAAAGTCACGAGGGAATACAATGATAATCTTTGGAATACAGCTTCGGAGAATATTTTTACGAAGCATGGACGAGCTTCATCAGAGCAATATCGAAATTGTATAGCTTCGGAGAATGTTTTCACGAAGCATGGACGTGTTTCATCAGAATAATTTTAACGGAGAATGTTTTCTTCACGAAGCATGAAAAGAAGGGAAGGTGTTTTTTTCGCCGAAGGCTCAAAAATGGTATGTATGTAGAGTTTCATGCATCGTAAAGAATTGAATAATGAAAAGAGACTTGTATATTACATTCAAATGTACAAAATGTTACATAGATCACACTTTAAATGTTTTTTCTAAATAGCATCTAGTCTTCTCTTAATACTGCTTCGGCGGCCTCATTTAGAAGTTGATCAACAACTTTATCCATGATAGCTTCGGCCATTTGTTTAATTTCATCGTCCCCTTTTGTGTGAGGGTCAGCAGACGATCCAGCAGGTTCTGAGGGAAGAGAACATTTCTTCATTACTATTACAAATCGCGAGCAAAGTTTGAAATAAAAATTGCAACACAATAAGAGCGACTAATTAATACCTAATTGCCCTTCGGGCTCTGTACTTCTTTCGGCAGCTTCTGCCACTTGCCTAGCATCATGGATGCCTTTTTCACTTCTTTGAATAATTTCTTGTGCCATTTCTCGGCCGCCGTTGTCCCAGATATCAGTGAAGAACTTACCGCCAACCATGCTTGCTTCGGTTGAGGGATCTTTGATGTCTTCAGAGGACAGGGCAGCTTCGGACTGAGCTAAGGATTTTATATGTTCACAACCTTTCTTCTCCAAAACAGCAGCAACTCCTCTGGCGCCTGAAAAAGCGCAGATGTCACCGCGGCTGCTCAGGATTTCCTCGAAGGCTTCTGCTTCGTGACTGATCCAGTCCAGTGGACCTTCGGGATTGCCTCTTGAAAAGTCCTCTTCACTAGAAAAGGCGCCAACGCTGGCGAAACTGGATTTTATCTTTTTGACGCATTCTACAGATTTAACATAGCATTTCCTCTGAGATGCACGAAGCTCCTTAACACTTAACTCCAAATTATTGACCAAATGATCACTAAGTTCTCGTTTTGTTTCCTCAAGCACACGTTCCTCTTTAGCTCTAGCTAGCTGTTTCTGAAGATCTTTAATTTCACGTTTTTGGGCTTCGGCTTGGGTTTTTGAAGCAGCTTCGTCCTTCTTTACCTTATCTACCTAGTGTAAGCAGGATTTTATCCTTTTCCAGAGCTTCGTTTCTCAGTTTAATAACTTCGGAGCGTAAATTGTTGAACGCAATGTCATAGCTTTCATCTTCGGCGCTCTTTTGGGCTCTTAATGCGTTGCTTAGGATTAAGCCCTATACGAAAAAGAATCCATATAAGAATAAAGGAATGAATTACGTATTAAAAAAGTTTTTTCAAGCGCTTAATTCCCATACCTTTAGGCTATTGTACGCAAGACTGTCTGCGAGATCCTCTTTCGTCATGGCGCATAATCCAGCTTCGAGCTTCGGGAAACCCATACTTCTAGCCATCTCCCGGCAGACAGATAATTCTTTGTTATCAGGGAGGCAGTATAGGAAGTCATCTTCATTTGTCCCATTGAATACTACTGCCCCCTTCGGATACTTTAACTCTCTAGCATAGTGATTCGCTTCATAAGTCTCTTCTTCAGACAGTTTCTTCCCCGAAGCATGTCGCACGATGTAATCGCATATGCTGGAGGGAGCTTCGGGGGCGGCAGTGTCAATTTCTTCAACCAAAGCTGGTTCTGATATTTTCTCGGATTGTTCCTTGGTGGGCTCTGAAGGCCCAGCTTCAGCTTCAGCTTGTTGTTTCGAAGCTTCAGTAGATGCTTCAGCGAGTTCAACAGACTCCTTTGCGGTTGTGCTTGAAGACTTAATTGTCTCCAAGACATCTAGTACGTTCACCATTCTTTTTCTTCTTGGGGTCACCAATGGGCCCTTTTGATTTTTTGTTGTTTCGACATTTGCTGAAGGACTTAAAATTTCTGATGTTTTTGGCCCTTCAATCTTCGGTTTTTCTACTGCTGAAGGCGCTTCAGTTTTCTCTTCTATCTTCGGCACTGGAGCTGGTTCTAGTAGCTTCAGAGGCCAAAGAAACTTCACCAATAAATTCTGGCACTGTGGCCGGCTCAATAAAACGCGTTCGATGGGTGAGCACCTTCATCTTTTTCCTTTGAGGCGCTGGCTCACTAGTGGCACTCGTGGTAGCTTCTGTCGCAGGAGAAGTATTTTTCCTTTTGCAACACAATACCGGATAGTGATAGTCAGGGTAGACAAACCCGACTGCGTCAAATACCCGGTTGAGCCTTTTCTTCTTTCGGCCTCCGAAGGCTGCTGATAATGCAGTGTTCTCGGCCTTCGAATATGCCCCAAGAAGTTCGTCACTTAATGTTTCAATGCTTTTCAACCAATCGTCATCAGGTTCAACAAATTTATCCCCGTATTTGAATGTGTATTTTAGTCTGACTAGTCCGCCTTCGTCGGACTCTTTAATGGTCTCCTTCGGCATCTCCCACTTTTCTGCAAGTGGCCATACCCTGAAGGCAATGTGCTCTTGGACCAAGTCCCTTGTTCCAATGAAAGAGCAGATTACGCCGAAGGCTCTTTGGCATTCTTCGGCTGCTTCATCCATTTCAATCTTCGGCCTTCGAAGTCCGAAGCGTTGCCAGATGGGGCGCATAATGATACTCTTGACATTTTCTTGCGCTGTTAAGTCATTCTTTACATAGAACCACTCTGTCATCCAGGCTCCGGGCCACCTCTTCCGAAAAGTTGGGACAGGGCAGCTTGACCCGGAGCGGGCACCGAAGCTGTAACACCCAAAATTGTTGTGATATTGTTCTTTCCCCCAGGGCTTCGTCTCATATAACAACTCATGAATATTGCAAAAGCTTTTAGCATTTGGTTCTAAACCTTGGCTTCTTCGCAGCCCAGACAAACAACCCCATTCTTATGATAGCTTCGGGAGTAATTTGATGAATGTAGACTTGAAATGTCTTCAGGACTTCAACAACAAAGTTGCTTAGGGGGAATCGAAGCCCAGCCTTGAGAAAGCTTCGGAAGATTACGACTTCATCTTCTTCTGGGGTGGGAGAAGTCTTTTCTCCAGCATCAGCCCTCACAATAGATATATCACGAAAATACCTCCCCCTCATATTATCAATATGATTCTGCTTAATAGTGGTTTTCCCGAATACCAGTGTGACTTGGCCGCCATGGTCGATCTTCGGCCTCTTCCCCACCACTTTCTACATCATAGCTGTCGCTGTCACCAGTATCTTCGGACAAACCTTCAAGAATCTCCTTGGTGATTTTCTCCGTATTGGTCTCCGCCATCGCTATAAGGAACCCCAAATTCTTCTCTTCGTCGAGACTCAGCTTCGTCTCAGCAGGGATCTTCTTACCTTCAGACATCTTCGGAAGCGCTAAAAAACTGTTTCCAAGGCCGAAGCTTTAAAATCAAAAAGATCAGCAAATCTTAGTGCACAAGAGCTAAAAATGTAGTGGGCCGAAGCAGATAGCAAGTGTGTGTACCAAATAAGTTTGCGGTGTGATCTTATTTATATCCCCGGGGCGGTGAAAATTGAAAGACCCCGCTTGTCAGTGAGTGTTGCTATTCTAGCAAAGGGAAGGTGTTTTTTCGGACCTTCGGCTCAGGGCCTTCGTCCATTTCGCAATCTGAATTTATCACTAACAAATTAATATTGCGAGGGGCTACTGTTGGGGGCCTTCGTCTTCCGAAGGTCCTCAAAAACATGATTTGACAATGTTTTCCAAGCGGATTATGTGAACAGGTATCTTCGGATTCAGAACTATGAACATGAAATACGGTCAGGACGAAGCCTGAACCAGACGAAGGGGGATCAAAATGGGGAACGGACTGATTACCAAGCTCCGTGAAGGATGGTCCACAGCCGAAGCTGTGCGCAGGGAAGCTTCGTCGCGATAGCAGAAAGGGGAACCGACTTAAAGATGAAAAGACTACTTGGGCCTTGACAAATTTCCATAAGTCATTGGCGAATGTAATGGACATGAATGTAATTTTACGTGGGCTGCGTCCCGCGTCTATAAATAGGTGAACAGTACTCTCGTACTGTTCACGCTGACTTGGCATTTTGCTTTTGCGTCACGCTTGTATTTTTACCTTCTCTCAGGACCGAAGGTACATTTGTAATTTGAAATCGTTTCTATTTCTCCATGTTAATAAAATAGAAATGATTCCATGATGATGCTTATATTATATTCCACGCTCTATTTGAATCCTTCGTCATTACTTGTTATGTTTACGAAGGTATGTCTCTTATGACCTTCGTCCTAAATTCATTATTTCCCGAAGGGACATAATGCTTCGAAGGACGAAGGACTTTAATACTTAATATTTTTTATGTTGCCTTGTTCTTAATTCTTAGCATTTGAGAACAAGTCCCCAACAAATGCAAAGTTGAATTATAGTGCAAAACACGAAACTATATTGTTAGCCACAGGTGCAAAGGACGGATGGAACTAGCAGAATGGCAGTACCGTAAATATTGTACTAGCGATGCCAAAAAGGCACTAGTAGGAATCACAGGTGATTTTGTTTTTCATTTTTGTATGATTTTTTTGATATTTTTCTCAGCACAAGAAGCAACAAAATAGGAGCTACACTGAAGTTTCACCTAAAACAGAATTCAGATGTGGTCTACAGAAAATCAGGAAGTTCTCTGAAAAGCTGTGCGAGAACTTTGACGAATTTTTTTATTTATTTTATCGAATTTTTTTGACAATTTTATCGAAACCCAAACAGACCGTAGGTGAGTTTGTCCGGCCTCAGAACGGTGTCAACAAGCTCCTGTAAAAATTTTAGATTTTTTGGACAACCGAGCAAAAAGTTATGCCCGGTTTAAGGAAGTTACCTCAAGTGATGTTTAAAACGACCGAGATGAGTCAACAAGTTCCTTACTTTTTTTGTTTGTTCTCTGGTTCTATCCTTTCTCTTTCGTTTTTTTTTCTTTTGTTTCTGTTTTTTTACGTAACCGAAGGAGAAAAACAAGGAAGCGGCATTGACTCGGTTTGTGGCGTTGACTCGGTTTGATGTAACCGAAGGAGAGAAACAAGGAAGATGGTTGCGGCGCGCTAGGATTTGATGTAACCGAAGGAGAAAAACAAGGAAGATGGTTGCGGCGCGCTAGGGTTTGATGTAACCGAAGGAGAAAAACAAGGAAGAAAGAAGGATGGTGAGAGAAAACACAATGCGACCAGCAACAAATGACACGAAAGCACACATATTCAACAATGCAGATTATTGAAAGAAGGTGCGAGGCTCAAAAGGGTGCTGGTATAAGGTCTAACCTGAATTTTTATGTGGTTTTGTGGACTGTAGGAGAAAAAAACACTCGATAAACTCACCGATCAAGCTGGAAATCTAATACCAATTGATATAGCTGAGGTGCCCGATCTTTCGGCGAGTAGAGATAATTCCGATTTGGCGGAAGATGACCCTTGTGATCCGACTACGACGAGCAAGCCCGAGGCGCCAATGCAATCGCTGAACCAACTCCCCGTGGTTACCGACCTTGCTGATGCGAGATTGGCCTGATCACGAAGATCGTTTCCTGTGCGCAATCGAAGAACGAACAAGAAAAAGATGCGAGCAATCTAATCTATTACTCGAGGGTGGAGTTCTGAATACACGAAGACAGCGCAGATTTGCGCGTGTTCGAGAGTAGCTAAAGCTAACATAAAACAAAACTCCAAGAACAAAGGAGGCGCAGCTCCTGGATAAATAGAGAGGGGGCACAGCCCCTAGGGGCGGCCAACCCTAGGTCGTCCACTATGGGCCGCAGTTGGGCAGGTCGTCTATTCTTCTGGGCCCTCATTCTTCAGTAGCATAATGAAGTTAAGATCTCTAGCATGGGCCCGAGTTATTGGCCCAGCTAATGAAGGAAGTGGCGCTTGATGTGGAGGTGCTGCTGGTGTAGTCGTACTCATAGTGATGTCCTCATCAGAGGGGGTCGAGTCTCAGAGAATTCCAAGTATGTAGTATCACGCGGTCCATGAGGAGGAGCTCTTCCTCCGTTCTGTAGGAACTGATTTCCCGCCATTTCGCACAAGAAACGCGTATTATCAGCGGTGGCATTGACCAGGGCAGCAATAGCCTCGGCCAAAGTCGGTGGTACTGGTGGTGGGTTAGGAGTATCCTCCCTTCCTCGGGAAGTCCACGCACCATCATGTTCACGAGTCTGTGATGGCATCTAAGGCAAAGAAAGATTTGGAAAAAAAATATAGCATGCCAACATACACCAACATATTACATTACCGAAATGTAATAATTATACAGACTCCAATGTACAACTTGTCTTCATTACTTATTTTACATAAGTATAATATTGAAACTATACTATTCTAGTTTTCTTCATTCTTTATTGCTCCATTTCTTGTGGCAGGAGACCGTTCGTCAGCAAGGTCCATGGAAGGAGGGGGCCTAAAAAGGTCCAGCTCCCCATTAGGTCCTTCATTTGCTGTTCTCGATGGTCCGGCTCCCATTGCAGCAACGTCTGGAGGCACGTCCGGGTGTAGTCGAGCATACAATACATGCACTTCCTCATGTAAAGTATTACAGTACACTTGCAGGCTTTTGAGGGATGCACTAAGCTTTGCCACACGAGCTAGAGCTTTCGCCTCGCAGTCCCAAGCGAAAGAACACGAGTTGACGACCCAATCAATGGTCATGTCCCGTTCCGAGATTTTGTACTGCAGGCGACTGACTTCGGCTAACAATTCCGGTATACGGTGACTATCCTGCTCCCGTGCCCTATTCATGTGGCGTAGTTCTGATCGGAGTTGTCCACCCTGGCTTCCAGGTCTCCAATCGGGTCATTACTGCCACTACTACTTCCTCCGTGCTTGGAAGCTAGCTGATGTCGTGGCACACCAAAAGGTCTAGTAGATTTGTGTGCGGTTTTCCTAGTACGCGCCATATCTCCATAAGAGGGGAAGATTTATTAGTATATTCTTAAACATGACGCATGCATAATTTAATAATTATGGAATCAATCTTCGTTGATCCCCAACTTTCTATATATTGCACTCTGTTACCCAACTTTACAAGATAAGGAACTACCAGAAAGTGGTAAGGTAAGAATGAAAGAATATTTCAAGGTAAGTGTTTGAAAATTCTTTTGAAGTACTACGTAATATCTGAAGAGATGGGCTTCGCTCTGATACCAGCTGTGACGAAACCTCCCAAGGTATTAGGCCCACGTACAGTTATCCTTATCCTAAGGACCTTAGACAACCCTGCAGATGCACATAATCACTCGACAAGTTCAGTAACTGTATCCTCATCATTTCGCCCAAGAGCGCTTCACCCGTCACGCTAATATTACATCTCATCGGAGGAAAGGATAAGCGGAAGCATAATACAATAACTTAATTTACATTCATAAAATATAGAGAGAGTATTATTATTACAATACCAGGGTATTATGTGTGCATAAAGTATTATTACAAACCCGGGAGGCAAAACACTCTCCCACACAAAATTTATTGTTTTCAAGGTGTGAGGCAAAATCCTCCCACGACCAACTTCACTGCTGGGGCTCCTCCTTGCATACCACCTTTGAACAGAAACAACAAAACTCTGCTACAACGACATGGGTTTGAAAACCCCTGAATATGAAGTGTACTTTCGCAAGTCTTACCCGACAAAAGAAAAAGACTCTCAAGGATATGCTGGCTTAAGGGAGTCAAGGTAAGGCTATTGAAGAATCAAAGACTCTGTTTGCCGAAATGCTTACTAACAGTGGATCCTTAAAATCCAGTTTTATTATCAGGTTAAGTCATTACCTGTATCTAGAGTTCTTTCTACCCTAGTTCAAGCACTTGGCCTACGCTAGCCGTCTTTTACCAACCCTTCATTTCACTGGATTGCTACGTGTAGGGCAGTGACCAAGTCTTCACTGTCCAAGAAGTAACGGCGATCCGAATCGATTAATACCCAGCTGGGGATCTCCAACCACACGACATATGTAGTACTTAACCCATGCATATGTCAACTTGCCACCGGGTTTCTCAAGACAAGACCAGATTCACGCCAACCGAGAGCATAGATACACCACTGTCCAGCCTCTTGCCACGGAGGGTACATGCTACTCTAGCCATCTCTCCACTCCCGTTGCGTGTTGGCCTTTCTGTTATTGGTCTGCCCGAGGCAAAGCTTACCCATGACGAGGCATGTGGCCAGTTAAAAGGTCCTCAATCAGCAAGCCTACATCGACACGGTCCTTAATCGACTCAGACGGAGACACTACACCGAGACTTCCGTCTCATGCAAGTCACCTACCCGGTCTCGTCTTTATCATTTACAATCCCAAAATTCAGTACCTGGCAGAGCTACATCTTTTCTAATGTGGAACCCATCACGGCCATGATGGATCCACCATCAAATCCTTTCTTTGAAAACTTCCCTTCGCATATGGAGCATCATCTTTGCTTTTAAAAACAAAACCTTTTTGTTTTCTAAAGCACAACTAAGCATCAGAAAACTTTTAAGTAAAACAGGTATTCAAAGAATGGTAATCAATTCTAAGGAAGGAAATGCAGCAATTGTTTACCACCCAACTCCTATTACCTAATGCATCATTCAAGTGATAAAGAGTTTTAAAATGACAAGGAAAGGGTAAATGCACCGGGGCTTGCCTTGTGTTGTAGGGGAATTCGGGATCTGTTCCACAGTTATCAAAATAAAAACTATTCCCGGCAGGTGGAGTCTCAGCTGGTGGTGCAGTTTCTTCTTCTTCGACAATTACTTCTTCGTTTTCTATACATAACCATACATAAACATGAATGCTCATATGATGTTGTGAATATGCAGCTATAATAGAGATACATCAAGTTGTATCTTGAATACAACTTTCCTTCACGGTACACCTGGGGAACTAGGGTTTTCTGAGTCAGTACCCCATTAGGATAAGGCAAATATTACCTTAGAAAGCTAGGGTTTTGGGTTTGGGTATAAAACAATGTCCAAAACATGTCAGACTTCACCCAAGGGCTCTAATTATCAAATTAAGCTTACCCAAAAAGTTTTATGATTTTTGGAGCTATCAAGTAATTTCTAAAATTCCAAAAGACTAGGTTTAGACCTTATTAAATGCTAAATAATTCATGGCTAGGGCTAAAAATCTTGGAATTATTTTTATTAAATATTAGGGGAATTTAGGAGTCTAGTAAAATTGGTCTCATGATTTTATCATTTTTCTAGAATTTTCTATAAATTTCTTGAGTCTGGTAGAAAAAGAAAAGGAATGAATACTAACGGGCTCAAACCAGCCCGAGCTGGCCCACGAAAGGGGAAACACGCCCACGCGCACGCTCGCGATTTCAACTTTGCGCAGAGGACCTCGGCTATTTGAATAACCGGTTAAGAATCCTTTCCACTATTCACTTGTATCTCTGACATTCACAGTTAGGCCCTCGAAGTTCTATTTCTTCGCAACGACAGGTCCCTGATGGCGAATGTCGGTGAGCACACCCATCGGCAAACCCGTACCAGCCGAGATACTTAATGGCCAAACCCCTCCGTTAATTGCACAAATCTGGCCCAGAATTTTCACAAATCCGGCCGACACCTAATCCTACCTCTTGCGACCCTAAACCCTCCGTTAATTGCACAAATCCGGCCCAGAATTTGTCTGCTCATGACGGCGGTAAGAACCGGAGATAAACCGAGGTGTTCTTGGTTATTCAGGGAGGTCTAGCTCAATCAAATGGGGCTACGAGCAACAGGAGGCTTGAGGGAGGCTGGAACATCAAGCAAAAGAGCTTGAACTAACCTGCAGAGAGCTGGCCATGGTGAAGCATTCACGGCGGCGTGGAAAACATATTTCGGGGAAATGCGAAATTGGGAGGCTATGGTGAACGATCAGAGGTGAGAGCTGGTGCACTAGATGCGTAATAACCTAGCGGAGCTCACTAGGGCATCAATTTATAGAATCCATCAGTGGTGGCATCCAATTTGAAGAGGGCGTGCTGGCGGCCGGAGAGAGGGGAAGTTCACTAGCGCGAGTTACCGTGGCATTCACTAGAGCGTCGACTCAGAGGACAGACAGGCTATCTATTGCAACCTACGGCGACATGGTAACAAAGTAGTAGCGTTGCATGTTCGGGTTAACAGTGATCATCACTGCGACTGGCCGCACGGCCACGTCGCGGCGCAAGTGGATGAGGTGACAGAGTGGCCACAGTACTCTGACTTCATCCCGAGCCAAAGATCTTTCACCCCGAGTCGTTATTCGGACGCCCAGGAGCGTGAATCACAGTGCCGGCACAAATCCGAGCGCGGGGTCACCGGTGGCGAGGTTGAATGCATCTACTGATCTTTTTCAGTTACTGTACCATGGGCTTCTTCATTCAGGGTTCTGACCGAGCAAATCAAATTTTTGTGTAGCAACTTGATTAACCGTCTGCAGTAAACTTGTTGCCCTATAATCCATCTTTGATTTTGCTATAGCAATCATACACAAATACTTACTAGATCATACTCAAAATAGCTCCCAAAATCAGCCCTAGATCACTGTCAGTTCTGATTCAGTGTCAAAGTTGACTGACATGCCAGTTTCATGTCTATTTTTCTCCCATTTCCATGTAGCACTAGGGCTTAATCAAATTTTTACCTCTAACATAGCTCTACAAGTTTGCTGTATTGACTTAGGGAAAAATCTTCCTGAATTGAGGAAAACATAGCTCCAAAGTTGACTCCAACACACCGAATTTCAGACTTAGCCATATGGTGTTCATGGGTCCATTTGCAAATAAGTCCAATTTCCACCACACTACATGAAAATCCTTCAATGTGAAAGTTACTTGGTTTGTGGTGTTCTATCACTTTGATATTTACACTTTGGTCCAAAGTGCATAGAATTTGCATTTACCCCCCTAGGGTTCCAATTAGGGTTTTGGTTTGGGCACACTAGGGTTTTTGTGCCACTAAAGTTCATCAAATTTGATATCTTGTGAACATTTCTCATGGCTTTTGAGATTTTACTCATTTTAGGCTACTACTACCCTCATGCCCTAATCCTAGGGTAAGTACCCTAAGGTTAAGCACTCTTCAAGTCACCACATCACAACTTGTTTTGAAATTTTACCTAGTGAAGACATTCTAGGTGTAACAAACAACATGAAATGTCAATGCACATGATGTTATGCTCAAGTTTTAGTGCTAGTAACACTAGGGATGTTCCAGTCAACGCAGCCAATCAAGTCGACAGTACAGATGTAATATAAATTCTGTTAATATACATCTGTATATCATGAAATAATGTATGGATGAATGAATGAATAACATATATTATTCTTACGAATCTTCATCCTCATAGACGATGAAAGTATATTTTTTTATGATCTTGGTCTGGAGATCATCATATCCAAGAGGAGATGATGCTTCGATGGATGAAGGTCCCTGGTCTTTAACAATTGTGTTGTCTTATTTTTGATTCATAGCATTTGACAACAAGTGACTAACATCAGCCATCAGATCCAAAGTCCAGGGTCCAGATCAGACACCTGAATCGGTATCACCCGATCTAATCAGGTCTGTCACTCGGTCGATCGACGGTCGAGGCATTTCCTTCTCCTTCGGCACAGGACCACAGTGGCGCCAGAGCAGACCTCGACGACACTCATGCCGGCAAGGTCAAGGCTAAAGCCCGGGTACCCTATTCCATGAACTAACGAGTGGTATATAAATATGGAGGCTTAACGAACTTGATCAAGGATATCCTGCCGATGGTTGATGCGCCGAGACCTCTGTCCATGGAGACACATGACTCCACGGCGGCCATGGAGCTGCAGCGAGCGATTCTGGTGGCCTAGAGCGAAAATCCGCCCTGGCATTTCCACGACAAGAATCCTTGTGCTCAGACGCTTGCCCCAGCCTAATTCTCGCTTGCCCACCATCGATGCTTGGTGGATGCCCCTGCAGCGGATCTCCTCTCCCCTTCCCTCTGTTTCAATAATGGAGAGGTCTTTGGCTCGGCGAAGCCGCGCCTAGTTCATCGTTATGGTCAAGAGGTTGTAGCTCGTGGTCCTTTATACCCTAGTGTCCAGGTCCAATCAATCAAGCTTTGGATCTTAACAAATTTGCAAAATCCGTCCGGCGATTTCGGGTGGTCAGCTAGTTTGCGTTCGACGCGTTAAAGAAGAGGTGACTGACATCCAGGCCCACATGTAAGCGGCATCCACAAGTGCAAGCGAGCGTTAGGCTAAGCTACGTGCGCATGCGGCAAGACGCGGAGTTGGGCTGGCGAAGTGCTTCTGGGCCCAACAAGCGAGTTAGAAGGGGCAGGGTGAGGTAGCAGATTACGCGGGTGAAATGAGCCGTGGGGTGAGTTTTGACCCACGCAGGTAAAGCTTCTCCTTTTTCTGTTTCTATTTTTTCTTATTTCTTTTGTCTTCTTTCAAATAAAGTTCAAATCTCTTTTGGTTTTAAAACCTAAATTTAAGTGCAAAATTCAAAGAACCAGCATGAAGTGCAACAAAATTTTATATGAATTACTTTATTTACCTATTTAGGCTAATATTTCCAATACACATCACACACCCTATTATTCTGGATTTGTTAAAAATAAATCCAAATCGGTTATTAATTAATTATTATGGATTGTTTATAATTATGTGGTTATGGAGTGAATACTCCATTTGGTAGATATATTGAAAGTCTTTCTTTCTATTTATTTTTAAGAGAAAAATAGTTTTGAGAGAAAGAAAATCCTTATTTAAAGGTCATTTAGTATTACATTTTTTTGGAGAAGTTTTCACAATTTCCTAGAATAGAAATTTGAGGTGTTACAAATTCTACCCCCTTAAAAATAATCTCATCCTCGAGATTAGTAAGAAGAGGGATGCAGAAAGATTGGGCTAGAGCTTTCTTTTCCTTTAGTTTCTAGTTTTCAATTGGTTAGATTTTTTCTGGATCGTTAATACTACTTTGTAGGTGACTAGTATAGCAGGGATATCTTATACGTTTAGCCACACAGTTGGCAAGATGAGAGATGGTTAGAGTAAGGATAGGTTGAGGTAAGGAATAATTATAGCAAGAAAAGACTTCATCACGGATAGTGGATGTTGACTCCTGTTCTTCCTTGACATAGATGATTTCGTCTGAGTTAGGGACATGTAGTTAAGATAGATTTGTAGGTAGCCAATTAGCTTAGTAGATAGAACAGATGTCTTAGCAGGTTAGGTTGTTGTTCATGGCCGAGTTGTTCTATGGCACCAATTTAGGGCTATGTGTGTTAGATCAAAAAGCAATTTTTTTATGAATATGGCCTAATCTTATTTAAGCAGTATTAACTAACATGTTAAGTACTTCATATTAGATTAGATGGGTACAACTGGATTATAATAGATAAGATCTAATTAATTTGGATTAGATCATGGTCGTTACTCTAGGACGGAATAAGAAAAGTGGTTAGGATAAGATAAGATAGAATCTTTTTAGAATAGATCTATGAGGCTAGATATATTTTAATGGGGGATAATCTAAGTTTTTTTCCAGTTATCTTATAACCATATTTTTATACCTAAGTATATGCAGATGCAAGTGCATACATTACTCCACAATTCATGAGACTCAACTCATTCTCAAAAATGATGAAGGTGTGCCCTTCATGACCTTCGTCTAAAGATTATTATATTCGAAAGGAAATAACGCTTCGGGGGACGAAGGTCCTTAATCTTTAACAATTGTGTTGCCTTGTTCTTGATTCACAACATTTGAGAACGAGTGACCAACATTGGCGCCAACCTCTAGTGAACTCAAACGACCACCTTCGACAACAGCTCGAGCAACCACCTTCGTTATGCCACCAAAGAAGGCAATAGCGCTAGGGGCTGCCCTTGCAACACTAGACATGAACCAAGAAGGGCTTCCTCTGAGAGAAGCCCAAAACCAGAAGAGAAAAGCCATTAGCCCAAGACTAGAGGAAGAGGAGCTAGATCAAGAGATCAGGGATCCAGAAGCCATCCACCAGCAAGTGGAAAAAATAAGGGAGAAAATGCTTCAGCTAGCTGAGCTTCAAAAAGATTGATGAAGTTGCCGAAGAAATGTGTCATATCACACAGGACAACGAGCAAAGACAAAGGCCACAACAGAAAGATCTTCGTTAGGAAAGCCCAAGCTATGATGAAGTATGGTATGACGATTTCAATCATGGTAACTTTGCTTTTGATGATGCTTCTCCTCTAGCAGTAGAGTTGCAGGTTACCCCATGGCCACCTTCGTATAAACCACCACAAGTCCCCATGTATGACGGGCACTCTGACCCGAAGCAGTTCCTTATGAGCTACGAGGTGACCATATCATCATATGGTGGCAACACTGCCGTCATGGCGAAGTCCTTCGTCATGGCAGTCAGGAGTGTGGCTCAAACTTGGTATTCTTCCCTTCGGTCGGGAACAATCATGTCATGGCAAAAGCTGAAGGACATGCTGGTAACCAGCTTCCAGGATTTCCAGACGAAGCCAGTGACTGTTCAAGCTCTGTTCCAATGCACACAAGACCATGAGGAATACATGCAGGCATATGTCCAAAGGTTCCTGCGTCTTAGAGCTCAGGCGCCAATGGTGCTAAATGAGATTGTTATTGAGGCAATGATCAAGGGGCTCCAGCCAGAACCAACAGCGTAGTATTTCTCCAGGAAGCCCCCACAAACTTTGGAGAAGCTTCTGCAGAAGATGGACGAGTACATCAGGGCCGACAATGACTTTCGGCAGAGAAGGGAAGTCGTCACGTGCCTATAAATAGGTGAACAGTACACCCGTACTGTTCACTCTGGATTGTAATCGCTCTCGCGTCAACACCTTCAAACAAGTCGAAGGTACTAATGTAATATATATTCTATTAATGTTAACATGTTTATCATGAAATAAATATATGGATGATTAAATGGGTAACATGTATTGTCTCTATGAACTCTCATTCTCATAAATGATGAAGGTGTGTCCTTCATGACCTTCGTCCGAAGATCGTTATATCCGATAGGAAATAACGCTTCGGAGGACGAAGGTCCTTAATCTTTAACAATTGTGTTACCTTGTTCTTGATCCACAGCATTTGAGAACGAGTGACCAATAGTATCAATGTAATACAAACTTTGATAAGTGTCTATATCTTCTTTATTAAATAAATATGCGGCTTGATTTTACATCTTATAAGTGAATTTTCATATTTATGAATGATGAAGATTTGTTCTTCATAACTGAAAGGGAAATGTGCCCTTGGGCCATTTCTAAGTATTTTTGATGATTGAGTGCCAACGCAAGTGTTTTTGTGTTAATCCATGCAAAGTGGTGGACAAAGTGCAAATCATGTCAAAAGGTATGTTTCTAGACTTAGTACATTGTTTTATGGACTAATGTATTGTGTCTAAGTGCTGGAAACAGGAAAAATCGAGTTGGAAATGAGATGGCTTTGTTCAGCTAAAGTCTGCTTAGTCTGGGTGCACCGGACTGTCCGGTGGTGCACCGGAGGTGCACCGGACAGTGTCGGCACCGGACAGTGTCCGGTGCGCCAGGCTGGCTCTGGCGAACAGGCTTGCTCTCGGGACTTCGACGACGGTGTACGGCTAAAATTCACCTGGTCTGTCCGGTGGTGCACCGGACTATCCGGTGAGCCGTTCACAGGCGAACTCGTCGCTCTCGGGAGATGATTAACGACGTACGGCTAAATTTCACCGGTCTAGTCCGGTGGCACACCGGACTGTCCGGTGAGTCAACAGTCAGCCGGGGCAATGGTCGGCCGAGGATTCCGCGCGTGACGCGTGGCCGAGCCAACGGTCACATTGGTGCACCGGACTGTCCGGTGTGCACCGGACAGTGTCCTGGTGCGCCAACGGCTCTCAGACTCCAACGGTCAGCTTCGCTAAATAAGGAAGGATATCTACACCAGACAGTGTCCGGTGGTGCACCGGACTGTCCGATGCGCCAGTCGACAGAAGGCAAGATCTGCCTTCCAGGATTGCTCTCAACGGCTCCTAGCTGCCTTGGGGCTATAAAAGGGACGCCTAGGCGCATGGAGGAGCACAGCAAGCATTCCTTGAGCACTCTTGATCACTCACACTCCATTCTTGCGCACTTGTTTGACATTCTAGTGATTTGAGCTCCGTTCTAGTGTGCTAGTCTTTTGAGCTTAAGTCTGGGTCTTGTGTGTGTGTATTTGCTGTGATCTTAGTGTCTTGTGTGAGTTGCTAATCCCTCCCTTACTCCGTGCTTCTTTGTGAACTTCAAGTGTAAGGGCGAGAGGCTCCAAGTTGTGGAGATTCCTCGCAAACGGGATTAAGAAAAGCAAGCAAAACACCGTGGTATTCAAGTGGGTCTTTGGACCGCTTGAGAGGGGTTGATTGCAACCCTTGTCCGTTGGGATGCCACAACGTGGAGTAGGCAAGCGTTGGTCTTAGCCGAACCACGGGATAACCATCGTGCCATCTCTGTGATTGATCTCTTGTGGTTATTGTGTTTTGTTGAAGACTCCTCTCTAGCCACTTGGCGATTATTGTGCTAACGCTTAACCAAGTTTTTGTGGCTTAAGTTTCAAGTTCTACAGGATCACCTATTCACCCCCCTCTAGGTGCTCTCAATTGGTATCAGAGCCGTTCTCTTCACAAAGGGACTAATCGCTCGAAGAGATGGATCCTAAGGGGAAGGGAATCGTGATCAACGATAAAGAGAAGGAGTCCTTCGTCAACGAGCCTAAGGATGACAAGCCTACCGACTCGGGCTCGGGCCACAGACGCAAAGATGGAAAGAAGAAGAAGACGAGACGCATCAAGGAGATCGTCTACTATGACGATAGTGATGAGTCCACTTCTTCCCATAAGGACAACGACGACAACGACTACGACAAACGAAAGACGGTTAACTCAAACTTTTCTTTCGATTATTCGCGTATTCCTCAAAGTTCAAATTCACATTTGCTCTCCATTCCTCTCGGCAAGCCTCCACACTTTGATGGGGAGGACTATGGATTTTGGAGCCACAAAATGCGTAGTCACCTGTTCTCTCTCCATCCAAGCATATGGGAGATTGTTGAGAATGGAATGAAATTTGATAGCTCGGGTAGTCCTATTTTTATTAATGAACAGATTCATAGAAATGCACAAGCTACTACTTTGTTGTTAGCCTCCTTGTGCAGGGACGAGTACCATAAGGTGAGCGGCTTGGACAATGCCAAGCAAATCTGGGACACCGTCAAGATCTCTCATGAGGGGAATGACGTCACCTTGCTCACCAAGATGGAGTTGGTAGAAGGTGAGCTCGGAAGATTTGCGATGATAAGGGGTGAGGAGCCAACCCAAACATACAACCGGCTCAAGACCCTTATCAGCAAAATAAGGAGCTACGAAAGCACGCGATGGACGGACCACGACGTCGTCCGACTAATGCTAAGGTCCTTTACCGTTCTTGATCCACATTTGGTGAATAATATTCATGAGAATCCCAGGTACACCAAAATGTCGCCCGAAGAAGTCCTTGGAAAATTCGTAAGCGGGCGAATGATGATCAAGGAGACGAGGTACATGGACGACGCACTGAATGGTCCAATCAATGAGCCTCAACCCGTTGCTCTCAAGGCAACGAGAAGCAAGGAGGCGTTACCTAGCAAGGTGGCGCAAGTTGAGGCGGCAGGGCTCAATGATGAAGAGATGGCCCTCATCATCAAGCGCTTCAAGACGGCGCTTAAGAGTCGCAAGGGACAGCCAAGCAAGACCAAGTCAAAGGGGAAGCGATCATGCTTCAAATGTGGTAAGCTTGGTCATTTTATTGCTAACTGTCCCGATAATGATAGTGACCAGGAAAAAGGAAACAAGAGGGAGAAGAAGAAGAATTACAAGAAGGCCAAGGGCGAGGCACATATCGGAAAGGAGTCGGATTCGGATTGCTCCTCCTCCGACTCCGAAAATGAAGGACTCGCCGCCACTGCCTTCAACAAGTCATCCCTCTTCCCCAACGAGCATCACACATGTCTCATGGCGAAGGAGAAGAAGGTATGTACTCGGGATACCACTTATGCTTCTTCAAGTGATGATTCTAGTGATGACGATGAGATAGACTATTCTAGTTTATTTAAAGGTTTGGATAGAATTAAAATTGGCAAAATTAATGAGTTAATTGATGCCTTGAATGAAAAAGATAGACTTTTAGAAAAGCAAGAGGATTTGTTGTATGAAGAACATGATAAATTTGTAGAGGCACAAAAAGCTCATGCTTTAGAAGTTAAAAGAAATGAAATGCTTTCTTATGAACTATCTACTTGTCATGAAACCATTGCTACTTTAAAAGGTGTTAATAATGATTTAAATGCTAAACTAGAAGTAGCTAGTAAATCTAACTCTTGTGTAGAACATGTTTGCACTAGGTGTAAAGATCTTAATGTTGATACTTGTAGTGAACACCTAGAGTGCATTTCTAAATTAAATGATGAAGTAGCTAGTCTTAATGTCCAACTTAAGACTAGCAAGAGTGAATTTGACAAACTAAAATTTGCAAGGGATGCCTACACAATTGGTAGACACCCCTCAATTAAGGATGGTCTTGGCTTCAAGAGGGAAGTCAAGAACTTAACAAGCCATAAGGCTCCCATCTCCGCCAAGGAGAAAGGGAAGGCCCCTATGGCTAGTAGTGTGCAAAAGAACCATGCTTTTATGTATCATGATAGGAGACAATCTAGAAACACTTATAGGAGTAGTAATGCAGTATGATGCTTTTGATTCTCATGCCATGTTTGCTTCTAGTTCTTCCTATGTGCATGATAGAAATGTTGGTAAGAGAAATGTTGTTCATAATATGCCTAGGAGAAATGTTGTTAATGTTCCTAGGAAAGTTAGTGAACCTTCTACAATATATCATGCTTGCAATGCTTCTTTTGCCATTTATAGAAAGAATAAGAAGGTGATTGCTAGGAAGTTAGGGGCAAGATGCAAGGGAGATAAAACTTGCATTTGGGTCCCTAAGACAATTGTGACTAACCTTGTAGGACCCAACAAGAGTTGGGTACCTAAGACCCAAGCCTAAACTTGCCTTGCAGGTTTATGCATCCGGGGGTTCAAGCTGGATTATCGACAGCGGATGCACAAACCACATGACGGGGGAAAAGAGGATGTTCTCTTCCTACGTCAAGAACAAGGATCCCCAAGATTCAATAATATTTCGGTGATGGGAACCAAGGCAAGGTAAAAGGGTTAGGTAAAATTGCTATTTCATCTGAGCACTCTATTTCTAATGTGTTTTTAGTTGAGTCGCTTGGATATAATTTGTTATCTGTTAGTCAATTATGCAATATGGGACATAATTGTCTATTCACAAATGTAGATGTGTCTGTCTTTAGAAGGTGTGATGGTTCACTAGCTTTTAAGGGTGTACTAGACGGCAAACTTTATTTGGTTGATTTTGCAAAAGAAGAGGCCGGTCTAGATGCGTGCTTAATGGCTAAGACTTGCATGGGCTGGTTGTGGCATCGTCGCTTAGCACATGTGGGGATGAAGAACCTCCACAAGCTTCTAAAGGGAGAACACGTGATAGGTCTAACTAATGTACATTTCGAAAAAGATAGACCTTGTGCAGCTTGTCAAGTAGGGAAACATGTGGGAGGCTCTCATCACACCAAAAATGTGATGACCACATCAAGACCCTTGGAGATGCTTCATATGGACCTCTTCGGACCCGTCGCCTATCTAAGTATAGGAGGAAGTAAGTATGGTCTTGTTATAGTTGATGATTTTTCCCGCTTCACTTGGGTATTCTTTTTGCAGGATAAATCTGAAACCCAAGGGACCCTCAAGCGCTTCCTCAGGAGAGCTCAAAATGAGTTTGAGCTCAAGGTGAAGAAGATAAGGAGCGACAACGGGTCCGAATTCAAGAATCTTCAAGTGGAGGAGTTCCTTGAGGAGGAGGGGATCAAGCACGAGTTCTCCGCTCCCTACACACCATCAGCAAAATGGTGTGGTAGAGAGGAAGAACAGGACGCTCATCGATATGGCGAGGACTATGCTTGGAGAGTTCAAGACACCCGAGCGTTTTTGGTCGGAAGCCGTGAACACGGCTTGCCACGCCATCAACAGGGTCTATCTTCACCGCCTCCTCAAGAAGACTTCATATGAGCTGCTAACTGGTAACAAACCCAATGTGTCTTATTTTCGTGTATTTGGGAGCAAGTGTTATATTCTTGTGAAGAAAGGTAGAGCTTCTAAATTTGCTCCCAAAGCTGTAGAAGGGTTTTTATTAGGTTATGACTCAAATACAAAGGCGTATACGGTCTTCAACAAATCATTGGGATTTGGTTGAAGTCTCTAGCGACGTTGTATTTGATGGGACTAATGGCTCTCCAAGAGAGCAAGTTGTTGATCTTGATGATGTAGATGAAGAAGATGTTCCAACGGCCGCAATGCGCACCATGGCGATTGGCGATGTGCGACCACAGGAACAATTGGAGCAAGATCAACCATCTTCCTCAACAATGGTGCATCCTCCAACCCAAGATGACGAACAGGTACCTCAAGTGGAGGCGTGTGATCAAGGGGGAGCACAGGATGTTCAAGTTGAAGAGGAAGAAGCACCTCAGGACACCTCCAACCCAAGTTCGAGCAATGATTCAAAGGAATCATCCCGTCGACCAAATTTTGGGTGATATTAGCAAGGGAGTAACTACTCGTTCAAGATTAGTTAATTTTTGTGAGCATTACTCCTTTGTCTCTTCTATTGATCCTTTCAGGGTAGAAGAGGCCTTGCTAGATCCGGACTGGGTGTTGGCCATGCAGGAGGAACTCAACAACTTCAAGCGCAATGAAGTTTGGACACTGGTGCCTCGTCCCAAGCAAAATGTTGTGGGAACCAAGTGGGTGTTCCGCAATAAACAGGACGAGCACGGGGTGGTGACAAGGAACAAGGCTCGACTTGTGGCAAAAGGTTATGCCCAAGTCGCAGGTTTGCACTTTGAGGAGACGTTTGCTCCTGTGGCTAGGCTAGAATCAATTCATATTTTGCTAGCATATGCCGCTCACCATTCTTTCAGGTTGTTCCAAATGGATGTGAAGAGCGCTTTCCTCAACGGGCCGATCAAGGAGGAGGTGTACGTGGAGCAACCCCCTGGCTTCGAGGATGAACGGTACCCCGACCACGTGTGTAAGCTCTCTAAGGCGCTCTATGGACTTAAGCAAGCCCCAAGAGCATGGTATGAATGCCTTAGAGACTTTTTAATTGCTAATGCTTTCAAGGTTGGGAAAGCCGATCCAACTCTTTTCACTAGGACTTGCGATGGTGATCTTTTTGTGTGACAAATTTATGTCGATGACATAATATTTGGTTCTACTAACCAAAAGTCTTGTGAAGAGTGTAGCAGGGTGATGACGCAAATATTCGAGATGTCGATGATGGGCGAGTTGAACTACTTCCTTGGGTTCCAAGTGAAGCAACTCAAGGACGGCACCTTCATCTCCCAAACAAAGTACACGCAAGACTTGCTAAAGCGGTTTGGGATGAAGGACGCCAAGCCCGCAAAGACGCCGATGGGAACTGACGGACACACCGACCTCAACAAAGGAGGTAAGTCCATTGATCAAAAAGAATACCAGTCCATGATAGGTTCTTTGCTTTATTTATGTGCTAGTAGACCGGATATTATGCTTAGCGTATGCATGTGTGCTAAATTTCAATCCGATCCTAAGGAGTGTCACTTAGTGGCTATGAAGCGAATTCTTCGATATTTAGTCGCTACGCCTTGCTTCGGGATCTGGTATCCAAAGGGGTCTAACTTTGACTTGATTGGATATTCAGACTCCGACTATGCTGGATGTAAGGTCGATAGGAAGAGTACATCGGGGACGTGCCAATTCTTAGGAAGGTCCCTGGTGTCGTGGAACTCTAAGAAACAAACCTCCGTTGCCCTATCCACCGCTGAGGCCGAGTACGTTGCTGTAGGACAGTGTTGTGCGCAACTACTTTGGATGAGGCAAACCCTCCAGGACTTTGGCTACAACCTGAGCAAAGTCTCACTCCTATGTGACAATGAGAGTGCTATCCGAATAGCGGAAAATCCTATTGAGCACAGCCGCACAAAGCACATTGACATCCGGCATCACTTTTTGAGAGACCACCAGCAAAAGGGAGATATCGAAGTGTTTCATGTTAGCACCGAGAACCAGCTAGCCGATATCTTCACTAAGCCTTTAGATGAAAAGACCTTTTGCAGGCTGCGTAGTGAGCTAAATGTCCTAGATTCGTGGAACTTGGATTGATTTATGGCATACATGTGTTTATGCCTTTGATCGTGTTCCTTATGCATTTTGTTGGTGCTCAAGTTGTACAAACACTCCCTGGACCTCACAAGTCCTTTTTGCAAGTGATGCACATATTTAGGGGGAGCTGTGCTACAACTTGACCCTTTGAGATTAACCGTGTGCTTGAGTTTGCTTGTTGTAGTCTCAAAGGAGGTTTGAAAGGGAAAAGGTGGACTTGGACCATGAAAGACTTCCACTGCACTCCGATGAGAGGGTAACTTATTCCAAGTTCATCTCATTGCCTTAGTATTTTTATTTGAAGTTCTTGGTGAGGCAATGGGGTTAAAGGGCCAAGATTGATCCCGTTTTGGTGCTTGATGCCAAAGGGGGAGAAAATAAAGGCCAAAGCAATAGATGGATCAGCTACCACTTGAGAAATTTTGAAAATAGTAGATTAGAGCTTTTGGTTTGTCAAAACTCTTTTATTGTCTCTTTTGTCAAAAGTTGGCCTCTTGTGGGGAGAAGTGTTGATTATGGAAAAAAGGGGGAGTTTTTAAAATCCTTGATCAATTTCCTTTGGAATACCTCTCCTTATGTCTCTACAAGTGAATCTGACTTAGAGATAGGAATTTGAGTTTGATTTGCAAAAACAAACCAAGTGGTGGCAAAGAGTGATCCATATATGTCAAAATTGAATCAAAACAATTTTGAGTGTTCATTTGCCTTGATATTGCACTTGTTCTAGTTGCTTTATGTTGTGTTGGCATAAATCACCAAAAAGGGGGAGATTGAAAGGGAAATGTGCCCTTGGGCCATTTCTAAGTATTTTTGGTGATTGAGTGCCAACACAAGTGTTTTTGTGTTAATCTATGCAAAGTGGTGGACAAAGTGCAAATCATGTCAAAAGGTATGTTTCTAGACTTAGTACATTGTTTTATGGACTAATGTATTGTGTCTAAGTGCTGGAAACAGGAAAAATCGAGTTGGAAATGAGATGGCTTTGTTCAGCCAAAGTCTGCTTAGTCTGGGTGCACCGGACAGTGTCCGGTGCGCCAGGCTGGCTCTGGCGAACAGGCTGCTCTCGAGACTTCGACGACTGGTGTACGGCTAAAATTCACCGGTCAGTCCGGTGGTGCACCGGACTGTCCGGTGAGCCGTTCACAGGCGAACGCGTCGCTCTCGGGAGATGATTAACGGCGTACGACTAAAATTCACCGGTCTGTCCGGTGGCACACCGGACTGTCCGATGAGTCAACAGTCAGCCGGGGCAACGGTCGTCCGAGGATTCCGCGCAGTGACGTGTGGCCGAGCCAACGGTCACATTGGTGCACCGGACTGTCCCGTGTGCACCGGACAGTGTCCGGTGCGCCAACGGCTCTCAGACTCCAACGGTCGGCTTCGCCAAATAAGGAAGGATATCTGCACCGGACAGTGTCCGGTGGTGCACCAGACTGTCTGGTGCGCCAGTCGACAGAAGGCAAGATCTGCCTTCCAGGATTGCTCTCAACGGCTCCTAGCTGCCTTGGGGCTATAAAAGGGACCCCTAGGCGCATGGAGGAGCACAACAAGCATTCCTTGAGCACTCTTGATCACTCACACTCCATTCTTGCGCACTTGTTTGACATTCTAGTGATTTGAGCTCCGTTCTAGTGTGCTAGTCTTTTGAGCTTAAGTCTGGGTCTTGTGTGTGTGTATTTGCTGTGATCTTAGTGTCTTGTGTGAGTTGCTAATCCCTCCCTTACTCCGTGCTTCTTTGTGAACTTCAAGTGTAAGGGTGAGAGGCTCCAAGTTGTGGAGATTCCTCGCAAACGGGATTAAGAAAAGCAAGCAAAACACCATGGTATTCAAGTGGGTCTTTGGACCGCTTGAGAGGGGTTGATTGCAACCCTCGTCCGTTGGGACGCCACAACGTGGAGTAGGCAAGCGTTGGTCTTGGCCGAACCACGGGATAACCATCGTGCCATCTCTGTGATTGATCTCTTGTGGTTATTGTGTTTTGTTGAAGACTCCTCTCTAGCCACTTGGCGATTATTGTGCTAACGCTTAACCAAGTTTTTGTGGCTTAAGTTTCAAGTTCTACAGGATCACCTATTCACCCCCCCCTCTAGGTGCTCTCAATAACCTTCATCTAAAATTCATTATACCCGAGAGGGAATAATGCTTCGAAGGACGAAGGTCCTTTAACACTTAACAATTTTGTTGCCTTGTTTTATGGTTTATAGCAATCAAAAACAAGTGACCAACATTGGTGCCCACCTCCTGTGAACTCACTTCCACGACTATGATAATGTCTTCGCAAGGTGATCAAGCTACATCACCTTTGGCTATGAAGCTAATGTTCCCAATCACAGGCGGTTCAAGCTCCGAACCAGCCAACAAGAAGCAGAAGAAGGAAGCACAGAGATGAGTGGAACATGTTGGAGTACAAGGACCCTTCATCAAGTCCAAATGGTCTCATGTGCCGATTACATTTTCTCAAGAAGACCTTCAGCTTAAGGATTACCCTCACGATGATGCCATGGACATATCATGTGTTATCAAAGGGTTCTTGGTTCACAATGTCCTCGTAGACACGGGCAGTTCAGCATACATTATCTTCACAAAAGCTTTCAGACAAATGCAAGAGCAGGATGACAAAATACATGATGCAACACACCCCCTATGTGGCTTCAGATGAAAACAGATAGTGGAACTTGGAAAAATAACAATGCCAACCACCTTCGGCTATGTGCACAACACCAAAATAGAGCAAGTTGTATTTGACATTGTAGACATGGATTATCCTTACAATGCAATCATTGGATGAGGAACATTGAATGATTTCAAAGCAATACTTCATCCAACATATCTGTGTATGAAGATACCATCTGATCAAGGTCCTATTGCTATCCATGGAAGCCAAGAGGCTGCTAGAAGGGACGAAGGGAATTGGATAGATTCCAGGGCCATGCACAATATAGATGAAGCTGAGGCACATCAGCAGCATAACTACATAAGAGATAAAGCTGCCTCAGCGGATCAACCAAAGTCTATGCTTTTGTGCGAAGACATAACTGAACAGAAGGTGTTGTTTGGGTTCCAATTATCTCAGGAACAGGAAAAAGCTCTATTAAAATTCTTGTTCAATAATAAGGATGTTTTTGCTTGGTCAGCCAATGATCTTTGTGGTGTCAACAAAGATGTTATCGAGCACTCTCTTAATGTAGACCCAATTGTTAGACCGAGCAAGCAGAAGCTTCAGAAGATGTCAGATGATAAAGCCGAAGGTGCAAGAAACGAAGTTAAAAGACTCCTCAGTGCCGCATTGATAAGAGAGGTGACATACCTAGAATGGCTAGCCAACACTAGTGATGGTAAAGAAGGCCAATGGAAAGTGGAGAATATGCATTGATTTCATAGATCTCAACAAGGCATGCCCGAAGGATGAATTTTTTCTTGCCAAGAATAGACTCCCTCATAGTTGCGGTAGCCACTTTGGAGCTCATGAGCCTGCTGGACTGTTACTCAGGCTATCATTAGATCTGGATGAAGAAGGAGGATGAGCCCAAAACAAGCTTCATAACCCCTAGTCAAACTTATTGCTCTCTTTGGATGCCCGAGGGGCTCAAGAATGCTGGAGGGAGCTTTAGTAGGATGACTTCTAATGTTCTCTACACTCAAATTAGCAGGAATGTTTTGACATATGTTGATGATATCATAGTCAAAAGTACGAAGCAAGAAAACCACAATGCTGATTTGCAAGAAACATTTGCCAAATTCAGAAAGGCTGGCCTCAAGTTAAACCTAGAAAAATGTGTCTTCGAGGTGAAGAAAGAAAAATTTCTTGGATGTCTAGTATCAACAAAGGGGATTGAAGCTAACCCAAACAAAATAGAAGCTATACTTCGGATGGAACTACCAAAGTCAAGAAAAGGTGCTCAGAGATTGACAGGCAGGCTGGAATCACTGAATAGGTTTATTTCAAGATCAGCAGAAAGAAATCTGCCATTCTTCGAAGTATTAAAGTCGGTCGAAGTCTTCCAATGGGGGCCTGTTCAGCAAAAGGCCTTTGAAGATTTGAAACAATATCTTATACAGCTGACAACTTTAACTCCACCTTCATCAGGAGCAACATTTCTATTGTATGTAGCAGCTTCCCACACGGTAGTTAGTGTAGCCCTGGTGCAAGAAAAGCAAGATGAACAAACAAAGAAACAAGTCCCAGTATATTTTGTCTTCGAAGTACTAAGTCCATCGAATAGAAACTACATAGAGTTGGAGAAGGTACTGTACACTGTACTGATGGCCTCCATGAAGCTTTGGCACTATTTTCAGTCCTACCACATCATAGTACCTTCATCTCAACATCTAAAGGACATCATAAGAAATAGAGAAGCTACAGGAAGGGTTGGAAAATGGGCCATGGAGTTGAATGAGTTCACCATTGACTTTGTTCATAGCTCTTCGATTCAATCTCAAGCATTAGCAGACTTCATTGTCGATTGGACGCCTAGGGCTCATGAAGAAGTGCACCCAATAGATATCAAAGCGTGGACAATATTTTGTGATGGATCATGGGGAACCTTCGGCGTAGGCGCAACTGCCATTCTAATTTCACCATCAAAAATCAAAACCTGCTATGCAGCCAGATTGGAGTTCAATTATACAAACAACATAGCAGAATACGAAGTTGTCCTCTTGGGACTTCGAAAGCTTAGGGCCATGGGGATAAGAAGGGTAGTCCTCAAATCATATTCACAAGTCATCACAGGCCAGGTTGACAAAAGCAGCAAGGTAGGAGACCCAAAGCTCGAAAAATATCTTGACGTAGTCCAAAGGATGGTGGCCTCCTTCGAAGGATTTTAAAACATCCCAAGAGGAGGCAATGAACAGGCATATTTACTAGCTAAATCAGAGGCACATGGCTCTCGCTCCCATCAGAAGTATTATTTGAAACTCTCAAAGAACCTTCAGTCGAGCTCATGGAACGAGCGGTGCTTACAATTTCACTTGTACATAGCAAGGATTGGAGAACATAAATTGTATCTTTCCTTCAAGGCAATTATCCTTCGGATGATGAAGTTTACATAAAAAGGATGCAAGCCAGGACAAGGCCATACGTGATCATAGAAGGGCAATTGTTCAAACAAGGAGTTTGCTCCCCATTACTAAAATGCTTATCCAGAGCCGAAGGTCAAGAACTAATGAAGGAAATACATTCAGGAATATGTGGAGCCCACATCGGATCCAGGCCACTCCTTGGAAAAGATTTAAGACAAGGATTCTATTGGCCGAAGGCTGCTTCAGACATAGCGGATTTGGTATAAAAATGTGAAAACTGTCAAAAGTGTGCCAGGGATTAGAAACAACCTTCATCTTTAACACAGCTGATTCAACCCACTTGGCCACTGCAAACATGGGGCCTAGACTTATTGGGCCCACTTCCACCAGCACAAGGGAATTTGAGATATGTCGTAGTAGTAGTGGAATATTTTTCAAAATGGATCGAATCCAAACTTCTAGCCATGATAACTTCGGCCACAGTTCAAAAGTTTTTCTGGCAGAACATCATTTGCCGTTGTGGTGTGTCGAAGGCCATTTCAGTTGACAATGGAGCACAATTCGACTCCGAAACATTTAAAACCTTTTGTGACAAATTGGTACAAAGATACACTTTGCATCAGTGTGGCATCTACAATCCAATGGTTTGGTAGAGCGGGCCAATGGAGTCATCATCACAGGAATAATGAAATCAATCGTTAATCTACCAAAGAGAAAGTGGCTAGACGAATTGGTGAAAGTAGTGTGGAATCATAACACTGTTGTCTCGAGGTCAATAGGGTTCACTCCATTTAAGCTTTTGTTTGGAGACGAAGCAATAACACCGGAAGAAGCAAAAATAGGATCAATAAGGACTCTAGCTTCGGTAGAGGACAAAGACACTTGCAAAGTATCAAAAGACACTATAGAAGGGGTCAGACTTCAAGTAATAGATCATATCAATAAATACCAAGTTGAAACAGTCAAGTGGCGAGACAGGAAAGTGAGACTAAAGAATATTAAGCCAGGACATTTGGTGCTTCGAAGAATAGCCAACCCAAAAATAGTAGGGAAGCTACAACTCAAGTGGGAGGGCACCTTCTTGGTAGTATCTTCGTCAAGACCTAGATTATACAGGTTAAGAAACATGGACGGGAACGATATTCAAAGATCCAGGAACGCAGACGAGCTTTGGAGATACTATCTGTAGCAGCCATGTAATTTTCTTTCCTTTCCCCAGAGCACCCTTTTCCTTTCAAGAGGGGAGAAAGGTTTTTAATGGGTCCATAGGTTGTAATTTTCATTTTGCTTTCGCAGCCCTGTCCAATACAAGGGACAGTTTCCCCCATATGTAAAATGTAAAGATCTAGGATTACACCATTGATTATAAAAATATGAAAAAAAACTCTAAAGTTGTTCCTACGGGGATGCAGAGCTAAAATGCCACCTAAGTCAAAGGTGAAGTAGCTCCAAAGTCGTTCCTACGGGGATGCAGAGCTAAAATGTCACTTAAGTCAAAGGTGAAGAAGCTCTAAAGTCGTTCCTAAGGGGATGCAGAGCTTAGCTCCAAAGTCATTCCTAAGGGGATGCAGAGCTAAAATACCACCTAAGTACGAGGTGAAGAGACTCCAAAGTCGTTCCTAAGGGGATGCAGAGTCTGGGTGTGTTTTATGTGGGTTTTTTATCTTCGGCATGCACTTGCATATTTCATCACATCATTCTCTTTGCCTTCATATGAACATATTGTAGACATCTGTAGCTTCATCGTATCATGGCATATCGCATAAGACACTAATGGAAAAGAAGGGAAGGATTTTGCCTTCGGCACAAAAATGTTTCATTACAAATGAAATGGCACATTTTTTACTTTGGCCGAAGATGCTTCGATGCGAACGAAAAGAAGGGAAGGTGTTTTTTGCCTTTGGCTCAAAATAAACAAGCTAGTTTCGTCCACAACAAAGAAAGGACAACAGAGGAAGGTAGGACTTGCCTAAATACATATTTTGTACAAAAGTTACAAGAATTTCTCTAAGACTACACCAAAATCTTTCAGCTTCGGCTCTTCACTCTTCACCGATATCAGCTTGAAAATGTCATCATATAAAGTGTTTAGCAGTTTGAAACAGGGAAAACAGAGGACAAGAGTAAGGACATTATTTCATACTTCATCAAGGACAGCCCGAGCTTCGTTTCCAGCCACCTCTCGGCTGCCCTTCGCCCAGATCTGGGTAATATATCTGTTACCCACACTTCGAGCTTCACTTGGAATATTCTCAAGGTTAGCTCGGGAGATAGTAAAGGTGGGCTTGTTAATATCTCTCAAATGCTTACACCTAGCTTTTGCAAATATATTAGTTGTTCCTCGAACGGCCACTAGGGCACAAAAATCTCCGTGCCCCTCCATCACTTCGTCAAATTCATTAATTTCTTTCTCAACAAACTCAAGCGACTTTGGAATGTCATCGGCAGAATATTTCGCTTCACATTGCCCCGACCGAGTTGCGAAGCCAGAGTAGGTGTCCCGAAGCATTTTGAGCGCTTCAGATAATTTAGAACTTTTTTCTACTTTGGTTTTGAATTCATACTTTAAATCTTTAATCTCATGCTCATAACAAATCCCAACTACCTTTAAATTTGAGTTTACTTCTTCAAGCTGTTTGTTTTGATCTAAAATTCGAATAGCTTGATTCTTAATCCAAAGGTGAGCTTTAGTTAGGTCTGCTTTGGCAGTCTTAATCTTTTACCCCCAGAAGATTTTCGAGTTCTTTCACTCTTTCTTCCAAGTTACTAATAACAAGCTCGTTCTTCCTATCTTCTTTTTCCTATTGTAGCTTTAAAGCTTTGCTCAATAGTAGGCTCTGTTAAAAAAAGCCAAAGTCACGTTAGCCCAAAACTCTTGAAATTTAAAAATTAATAAGTCGAAGTGGCAAACATTAAAATTTATACCTTAAAATTTGAATAGAACAAGCTCCCAGTAATATGTTGTCTCCTATAACTTCTTAGATCTCGTTCAAGCTTCGGAAATCTGATGCTCTTTGATAATGTATTGACAATCTTTGCTCCGGCACGGTCAGGGATGCACCCTAGAATCTCTTCGTCGACACCACCAAAGAGCACAGATCCAGGTTTGTAGCTACCAGCAATAACGAATTCTTTCAGCTCAGAGATATCTTCTTCGGAGAGTTCTTGGCCACCCAAGTGCCGTAGGTCCAAGTCTTTATCCTCCGAAGAAGCTCCTTCTAATTCTTTCATCTTTAAGGGCGAAGCCCTACCAGTGGTCACTTCACCCATTTCTCTGTCGGGAACCACATCAGCTATAATCCTATCGATCTCCGACATTGTGGTTCCAAGAGAGCCTCCGCTATTTTCAGCTTTAGCGGCTGCTTCATCAGCTTCGGCATCAGCAGGGCAACAGTTTTTTTTGCCGAGACCGGGGGTGGGGTCTTATGGATAGCCTTCATCACAGTATTCATGCGTCGTTTCTTCTGATCTTACTCATTTCCCCAGTCGCCAAAGCAGTCTTCTTCTCCCCTTCCGCGCCTTTTTCAACCACCATCTCCTTTGACTGCAATAGATCTGACCCTAGGGGACTTAGCATAGCAAACGGGAAGGGTTCAGTCATTACCTTCAGGATCCCTGTAATGCCGACAGAAGGGGATGAAGAGGTGCCAACAATCTTCTCTGATGGATCTTGTACCTTCGTCACGGCAGGGGCCAAAGTTAAGGACTTTCGTTTTTTGGAATCCAAAATCTTCGGCTTTGTTGAAACTTTTTGCTTCTTGAAAGCAGCCCTCGTTTTGTCTTCTTCAATAGATCGCATAGCTTGCCTTTTCAAAATGCTTACAATTCTCTTTTTCTTCGCTCCTCCAGCTTCTTTGTCAAGTCTTTCGTAGTCTAGATACTCGAAGTTAAGGGCGTCCATCACCCGGTTCAGCCTTCGTTTTTTCTGGGTGCCGAAGGCAGCTACCATCAATTGATCCTCCTTCTTCGTATAATTCCCAAGGATCTCATTGCACATTGTCTCTATCATTTCCAACCATTCGGTACAAGGGCCGTGGAAAGAGTCCTAAAACTTAAACTGGTATGGCAACCGAACAACCTCAAATTTCTTCCCTTCTTCCTTCTTCTTCGGCATTCCCCACCCACTAGATGTTGGAAAGGTTTTGTTAGCCAGATATTCTTGCACCAAATCTCGAGTACTAATGTGCTCTGCCATGACTCTGCTTCGGCTAATTAGCATGGGGAGCCGAGCTGCATGTTACACAATGGCCTCGTCATGTCGAAGCTTAATTTCATGGGACTCATTACCATGCTCATAAGTTTTTCCCTTCTCGTCTCATCAGCTTTTACATAAAACCATTCATTTGTCCAACCGGTAGGCCACATGGTGCGATAGTCGATCACTAGAGCTTTTGTGTCCTTCCGATATACAAAATTATAGCATCCGAAGTTTTATGCAAACTATCTGCCCTTGCTTTGGTTTGATAGTGAAGCTCGTGGACTCTGTCGAATCCTTCGGCATTAGCAGTTTTTCCTTGACTTCATAAAGCCCATATGTACACGTTAAGTCTGACTATAGCATTTGGAGTTAATTGATGAAGGTAGATTTCAAACTTCTTTAAAACATCACCGATCATTTCATACAGAGGGGACCAAAGTCCGGCTATGAAGAAGCTCTTGAAAACAACGACTTTGTCATTTCTTGGTTCTAGAACTACTTCGTCCCCAGCGAACCGTATCAGTTTATCATCATCTTTTCCAAAATATCCTAACTTCTTCATTAAAACCAAATCTTTCGCCTTAACTGTTGATTTTCCAAATTTAATATGGCTAGGTTTGCTTGGGCTCAAAATGCCATCATCTTCTTCGTCATCACTACCAGCTTCGACAATGCATCAACCTTCTCCAGGATAACCTCTTCTCCCTCTTGAACAACCAGCTCGGAACATTTCATAACCTCTGAGATCGGGCCTGTCTCAGTTGCTTCAGTATTCTCACCTTCATCTGCTAGTCTAGCAGTAGACCTGATCCTAGCCATTTCAGTCCTTAAGACGAAGCTAGATCCAGCTAATTTGACGTTTGTTCGAAGCTTACACAGCAAGTGCACGGGAAATAGAGAGCTTCGACTTCAGTAAAAATTTTCAACAGCACAACGGTGCAATAGCAATGAATGTTGTGGTAACTTCTCACCAACTCATCTATTTATATAGTCCTACAGGTGAAGAAGGCAAACCGCCATACTGCGCATACTGACTGATCGGTGGACCGACAAAGGCCGTAAATTTTTATTCTTTTTTTAATTACAAGCTCAGGGAAGGTGTTTTTGGAACTTTGGCATTCAGAAGCCTTCGTGTTTTTTTACGGATCGAGCTCGTTATGAAAAAACGATCTAGCACCACGAAGGGGCTATTGTTGGGTTCTCCTTCTCTGCCAAAGGTCCTCAAGGCGGAGAAATTGTCTATAAGAAACAAAATTGAATGCCGAAGCTACAATGAGCATGTGTAAAAGCGTCGAAGGATGACAGCTTCGGTTTAATGGTGGTTACAAAGGTCAACCATAATGTTGAGCTGAAGAGGGAAAGACCGGTTAACCCCTGGTGTTCTGCATTAGGATAATGTATATACGTTAGGGTCACAAATGTATTTTTACCCGAGCTGCGTCTCGTGTCTATAAATAGGTGAACAGTACCCCCATACTGTTCACGCTGGATTGTAATTGCTCTCGCGTCATTGCCTTCAAGCAAGCCGAAGGTATCGATGTAATACAAACTTTGATAAGTGTCTATATCTTCTTTATGAAATAAATATGTGACTTGATTTTACATCTTATAAGTGAATTTTCATATTTATGAATGATGAAGATTTGTTCATCATAACCTTCGTCTAAGATTCATTATACCCGAGAGGGAATAATGCTTCGAAGGACAAAGGTCCTTTAACGCTTTACAATTGTGTTGCCTTGTTTTATGGTTTATAGCAATCAAAAACAAGTAACCTACAGGACATCTTCTTGAGGAGTATGGCATGGCAAGCTGTATTTACATCTTTCGACCAAAACCGCTCAGGCGTCTTGTATTCCCCAAGCATTGTTCTCGCCATGTCGATGATCGTCCTGTTCTTCCTCTCTACTACATCATTTTGCTGTGGTGTGTAGGGAGCGGAGAACTCATGCTTGATGCCTTCCTCCTCAAGATACTCTTCCACTTGAAGAATCTTGAATTCTGATCCATTGTCGCTCCTTATCTTTTTCACTTTGAGCTCAAACTCATTTTGAGCTCTCCTTAGGAAGCACTTTAGAGTACCTTGGGTTTCTAATTTATACTGCAAAAAGAATACCCAAGTGAAGTGGGAAAAATCATCAACAATAACAAGACCATACTTACTTCCCCCGATGCTAAGATAAGCAACGAGCCCGAAGAGATCCATGTGGAGGAGTTCCAGTGGTCTTGATGTTGTCATGACGTTCTTGCTTTGATGAGTAGTTCCCACCTGCTTCCCTACCTGGCACGCTGCACAAGGTCTATCTTTCCCAAAATAGACATCGGTTAGTCCTAACACATGTTCTCCCTTTAGAAGCTTATGAAGATTCTTCATTCCAATATGTGCTAGACGGCAGTGCCATAGCCAGCCCATATTAGTCTTAGCTATTAAACATACATCTAGATCAGCATTGTCTTTAGAGAAATCAACTAAATAGAGCTTGCCATCTAATACACCTTTAAACGCTAATGAACCATCACTTATTCTAAAGACAGATACATTAATATTTGTAAATAAGCAATTATATCCCATATGACATAATTGACTTATAGAAAGTAAATTGTAACCGAGCGATTCTACTAAGAACACATTAGAAATTGAATGCTCGGTAGTGATGGCTATTTTACCCAAACCTTTGACCTTGCTATGATTCCTATCTCCATAGATGATCGTGTCTTGGGAATCTATGTTCTTGACGTAGGAGGTGAACATTTTCTTCTCCCCCGTCATGTGGTTTGTGCATCCGCTATCAATAATCCAGCTTGTGCCCCCGGATGCATAAACCTGCAAGATGATTTAAGCTTGGGTTTTAGGTACCCAAGCTTTGTCTCTCTTGTTGGCTCCTACAAGGTTAGTCAAATAAGCATTTGGAACACAGATGCAAGTTTTGTCCCTCATGCACTTAGGCCCCAAATTTCTAGCAACTACTTTATCATTTTTTCACATAAGAACAAATGAAGCATCATAAGTTTGATAAAGCATGGTTGGTCCATTTGATGCATTCCTAGGTGCATGAGAAGCAACATGTTGAACATGGCGCCTAGGCCTATTCCTACCATGAGCATACGAGAAGCTAGATTGTGGCGGAATTGCTCGAATTATTCCAACTTAAGTGCCTAAGTCACGCCTTAGGGGACGTAACACACTTAAATCGGAATAACCCGTCAGTCCCTTAGATCTAGTCTGATAAAGCCACTTAACCAGGATCAAATACCACAATCTCACTTGAAGGTGAGTCACAGAAGAAATACAATAAAATAGGAAACCTCAATTTAAAGTACTGGAGTTATTACATAAATCAGAGTTTTTCAAGTAGTTGACATAAGTTTCACAAAATAATTTGCAACAGACAATCGATATCGTCGATAGCGAGGAAATGGGCAAGGCCTAGCCCACTACTCCTCCTGCTCCTCTCCTGCTGGAGCAGCATCCCACTCGACCGTCCAACCCGGTGGCAGGGTGGTAGGCCAAGTCACACCATCAACCATATCCTGAAGCGTACCTGCAAAAATTATGCCACAAGCAAGCTAAGTATACTAATACTCAGCTAGACTTACCCGGTGTGAGGAAACTACTCCTCTACCTCTAGACCTATGCAGCTGTTTGGCTGAGGGGTTTGGTTTGCCAAAAGCACTAGCTGAGTCTAAAATCAAGTTTTAGCTTTTCAATTTCTAGTATCATTATTTAGCTAAGTTGCTCCTTCTAAGCATACATGGTAGCAAGCATTTAGTACAATCAACAAGTTTGCTCAGCAACCTCATTTCACTTCTTACTCAATGTAGTACAAGGGGTCAAGCAGTCTCATTAGCTGCGAGAAGCAGACGATTCGAATCGAGTTTTATCCTTGAAAGGTAAACCTAAACACACGACATGTCAGGGCACTCTATCCCCACACACGTCAACCGTCCCCATCGATTCCCCGTTCGTGGCCAGGCCTCACCGCCTTGGCATATAATGCTCCACTGACCCCGGCTGCCGCCGTGCAGTGACCGCACTTGTACCCACCATAGCTAGCATGGGAGACCCAGTCTTAGGTCGCGTGAGGGGTAAAGTCCACGCCCGGCTTCACTCAGGTACTAGGTTTACCGGTTACCATATTTCCCGACATGTGTTTAGTACGTTCAAACGGTTGACTCAGGTATCCACACATTAATCCTTAATTCATTTTCCCATCTCATAGACAAGGCTTCCTCCCTGGATCCAAGTCCATGGACCATCATAGATCCCGTTATCAAGATGAATACAATCAATTCTTGACCTCGCGCGAGTGCTAGAAAAACACTCGCCTTCTACCGAGATCCTGATTAGCAAACCAGCTACTCGACCTGGCATACTAGTATTCATCTCAAAAAGGAATCCTAAGTTCATGCAACTAGAGGTTTCAAGCAACTCCTACACTTAAGTGCACATTACAACCCTACAAACATAAGTGTAGTAAAGTAGCATATATAGATACGGTTATGCATAAAACCGGGGCTTGCCTTCAATTGCTAGGGCTACAGGGAGATCCTCGATGGCAGTCTCGAAAGCTTGCTCCTGATCTTCCTCTTGGACAGCTCCTTGCTCAAGGATGAGCACTGTACTCTCTGTCAGCGAGATTGCAATCTAATGAATGCAATGAGTAAGATACATGCATGGTATGATATGCAGTTTAGCAATTAAACTTTGATGGTGAATGATCAGTTTAATAAGGTAGAGCTTAATCTTGCTACTGAAGGTTCTTGTGGCATACTTAGCAATTTAGGGTCAAGCTTGGTTAAGTTAATTGGTAAGTTTATTTTGGTGTTCTACTGATTTCCCTTTAATGTCTTAGTGAGAGTTCATTAAGGTTTCTAGCTGAATCATTAGAGTGAGATTTGTTATTCTCTCTTCTTTATCTCTATTTCTCTTATGCTTTTAAGGTGGCTTTGAACTACAAGGTAGCTTAATAAATTTCCAACAATTCTGCAAAAATTACAGTGGCTTTTTATTGGTGTATAAGTCTCTGTCTTAAAATTTAGGGCTTAAAAAGTGAGTGGTCTTCTCTGTATAAAATTATCAATTAATAGGGCAAAGGGGGGTGTTTTGAACTACAACCTTCTTTTTAAAGTGAGTTATTATCTAAGACTTATGTTTGCTAGCATTCAGATGCTATAACATGACTTTGTACAAATTTTTAGCTACTAATACGCATTAGTTATTTTATTATGATTTTCCAAAGTTTCTAGCCAAAGGGGTGCTTTCTATTACCACTATATTTGAAAAATATCAAACAACATATTTCTAATTTTTCCAATCTTTTTCTTTGTTCAAGAGCAATCATTCTAATTGGTAACTTTTTGCTTAAGGGAGAGGGTGGCAGGGATTTCTTGAATTTAATGGCCTTATTCATAAAGTATTGGCAAAGGGTATTACTTGTAGCTTTCAATTGGGTTTTGCATTTTTCTCTGGTGGCTTACTTCAATATTAATCTGGTAAAAATTTATTTGCCCACTATTGCACACTTTTTGGCTTGCTTATGAATTAATTGAAATATGGCTTAATGTCAAGTTCTATTTGTTTACCCCACTTAAAATGAGGGACTGGGGTGTTTATCATTTTTGCAGTGGTGTCCTAGTGGCTATAAGTCCACTGGATTTTTCTTAACAATTTTAAAATTGTTTTCATAATTCTAATAATTGCTTTTCTAGCTTGATTGGTGCTTAATTAAACATTTCATCTTGAATTTGTTCTAGACTAGGGTTCTCTTTATTTTTCCCAGGTTATTTATTACTTAAGTAGGCTAGGAAAAATAATTGCATTCATTGTTCATTAATTTCCAGTACCTTTCTTATTTTCTTAAGTTTTGGGAAAAAATGGCTTTCAATAGATAACCTTACTTAAATCTTCAATACTAGGGTGCTCATTAATTTTAAACAGTGTCTTAGTGGATTTTGGACTTCTACAAATTTTCTTAAGTTTGGCACATAAGCATAACTAATTTTCTTTCTTTTTAAAAGGTTTGGTCAGTATCTTTAATTAATTCCAAACTCTAAAATTTAAAACAAAAAGCATAGGGTTCAACAATTTTAATTGATAGTCCAAAATATTTTGAATCCAGCAAAATTGGTTTGACTAAATTTGGTGGAATATAACTCAGGATATGAATTTCCTAAGTCTTCAGCTGAATTTAAAAAGATTAAATAGAAATGGATAAAGGAAAAACAGTTTTGCGCTGGGGTCCCTGGCAAAAGGTTTTTAGTGTATTACAGACAAGTCCTCGGTGCACTATTCACATGAGACTATGGCTCTGTAGAAAACCCCCTAGGGTTTCGTGGAATCAAACCCGCGGTCCTTCCCTAACAGAACAGTGGCCGCGGAGGAAGAAAGGGGCGGAGGGGCTTACCGGCGGCGAGACTGCTCCAGTGAGGTGGTCAAGGGCGTAGGGGAGGTCCTGAGGGTCACGGCGTTGTGCGGGTCGCCGTCGGGAATGGTCGGAGTCGGCCGGTCCACGTGCGCAGGTGGAGATGCTCGTCTGCAGTGAGGAATCCGGCCTGCTCACGGCGCGATAGTCCAAGTGAACCAGTCAGAGAGCTTCACCAGAGGTTAAGGAGGATAGGGGTGCAAGGAATTGGAGAATGGCTCACCGGATTGCTTGGTCCACGCGTGGTGGCGGGTGGCTGAAGTCCGGCGAGGGTGAATCCGCCTCTCCAGTGAGGCAATGCCTCGGCTCAAGCTTGGAGAAGCTTCACAGCCTCTCGGGGAAGCTGTCGAGGGGCTAGGGCGAGGCTGGGGTTCAACAGGAGGGACTGGCCACCACGGCCGCGTTCGGGCAGAGATGGCGGGCGGTGGTGCTCGCTGTCCACGGCGAACTCCGGTGATCTCTGGCTCGGGCGGGGCTTTGGGTGCGCGAGTGCATACGACTATGGATTCTGTGGTACTTATAGGCAGGGGCACGGTGCAGACGTGCGGGGCAAGGCGACCACGTGCGGGGCGCGCGCTGCCGTGGCCAGTCCGCGCTCTGCTGGCCTGACACGGCGTCGAGCACGTGGCTCTTTGCTTCTGCCCGAGTTCAAGCGCTCATAGGTTGGCAATCTTCGTGGATTTGGGCATGATCACTACACAAGATTTGGTCTCCAGACTTAGCTTTGTCGTTTATGTGTGGAAGTCGAGCGGTTTGGAGCTGTGTATAGAGAGTTGTCGCGTTACAAAGGTGGCAGTGTCACAAGGTCGAGTCCCGAGGTAAAACCATGTCAAAATTTTGTCAAACGGTGGAGATAGGTTTTCAAACTTTGTCACAGTGTGTTCAAGGTAATTTGGCGCCATTTTGCTATTTGGACTTGTTTGATTCAAGTTTTGAAAAATAGAGAACGCAGTCGATCTTTGGAAAGGGGCTGAAATTCAGATTTCTGAATTTCTGAATTTTTCCCAAGTGCATTAGTTCAGGGGCTGATTTGGGAATTTTGAACAACCCAAATGGAAAAACTTTCTTACTATATTTTGTTGGTTATTTAGTGAACTAAAACTTTGTTGTTTGGTTTTTTACCAAAATTGTATTTCTTTACCAATCCTTTTCCCATATTCCCTCTATGTGTTAAAAAGGTCCACTTAAGGTTAATTAGGGTTTGAGGGTTTTTCTTACCTTGAGATTCATGACATGATTAAGGAGAATTTCTTAAGATAAAAACTCACTTCAACCTTCGTTATTAATAATTGCTTTTGGTGTCCACTCCTTATTTGGTTCACATGTGATAATAGTTTGGGTTAACTTAAGGAAGAACCCTAGGTGACATTGGGGTGTCACAGCCTTTCCCCCTTAAAGGAATCTCGTCTCGAGATTCGGGTCGGAGTCCTCCCGGGGTGAAGCGAAGGGTCAAACTTACTTGAAGTGGGTGCTCTATTTATTAAGGTTTTTCTTGGTAAACTGCTCTTCGAATGTTGTTCTCTTTGCAACTTCAGAAGGAAGTCCTTTTAATTCTTGTTTAACAATTTACTCTTTCCTATTCAAGATTATTTTACTAAAATTTAGATTCGAAGGGCAGGGGGAGGGGTTGGGCATGATTACGTACCAATTTCCTTAGGTAGGCAATCGGGGAAGTTGGAACGCAGAAATTCCTCAGTCTCCCAAGTAGCCTCTTCCTCTGAGTGATTACTCCATTGGATCTTATACATCTTAATCGATTTAGCCCGAGTTGATCTTTCTTTGCAATCCAGAACCTTGGAAGGGTACTCTTGGTACGATAGATCTGGCTCTATCTCCAATTCTAGTTCTGCTACGATCTCGATCGGCAATCAAACACACTTCTTTAGTTGGGATACATGGAACACATTGTGGATGACGGACATTTTCAGAGGCAACTTCAATTTGTATGCCATGGGTCTTCATGCTTCTATGATCTTATAAGGTCCAATGTAATGAGGGGCTAACTTGCCTTTAATTCCAAACCTCTGCACTCCCTTGGTGGGTGATACCTTCAAATATACAAAATCTCCCACCTTGAACTAGAGAGGTTTCCTTCTCTTATCATGGTAACTCTTCTGCCTGGCCTAAGCAGCTTCTAGATTCTTCCTAATTAGTTTGACCTTCCTTTTGGCTTCAGTCACTAAGTCAGGTCCGAAAACTTCTCTTTCTCCAGGCTGAGACCAATTGAGGGGTGTCCTACACCTTCTTCCATAAAGAGCTTCGAAGGGTGCCATCATTAGGCTAGATTGATAACTGTTGTTATAAGCAAACTCTGCCAAAGAGAGGTGCTTATCCTAGTTCTTGCCACAATCGATCGCACAAGCTCTCAACATATCTTCAAGAATTTGATTTACCCTCTCGGTCTGACCATCAGTCTGCGGTGGTAAGCTAAACTTCTGATTAGCTTGGTTCCCAAAGACTCTTGCGGTTGTTCCCAAAATCTGGCAACGAATTGGGCTCCTCGGTCAGAAACAATGGTCCGGGGCAATCCGTGCAAACACATGATTCAGTCAATGTACACCTCTACATACTTTTGAGCCTTATCGGTGGTGTGCACTGGGAGAAAATGTGCCACTTTTGTCAATCGGTCCACAATAACCCAAATCGAGTCATGATGACGAGAGGTGTTGGGCAGACCCACAATAAAATCCTGCTGATGTCATCCCATTTCCACGAAGGTATAGATAGGGGTTGCAAAGCTCCAGCTGATTTCAAGTGGCTTGCCTTTATCCTCTGACATGTGTCACATTCTGATACATATTGGGCTATCTCCCTCTTCATTCTGGTCCACCAATACAAGGGCTTCAGATCATGGTACATTTTGGTGCTCTCTGGATGCATGGAGAATTTAGAGAGATGGGCCTCATCCAAGATTTTCTTCTTGAGATCCTTATTTTTAGGAACTACCAATCTGCTTTCAAACCACAATATACCCTGGGTGATAATGCGAGAATCCATCATAACATAGTTGCATTGCAATTTTCGACTCAAGGCATCTGCTACCACATTGGCTTTCCCTGGGTGATAATGTACCTCCAGGTCATAGTCCTTGATCAGCTCTAGCCATCTTCTCTGCCTCATGTTGAGATCAGCCTGAGTAAAGATGTACTTAAGGCTCTTATGATCAGTGAAGATGTTGCAGTGGGTTCCCATCAGATAGTGTCTCCACATTTTCAATGCATGAACCATGGCTACTAACTCCAAGTCATGAGTGGGATAATTTTGCTCATGAGGCCTGAGTGCTCTTGATGCATAAGCAATGACTCGGTTGTCTGGCATCAAGACACAACTCAGTCCAGTGCTAAAGGCATCACAATACACATCAAATGGCTTGCTGTTGTCGGGTTGCGCTAACACCGGTGCTGTGGTCAGATGTTGCCTCAATGCATGGAAGGCATCTTCGCACTTCTGACCCCAAACAAACTTGGCTTCTTTCTTCAACAATTCAGTTATGGGCTTCCCGATTCGAGAGAAATCCGGAATGAATCTTCGGTAATAACCAGCTAATCCCAGGAAACTTCGAATCTGACGGAACAATCGTTGGTGGCTTCCAGTTCATCACCTCCTGCACCTTTTTAGGATCAACAGCTATGCCTGCCTGAGAGATAGTGTGACCCAAGAATTTAATCTCCTTTAGCCAACAATCACATTTTGACAATTTGGCATAAAGACGGTGCTCTCGCAGACGTTGAAGCACTACATGCAAATGCCCGGCATATTGTTCTTCGTTCTTCGAGTATACCAAGATATCATTGATGAAAACCACTACAAATTTGTCTAGTTCAGGCATGAAAACAGAATTCATCAGATACATGAAATATGTTGGTGCATTAGTCAGCCCAAAGGACATCACCAAGAATTCATACAGCCCATATCTGGTCGAGAAGGCAGTCTTTGGAATATCACTTGCCTGTATCTTGATCTGATGATAGCCGGAGCGAAGGTCTATCTTGGAAAACACTTTGGCTCTGACCAACTGATCGAAAAGAACATCAATACGAGGCAAAGGATACTTGTTCTTGATAGTCACCGCGTTAAGTGGGCGGTAATCTATGCATAGCCTCAAGCTTTCATCCTTCTTCTTTACAAACAAGGCTAGGACATCCCCAAGGTGAAGTACTTGGGCAAATGAAACCTTTGTACAACAAATCTTGCAATTGTTTCTTTAATTCTGCCAACTCAGCGGGTGGCATCCGATAAGGCCTCTTGGAAATAGGCGTCGTTCCCGGTTGCAACTCGATGGCGAATTCGATATCATGGTCTGGTGGCATTCCTGGTAATTCATCCGGGAAAACATTCGCATACTAACAGACTACTGGAATCTTCCTCAGAGGTAACTCCGTTATAGCAAAAGCACATGACTGAGTAGAATCTTGACTGGGCAAAAACAGGGTGAAACTCCCAGAGACTGGGGAATTGATTTCAACGATGCGGCTGGCTACATCAAGCACTACTTGGTGTCTAGTCATCCAATTGGCTCCTAGAATAATATCCACATTCTCCAAACCCAAAACAAGAAGGGTGGTTTTGATAATGTGGCTTCCCAGTTGAATAGGCACACTTTGGTTTAATTGGTTGGTTGCAATTTTACCCCCAGGTGTGGCTATCATGAATGACCCTTTTGCATGATAGAAAGGCAGTTGACATTTAGCACTGAACTTTTGGCTAATGAAACTATGAGATGCACCAGAATCAAACAGAATTAATGCAGGTTGATTATAAACTGAAAAGATACTAGTCATGATGGGGGCTCCCTCAGGTAACTCCTCTACAGTAGTGAAGTTGAGCTTCCCTTGCTTGACTTGTACCTTCTGCTTTCTTCCCTTGTCTTGATTTGGTGCTAGCATCTGCCTCTACTAATTTTTGGGCAATTCTTGGCATAGTGGCCCACCTTGCCACAAGTGAAGCACTGGTTCCCATTTCCCTGACGGAACTGCTGCTGCTGCGGAGGCTAATTGTTCCTTGGAGCGGGGGCTGGAAAACGAGTGGGTGTTGGCTGCTACTGCTGAGGTGGCCTGATCACCCATCTGTCTGCCTGCTGCTGAATTCCCCTGCTCTGATTGTGAGAAACAATCCTGAACCTCTGGGTCTGAGCGGAGGGTGTTGCCATTGGTGCCTTCCTCTTCTTCTCTGCTCGGTGAGCTACAATACAATCCTCCTGGGAGATGGCCAGGTTGACCAACTCATTGAAGCTATCAGCCCAGGACAGTGTTGAGGCGCTCACGCAACTTGGTGTTGAGACCCCTATGGAAACAGTCTCTCTTCTTCTCATCGGAATCATTATGGTAACCTGTGTACTGGCACAGGTTGTTGAAGGCCTGAGCATACTGCAAGACCGTACGGGTTCCTTGATTAAGTGCCAGAAATTCATTCAGCTTGCGATCAAGAATTCCAGCTGGGATATGGTGTCCTCTGAAAGTAGTCTTGAATTCCTCCCAAGACACTTCAGGATCAGAAGGTAGCAAAGCACGAAAGTGGTCCCACCAAGTCCGAGCAGATCCTCGAAGCTACTGCGTGGCGAAGCGAGTCTTGGTATCATCAGGGCAGTCTCCCATGAGGAGTGGAAACTTGGACTCCACGACGCGTAGCCATATGTCGGCGTTCAACGGATCCTCTGCCTTGGTGAACAAGGGCGGCTGCATACTCAGGAACTCCTGGTAGGTTGCCACTGCCGGAGGTCGTTGCGGCTGGCCTCCACCATACTGCTGAGGGTGGGGCTAGCGCTGCAAAAGCTGTCGCAAAATCTCGTTCTGCTGGGCCATCAGCTCCTACACTGTGGGGGCTAGAGGAGGTGGCGGGGGAACCTGCTCGTTATGCCCGCGGCGCTGCCTAGCTGCCATCTGAAAACAGAGATTGTTGCCATTGTTATCCCAATTCACAATTTTGAACGATATGCTTTTATCTCATATGGAAAGAAATTGCCATAATCATAATATTAAGTTCGAACGAGGATAACATGGTTACAAACATCCCACAGATCTCAAAAGTTCTCAAGGGTCACATCAATTAGGGGTAAGTACCCGTATGCCTAGTCCAAAATCTGCCATCTCTAAGCTCGCGTAGGTTTCTATCCGCCTAAAGCGTCAAAACGACTGATTAACCCTGAGCGGTGGAAGCAACATTGGATGCGGGTTAAGGGGGCATCGCGGAGGTAGTCACATTGGCACCAGGGGCTGGTCCTAACTCCTTAGGAGCCTCTTCTCCCTCGCTTCTGGCTTCATTGGCCTCCATTTCCAAGTGATGCATGTCTAGGTGGTCATTAGCTTCTTCGAGTTCCCGCTGCACATCATGGAGCTGGTTCTCCAAGACATCAATGGTGTTATCTCGGATCTCCACCTGCTGCTCCAAGGTGGCAATGCGCTAGGCTCAGCCTCTCCACCTATAGGTCCTTCTCCACCAACTCGGAGGACAAGTCGACCATAAAGTCTTCTCGGCTGTCAAGGATGAGCTTTGTGGTTTGAGCGATGTTAGCAAGATGTGCCATAGCGTCGCTCTGCGGGGCCTGAAGGCGGTACAGCGCACTCATGCACTAAATAGTGACTCTCCCAACCAAGTCAGGATACATTGCCCACACATCCTTCACATGGCTCACGCGGTTGCACCACATGGGGTCATCCTTCTTTTCAGCAGGAAAGAGTCCCAGTGGGTGCATCACCATCTCTAGGTGATGGTAGCCACAAAAAGTTGTCAGAGTCTTCATGGCTGCTGCTTCAGTGGTGTCGTCCGTCCTGAATCCAATCGTCTCAGAGTCAAGAGAACGCCAACCCTGGCTGAAGGGGATGTAATACCCAAATTGTAAGAGTAGTGAAACATCCAAGAATTAAGAAATATAAAGGGGCTCTATCGACCACTTGTGTTATTATTCTCATTTTGCATATTTCAAATCATGGAATTATCCTTGGCTACCAATAAGCATACTAAATAAAAGAATGGTGCATCATGTTGGAGTTTAATTGCTTGTGCATTTAATTATAAAAACGATCATAATAAAAAAACAGTAATAATGAAAAGGAGGTTTTGACCTAATTTAAAACATGGAAATTTGGGAAAAGAGAGTATATAAAACATAAATAAACTTTATATTTTCAAATTGGCACTCCTTAAATTCACAATATAATTTGAGCACAAAGTCTGCACAATGTTTGAATGTAAATTTGAATTCAAATTTGGATTTGCAAGTAGAAAAAAAAAGAAAAGAAAAGAAAAGAATAAAACAAACCTAACCTAAGTGGGCCGACCGCGACCCTTCTGGCCCAACCGGCCTTCTCAGCCGTGCAGCCCGACCAAGCCTCCACGAGCGCTTGTTGCGGCTGGACATTGGGGCCCACGCGTCACTTGCTCGTGCTCGCTTACACATGGGCCCCGCAGGTCAGGGTCGTCCCCTCCTCGCGGCGAGGCCGTCTCAACCACTTGCGCGCGGAAATCCTGGAGCTCGATCGGGTCTACCGCGTCGGGGTGATAAGACCTTCCCCTGGGTTCTCCACGGTCCATCATGCGCGGATTGTGAACCGTGTGACCCTCCCTGCTACCTTCTCGCGTGATTATCGCTCCCCAGAACCCCTGTCGTCTTCGTGTTCCTCGCCGCCGCCGTGGGCATCTGCTGACAACTCGAATTGGACCCTAATCGGGGCACCGGGAGATCGTGCGGGTCTCGGTGAAGCCATTCGTGGGCGCAATCGGCCGGTGGTGATCGCAGACCGTGTGAATCCCTCGTCGGAATTGGCAATCAGCCGTGCACCGCGGGCGACTTCATTGGGCTCCCCTCTTCGGTGAGTAAGCTCTACACCGTGTTCGCTCATTCCGTAAGATTGTGCAGCACCCAACATCATAGAGTTTTGGGCGCTAAATCACCGTGCCCGCGCGTCCTGGTCATGGCGCCACCGCGCCAGGATTCTAGCGCCGTCGTAGCTCGGTGGCCATAGGAAGCCGAAGGCGTCCTGGCCATCCATTCTGATTTGGTCGGCCATGTTTAGACGAGCGCGGGGAAATCATTGGAACCGTTAGATGTTAATCCAGCGCCTACAATTAGATCGTGCCCTAGTCGATTCTGGGCCGTTGGATTCCGATCGTATGGTCGAGGGTGAGCGGGAGAGAGTGGCGCGCCTAGATTTAATCTGGCGCGTCTGTTTCGGATCGGGCGACCAGTATTGATCCATACCCCTTCGCGGGTACTATTTGCTAAAGAGCCCTCGGGAAAAATACGAATCAACCCGCCGTCCATGCCTGGGGTTCTCTGAGTCTTAGAAACACTTACACCGAGACCCCTGCTGTTTTCCGTTATGGTGGCCCAGTCCAGTGGGTTAATAAATCAGAGAAATGAATTAGAAAATGAGTTTTTAAAATAAAAACAATACCTAGAATTTGTATAATTCATAGAAAATGCATATGAACTCCAAATTAGTTCATTCCAGTTTCTAAATTTTCATAATATTATTGTCTAACCATTAGTGCCTCTGTTTTGGCATGAAAGACTCATTTAAATTTATCTAATACTTAATCTTGTGTTAAGTAAATAAAAGCTTCAGAAATTCATATCTTAAAATCTGTAACTCCAAAATTAATAATTCCAGTTCCTATGATCTCATTGTAATGTGTAGATTTTTACTGTATATTTCATTTACATGTTTGATGTGATGTTAATTTATGCTATACTATGCATGTATTGTGTTGATGCGAGTAGACGAGCAAGCCACTGTGGAATCTGAGGTTCAGCAAGTAGAGACTGCTGAGCAGGAGCTCGTTGAAGGCAAGTTGTGCCCTTGATCACTTCTTTTACCCATTCATGTTCTTATTATTCATAATGATCTGCATAGGTAATTTTAATGGGACCCAATAGGATACCCTAGATTTTGACTATCTTTATACCTTGTTTCACCCCTGGTTTTACTACTAAAGTCTTGGGTAGTTCATGCTATTGCTTTATGTGGATTTGGGTATAGAGATATTCATCACTCATTGTTATACTTTTTATTATCTATTTTATTCTTTAATGTTCATGTTAAGATCATTATGTTAACTGGGAACATGGAGAACCACCCGGGAAAACAGTGCTACCACAAGGGTTTAATGGGACGCCCTTGGCTGATTAACTAGGAAAAGCTAGTGGAGGGCTACCTTACCCGAAAGGGGCAAGGGCAGTAGGGGAGTGGTCAGTGTAGGGAGGTCCTTGGTTGATTTTGCTGCGGTGGCGGTCAGGCAAGAACCCTGCACTGGAGCTTCCTATAAACTTTAGCGGGTAGTCTGAAGCTAGTGGAACTTTGTAAAGGCCTCGTAGTTGTACCCTGCCTCGCTTCCTTGGTAGAGGTGTATGGGGTCTGATCAACTCCGTGGCAAATGGGTAACATGACTTGTGGGTAAAGATGCGCAACCTCTGCAGAGTGTAAAACTGGTATACTAGCCATGCTCACGGTCATGAGCGGCTCGGACACTCACATGATTAATTTATGGAACTTAAACTTAATTTGTCATCTCATTGCATTTGGGATTATTTTATTATTACTTTTACTTATTATTACTATGGTTTGGTATTTACTTACACTTAGTAACTGCTAATAAAACTTTGACCAACTTCTAAAAGCAATGCTCAGCTTCAGCCTTTATTTCATTGATCAGCCTTACACTGCATGAAGTCCCACCTTTGGTGAGTTCATGCCACATTATTCCCCACAACTTATTGAGCGATGAACATGTGTGAGCTCACTCTTGCTGTCTCACACCCCCCACAGGAGAAGAACAGGTGGTCGAAGAGGAGCCACCTAACACCGAGGCTTTCGACTTGATCTAGGTGGCGTTTCTCAGTTGACATTGGTGCCGACGATCCTTAGTTTGTTTTATGTTTATTCTTTTATTTTGTATTAAGTCTTCCGCTATGTAATAAATACTCTGATGTTTTATGACATTTATCTCTATACACTCTGTTATTATATATGTTGTCTTCTTGGCGCATGTATGAGATGCACCGACTTTGTTACTTAAAACCGGGTGTGACAGAAGTGGTATCAGAGGAAATGTCGACTGTAGGACGAAACTTAGATAGAAATGGACTAAAACCCTTACCTACTTACCTTATTCTGATTCATTCTATGCTTACCTTACTCTAGTTCTTTCTATACTTATCTTGATCCCGTCTCACCTTCTACTGTTCTACCCTGATCATTCTTACCTTTTCTACTCTGAGACAAGATGGATTTCACACCTTGGAATCTCTACCCCTATGACATTTTAAGAGATAGGAGGCCTAAGACCAAATCAAAACTATTTTCTATATTTAAAAATGTTGTTTGATTGTTCTGATGAAAAATGTCTGATTTACTTCTTTGATTGATTGAAGTATTATATATGGACATCTTAGTATGTGCCAGCATGAGGTAATGAATTAGCTATGGTAGGTAAAACATTAATCTGCTTAGCTAATAAATCCCCCAAAGTAACACGATTCGTAATTACTGCCTTGTCTTCTGCTATCTCTTACTATATGTATCTAACTCAGATGGTCAATACCAGGAGGGGTGGTGGAATTGATTTGCCTCCTAATCGACACACTCGAAGGATATATAGATGTTGGGGACTTGTTCTCAAATGCTATAAGTTAAGAACAAGGCAACACAAAAAATGCTAAGCGTTAAAGTCCTTCGTCCTTCGAAGCATTATTTCCCTTGGGATATAATGATTTTTGGACGAAGGTTATGAAGGACATACCTTCATCAACACAACATATAATAATGAAGAAGGAATCATATAAAATATAAAGGATAACGTAAACAATTATGTATAATCATCAACTCATTTTTATATTATCATTATGGAAAAATAGAAATGATATCAAATTACAAATGTACCTTCGGCTTGAAAGAAGGTGTAAGTACAAGCGTGACGCAAAAGTAAAATGCCAAGTCAGCGTGAACAGTATGGGGGCACTGTTCACCTATTTATAGGCTTGGGACACAGCCCATGTAAAATTACACCCATGCCCTTTACATTTGGTAGTGATTCTATAGTAATCCACCGAGGTCTAAATAGCATTTTCATCTTTAAGTCGGTTTCCTTTTCTGCTATCATGCCGAAGCTTTCCTGCTCAGAGCTTTGGCGCTGTATCACCCTTCGTATTCTTCTCTCATTGTGGTACCGATTCGAGTCCGAAGATACCTGTTCACACATTATACTCCAGAAACACTGTTAAATCATATTTTTGAGGACCTTCGGAAGCCGAAGGCCCCCAACAGTAGCCCCTCGCAATATTAATTTGTTAGAATGATAAATTTAGATTACGACATGGACGAAGGCCTTAAGCCGAAGGTCCGAAAAAACACCTTCCCTTTGCTAGAATAGCAACATTCACTGACAAGCAGGGCCCTCCAATTTTCAATGCACTGGGCATATAAATAAGAGCATACCACAAACTTATTTGGTACGCTTTCTTGCCGTCTGCTCTTGCTTACTCAATTTTTAGCTCTTGCGCACCAACTGCTTGGCTTTTTAAGTTTTTAAGCTTCGGCTCTAAAAACAGTTTTTAGCATTTTCGAAGATGTCTGAAGGTAAAAGGGCTGCTGCCGAGATGAAGCTGAGTCTTTCTGAAGAGAAAAACCTAGGGTTTCTTGAAGCAATGTCGAAGACCAATACAGAAAAGATCACCAAAGAGATTTTAGAAGGTTTATCTAAAGATACTGATGACAGCGACAGTTATGATGTGGATAGTGGTGGTGAAGACTCCGAAGATCGCCCTTGGCGACCAAGCCATGCGGTTTTCGGCAAATCAAGTATCAAAGAAAATCATCTTGTCAACATGACGGGAAGATATTTCCGGGACTTGTCCGTTGTGAGGGCCGACGAAGGAGAGAAGACTTGCCCGACCCCTGAGGAAAATGAAGTCGTAGTGTTCCGAAGCTTTTTGAAAGCTGGACTACGATTTCCCCTGAGCAGCTTTGTCGTAGAGGTGCTGAAAATATTTGAAATCTATCTTCACCAACTTACCCCCGAAGCAATTATAAGGATGAATATCTTCGTGTGGGTCGTGAGAAGCCAAGGTCTGGAACCTGATGCGAGTAGTTTCTGCAACATACACGAATTGTTATACGAGACAAAGCCCTGGGGTAAGGAGCAGTATCACAATAATTTCGGCTGCTACAGCTTCGTCGCTCGGTCTGGGTCAAGCTGTCCCGTGCCAACCTTTCGGAAGAAATGGCCTGGCGACTGGATGACAGAATGGTTTTATGTGAAGAATGACCTGAAAACATGGGAAGATATTAAAGGTATAATTATGCGCCCTATTTGGCAATGCTTCGGCCTGCGGAAGCCGAAGGTTGAAATGAATGAAGCTGCCGAAGAATGCCAGAGAGCCTTCGGAGTTATTTGCTCTTTTGTTGGAACGAGGGATTTGGTCCAAGAGCATATTGCCTTCAGGGTATGGCCGCTCGCGGAAAAATGGGAAATGCCGCAAGAGACCATAAAGGAGGCTGACGAAGGTGGACTTATCAGGCTGAAATATACTTTCAAGTTTGGAGATAAATTTGTTGAGCCAGATGATGACTGGCTAAAAAGCATTGAAAATTTAAGTGATGAACTACTTGGGGTTTATTCAAAGGCCGAAGATACTGCATTGTCAGCAGCCTTCGGAGGCCAGAAAAAGAAAAGACTGAACCGAGTGTTTGACGCAATTGGGTTCGTGTACCCCGACTACCACTATCCAGCGCGGGGCCAAAAAAGAAAAAACGCGACTTCTGCACAGGAAACTGCTTCAGCCGCTCCCAGCGAGCCAACGCCAAAGAGACGAAAGGTAAAGGTTCTCACACACCGGCCACGCTACATTGAACCAGCTACAGTGCCTGAATTCACCGGCGAAACCTCTTCGGCCACCAAAATTAAAGAACCAACTTCAGTGCCGAAGATCGAAGAAAAAACTGAAGCACCCTCAGCAAAGAAAGCAGAAAAACCGAGAACTGAAGGAACGAAAATATTGGAAATTTTAAGTCCTTCAACAAGTGTTGAGATAATAAAAAACCAAAAGGGCCCAGCGGTGACCCCGAAAAGAAAAAGAATGGTCAATGTGCTAGATGTTTCTGGAGACAATTAAGTCCTCAAGCACGACTCCGAAGAAGACTGTTGAAACTTCCGAAGCGGAAACTGAAAATCTTTGATACTAAAGCTCCAAAACAACAAACTGAGACTGAAGCTGGGCCTTCCGAACCCACGAGGGTAAAACCCTTGGAAACCGAGGAAGAAAAAATGATGGAGCCAATTCTTGTTGAGGAAATCAGTGTTGTTGCCCCCGAAGCATCCCCCAAAGCCCTTGATTATATTGTTCAACATGCTTCGGGGAAAAAGTTATCAGAAGAAGAAGTTTTTGAAGCTAATCATTATGCCAAAGAATTGAAATATCCGAAGGGGGCACTAGTGTTCAATGGTACAAATGAAGAAGATTTCCTATACTGCCTCCCGGATAACAAAGAATTACTCGTCTGCCGGGAAATGGCCCGAAGCATGGGGTTTCCGAAGCTGGAGGCTGGCCTCTGTGCGATGACGAAGGACGATCTTGCGGACAGCCTTGCGTATAATAGCCTAAAGGTACGAGATCTGCGCATTTGGAAACTTTATGATTTGAAATCTATTGTTTTATTCTTATACTAACTCTTTTACATATAGGGTTTAATACTAAGCAATGCGCTGAGAGCGCAAAAGAATGCCGAAGACGAGAGCTATGAAATTGCTTTCAACAACCTTCGAACAGAGGTGATCAAACTAAGAAACGAAGCCTTGGAAAAGGACAAAATTCTAGTTACATTGGTGGATAAAATAAAGGAGAACGAAGCTGCCTCGAAAGCACAAGCTGTAGCCCAAAAGCACGAGATTGACGATCTTCGGAAGCAATTAGCCCGAGCTAAAGAAGAACGCATACTTGAAGAAACGAAACGAGAACTTAGCGAGCAATGGGCAAATCATTTAGAAGGAACTGTTGAAGAGCTTCGTTCATCCAAGAAAAGATGCTATGACAAATCTATGGAGTGTGTTAAGAAAATGAAAGCTAGCTTCACCAGCGTTGGCGCATTCTCGAGCGAAGAAAACTTTACAAGAGGCAAACCCGAAGGTCCCATTGAATGGATTAATCACGAAGCTGAGGCCTTTGAGGAAATTTTAAATAGTCGCGGAGACATATGCTGCTTTTTCGGGTGCCAGGGGGATTGCCACCATTTTGGAAAGGAAAGGCTGCGAACATGTAAAAATTTTAGCACAATCCGAAACTGCCTTGTCCTTCGAAGATGCTAAAGACCCTTCAGCTGAAGCTAGCATGGTTGGTGGAAAATTTTTCACCGATATCTGGGATAATGGTGGCCAAGAAATGGCCCGAGAAATTATCCAAAAAAGCGAAAAAGGTATCCATGATGCTAGAAAAGTGGCCGAGGCTGCTGAGAAAAGCGCAGAGCCCGAAGGGCAAATAGGTATTAACTAATGGTTTTTAATGTGTTGTAATTTTTGATTTCAAACTTCAGTTCGCCAATTGTAATAGCAATGTAGCCGTATCCTGTCCTCCCTCAGATCCTGCTAAAACGCCTCCGGGCCCTCACCCGAAGGAAGACGATGAAATAAAAAAGATGGCCGAAGCTATCATGGATCAAGTTGTCAATCAACTCCTGAACGAAGCTGCGGAAGTAGTACTTAGGGAAGACTAGGTGCTATTGTAAAAACATCTGAAATGTAATATGTGTAATATCTTGTAACCCTGAATGTAATATACTTGTTTTTTTATGGTTCAATTCTTTACGATGCATGAAATTTTACATGCGTACCGTTTTTGAGTCTTCGACGAAAAAACACCTTCCCTTCTTTTCATGCTTCGTGAAGAAGAATTTTCATTTATCAGAACAATATCCATAGTGTTCTGATGAAGAATGTCCAAGCTTCGTGAAAATATTTTCCGAAGCTACACTCCGAAGATCAATATTGTATCTCCTTGTGACTTAGCATGATTTTCCCTTTTTCAAAGCATTTTTCCTGAAGATCGATATTGTGCCCCCTTCTTGTGCCATATGCAGCATGATGTATTATGCTATGCGAAATGATGTGATGATGTTATGTTATGTAAAATGGTATTTATTCCGAAGATACACGCACATCCCTGCAATAAAACACATAATCTTTTTAAATCAGCGTTGACTTTTCGCTGTAAGCCTCCCTTAGGAGCTTCTTCGCCTTTTTACTTCAGCGGAATCAGCGTTTATTTTTCGCTGTAAGCCTCCCTTAGGAGCTTCTTCGCCTTTTACTTTCGGCGGTATTCGCGTTGACTTTTCGCGCTTCGCCTTTTACTTAGGCGGTATCAGCATTTATTTTTCGCTGTAAGCTCTGCATTCCCTTTGGAACGACTTCTGAGCAGAAAACTTACACTGCGCTCCCTTTGGAACGGCTTTTTGTAACTTCAGCAAACTTACTCTGTGTTCCTTAGAACGACTTTTTATTGCTTCGAAAAATTCATACCGTGCCTTTTAAAATAAATTTTTGATAATTCGAAGGTCCTCCTTGCTATCGCAAATCTTTAAGCTTCAATAACTTAAGCCTGTGGAGAAGATAAATTTTCCTTGTGGCTGACAACGAAACTATTACATGAGATTTAAAAAGTATCCTTTATTACACAGAAAATAAAACTGAATGGAAAAGACTACTATCAATAAATGTGCTTCGATTCTGGCACAGTGCTATTGACTGTGCGAGCTTCGGACTGTTCTCTGAAGTCCCTTTGATGTTGAGCATGTTGGCCCCCTTCTGGCTGCTGGCCTTGTTGCAGCGGTGGTGGAGGCGGAGGCTGTTGCCAGGAAGCTTGAGGTTGACTCGCCGAAGCAACAGAAACTGCAGGGTGATTGCCTACATATTCTGGGATGTAAGGCGAATGATACGAAGCAGTGTGCATAATCTGCTTCGGCTGACCCTGTTGTGTTGCAGCTTCGGCTATCTCCTTTTGCTTCTGGATGGTAACATGGCACATCCTGGTGGTATGGCCCTTGTTTTCACCATAGAACAAGCAAAATGTTCTCCTTGGTTGATCTCCAAATCTTCCGCCGAAGCCCCTGGCGCCTCTGCCTTTTGGAGCTGGCGGCCGGAAGGAGCTTTGTTGTTGCCCCGTGTTGGGGACTTGTTCTCAAGTGCTATGAATTAAGAACAAGGCAACACAAAAAGGTTAATGATTAATGCCCTTCGTCCTTCAGAGCATTATATCCCTTGAGACACAATGATCTTCAGACGAAGGTCATGAAGGACGTACCTTCGACATTACAATATATCTCAATGAAAGGAGAAGCATACAAAGCATGAAAAATAACATGAATAATCATATGTCATCATTGATATCATTTAATCATATAGCGATGAATGTACTTGAACAATATTGAGTCATATTTTTACCTTCGGCTCGACAGAAGGCAAAAAAGCGTGACGCGTGAGTGAATACAAGTCAGCGTGGACAGTACGGGGGTACTGTTCATCTATTTATAGACATAGGACACAGCCTGTGACAAATTACAATTATGCCCCTCATAAAAGTTTACAATCATTGACTCAGACCTTTATGGATTAAAAGGTCATTCTATCTCTATGTCGGTTTGTAATGCCGAAGCTTCATGAAAAGGAACCTTCGGTCACCTCCTGGGGACAACTTCAGCCGAAGCTGCTTCTTCCCGTAAGACCTTCAGGCGCAACGAAGCATGGCCCCAACAGTAGCCCCTTTCGCGGTGCTAGATCGTTTTTCGTAACGAGCTTGATCCGTGAAAAAAGCCTCTCAAGCTTCGGGAAGCCGAAGGTCCAAAAAACACCTTCCCTGAGCTCGTTGCCGAGAAACGATCCAGTTTCCGAGCGCGTGCCAGGCCCACCTTGCAGAGTTACTGTTTGATCTTTGCGGTCCACCGCGCAGCGAGTGCAAGTTACTGCCCGCCTGGTGTAAAAATCCTGGCGCTTCGCCTTCTTACCTGCAGCACTATATAAACAGACGGGTAGGTGTGAAGTTACCACAGCATTCATTGCTATTTGCACTGTTTTGCTGCCAAAATTTTTAACTGTAGCCGAAGCTTGATTCTCAGAATCGAACGAAGGTCTATCTCGAAGTCTGCTTCGTCAGAAAGAAAGGCTTCGGGAGAAAAAGAAAAAAGTATTCAATTTCCCCAAACTCAGAATCAAATGGCCAGAGTGCGATCCACTGCCAGGGTTGAGCGTGAAGGGAACGAAGCTGAAGGTTCGGAGACTGTTCCCATCTCCGAAGCAATGCAACGATCCGGACTGGTAACCGCAGAAGAAACCCCCGCCGCTGAAGCAGACCCGACAACTGCCGAAGGAGAAGAAGAGAACCTTGAAGAAACTGATCCCGAAGATGATTATCGCATTGCCATGCCCAGCAAACCCAGCCACTTAGACTTCGGAAAGTCGACCATTTCAAAGGCTGATCTCTCCAAGATGGTAAAATCTGGTTATTTCAGTGAAAATCAGAAGAAACTACTTCGCTTCGGGGGAGAAGAGACTACCCCGAAGCCAGAGAAGGACGAGATAGTTATTTTCAAGAGCTTTTTAAAGGCTGGGCTGAGATTCCCCCTTCATGGAATTATTGCAGATGTGTTGAAGAAGTTTGGTATTTACTTTCATCAATTGACTCCTAACGCTATCGTTAGGCTTAATGTCTATATCTGGGCCCTCCGAAGCCAGGCTGTGGAACCGTTTGCCGACAGCTTTTGTCGAGTTCATGAGTTACATTACCAAACGAAGGCCAGAAAAGATGGATTACATGATAACTTTGGTTGCTACAATTTTGCCTACCGAAAAACAACAAAGTTTCCTGTTATTAGCTACCGAAGCAAATGGCCGGCAGGCTGGAAATCTGAGTGGTTTTATGTGAAGGTTGACGAAGACGAAGAAAAGTTGGTACAAAGCCCACTTGAATTAATCTTCGGAGAAACAAGGCCGCGATGCCACATGACATTAGAAGGTCCCACCTGGGCTGCACTGGGTGAGTTTGAAATTATTTCAGAGCATATCGGTACCAGGGATCTGGTTCAAGAATTCTTGGCGTTCAGGGTTTTCCCTACTCTAAAAGAATGGGAAATGCCAAAGCTAGCGGGGGAGAAGAAGAAGGGGGAACTTGTCCGGCTTCCTTACCATTTCAAGTTCAAGAAATACTTTAAAAAACCCTGCAAAGAGTGGCTGGACACAGTTGAGGTAATGTGCAATGAAATTCTTGGGAATTATTCGAAAAAAGAAGATCAACTGATGACTGCGGCCTTCGGCACCCGTCCGAAGCGAAGGCTGAACCGAGTGTTTGATGCCCTGGGTTTCGAGTACCCTGATTATGAACGGTTGAACAAGGGTGCTGAGGGCCAAAAAAGAAAAAGAGTGGCCGAAAGTTTGAACAAAAATGAGGAAGGGCCAGCGAAAGAGAAGAAAATTCCAAAGAAGAGAAAAACATCATCTCCAAAGCGAAAATTATCCGACGAAGAGGGGACTCCTGCACCACCCTCTACCAGCGACGTGGAGGAAATCTTAAAGGTAATGACCGAACCCCTGCCCGCGAAGCTAAGTCCATTAGGGCCTCAACTGACGAAGCTTTTTCGAAAGGTGGAGAAGCCGGAAAAAACGAAGATAACCAAAACAAAGAGGCAAAGAATTATTGCAGTGACCGAAGTTATTGACAAGACGCCACCGAGGGCTTCAACTCAGAAAACGCCAGCGGTCGAGTGCACAACAAATGTCGAAGTCGCACCTTCGGAGGTCGCAGGCTACCGAAGCCGCTTCGGCCGAAGATGTGAACTTGGAAACTACAATTGAAGACATCGACAAAATTTTACTAGACATGGCTGCAGAAGAAGCTGCCACTGCTGCTGAAAAAACCATGGCCACAGTGCCTGGAAAGGGAAAGGAAATAACCGAAGATACTTCGGAGGACGAAGCCTACTTATTTCAAAATTTAATTGGGCAAGAACTGTCGAAGGCCGAAATAGAAGAGCTTAAGGACTATGCCAAATCTTGCGGATACAAACCAGGAGCTCTTCTATTCGGCGGCATTGAGGATGAGAAATTGGGCTGCATCCGGGACCAAACTGGGGCTAAGGTCATCGGTACTCTATCGAAGAGTATCGGTTTTCCGAAGCTAGAAACAGATATCAGCCGCTATCGACGACAACATATCGTCGGCAGCTTATTTTATTCCAATTTCAAGGTAAACAACTTTTCTCTGAGTTATATTGTTTTCAATAATGGAAATATTCCTAACGAAGATTGCTTGTGTGCAGAGCATGCTACTAAGCAAAGCTTTGAAGATGCAGCAAGATCTAGAGGACAAGAAACACGAAAGCTATAATCGAAAATCTAGAGAGCAAGATAAAAGAGCAATCAGCTATTATTGAAAAGAAAGACTTTGAACTCCAAACAACTGAAGGCTTGCTGGCAGAGACTGAAGCTAAAGTATCAGAATTGAATTCGAAGCTTCTCTGTCAATCAAAACAATTTGAACAAGAGAAGCTAGAGCTTAATTCGAAACTTGAAGCCGAAGTCGAAACCAACTCAGACTTGAAGAAATCATTAACAAGCCTTCAAGACAAATGCTTGAAATTTAGTAACAACTGTATTCAACAATTAAAGAAGATCTTTTACTCATTTGGAGCCAGCAGTGGAAAGTTCAACCCTGAAGCTGAAAATTTGCCAAGAGCCTTCGAACATATTGAAGCTGAAATTGATGAGCTGGACGAAGTTATAGCCGGGCACGGTGACTTCTGTGCCTGGGTAGCTTCTCGGGGCACAGCTGCAGCGTTCCTGAAGGCCGGCTGTGAGCATGGAAAAATCGTCAACAGGCCGAATTTCACTCTGTCTCCATCAATTTTAGACGATATTCCTGACCTCGCCCGAAGCATCTCAAACAGATTTATAAAAATGATATGGACAAAAGGCGGGCGAGAGAAGGCTGGGGACGAAGCTCGAAGTCATCTTGAACCAGTAAGAAATCATACCTTGTGCTTACCTTCTCCTTCACACTTGATTTTTACTCACAATACCTTGATTCATGTAGGATGACGAAGCTGAAGGTGATGCTTAAAGAATATGCCGCCGAAGCGGAAGCCTGACGAAGATTAGTAGGAGTAGACTAGAAAAACTCAAGAGACTTTCGTAACAACTTTTGTAAATACAGCTAAACTAGTTCTTACTGAACTTTGTTCATACCTTGTAATATATCCTTACCCTTCCATTGAGGTGCTTTGATGTGGACGAAAGTAATATTTTGAGCTGAAAGCGAAAAAAAAAACCTTCCCTTCTTTTCGTACACAACGAAGCATAAAAGACCGCTTCTTCTTTTTTGCCGAAACCTCTCTTTTTTATACACAACGAAGCATAAAAGACCGCTTCTTGCCGAAACAACCACGTATGCCATGAATGAATGTTTATGAATGCGAATGCTATGATGCCATGTGATGTGGGAATGAATGTCCAAACACATGTCCGAAGCCATACCCTCAGCCATTATTTCCTTAGAAACAACCACACATTAGCTCTGCATTCCCTTAGGAACGTCTTTTGAGCTTCTTCGCCTTTTACTTTCGGCGGAATCAGCTGTTGACTTTTCGCTGTAAGCTCTGCATTCCCTTAGGAACGTCTTTTGAGCTTCTTCGCCTTTTACTTTCGACGGAATCAGCGTTGACTTTTCGTTGTAAGCTCTGCATTCCCTTAGGAACGTCTTTTGAGCTTCTTCGCTTTTTCAGTTTCGGCACTCGATGGTGCGTTCTCAGCTTTTACATTTACATCCTTTGGGGGATTTAGCTCTTATAAAACTAAAAAGGAAATTACATATGATGGCCCCATTAAAAACCTTTCTCCCCCTTTTAGAAAGGAAAAGGGTGCCATGAAAAAGAAAAGAAAAAACATAAAAAGTTACATCAAGTTAAACATAATATCGCCGAAGCTCATCCGCATTCCAAGATCTTGGAATGTCGTTGCCGTCCATGTCCTTCAATCTGTACGATCCAGGCCTTGACGAAGATGCTACTAAGAAAGGTCCTTCCCATTTCAACTGTAATTTGCCCACTGTGTCTGGGTTGGCCACTCTCCGAAGCACCAAGTGTCCTGGCTCAATATTTTTTAGCCGGACCTTTCTATCTCGCCATTTGACTGTTTCAGCCTGGTATTTATTGATATTCTCCACAGCTTGAAGCCTGATCCCTTCTAAAGCATCTTTTTCCACAAAACAGGCATCTTCAGGACCTGGTTCTGCCGAAGCTACTACTCTTATTGATCCAGCTTTAGCTTCTTCCGGAGTTATTGCTTCGTCACCGAACAATAACTTGAATGGAGTGAAGCCTGTAGACCTTGATGTTGTTGTATTGTGGCTCCACACCACTTTGGTTAACTGATCTGGCCACTTTCCCCTGGGTTGATTGAAGATTAACTTCATTATTCCTGTCATTATAATGCCGTTGGCCCTTTCAACGAGCCCATTCGACTCCGGATGCCTGACTGATGCAAAATGGATCTTCGTTCCAATTTGATCACAGAAATTTCTGAAAGCTTCGGAGTCGAACTGCGTTCCATTATCTACAGTGATGGCCTTCGGTACCCCGAAGCGACAGACAATATTCTGCCAGAAAAACTTTTGGACAGTGGCCGAAGTTATTGTGGCTAATGGCTTCGCCTCAATCCATTTAGAAAAATACTCCACAGCCACTATAACATATTTTAGATTCCCTTGAGCCGGTGGTAATGGACCTAACAAGTCAAGGCCCCACCTTTGCAATGGCCAGACGGGTTGTATCAGCTGTGTCAAAGACGAAGGTTGCTTTTGATCTCTTGCACATTTCTGACAACCTTCACACTTTTGAACTAACTCCGCTGCATCCGAAGCTGCCTTCGGCCAATAAAACCCTTGGCGGAAAACTTTTCCAAGTAACGGCCTAGATCCGATGTGGGATCCACACAGGCCTGCATGTATTTCTTTCATCAACTCTATACCTTCGGTTCTAGATAAGCACTTGAGCAGCGGAGCGCAAACTCCATGTTTGTATAACTCCCCTTCTATCATGACATACGGACGAGCTCTTGCCTCTATCCTTTTATTATAAGCTTCGTCATCTGAAAGGAACTTACCCTGAAGGTAAGAGATGATTTCAGTTCTCCAATCTTCGCTGTAAACAGGAGATATGTTGAGGACTGCTCTTTCAAGAAGCTCCACTGAAGGTGCCTTTATTGTTTCGAAGAACACATCCGAAGGTAACGGCAGCCCCTGTGCTGCAGACTTGGCTAGCAAATCAGCATGCTCATTTTGTCCTCGAGGGATATTCTTGACAGAAAATCCTTCGAAGGAGGCTTCGATCCTTCGGACCGTGTCTAGATATTTTTCAAGCTTCGGATCTTTAGCCTTGCAACTTTTGTCAATATGACCCGAAACAACCTGGGAATCAGTTTTAAGAATCGCCCTTCTGATTCCCATTGCCTTTAATTTCCGAAGGCCCAGGAGCAGGGCTTCGTACTCAGTAATATTGTTTGTACAGCTGAAGTCAAGTCTTGCTGCATAACAAGTTTTAACCTTGGAATGGTGAGACCAACACAGCAGCTGCACCTGCTCCGAAGGTTCCCCAAGAGCCATCACAAAACACTGTCCACACTTCGGCATCTTTATTTGCTTCTTCATCCTGAGCCCCTGGCGTCCAGTCAGCAATGAAATCTGCCAATGCTTGAGACTGGATCGAGGATCTATGCACATAATCAATGTAAAATTCATTGAGCTCTGCAGCCCATTTTCCAATCCGTCCAGTAGCTTCTCTATTTCTCATGATATCCTTCAACGGCTGCGAAGAAGGAACAATAATATTGTATGCCTGAAAATAATGCCGAAGCTTCCTGGATGCCATTAAAACAGCATATAATACCTTCTCCAGCTCCGTATAATTTTTCTTTGATACACTAAGGACTTCAGATACAAAATATACTGGAACCTGCTTCTTGATTTGTCCATCAAGCTTCTCCTGGACAAGTGCTGCACTTACTGCAGAGTGCGAAGCTGCCACATATAACAACAAAGGAGCCCCTGGCGTTGGTGGAGTTAATGTTGTTAGATCTATCAAGTATTGCTTCAGCTCTTCGAAGGCTTTTTGTTGACTTGGGCCCCATTGAAAGACTTCAGCTGACTTCAGCACCTCGAAGAATGGTAAATTTCTTTCTGCTGATCTGGATATGAATCTGTTGAGAGATGCCAGCCTTCCTGTCAATCTTTGGGCCCCCTTTCTTGTAGTTGGTGGCTCCATTCGAAGTATAGCTTCGATTTTATTTGGATTAGCTTCAATTCCCTTTGTTGAAACCAAGCATCCAAGAAATTTCCCCTTCTTTACTCCGAAGACACATTTTTCTGGATTCAGCTTCAAACCAGCTTGTCTGAAATTGGCGACGGTCTCCTGCAAATCAGCAATATGATTTTCCTGCTTCGTGCTTTTTACAATGATGTCATCGACATAAGTCAACACATTTCTGCCTATCTGAGACTGGAGGACCTTCGCAGTCATTCTGCTGAAACTCCCTCCAGCATTTTTGAGCCCCTCAGGCATCCGAAGATAGCAATATGTGCCACTTGGGGTTATGAAGCTAGTCTTCGGCTCATCTTCCTTCTTCATCCAGATTTGATGATAGCCTGAGTAGCAGTCTAGGAGACTCATGAGCTCTGAAGAAGCTGCTGCATCGACTAAAGAGTCTATCCTTGGCAGCGGGAATTCGTCCTTCGGACAAGCCTTGTTGAGATCTGTAAAATCGATACACATTCTCCACTTGCCATTGGCCTTCTTCACCATAACAGTGTTAGCTAGCCACTCTGGATACTTTACTTCTCTGATAACTCCTGCACTGAGGAGTCTTTTTACTTCATTGCGAGCCCCTTCGGCCTTGTCATCAGACATTTTCCGAAGCCTCTGCTTTCGGGGTCTGAAGGATGGGTCAACATTGAGCGAATGTTCAATAACATCCCGATTTACTCCATAGAGATCATTAGCTGACCATGCAAAAACATCTTTGTTGTTGAACAAAAACCTTATCAAGGTTTTCTCCTGGTCTTCAGATAATTGCGAGCCCAACAGCACTTTCTGCTCTGCTATGTCCTCACACAATAGCATGGGCTTCGGCTGATCTGCTGAAGCTGCTTTCTCCCTTATGAATTTGTACTGTTCACAAGCTTCAGCTCCATCTATGTTATGAATTGCTTTGGAGTCAGTCCAGCTTCCTTCGGCCCTTCTAGCAGCTTCCTGGCTTCCATGAATAGCAATAGGCCCTTGGTCCGAAGGTATCTTCATGCAGAGATAAGCTGGGTGAAGAATTGCTTCAAAGGCATTGAGAGTACCGCGACCAATGATAGCATTGTAAGGATACTCCATGTCAACAATATCAAACACAATTTGCTCAGTCCTTGTGTTATTAACAAATCCGAAGGTTACTGGCATGGTAATCTTCCCAAGTGCTGCAATCTGCCGTCCTCCGAAGCCACAAAGAGGGTGCGTAGCATCATGGACCTTGTCTTCGGGCTCTTGCATTTGTCTGAAGGCCTTAGCAAATATAATATCTGTGACACCCCAGGTGTCAGTTTCGTGTTACGACGGGAGATTAATCCTAATCTCGGATGCTCAGTAAAAATTTCTATTTCTCGATCGTGCCTATCTCTGTTTATCAGGCTTTCTCTCGGAAGTTCACCGAATTCAGAGTTAATCGATCGCGAGAAACAACCAATTTCGGAGCGTGTTAAAACTTTTAATTCTCGGAACTCATGCAGACTCGAGGATCGTTCTCGAATTTTAAATCTCATCTGATGCTCTTTAAATCAAACTCTCGACGACTATTATCTGATTTGAGCCCGAGTCTAATTCCTCGAACCCCGATCGATGTCCGGCTATTTTAATCCGACTCCGTACTCTCAAACGGAATACTCAATATATCGTCCTCTAATTAATTCCTACTCGACTCGGCCAAATATCTCATGTCCGAGCCGAATTCAAAACCCCGTATCGACTGTGATTTTAAAATGTCACGATCCGAATTCTCCGGCTAAAAATCCGAAAGCTGGTCGTATCCCGAGGCATTTTATTTTCGAATCACGCATAGGGAAATTATTTCCGAGAGAATCCAAATCAGACTCTCGACTGAAATTAATCGCTCATTCGCCCGATCGTCCGAACTCTAATTCACTCTGTTTTGCGTACCGACGAAATCAGCAGGAACATTTTTATTCGGGAAAATATTTTAGCGCGACCGAATTGGGATTTTGGGCCAAGCCCATTCCAGCCCAGCCCATTTGGCCCACTAAGGAAACCCTAACCCTAGCCTTCCTCTATAAATAAGGGGTGCTCCTTCCTTGCACTTGGCCATTTTTGCATTCCCACCCCTACACTTCCCACAGCCGCCAGCCACTTTTTCTTCCCCACGAAGCAAGCAGGGAGCCTTCTTCTCCCATGGAGCTCGGCACCTCCAGCAGCAAGGGTGGAATCCCATGGCGTCCGGGTTCCCTGCAGCCTCCCTCCTCTCCATTCACAGGCGCATGGAGCAGGAGCGACTCCATCTCCCTGGCTCCTCGGACACCAAAGCTCCAGGGCCGCGCCTTCTCCATGGCCGCCCAACATCCTTGACGGTCGAGCTCCCTTGCTTCATCTTCTGTTTCCTGCTCGGCCCTCCCTGTGTAGCGCCCCAATGCTCCATAGCACTCGGCCTCCATCAGGCTGTGAGATCCCCCACCTCTGTTCGGCCTCTGCCATCTCTGCCATGGCTGCGTTGGTGACCTGTTCTTCCATCGTTGGCAGAGATCACGATCAGTCCTGCAGGTGAGCTCGCCCCAAGGCGCTCGTGCTCTCCCTCCCCTGTTGCTGCTCGCCCTTCCTCCCTCTCTCTGCTGTACATGGCGCCGGGCAGCAGCTCCACTTTCCCTGACCGCGCCCTGCTCCGAGCTCCGCCTTGTGCTCTGCTGCAGCTGCGCCGTCCAACCTCGCCAGGCCACACGCCATAGCTCTGATCCGAGCTCGTCCCTTCACTGCTCCTCATGCCATCGCTGCTTTTCCCCATGGCCGGCGCGCGCCCTTGCTGCGTTTCTCCCTGCGGCATCTCCTCTCGGCTTCCTCTCTGCAGTAGAGGGCGCAGGGACATGCTCGACGTTTTTAGTGCCCAGCCATGGTGGAAGTCGTTGAGCCCCCTCTATTTGGTTTCGGGTTGCAGCAGCAGTCTCGACATCGTCGCGCATCGAGCTCCGCCGCCGATCTGCGCAGCCCCTATTTGGTTGTCGTTCTGCCTCCGTCGACCTCCTCCGTGCACGTGCAACAGCAGCCGCTGCCCCTTCGCGTCGAGTGTGCCGACACGAACCTACGCAGTTCTGACGCGATGTTGTCAAACTCCGGTAAAACCCCATCGTCCTCGCTGCAACTTGTGTTTTTTTAGCGCTCCATGAAATGACCAAAACCATACACTGTCATATTCTTGCAGCCCCTTGCGTCGTCATGCCTCACGCATCGCTCGTCGGCGAAGAGCCCAAACTAATGGCATGCCCGCGCGACATGAGTCGGCCAGGTTGTTCGCCTTGAATGATTGCGATTTGTTTTATTTACATATTCGGTCGATGATGTGCCTGCGTGTTTATATGTGTGTGAAAATATGTTTGTATGAATGGACGCGTGTAGGGAAGAAAATGAAATAGAAAAGAACTCGGGTATTTTATTTTGATAGGAAAATATGCGATGCGTTGTCTGATGTGAAAACTAAGTTACAAAATGTGGATTTTGTTTTGGGAAATGCATCGATATGTGTTTATGTAAAAAAATGTATTTGTTTTAAGCAATGTGATGGGATTCGTAATTTTAGAGGGGATATATTTATTGATGTGACGAGTAGTTTAGAGAATGCTAGTTTGCGTGGAGAATGTATCGTTAAGACATGAGTGTCGGAGTTCATTTATATTAGTGGTCGCACCACATTGATTGAAGTGTCTCGAGTGCACGCCATAATATGGTTGTATGCGAGACAGGAAAATATAAGGTGTGCTCGATAGGAATGTTCGGTCGTTGTAAGTGGAATTTGTCTTTGCTTGATTAGAGAGGTGGTGACATACCGAAGTAGTCATCACTTACTCTATGTTTATAAGTCGAGTAAAAATGCGGGATACTAGTGGTCCGCTAGGCAGACGATGTTCCAAATAAATGCATCCATCGATGTGGTAGTGGTCGTGCGTGATTTATGGTTAGTGAATAGTTGAATTACGAGTTATGCGAGAATCATGTTAGAAACTAATGTGCGGTGTGTAACTGTGCTCGGATGGTAAACCATAGGTCGGTAGGTATTATTGGTGTCGTTGGCAAATGGGGATGATTCTTGATGTGCGATAAAATTGGAAAGGCAAAGAACAGGGGTAGTGTGTCGATCCAGTTAACCGATAGGTTCCGTGAACACGCTTGTGATGCTTTTATATGCATGATAAGATTGATGCCTTGTCGTCGTAGTCTCGGGGAATTTTTGGAAATGTGTTGGTGCTTTACTAATGGGGGTTGTATGTACTTGTGATGTATTACAATAGCAATGTGTCGTGCGAGTATCCACAAATGGTGAGAGGTGGTGTATGTTGATAATTGGGAAATAGACACGTCATTAGCCAACACATGCTGAGTAAGAGTCAATGGCGTAAGTGATTGTGAAATATACATGTAGTGTCTCGGACTGCGATAATAATAGGCAAGCCGACGTGTATGACGTATAGTGGCCTATATTGTTGCTCTAGTTAGCCGAATTGTTAGATGACTTAGTTAAGCTCGTAGTCGCGATGAATTGCTTGTTATGGTCTAAGTGTGTATGGTTATGGTCGTGAATGAAAAGTATTAGTGCTCATGTGATGTCTGAGTTAAATTGCAAACTATTGGTGAAAAGCGCTTCGATGTTGATTTTCGTGGAGAACGCGTGGTTAATTGAGTATGGTAAATCTAGCGCACAAAATGACTTGGATAAAATTTATGAGTCAACTTGATGGTCCCAATTTGACTAATTTAACTCCAATCAACAGTGAAGTGTTAGAATAATTTAAGTCTCTAGAACACGACTAATTCTTGAATTACATAGAAGCTGAAATTTATTGACTGCTGTTTTGGACTGCACGCGTTGTTTTTGTCGTGCTGTATGTTTGATGAACTAAATTGTGTTTTCTGTGGATATGTGCTATAGAAAAGTTGTAGATAACCTGATTATCTTGCCTGTACAAAAATTTGACAGCCATAAACCTGATCGTTTAGGAGTTGTGTTTTTCGCAAGCCCAGCATCTGAATTTGTCGAATTTCAGAACAGATTTCAGAAACTGTATTGTTTGCTTAAGTTAATGTTGAAATCAGTTATTGGTGTTCACAATAAAGTTGTAGACAACTCTCTTATCTTACTTGTGTTAAAATTTGACAGCCATAGGTCTAACAGTTTAGGAGTTATGCTTGTTGCAAATTCAGTAACTGAATCTGTCTAAATTCTGTACAGATTTCAGAAACTGTATTGTTTGCTTAAGTTAATGTTAGAATCAGTCCTTGTCGATTATAAGAAAGTTGTAGAGGCTTTTCTGATCTTGCTTGTGTTAAAATTTCGTAACCATAGGACTGATAGTTTAAGAGTTATGAATTTTACAAACTGCTTGCTGTGTTCTGTCCACTGACAGAACAGATTTCAAAAACTGTAATATTTGATTTAGTTAAATCTGGAATCACTTCTTGGTGATTATAAAAGTTGTGTAGTACTTTTGCTAAGCTTTTCAAAAAGTCTTGGATCACTATTTTTGGTGGTCTGAAGATTAAGTTATGGATGTTTGAAGTCTGAAGACTGAATCTGTCCAGTTCTGGACAGCAAAGCCTTCTAGTGTATTTTATCCTTAGTTAAATATTGAATCACCTTGAGATGTTTATAAATGATATGTAGACAATTTTATTACCTTTCCAGAAAGTCTAGGATCAACTTGTTTGGATGTCTGAATCTCTAGTTGTGAATTTTTGAAGTTGCAAGTCTGAATCTGTTCAAATCTGGACAGTGCTGCTGTAATTACACTTTTTGACCTTGCTAACAGCTGAATCCTGTAGAGGTAAAAATACCAAAGTTGTAGTTCACTTTTTAAGCTTTCCAGAAAGTCTTAGTTGGCTATTTTTGGATTAATATTTGAAGAGTTATGATTAAAACTAGCAACTGCTGTATTGCTGTCCAAAAATTCTGCTAGTGCGCTTTTGATTGTTTAGTTCCCCCTTGTCGCTAAAAATGTGTGATTTGCTCTTAAGTAATGTAGACTTGCCATAGTTAAGCTTAATAATGAATGTGTGTACTGTTTTATAAGTTCCTTTCTCTAGTGATTGCGATATAGGAGTTTCATAGACATTGATGCATCGGTCCTCTGTTAAACTTGTGTTGGATACTTTTGTGTGATAAATAGAAGAACTAAGGAAAAGCCATAGCAAGTTAAATAAATGCATGTACTTGTAATGTCGTAGTTGTGTTGTGTAAATGTACAATTGTGGTCGTCTTGTTAATGGTATTAATGATGAACGTTGATAACGTACGAATAACTAGTGTTTGCGTATAGTTGTTGCAGCGTCTTACTAATAAATGTTTAGTTCGCCACTGTGTCTTGGTATATTTTGTGCTATTTTTGTGCTACTTTCATTTTATTCATACATATGCATCTTGCACCTCATATAGGACCGAGAGATGATGATCGAGCCAGTGATGTGGTGCCGACCACAAGATGCAATGGTGGACGACCTAAAGACTGATGGACTTAACCAGTGGATGCTCGCCAAGCGAGCACCTCCCTCCCCCAGCAAACACTAAGTGTTAAAATTAAAGGCAAGCCCCGGTTTTATGCATAACCTGTTATTTATGCTATTTTACTACACTTAATGATTGTAGGATTGTTTGTGCACTTAAGTGTAGGAGTTGTTTGAAACCCTAGTTGCATGATCTCAGGAACCCCATTGAGATGAATACTAGTATGCTAAGACGAGTAGCTGCTTTATTAAGTAGGATCTCGGTAGAAGTCGAGTGATTTTTCTAGCACTCGCGCGAGGTCAGGATTTGGTTGTATCCACTTTGATAACAGAATGGTGATGGTCTGTGGACACGGTCCATGGGGACGCGTGGTCTACGAGATGAAAAATTGGAATAAGGATTAACGTGCGGATACCTGTGTCAAGCGTTTGAACGTACTAAACACATACCGAGAAATATGGTAAATCGGTAAGCCTAGTACCTGAGTGAACCTGGCAGTGGACATACCCCCTCATGCGACCTGAGACGTAGTCTCCCATTCCGGTTATGGTGGGTACAAGTGCGGTCACTGCACGACGGCCAGTCGGGGTCAGTGAGGCATTGTACGCCAAGGCGGTGAGACCTGATCTGCTGACGGGGAATCGATGGGGACGGTTGATGTGTGTGGGGACGGAGTGCCTCGCCACGTCGTGTGTTTAGGTTTACCTTGCAAGGATAAAAAAACTCGATTCGAATCGTCTGCTTCTCGCAGCTAATGAGACTGCTTGATCCATTGTACTGCATTGAGTAATAAGTGGAAATGAGGTGACTGGCAAAAGATGTGGATTGATAAAATGTTTGATACCATGTATGACTAGCTAGGTACACATCTAGTTAAAAGGATCATACTAAAACATGAAAAGCTAAAACTTGATTTTTAGACTCAGCTAGTGCTTTTGGCAACCAAACCCCACAGCCAAACAGCTGCATGTCTAGAGGTAGAGGAGTATAGACTCCTCACACCGGGTAAGTCTAGCTGAGTATTAGTATACTCAGCCTTGCTTGTGGCACAATTTTTGCAGGTACCTCCTTGCTTTAGTTGATGGTGTGACTTGGCCTTCATCCCCGCCACCGGGATAGATGGTCGAGTGGGTTACTGCTTCCGCAGGAGAGGACCAGGAGGAGTAGCGTGGCCAGGCTTCGCCATGTTACTCGGTTTTCTCCGTTAGTTATTTTCGCTGCATTAAAATTTATGATTATCATTTCTGAAACTCCGATAATGTAATCACTATTGATACTTAATGAATTTGTGGTATTATGTTTTATTGTATTTCTCTGTGCCTCACCTTCGAGTGAGCTAGTGGTATTCGATCCTGGATAAGTGGCTTTATCGGACTAGATCCGAGGGACTGACGGGTTATTCCTGTTTAAGTGTGTTGCTGCCCTTAAGGGTGCGACTTGGGCACTTAAGCTGGAATAATTCGGGCGGTTCCGCCACAATATCAGCTGCACTGCCTGTATCAACTAAGACATTGTGGACCAGAAATCCTTTGATCACACAAGAGATAACCATGGCATCATTGTGAGGATAATCCTTAAGTTGAAGGTCTTCCTGGGAGAAAGTGATTGGAATATGGGACCATTTTGACTTGATGAAGGGTCCCTGTACTCCAACATGTTGCACCCTTCTCTGAGCCTCCTTCTTCTGCTTCTTGTTAGCCGGCTCTAAGCAAGAACCGCCTGTTATCGGGAGCACCAGCTTCGAAGTCGAAGCATCTTCAGCTTGATTGTTGAACGAAGCCATCAGCTCAGAAAAGTGGAAGTGAGTTCACCGGAGGTGGGCGCCAATGTTGGGGACTTGTTCTCAAGTGCTATGAATTAAGAACAAGGCAACACAAAAAGGTTAATGATTAATGCCCTTCGTCCTTCAGAGCATTATATCCCTTGAGACACAATGATCTTCAGACGAAGGTCATGAAGGACGTACCTTCGACATTACAATATATCTCAATGAAAGGAGAAGCATACAAAGCATGAAAAATAACATGAATAATCATATGTCATCGTTGATATCATTTAATCATATAGCGATGAATGTACTTGAACAATATTGAGTCATATTTTTACCTTCGGCTCGACAGAAGGCAAAAAAGCGTGACGCGTGAGTGAATACAAGTCAGCGTGGACAGTACGGGGGTACTGTTCATCTATTTATAGACATAGGACACAGCCTGTGACAAATTACAATTATGCCCCTCATAAAAGTTTACAATCATTGACTCAGACCTTTATGGATTAAAAGGTCATTCTATCTCTATGTCGGTTTGTAATGCCGAAGCTTCATGAAAAGGAACCTTCGGTCACCTCCTGGGGACAACTTCAGCCGAAGCTGCTTCTTCCCGTAAGACCTTCGGCGCAAGGAAGCATGGTCCCAACACCCCGAAGCCTGTGAGGAGCACTGTGGCCTTTGCTGCTGACTCCCCTTATCATCATTTTGAGTAGAGTTGTGAATTGACCTGACGTGCCTCGGATAAAATCTTCCTCCGAAGCCCCTGGTCATTTCGGAAAACCTGAAAGCTTCCTCCCTTCTTTGACGAAAATCATTGTCGGCCCGAATATACTCGTCCATCTTCTGGAGCAGCTTCTCCAAAGTTTGAGGAGGTTTCCTAGCAAAGTACTGAGCTGAAGGTCCTGGCCGAAGTCCCTTGATCATGGCCTCAATTACAATTTCGTTGGGCACTGTTGGCGCCTATGCCCTCAAACGTAAGAACCTCCAGACATACGCCTGAAGGTATTCTTCGTGATCCTGGGTGCACTGGAATAGAGCTTGAGCAGTGACCGACTTCGTCTGAAACCCTTGGAAGCTGGTCAACAACATGTCCTTCAGCTTTTGCCATGAAGTGATCGTTCCTGGTCGAAGGGAGGAATACCAGGTTTGAGCAACACTCCTGACAGCCATAACAAAAGATTTTGCCATGACTGCAGTATTGCCACCATACGAAGATACTGTTGCTTCGTAGCTCATCAAAAACTGCTTCGGGTCTGAATGGCCGTCGAACATGGGAAGCTGGGGCGGCTTGTAGGACGAAGGCCAAGGTGTAGCCTGCAGCTCAGCGGACAGAGGAGAAGCATCATCAAAAGCAAAATTTCCATGGTGGAAATTCTCATACCAGTCATCTTCGTTGAAGAAACCCTCCTGATGAAGATCCTTGTGCTGAGGCCTTCGGTTCTGCTCATCTTGAGTAAGATGACGAACTTCTTCAGAGGCTTCGTCTATCTGCCTTTGCAGTTCTGCTAGCCTGGCCATCTTTTTCTTCTTCCTCTGCACCTGTTGATGAAGCATCTCCATGTCTCTGATTTCTTGGTCTAGCTCATCCTCTTGCGGTGTCGGGCTGACAGCCTTCCTCTTCTGGCTTCGGGCCTCCCGAAGAGAGAGAGTCTCCTGATTGGGGTCCAGCGGTTGCAGAACTGCAGCCCCAGTTGCTGAAGCTTTCTTCGGCGCCATAGCGAAGGTTTATGATTGCCGAAGATGTTCAAAACTCAGAGTGGAAGTGAGTTCACCGGAGGTGGGCGCCAATGTTGGGGACTTGTTCTCAAATGCTATAAGTTAAGAACAAGGCAACACAAAAAATGCTAAGCGTTAAAGTCCTTCGTCCTTCGAAGCATTATTTCCCTTGGGATATAATAATTTTTGGACGAAGGTTATGAAGGACATACCTTCATCAACACAACATATAATAATGAAGAAGGAATCATATAAAATATAAAGGATAACGTAAACAATTATGTATAATCATCAACTCATTTTTATATTATCATTATGGAAAAATAGAAATGATATCAAATTACAAATGTACCTTCGGCTTGAAAGAAGGTGTAAGTACAAGCGTGACGCAAAAGTAAAATGCCAAGTCAGCGTGAACAGTACGGGGCCACTGTTCACCTATTTATAGGCTTGGGACACAGCCCATGTAAAATTACACCCATGCCCTTTACATTTGGTAGTGATTCTATAGTAATCCACCGAGGTCTAAATAGCATTTTCATCTTTAAGTCGGTTTCCTTTTCTGCTATCATGCCGAAGCTTTCCTGCTCAGAGCTTCGGCGCTGTATCACCCTTCGTATTCTTCTCTCACTGTGGTACCGATTCGAGTCCGAAGATACCTGTTCACACATTATACTCCAGAAACACTGTTAAATCATATTTTTGAGGACCTTCGGAAGCCGAAGGCCCCCAACAATAGACAACCTCAGCCACAGCCAGCAGAGATGAATCCTCCTAATCCTCCACCAGGCGGAGTGGATCCACTGATTGCAGCTCAGATGGCGGTGATGCAGCAAATGGCGGACACTATGGCTGATATGCGTGCCCAGATGCAGCAGGAACGCCAGGAGATGCGTCAAGAAAGAGAAGATATACGCCAGGAGTTGTGCCAGGAGAGAGAGGAGATACACCAGGAGAGAAGGGCGCAACAACAGCAGCTGCAACAACAACTTCAACAACAGCAACAAGTGCCACTGCCTCCACCACCACCACCAGTTCCACTTCGTGATAAGCACCAGGAGTTTATGAGTCATAAGCCACCAACCTTCGCCAGCTCGCCAGATCCACTAGATGCAGATGATTGGCTGAAAGCGATTGAGAAGATGCTCAACATTGCCCAATGCTCAGACAGGGAGAAAGTTCTTTATGCCTCAGGTCGTCTGACAGGTCCTGCTGCTGACTGGTGGGATTCATATACTGCTGCCCATGATGCTGCTGATACTATTACTTGGGCAGAGTTCAGTACACAATTCAGGAACTACCATATTCCAGCTGGTATGATAAAGATCAAGAAGAAGGAGTTTCTGTCATTAAAGCAAGGCAACATGACGGTCAACGAGTACCGCGACAAGTTTATCCAGTTATCCAGATATGCCCCGGATGAAGTTGCTGAAGATGAGAGGAAGCAGGAGCATTTTATTGAAGGACTTAATGGACCACTGCAGTATGCTCTAGTGGCGCATACATTTCCATCATTTTAGAGGCTACTTGATAAGGCGCTAGCTATTGAGCACAAGCGTGTTCAGCTGGGAGATTTCAAGAGAAAGGCTATATCTCAAGGACAAGGAAGCAGCAGTGCTCGTCCTCGCTACAGTTCACCCCAGGGTACACCAGTTCGCACTGGCGGAGGCTAGCGCCCAGTTCAGCAATCACCACTGAGGACTCCACCTCCTCGACAGGCTACCCCCACTAGCACCCCGACGAAGTTTTCAGGACAGAGTCCAGGCACTACTTGTTTCAAGTGTGGGAAGACTGGTCATTATGCAAACGTCTGCCCACAGAGGATTGCTACTACTCCAGTTCAGAATAGGCAGCAAACTCCAGGACCTGGCAAGGGATATTCTATTGCCAAGGTTAATCAAGTCAGCGTTGATGCTACTCCGGATGGTGGGGACATCGTACTTGGTATGTTTTATGTTAATGCAATTCCTGCAACCATATTATTTGATTCTGGTGCTACACATTCATTCATGTCTGCTCGTTATGCCAACACAAATGCAATACCACTGCTAAATATGAGAAAACCCATGATAGTAATCACACCTAAAGGGCCTATTGAGGCAAATCAAATGACACGTAGATTGACATTAACCATTATGGGTAGAGAATTTGGAGCTACTGCTATAATATTAGAGTCAAGCAGTATAGATCTGATCCTTGGTATGTCATGGCTAAGGAAGGCAAAGGCCGTTATAGCATGTGGTAGAGGTACCGTAGAACTCACTACCACTAAAGGAGAAAGATTTCAAGTTAATATTGCAGTAACCTCCTCATCCATGCGTGCAATGTTCTTTATACCTGAGGAGTTTGTTGGAGACAACAACCGGGTGGTTAGAGATTTTCCGGATGTCTTTCCAGAGGAGTTACCAGGGATGCCACCGGATAGGGAAGTTGAGTTTGTGATTGATCTCCTACCTGGAACTGCCCCTATTTCTAAACGGCCATATAGGATGTCCGTAGAGGAGTTGAAGGAACTTAAGAAGCAGTTAACTGAGTTACAAGATGTTGGGTACATTCGTCCGAGTTCCTCACCTTGGGGAGCACCGGTCTTGTTTGTACAGAAGAAGGATGGTTCGCAACGGATGTGTGTGGACTATAGATCTCTTAATGATGTTACTGTGAAGAACAAGTATCTGTTACCCCGTATAGAGGATTTGTTTGATCAGATGAGAGGTGCTAGAGTATTCTCGAAGATTGATCTCCGATCCGGTTACCATCAGATGAGGATTAGACCATCGGATATTCCTAAGACAGCATTCTCGACTCGATATGGATTATATGAGTTCACTGTTATGTCATTTGGGTTAACCAATGCACCAGCTTATTTCATGAATTTGATGAATAAGGTGTTTATGGAGTATTTGGACAGATTCGTTGTGGTATTCATCGACGATATTCTTATTTATTCTCAGAGTGATAGCGATCATGAGGAACATCTGAGATTGGTGCTACAGAAGTTGCGAGATAATCAACTCTATGCTAAGTTCAGCAAGTGCGAGTTTTGGATTGACAAGGTGCCATTCCTTGGTCATATTATTTCTAATGGAGGAATAGCAGTGGATCCTGCTAAAGTGAAGGAGATTATGGAGTGGAGAGTGCCCACTACAGTTACTAAGATTCGGAGTTTCTTGGGACTCAGCAGGATATTATCGGAGATTTATTGAAGGGTTCTCTAAGATTGCCAGGCCTATGACATCGCTTTTGGAGAAAGGAAGAGAATTCAAGTGGGATGAGAAGTGCCAAGGAAGCTTTGATCAATTGAAGGAGAGATTGATGTCACCTCCAGTGTTGGTTATGCCGAAACTACAGAAGGGATTTGACATTTATTGTGATGCATGTGGCCAAGGATTGGGATGCGTGCTTATGCAAGAAGGACACGTGATCGCCTATGCATCTCGTCAGTTGCGGAAACATGAATTGAACTACCCCACTCATGACTTAGAACTGGCAGCAGTTGTGCATGCACTTAAGATTTGGAGACACTACATTATGGGAACTAAGTGCCAAGTATACACAGATCATAAGAGTTTGAAGTATATATTCACTCAGAAGGATCTCAACCTTAGGCAGCACCGTTGGTTGGAGCTCATTAAGGATTATGATCTGGAGATTCACTATCACCCGGGCAAGGCGAATTTGGTTGCAGATGCATTGAGTCGGAAAGAGCATGTTCACTCCGCTTTCGTTGTCCAGCTACCTGATGAATTAGCAAAAGATTTTGAGAGACTCAACTTGGGAATTGTTACACACACTGAAGGAGTCACCATCGAGTTGGAACCTACCTTGGAGCAAGAGATTCGTAAAGGTCAGGTTGGTGATGCTAAGATTCAAGAGATTAAGGATCTGATTACAGAAGGTCGAGTTTCGGGATTCGCGGAGGATGAGCAAGGTACTATATGGTTCAAAGATCGGATATGTGTTCCAGAGATCGATAGCCTCCGTGAGGCTATATTGAAAGAAGCTCATGATTCTGATTACTCCATCCACCCTGGTAGCACTAAGATGTATCAAGATTTGAAGCAAAAGTATTGGTGGTATGGACTGAAAAGAGATGTTGCTGCACATGTGGCTAAGTGTGATGTGTGTCAAAGAGTTAAGGCCGAACATCAAAGACCAGCTAGACTATTGCACCCGTTGAAGATACCCGAGTGGAAATGGGAAGAAATTGGTATGGATTTCATTGTTGGACTACCCCGCACCCCTACTGGGTATGACTCTATTTGGGTAATTGTGGACAGATTGACAAAAGTGGCTCATTTCATACCTGTGAGGACTAATTACACGGGAGCCAAGCTAGCAGAATTGTATATGACTCGGATAGTTTGTCTACATGGAGTACCTAAGAAGATCGTGTTTGATCGAGGATCACAGTTTACTTCTCGGTTTTGGAAGAAGTTGCATGAGAGCTTGGATACAAAGTTGAATTTTAGTTCAGCCTACCATCCTTAGACTGACAGGCAGACGGAGAGGACTAACCAAGTGCTGGAGGATATGTTAAGAGCTTGTGCTCTCAAGCATGGTGGCAGTTGGGAAAAGAGCTTACCCTATGCTGAGTTTTCTTATAATAATAGCTACCAGGCCAGTTTGAAGATGTCACCATTCGAGGCTTTATATGGCAGGAAGTGCAGGACTCCCCTGTATTGGGATCAGACTGGAGAAAGACAGTTCTTTGGGCCTGAGCTTATACAAGAGGCAGAAGAACAAGTTCGAATGATAAGAGAAAATTTGAGAATTGCACAATCCAGGCAAAAGAGCTATGCTGATAATAGGAGAAGATTACTGGAGTTTATGGAGGGTGATCATGTCTATTTGAAGGTGTCACCACTCCGGGGTATGAGAAGATTTAAAGTTAAAGGAAAGTTGTCCCCTCGCTTCATTGGACCTTTCTTGATCTTAAAGCGAGTGGGAGAGGTTGCATATCAATTGGAGTTACCGGATCATCTTGCGGATGTTCATGATGTATTTCATGTATCTCAGCTGAAGAAATGTCTTAGGGTACCTGAAGAGCAGTTGCCTAATGGAGGACCTTAGTGTTCAAGAAGATTTGACTTATGCGGAGTACCCTATCAAGATTCTGGACACCCTGACTCGAGTTATGAGAAATAAGGTTATAAAGATGTGCAAAGTTTAATGGAGTCACCACGGTGAAGATGAAGCCACGTGGGAAAGAGAAGAAGAGCTTCGCATAGATTTTCCCCATCTTTTCACTAGTCATTCCTAAATCTCGAGGACGAGATTATTTTAAGGGGGGTAGGATTTGTAATACCCAAATTGTAAGAGTAGTGAAACATCCAAGAATTAAGAAATATAAAGGGGCTCTATCGACCACTTGTGTTATTATTCTCATTTTGCATATTTCAAATCATGGAATTATCCTTGGCTACCAATAAGCATACTAAATAAAAGAATGGTGCATCATGTTGGAGTTTAATTGTTTGTGCATTTAATTATAAAAATGATCATAATAAAAAAACAGTAATAATGAAAAGGAGGTTTTGACCTAATTTAAAACTTGGAAATTTGGGAAAAGAGAGTATATAAAACATAAATAAACTTTATATTTTCCAAATTGGCACTCCTTAAATTCACAATATAATTTGAGCACAAAGTCTGCACAATGTTTGAATGTAAATTTGAATTCAAATTTGGATTTGCAAGTAGAAAAAAAAGAAAAGAAAAGAATAAAACAAACCTAACCTAAGTGGGCCGACCGCGACCCTTCTGGCCCAACCGGCCTTCTCAGCCGTGCGGCCCGACCAAGCCTCCACGAGCGCTTGTTGCGGCTGGACATTGGGGCCCACGCGTCACTTGCTCGTGCTCGCTTACACATGGGCCCCGCAGGTCAGGGTCGTCCCCTCCTCGCGGCGAGGCCGTCTCAACCACTTGCGCGCGGAAATCCTGGAGCTCGACCGGGTCTACCGCGTCGGGGTGATAAGACCTTCCCCTGGGTTCTCCACGGTCCCTCATGCGCGGATCGTGAACCGTGTGACCCTCCCTGCTACCTTCTCGCGTGATTATCGCTCCCCAGAACCCCTGTCGTCTTCGTGTTCCTCGCCGCCGCCGCGGGCATCTGCTGACAACTCGAATTGGACCCTAATCGGAGCACCGGGAGATCGTGCGGGTCTCGGTGAAGCCATTCGTGGGCGCAATCGGACCGGTGGTGACCGGAGACCGTGTGAATCCCTCGCCAGAGTTGGCAATCCGCCGTGCGCCACGGGCGACTTCATTGGGCTCCCCTCTTCGGTGAGTAAGCTCTACACCGTGTTCGCTCATTCCGTAAGATTGTGCAGCACCCAACATCATAGAGTTTTGGGCGCTAAATCACTGTGCCCGCGCGTCCGGTCATGGCGCCACCGCGCCAGGATTCTAGCGCCGTCGTAGCTCGGTGGCCATAGGAAGTCGAAGGTGTCCTGGCCATCCATTCTGATTTGGTCGGCCATGATTAGACGAGCGCGGGGAAATCATTGGAACCGTTAGATGTTAATCCAGCGCCTACAATTAGATCGTGCCCTAGTCGATTCTGGGCCGTTGGATTCCGATCGTATGGTCGAGGGTGAGCTGGAGAGAGTGGCGCGCCTAGATTTAATCTGGCGCGTCCGTTTCGGATCGGGCGGCCAGTATTGATCCATACCCCTTCGCGGGTACTATTTGCTAAAGAGCCCTCGGGAAAAATACGAATCAACCCGCCATCCATGCCTGGGGTTCTCTGAGTCTTAGAAACACTTACACCGAGACCCCTGCTGTTTTCCATTATGGTGGCCCAGTCCTAGTGGATTAATAAATCAGAGAAATGAATTAGAAAATGAGTTTTTAAAATAAAAACAATACCTAGAATTTGTATAATTCATAGAAAATGCATATGAACTCCAAATTAGTTCATTCCAGTTTCTAAATTTTCATAATATTATTGTCTAACCATTAGTGCCTCTGTTTTGGCATGAAAGACTCATTTAAATTTATCTAATACTTAATCTTGTGTTAAGTACATAAAAGCTTCAGAAATTCATATCTTAAAATCTGTAACTCCAAAATTAATAATTCCAGTTCCTATGATCTCATTGTAATGTGTAGATTTTTACTGTATATTTCATTTACATGTTTGATGTGATGTTAATTTATGCTATACTATGTATGTATTGTGTTGATGCGAGTAGACGAGCAAGCCACTGTGGAATCTGAGGTTCAGCAAGTAGAGACTGCTGAGCTGGAGCTCGTTGAAGGCAAGTTGTGCCCTTGATCACTTCTTTTACCCATTCATGTTCTTATTATTCATAATGATCTGCATAGGTAATTTTGATGGGACCCAATAGGATACCCTAGAGTTTGACTATCTTTATACCTTGTTTCACCCCTGGTTTTACTACTAAAGTCTTGGGTAGTTCATGCTATTGCTTTATGTGGATTTGGGTATAGAGATATTCATCACTCATTGTTATACTTTTTATTATCTGTTTTATTCTTTAATGTTCATGTTAAGATCATTATGTTAATGGGAACATGGAGAACCACCCGGGAAAACAGTGCTACCACAAGGGTTTAATGGGACGCCCTTGGCTGATTAACTAGGAAAGCTAGTGGAGGGCTACCTTACCCGAAAGGGGCAAGGGCAGTAGGGGAGTGGTCAGTGTAGGGAGGTCCTTGGTTGATTTTGCTGCAGGTGGCGGTCAGGCAAGAACCCTGCACTGGAGCTTCCTATAAACTTTAGCGGGTAGTCTGAAGCTAGTGGAACTTTGTAAAGGCCTCAGTAGTTGTACCCTGCCTCGCTTCCTTGGTAGAGGTGTATGGGGTCTGATCAACTCCGTGGCAAATGGGTAACATGACTTGTGGGTAAAGATGCGCAACCTCTGCAGAGTGTAAAACTGGTATACTAGCCGTGCTCACGGTCATGAGCGGCTCGGACACTCACATGATTAATTTATGGAACTTAAACTTAATTTGTCATCTCATTGCATTTGGGATTATTTTATTATTACTTTTACTTATTATTAATATGGTTTGGTATTTACTTACACTTAGTAACTGCTAATAAAACTTTGACCAACTTCTAAAAGCAATGCTCAGCTTCAGCCTTTATTTCATTGATCAACCTTACACTGCATGAACTCCCACCTTTGGTGAGTTCATGCCACATTATTCCCCACAACTTGTTGAGCGATGAACATGTGTGAGCTTACTCTTGCTGTCTCACACCCCCCCCCACAGGAGAAGAACAGGTGGTCAAAGAGGAGCCGCCTAACACCGAGGCTTTCGACTTTGATCTAGGTGGCGTTTCTCAGTTGACATTGGCGCCGACGATCCTTAGTTCGTTTTATGTTTATTCTTTTATATTGTATTAAGTCTTCCGCTATGTAATAAATACTCTGATGTTTTATGAAATTTATCTCTATACACTCTGTTATTATATATGTTGTCTTCTTGGCGCATGTATGAGATGCACCCGGCTTTGTTCCTTAAAACCGGGTGTGATAGGGGATGAGCCTCCAAAGTTCACCAAACTCGGCAACGGGGTACCCGATGCTCCTCGTATAGCTACACCGTGTACAAAGGGGGCGTAGGGTAACCGGCGGAGTTAAGCACTTCCCACAAGATGGAAGGAAAGCCATCGTGAGAAAGGAAGTCAGAGCTGAAACGAGTGTCTCCTCCACTGGCGGGGGTGGGTGAAGTCATCTGCGGAAGGGTACCAGAGGTAAAGATTATGGTGGAAGGAAGAAAATAAAAGAGCCTGAGTGGTTACAAAGGAAGCAGGTTAGCTCAAATTTTTACTTCCTTGGTTCTTATTCCTTTTTATATTTTTTCTATAATGCATGCATGCTAAAAATAACGTCTTCTCTCCGAAATAAAGGGTGCTCCTAGGGCATCCCTTAAAAAGCTAAGGACTGGCCCACCGGGCCTACTTACTTAGCCACCTATTTTTCCCTTTATTCCTAAGGCCTTTCGTCCTAGGTCTAGCGGTCTAGTCCTGACGATTCATTCTAGTTTTTAAGCAAGTTTTAGATTTTGAAAATTGGTACTCATGGTTTATTGGCTTCTCTGTGGTGGTAATTGCTCCGATACCAGATGTGGTGGAACCGCTCGAATTATTCCAGTTTAAGTGCCTAAGTCACGCCTCAGGGGCCGTAACACACTTAAATCAGAATAACCCATCAGTCCCTCAGATCTAGTCTGATAAAGCCACTTAACCAGGATCAAATACCACAATCTCACTCGAAGGTGAGTCACGGAAGAAATATAATAAAATAGGAAACCTCAATTTAAAGTACTGGAGTTATTACATAAATCGGAGTTTTTCAAGTAGCTGACATAAGTTTCACAAAATAAATTATAGCGGATAATCGATATCGTCGATAGCGAGGAAATGGGCAAGGCCTAGCCCACTACTCCTCTTGCTCCTCTCCTGCCGAAGCAGCATCCCACTCGACCGTCCAACCCGGTGGTAGGGTGGTAGGCCAAGTCACACCATCAACCATATCCTGAAGCGTACCTGCAAAAATTATGCCACAAGCAAGGCTAAGTATACTAATACTCAGCTAGACTTACCTAGTGTGAGGAAACTACTCCTCTACCTCTAGACCATGCAGCTGTTTGGCTGAGGGTTTTGGTTTGCCAAAAGCACTAGATGAGTGTAAAATCAAGTTTTAGCTTTTCATTTTCTAGTATCATTATTTAGCTAAGTTGCTCCTTCTAAGCATACATGGTAGCAAGCATTTAGTACAATCAACAAGTTATCTCAATAACCTCATTTCACTTCTTACTCAATGTAGTACAAGGGGTCAAGCAGTCTCATTAGCTATGAGAAGTAGACGATTCGAATCGAGTTTTATCCTTGCAAGGTAAACCTAAACACACGACATGTCAGGGCACTCCGTCCCCACACACGTCAACCATCCCCATCGATTCCCCGTTCGCGTCCACTGACCCTGGCTACCACCGTGCAGTGACCGCACTTGTACCCACCATAGCTAGCATGGTAGACCCAGTCTCAGGTTGTGTGAGGGGTAAAGTTCGCGCCCGGCTTCACTCAGGTACTAGGTTTACCAGTTACCATATTTCCCAACATGTGTTTAGTACGTTCAAACGCTTGACTCAGGTCTCCACACATTAATCCTTAATTCATTTTCCCCTCTCATAGACAAGGCATCCTCCCTGGATCCAAGTCCATGGACCATCATAGATCCCGTTATCAAGATGAATACAATCAATTCCTGACCTTGCGAGAGTGCTAGAAAATCACTCGACTTCTACAGAAATCCTAATTAGCAAAGCAGCTACTCGACCTAGCATACTAGTATTCATCTCAAAAAGGAATCCTAAGTTCATGCAACTAGAGGTTTCAAGCAACTCCTACACTTAAGTGCACATTACAACCCTACAAACATTAAGTGTAGTAAAGTAGCATATATAGATACGGTTATGCATAAAACCAGGGCTTGCCTTCAATTGCTGGGGCTGCGGGGAGATCCTCGATGGCAGTCTCGGAAGCTTGCTCCTGATCTTCCTCTTGGACAGCTCCTTGCTCAGGGATGAGCACGTACTCTCCGTCAGCGAGATTGCAATCTAATGAATGCAATGAGTAAGATACATGCATGGTATGATATGCAGTTTAGCAATTAAACTTTGATGGTGAATGATTAGTTTAATAAGGTAGAGCTTAATCTTGCTACTGAAGGTTCTTGTGGCATACTTAGCAATTTAGGGTCAAGCTTGGTTAAGTTAATTGGTAAGTTTATTTTGGTGTTCTACTGATTTCCCTTTAATGTCTTAGTGATTTCTAGCTAAATCATTAGAGTGAGATTTGTTATTCTCTCTTCTTTATCTCTATTTCTCTTATGCTTTTAAGGTGGGTTTCAACTACAAGGTAGCTTAATAAATTTCCAAGAATTCTGCAAAAATTACAGTGGCTTCTTATTGGTGTATAAGTCTCTGTCTTAAAATTTGGGGCTTAAATAGTGAGTGGTCTTCTCTGTATAAAATTATCAATTAATAGGGCAAAGGGGGGTGTTTTGAACTACAACCTTCTTTTTACAGTGAGTTATTGTCCAAGACTTATTTTTGCTAGCATTCAGATGCTATAACATGAATTTGTACAAATCTTTAGCTACTAATACTCATTAGTTATTTTATTATGATTTTCCAAAGTTTCTAGCCAAAGGGATGCTTTCTATTACCACTATATTTGAAAAATATCAAACAATAGATTTCTAATTTTTCCTATCTTCTTCTTTGTGCAAGAGCAATCATTCTAAATTTTGGTAACTTTTTGCTCATGGGAGAGGGTGGTAGGGATTTCTTGAATTTAATGGCCTATTTCATAAAGTATTGGCAAAGGGTATTACTTGTAGCTTTCAATTGGGGTTTGCATTTTATTTGGTGGCTTACTTCAATATTAATCTGGTAAAAATTTATTTGCCCACTGTTGCACAGTTTTTGGCTTGCTTATGATTTAATTGAAATATGGCTTAATATCAAGTTTTATTTGTTTACCCTACTTAAAATAAGGGACTGGGGTGTTTATCATTTTTGCAGTGGTGTCCTAGTGGTTATAAGTCCACTGGATTTTTCTTAACAATTTTAAAATTATTTTCATAATTCTAATAATTGCTTTTCTAGCTTGATTGGTGCTTAATAAAACATTTCATCTTGAATTTTTTCTAGACTAGGGTTCTCTTTATTTTTCCCAGGTTCTTTATTACTTAAGTAGGCTAGGAAAAATAATTGCATTCACTGTTCATTAATTTCCAATACCTTTCTTATTTTCTTAAGTTTTGGGCAAAAATGGCTTTCAATAGATAACCTTACTTAAATCTTCAATACTCGAGTGCTCATTAAATTTAAACAATGTCTTAGTGGATTTTGGACTTCTACAAATTTTCTTAATTTTTGCACAGAAGCATAACTAATTTTCTTTCTTTTTAAAAGGTTTGGTCAGTATCTTTAATTAATTCCAAACTCTGAAATTTAAAACAGAAAGCATAGAGTTCAGTAATTTTAATTGATAGTCCATAATATTTTGAATCCAGCAAAATTGGTTTGACTAAATTTGGTGGAATATAACTCAAGATATGAATTTCCTAAGTCTTCAGCTGAATTTGAAAAGATTAAACAGAAATGGATAAAGGAAAAACAGTTTTGTGCTGGGGTCCCTCGCGAAAGGTTTTTAGTGTATTACAAACAAGTCCTCGGTGCAGTATTCACATGAGTCTACGGCTCTGCAGAAAACCCCTAGGGTTTCGCGGAATCAAACCCGCGGCCCTTCCCTAACGGAATAGTGGCCTCAAAGGAAAAAAGGGGTGGAGGGGCTTACCTGCGGCGAGACAACTCCGGTGAGGTGGTCGAGGGCGTAGAGGAGGTCCTGAGGGTCACGGCGATGTGCAAGGTCGCCGTCGGGAATGGTCGGAGCCGACCGGTCCACGTGCGCAGGCATAGATGCTCATCGGCGGCGAGGAATCCGGCCTGCTCACGGCGCGATAGTCCAAGTGAACCGGTCAGAGAGCTTCACTAGAGGTTAAGGAGGACAGGGGTGCAAGAAATTGGATAATGGCTCACCGGACTGCTTGGTCCACGCGCGGGGGCGGGTGGCCGAAGTCCAGCGAGGGTGAATCTGCCTCTCCGGTGAGGCAATGCCTCGCTCAAGCTTGTAGAAGCTTCACAGCCTCTCGGGGAAGCTGTCCAGGGGCTAGGGCGAGGCTGGGGGTCAATAGAAGGGACTGGCCACCATGGCCGTGCTCGGGCATAGATGGCGGGCGGTGGTGCTCGCTGTACATGGCGAACTCCGGTGATCTGTGGCTCGGGCGGGGCTTTGGGTGCGCGACTGCAAACGGCTATGGCTTCTGGGGTACTTATAGGCAGGGGGCACGGTGCAGACGCGCGGGGCGGGGCGACCACGAGCGGGGAGCGCACTGCCGCGGCCAGTCCGCGCTCGACCGGCCTGACACGACGTCGAGCACGTGGCTCTTTGCTTCAGCCCGAGTTCAAGCGCTCATAGGTTGGCAATCTTAGCGAATTTGGGCATGATCACTTCACAAGATTTGGTCTCCAGACTTAGCTTTCTCATTTATGTGTGGAAGTCGAGCGGTTTGGAGATGTGTACAGAGAGTTGTCGTGTCACAAAGGTGGAAGTGTCACAAGGTCGACTCTGGAGGTAAAACCATGTCAAAATTGTGTCAAACAGTGGAGATAGGTTTTCAAACTTTGTCACAGTGTGTTCAAGGTAATTTGGCACCATTTTGCTATTTGGACTTGTTTGATTCAAGTTTTGAAAAATAGAGAACGCAGTCGATCTTTGCAAAGGGACTGAAATTCAGATTTCTAAATTTCTGAATTTTTCCCAAGTGCATTAGTTCAGGGGCTGATTTGGGAATTTTGAACAACCCAAATGACAAAACTTTCTTACTATATTTTGTTGGTTATTTAGTGAACTAAAACAGTTGTTTGGTTTTTACCAAAATTGTATTCCTTTACCAATCCTTTTTGTTGGGGGCCTTCGTCCTCCGAAGGCCCTCAAAAACGAGGTCTAACAAAATCTTCCAAGTATAGCATATGAATAGGTACCTTCGGACTTAAGCTAAAAGCATGATCACGACGAAGGCTGGAGTTACTCCGAAGCTACGCACGGGGGAAGCTTCGGCTAAATGACAGAGAAAGGAACCGACCTAAAGGGGAAAAAGTTATCTAGTCCTCATAGAGTTGACTATTAGTTAACAATGAATGTAAAGGGCATGAATGTAATTTCTCACAGGCTGCGTCCTGTGCCTATAAATAGATGAACAGTTCCCCTGTACTGTTCACGCTGACTTGTACTCGTACGTGCGTCACGCTTGTACCTTTGCCTTCTATCAAGCTGAAGGTATAAATGTAATTCAATATTATTCTTATTCATTCATTCATGATCATATAATAAAAGATATATTAACAATGTCACATGATTATTCATGTTATTTCCCGTGTTTCATATGCTTTGTCTTTCATTAATATATGCTGTGATGATGAAGGTAAGTCCTTCATGACCTTTGTCTGAAGATCATTATATCCTTAGAGAAATAAGGCTTCGAAGGACGAAGGGCATTAACATTTAACATTTTGTGTTGCCTTGTTCTTAATTCATAGTATTTGAGAACAAGTCCCCAACATTTTTCCCATATTCCCTCTATGTGTTAAAAAGGTCCACTTAAGGTTAATTAGGGTTTGAGGGTTTTTCTTACCTTGAGATTCATGACATGATTAAGGAGAATTTCTTAAGATAAAAACTCACTTCAACCTTTGTTATTTTAATAATTGCTTTTGGTTTTCACTCCTTATTTGGTTCACATGTGATAATAGTTTGGGTTGACTTAAGGAAGAACCCTAGGTGACATTGGGGTGTCACATAGATGATGCAAACATGGCATGTGAATCAAAAACAGCATCATGACGTACAGGTAAAACAACATGACTATAACAACCATCATGACGAGTAATACTAGAAGCATTCTTAACATGAGCATATAAATAAGCATGATTCTTTCTATCATGAGAAGAATGAGAGCTTACTAGCCATAGGAGCCTTCCCTTTCTCCTTGTTGAGATTGGAAGCCATTTAACTTATTAAGTTCTTGATTTCCTTTTGGAAACCAAGTCCATCCTTAATGGAGGGATGTCTACCAATGGTGTAGGCAAGTCTTAAGTTGAGCATTAAGATTTGCAACATCATTATTCAACTTAAGAATAGTAGTAGCATGAGTATTGCAAGCATCAATATCGACATCTTTACATCTATTGCAAATAGAAACATGCTCCACATTTGAACTAGCAACATTTACTTTTTCTAGCTTAGCTTTTAAATCAGCATTTAAGCTCTTAAGACTAGAAACAAAATCATTACAAGAAGACAATTCAAAAGAAAGAAGTTCATTTCTCTTAACTTCTAAAGCAAGAGATTTTTCAGCAATAACAAGTTTGTCATGTTCTTCATAAAGGATGTCTTCGTGTTTTTCTAGCAACCTATCTTTCTCATTAAGGGCATCAATTAACTCATTTATTTTATCTAATTTGGTTCTATCTAAACCCTTAAGTAGATCACTATAGTCTACATCATCATTATCTAATTCTTCATCACTAGAAGAAGTGTACTTGGGGGTATCTCGTGTATGTACCTTCTTCTCCTTGGCCATGAGGCATGTGTGATGTTCATTGGGGAAGAGGGCTGATGTAGCAAGTCCCTCATTATCGGAGTCGGATGAAAGCAGTCCGAGTCCCACTCCTTGTAGATGTGTGTCTCGCCCTTTGCCTTCTTGTAGTTTTCCTTCTTCTCCTTCTTCCATTTCTTTTCTTGTCCCAAGTCATTTTCATTATTGGGACATTGTGCAATGAAATGACCGGACTTACCACATTTGAAGCCGGAGTGCTTTCCCTTTGATTTGTTCTTGTTTGGGTATTCCTTGCGTCCCTTCAATGCAGTCTTGAAACGCTTGATTACAAGCGCCATTTTGTCCTCCTTTAGCTTGGTAGCCTCCACTTGTGCCACCTTGTTAGGTAGTGCCTCCTTGCTTGTTTGTTGCTTTGAGAGCAACGGGCTGCGACACGTAAAGATGAAGCAGTCCATTTGCAATATCATCCACATACCTCGTTTCTTTTACCATCATGCGCCCACTTACAAATTTCCGAGAATTTCCTCAGGCGTCATCTTGGTGTACCTGGGATTCTCACGATTAAGGTTTACAAGATGAGGATCAATAACAGTAAATGACCTTAGCATGAGTCCAATGACATCATGATCCGTCCATCTTGTGCTCCCATAACTCCAGATCCTGTTCACCAGGGTCTTGAGCCTGTTGTAGGTTTCGATTGGCTCCTCTCCCTGTTTTATGGTGAACCATCTCAGTTCTCCTTCCACCAGTTCCATCTTTCTGATCATGGTGGTGTTGTTACCCTCGTGAGAGATTTTGAGGGTATCCCATATCTGCTTAGCATTGTCCAAGCCGCTGGCTTTATTGTACTCATCCCTACTTAGAGATGCTAACAACACAGTAGTAGACTGGGCATTCTTATGAATTTGCTCGTTAAAAATATGGGATTATCATTACTATCAAAATGCATTCCATTTTCCACTATTTCTCAAATGCTAGGATGGAGAGAGAATAAATGACTACGCATTTTATGACTCCAAAAAGAGTAGTCGTCTCCATCAAAGTGGAGGAGGGTTTACTGAGTGGAATAGACAATAAATGAACATTTGAATTGTATGGCATACGAGAATAATCGAATGAATAATTTTGATTAACCATTTTATTTTTCGTGGGTGAGTCGTCGTCATCATCGTCCCTTGGTGAAGAAGAGAGGTGTCTCTAGTCGTAGTAGATGATCTTCTTGATGCGCGTCTTCTTCCCATCTTTCTTCTTGTTGTTTGAGCCTGAATCAGTGGGCTTGTCACCTTTAGGCTCACCAACATAGAGGGTCTCCTTCTCCTTGTCGTTGATCACCATCACCATGACTTTAGGATCCCTCTCTTCGGGTGGTTAATCCCTAAATGAAGAGTACGGCTGTAACACCCCATCCAATCCTTGGGCCAGCGGTACTTACTCCTAGCAGCTCTCTAGGATCATATATTGTCCCCACAGACCAACTTGGGTCTTATGTGCACACTTTGTCCTCACTCATGTGCACCCGAGAAAACTTCCTAGGTCGATCACCCATCCAAAATTGCTCCAAACCAAGCATGCTTAACTTGGAGGTTCTTTCGAGACAGGCTTCCGAAAAAGAAGATGCACGTCGTTGGTATGGATACTCTATTAATTGTATTAAGCCTTGGGCTAGGATATCACAATCCACCCCCCTTAGAAGATCGACATCCTCGTCGGTCAACCCCAACCAAGGAACCTCCCATCTTGGCCACATCTATCTATCTAGTGTCGTCATATGCCATGCCATGTGACCAATCTGGGCCCACATGCACCATGTGCCATATACCCGAACCACCTAGCCCACACACACCCGTGAAACCTTGAGGGTCGGCTCTGATACCACTTGTAACACCTCATCCAATCCCTGGACTGGCGGTACTTACTCCTAGAAGCCTCTAGAATCATATATTGTCCCCATAGACCAACCGGGGTCTTTTGTGCGCACTTTGTCCTCACTCATGCGCACCGAGAAAACTTCTCGGTCGGTCACTGTTGGGGGCCTTTGGCTTCCGAAGGTCCTCAAAAACATAATTTAACAATGTTTCTGGAGTATAATACATGAACAAGGTATCTTCAGATTTGGATCAGAACCAGTATGAAGCACAAGGAATACGAAGGTTGGCGCAGAGCCGAAGCTGTATGCAGGAGAGCTTCGGCATGATAGCAGAAGAGGAAACCGACTTAAGAAGGAAAAGGCTATTCAGACCTCGATGAGTTATTATAGAGTCATTAGCAAATGTAAAGGGCATGAATGTAATTTTACGTGGGCTGCATCCCATGCCTATAAATAGATGAACAGTGCCCCCATACTGTTCATACACTGACTTGGCATTTGCTTTTGCATCACGCTCGAACCTTTGCTGTCTATCAAGTCGAAGGTATCAAATGTAATTCAATATTGTTTTTATTCCTCTCATGATAATAGAATGGAGATGAATTTATAATACTATATGATTGTTTATGTTATCTTTTGTATTTTACATGCCTCCTCTATTACCATCTTACCTTCGATATTCGAAGGTAAGTCTTTCATGACCTTCGTCTGAAGATCATTATATCCTAAGGGAAATAATGTTTCGAAGGACGAAGGGTGTTGATATTTAACATTTTATGTTGCCTTGTTCTTGATTCATAGCATTTGAGAACAAGTCACCAACATTGGCGCCCACCTTCGGTGAACTCTTTTCGACCACCTTCGGCAAGCATTGACCTTCGTCATGCCACCGAAGAAAGTTTCAGCGACAGGGGCTGCTGCTCTTCAGACGCTGGACCCGAACTAGGAGACCTTTTCTCTTCGAGAGGCCCGAAGCCAGAAGAGGAAGGCCACTAGTCCAACACCCCAAGAGGACGAGTTGGACCAGGAAATCAGAAACATGGAGATGCTGCATCAACAAGTATAAAGAAAGAAAGAAAAGATGGCTCGACTAGCCGACCTTCAGAGACAGATTGACGAAGCTATCGAAGAAGTACGCCATCTTGCTCAAGATGAGCAAGAGCGAAGGCCTCAACATAGGGGGCTTCATCAAGAAGACCTGTTCAACGAGGATGAATGGTACGAGGATTTCCATCATGGAAATTTTGCTTTTGATGATGCTTCTCCTCTGTCAGCAGAACTGCAGGCTACACCTTGGCCTCCATCTTACAAGCCACCCCAACTCCCCATGTATGACGAGCACTCAAATCCGAAGCAGTTTCTGATGAGCTACAAAGCAACCATATCTTCATATGGAGGCAATACTGCAGTCATGGCGAAATCTTTCGTCATGGCGGTCAAGAATGTTGCACAAACCTGGTACTCCTCTCTTCGGCCAGGAACAATTACATCATGGCAAAAGCTGAAGGACATGCTGATCACCAGTTTCCAAGGGTTTCAGACGAAGCCGGTTACCGCTCAGGCTTTGTTCTAGTGCACGCAAGATCATGAAGAATACCTCCAGGCGTATGTCCGAAGGTTCTTGCGTCTGAGGCCACAAGCGCCAACAATACCTAATGAAATTGTTATTGAGGCCATGATCAAGGGGTTTCGGCCAGGACCTGCTGCCCAGTACTTCGCCAGGAAACCCCCTCAGACCCTGGAGAAATTACTCCAAAAGATGGATGAATACATCCGCGCTGATAATGACTTTCGTCAAAGAAGGGAGGAAGCCTACAGGTTCTCCGAAATGACCAGGGGCTTTAGAGGGAGAATCCACCCAAGACACGTCAGATCAATTCATTCTACCCAAAATGACGACAGAGGAAGTCAGCAACAGAGGCCGCAATCTTCTTTGCAAGCTTCGGGGCAGCAACAAAGCTATCCTCGGCCATCAGCAACAAGGGGCAGAGGCGCCTAGGGGCTTCAGAGGAAGGTTTGGGGATCAGCCCTAGGAAAATTTATTGCTTATTCTACGGTGAGGACAAGGGCCACACCACAAGGATGTGCCATATCACCATTCAGAAACAGAAGGAAATAGCAGAAGCTGCAGCTCAGCAGAACCAGCCGAAGCAGGTCGTGCATACTGCTTCGTACCACTCACCCTACATACTAGAGTATGTAGGTAACCATCCCGCAGCGTTTGTTGCTTCGGCTAGTCAGCCACATGCATCCTGGCCATAGCTTCAACCTCCGCCACCACTACAACCTGCATATTCACGCGGCCAACAGCCAGAAGGGAAGTCAGCAGGCCAATCAGCAGAGAGACTTCAGGGAGGAGTCCGAAGCTCGCACAGTCAACAGCACTGTACCAGAGTCGAAGCATATCTACTAAGAGATATCCTACCCTAGAATCAGTTTTTATATTCATAGTCGTTCTTTTTCTTACTAAGGAACAGTTGTTGAAAACTTAGTTTTCTTGTCATTTTTAATTCCTTGAAATAGCTTCGTTTTTGTCATAGAGAAAATATATCTTCTCCACAAACTTACGGAGCCTCAAAAGTCGCCGAGGCATAAAAAGCCATTCCTAAGTTATAAGTGTCTTCAAAGCTACAAAAAGTCATTCTATTGAATGCAGAGTAAGTTTCCCGAAGCTACAAAAAGTCGTTCCTAAAGGAGCACAGTGTAAGTTTTCTGCTCAAAAGTCGTTCCAAAGGGAATGCAGAGCTTACAGCGAAAAGTCAACGCTGATTCCGCCGAAATATAAGGCGATGCGTGAAAAGTCAACGTGATTCCGCCGAAGTAGAAGGTGAAGAAGTTCAAAAGACGTTCCTAAGGGAATGCAGAACTTACAGCAAAAAGTCAACGCTGATACACCGAAAAATAAATGGTGAAGCCGAAAAATAAACGGCAAAGGGATTGTGTATCCTACAGCAGGGATGTGTGTGTATCTTTGGCACAAATACCATTCTGCATAGCATAACATCATCACATCATTCGCATAACATAACATCATACATCATATTGCATCAATGGCACAAGAAGGGGATACAATGTTGATCTTCGGAGAACGCTTCGAAAAAGTGAAATTGTGCTAAGGCACAAAATAAGTTTCGAAGAGATACATCTTTGTCAGCTATAAAATGGAGGAAAAAGTTTATTGTTGATGAAGCATTAATGTTTCTACGACAATTGGAGGATTTTTCACGAAGCATAAAAATTCTTCTTTACGAAGCATGAAAAGAAGGGAAGGTGTTTTTTCGTCGAAGGCTCAAAAACGGTATGAACAATAAACGTTTCATGCATCGCAAAGAAATGAGTTACAAAGCCATTTATACATTACATCAAAAACTTATGAGTACCAAATATTACAAGCTTAGTCTAGCAAATGTTACATTGGTATTCTAACAATGTTTTTACAAATTATTCTTCCTTCAAAACTTCGTCCGCAGCTTCGGTCAGAAGTTGAGTGACGACTTCGTCCAAAATGCTTTCGGCCATGTCAATGATTTCTGCTGGTTCCTTTGTTGCTGACTCGATCAATGACTTGAAGGGCTCTGGGGGAGGAGATAGTTCGGCTGTAGTAGAAAACGTAAATAAGATTAGAAGTCGCAAAAATAAAAGTAAGGTTAAAGGCTATTAAGCAATACCTATCTGCTTTTCGAGTCCGCAGCCTTTTCGGCTGCTTTCGTAGCTTCCCTTTCATCGTGAGTATCTTTTTCGCTCTTTTTTATTATTTCGTGGGCCATCCCTCGACCACCATTTTCCCAAATGTCAGTAAAGAATTTTCCACCAACTAAACTTGCTTCGGCTGAGGGGTCCTTTGTATCGTCAATAGATAAGGTAGCTTCGGTTTGGGCCAGAATTTTCACATGCTCGCAACCTGATTTTTCCAAGATCGCCGCGATTCCCCTCGCACCCGAGAAGGCACAAACGTCCCCACGGCCACTTAGAATCTTTTAAACGCTTCGGCCTCGCTGCTGATCCATTCAATCGGGCCTTCGGGATCGCCCCGTACGAAGTTGTCTTCACTTGAATATGCGCCAACTTTGGCGAAACTAGTTTTTATCTTCATCACACATTCTATAGATTTTTCATAACATCTTTCTTTTGAGGAACGAAGATCTACAACTGTTTTCTCCCAATAATTTTTCCAGTAGTTACTCGCATCACGGTCAGCTTCGGCAATAGCACATTTCAATTTAGCTTCGGCCAGTTGCTTTTGGAGGTTTTCAATCTCGTTCCTTTGGGTTTCAGATTGGGTCTTGTAATTAGCTTCATCCCCTTTCATCTTGTCTACCAATGTAAGTAAAATTTTATCTTTCTCTAAAGCTTCGTTCCTTAGCTTAATTACCTCTATTCGAAGGTTGTTGAGAGCAATGGTGCAGCTCTCATCTTCGGCATTCTTTTGAGCCCTTAAGGCATTGCTCAGTATTAAACCCTATATGAAAAGAATTAGTATAACAGTAGAAAAATAATTCAAAGTTCAAAAGATTCCAAAAGTACAATTTTATACCTTCAGACTGTTATATGCGAGACTATCTGCAAGATCGTCCTTTGTCATGGCACAAAGGCCAGCTTCAAGTTTTGGAAACCCCATACTTCTGGCCATCTCCCGGCAGACAGATAATTCTTTGTTGTCTGGGAGGCATTATAAGAAATCATCTTCGTCTGTCCCATTGAAGCACTAAGGCACCCTTTGGATACTTCAGTTCTCGGGCATAGTGTTTAGCTTCAAACATCTCTTCTTCGGTTAATCTTTTCCCCGAAGCGTATCGTATGACATACTCAAGAGCTTCAGAGGATGCCTCGGGAGTAGGAGTGGCAGTTTTTTCAGGCAGAATCTGTTCTGCAGCATCCTTTTTCGTTTTCTTCTCCCCGGTCTCCAAGAATTTCTCCTTTGCAGGCTCTGAAGGCCTAGCTTCGGTGTCAACCTGGCTCTTCGCAGTTTTGGCTTTGGTTACTCTTGTCTCAGACTGCGTCTCTGGAGCTTCGGCAATTTCCTTGGAGTAGAGCTTGTCTTTATCGTCTCCAGCAGCATCTAGAACATTGACCATTCTTTTTCTCTTAGGGGTCGCTGCAGGACCTTTTGGTGCCTTCGGCACTGTCACTTCTGCCGAAGGGCTTGAAATTTCTGATATCTTTGGTCCTTCGATCCCTGTATCACCGGCCATCGGCTCAGCTAATTTGGCTGACGGTGCCTTCGGTATTCCAGCCGACTCTTCAATCTTCTGCGTAGGCGCAGGTTCTTTGGCTTCAGTAGCCGAAGAGGTCTCACCGCCAAATTCGGGCACTACGGTCGGTTCAATATATCGCGGCCGGTGAGTAAGAACCTTCACCTTCTTCCTCTTCGGCGCGGGCTCACTTGGAGCAGCTGAAGCAGCATCTTTCCTGGAAATTGCACTCTTTCTCTTTTGTCCCTTTGGCGGGTACCGGTAGTCAGGATACATAAACCCAATAGCATCAAAAACTCTATTCAGCCTTTTCTTTTTCCGACTCCCGAAGGCCGCAGATAGCGCATTATCTTCTGCTTTGGAGTATGGCCCAAACAGATCATCACTAGTAGCTTCGATGCAATTCAGCCAGTCATCGTCTGGTTTGATAAATTGGTCTCCGAATCTGAAAGTATATTTTAGTCGAACCAGAGCTCCTTCGTTAGTGTTGTTTATGGTTTCTTTTGGCATCTCCCAGCTCTCTAGAAGTGGCCATATTCTGTAGGCCACGTGCTCCAGAACTAAGTCCCTTGTCCCAATGAAAGAACAAACTATACCAAAGGCCCTTCGGCATTCTTCAGCTGCTTCATCAATCTCTACCTTCGGTTTCCGAAGGCCAAAGCGGGACCAGATGGGGCGCATGATGATCTCTTTGATATCCTCTCTCGCCTTTAAATCATTTTTCACATAGAACCATTCTTTCACCCAGTCTCCAGGCCACCTTTTTCGAAAGGTTGGCACTGGGCAGCTTGAACCTGAACGAGCAACGAAGCTGTAGCAACCAAAATTATTGTGATATTGCTCCTTACCCCAGGGTTTTGTCTCATATAAAAGTTCGTGTATACTGCAGAAACTTTTTGCACTCGGTTCCAAACCTTGACTCCTCACAGCCCATACGAAGATTCCCATTCTTATGATGGCTTCAGGAGTAAGCTGGTGAAGAAAAATCTGGTATATCTTTAAAACTTCAACCACAAAACTGCTTAGGGGGAATCGAAGCCCAGCCTTGAAGAAGCTTCGATAGATTACAACTTCATTCTCTTCAGGAGCAGGAGCGGTCCGGTCTCCGTTATCAGCCCTCACAATGGATATGTCTCAAAAATACCTTCCTCTCATGTTATCAAGATGACTTGGCCTGATAGTCGATTTTCCGAAGACTGTGTGACTTGGTCGCCACTGGCCGATCTTCGGAGTCTTCGCCTCCACTTTCCACATCATAACTATCACTGTCATCGGTATCTTCAGATAAGCCTTCTAGAGTTTCTTTAGTAATCTTCTCTGTGTTCGACTTCGCAATAAACTCGATGAATCCAGCAGTTTTTTCCTTAAGAAGCTTCTCCTCCTCGCTCAGCTTCGTTTCACCAGCAGCTTTCTTGTCTTGGGACATCTCTTCAGAAATGTGAAAATGTGCTCCAAAAGCTGAGGCTTAGAAAATCTAAAAACCGAGCAAGCGTTGGTAGGCAGGAGCTAAAAATTGAGCAAGCAGAGTAGATGGCTAAAAGCGTGCCAAATGAGCTCGTGGTGTGCTCCTATTTATACGCCTAGTTGGTTGCAGGGTGGAGGGCCCCGCTTGTCATTCACTATTGCTATTCTAGCAAAGGGAAGGTGTTTTTTCGGACCTTCGGCTTTAGGGCCTTCGTCCATATCGCAATCTGAATTTATTATTCTAACAAATTGATATTGCGAGGGGCTACTGTTGGGGGCCTTCGGCTTCCGAAGGTCCTCAAAAACATAATTTAACAATGTTTCTGGAGTATAATACATGAACAGGTATCTTCAGATTCAGATCAGAACCTAGTATGAAGCACAAGGAATACGAAGGTTGGCAGCAGAGCCGAAGCTGTATGCAGGAGAGCTTTGGCATGATAGCAGAAGAGGAAACCGACTTAAGAAGGAAAAGGCTATTCAGACCTCGATGAGTTATTACAGAGTCATTAGCAAATGTAAAGGGCATGAATGTAATTTCACATGAGCTGCGTCCCATGCCTATAAATAGATGAATAGTGCCCCGTACTGTTCACACACTGACTTGGCATTTGCTTTTACATCACGCTCGTACCTTTGATGTCTATCAAGTCGAAGGTATCAAATGTAATTCAATATTGTTTTTATTCTCTCATTATAATAGAATGGAGATGAATTTATAATACTATATGATTGTTTATGTTATCTTTTGTATTTTACATGCCTCCTCTATTACCATCTTACCTTCGATATTCGAAGGTAAGTCTTTCATGACCTTCGTCTGAAGATCATTATATCCTAAGGGAAATAATGTTTCGAAGGACGAAGGGCGTTGATATTTAACATTTTATGTTGCCTTGTTCTTGATTCATAGCATTTGAGAACAAGTCACCAACAGTCACCCATCCCAAATTGCTCCAAGCCAAGCACGCTTAACTTGGAGGTTCTTTCGAGATAGGCTTTCGAAAAAGAAGATGCACCTTGTTGGTATGGATACTCTATTAATCCATGGGCCAGGATATCACCATCCCAGGGGCCAGGATATCACAATCCACCTTCTGTCACACCCGGGTTTTAGGGGCACCAAACCCGGTCGTGGTCTTCACCAAGTGTGCTAGGATCAAGTCTCACACATATGATGACTCATGGTACAGAAACGAATGTCACATCATTAATATATAACAAAGTTATGTATAAAATAGTTAAATAATTACATCATGCGAAGACAACGATCTAGCAACACAAAGTTGACTGGGAGACGACGGCCTAGACCACTCACGAACTCATCACAGGCATCCTTCGGGTGCCTCATCTTATGGTACCTGTTCTTGACCTAGTGGATGTGAGTAGAGCAAGGGTGAGCTCACATTCATTGCTCAACAAGTTGTGGGGAATAATGTGCATGAACTCACCAAAGGTGGGAGCTCATGTGAAGTGTAAGGCTTACCAAAGGAGAATGGTTGAAGATGAGCTTTGCTTTTAGAGTTGGTCAAAATTTTATTAGCAGTTACTAAGTAAAAGTAGATACCAACCCAAATAAGTAAGAGATCAAAATTAATAACAACACCCACGATGCAATGTGAATGACAAATTAAGTTTAGTTCCATAAATTACTCATGTGAGGGTCTGAGCCGCTCAATACTGTGCATTAATAGGAACATTATTGGGTAAAGAGAAAAGTGATCAAGGGCACAACTTGCATGTAACTTGAATTTCCAAGTACTTCACCAAGATGATCTTCAAGTGACTCGTAATCTCGTTGCTACTCGTAACAATACAAACAAACATGATATAGGAAAAATTAACATCACACCAAACATAAGAACAAACTGCATAATAATGATCTACACATCATAACTAGATCCTCGGTTCGAGAATGACTAACACCGGAGTTACGGTTACAAAGATATGCTTTTCAGAAGATCTACTTGATTAAACCATTAAAACTAGGTCTTATGCTGATCTCATGTGATAAATATATTAAAAGAATAACTTTAGTCTACATTATACTAGTGTAAAAATATTTTAGTTAAATTATAATCATAGACGGACTAACTTGATTAGAATGATCAATCAACTAACAAAAGTTAAATAAATATCCAATTATAAAAATATGTGGAATGATAAAATTAATGTTTTTAATGTGTAGGCAAACTTATTACGAAGCTAACGCATCTAGAACGGACTAAAAACGGAGTTAAAACGAGTAAAATATGAGTTCTCTAATTTTAATGATTTATTTTTACACTATAAACCATTTTTGGATTTTATTTTATATTAATTATGATTTCCCTGGACGACGGCCATCATTTACAACAAGTCTAGGGTTTTCTTTGTAAAAACAAGGACTTATTCGTAATAGTATTTGCACTTGGGGGCGGGGATAGCGGGTTGAATACACGATTCTTCAGGGACTCTTTATCAAAATTACCACGGTCCATGAGGTATTCTTTATTACGAGCCGCACGGATTAGATCCAATGGCCCGGATCAGACCTCCAACCGGGACGGGACCATAGCCATTGGATCACAGATCGTTGGTCCATAATTTATTCACGATGCAAGATCGCCCTAGCCCTCGGATAGACAAATCACAGTCCGATTTTAATAACGCAAAGGGGTAAGTGTAACCTAATCTTGGCCCTTCATCCAAGAATCAATGACCAGACACCGTCTTCAACCCCCCACCCCTAGACCATGGCGACGAACTCATGTCCAGGGCCGACGGCGCCATTGCCGACGACCAACCTTGCCCAAACCGGTTACCCGCACAAGTTTTTGGAGGCACAGTTGGAGGAGACTTTTTACCTATGATTATGGCGACTTGAGCCCTAACCTCCGAGAGGTGCGGCTCTGTGGAGCATGAATGCCTCCAACGAGAAATTGCCGATGGCCCAGGCACCCCTGCCCCCACGGCCAAGGCGAGGATCCCCATGGCAGCTTCATCCCACACAGCACCATGGCCATGCCCAGATCATGATGAAGGCCCGAGAAATATGGCTGCACGGGGAAAGAGATGCACATGCTCGCATATATATATATATATATATATATATATATATATATATATATATATATATATATATATATATATATATATATATATATATATATATATAGAAATCTAGGGAGGAGCGCATCATTAATCGGAAGAGGCTGGTAGACGCGGGGATCAGGAACTTTGTTACGATCTGCATCCAACCAAGGTGGATGGAGGAGCTAGCTAGTGGGACCCATCTGTAAGTGGTACAAGTATAGGTAGACGTGGGTGTTTTAGGAGTAGAGGTTGGGTCTCGCTGGTCAGTGAAACAGCGTGGATGAGCTTATGCAGGAGTGGCAGGTAAGGTGGGCTGGTGTCACACCCGGGCTTTAAAGAACAAAGCCGGGTGCATCTCATACATGCGCCAAAGAAGACAACATATATAATAACAGAGTGTATAGAGATAAATGTCATAAACATCAGAGTATTTATTACATAGCGGAAGACTTATTACAAAATAAAAGAATGAATATAAAACGAACTAAGGATCATCGGCGCAGATGCCAACTGAGAAACGCCACCTAGATCAAGTCGAATGCCTCAGTGTTAGGCAGCTCCTCTTCGACCACCTGTTCTTCTCCTGTGGGGGGTGTGAGACAGCAAGAGTGAGCTCACATACGTTCATAGCTCAACAAGTCGTGGGGAATAATGTGGCATGAACTCACCAAAGGTGGGAGTTCATGTAGTGTAAGGCTGATCAATGAAATAAAGGCTGAAGCTGAGCATTGCTTTTATAAGTTGGTCAAAATTTTATTAGAAGTTACTAAGTGTAAGTGAATACCAAACCTTAGAAATAATAAATAAAAGTAGTAGTGAAATAATCCCAAATGCAATGAAATGACAAATTAAGTTTAAGTTCCATAAATTAATCATGTGAGTGTCCGAGCCGCTCATGACCGTGAGCACGGCTAGTATACCAGTTTTACACTCTGCAGAGGTTGCGCATCTTTACCCACAAGTACGTGTTACCCATTTGCCACAGGGTTGATCAGACCCCATACACCTCTACCAAGGAAGCGAGGCAGGGTACCACTACGAGGCCTTTACAAAGTTCCACTAGCTTCAGACTACCCGCTACAGTTTATAGGAAGCTCCAGTGCAGGGTTCTTGCCTGACCGCCATCGCAGCAAAATCAAACCAAGGACCTCCCTACACTGACCACTCCCCTACTGCCCTTGCCCCTTTCGGGTAAGGTAGCCCTCCAGTAGCTTTCCTAGTTAATCAGCCAAGGGCGTCCCATTAAACCCTTGTGGTAGCACTGTTTTCCCGGGTGGTTCTCCATGTTCCCATTAACATAATGATCTTATCATGAACATAAAATAATGAACAGATAACAACAAGTGTAATAATGAGTAATAAGTATCTCTATACCCAAATCCACATAAAGCAATAACATGTACTACCCAAAAGTTTAGTAGTAAAACCAGTGGTGAAACAAGGTATAAGGATAGTCAAATCTAGGGTATCCTATTGGGTCCCAGCAAAATTATCCTATGCAGATCATTCTGAATAATAAGAACATGAATGGGTAAAAGAAGTGATCAAGGGCACAACTTGCCTTCAATGAGCTCCTGCTCAGCTATCTCTACCAGCTGAACCTCAGATTCCACAGTGGCTTGTTTGTCTACTCGCATCAACACAATACATACATAGTATAGCATAAATTAACATCACATCAAACATGTAAATGAAATATACAGTAAAAATCTACACCTTAAAATGAGATCATAGGAACTGGAATCACTAAATTTGGAGTTATAGAATTCAACTTATGGATTTCCTAATGTTTTATGTGCTTAATACAAGATTAAGTGCTAGATAATTTTTAAATCCACTTTCATGTTAAAACAGAGGCACCAATGGTTAGACAATAATATTATAAAAATTTAGGAACTAGAATGGTCCAATTTGGAGTTCATATGGAGTTTCTATGAATTAAACAAATTCCAGGTATTGTTTTTATTTTAAAAACTCATTTTCCAATTCATTTTTCCGATTTAATAGCCCACTGGACTGGGCCACAATAACGGAAAACAGCAGGGGTCTCGGTGTAAGAGTTTCTAAGACTCAGAAAACCCCAGGCATGGACGGCGGGTTTATTTTCAAGAAAACTGAGGGGCCCAATAGCGAATCTGCCCCACGAAGAGGTATGCACGGTTTCTGGCCGCCCGATCTGAAACAGACGTGCCAGATTAGATCTATGTCAGCTAATAACCCGCACCTATTTCGTTCGTCGGATCCAAGATCAATGGCACGGATTAAGCTACCGAATCGTTACGTGTCTTTGAATCTCAGCCGTCAAACTCGGGATCTACGGCAGGATCCGAAAGATTGAACCGGTATGCAGACTTCTAATCCTGCCCGCCCACTTAGATCCAACGGTCAGGAGTTGTCCGGCCCACCTTCCTTCAACGCGACGGCGGCGCTGCCCACGGCATGCGGTGGAGCCCCGCCGGAACCAGCGATTATGCGCTCCCCGATCCCAACCTCAAGCTAAGCGGGTGCTACACGAGGAGAAGAACATAGTGATTCGTATGGGCAGAGGCTCACCAGAGACGGCGGCCGAGACGGCGCTGCCCACGACGAGGGGAAAATCCGCAGCGGAGGAGAGGGTGCGGTGAGGAATTACTGTCACACTGATGGCTCCGAGTGCCGAAGTACGAGCGCGCACAGCCACCCGCCCGTTGGCGAACCACAATTTCTTCTCTGTGGGCACCGGAAGGAGCAGAAGGAGGAAAGCCTAGGCGGCGGCGTGAGCTCCTACTCCGGCGTGCAGTGCGATAGGCACAGAGCAACGACTTTCGGGTAATTCGCGCTGGAAGAAAGAGGCGAGAGCAAGGAGGGATGTCGTGAGGCTCAAGAGCACCGGCCTTTAACCCCCCGAGCGTGAAGGAGGCGACCCGGTCATGGCGGCTGTAATCGCGCCATCCGTTGCGTGAGTTAGGCGTAGGAGACGTCTCCGACCGGCCGAGCCCACCGGTCATTCACATCACGCACGCAGGAGCCGGCTGCCAGGCGGGCCCCACAGGTTAGCGAAAGGATGAGAGGGGCGCGTGATAGAGTTGGGCTGCGCAGCCAGGGCGAGGGAGTGGAAATGGGCCGAGTACTAAGAATTAGGCCCATTCGTGGTTTTCCCTTTTCTTTTTTTTATTCTTTTATTTTCTGTTTTCTTTTCTTTCTATTTACAAATTCGAAATTCAAATTTCCATTTAAATTCAAACTTCATGGTAATTTGTCTTCAGAATAAATATTTAATTTACCCATACTCATATGGAAAGAATTTATTTATTTATTATATTATGTAGCATTTTCTCTTTCCTTTTCTAGATTATTTTCAATTTCCCTATATTGTGACTTAGGTTAACTTTCCAATTTGGACTTTAATATTTCTCTAAATGCGCAACCAAATAAATCCACATGATGCATAGTTTATTTTAGGTGTTATTAATTATTTGTTCCCTTTATATATGGTTATTACCATGTTACAATGAGTATGGGGCAAACACATAATGAGATCTACTCTCTTCCGATTGTTTACAAATTAGGTATTACAGCTGGCGGAGTGGAAAAGGGGAGCTGGGCCGAGGTGAGGGATTCGGCCCAGATATGGTTTTATTTTTTCTCTTTTTTCATTCCCTATGTTAAATTCCCAAACCACTTTTAATTCATAACAAAATTTGAATTTTAAACTCAATTGTAAATGCACAAGAATAAATCCTAGCATGTGATGCAATTTTTTTCCTCTAGTTACTTTATTTATTCATTTAGGCCATGTTTCCATTATGAAATGCACACACAAACATCATTTATGTTAGGAATTTTCTTAAATATATATTCAAGTTTGTAGTACACACAAAAATTAATATTACTTAGTTTATTTGGGAGAAGTGAGTATATAACCTCTAATTTGAATTATTTTAGTTTAAATATTTTCTAAAGGGTGCCTTCATTTTATGGTTTATAGTCTCTTCTTTATTTGTTGCTCTAACTTTTTAGTTTTATGTTTTTTATCTTTTGTTTTGTATACCAAATTCTCACTTATAATTAATTTTGAGGGATATACTTTTAACAGAAACAAAATTGTTATTAGAAGTTATTATTATGTATTTTTTAGAAAATTTCAAAATAGGGTTTCGGGTGTTAAAATGGCTCCGATACCAATTGAGAGCACCTAGAAGGGGTGAATACGTGATCCTGTACAATTCAAGTCTAAACAACACAAACTTGGTTTATAGTAACTGTTAGTGAGATTGAAACCAAGGTGATATGACTTGAGAGAAGATAACTCTTCACTTGATTGTTCCTTCAGAATATGTATTGAACTTAGGAATAATAGCGCAAGTGATTAAGTGAGAACTCAAAGGAAGAAAGTAATCACAATAGAAAGATACGCAAGTGACATGGTGAATTTATCCCGTGGTTCAAGCGATGCCTACTCCACGTTGTGGTGACCTCCTTCAGTCAAGGATTGCACTTAATCCCTCTCAAGTGATCCAAAGATCAACCTTGAGTACCACGGTTTTCTTCCTTTTCTCAAGTATTCCCTTTGTGAGGAATCTCCACAAGTTGGAGTCTCTCACCCTTACAAGATTGGTCACAAGAACCACAAGAGTAAGGGAGAGAATAGACACACACACACACAAGAACTAGAGTCGCAGCAACAACATGCACACAAGTCAAGAACTGAGCACACAAAACAACGCAGCGGAGTCAAAGCTCAAAGAAGTGCTCAAATCTCAAACGCAATGAACCGAATGTGTGCTTGCAGAGTCTAGGCGTCGTAGGATATTCAATAGAGGCTTGGTGTTGTGCTCCATTCACCTAGGGGTCCCTTTTATAGCCCCAAGGCATTTAGGAGCCGTTTGAACTCCATTTGGAAGGCCCTGATTGAGTTCTGTCCGTGGGCGCACCGGACAGTCCGGTGCACCACCGGACAGAGAACAGTGTGCAATTTCCTTCCTTTTCTAGCGAAGCCGACCGTTGGTAGCCACGGGCCACACAGCTGGCACACTGGATAGTCCGGTGCACAACGGACAATCCAGTGAATTATAGTTGCGGTGCCATAAGCATTTTCCCGACAGCGACATGTTTGCCAGGGCACCAGCATGGGCACCGGACACTGTATGGTGCACCGCAAGCTGGTGCAAGTTTGGTTGGACTTAGCCAAACTTCTCCAATCCGGTTTCTCTTGATTTGACAAGGTTCCTAGCACTTAGTAGAATAATGTTAGTACCAAAAACAATTTACTAAGGCTAGAATCATGCCTTGCTTTTCCATTTGCTTCTCTTTGACACTTAGCTTACAAAGTCATAACTCTATGTGTTGGGCATCTAATCACCAAAACATAATAGAAATAGCCCAAGAGCACATTTCCCTTTGAACTCCTCATAGGGACTTTTCTCCTTATTCTTTATGGGAACTTTATTTAGGACATGACAAGCAGTCAATATTGTCTCCCCTCATGCCTCAAACAATGCAACAATGTCTAACATGGTGTTAACCAAGTCAGTCAACATCTGATTCTTTCTTTCAACAACTACGTTTGATAAGGGCAGAAAGGGAGGCATCCTCTCATGTATAATACCATATTCTACACAAAATTAATCAAAATAAGTAGATAAATATTCACCTCCTCGATCTGACCTAATTATGTTAATCATTTTATCAAGTTGGGTTTCTATGTCTGCCTTATAGATTTTAAAGTAGTTTAGAGCCTAATATTTTGTTTTCAGCATGCACATATAACAAAATCTAGAAGCATCATCAACTAAGTTCATAAAATATGTTTTTCCACCCTTTGTCAACACACCATTCATCTCGCAGATCTCTGAAGAAATAAGTTCTAGTGGTGCCAAGTGCCTCTCCTCATCTACCTTGTGAGGTTTCTGAGGTTGCTTGAATTGCACACAACTATGTCATGTAATTGAACTCATGGTGCAAAGTTAGAAATAAAATTATCGACTTATTGCAGAAATCGAAAAACGAAAAGCAGAACATGCCTCCATACTCATAACCTTTACCAATACATTGCCCATACTTAAACACGAAAAATTTATTCGCCTCGAGCACTACATTAAAATCATCCCTAGAAAGAAGGGACCACTAACTAAATTATTGCTAATTGTAGGGACATGCAACAAGTTCCTTAGCTACACGATCTTTCCCGAAGTAAGCCTTAGATCGACCGTGCCGACACCATGAACAGTAGCATGCGAACCATTTCCCATCATCACGGAAGAACATGAGTAGCCTGGTATGAAGAAACTAGACTTGCATCAAAACAAACGTGAAAAATTGCACTAGTATCAAGACATCAACTAGTAGATTGAAACACTAAAAAATAGAGAGTAAAGTACTATACCCACTAGCTTCCGCTCTAGCACTAGTCATCATGTTCGCAGTATTGTACTTCGGTGAAGGCTTTCTTCCTTTGTAATGTGGACACTTCTTTGCCCAATGATCAGTACTATTGCACATGAAGCAGCCATCACCCTCTTTTTTCATTCTTTTTGAAAGCAGTAGTAGGATTGGGACTGGTCTTCTTTCCCTTGCCCTTTCCATTGCCATGAGATTGAGATCTCTATACCATGTCGGCACTGGCCTAACCCTAAACAGTTTTAGATCACTCGTTCTTAGCTCGAGTTTTATCCTTAACATCAACAGAGGCAATCAGATATGGGAATAATATCTCTGTCATCTTATGCTTGAGTGTAGTGGCAAAATCCCTCCATGAAGGAGACAACTTACAATGATGCCGCCAACAACAAACTTGTCAAGTAGGTCGATCTTAGCTACTTGAGCTCCTTTGCCATGTACTGTATCTTATGAGCCTACTCGACTACATACTTTCAATCAGTCCTCTTGTAGTTGTGATAATGCTCCATGATATACATCTTAGCACCGACATCTATGCTGCCATAGTCAACTTCAAGGGTGTCCCACAATTCCTTAGCATCTCTATGATGAAGGTAGATCTATAAGTGTACCAATGACAACGCCATAAAGAGAGTGTTGGCATCTGTATAAGCCTTCTCCTGATCATGGCTAAGATTACCCTCATGTTTGTCTTATGATACCCAAATCACTTTAATGGAAGAAAGCCACAGGATCACTCTTGTTTGCCATCTCTTGAGGTGCTCGCGAGAGAACTTCTCGGGCCTCAAAGCGTCGACAAATCCAGCGATAAAACAAAATTTCCTATAACAAGGTTTTTGAATTTTTGGATAAATTAGAACATGTAGTTTTAATTTAATCAAAAACTAAAGCATTGTAACACCCCAATGTTACCTAGGGTTCTTCTTAGTGCTAACTCAAAGCCATTATCTCATGTCAATCAAATTGATCAAAAGACACCAAAAACTTGGGAACACAAATTCAACTAAGACTTTTTGTCTTAAGAATCATGCCTTCATCATATCATGCACTCAAAATGGGGAAAATGTCTAAACCCTAGAATAACCTTAAATAGGCCATTCAAGTAAAAAGAAAGAAATTGGTAAAAAGACCATGAAAAACATGAAATCATGGCTTAGGCCAATTATAAAAGTTGAAGTACACTAATCAAGCTACAATATCTATTAGAAAAGTTTGGCCAAAATAATTAATTAAAATCCCCAAAAAGGCCATCCAAGTGGAGCTATCTAGGGAAATCTGAAAATTCAAATTTCTGAATTTCAGCCCTCACCTAGAACTTGAGCACGTTCACCTTAATCCCTAGCTCAAATCCTTAAGCCCACATTAACAAAGTTGTGCTAAATTAACCCCTCTGCAACATGTGTAAATATGGCATCGAGATTCGTGCCATAGACATGTCAAATCTGGGATTTCATCTCGGGTTTCAGCAGTGAGACAAACCAAACTTCATCACTCCATATCTTTAGCTCTAGTCAACAAAACCCATAAGCCTCCACATAGAAACGACAAAGGAATGTAAGGTGAAGAGATCTCTCAACGGGATCATGGCCATAATCGCGAAGATTTGGAGCCAATCCGCGCTTGAACTTGACCACTCTCTGCGCAACCTCGTGCTTGACGCCGTGCCTTGGCGCCTAGAGCGCGCACTGGCGCTCCCTCACACACACCCCGAGCACGTGTGAGAGCCACCCTCAGCTGTGCTCGCCCGCGCCCATAAAGACGACCCCCGGACGCGCCTCACCTCACTCCACGCTCACCCCCGCTGACCAGACTCCGTCCTTAGCTCTGGCGAGCTCTGTGTCGCCCGCCCGAGCCACACGAGCGCCGACCACCGCGGCTAGCCTTTTCCAGAGACCCCTAGCCTCACCCGAGGCTTTGGACAGCTTCCCCGAGAAGCAATGAAGCTTCTCCAAGCAAGGATCGAGGCCCTGCCTCACCAGAACAGTGAGATCACCGTCGCCAGACTTCGGCCGCCCACCACCGCGCGTAGACCGAGCTATCAGGTGAACCGTTCTTCAATTCCTTGCGTCCATGCCTTCCCTGGCACCTAGTGAAGCTCACTGACCAGTTTAATTGAACTCTACCGCCCCAGATAGGCCAGAGCCCTCACCGCCGATGAGCTCCCCCGCATGCGCACATGGACCGGCCTAGCCCGACCATCCCCAGCGACGATCCGCACATCGGCATGACCGTCACAACCTCCCCTACACCATCGACCACCGCACCAGAGCAATCTCGCCACCGGTAAGCCCTCCGCCCTTTCCTCCGCCGCGGGTACTGTTTAATTGGGGGAAGGACCTCGGGTTAGGTTTAGTAAAACCCCAGGGGGTTTTCTGAATTGTCAGTGGCTCATGTGAATAGTGACTCGAGGACTAGTCTGTAAGGAAACTTAAAAACATTCGCCAGGGACCACGATGCAAAGTTAGTTTCCATTTAACCATTTCTGATTAATTCTTTTTAATGAACAGAGAACTTAAGAAATTCATAACTTGAGAAATATTTAACCAAAATTTGTCAAACTAATTTTGCTGGATTCAAAATAATATGCACTATCAGGCAAAAATAATAAACCCCATGGTTTCTGCAAAAATTTTTAGAGTTTTGAATTAAATAAGGAAACTGCCCAAACCTTATTAATCCAGAGAAAAATAGAAATACTTCTGTGCTAGGCTTAAGAAAATTTGTGGAGATACATACCCAACACTGTTTAAAAATACTAAGCACCCCAGTATACAAGATTAACTCAAGTTTTGCTATTAAAGACTATTTCTGTCCAAAACTTAGGGAATTAAAAAAGGCGGTAGAAAACAATAAACACAGGATGAACATATTTTTCCTAGTATACTTAAGTGATAAAGAACATAGGAAAAATACAAAGAACCCTAGTCCAGAGCTAATCCAAGATTAATTATTTTATTAGGCACTAAGAAATCCAGAAAAGCCATATTTAAAAATATAAGGACCATTTCAAAAATGGTAAGAAAATTTTAGTAGACTCCTAACTACTAGAACACCACTACAAAAATAATAGATACCCCAACCCATCATAATAAGTGGGTTGAACAATTTAAACTTGATTTTGGCCCATGTTTCAATTAAATCATAAGAAAGCCAAAAATTGTGCAACTGTAGGCAAATAAATTTTTACCCAACTATTGATAAAGTAGACCACCAAGAAAAATATGAAACCTATTTAAATGTATAAGGTAGCACCCATTACCCTCTACCCCATGAAAAAGGCCATATAATCCAAGAATTTCTATCACTCTTTCCCTTAAGCAAAAAGTTTCAAATTCTAGAATGATTGCTCTTGCACAAAGTAAAAGATAGGAAAAATTAGAGATCTGTTGTTTGACATTTTTCAAGTATAGTGGTAGTAGAAAGCACCTCTTTTGCCTAGAACTTTAGAAAACCACAGTAAAATACCCAATAGGTATTAGTGGCTAAAATTTGGTACAAAGTCATGTTATTACACCTATATACCGGAAAAAAATAAGCTTTAAGGAAAAATCCACTGTGAAAGGAGAGTTGTAGTTCAAAGCACCCCCTTTGCCTCACAACTTGATAATTTCGTACCGAGAAACCCTTAACTTTTATGCCCCATTTTTTGAGACAAAGAGTTACACACCAGTGAGAAGCTACTATAATTTTGACAGAATTTTTGGAAATTAATAAAGGTAGGTTGTAGTTCAAGCCCACCTTAAAAGCATAAAAGAAAAAGAGAAGAAGAGATAAATTTGGAAGAATAATGAATCTCACCCCCAATGAATTCAGCTGGGAATCTTAATAAAATTTCACTGAAACATTAAAAGGAAGTCAGTGGAACACAGAAATAATCTGACCAATTAACTTAACCAAACTTGACCCTAAATGACTAAGTGTACCACTCGAATTTCCAGTAGTAAGATTAAGCTCTACCTTATTAACTTAATCATTTCACCATACTATTATCATTGCTAAATTGCATGTCATGACATATATATATCTCACGCATTGCATTCATTAGATTGCAACCTCGCTGACGGAGAGTATGTGCTCATTCCCGAGCAAGGAGCTGTCTACGAGGAAGACCAGGAGCCAGCTCCCAAGCCTACCATAGAGGATCTCTCCGCAGCCCCAGCATTTGAAGGCAAGCCCCGGTTTTATGCATAACCAATTTATATATGCTACTTTACTACACTTAATGTTTGTAGGCTTGTAATGTGCACTTAAGTATAGGAGTTGTTTGAAACCTTTAGTTGCATGAACTCAGAATTCCTTTTTGAGATGGATACTAGTATGCTAGGACGAGTAGCTGCTTTGCTAATTAGGATCTCGGTAGAAGTCGAGTGATTTTTGTAGCACTCGCTTGAGGATAGGAATTGATTGTATTCATCTTGATAACAGGATCTATGATGGTCTATGGACTTGGATCCAGGGTGGATGCCATATTCATGAGATGGAAAAGGAATTAAGGATTAATGTGTGGATACCTGAGTCAAGCGTTTGAACGTACTAAACATATGTCGGGAAATATGGTAACCGATAAACCAAGTACCTGAGTGAAGCCGGGCAAGGACTTTCCTCCTCACTTGTCCTGAGACTGGGTCTCCCATGCTAGCTATGGTGGGTACAAGTGCGGTCACTGCATGGCGGCAGCCGGGGTCAGTGGAGCATTGTATGCCAAGGCGGTGTGCCCTGGCCGCAAACGTGGAATCGATAGAGACGGTTGATATGTGTGGGGAAGGAGTGCTCCTACATATCGTGTGTTTAGGTTTACCTTGCAAGGATAAAACTCGATTCGAATCGTCTGCTTCTCGCAGCTAATGAGACTGCTTGACCCCTTGTACTACATTGAGTAAAAAAGTGAAATGTTGTTGATTTGAAATAAGATGTTGATTGTACTAAATGGTTGCTACCATTTATGCTTTAGAAGAAGCAAACTTAGCTAAAATTAATGATACTAGAATTGGAAAAAGCTAAAATTAATTTTTAGACTCAGCTAGTGCTTTTAGCAAACCAAACCCCTCATCCAAACAGCTGCATGGTCTAGAGGTAGAGGAGTAGATTCCTCACACCAGGTAAGTCTAGCTGAGTATTAGTATACTCAGCCATTGCTTGTGGCACCATTTTGCAGGTACGCTTTAGGACATGTTGATGGTGTGACTTGGCCTTCCACCCTGTCACCGGGTTGGACTATCGAGTGGGATGATGCTCCAGCAGGAGAGGAGCAGGAGGAGTAGTGGGCTAGGCCTTGCCCTATTCCTCATCATTCGACGTTATCGACTATCCGCTGTAATTTCAATTATGAACTTGTTTCAATTTATTTTAAAACTCTGATTTATGTAATAACTCCAGTATTTAATTTGTGGTTACATGCTTTATTGTATCGTCTCTGTGACTTACCTTCGAGTGAGCTAATGGTATTTGATTATGGATTAGTGGCTTTATCAAACCATATCTGAGGGACTGACGGGTTATTTCGATTTAAGTGTGTTGCGGCCTCTAAGGCGTGACTTGGGCACATAATCTGGAATAATTCAGGCGGTTCTACCATAAGCATCATCATGACGACATCTATGTACATAAAACGAACAGATCTAAACAAGCCCATCATGTCAATTAATATTAAACTATGCACTAGCAGAATTATGTGTAAACATATTAAATTAAATAGTATAAAAGGAACACCATCTCGTTGTTGCCAACAATATAAAACGCCTGCGCAACAAGGAGAAAGACGAGCCCTGGCGACGAAGTTGAAGACGACATGTTAAGGAAGCGATCGAGCAGTCGTGTAGAGCGCTTACCAAAAACATTATCCGTCCTCTATCGGTGTAGGATTGCCGAGGGTGGTTGTTTCAAAGATCTGATCTCTTGGTTGCCGGTGCACATCGATGAGCAGATTGAAGTAGCATACGTGGCGGCATAGCAGACATGAAGTGGCGAAACCTAGATGCACTAGTATGTTGTTTTTTCAATGATAGCACTCGTACGTATTTATAGAAAAATGTGTGTTTAGGTTATGGCTATCCAAAATGTGATAATATACAACAGACAAGGATGCTAGATTAAGCGGTAAAACAATTGTAATACCAAACCATAGGCATAATTGCATGAAAGGGTTGGACCCTGATTCCGATGAACCAGTCACTTGAATGTCGTGCCACCGCACACATCGCCCTGCTAAATTTTTATCATTATTGTCAACTTTCTATGAGCTATAAGATATCTATAAAACTATAGAACCAAACTTTATATTAAAATTAAATGTTTAGCACTAGCCTAAGTAATATGCTCACGTGTTCTGCTCATACTAAGGAGATGTTTGGTTTCTAAAGATTAATTCTTAGTCCCTCCATTTTATTTTATTTTAGATTTTAAATTGTCAAATAATAAAACTAAAATATAGTTTTAGTTTCTATATTTATCAATTTAGAAACTAAAATATAATAAAATAAAGAAATTAAAAATTAATCCTTATAAATCAATCATCCCCTAGCTACGGACACACCTCACAGACATATGACATATAGATATCGAAAACCAAACGAAACAGAGAAGAAAAAGAGTAACGAAAACATGGTTCTCCATGCAGGTAGTACTTAGGAATCTCTCACGTGCGCGGTCCCATGGGGTTTGACGGAATCGATGGGCGCGCTAGAACACAAAGTGAAACAACCAATCGATATAATTGTAATCAGAGCGAGCCAATCAGGCAATCAGCCTCCGCCATCATGGATCATGACATCTGCGCCCAGGCCCGACACGCGCACATGCACTCCTGCTAAATCGAGAGAGAGAGAGTCGTCAATCGTTACCAAGGTGTGGCATCCTTGGGTTAGCTGTCCGTATGGGTCGTCGAACGGCGAAAGAAAAGGACTTTTACTAGTCATGACTCAGCAACCAGCATTCAAAGCTGAACTCATGATCAGAAGAATCAATCGGGCGGCGCGCGCGCACGCATGCACGGGACGGGACTAGTCCTGCAAGTTTGGGCCGTGCTTACTGGGCCAGCACGAGCCCGGCACGAAATGGAAGGCACGTAGTCCAGCTCAGCACGAATTAGAAAAAATCGGACTAGCCATGGCACGTTAGACGGGCCTGGGCCGTGCTTCGGCTGGTGGCCCGACGGCCCAAGTAGCCCGGCACGCCTTCGTGGGCCGTGCTCGGGCCAGCCCGGCACGATTTTTATTAGCCAGCCCGGCACTGCGCTCTATCCCTCCTGCGCTCGACTGCGCTCTGTCCCAGCAGCGGCGTGCTACAGGGAGAATGCAAAAGGCCGATTTCCACGCGCGGCCCAAACTTTTCTATCTCTAAAACAGGATCTTTCTGTCTCAGCGCATTTGAATTTCCACGCGCGGGGACCGGGGGCATGCAAAAACCTGCGGCGTGGCGTCCTTGCGTGCATGTGGTTGGTTGTGGCCACTGGCCAGACAGGCAGAGGCGCGCACAGCTCAAAAGCGAGCGGAAGCAGTAGAGAAAAAGGAGGGGAAGGCCGAAGGCGCAGCAGCCCGACGGCGACCGAGATGCAGAGGCCGATACGTGCCGTGTCTGGGCCAGCACGGCCCGACAGAAGCCCGTCGCGTTTTAGAGCCGTGCTGGACCTTATTTTTACTCACTAGGCCCGATAAGGCACTGACCCGATTCTATTTCGTGCTTACTAGATCCGATTAACTGAGACCCTGAAGCACGACGGATTCGTGCCGGGCCGGCACGGCACGGCCTAAGTTGCAGCACTAGACGGGACTGACTACGGGAGGGCGTTGGGTGGCAGCGACGCCGCACCCGCACCGCACGAGCGGCACGTGAGGCCCCCCGCCTGCCCTGGTCCCCCGACACATTTTCCGTAGGCAAACAGTGGTGCACGACGGCCGAACTACCCGGCGTGCGCTTCCCGGGCAGGCGGGCGACAAGAGGAATCTCGCCCCGCTGGCCATCTCACTGGTGCCTACCCCGCCTGCACGCCCCGTGTGGGCCCCCGCTCGCCTTTCTCCTCCTCCGCTACCTACACTACAGTACTACGCTACCTTCTCAACAGCTGCTGAGGTCCCGGCTATGCTATATATACGGAGTGCTGCTTCAAGTTCTACACCTGCTACTTGAGCAAACAACGGCATAGCTCGTCCTCGCCGTTGCCAACTTGGGAGAATCCAACACATCGTGACTGACTGCAAGATGAAGCAGCTCGTCGGAGGCCAGAGGAGGCAGAGGGGATTCGGCAAGGCCCTTAAGGAGCAGAGGGCCAGGCTCTACATCATCCAGCGCTGCGTCGTCATGCTCCTGCGATGCCACGACTGATCCAATCCACATACTGCCATAGGGGAGCTTCGTCCGAGATACAAACCAGTGGATCCACAGGGCGAGCTCCATCGTCCTTGCCTGGTGCTTGCTTCATCGGGCGCCGGAGTTTTGAGAGGTGTCGCACTGCTGCCACAATGGTTGCCGCTTGCCGGCTGCTGTACATAGAGATAGAGGGCCATGGCCAATAGTGTAGTACAGATAGAGGTAGGTGTTCATCAGTGTCTACTGTGTCATTGTGTATGGAATGGCAAATCAGTGAACAAGACAGTTGTTCGGGGTCTTCGTCTTTCGAATGTCCTCAAAAATACGGCTAATCATTCGCTTTCAGCATTTGCTAAATATTACAGAAACTTCGTCACTAGAAAATCTTCGACATAACTCAATAGAAGTACGACGAAGAAAGCTTCATCACGGTGAAGTAGGAAGACGACGTAGGGAGAAGGTGTTGTTCAAATTATTGAATTCAAATGACGATAATGTCCTTGTGACATTTATAAACCCTGTATATAATTGTTGAGGGCATGAATGTAATAACGTACGAAGCTGTACGATTTCTTATAAATAGATGAACAGTACCCCGTACTGTTCACGCTGGATTATAATTGCCCTCGCGTCTTTACCTTCAAACAAGCCGAATGTATCAATGCAATACAAATTTGACAGTGTTTGTACATTTATTATGAAATAAATATGTGACGTGACATCACATCTCGCAAGTACATCTTCATATTTACCAATGATGAAGACTTGTTATTCATGACCTTCGTCTAAGATTCATTAAATCCGAAAGAAAATAATACTTCGAAAGACGAAGGTCTTTAACATATAACAAATGTGTTTCCTTGCTTTTGATTCACAACAATTGAGAACAATTGACCAACTATTGATGCCCACCTACGGTGAACTCAAACGACCACCTTCGACAACAAGAGCTCGAACAACTACTTTCGTCGTGCCGCTGAAGAAGGCAGTAGCGCTAGGGGTTGCCCTTGCGCCGCTGGACACCAATCAAGAGGGGCTCCTTCTGAGGGAGGCCCGAAGCCAGAAAATGAAGGTAATTAGCACAACACCATAGGAAGAAGAGTTGGATCAAGAAATCAGAGATCTAGAGGCTATCCATCAACAAATGGAAAGAAGAAGAGAGAAAATGCTTCGGCCGACTGAACTCCAGAAGGAGATTGATGAAGCAGTCAAAGAGATGTGTCACATCACACAAGACAACGAGCAAGGGTGTAGGCCACAGCAGAGAGAGCTTCGTCAAGAAAGCCCTAGCTATGATGACGTATGGTATGACGATTTTCATCATGATAACATTGCTTTTGATGATGCTTCCCCCCTAGCTACAGCATTGTAGGCTACCCCATGGTCACCTTCGTACAAACCACCACAACTTCCCATGTATGACGGGCATTCGGACCCGAATCAGTTCCTCATGAGTTAAGAAGCAACCATATCATCATATGGTGGAAACAGTTCTGTCATGGCGAAATCCTTCGTCAGGGCAGTCATGAGTTTTGCTCAAACATGGTATTCTTCTCTTCGGTCGGGAACAATCACATCGTGGCAGAAGCTGAAGGATACGCTAGTCATCGCTTTCTAGGCTTTCAGACGAAGCCAGTGACTGCTCATGCTCTATTCCAGTGCACACAGGACCACACAGAGTATTTGCAGGCATATGTCCAAAGGTTTCTATGTCTCAGAGCTCAAGCGCCAACGATGCCAAATGAAATTGTTATTGAAGCCATGATCAAGGGACTTCGTCTAGGACCAACAGCGCAATATTTTGCCAGGAAGCCCCCACAAACCCTAGAGAAGCTTCTACAAAAGATGGATGATGTAACACCCCTGGTGTTACTATCACTAAAACTTAAGCATAACATCATAAGCATTGGCATATCATGTGTTTGTCACACCTAGAATGCATTCACTAGGCAAAGATTTCAAATAAGTTGTATTAAGGTGACATGTCATGGGTGAAACCCTAGGGTACAGTACTTAACCCTAAACTAGGTTCAGAAGAGTAAACAAAGTTTAAACAAAAGAAAACTTCAAAACTTAGTTGAAATGATCATAAAATATCACCATGGATAGGACTTAAGTAGCATCCAAACCCTAGAAGCACCAAAAACCCTAAATAGGCCCTAGAAAACCCTAGACTGAAACCCTAGGGGGTTATCTGTAAAAGTGTGCACATTTTGGACCTAAGTGCAAGAATCATGGAAATAAGGTATCTTGGGTCATATGGTTCACATATTTGGAGATTTGCAAATGAAACTCTAAGTTTTGGGCTTATTTGCAAAAAAAAACACATTTGTGCTCCAATGGCTAAGCATGAATTTCGGTGGTAAAGGGCCAACTTTGAAGCCCTATATCTTCCAAATCATGAGGATTCTGCCCTAGGTCAGCACATCAAGATTGTAGAGCTATGTAAGGAGAATAACTTTGCTATAAGGATTATGCCTTGGTGCCATGAAATGTTTTGAGATAATTAGGCCCAAAGATGGGCTGTCAGACTGCCTTGAGTCAGAATTCAGACTGACAGTGGAATTGAATGAACTTAGGGCTCAATTCTAAGCAAGATCCTGTGACTTTTTGTGGGTGCACAATGTAGCAAAGTTGGAGCTGGTCTATTAGGCTACAACTTTGCTGCAGAGCATTGGTCTAGTTGCCATGGAAAATTGGGAGGAAATTCGCCCTAAACATTGACTGTCAGACTGACTGAAGAGGGATCTGATAGTACAGTACTGAAACAGATCACCAGATTTACCCCCCTCTCGCCGCTGGTGATCTTGCGCTCAGATCCGCGCCGGCGTCACGATTCACGCCCGACCGAACTCAGATAAGCGCTCCTCAGTAAGAAATATTACGCTGGAGATAAACTCTGGCCACTGTTCTCACCGCCGTCGTGTCCCACCGTGGTCGATTGCGTTGGCATCACCGGCATTCACCGTTATCCGGCCAGGCTATGTGCCTCAACACTCTACCACGTCGCGGTGAGTCACCATAAACCGCTCCTTAGCCTTGGCTCGTCGCCGGTGGGTTTGCCACGGTGAAAGCCACTAACCCCGAGCGCCAGTAACCTTCTTCCCCTCCAGCCGCCAGCGCATCTTCGTGAAATTGGATGCCACCACTATGGGAGCCTATAAATTGCCGACCCCGCTTGCTCCGCTAAGTAATTGTGCGCCCAGTAAAGCAACCCATGCCTCGAATCATCCACCAGAGCTCCCCAATTTGGGATTTCCCCCAAATCACCCAAGAACACCGAGCGGTGTGACATCACCATGGCCAGCTCGTCTCAGGTCCGCTCATACCCTCTGCCCTTTCGTTTCAGCATTCTTGTGTGCCCCTTATGCTCCCCGACCTTGCCAATTAAGCTAGGACCCCTTAGATCGCCCGGAACGCGTTGGATTGGTCGTTGATCACACAGTCACTGTGGACAGAGCGTGTTAGAGCGCCGTTAGTGAAATTAGTTGAGGGGAAACTCTTGTTAGGGTATGAATTTGGTCTCAGCCATAGTAGAGCACCGGTCGTTGGGTGAATCGGCTTGGTACAAGCTCACCGGAGCTCGATTCCCCGTCGTTCGCCGTCGTGGACTGGGGATTGTGAGGAGAGAAAAGCACAAGGGTGTTTCTGCAAGTGTCAGCGAGACAGAGGAATAGTGGGAGGGACTCTTTAAAGAATTTCAAATCGTCAGGGCTCTCTGCGCAAAACCGACAGCGCGGGCACGCGCAGGCGCGTGCGGGCGCGCTTTTGCCCGCACATGGGCCGCCTTCGGGCCAGTTTCAGCCTAGCACTGTAGAGCCTTTTTCTTTTTCCTTTTCTACCAGAACTAGAGAATTTCCTAAAAATTATTAGAAAATGCTAAAAATACCAGACCAATTTTACTAGGCTCCTAATTTTCTATAGTATTTAATAAAAATTGTTTCATGATTTTTTAGCTCCAATAGGGAATTTTGGGATATTTAAAATAGCCAAAACATATCCTTCTGGAATTTTAGAGAGTAATTACTAATCCCAAAATTCACCAAACTTTATAGATAGGCTTTAAGTAATATTTAGAAGCCTTGGGTAAAGTTTGGTATGATTTGGACCATGTTTGATACTTAGAACCCAAAACCCTAGCCCCCCTGCCCTATGGACTCCACTATAGACTCCAAAAACTCTAGTTTCCCAGAGATCCGTGAAGGAAAGTTATATTCTTGATATTAGATAATAAACTTTTATTATCTTTGCACCTTGATGAGCATTACATGATCATACATGGCTATGTATAGAGAACGAGGAGGAAATAGAGGTTGAAGAAGCAAGGACTACATCACCACCACCACCTGAAGAACCTCAGGCAGGAAACTGCTTTTACTTTGATATCTGTGGAGCAGAGCCTGATTCACCTATCACACAAGGCAAGCCCTGGTGCATTTGTCACCTCCTTGTTATTTTGAAATCTTTCTCACTTACTTGATGTATTAGGTGATAGGAGTTGTGTGCTAAACCCATTGCTGCATTTCCTTCCTTGGATTTGATTACTTCTCCTTAATCCCCTGTTTTACAAAAAGATCTTTCTTATGCTTAGCTTTGCTCTAGAAAAACAAAATGTTTTGTTTTGACAAAAGATGATGCTTCAAAGTGGGTGGGATGTTTTCAAAAATAAAACTTGATGGTGGATCCATCATGGCCATGATGGGTTCAACATCGGAAAAGATGTACCTCTGCCAGGTACCAAACTTTGGGTTTGAAATGATAAAGCTGAGACCAGGCGGGTGACTTGCACGAGAAGAGAGTCTCGGTGTAGTGTCTCCGTCTGAGTCGATTAAGGACCTTGTCGATGTAGGCCTGCTGACCGAGGACCCTTTAACTGGTCACATGCCTCGTCATGGGTAAGCTATGCCTCGGGCAGACTAATACTAGAATAGGATAACACGCAATGGGAGTGGAGAGATGGCGAGAGTAGCGAGTACCCTCCGTGGCAAGAAGCTGGACGGTGGTGTATCTGTACTCTCAGTTTGCGTGAACCTGATCTAGTCTTAAGAACCCCGGTGGCGAGTTGACATATGCAATGGTTAAGTGCTACATATGTCGTGTGATTGGAGATCCTCAGCTGAGTACAATCGATTCGGATCGCCGCAACTTCGCGGACATGAAGACTTGGTCACTGACTTACACGTAGCCTCCCAGTGAATATGAAGGGTGGATAAGAAATTGGCTAGTATAGGTCAAGTGTTTGAACTAGGGTAGAAAGAACTCTAGAAACTCAGGTAATGACTTAACTGGCTAATAAAACTAGATTTTTAAGGATCCACCATTAGTAAGCATTTCTACAAACAGAGTCATTGATTCTTGACAAGCCATACCTTGAGTCCCAAAAGCCAGCATATCCTTGAGAGTCTTTTATTTTGACGGGTAAGACTTGCGAAAGTACACTTCGTACTCAGGGCTTTGTCCCATGTTGTTTTAGGTGAAGAAGCAGCAAACTTTTGTTGCTTCTGTTCCAGGGTGGTGCCCAAAGAAGACAATCAAGACTAAAGCTGCGGGAGGAAGGGTCCTCCGTTCAGAAAAACTTTTTACTGTTTATCAGGAGGGGTTTTTGCCTCCCAGTGATGTAATAATAATACTTCAGCACTCCTATATTTTAACTCTGATCTGTAATAATACTCTTTCTTGTTTTAAATAAAGTAAGTTATTGTAACTGCTTCCGCATTCTCGGTCCTCCGATGTGTTGTAATATCTGCGTGACGGGTAAAACGCTCTTGGGAAAGGAAAGGAATTCAGATACCGAACTTAACAAGTGATCAGGTGCACCCACAGGGTTGTCTGAAGTCTGTTGGACAAGGACAACTATAGGTGGGCCTAATAACTTGGGAGGTTTTGTCACAGCTGGTATCAGAGCGAACCTGTCACACCTGGTTTTAGAAGGCAAACCGAGTGCGAACCATGTACGTGCCAGGATCAGCAATTCACGTACACAGCTGTTACATAACTGGACATCATCACATAGTGCTCATATAATAACATAAAAGGGGAATAATAGTCGATTACATCATATGTCTGAGACATCCACATAGTCTTTACAATAATCAAAGTGCGGAAAAGAAACGTAGATACACGCGGCCTTCACAGGCAGCTAACTAGGGGTTGCCGCTAACCCACGCCTAGAACTCGTCATAATCTTGGAACTCCTGAAAGTCTCCTTCCATGGCTTCATCTTCTCCTGAGCAGTGGTTGCAATGCGGACAACCTGGGGAAGGCGGGGGGGGGGGGGTTTGGTGTGTAGAGCAAGGGTGAGTACACATCAACATACTCAGCAAGTGTCCTGTTTGGCTGTAGTGGACTAGCTTTATGTGGGGGTAAGTCAAGCAATTGCTTTTAATTGGTTAGGTTATTATTACTAGTAGAGAAAGCCAAGTTTTAGAATTAACCCACGTTATTAACCCAAACGTACTCCTTCCCAACGGAAAGAATACCACTTACCATTACCATAATCAACACCAAAAATCATCAATCTCATTGCCACCTGTAATCCAAACATCTCTGATCAAGTACCACTAATCACTCCTAGCTCCCTTGGCCGCTCATAACCGCGAGCACGGCTGATATATCAGTTTTCATACACTCTGCAGAGGTTGCGCACTTTACCCACAAGCCGTGATTCCCTTTCGGCCCGGAGATCATGACTCTCCATTGATCACTACCAAGGTGACCCTAGTAGGGTATCACTACGTAGCCTTTACAAAGATTCCCCGGGGCTATAGCCGCCCTTTAGGTTTCCTAAATGTACTGCACTCCTCCCCAAGGGACAAATCAACCTTGGCAGAGCGAGCCGCATACACCGAGCCCCTATTGACGGCACGACGGCTAAGCGAACTACACCCCGGTTCCTCTAATTATTCAGCTAAGGGCGTCCCACTCCACCCTCAAGGTTACACTGTTTTCCCGGGCGGTCATCCAACGAACAGGTCCTTATGGAGAGGCACTCGAGAAACCGCTCGAGCCCCCTTGAATACCACAAGCACAACATCATAAATAAGAGGGAAAATAGCGTATCATAGATAATTCTCATCATGTTCATTGATTAGAGTTGAGCAATAGCATAAAGCTAAACAATAATAATCTGACCCAAATAGGTAAACAAGGACATGGATAACAAAAGTTAGTCAATCCTTAGGTATAACTGTGTAATTGCAGGAAGTGAATTATAGAATGTATAGGACAGAGATAGGTCAAGGGACACTTGCCTCCACCAACAGACTGCTGCTTAGGGGTTTCTCCTGCGAGTTCTTCGGGCTCCTCAACCAGATCGTTCTCTATGCGAGCGCAAACATACATACATCCATCCATTCGAATTAGGAAATCAACAGTACACCATTCAAGGGAACAGATAAATTGAATATGCATAGAGTATGACATATGATATTGCTTTCGCCATGGCTAGAAAGAGAAGAAAGGAGGTCTCGCTGTGGTTAAAGTTATACTCGAGGCGTACTACGGGTAGATGCGTAACTAATCATTACGTGATCTAGTTCCACCTAGTTACACTAACGAGTATTAGTCACATGCACTAATAGAATTATAACCATTTTCAATTGATCAACATTAAACAATGTAAATGATTCACTACATGAAATAACTAATGTAACCAATTTCTAAATTGAGTTTCTATTTATTGATATGAACAACGTGCTTAGCGCGCATAAAATACAGGGGGGTAGACGGGCACGTCCAGGGGTAGACGAGCGCGCCGGGGAGCACGGCGAGCCGTGCCAAAGCACCGCGCGCACCACGCGAGCACGCACGCGCAAGGCCACGCTGACACGTCGCGAACGGGTCGCACACACGCCGGGGACGAACGCGTGGGCCACGCGCTGGCCGAGCTCAAGGCCGCGCCGGGGCACGCGAGGCGAGCGTGCGCATGCCGGGCACCACAGGGTAGGGGCGGACGCGCCACGCCGCGTCGAGGCCGCACGCCACGGCCGCGCCGAGGACTGGGGCGCGAGGGCGGCTGAGCCGGGGCCGGGCTGCGCTGCAGCAGCGGGCGAGGTCAGGGACGGGGGGATGCCGGGGCCGAGCGCGGGCGCTGGGACACCGGGCCGCCAGGCCGTGGGGAGAGGCGGGTCGGGGGCGGGCGCGCCAGGGCGCCGCGACCGCGCGCAGGGGAAAGGCACGAGGGGGAGACGCGCGGGGCTGAGCCGCGCCGGGCCGCGCCATGGCCAGGACGTGCGCCACGCCGGGCCGCGCGCCAGGCATGGAGGCGACTCGGCGGAGCCGCGTCAAAGCGAGGGGCAGGGCGGGCGCGGTTGCCGTGGCCGCGCCAGGGATGAGGCGGGCGCGGGGGAGAGGAGGGGGGGTCGCGCCGAGGAAGGAGAAGGGGGAGGAAAAGCGGGGAGGAGGAGGGGGAGGAGAGCTCACCGCGAGAGGGGGCGAGGGTGTAGGCGGGCGGCGGCTTGCGGGCGACGGTGAACTGGGCGGGGGAGACGAGTCAAGTGGGGGGGAAGAGAGAGAGGGGGTTGGGGGAAGGGGCGGCTGACGGGTGGGGCACGTAGGGGAAGGTGGCGGCGGCGTAACCGCCGCGCGCACCACGCGCGAGGGGAGCGGGGGGGGGGGGGGGCGGCTGGGCCGCGCACGCCGGGCCGAAGCGGGGGAGGGGCAGCTGGCGCCTGGCTGGGCCGCGCGCCTGGCCGGGCCGCAAGGGGAGGAAGGGGGAGAGAAAAAAAGAAAAGGTTTTTCCCTTTTAAAATCTATTTTTCTAGATGAATGGTTTCACAGTTTCACTCAATCAAATCAAATGCATGGTTCGGCATGGTGCAGCAAACAAAAGAAAGTATTTCCAGGGTTTTGCTTTACACGAGATCTCAAGCCGAATCTCGCTATAACTTCGGAAAAGATCAAGGCTTAGCGAGGAGAAAAGGGAAAAAGGAAAGGGTAACCCCCAAATTTGGCGAGTGAAGAAAAGAAAAAACTCAACTCCAAAATTCGGGGCGTTACAAACATCCCCCTTAAAAGAATCTCGCTCTCGAGATTCAGGGTTAGCTAGCAATGAGCTCAGGGTACTTGGCCATCAGATCATCTTCACGCTCCCAGGTTGCTTCTTCCTCAGAGTGGTTGACTCCATGTGACTTTGCACATTCTGATGGTCTTCCTTCGTGTGACTCTGTCTGCAGTCTCAAGGATTTGCGTTGGCTTCTCATTGTAGGTCAAGTCCTCCTGGACTTCAAGACCCTCCACTAGCAACTGCTCTTCTAGCACACGCAGACATTTCTCCAACTGAGACACATGAAAGACATTGTGCACAGCAGACAAACTTTCCAGCAGAATGAGCTGATAGGCCACTTCTCCACGCCTTGCGAGAATCTGATACGGACCAATATAGCGGGGTGCTAGCTTGCCTTTGACTCCGAATCTTCTGACTCCTCTGATAGGTGACACTTTCAGATAGACAAAATCTCCAACTTCAAAACTCAGCTCTCTTCTTCTTGTGTCTGCATAACTTCGCTGCCTTGATTGCGCTATCTTCAAATTCTCCCGAACCATCTTGATGTTCTCTTCAGCTTCAAGCAAAACGTCTGGCCCAAACTCTTGCTTTTCTCCAGGCTGATCCCATTGCAAGGGAGTTCTACAACTCCTTCCATAAAGCGCCTAAAATGGTGACATCTTCAAGCTGGTCTGGTAACTGTTGTTATAGGAGAACTCTGCATAAGGCAACCTCTTGTCCCATCCAGACTGATCTTGCAACGCACAGGCTCTCAACATATCTTCGAGGATTTGATTGGTTCTTTCAGTCTGACCGTCTGTCTGTGGATGATAAGCTGAACTAAAATTCAGATGTGTACCCAAGGCTTCATGCAACTGCTGCCAGAAATGAGAGGTGAACTGCGTTCCTCTATCTGACACTATCTTCTTTGGCACACCATGAAGACAAACGATCTGAGACATGTACAACTCTGCCAATACTGCACTGCTGTAGTTGGTCTTGACTGGTATGAAGTGGGCTGACTTGGTTAAGCGGTCCACCACTACCCAAATGGAATCGTAGCCGGCTCGAGTGCGAGGCAATCCGACTATGAAGTCCATACCGATTTCATCCCATTTCCACTGAGGAATTTGCAACAGTTGCAACAATCCAGCTGGTCTCTGGTGCTCTGCCTTGATCCGTCGACAGCTATCACACATAGCCACATGCTCTGCAATTTCTCTCTTCATTCCGTACCACCAGAATTTCTTCTTCAGATCTTGATACATCTTCTCACTTCTGGGGTGTATAGAATAAGCTGTCTCATGAGCTTCCTTGAGGATCAACTCCCGAATAGACTGGACATTGGGAACACACAAGCGGTCCTTGAACCATATCACACCTTCTGCATCTTCCCGAAAGTCTATGCCTCTGCCGTCTAGGACCAGTCGCCGGATTTCACTGATTTTCTCATCATTCTTCTGTGCTTCTTTGATTTCCCGCTCCAAGGTGGGTTCTAACTCAACTGTTACTCCTCGCGTATTGTTCAGAAATCCGAGGCTCAACCTGTCAAACTCTTTGGCCAACTCATAAGGCATCGGACGAGAGACCATTAGATTGACCTGACTCTTCCTGCTCAAAGCGTCTGCCACTACGTTTGCTTTGCCCGGATGGTAATGAATCTCTAATTCGTAGTCTTTGATCAACTCTAACCATCTTCGTTGCCTCATATTCAACTCTGACTGAGTGAATATGTACTTCAGACTCTTGTGGTCTGTGTAAACATCACATTTCTTCCTATACAGATAGTGCCTCCATGTCTTCAGTGCGTGAACCACTGCTGCCAACTCTAGGTCATGGATTGGGTAATTCTTCTCATGAACCTTCAGCTGTCGGGATGAGTAGGCCACAACTCATCCCTCCTGCATCAACACACATCCCAAACCAGTATAACAAGCATCGCAATACACTGAGAAAGGCTTGTGCACATCAGGCAAGACTAAAACAGGCGTTGTAGTCAACTTCTCTTTCAGCGCTTCGAAGGCCTCTTGACATTTCTGGGTCCACTTGAACTCAACTTTGTTGCCTAGCAAAGCTGTCATTGGTTTCGCAATCTTCGAGAACCCTTCAATGAATCACCAATAATATCCTGCCATTCCAATGAAGCTCTTGATTCCTCGAGCATCTGTTGGAGCTTTCCAGTTCAGAATGTCTGCAACTTTCTTTGGATCCACAGCCAATCCTTATTTGTTAATTATGTGACCCAAGAACAGGACTTCATCAATCCAGAACTCGCACTTGCTCAACTTTGCATACAGCTGGTGCTCTCACAATCTCTGCAATACCATCCTCAAATGATCTGCATGCTCTTCTTCGCTTTGAGAATATATCAGAATGTCATCAATAAATACCACCACAAATTTATCAAGATAATCCATGAATACACTATTCATCAGATTCATAAAGAAGGCTGGTGCATTTGTTAGACCGAAAGACATCACAGTGAACTCATACAACCCATACTTGGTAATGAATGCCGTCTTTGGAATGTCCGAAGGTTGAATCCTGAGCTGATGATAACCTGACCTTAGATCTATCTTTGAGAACACGCTTTCTCCTCTCAACTGGTCGAACAGATCTTCTATCCTGGGCAAGGGGTACTTGTTCTTGATGGTGACCTCATTCAGAGCTCGATAATCGATACACATCCTTTTGGTGCCATCTTTATTTTCCACGAATAAGACAGGGGCGGCCCAAGGCGAGGTGCTTGGCCAGATGTAACCTTTCTCTGATAGCTCATCGATTTGCTTCTTAAGCTCAACCAACTCTGGTCCCGATACTCTATAAGCTCTCTTAAAGATGGGGGCGGTTCCAGGAAGAAGCTCTATGGCAAACTCAACTTTTCGCTATGGTGGCATACCTGGTAGGTCTTTCAGGAACACATCTGGGAACTCGGACACAACCTTGATAATCTCAAGTGGGTCTGCTTCACTGCTATCAACAGCCATCTGATAACAACTTCCTTTCTTTGATTCAGGCGGGACTAACTCGGTCACCACTTCCTCTCCTAGTGGGGACATCAACTTGATTGTCCTCTTATCACAACTGATAACTGCCTGATACTTATCTAGCCAGTTCATCCCTAGGATGACATCTATTCCCTGAGTACCCATTACTATGAGGTTAGCGAGAAATGCTATCCACCTTATTTCCACACATACATTCAAGCAAATGCTATCTGCTCGAATTCTACCACCGGCTGAATCAATTTGAATGGGGGTTAACATGATAGTTACTAGAAGATTATTTGCTTCTACCCATGATGCAATTATAAAAGAATGCGTTGCTCCAGTATCAAATAACACTTTTGCAATATGGGAGTCGACTGGAAACATACCTACTGTCATGTCGGGTTCTCCTGAACTGGTTCGGCCTCCAAGTGGTTCAGTCTCCCATGGTTGTAGCGTGGGTGAGAGCGGTTGCCTGCTCCAGGCTGAGACACATTCTGCTTTGCTGGGGCATTGGGGCCTGACTGCTGCTGGGCTGCCTTCTTCGGACATTGCATCACCCAATGGCCTTGCTCTCCACAATGGAAACATGCTCTGCTTCCACCATGAACCGGTGCTGCTGGACTGCTTTGCTGGTTTGCTGGGGCAGGAAGACGAGGTGCCTGCTGATTCTGCCTCTGAAACTGACCTCCTTCTGACTGATTGTTCTGGCGATTCTGATGTTGATGCTGAGGATACTGCCTTTGAAACTGCTGCTGCTGAGGTGGACGCTGGTTCTGCCTGAACTGCTGAGGTGGATTGCCTGAGAAACGAGGACGATTGCTGCTTCCAGGCTGAGGTCCACTGATCTTGCGCTTGCGATCTTCCATCTCTTTGCGCTTCCTCTCTGTCATGATTGCTCTATCCATCAGGTGCTGAAATGTGGGCAAGGTATGATTCATCAGCTGATAATGCAGGGGATCAACTAAGCCTCTTAAGAAGCGATACTGCCTCTTAGCATCTGTGTTGACATCCTCAGGAGCATAGCGGGACAACTGTAGAAACTTGTCTCGGTACTCACTGGCACACATCGGCCCTTGTTTGAGCGCCAAGAACTCCTCATTCTTCATTGTCATCAGTCCTGCAGGAACATGGTACTGACAGAAATTGTTTCTGAATTCCTCCCAGGTAATAGTGTCGGGGTTGGCATGGGTGGCGAGATAAGACTCCTACCAGGACTAGGCTACTCCTCTCAACAGACGGGGACCATACAGAACTTTCTCTCTATCATCACACTGAGCGGTATGCAACTCCCGCTCCACAGTGTGTAGCCAGTCTTCAGCATCCATGGGGTCAAAAGAGTGAGCAAACGTTGGGGGATGACCTCTCATGAATTCAGCACGCTTGTCCCTGGGCATCTGAGGCATCTGAGGCTAAGGTGGTGGCTGTTGCTGCTGCTGCTGCTGAATGGCGGCCAAAGTCTGACCGATGGCTTGAACTGCCTGAGTCTGCATCAGGAACATCTACTCGATCGACATCGGGGGCGGGGGTGGCAGCTGCTGTTGCTGAGGTGCCTCATCCTATGGTGCTGCATGCTCCTGCTAAGCACGCCTTCCTGCTCTACGCCTGTTTTCTGACATCTGCAGAATGCAACCACACATCAGAACTGATCTTGCAAATCTTGCAGCATAAGAAAAGAGTATAGAGTCCTTCAACAACACTAAATAGATTAACATCTTCACTGATCTCCAACACAGCTTCTCAGATAAAGAGGAAAGTAGAATAAAAAGGCTTCCCAACTAGACAGCTAACTTCATTAACAGATGAACCAAATTGCAGGGAATACCCACATTTTGGTGACAGTCATTACAAAGATCCAACTCCAACATTGTTCATCATAACAAGCATAAAAGCACAGGATATAGCAAACTACCCTGTCTAACTAAGACTAACTAAGAGCGAGACTAACGCTAAGACTGAGACTAAGACTAAAACTTCTATATTAAGCATTTATTACAAGACTCAACACTGACGATCTATGGTTCTAATTCTATCTTGGTCTTGCAGGCGGGGTTGCCATAAGACTGGTGCCCACGCCGAGGTGAGCGGTACGGGTGCTGAGTCCCGACTGGAGCAGGGGAACCATCATCCAGGTGACGACGCTCCGCGCGCTCAGCCCGCAGCTGGGCGATCTCAGCACGAGCCCTACTCAGCTCGTCTAATGCATGGTCCAGCTCCGTGTTTAGCACGGTGGCTAGGTTGACTGTGCTGCTCAACCTAGGATTGTCCTGACCAACAGGTGAGACAATAACACCTCCTATGCTGCCAGATGGACGGCGGGGGTAATACTTTAGGTTGAGACCATCAGCTACCCCACCGAGCACTGTACAGTAGCGCGAAAGCGCACGCCGTGCGGCATCTTGCATGGCCGCCTCAGCTGAGTCCTGCTCAGAGATGGAATAGTGCTCTGAGCAGACCTCCGCACCCCAGAGACTATTCTCCGGACGGTGCACCAAGCAGGTTGCCTCCCAGCGGTCCGGGTAGACCCCGCGATAGTGCTGGAAGACCACACAGCGATACTCGATAGACCAAGTACGCTGGTCGAGTGCCCGACGTAGCAGGGTGTCGAGCGCATCGTGGAAGTGACACCCGTGAGCAGCGTCGCGAGTGATGGGTCGAGCAACCCATCCTTCCAACTCCTGGTCGGCAGAAAAGTCGGTGTCGTGGCTCGAGCTGCTTTCACCACCTCCGTCGTCTGGGTCTCCTCCAGCAGCTACTCCAGCGGCTGGGGCACTCAGTGGTGGTGCAGGGGGCGCCTCCAGGGGAAGCACGGGGGAGCAGCTCCTCATGGACTCTATTTCCTGCTGGAGCGAGAAAGAAGAGCCCTGCTGCTCCTGTCGTCGACACTCCTGCTCCTCATGCAGGCGGTGGTGCAGCCTCTCCAAGTGGCTGGACTGACCGGTCACTGGACGGCGAAGAGGACGCTCCGCAAGATGGGAGGGTAAGAAGGGGATGACAGACTTCCGTGCAGTGTGTCTAAGACGAGCCATCTACAAAAGACACCGCAAGCATAAGAGTGAGAACAGAACTAGTATGACCAGCAAGTAATAAACCATAAATAAATGAGGAATTAGAATAAACAAAAAGACTTTTAGCAAGGTATAATTTATAGTAGAACATAGGTTTGATCGATATGACCATCTTTTGAAGGGGTACCAAAGTCAAGGCAGGGACTAGAGGTCTATAATCCTTAGAACGACCATTCTACTCTAGGTTAGCGGTCCTACAATCAGCACGACTTTGATACCACCTACGTCACACCCGGTTTTAGAAGGCAAACCGAGTGCGAACCATGTACGTGCCAGGATCAGCAATTCACGTACACAGTAGTTACATAACTGGACATCATCACACAGTGCTCATATAATAACATAAAAGGGGAATAATAGTCGATTACATCATATGTCTGAGACATCCACATAGTCTTTACAATAATCAAAGTGCGGAGAAGAAACGTAGATACACGCGGCCTTCACAGGCAGCCGATTGGGGGTTGCCGCTAACCCACGCCTAGAACTTGTCGTAATCTTGTAACTCCTGGAAGTCTCCTTCCATGGCTTCATCTTCTCCTGAGCAGTGGTTGCAATGCGGACAACCTGGGGAAGGGGGGGGGGTTTGGTGTGTAGAGCAAGGGTGAGTACACATCAACATACTCAGCAAGTGTCCTGTTTGGCTGTAGTGGACTAGCTTTATGTGGGGGTAAGTCAAGCAGTTTCTTTTAATTGGTCAGGTTATTATTACTAGTAGAGAAAGCCAAGTTTTAGAATTAACCCACGTTATTAACCCAAATGTACTCCTTCCCAACGGAAAGAATACCACTTACCATTACCATAATCAACACCAAAAACCATCAAACTCATTGCCACCTGTAATCCAAACATCTCTGATCAAGTACCACTAATCACTGGAGCTCCCTTGGCCGCTCATAACTGCGAGCACGGCTGATATATCAGTTTTCATACACTCTGCAGAGGTTGCGCACTTTACCCACAAACAGTGATTCCCTTTTGGCCCGGAGATCATGACTCTCCATTGATCACTACCAAGGTGACCCAGCAGGGTATCACTACGTAGCCTTTACAAAGATTCCCCGGGGCTGTAGCCGCCCGATAGGTTTCCTAAATGTACCTCACTCCTCCCCAAGGGACAAATCAACCTTGGCAGAGCGAGCCGCATACACCGAGCCCCATTGACGGCACGACGGTAAGCGAACTACACCCCAGGTTTCTCTAATTATTCAGCTAAGGGCGTCCCACTCCACCCACATGGTTGCACTGTTTTCTCGGGTGGCCATCCAACGAACAGGTCCTTATGGAGAGGCACTCGAGAAACCGCTCGAGCCCCCTTGAATACCACAAGTACAACATCATAAATAAGAGGGAAAATAGCGTATCATAGATAATTCTCATCATGTTCATTAATTAGAGTTGAGCAATATCATAAAGCTAAACAATAATAATCCGACCCAAATAGGTAAACAAGGACATGGATAACAAAAGCTAGTCAATCCTTAGGTATAACTGTGTAATTGCGGGAAGTGAATTATAGAATGTATAGGACAGAGATAGGTCAAGGGACACTTGCCTCCACCAACAGACTGCTGCTCAGGGGTTTCTCCTGCGAGTTCTTCGAGCTCCTCAACCAGATCGTTCTCTATGCGAGCGCAAACATACATACATCCATGCATTTGAATTAGGAAATCAATAGTACACCATACAAGGGAACAAATAAATTGAATATGCATAGAGTATGACATATGATATTGCATTCGCCATGGCTAGAAAGAGAAGAAAGGAGGTCTCGCAGTGGTTAAAGCTATACTCGAGGCGTACTACGGGTAGATGCGTAACTAATCATTACGTGATCTAGTTCCACCTAGTTACACTAACGAGTATTAGTCACATGCACTAATAGAATTATAACCATTTTCAATTGATCAACATTAAACAATGTCAATGATTCACTACATGAAATAACTAACGTAACCAATTTCTAAATTGAGTTTCCATTTATTGATATGAACAACGTGCTTAGCGCGCATAAAATACACAGGGGGGTAGACGGGCATGTCCAGGGGTAGACGAGCACGCCGGGGAGCACGGCGAGCCGTGCCAAAGCACCGCGCGCACCACGCGAGCACGCACGCGCAAGGCCGCGCTGACGCGTCGCGAACGGGCCGCGCACACGCCGGGGCCGAACGTGCGGGCCGCGCGCTGACCGAGCTCAAGGCCGCGCCGGGGCACGCGAGGTGAGCGCGCGCACGCCGGGCGCCAAAGGCAGGGGCGGACGCACCACACCGCGCCGCGGGCGAGGCCGCGCGGGCACGCCGCGCCGAGGCCGCACGCCACGGCCGCGCCGAGGACGGGGCGCGAGGGCGGCCGAGCCAGGGCCAGGTTGCTCGCAGCGGCGGGCGAGGTCGGGCCGGGGGTGATGCCAGGGCCGGGCGCGGGTGCCGGGATGCCGGGTCGCGCCGGGGCCGCGGCCGCGCCGCTAGGCCACGGGGAGAGGCGCGCTAGGGCGCCGCGACCGCGTGCAGGGGAAGGGCACGAGGGGGAGACGCGCGGGGCCGAGTCGCGCCGCGCCGGGCCGCGCGAGCAGGCCGCGCCGGCGAGCCGCGGGCGAGCTGCGTGCCAGGCGTGGAGGGGGCTCGGCGGAGCCGCATCGGGGCGAGGGGTGGGGCGGGCGCGGGCGCCGCAGCCGCGCCGAGGCCGGACCACACTGGGGACAAGGCGGGCGCGGGGGAGAGGAGGGGGGGTCGCGCCGAGGAAGGAGAAGGGGGGAGGAAAAGCGGGGAGGAGGAGGGGGGAGGAGAGCTCACCGCGCGGGGGGGGGGGGGGGGGGGGCGAGGGCGCAGGCGGGTGGCGGCTTCCGGGCGACGGCGAGCTAGGCGCGGGAGACGGGTCAAGCGGGGGGGAAGAGAGAGAGGGGGTTTCGGGAGGGGCGGCTGACGGGTGGGGCCCGTAGGGAAAGGTGGCGGCGGCGTAACCGTCACGCGCGCACCACGCGCGAGGGGAGCTGAGGGCGGCGGCTGGGCCGCGCACGCAGGGCCGAAGCGGGGGAGGGGTGGCTGGCGCCTGGCTGGGCCGCGCGCCTGGCCGGGCCACAAGGGGAGGAGGGGGAGAGAAAAAAAAGAAAAGGTTTTTCCCTTTTAAAATCTATTTTCTAGATGAATGGTTTCACAGTTTCACTCAATCAAATCAAATGCATGGTTCGGCATGGTGCAGCAAACAAAAGAAAGTATTTCCAGGGATTTTGCTTTACACGAGATCTCAAGCCGAATCTCGCTATAACTTCGGAAAAGATCAAGGCTTAGCGAGGAGAAAAGGGAAAAAGGAAAGGGTAACCCCCGAATTTGACGAGTGAAGAAAAGAAAAAACTCAACTCCAAAATTCGGGGCGTTACAGAAGCCCATCTCTGCAGATGTTGTGAGGCATTTTCAAAAAGAATTTTCAAAGACTTATATAAGAAAATTTCTTTCCTCCTTATCTAACTACCTTATGAAGTACCTATTTAAAGTCAAGATGCTAGAGTGCGATGTATAGAAGGTTGTGAATCAACTAAGGTTGAATCTGTAATTATGCATGCATCATGTTACAAAATATATTAATAAGATTTTCCCCCTTAAAGATATGCCGCCAGTGCACAAGGAAAACCACGTGCAAATCCACCAGACCAATTGGCGTGCCTCGGCACCAACTAGCCCCAAGGCATGAGAATAGTAGTAGTGGCAGCAATGATCCTATTGGTGATCTAGAAGCTCAGGTAGAGCGGCTTCGATCGGAGTTACATCACAGAAATAATGTGTGGGTCGAGGATGGTCAACGAATAAATGAGTTAAGAGCTGACATCCGACACCTGCAAGACCAACTTGTTGAATGAGATTTAGCGCTCGATTGGGCTGTTAACTCACTGTTCACTTGCTTGGGCCAAGGAAGCCAAAGCTCGAGCCCGTGTGGAGGAGCTTAGTACGGCTATCGACAACTTGCAGGTGTATTGTAATACACTACATGAGGAAGTTCATGAGTTGTATTCACGACTGCACCCTGACGTACCTGCTGAACCTGTCGGAATGGGAGTCAGACCTTCTGGAGCAGTGGGAGAAGAACTTGGTGGTGAATTGGACCTTTTCAGGCCCCCTCCCTCTATGAAACTTGTTGATGAATGGTCTCCTATGCACGACAGTGAAGCTACCAAAAGTGATAAGAAACTAGAATAGTATAGTTTAGATATGATGTAAAATAGGTAATGTAATCCTGTTGTAAATTCGATTCTGTATCATTACCTTTAAGTAATGTAAATGGATGGTTTGCTTTGGCATATTATATTTTCCAAATGTTCTTTGCCTCAGATGCCGTCCAGGACTCATGGGCAGGATGGTGCAGGAACCTCCCGTGGGAGGGAAGCAACTCCTAATCCGCCACCAGTACCCCCAACTTTGGCTGAGGCTATCGCTGCCTTAGTCACTGCAACACCGATAACACCCGCTTTCTGCGGGAAATGGCGGGACAACAAATGCAACAGCAAGGCGAGCGAGCGTATCCGCAAGGACCCCACGAAACTTCATATCTGGATTTCTCAGAAACGCGTCCCCCGTTATTTGTCAAGGCTGAAGATCCTCTTGAAGCAGATGAGTGGATCCGGGTTATCGAACAAAAGTTTGGGCTTCTCCGATACATGGAGACTCAAAAGCCCTTATTTGTTGCACAACAGTTGCAAGGCCCTGCCAGCACCTGGTGGGGAAATTATGTGGCTATCCAGCCTGCTGGTCATCAAATTACCGGGGACGAATTCAAACTGGATTTCCAGGAGCACTATATTCCTGAAGGAGTGCTCCATACAAAACAGGAAGAATTTATGAAGCTCAAACAAGGTGGAGATACTGTCACACGGTATCTCAACAAGTTCAACCATTTGTCCCAATATGCTATTGATCAGGTCAACACTGACCTGAAGAAGAAAATTTGTTTTATGAGGGGTTTTAATGACCGACTGCAGGGGAAAATGGCCACCTGCCTCGACGTCTCATATAGCAGGGCTGTCAGCACGGCGCTGGCAGTTGAAGCCAAATATGCAAGCTCAGGAAAAACGAAGGGCTATGGAGGTGACAGGTCCAACCAAGGGCCTGAGAAAAAACAAAGGTTGGTGATCCGACCCTTTAATCCGAATTGCTCTTCACCACGTCCACCCTCCTACCCTTTCAAACAACCTGTCTTTATCCGCCCCGCCATTGCCCCCACCTCAACCACTCAGCCGGGTGCCACTGGTACTCATTTCCCTGCACTCCCAAGCTCTTCAACTAGGCTGCTTTAATTGTGGGAAGTCCAGACATTTTATCAAGGACTACCCATATCCCAAGCAGAACAGATCAAATAATCAGCAGAGTTCTGGGAGTTCCAGCCAAGGAAAGGGAAACACGACAAGTAATACAGCAGGCAAGACTATGAAGAAAACTGGGCAAATCTATTATACGCAAGTGGCCACAACACCGGAGAGAGAACCGATCATGATGGGTACGTTTCTCGTGGCCAATCACCCTGCAGTTATTCTCTTTGATTCTGGTGCTTCGCATACTTTCATAAGCAAGAAGTTTGTGGAGAAACATTGCATTCCATATACTGAATCAAGGGAAGGGTTTACTATTCATTCACTCGGGGGACAAATATTCACTAAAGAAGTGGCTTTCCAAGTGCCCGTAACATTGGCTGAACGGGACTTTCCTACAAATATGATTGTTCTGAAAGGCCAAGATATAGATGTAATATTGGGCATAAATTGGTTAGCCCAACACAAAGCTATCCTCAGCACTGATCTGAGAACCATCAGGTTGAGCTATGGTCAGTAAGAGGTTCTCTTATCCATTCCTGTAGCTACTATGGCTAAACCATTTGGCAAAGTTTATGAAGCCATCATACCAGAGATCCAAGATATTCCGGTAGTATGTGAGTTTCCAGACGTCTTTCCAGAAGATTTGCCTGGATTGCCTCTAGAAAGAGATGTAGAATTTGTGATTGAGTTGAAGCCCGGTATGGATCCTATTTCTAGAAGGTCGTACCGAATGCCTCCGTATGAGTTGGCAGAACTCAAGACCCAATTACAAGATCTACTAGAAAAGGGATTCATCCGACCGAGCTCATCACCTTGGGGTTGTCCAGCCATCTTTGTCAAGAAGAAGGACCAAACACTTCGGATGTGCGTGGATTATAGACCCCTTAATGAATGAGGTCGCAATCAAAAATAAGTACCCTCTTCCCCGGATTGGTATTTTATTTGATCAACTGACTGGAGCAAGAGTCTTCTCTAAGATTGACCTCAGGTCGGGCTATCATCACATCCGTATCCGACCCGAAGATATACCAAAGACCGCATTCACTACGCGGTATGGATTATTTGAATATCTGGTTATGTCTTTCGGACTAACAAATGCTCCTGCCCACTTCACATATCTAATGAACTCGGTATTCATGCCCGAGTTGGATAAATTTGTGGTGGTATTCATTAATGATATCTTGATATATTCCAAGAATGAAGAGGAGTATGCTCGGCATTTGTGGATCGTATTAACGCACTTAAGGGAGCACCAACTATATGCTAAATTTAGTAAATACGCGTTTTGGCTGGAAGAGATCCAATTTTTGGGACACATATTGTCTGCCAAAGGGATTGCGGTTGATCCCAGCAAAGTCAAGGATATTTTGGAATGGAAACCACCAACTACGGTGCATCAAGTTCGAAATTTCCTTGGACTGGCTGGTTATTACCGCCGATTCATTCCAGATTTTTCCAAGCTTGTGAAGCCAATCACAAGTTTATTAAAGAATGATACAAAGTTTAACTGGTCCTCAAAGTGCAGTGAAGCCTTCGAGCAGCTGAAGGTGTTATTAACCACTTCTCCGGTATTAGCTCAACCGGATATTGAAAAACCCTTTGATGTGTATTGTGACGCATCAGGCAGTGGGTTAGGCTATGTTCTAATGCAAGAGGGCCGAGTGATAGCCTACGCTTCAAGGCAGTTGCCAGCATGAAGAGCATTATCCAACTCTTGACCTGGAATTAGCTGCGATGGTCCATGCCCTAAAAATTTGGCATCGTTATCTACTGGGGAATATCTGTCACATCTATACAGATCATTAAAGCTTGAAGTACATCTTCACCCAGTCAGAGCTGAATATGAGACGGAGGAGATGGCTTGAGCTTATTAAGGACTATAAATTGGAAATTCATTATCACCTAGGCAAGGCCAATATAGTGGCAGATGCACTAAGCCACAAGGCTTCCTGTCACTGTCTTACAGTGAAGACCTCTGACATTACATTATGCCAAGAGATGGAGAAATTAAACCTGGAAATGATCCAACATGGAGCCTTGAATCAACTAAAGCTTAAGTCAGTTCTTCTGCAAAGAATCATTGATGCACAAAGAAATGATGAAGGTATGAAACACATTCATGAGAAAATGGAGGCCGGTAAAGCCAACTGCTTTTGGAAAGATAATCAAGGCATTGTATGGTTTAAAAACCGCATAGTTGTGCCAAAGAATGATAAGGTCCACCAACAAGTTCTAGATGAAGCTCATCTTAGTCGCTATTCTATTCATTCTGGAAGCACTAAGAAGTATCATGATCTAAAACAGCATTATTGGTGGACGAAGATGAAGATCGAGATTGCACGCTATGTGGCGAAGTGCGACACTTGCAGACGTGTCAAGGCCATACATATGAAAACTGCTGGTCCATTGCAATCGTTACCTATCCAACATGGAAATGGGAGGATATAAGCATGGACTTTATTATGGGACTGCCTAGGACAGCAAAAGGATATGATTCCATTTGGGTTATAGTTGATCGACTTACTAAGATAGCCCATTTTCTGCCAGTCAAAACAGATCATCCGGTTGTTGTCTATGCCCAATTATATATTGCTCGTATTCTTAGTCTGCATGGGGTTCCAAAGACCATAGTGTCGGATCATGGACCGCAATTTGTAGCCAAGTTTTGGGAAGCATTTCATAAATCCCTGGGTACCAAGTTGCTTCACAGTTCAGCCTACCATCCCCAAACCAGCGGGCAGACTGAGAGAGTAAATCAGATACTTGAAGATATGTTGCGAGCATGTGTTCTGAAATTTCCACAGAAATGGGATGACTACTTACCATTGGCGGAGTTCTCCAATAATAACAGTTATCAAGAAAGTATTTCAGCTTGTCTAAGCACTGCATAGCAATGTTATAGCACTCCTTTTTCGCATGCCGAAGCTCTTCAACATTCTTGTTGGTCACTTGTTCTCAAATGTTGTGAATCAAGAACAAGACAACCCAATTGTTAAAGATTAAGGACCTTCGTACTCTGAAGCATTATCTCCTTTCGGATATAATGATCTTCAAACGAAGGTCATTAAGGACGCACCTTCATCATTTATGAGAATAAGAATCCATAGAGATAATATATGCTACCCATTCATTCATCCATATATTTATTTCATAATATATATACATGAACATTAACAGAATTTATATTACATTGATACCTTCGGCTTGTTTGAAGGTGTTGATGCGAGAGCAATTACAACCCAGCGTGAACAGTACGAGGGTACTGTTCATCTATTTATAGGCAACAGTAAAGGCATGTATGCTATTACATTCATGCCCTTAACAATTACATACAGAGATTACAAAATGTCACAAGGGTAACATCGCCATATGTATTTAATAACTTGAGCAACACCTTCTCCTTGCATTGCCTCATTGCTTCGTCATGATGAAGCCTGCTTGATGAAGTGTGCTTCGTTGTACTTCCTTTTCGTTATGCCGAAGCCACGTTGTCTACCCGTTTCACTGGGATGAAGCTTGTCAGACGAAGCTTTGCTCTGCTCCTCTTATGTTGTACTGAAGCTTTTTTGATGATGAAGCTCCTGTAATATTCAGTAGTATGCTGAAAGCAAATGGTTAGCCGTGTTTTTTAGGACCTTCGGAAGAGGAAGACCCCCAACAGTAGCCCTGAGCGGTATTACTTTGTTTCTTTGTAACAAATTAGACTACGAAAATAACGAAGGCCTTTAGCCGAAGGTCCGAAAAAACACCATCCCTTTGCTAGAATAGCGAAACATTCTACACTGTGGGCCCCTCTGCTCAGTGGTGCTTTGTGTATATATACAAGGGCTTACGTTGAAAATATTTTTCATGCTATCAAGCTTTGCGTTGTGTTTGTCATTTTAGCTTTCTATCTCTGTGACTGCAATTGTTTTTTGAGCTTTGGTTTTTTGTTGTAACTATCGCTGAAATGGCCGAAGATAAGAAAAGCGTGGACCCCGTGCTTGCTAGTTTCTACGAAGCCATGGAGAGGACTAATGTTGAAAAAATCACTGATGAGATGTTGGCCGGGCTATCTGGGGACTCAAGCGACAGTGAGATCTTTGATGTTGAGAGTGAGAATGAAGATGCCGAAGATTGGCCATGGAGGCCAAGTCATGTTGTTTTCGGGAAATCCACTGTTAAGCAAGGGCAAATTGAAGCGATGAAGGTCAGATACTTCCATGATATATCCATAGTGAGAGCTAGAGGAGAGAGTACTATTCCTCTTCCTCAAGCATACGAAGTGGTGGTATTTAAGAGTTTTATGAAGGTTGGGCTTCATTTTCCCTTGCATAAGATGTTGGTCGAAGTGCTGAAGACATTTGAGATATACCTTCATCAGCTTACTCCTAAAGCTTTGATTAAAGTTGGAGTTTTTATTTGGGCTATCAGGAGCCAAGGGCAAGAGCCAGATGCCAACCTCTTCTGCAACATTCACGAATTATCCTACCAGACGAAGGCAGTTGGGAAAGAGCAATATCATAACAACTTTATATGTTATAGCTTTGTGTACCGGTCTGATGTGAGGTATCCTGTGCCAACGTTTCAAAAAAATGGTCAGGCTCATGGATGAAGCAATGGTTTTATGTTAAGAATGATCTGAGTAAGTGGGAGGATGTGAAGGGCATAATCCAGCGCCAAATACGATCACGCTTCGGCATTAGGAGGCCTTCGACCACAAGTGGAAACGAAGTACAAGCATGTTTGATGGCCTTCAACCCAGTGTGTACTTACATTAGCACCAATGATTTGGTTTAGGAGCACATTGCTTATAAGGTATGACCACTTGTTAATGACTGGGAAATGCTGAAGAAGACCGCTGCTGGCTCTAGCAAAGGTGGCCTGGTTTATCTGAGATACACCTATAGCTACAGAAGTTAGTTTGATGAGCCGAATGATGACTGGCTTGAGGCCATTGAGGCAACCAGTGATGAGCTGCTGGGGGCTTATATGAAGGCAGAGTACGAAACCATGTACACTGCCTTTGGCGCTCGAGGCAAAAGGAGACTGAACAGAGTTTTTGATGTGATTGGATTTATTTATGCTGACTTCTGTTTTCCTACTCTAAAATAAGGGTCGAAAAGGAAAATGGCAACTACGTCCTCTTCCGCAGCGTCGAAGCCAAAGAGAGCTAAGGTTTTGACTCGTAGTCCGAAGCTACACTCTTTAGAGAAGACAGTTGTGTGCCTGCTACAAAGAAGATGGAGATTGTTGAATGTGCCGAAGCTACCCTCTTGGTTTCCGAGATAATACCTACTGTGACTGCTGAAGCCATTGTCGCTCCGGTAGAAGAAACGGAAGCAAAGAGCTCAAAGGCAGAGGATCATCTGAAACTGCAGAGTCCCCCAACCACTGACAGGGTTGCCGAAGTTAACAACTGCTGCAACAATAACTCCAAGGAAAGGGAGAAGAATGGCCAATGTTTTGGACGCTGTTTTGAAATCATCGAAGGTGCCAACTCCTGTTTCTTCTAAAGCTTCTGAAGACAATGTTGAAAAATTAGAGGTAGCTGCTGCAAGCGCTTCTCCTACCTGCGCTGAAGATGTACCTTCGGGATCTAAGCCAGTGGAGTAGGCAAAGGAAAGTCTTCCAAAAGAGCTAACATCACCTATGCCCGAAGCGCCTTCTTGAGATGATTTGGAATATATTATTCGCCATGCTTCAGGGAAACGATTATCAGAAGCAAATTGTTAAAGTGCAACATTACGCAAAGGACCTGAAATATCCTCGAGGGTCCTTAGTATATGGAGGAAATGATGAAGATGATTTCCTTTACTGTCTACCAGATAATAAGTAGATAAATGTTTGCCGAGAAATGATGGATAACATGGGTTATCCAAAGCTTGAACTTGGACTATCTGCAACGACGAAGGATCAACTTGTAGACAACCTTACTTATAACAGCTCGAAGGTTTGCATATTTTTATTTTTGTATTCATTGATTTTTGTTAAGCAGATTTACAGTAATCGATTTGTGGTAATACTTATTATTATTGTTTGTATGTTTTTTGTTTGTCAGGGTCTTATCCTTAGCAAAGCTTTGAAGGCCCATAAAGATGCAGAAGATGAAAGCTCTTAGATAGCTTTCGGAAACATGCGCTCGAAAGTCATAATGCTTCAGAATGAAGCCATTGAGAAGGACAAAATCTTACTTTCCTTAGTTGAGAGGTTAAAGTCTACCAAAGCTAGATTGGTTAGCCTTTCTAAAGTGGAACAGAAAATGGAGAAATTTGAAAAGAAGAAAGAAGCAGATGCGAAGGGTATTGCTAATTTAGAGTATGCTCTATCTATTCAAGTGGGATTGCACAGATCCAAAGAAGGACTGGAGAAGAAACTCGATGAAATCACTGAAAATTTTAATGTCGAACGAGCAAAACGTGAGATATCTAACACTAAACGGTTAAGAGTTCAGAAAATGTCGAGGAGCTTCGTCAGGCGAAAGAGGAGTGCTACAATGTTGCTATGGAATGTTGCAAGAAGCTGAAAAATAGTTTTGCTAAAGTCAGTGCATTCTCTACAAAGCAGACTTTATCCATGGTGATCCTGACAGGGTTATCAGATGGATCAGTGTCAAAGCCGAAGGTTTCATTGAATTCCTTAGTGATACAGGTGACTTTTGTGCCTTCACCCGCGCTCGAGGGGTCGTCTCGCTTCATGAAAAAGCTGGTTGTGAGCATGCAAAGGTTGTAGTTCAGCCATATTTCTCAGTCTCAGCGAACGACATCAAGGATCCTTCAGCCGAAGCTACTGCCTTTAGCAGAAAATTTTATTTTGAAGTTTGGTTTAAAGGTGGCCGAGAAATAGCAGACGAGGCTATTAGGAAAAATGATGAAGAATCTCATACTGCTTTAGAAGAAGCAAGGAAAGCTGAAGAAGCCATAGAACGTGAAAGACTTATACGTATATTTGTCGTGATTTAGCTTCGTAAATTCTTTTACCTTCGTAATTAATGAACACATACTGTGATGCAGCCGAACTTTCTCCTCCTCTGGAGCCGTATGACCCTCATGCCGATCTAGCCCTGAAGGGCGCTCTTGATGTGATTAGAATAGCTAATGAAGCTGTTGACGAAGCTATGAATAGGCTCCTAAACGAAGCTACTGATGAAGTCTTAAAAGAAGATGATTAGACCTTGTTTATTAAAACACTTATAAAATTTTTGTATGCTGTTTTCTTATGTAAGAAACAATTGTCAACTATAAGTTTATCTGATGATGTGATATATTTCTTTGTGGAGCGTGAAATCTTCGTACGTACCGTTTTTGAGCCTCAGGCGAAAAAACACCTTCTCTTCTTTTCACGCTTCATAAAGAAAAAATCCCCCTTTCTGCTGAAATGACTTTTTAGACTCGAAGGTCATGCCGTAGATCTTGCATAAGAATACCATTACTGAAGGCATAGATCTTGCTTTGTTGATACATCCTTTCATAACTCTTTGTCTAAGAAAGACATAAATCATAGCATGTTTGAAGGAGCAATTTCCCTTCTTTTTACACTGTTTCGGATGATGCGAGATGATGAATGAAGCGATGCTATGTAGTATGATGCGATGATATGATGCAACAGATGTTAGTGCATAAATGCTTCGTAAAAGTAAGACTCTGCATCCCCTTAGGAATAACTTTGGAGTCTCTTCAGCTTTTACTTAGGTGGTATTTTAGCTCTACATACCCGTAGGAATAGATTTAGAGCTAAGCTCTACATCACCTTAGGAACAACTTTGGAGCTTCTTCACCTTTTACTTTAGGTGGCATTTTAGCTCTACATCCTCGTAGGAACGACTTTGGAGCTAAGCTCTGCATCCCCTTAGGAACGACTTTGGAGCTTATTCACCTTTTACTTTAGGTGGCATTTAAGCTCTGCATCCCCATAGGAATGACTTTGGAGCTTCGTCACTTTTTCTGTTACACTCGATGGTGTAACTCCAGATTTATTACAACAAGCCGAAGGTTGTACCTTCTTATATTGTCTTTAGGGTAGAGACATAAAAGCAATAGAAATAAAGATTACATTGAGTGTGTATGAAAGTTTTTTGATTGAGCCTTTGTGTTGCTTCAGTAAATGTGTCTCGACTCTAGTACAGTGTTGTAGACTGTCCGAGCTTCGGACTCTTCGCGTGCGTCGCGCTGTTGTTGAACTTGGTGGTGCCTTTCTAGCTGTTGATTACTAGACGAAGTTGGAGCCATGAGTAGTGGTGGTGGCAGGGCCCATGCAGCTGGGGAGTGGCTTGCCGAAGCTACTAATACTGTGGGTTCACTACAAAATGATCCCCCCTTTAGCAATGCATGTATGTGTTGGTATAAGCCTATATAAGTGTTGCTAGGGTCTATCCAACGCATAATTATGTGTTGCCTATACTGCCATTGCTAGGGGCTATTGCAACGCTTATACATACGTTGGTAAGTCATAAATAAGTGTTGGCAAACTGCAACAGATTTTTATAAGATACAACAACGCTTACATGTATTGGTGCCGCCCATGATCAACTCGTTATCATAGGATGCTACAACGTTTAGATTCAAGTTGTGGCAACATTTTTATTTGTTGCAAGAAATAAACCAATAAAAATATTTGAATATTTTATTTTGAGGTTAAGAGTACAACATGCTAAGCAATGCACATTTGATATTTCTGGAATCATTCACACACACATGGCAAATAAGAAAAAAAATAATATATATTGAAAATAAATAGTTGCATTACAAAAAGTTGATCCATAATTTCATATATAATTGCACAAAGCATCGAGACTGAGACTAAGCTGCTGATTAGAGGGCACAGACGAGAAGAAAAAGGCTGTTCAAATGTGGACGTTTTTTTCTCGAAATCTGACCAGAGGTAACTACCCCTAGCGCTGGCGATGACAATCCTTTGAATGGAAGGGAGAGCTAGGGTGTAATACCCAATTTATGAATAATAAGAAAGGAGTTGATATCAGTGTATGTTTTGCTCTCTACTCATTGTAACATGGGAATGGACATATTTAAAGGGAAACAAATAGCTGATAACACCTAGAACAAACCATGCATCATACTGGAGTTTAATTGTTTGTGCATTTCATAATAAAAATACTAGTAGTAAGAATATTATAAAATTTAAGTTTGGATCAACACCTAAAGTGAAATTAAGATTTGAAAATAGAAATGGGAAATTGAGAAGGAAAGAAAGATATATTATATAATACAAAATAAAATTTATAATTGAATAACTTCACCCCATTTTGGTAAGATTAAATTTAACAGTAGTTTGGGTACAACCTTGCCGCCAAGTTGAATTTAAAATTTGATTGAAGTTTTAATTTGAAATGGAAAGGAAAGAAATAGGAAAAATAAAATGGAATAGAAAAAGGAAAAAAATGTGACTGAGCGCTTGGGCCGAATTAGCCCCTGGCGGCCCATCTAACCCATTTCCGCGTAGCCATGGAAATAACCGCGCCGACAAACCGGGCCCACGCGCCATCCGCACACGGGTCACCTGCGAACGTTCTCTAAGAAGCTGGTAACCGAGCCCCGCTTGTCTGTCTCACGCGCTCACGCTCGTCTCATGCCGCTGACATGTGGGGCAGGTGCATCAGATCGCCCGTCAACCACCTCGCTATAATCCGCGGACGCCATGGCGATCTTCACGGCCGTGGGCGTTGACCCAGAGCTCATCGCTGCACGCTTATAAGGGGATTGGGCCACAACCTTCTCTCCTCCCACAACTCCCTCACCCATACCGCCTGCGCCTGTCCCAAATTTCTCGCCGAGAGCTGCCTTGGGAGAAAGGATACCGCTGCCGCTGTTCTGTGGGACTCCTCGGCGCCCATCATTGGTCGTCGAGCTTCGCGGTGCCATGGAGAAGACATCCGCTTTGCACCTAGCAGGATCGGCAAGCCGAAGGCCAGGGACTGCTCAACGGTGCGCGCATAAATTCCCTACCCGTGACTGGACGCGAACAAACCTCTTCGCCTTGTCAAGTACCGGTGAGAACACCTCCTCCAGTCTCGCCACTGGTCTAGTAGAGCTGTAGCACGGGTTCAATTAGAGAAAGGGGGCAGGAATCACACCCCCGGACAACTCCGGTGATGCCCTACCGTAGCTCAACGGCGGCGCCGCCGCACCTCGCCTTGGTTTGGGGACGTTTGATCCTAGTCGTTGGATCGGGCATCAACGGTGGTACTTTGATGCCATGGATACCCCTTCGGGAGTAATGGCGAGCCGTCGGATGCTATTGGACGGACCCAAACCTACCGCGGATTATTTAAATCCGCATCGTTGGGCTCCGATCCAACGGCTCATAGGGCATGCTAGTCCGTTAACCGCGCTAACCTAATTTGACCCATCCGCGTTTGATCTGATGGCCCATATGCGGCGATACCCCTTCGTCGCGCATTTTTCTTAAGAGCCCCTAATGAATTAGAAAATAAACCCACGGTCCATATCCCAGTGTTCTTAGTCTCGGTATATTTAGAGCTAGAGACCCTGCCTTTTTAGTAATTGAGGCGCAGTCTAGAGAGTTTGCAAATCAGAGAAATTGAATTGGAAATGTAACACCGCACGTGTTACTGTACATTTAACAGCGAGTATGGATTTAAGTATGGGAAAATAATAGTCTCTATGTCTTAATCTGTTTCGTCTATCGCGAGTTCGACATCATTTTTATCTTTATCTATCCGGACTTTTCCTAAATTTTCGTGATGTTCTGAACATAATTGTTCCGAAAATCGGCGAGTCTGGTGATTATTTAAAATTCATCGCTCGCGCAAAGGCGAATTAGAAACGTCACCTAATTATTTCGCTCTTGTTCGAGTGATCTCTATGAACTCTGTAGTGATAATATTAAGGGTGGACTGATTAGAATAAATCAAACTTGAACTAAATGAGACCAGGACAACGGCTAGCCGATTCAGTTTCCTATTCCAGGATCTGAGAAAAATAATATCGTATCCTAACAGCATTTTGATCCAATCTGTTTGCATCTTACCCAGATCCGAATCCCTAAACACGGATATATATGTATTCTTTTGTAGAAGAAAACGAAAGAAAAGAAAACAGGGCTAGTACTAAACTACTAACCCATGATCAGACTCACGCCATGCTAATTGACCATGCATGTGACGGGAAAATCTCACGCCACCAGTCTATGCATGGGATCTGGTCGTCGGTCTGATCCTTCGCCACCAAGCTGAAGCTCATGCACCTCCATGTTTGCATGCAGTCCCATCTCTCCGGATGACTATCTTTTAAGCACTTCTTGCACATACGTTGTATGCTTGTATCACACAGTGCGTACACACCGACTCAGAAAAACAACAGCTCACTTGTCTCATCTTTTTTTAGTCATATCCTTTAATCTACCGCTGTGCTTACATGCACATGGGAATTAAAATAAACATGCAAAACTAATGACAAGATTATTTCTAATAGGAGAAGGATGTGTATTAACTCGATATAAAAGAACAAATAAATATTGCCTTATTTTCCACAGCCCTGCCCTGCTATTCCTTATCTGCAAGCGCTCTCTAGATGTCTCCCGTACGTGAACTATTTGAAAAAAAATCTCCCACCGCCTAGCCCCTATTCTTATCCCTCCTCATGTACAGCCCCATCCATTATTCTCATGTCATTATACACACAGACATGACCTCCCTCCCATGGTCCAACGCTCATCTCAGCTCCCATCACCGAGCGACAGCAGCACTCGGCATCGCCCCTCCCTTCCCAGCGTCCTGGTCTGGTACATCCGGTGGGCTCACTTTTCCATTCCTCCATGAGTTCGACACCACCGTCTTGCTTTGCCTGCCTTGGCTCTTGGACGCCACGTTGGCCTTGCCTCCATCCAAATCGTTGCCCTTGCACCAACACCGAGGCTGGCACGCCTCCGTTTTTTCTTGGCCACTATGAACCACCGGCCATGGCGCCTAGCTTCTCAGCGCCCTCCCTTTTTTTTTTGCAACAAGCCGATGCCCATCTCCCTGCACGCCAGCCGCCACGGGCACGCCTCACCCAGCTGTCGTCTCCAACCTTCATCTCGACGCCGTTGTTCCTTGTCCTCAGCACAGAAGTTCTCCATCGGTCCCTGCCACAACATCGACTCGCTCTGACCTGTGAGATTTCAGAGGAGAAATTCATGAGGATTGATGAAGAGAACCTGCCCCACTACAGCGTCGGCTAGATGTTCGACGAAACGCCGAAACCAATAATCGTCGTCGTCTCCGACTTCCGCAGCGGCATCGTCGTTCCCTCCATGGTGCTTGTCGTCGACTTCGCCCTCACGTCATCATGGCTTGACGGTTGCCTAAGCTCGTTCCTGCTCATCTACCTGTCCTCGCTATGGACATGCGTCTCCGCATGCTGATGTGCCCAGACCGTCAGTTTTGCCCTTGCCGTTAAAAGCGTCGTCGGCGTCCATGAATAGGTGAGCAGGTGGGTGTTCGAAATATATGTTGTGATCGACGCTGTGTTAGTATTTGCATGATGATTTATGTCTTTCTTGTGTTCATGCGTTTGAATCGCAATATGCGATTAGTGAGAAAGGCTATATAGTGTAGGCCGTGAAGGTTTGTGCAACGTCCGCTTAGTGTTCGGCAAAACATCCAAACCATGATTCATCGTCGATTTGAGATTATCAAATCGTTTTGGTCATGGTGATGCGGATTGGTTATTTGCGATAAGTAGATCATTAAATAAAATAATGGGTTAGTGCGATATGTGTGCTTGGTAGCTATGGCTAGTTCATAACATGTAAAATAGGTTGGTATTTCATTGGGCTAGTCAACAAATTCTATTGGTATAACTGTGTCAAATTAATTTATCTAAGAAAGTTAATACTTTGCTAGTAATTGTCATGTTCAATGTTAGTGGCCAGTGTACATAAGTACTCTATATATTTAAGTTGTCACAAAAATAGTTTTACTGAACGCCATGTTATTTGATTATATTTTATCCATTAGGGTAAATATTGTGATATTTGATTTTGTTAAGTGTGTAATTCAGGTTAATTAAGACACACTATTTAAAGAGCTAATTAGATTGTTCCTAAACTTATTTTAAGCCGTTGGTATTCAATAACGACGAGTCCAAGTTTATTTAGAATTCTGATGATATATTTTAATAAGGATGATAGGGTGGGTTAAATAATTTATTCTTGCTTGATTTTGGAATTAGATCCGATTAGAAAGTAGGAACGTGAGTGTTGCACTTAGTGTGTATGGTTTGCTGTTTCGTGATGTTGGCATTAGATTCGGTTAATCTAAAGAAGCGTGACTATTGCACTCGGTCTTATGGCGATAGCTAGCGTTTGCTTATGAAATGCCGTGATGCCTTCCCATTAAGTGTTTGATTCTTTACTGTGTAGAGTCGTAATATTATCTTGCGATATTTGTCTTGATATTCATACATGTGCATTGTGCATCCCATGAGGTACGTTAATTGATCATGTGATGCGGAAGACGAGACGAGTCGACCCCAAGATGTCGTAAAGCACGACCTACTCTGAAAGGTGATGCTGATGGACGAACCTGAAGATGGATAATCTGAACAAGTGCCAAAACAAAGGCTGGTCACCACCTAACAAACACTAACCTAGTGTTATTCCAGGCAAGCCCCGGTGCATTTACCACCTCCTTCGATTTTAAAAAGTTTTATCACCTTGAATGATGCATTAGGTGATAGGAGTTGTGTGATCAAACAGTTGATGCATTTCCTTCCTTGATTAAACAACCCTAATACCTGTTTTATGAAAAATTTAGTGATGCTTAGCCCTGCTTATTAATTTAGGATTGTTTTTAAAAGATGATGTGTATCATAGGATATGGGAGTTTGTGAAATAAAATGACTTGTGATGATGAAGCCATTGTGGTCGCGATGATTTCATCATTCAAGTACGGTACCTCTCTCAGGTATCAAGTTTTGGGAAGTAATATGTAATGTAGACCAGACGTTGAGCAGGAAAGTTCGCTCGTCTATGTCGATTAAGGACCATTCGATGTAGGCCTGTTGTGGTGGAGACTTTGCAACTAGCCACATGCTCCGGTAAGCCTAAACCTGGCTATTCCATACGTGAAAAGACAATCACGCACTAGGCGTGGGAGATGGTGGGAGTAGCGTGTACCCTCCTGGCTAGAGGTTGGATGGAGGAGTACTGTGCTCCCGGGTAGCGCGGACCGGTTCACGTTGTGGAGGATCTGTGGGAACGGTTGACATATGCAAGGGTTAAGTGCTACATATGTCATGTGGTTAGGGATCCCCAAGCTGGGTATAATCGGTTCGAAGCGTCGTTGCTCCTCGGTCGTGGAGACTCTACCCTCCGACCACTCATCGTAGTTTGTAAGTAAAATAAGAATTTGGGTAAAAGAAAGCTAGACCAGGACAAGTGAATGCTCTAGATTAGACAAATCTAGATTCAGAAAAAATACTTAACTTGTGAAGTAAAATTTTGGCATAAGGATTCACTACTAGTAAGCTCTTCTGCAAAATGAGTCTTTGAGATTTGATAAGCCTTACCTTGACTCCCTCAAGCCAGCATATCCTTGAGAGTCTTTTCCTTAGTTGGGTAAGTCTCGCTGAGTAATTCCGTACTTAGAGTTTTATTCCCTGTTGTTTTTCAGGTTTAACTTTGTGCTGCTGTTGATGGTGTTAAGTGCCGGTGGGCTCGGCCTTCTTATAAGTCTAAGTAACTCTTTTATACTTCTTATTGAGGATGGTCACTTGAGCTAGCATATATTTGAAAACTATAAATAATTTATAACAGTTCAAAGTTTATTTCTTGAATCACTATTGTAATCACTCCGATAAACATAAAGTAAAATTTTTGTAACTTGTAAAATTTGGTAATAAGATTTCCGCTGCAAATTGTTGGTGTGTGATTTGTGTTTACTTAATGTTGCGGTCCTGGTTGTAAGTGGTTTATCCGAGGTCCGTGGGGCACTCGGACAGATCCTGTTAAATTATCTGGTGCATATGCATAGCCGTCTGAGGTCTTTGAGACAAGGGCAGGTGCATGTGGGCCCAATAACTTAGGAGGTTCTGCCACGGGAAATCTATTTTTAATATAAAAATAATGGCTAGAATTTGTTTAATCCATAGAAAATTCATACTAAGTCCAAATTAATCCATTCAAGTTCCTATAATTTTATAATATTATTGTTTATGAAATAGTGCCACTATTTTTACATGAAAGCCACATTAAAATTTATCTCATAATTAATCTTGTATCAAACACATAAAACCTTTGGAAATTCATAACTTAAAATCCATAACTCCAAAATTAATGATTCATTTTCCTAGGATCTTATTTTAATGTGTAGATTATTATTATGTATTTTGTTTACATGTTTGGTATGATATTAATTTTCTCTATATACTATGCTTCTTTGTATTGTGGCGAGTAGAAGAGCCAGTGGCTGAGGATCCCGAGGTTCAGCAGGTGGAGACTGCTGAGTAGGAGCTCGTTGAAGTCAAGTTGTGCCCTTGATCACTTCTTTTACCAAGTCATGTTCTTATTAATCGTAATGATCTGCATAGGTTAATTTTGATGCGACCCAATAGGTTACCCTAGTTTGGCTATCTTTATACCTTGTTTTACCACTGAATTTTTGGGTAGTACATGCTATTGCTTTATGTGGTTTTGGGTATAGAGATATACATCACTCATGATTACACTTTTTATTATCAGTTTATTATTTACTATTCAGGATAAGATTATTATGTTAATGGGAACATGGAGAACCACCTGGGAAAATAGTGCTACCACAAGGGTGGTATAGGACGCCCTTGGCTGATTAACTAGGAAAGCTAGTGGATGACTACCTTACCCGATAGGGGCAAGGGCAGTAGGGGAGTGGTCAGTGTGGGGAGGTCCTTGGGTTGATTTTGCTGCGATGGCGGTCAGGCGAGGGATCCCTGCACTGGAGCTTCCTATAAACTGTAGCGGGTTTTCTGAAGCTAGTGGAACTTTGTAAAGGCCTCGTAGTGGTACCTTGTCTCGCTTCTTTGGTAGAGGTGTATGGGGTTCGATCAACCCCGTTGAAAATGGGTAACACGACTTGTGGGTAAAGATGCGCAACCTCTGTAGAGTGTAAAACTGGTATACTAGCCGTGCGCACGGTCATGAGCAGCTCGGACACTCATATGACTAATTTATGGAATTAAATTCAATTTGTCATTTGCATCGCATTGGGATTATTTTATTGTTACTTTTATTTATTATTACTATGGTTTGGTATTCACTTACACTTAGTAATTGCTAATAAAATTTTGACCAACTTATAAAAGCAATGCTCAGCTTCAACCTTTATTTTGTTGATCAGCCTTACACCTCACATGAACTCCCACCTTTGGTGAGTTCATGCACATTATTCTCCACAACTTATTGAGCGATGAACATATCTGAGCTCACCCTTGCTGTCTCACACCCCCCCACAGGCGAAGAACAGGTGGTTCAAGAGGAGCCGCCTAACGAGGAGTTCGACTTGATCTAGGTGGTGTCTCCCAGTCAGCTTTATGGTGCCAGGGAAATAATAATAGTTCACTTTATTTTATCATTTATTTTGTAAGACTTCTGTTTTGTAATAAGTACATTTATGATATTTGTGACATTTATCTATATGCACTCTGTTATTATATGTGTTGTTCTTACTTGACGCACATATGAGATACACCCGGCTTTATCCCTTAAAACTGGGTGTGACATAGGGGCATAGCAAAGCTCCACCCCCACATCAAGTGCACAATAGGGGAGCACCAGGTTTATTACAAAGGAAGTTCGAAGACATGTACATATTCATGCATCCTTAAATCTTTAGCTGCCACTGTGTTTTGCCCTAAGGATGGGCACAAGCACGTCTAAAATCCTTCAATTCACCCTTGCAAATGAATTATACTCAATAAACATCATCGAAGAAGTATTTGGCATGTTTTTGCATGTTTTATTACAAATAAATAGAGACTAGAAGGAAGCGCCCTATTAGGTGGTGTACCAGCCACTTATACACAGACCTTACTTGAATATTTTCTCTGTAAATAATAGGATAGTACTCTATACCTTTGCACTTAATTGGCGCCTAATGTCTTGCTTAACCATCTCCATAAGCGATGTTTGCAGTTCATCAGCTCTGCAAAAGCAAAAGCAAGCAAGGAAAAAGGTAAAACAATAGTTCAATTAAAAAGAAATATCCAACCTTCTTGTTGGGACCCTTACATGTGCTAATTTGGACCAGATGTCGCAACACAAGGGGCAGAGAAGTTGCTAGCACTGGTACTCGTAGTGGTAGTACCACCACCACCAGTAGCAGCAACATCAAAGTTGGTCTCTATAACCCTTTCATTGCATGATTTTTGTTGGGGGCCTTCGGCTTCCGAAGGTCCTCAAAAACATAATTTAACAAAGTTTCTAGAGTATGATGCATGAGTAGGTATCTTCGGACTTGAGTTAAAACCACAGTGTGAAGAAGCACAAAAGGAATACGAAGGATCTTGCAGAGTCCGAAGCTGTGCGCAGAAGAGCTTCGGCATGATAGTAGGAAAGGAAACTGACTTAAAGATGAAAAGGCTATTTAGACCTCGACGGGTTACTATAGAGTTATTAGCAAATGTGGCATGGGTGTAATTTTACATGGGCTGCGTCCCGTGCCTATAAATAGATGAACAGTGCTCCCGTGCTGTTCACACTAACTTGGCATTTGCTTTTGTGTCACGCTTGTATCTTTACCTTCATTCAAGCCGAAGGTACACTTGTAACTTAATATCATTTCTATTTTTCCATAGTAATAAAATAGAAACTGAGTTAATAAAAAGATATGGCTGTTCATATTATCTTTTGTTTTTTACGTGATTCTTTCTTCAGTATTATATATGATGACTTACGAAGGTATGTCCTTCATAACCTTCGTCCGAGAATCATTATATCCCAAGGGAAATAATGTTCCGAAGGACGAAGGACTTTAACGTTTAACGTTCTCTGTGTTGCCTTGTTCTTAATTCATAGCATTTGAGAACAAGTTCCCAACATTGGCGCCCACCTCTGGTGAACCCTTTTCGACCACCTTCGGCAAGCATCGACCTTCGTCATGCCGCCAAAGAAAGCTTCAGCGACAGGGGCTACCGCTCTGCAGCCTCTGGACCCGAACCAGGAGACCTTTTCTCTTCGAGAGGCCCGAAGCCAGAAGAGGAAGGCCACCAGTCCAATGCCCTAGGAGGACGAGTTGGACCAAGAGATTAGGAATATGGAAATGCTCCATCAGCAAGTGCAAAGGAAGAAGGAAAAGATGGCTCGGCTAGCTGACCTACAAAGGCAGATTGACGAAGCCACAGAAGAAGTTCGTCATCTTGCTCAAGATGAGCAAAATCGAAGGCCCCAGCACAAAGAGCTTCACCAAGAGGGCTTCTTCAATGAGGATGACTGGTATGAGAATTTCCATCATGGAAATTTTGCTTTTGTTGATGCTTCTCCTCTAGTCAGCGGAACTGCAGGCTACACCTTGGCCCCCATCTTACAAGCCACCCCAGCTCCCCATGTATGACGGACACTCAGACCTGAAGTAGTTTCTGATGAGCTATGAAGCAACCATATCTTCGTATGGTGGCAATACTGCAGTCATGGCGAAGTCTTTCGTCATGGCAGTCAAGAATGTTGCACAAACTTGGTACTCCTCTCTTCGGCCAGGAACAATCACATCATGGCAGAAGCTGAAGGACATGCTGATCACCAGTTTCCAAGGGTTTCAGACGAAGAATACCTTCAGGCATACGTCCGAAGGTTCTTGCGTCTGAGGGCACAAGCGCCAATAGTGCCTAATGAAATCGTCATTGAGGCCATGATTAAGGGGCTTCGGCCAGGACCTACGGCCCAATACTTTGCCAGGAAGCCCCCTCAGACCCTGGAGAAACTGCTTCAGAAAATGGATGAATACATCCACGTTGATAATGACTTTCGTCAAAGAAGGGAGGAAGCTTACAGGTTCTCCGAAATGACCAGGGGCTTCGGAGGGGAGAATCCACCCAAGGCACGTCAGATCATCCACTCTACTCAGAATGATGACAGAGGAAGTCAGCAACAGAGGCCACAATATTCCTCGCATGCTTCGGGGCAGCAACAAAGTTACCCTCGGCCGCCAACTCCAAGGGGCAGAGGCGCCAGGGGCTTCGGAGGGAGATTTGGGGATCAACCCAGGAAAATTTATTGCCTATTCTGCGGTGAGGACAAGGGCCATACTACAAGAATGTGCCATGTCACCATTCAAAAATAGAAGGAGATAGCAGAAGCAGTGGCCCAACAGAACCAGCCGAAGCAGGTCATGCACACTGCTTCGTATCACTCACCATACATACCAGAGTATGTGGGTAACCATTCTGCAGCTTCTGTTGCTTCAGCTAGCCAACCACAAGCATCTTGGCAACAACCTCCACCTCCACCACCAATGCAACCCGCATATTCCCGAGGCCAGCAGCCAGAAGGGAGCCAGCATAATCACCAACAGAGGGACTTCAGGGAGGAGTCTGAAGCTCGCACAGTCAACAGTACTGTGCTAGAATCGAAGCACATCTACTAGGAGATATCCTACCTCTAAAGTAGTTTTTGCATTCGTCATCATTTTCTTTTTAATAAGGAACAATCATTGAAAGCCTAGGTTTTTCTTGTCATTTTCAATTTCTTGTAATAGCTTCGTTTTTGTCATAATGAAAATATATCTTCTCCACAGACTTACGGAGTCCAAAAGTTGCTGAAGCATGAAAATTCGTTCCTAAGAGAACTTGTGGCTACAAAAAATATCTCCGAAGCTGCAAAAAGTCATTCTACGGAACACAGCGTAAGCTTGCCGAAGCTACAAAAAGTCGTTCCTAAGGGAGCGCAGCGTAAGTTTTCTGCTCAAAAGTCGTTCCAAAGGGAATGCAGAGCTTACAGCGAAAAATAAACGCTGATTCCGCCGAAATATAAGGCGAAGCGCGAAAAGTCAACGCAAATACCGCCGAAATAGAAGGCGAAGAAGTTCAAAAGACGTTCCTAAGGGGATGCAGAACTTACAGCGAAAAGTCAACGTTGATACACCGAAAAATAAGCGGTGAAGCCGAAAAATAAACGGCAAAGTGATTGTGTATTCCACTGAGGGAATGTGTGTGTATCTTCGGCACGAATATCATTTTGCATAGCATAACATCATCACATCATTCGCATAGCATAACATCATACATCATATTGCATCAATGGCACAAGAAGGGGATACAATATAGATCTTCAGAAATTGCTTCGAAGAAGTTGTGCAAAGGCACAAAATGATTTGAAGAAGTACAACTTCATCAGCTCTAATGTGGAAGGAGATCTATTGCTCACGAAGCTTAATGTTTTTACAGAATATGGATATTCTTCACGAAGCATGAAAAGAAGGGAAGGTGTTTTTCGCTGAAGGCTCAAAAACGGTATGTACGTAAAGTTTCATGCATCGTAAAGAATTGAGTCACAAATAGCTTATATATTACATTCAAGACTACAGGATGTTACAAACTTTGTTCAGCAAATATTACATTCCAAATGTTTTCACAATAACAGCTATTCTTCTTTTAAAACTGCTTCCGCAGCTTCGTTTAGTAGTTGAGTAACAGCTTCATCCATAATAGCTTCGGCCACTTTAATAATTTCATCTTCTTTCTTTGTTTCGGGGTCGGCCAATGACTTGACGGGCTCTGGGGGAGGAGATAGTGCGGCTGCGAGATAAAACGTAAATAAGTTTGAAGTCGCAAAAATAAAACATAAAGGTAAAAGCAATTAGGCAATACCTATCCGCCTTTCGAGTTCTGCAGCCTTTTCGGCTGCCTCTGTTGCTTCTCTTGCAAGCATGAGAATCTTTTTCGCTCTTTTTTAATATCTCGTGGGCCATTTCCTCGGTCGCCATTCTCCCAGATGTCAGTAAAGAATTTTCCGCCAACTACGTTTGCTTCAGCTGAGGGGTCCTTTGTATCATCAATAGATAAAGTAGCTTCGGCTTGGGACAAAGATTTTACATGCCCGCAGCCTGACTTCTCTAAAATAGCCGCAATTCCTCTGGCACCTGAGAAGGCGCAGATATCCCCGCGACCGCTCAAAATTTCCTCAAAAGCTTCGACCTCGTTACTGATCCAGTCAATTGGGCCCTCAGGATCGCCTCTTACGAAGTTATCCTCGCTGAAGAATGCACCAACATTAGCGAAGCTAGTTTTTATTTTTTCCACACATTCTATGGATTTTTCATAACATTTTTCTTTCGAAGAGCGAAGTTCTACAACTGTTTTCTCCCAATAGTTTTTCTAGTAGTCATTGGCGTCTCGGTCAGCTTCGGCGATAGCACATTTTAATTTTGCTTTAGCCAGCTGTTTCCGAAGATCCTTAATTTCGTATTTCTGAGCTTTAGCTTGGGCTTTGGAAGTAGCTTCGTCTTCTTTTATTTTATTCAATAATGAGTTTAATATTTTATCTTTTTCAATACCTTCATTCCTTAGTTCAATTACTTCGGAACGAAGGTTGTTCAAAGCTATAGTACATCCTTCGTCTTCAGCACTTTTTTGCGCCCTGAGGGCGTTGCTAAGAATAAGGCCCTGCAAAAAAAGTGCGGTATTAAGTATAAGCAAATAAAAAATTTTGTTTTCAAGTACAAAAATCTCATTCTCTCACCTTTAAACTACTTTATGCTAAGCTGTCAGCCAATTCATCTTTTGATAGCACCGAGAGCCCCTATTTTAATGTCGGGAATCCGAAGCTCCTGCTCATCTCCCGGCAGACAGAAATCTCTTTGTTGTCTGGGAGACAATACAAGAAGTCTTCTTCTCCGCTGCCGTTGAATATCAACGCCCCTTTCGGATAATTCAGTCTCTGGGCATAACATTGGGCTTCTCACTTCTCTTCTACAGATAACCTCTTTCCCGAAGCATGTCGTACAATATAATCGAGAGCTTCGGAAGATGCTGCGGTAATAGGAATGGCAGTTTTTTCAGACATAATTTCTTCTGCAGCCTCTTTTTCCATTTCTTCTTCTCCAATTTCCAAGGATTTCTCCTTGGCGGGCTCTAAGGGCCTAGCTTCGGTCTCGGCTTGGCTCTTGGCAGCTTCGGCTCTAAGGGCCTAGCTTCCAGTGTCGGGAATCCAAAGTTTTTATTGTTTCCAGCACATCTAGTACGTTCACCATCCTCTTCCTCTTGGGAGTTGCTTGTAAGATCCTTTTGTGCCTTCGGCATTGTCACCTCTGCCAAAGGGCTTATAACTTCTAATGACTTTGTTTTCTCGACCTCTATCTCTTCAATATTAGTGGCCTTTGGCTCATCTGATTTGGCTGATGACGCCTTCGGCATTGCAGCCGGCTCTTCAGTTTTCTATGTAATCGTAGGTTCTTTGGCTTCGGTCGCCGAAGATGTTTCACCGCCAAATTCGGGCACTATGGCCGGTTTGATGAAGCGCGGTCGGTGAGTAAGGACTTTCACCTTCTTCCTCTTCGGCGCGGGCTCGCTTGGAGCAGCTGAAGCAACATCTTTCCCGGAAGTTACACCTTTTCTCTTTTGTCCCTTTGGCGGGTAGCGGTAGTCAGGATACATAAATCCGATGGAATCAAAAACTCTATTTAGCCTCTTCTTCTTTCGGCTCCCAAAGGCCGCAGATAACGCATTATCCTCCGCATTGGAGTACTGGCCCAAGAAGATCATCACTTGTAGCTTCGACGCTTTTCAGCCAGTCGTCGTCTGGCTCGATAAACTGGTCTCTAAAACTAAAGGTATATTTTAGTCGAACCAAACCACCTTCGTGGGGATTGCTGATGGTTTCTTTTGGCATCTCCCAGTTGGCTACAAATGGCCATATCCTGTAGGCCACGTGCTCTTGAAACAAGTCTCTTGTCCCGATGAAAGAACAGACTAAGCCAAAGGCCTTGCGACATTCTTCGGCCGCTTCGTCAATTTCTACCTTCGGTTTCCGGAGGCCGAAGCGTTGCCAGATAGGGCGCATGATGATCCCTTTAATATCCTCTTGTGCCTTTAAATCATTTTTTACATAGAACCATTCTTTCATCCAGTCTCCGGGCCATCTTTTCCGAGAAGTTGGCACGGGGCAGCTTGACCCAGAGCGAGCAACGAAGCTATAGCAGCCAAAATTGTTATGATACTGCTCTTTACCCCAGGGTTTTGTCTCATATAACAGTTCATGCTTACTGCATAAACTTTTTGCATTTGGCTCCAAGCCCTGACTCCTCACAGCCCATACGAAGATCCCCATTCTTATGATTGCTTCGGGCGTAATTTGATGAAGGTAAACCTGATATATCTTCAGAACTTCTACCATAAAACTGGTTAGGGGGAACCGAAGCCCAGCCTTGAAGAAGCTTCGGAAGAGGAGAAGTCTTATCTCCGTTATCAGCCCTCACGATAGACACATCTCGAAAGTATGTTCCCCTCATATTGTTGAGATGACTCTGTTTAATTAGTTGATTTTCTGAAAACTTTATGGCTTGGCCGCCAGGGTCGATCTTCGGAGTCTTCCCCACCACTTTCCACATCATAACTGTCACTATCACCAGTGTCTTCAGATAAACCTTCCAAAATCTCCCTTGTAATCTTCTCTGTATTTGTCTTTGCTATTGATTCAAGAAAGCCAAGATTCTTCTCCTCAGAAAGGCTCAGCTTCATTTCAGCAACAGCTTTTTTATCTTGAGACATCTTCGGAAATGCTGAAAAAGTGCTCTCAAAGCCGAAGCTTAAAAAATTTTAAAAAGTCAAGCAAATGTTGGTGCGCAAGAGCTAAAAATTGAGTAAGCAAGAGCAGATGGCAAGAAAGCGTGCCAAATGAGCTCGTGGTGCGCTCTTATTTATACGCCTAGTGCGTTGAAAATTGAAAGGCCCCGCTTGTCAGTGACTGTTGCTATTCTAGCAAAAGGAAGTTGTTTTTTCGGACCTTCGGCTTAGGGCCTTCGTCCATATCGCAATCTGAATTTATCATTCTAACAAATTAATATTGCGAGGGGCTACTGTTGGGGGCCTTCGGCTTCCGAAGGTCCTCAAAAACATAATTTAACAAAGTTTCTGGAGTATGATGCATGAGCAGGTATCTTTGGACTTGAGTTAAAACCATAGTGTGAAGAAGCACAAAAGGAATACGAAGGATGGCGCGGAGCCGAAGCTGTGCGCAGAAGATCTTCGGCATGATAGCAGGAAAGGAAACCGACTTAAAGATGAAAAGGCTATTTAGACCTCGACGGGTTACTATAGAGTTATTAGCAAATGTAAAGGGCATGGGTGTAATTTTACATGGGCTGCGTCCCGTGCCTATAAATAGATGAACAGTGCTCCCGTACTGTTCACACTGACTTGGCATTTGCTTTTGTGTCACGCTTGTATCTTTACCTTCATTCAAGCCGAAGGTACACTTGTAACTTAATATCATTTCTATTTTTCCATAGTAATAAAATAGAAATGAGTTAATAAAAAGATATGGCTGTTCATATTATCTTTTGTTTTTTACGTGATTCTTTCTTCAGTATTATATATTATGACTTACGAAGGTATGTCATTCATAACCTTCGTCCAAGAATCATTATATCCCAAGGGAAATAATGTTCCGAAGGACAAAGGACTTTAACGTTTAACGTTCTCTGTGTTGCCTTGTTCTTAATTCATAACATTTGAGAACAAGTTCCCAACAATTTTGTAGCAGGAGGAACTTCAGAAGTGGATGTTGTGGGGCTATCACTCGTTCTGCTATTTCCACAAGTTTCTAGACGCTCCATCATCCGTGATACGGATGCAATTCGAGCATTAACTTATCTTCTCACTTTAGAACCAAAATTCACCACAAATGAATTACTTGAAAACAGTTTCTCCTTCCACCCCCGAGTACTCTTTGTAATAGATTATCTATACTTGGACTATAAAGAAGCACTGCGAAGCTTAAGGATAAAAATCCATTATGATGTAAGGCTTAAAACAAAATATATATTAATGAAATTACAAATTATTCATACTTCGTAGAGACAACATTTAATTGAGACTTCAGGGAGTCTGAGAAAGACTAAATATTCGATGATCCAGCCCTATTTGGAATTGACATAGCATTCCTAAAAAATAAAGAGAAAGCTTTCATAACAGAAATTAAGTCTGGTCACAATAAATAACACCAGTAGCATGCCACCAAGTTTTATATAGTTTTTATATCTATAAAAACACTGTAACTAAGGTTACACAAATTAGATTGCAAATAAAAAGAGAACTATTTTATTCACACCAATAGTTTATTACACTACCTTTGTAAACTTTTCAGAGCATTGTCTGTGATTCTTAAAATAATAGATAGGAATATCTATGGCTTATCAAATTTTTAAAATTCCCTTGCACTCCAAAAGTTATCATCAAGTACAAGGAAAAAAATGAAAATAATCTTAGCTAAGGGAAACTAAATCCCAAAAACTAAATGATAAATAAAACATGTTTCACATTATTGCATATCAAGTACCAGGGTGATCAAAGTTGTAGTCTTGCACATGCTTAGACTGCTCCTAGTTAAAGAATGGTAGAAAGAATCCTACAAAAAAGGTACAGCCCAAAGTGAACTATAATCGGTGTCAAAATCCTCTAAAACAATAGCTTTTATGGTTGGGTACTATTTAGAGTATATATAGATGCCTACAATAACCAACTTGTAGTTTATTATCTCTTCATACAACCATAGTCTACTGCGAGGTAGTTTATTATCTCTTGATACAATAACTAGGATCAGGATGGTTTGAAACTTGGAAGCACATAGATCAAGATTCAACAAACATAAGGGAAACCCTTTATTTTTGTTGGGGGCCTTCCTCTTCCGAAGGTCCTAAAAACGTGACTAATATGTTTTCAGTGTAACATAGACTGTTACAGGAGACTTCGGCTTTGGGATGAAGGTATGTGTGATATGAAGATACAACCCGAAGGCAGAATGAACGGACGCCGAGGCAGTGACTGAAGGAGCTTCGGCTTAGTATAATGACGAAGGTGGAATATGAAACCGACCTAAAGGTGAAAAGACTACTTAGTCCCTGATAGCTCGCCTTATGATTAACAGTAAATGGCAGGGACGTGAATGTAATTTTGTCCGCGCTACGTCCCGCACCTATAAATAGATGAATAGTAACATCATACTGTTCATGCTGAATTGTAATCACTCTCGCGTCACTCTCGCATTTGCACCTTCTGGCAAGCCAAAGGTATTGATGTAATATTAATACCATTGATGTTTATCCATGTTTATATTCGTTCACTGAGGTGATGAAGGTATTGTTGGGGGCCTTCCTCTTCCGAAGGTCCTAAAAAACATAACTAACATGTTTTTAAGTATAACATAGACTGTTATAGGAAGCTTTGGCTTTGAGATTGTTGGGGGCCTTCCCCTTCCGAAGGTCCTCCAAAACTTAACTAACATGTTTCCTAGTATAACATACTGTCACAGGAGACTTCGGCTTGAGATGAAGGTGTGCATGGTATGAAGGTGCGGTCTGGAGGAAGGATAAACTAGCTCCAAAGTTGTGGCTGAAGAAGCTTCGGCTTAGCACGAGGACGATGGTGAAAGATGAAACCGACCTAAAGGAGAAAAGACTGCTTAGTCCTCGACAGCTTGCCTTATGGTCAACAGTAAATGTCAGGGACATGAATGTAATTTTGTCCAGGCTGCGTCCTGTGCCTATAAATAGATGAATAGTAACACTGTACTGTTCACGCTGAATTATAATCACTCTCGCGTCACTCTTGCTTTTCCACCTTCTATCAAGCCGAAGGTATAAATGTAATATATATATCATTGATGTTTATTCATGTTTATAAAATAAAGATATAAATAATATAATGATTTGTGATGATTGTTTATATTCTTTTGTATTTCATATGTCTCTATTTACATTTTGCCCACTGAAATGATGAAGGTATGCCCTTCATGACCTTCATCTGAAGATCACTTATATCCCAGGGGAGATAATGCTCGAAGGATGAAGGTATCTAATCGTTAACAATTGTGTTGCTTTGTTCTTGATGTATAGCATCCGAGAACAAGGACCTTTGTTCTAGATGTATAGCATCCGAGAACAAGGACCAACATTGGCGCCCACCTCCAGTGAACTCATTCAACCACCTTCGGCAAGCATCGACCTTCGTCATGCCGCCGAAGAAGACAGCAGTGCCAGGGGCTACAATGCAGCCACTGGACATTAATCAGGAGACGCTACGCGAAGCTAGGAGCCAGAAGAGGAAGGCTACCAGCCCAACACCTCAGGAGGAGGAACTGGACCAAGAAATCAGGGATCTGGAAGCTATCGATCAACAGGTCCAAAAGATGAGAGAGAAAATGCTTCAGGCTTGCTGACCTTCAGAGGAAAATAGATGAGGCCACCGAAGAAATGTGTCACCTCACCCAGGATGACTAGGAGCAAAGGCCCCAGCACAGGGAGCTTCGTCATGAAAATTCATACCATGATGATGAATGGTACGGTGACTTTCATCATGGAAATTTTGCTTTTGACGATGCTTCTCCCTTGGCAGCAGAATTGCAGGCTACCCCATGGCCCCCATCATACAAGCCACCTCATCTTCCTATGTATGATGGGCACTCAGACCCGAAGCAGTTCCTGATGAGCTACGAAGCAACCATATCTTCATATGGGGGCAATACTGCAGTAATGGCAAAATCCTTCGCCATGGCAGTCAAAAGCGTAGCACAAACTTGGTACTCTTCTCTTCGGCAGGGACAATTACGTCTTGGCAGAAGCTCAGGACATGCTGGTCACTAGCTTAAAGGGCTTTCAAACGAAGCCAGTCACCGCTCAAGCTCTAGTTCCAGTGCACACAGGACCAGGAGGAGTACCTCCAGGCGTATGTCTGAAGGTTCCTGTGAATGAGAGCCTAGGCGCCTATAGTGCCCAATGAGATTGTCATTGAGGCCATGATCAAGGGGCTTAGACCAGGACAAACGACACAATATTTTGCAAGGAAGCCGCCACAAAACTTGGAGAAGATTCTGCAGAAAATGGATGAATACATAAGAGCTGATAATGATTTTCGGCAAAGAAGGGAAGAAGCTTACAGATACTCTAAGATGGGCAGGGACTTCGGAGGAAGAGTCCACTCCAGGCATGTTAGGTCAATCCATAACGCCAACCCAAGTGATGATAGGGGAAGCCAACCTCAAAGGCAATAGCACAGCTCCCAATCATCAGGGCCGCAACAAAGTTCCTTCGGGCCACCAGCTCTAAGAGGCAGAGGGGGAAGAAGCTTCGGAGGAAGATACAGAGATCAACCCAAGAAACTATTTTGTTTGTTCTACGGTGAAGACAAAGGCCACACCACAAGAACGTGCCAAGTCACAATTCAGAAGCAGAAAGAGATTGCCGAAGCTGAAGCACGACAGAATCAGCCAAAGCAAGTCCTACATACTGCTTCATGCTATTCTCCCTATGTCCCAGAGTACTGTAGGTAATCAACATCCTATGGCCTCTATCGCTTAGGCAAGCCACTCTCAAGCTTCCTGGGCCCAGCTCCCACCACCACCACTGCTAGCACCTACTCTGGCCCGAAGCCAGTAGCCAGAAGGGCACCAACACGCTCAATAGCAACGCGATCTTCGGGAGGAGTCCGAAGCTCGCACACTCAATAGTATTGTGCCTAAATCCAAGCACATCTACTAAAGAATATCCTACCTCTGGTGCATCTTTATCTTTTCTGCCATTTTATTTTTCTTGTATGAAAAACAATTCATGAAGGATTGAATTCCAATTTCATGTAATAATATTGAACTCATATCATCGAATGGGATGCTTCCTCTTAACAAGGTTCCGAAGCTACAAAAGTCGTTCTAAGGGAGCGCAGAGTAAGTTCCGAAGCTACAAAAGTCGTTCCTAAGGGAGCACAGAGTAAGTTCCAAAGCTACAAAAGTCGTTCCTAAAGGAGCATAGAGTAAGTTCCAAAGCTACAAAAGTCATTCCTAAGGGAGCGCAGAGTAAGTTCCGAAGCTCAAAAGTCGTCCCTGAGGGGATGCAGAGCCAAAATACCACCGAAATAGAAGGTGAAGAAGCTCCAAAGTCATCCCTATGGGGATGTAGAGCCAAAATACCACTGAAATAGAAGGTGAAGAAGCTCCAAAGTCGTTCCTAAGGGGATGTAGAGCTTAAATGCCGCCGAAATATAAGGTGAAGAGACTCAAAAGACGTCCCTAAGAGGAAGCAGAGTCTGAGAGTGTTTCCATGTGGATATGTGTCTTCGGCATAAACATCATGCTACATCATATCATCACATCATTCCACATAGCATTACATCATACATCATGTCGCATCAACAGCAAGATTGAGCACGAAGCAAATCTTCGGCAATTACATGATGAATGAAAGCGTGCCGGAGCACGAAGCAAACCTTTGGCAATTAAAATCTTACTAGGAAAATTTTTGTCGACATCATACAATAGCTTTGCTATAGAAGGGCTTTTTTCTTTACGAAGCATGAAAAGAAGGTAAGGTGTTTTTTCGCCGAAGGCTCAAAAATGGTATGTACGCAAATTTCATGCATCGCAAAGAAATATATTACATTAATGTACACATGGATATACAATGTTTAACTCGTATGAATATTACATCACACAAATGTTGCATTTCCTAGCTACACAAAAGTTTAGTCTTCCTTCAAAATTTTCTCAGCAGCTTCATTCAGAAGTTTGTTGACAGCTTCGTCAACAGCTTCTTCTGCAATTCTTATAGTTTCTAGCGTCGCCTTTATTGCTGGATCAGCTTCGGGATCATAGGGCTCAGGTGGCGGAGAAAGTTCAGCTACAGTAAAAGTAATAAGTTGTTAATCTGAAGCCAGAAAAAATACTAAAGCTATGAAACAGTTAAAATACCTATGCGTCTTGCGCGCTCGGCAGCCTCTTCGGCTCGTTTGGCTTCTTCTCGGGCTTTATGAGTTTCTTTCTCATTCTTCTTTATAGCTTCATCGGCTAGTTCTCGGCCGCCTTTCATCCAAATGTTGGAATAAAATTTTCCGCCCATCAGAGTCGCCTCAGCCGAAGGATCCTTCGTGTTCTCCACAGTGAAGACAGCCTCCGTCTGGGTTGCAGCATTAATGTGTTCGCAGCTAGATTTTTCCAAAATTGCTGCAACCCCTCTGGCACCAGCAAAGGCGCAGAAATCACCACGATCACTAAGGATCTCTTCAAAAGCTTCGGCTTCTTCACCGATCCATTCGATGATTCCTTCCGGATCGCGTCTAATAAATTTCTGCTCGGATGAGTAAGCACCCACCTTTGCAAAACTGTCTTTTAGCTTCTTGGCACAATCCAAGGATTTTTCGTAATATCTCTCATTCGATTCCCAAAGCTCATCAACATTATTTTGCAATCTTGCGCTAGTCCACTCGCTTATTTCCAGTTTTGCTTTAGCCACTTCAAAATCTTCGTTCTTCTCGACAAGTTTTTCTTTAAGTTTTCAATTTCGGCTCTATGAGATTCGGACTGCGCGGCAAGATTGGCTTCACGAGCCCTGACTCTGTCTACTAAGGAAAGCAGAATTTTATCTTTCTCTGCAGCTTCATTCCTCAATTTGATAACCTTTGACCGAAGGTTACCAAGTGCTATCTGGCAGCTTTCATCCTCAGCATTCTTCTATGCTCTCAAAGCGTTGATAAGAATTAAGCCCTACAAAAAAGGGGGAGACAAAGGATCAGCACAAGAATAAGAGACACAAAAATAATCTACCTATAAGTCGATAACTTCTATACCTTCAAACTATTGTACACAAGGTTGTCTGCGAGGTCATCATTCGACATACAGGAAAGGCAACTTCAAGCTTCGGAAATCCTATGTTTTTTGCCATCTCCCGACAAACAGATATTTCCTTGTTGTCCTAGGAGGCAGTATAGAAAGTCATCTTCGTTGGTGCCATTGTACACCAAGGCCCCCTTCTGGTACTTCAGTTCCTGGGCATAGTGTTTGGCTTCTGCAATTTCCTCTTCAAACAACCTTTTACCTGAAGCATGTCGAAAAATAAAGTCAAGCTCTTCAGAAGGTGCTTCGGGAGTAGGAGATTCAATCTTCTTGGGCACGTCTTCTTTCTCCAGAACAAGACCGACGCCTGATGGTCCTTGTTCAACACTCTGCCTAGTCCTAGCAGGCTCTGTTTCAATGGGCACTAAGGGCCTAGCTTTGGGTTTAGCACGAGCTGTAGGAGCTTTGGCAGTCTCCTTTGCAAGAGAAGGAGTTGATGCCCATGTCGACTCCAAGACGGCGTCCAGCACGTTAGCCATCATCCTCCTCCTCTTGGGAGTTATTGCAGGAGCTTTTGATACCTTCGGCAATTCTGGCTCTGGTGGCGGGCTCAAGATTTTTGCTAGCCGTGTCGTTTCCCCTAGCTCTGGCTCTTCGGCCGCCTTTCCTGTAATACCCACTTTGTAAGAAAAGTCTAAAAAGAGAAATTTTATTCCTTTATATATATGGTTGCTATCTATATTTATTATTTCATGTGAACACCACATATAACAAATAAATAAATGAAAAAAGACACCCAAAAATAATACATGCATCATGCTAGGATTTTATTTTGTGTGCATATTGTGACAATATAAAATAATAATGTGACAAGGAATATATTAAAAAGTCCAAAGTGGAATTTAAAACCTAAAAGAGATTCTAAAATTTAGAAAAGAGATACAAACAAATACTATGTGAAATAAAAATATAAATAATATATATAAATATATCCCCAAATTAGAACTTGTCATGACATGATATAATCTGTGGATAAAAATTTGCCACAAAATATTTGAATTTGAATTTGGAGCTGATTTGAATTGGAAATGAAAGGAAAATAAAAGTAGAAAATAAAAAAAGAGAAGACATGGCGCATGGGCCGACTACCCTCATTCTGGCCCACCTCCCCCTTTCTTACTGTGCGGCCCAACCAGCAAATGTATGTGCTGACTAGCGGGCCCCACACACCAGCCTCTCACCCCTCATCGTCCGTTGTGCAGCACGCTGTGCGCTCGGTCGCTTCCGCGCGGGACCCATGTGTCAGCGCTATCTTCTCCCTCGATGGAACAAACCCGCCGTGAATTCCGGCGAGCTACTCGGGCACCGTGCAACTACCGCGAACCATGCCCAGGGTATAAAGACGTGGATGTGACCCGTCCTCCCTGCTACCGTCTCACGCGAGTCTAGTTCCCTAGCGTCAACCGACGCCACCATTGTCGAGTCCGCGGAAGTAGGAAACCCGCCGCCGTCGATCGGTGACCAAAATATTGCTGGGTTGGTCGTGAGAGTAGAGGAGTTCGCCAGCCACCACAGAATCTGCCCGTTGACTCACCGGGGTCCGCGGGAATACAAGCCCCAGGCAAGCATCAATTGCTCACCGGAGCTGCATCCAATCCGCCTGCCCGCGCGACACCGTGGCCGGGCCCCTGTACAGCATTTCCTCAGTAAGAAATCTGTGGCCAATGTTCGTCTTGCCTTCTTCTTGGTAAATTTCAATTCAATTTGATGCCTAGCGCCCGGGGAACACCGACTGACGACCTCACTGGAGCTCGGTTGGGTGTGATTAGGGGGCGGCGCCGCCTCGTTAGCTCGAGGTGAGTGGTGGCGCTCGTACGCTGTTAGACAAGGATTGAGCGGCCGAGGTTAGGCCAAGGGATCCCCCCCTTCGCGCTTTAGATCTGGACCGTTGGATGCGATCAGGACGATCGATGTCGTGTGTGGATCGCGAAGCCGTAGATCTCCAAATCAACGGACGTCATAGCTTACCAGTTCATGATGAGGGTGGATCTAATCTGGAGTGCTCATCTCAGATCTGATGATCGGAATCTGTCCATACTTCTTTCAAGTTGTGCTATTACACTTAGACCCCTCTGTTTTTAGGGAAACAACTCGCGGTCCATACTGGCTGTTCATAGAGTCTATGGAATCTTGCGCCAGGCCCCTTGTACTTTTCTATAATTGAGGCCCAGTCCAGTGCTAACTTAAAATGGAATAAAGGAATTGAAAAATAGATTTTAATATAAAATAAGTGCTAGAATCTGTATAATTCATAGAAAATTCATATGAACTCCAAATTAACCCATTCTAGTTTCTAAAATTTTGTAATATTATTCTCTATCACTTAGAGTCTCTGTTTCAGCATCAAAACAGTAAGAAAAATGATTTCTCACTTAATCCTATTTTAAGCACATAAAACCTTTGGATTCATATCTTAAAATCTATAACTCCAAAAATTATGATTCCTATTCCTAGGATTTTATTTTAATTCCTAGAATATTATTATATATTTTGTTTACATGTTTGGTGTGATGTTAATTTTCTCTATATACTGTGCTTGTTTGTATTATGGCGAGTAGAAGAACCTGTGACTGAGGATCCTGGTGACCAGCAGATAGAAGTAGCTGAGCAGGAGCTCATTGAAGGCAAGTTGTGCCCTTGACCACTTTTTACCCAATAATGTTCTTTAATATCACATATTCATGCATAGGTTTAATTTTGATGGGACCCAATAGGTCACCCTAGATTGTTATTCCATTTTACCTTGCTATCCCTGAATCACTTGGGTAGTTTTGCTATCGCTTTACATGGTTTTGGGATAATCTTTCATGATATCCATGTTTCAATTGTTTTGTTATTCTATTTATGTTCATGTCAAGATTATTAATGTTAATTGGAACATGGAGCTTAACTTGAGAAACACGTGCCACCACAAGGGAGGAATGGGACCCCTTGGCTAATTAGGAAAGCTAGTGGAAGACTACCTTACCCAAAAGGGCCAAGGGCAGTAGGGGAGTTGCATGCAGGGAGGTTCTCGGGTTGATTTTGCTGCGATGGCAGTCAGACGAGGGATTCTTGCAAGTGCTCTTCCCATAAACTATAGCGGGTTTTCGGAAGCTAGTGGAACTTTGTAAAGGCCTCGTAGTGTTGCCCTGCCTCGCTTCCTTGGTAGAGGTGTATGGGGCCCGTACAACCCCCGTGGCAGATGGGTAACATGACTTGTGGGTAAAGGGTACAACCTCTGCAGAGTGTAAAACTGGTATACTAGCCGAGCTCACAGTCATGAGCAGCTCAGGACTCTCGCATGATTAATTTATGGAACTTAAATTCAATTCTGTCATTTGCATATGCATGGTATTATCTATTAATTTTGTTTTATTACTTTTATTAAGGTTTGGTACTTACTTACATCTAGTAATTGCTAATAAAATTTTGACCAACTAATTAAAAGCAATACTCAGCTTTAACCTCTGTTGTTGATTAGCCTTACACATCACATGGATTCCCACCTTTGGTGAGTTCATGCCCACTGTTTTCCCCACAACTTGTTGAGCTATGATCATGTGTGAGCTCACCCTTGCTGTCTCACACCCCCCACAGGAGAAGAACAAGTGGTTCAGGAGGAGCCTCAAAGCGAGGAGTTTGATCTGATCTAGGTGGCGTTTCCCCAGTTGACTTTTGCGTCAAGGATGATCCTTAGTTCATTTTATATTTATCTTTTATTTTGTAATAAGACTTCCGCTATGTAATAAATACTTTGATGTTATTGTGACATTTATCTCTATACACTCTGTTATTATATATGTTGTCTTCTTAGCGCATGTATGAGATGCCCGGGTGTGACAGAAGTTGTATCAGAGGAAATGTTGCCTGTAGGACGAAACCTAGATAGAAATGGACAAACCCTTACCTACTTATCTTACTCTGATTCATTCTATACTCATCTTATCCTGATCTTGTCTCACCTTTTGTTGTTCTACTCTGATTACTCTTACCTTTTCTACTTGGAGACAAGATGGATTTCACACCTTGGAATCCTACAGCTATGATCTTTTTAAGGGATAGGGAACCTAAGACAAAATTAAAACTATTTTCTCTATTCAAAAATGTTGGTTGATTGTTCTGATGATAAATGCCTGATTCGCTTCTTTGATTGATTGAGATATTATAAATGGACATCTTAGCATGTACTACCATAAGGTATTGACTTAGCTTTAGTAGGTAAAACATTAATCTACTTAGCTAATAAATCCCCCAAAGTAACATGATTCGTAACTACCTGCCTTGTCTACTATTCTCTCTTACCATATGTTTCTAACTCAGATGGTCAATACCAGGAAGGGTGGTGGAATTGATTTACCTCCCAATCGACACACTCAGAGGATATATAGACAACCCCAGCCACAACCAGCAGAGATGGTACCTCCACCACCGCCTCCACCAGTCGGAGTTGACCCAATGGTTGCAGCTTAGATGAGGATGATGGAACAAATGGCAAAAACTATGGCAGATATGCATGCCCAGATGCAGCATGAACACCAGGAGATGTGCCAAGAATGGGAGGAGATACGTCGAGAGCTGCACCAAGAATGAGAAGAGATACGCCAGAAAAGGAGGGCGCGACAGCAACAACAACAACAGCAACAGCAACAAGCACCACTGCCTCCACCACCACCACCAGTTCCACCCCGGGACAAGCACCGGGAGTTCATGAGCCATAAGCCACTGACATTTGCTAGCTCTCCTGATCCACTGGACGCAGATGATTGGCTGAAATCTGTGGAAAAGATGTTGATTATTACACAATGCTCTGACCGGGAGAAGGTTCTATATGCTTCTGGTCGTCTGACAGGTCCTGCTGCTGATTGGTGGGATTCATATACTGTTGCCCACGATGCTGCTGATACTATCACATGGGTGGAGTTTGCTACTCAGTTCAGGAACTACCACATACCGGCTGGACTAATGAAGATTAATAAGAAAGAATTTATGCCGCTGAAGCAAGGAAGCATGTCAACCAGCGAGTATCGCGACAAGTTCATTCAGTTGTCCAGATATGCTCCAGATGAGGTTGCCGAAGATGAGAGGAAACAGGAACACTTTATTGAAGGACTCAATGGACCCCTACAGTATGCTCCAGTGGCACATACATTTCCATCATTCCAGAGGCTGCTTAACAAGGCCCTAGCTATTGAACACAAGCGTGTTCAGCTAGGAGATTTGAAGAGGAAGGCTATATCCCAAGGACAAGGAAGCAGCAGTGTTCGTCCTCGCTACAATTCACCCCAAGGTACACCAGTTCACACTGGCGGAGGCCAGCGACCAGTTCAGCAATCACCTCAGAGGACTCCACTGACTCGTCAGGCTACCCCCATGGCACCCCAACGAAGTTTTCAGGACAGAGTGCAGGCACTACTTGCTTCAAATGTGGGAAGACTAGACATTATGCAAATGTTTGCCCAAAGAGGATTGCTACTACCCAGTTCAGAATAAGCAGCAGACTCCAGGATCTAGCAAGGGATACTCTATTGCCAGGGTTAATCAGGTCAGCGCTGATGCTACTGCGGAAGGAGCTGACATTGCACTTGGTATGTTTTACATTAATGCAATTCCTGCAACAATATTATTTGATTCTGGTGCTACACATTCATTCATGTCTGCTCGATATGCCAACACAAATGAGATACCACTACTAAATATGAGAAAACCAATGATAGTAATTACACCTAAAGGGCCTGTTGAGGCGAATCATATGACACGTAGATTGACATTAACAATTATGGGAAGAGAATTCTGGGCTACCGCTATAATATTAGAGGCAAGTAGTATAGATCTGATCCTTGGTATGTCATGGTTAAGAAAGGCAAAGGCCATTATAGGATGTGGTAGGGGTACGGTAGAACTCACCGTCCCTAAATGAGAAAGATTTCAAGTTCAAATTGCAGTAACCACCTCTTCCAAACGTGCGATATTCTTTATAGCTGAGGAGTTTGTGGGTAACAACATCCGTGTGGTTAGAGATTTTCCAGATGTCTTTCTAGCGGATTTACTAGGGAAGCCACCAGATAGGGAAGTTGAGTTTGTTATTGATCTCTTACCTAGGACTGCTCCTATTTCTAAATGGCCATATTGGATGTCTGTAGAAGAGTTAAAGGAACTTAAGAAGCAGTTAACAGAGTTACAAGAGGTTGGGTACATTCGTCCGAGTTCCTCACCTTGGGGAGCGTCGATTCTATTTTCACAGAAGAAGGATGGATCACAACGGATGTGTGTGTGGATTATAGATCCCTTAATGATGTTACTGTGAAGATAAGTATCCGTTACCCCGCATTGAGGATTTATGTAATACCCACTTTGTAAGAAAATCTAAAAGGAGAAATTATATTCCTTTATATACATATGTGTCATCTAAATCTATCATTTCATGTGAACACCTCACTTTCGCAAATAAATAATCAAATAAAGAACACTCAAATAAATCATGCATCATGCTGGGATTTTCTTTTGTGTGCATATTGTGCCAAAATAAAATAAAAATGTGACAAGAAATATATTAAAGTCCATAGTGGAATTTAAAATCTAAAAGGAATTCTAGAAATGTGGAGAAGAGAAAGAGATAAAGGATAGGAATAAATAAATAATATATGCAAAATAAATACCTCCAGAATTAGTATCTCTAAATGTTGCAAGTATAAATTGTAATAATTGGTCACAAGAGTTTGAATCAAATTTGAATACAACTTGAATTTGGAAAGAGAGAGAAAAGAAAATAAAAAAACTAAAACCTAGTTTGGGCTGGCTTCCACGAATTCGGCCCACTGTGGGAATCACCCCGCGCAGCCCACTAACCTGTTGGCGCTGATGCTCGGGCCCGCGGTGTCGGTCACCCACGCGCCCATCCTAGACAACACGTCCGCGTGCTGGCTTGCGGGCCCCGCCCATCAGCCGTGGTGTCCCTATCCCTTCCCCCTCGCAAACGGACCCGTTGGCTAAGGGACCCCACGATGTCAGTGTCGTCGTCTTCACCGCGCAACCACATCTCCGAAAAATCCAAGCTGCCCAACTAACCACTGCCTGCGACAACACTTCCTCGCGTGCGCTGCGCTGATGCCTCCCTGGCTGTGGGCCCCGTTTGTCGGTGCTACCGTCTCCATGACTCCACCGAACCACCACACTGATCGCGGTTGCGGCGAGGGAATGCCGCCGGTTGACTCAAAGTCCGCGACACGTGCAGCTCCATGCTTTAAGGCCACGACTTCTTACTCGACCGCATCGCTACCTCTCTGTTATTCTTGCCCTACTAGCCGCCGCCATACCCCCCTTTTGTATCTCGCCATCGCCGTGGGGACTAAGGCACCATTACCGCGCAGAGGGTTCCGCCGCGGTGGAAAACCTACACAACCATTGCAATGGACGTGTGCGACTGGCCTGCGAGCTTCGCTTGATCACGGGGAAACTGCTCGTGTCTCCTGCGGATAGAGCTTGGGACTGGGTGGCCACCAATTGCTCGCCGGTGGGTTGACTCCACCCCGACCCGCACAGAGACGTAGGCGGGTGTCCACGGGCCTTCCTTCACTGCGGTAAGCCTCCATGCGCATCTGGTTTCATCTTCCGTTTGAAACGGTGTAGGTCTCACGTAGGTTCGGTCAGTGGCTGACCAGTTTAGAAGAACGCCGGTGAGGGGATCGCCCTAGTCTTGTCCGCGCTGCCGCGCTCGGTTGCGTGAGGTAGAAGTTGATCCACAACCGTTGGATCTCTGTTGGATGGGTGAGATTAGAACCCCTGGTAGTGATTCGATGTATTAAAACGTGACCGTCAGATCGGATCGGACGGCTCAGGAAAGGATGGGAGCGTTATTGGATCTGCACCGTGGATCTCGCATCCGACGGTCGGGGGGTTAGCGTAGGGGACTTACACGACTAGATCTAATCTCGCGCGTCCGTTTGGATCGGACGGCTCATAGGAGACGATACCGCTTCACGGGTCACTTTGCTAAAGAGCCCTCGGGGAAAAAGGAATTAAACCCGCTGTCCACAGCTGTTGTTCACTGAGTCTTAGGAATATTGCCCTAGGGGTCCCTGCGCTTTTCTGTAAATGAGGCCCGGTCCAGAGGATTAGAAAATCATAGAAATTAATTGAGAAATAGATTTTTAGGACATATTTAATTGCAGAAACTTGTCTAATTTGTAGAAATTCATATGAACTCCAAATCGGTCCATTCCAGTTCCTAAATTTTTGTAATATTATTGTCTATCCATTAGTGCCACTGTTTTGACATGAAAGACAATTTAAAATTTATCTATCACTTAATCTTGTATTAAGCACATAAAACATTAGAAAATTCATAACTTAAAATCTATAACTCCAAATTTAATGATTCCAGTTCCTATGATCTTATTTTAATGTCTAGATTATTATTGTGTATTTTATTTACATGTATGGTGTGATGTTAATTTTTGCTATACTATGTATGTATTGTGTGGATGCGAGTAGACGAGCAAGCTACTGAGGGTCCTGAGGTTCAGCTGGTAGAGACTGCTGAGCAGGAGCTCGTTGAAGGCAAGTTGTGACCTTGATCACTTCTTTTACCCATTCATGTTCTTATTAATCATAATGATCTGCATAGGTTAATTTTGATGGGACCCAATAGGTTACCCTAGATTTTGACTATCTTTATACCTTGTTTCACCACTGGTTTTACTACTAAATTTTTGGGTAGTACATGCTATTGCTTTATGTGGCTTTGGGTATAGAGATATTCATTACTCATGATTAAACTTTTTATTATATGTTTATTATTTACTGTTCATGATAAGATCATTGTGTTAATGGGAACATGGAGAACCACACGGGAAAACAGTGCTACCACAAGGGTTTAATGGGACGCCCTTGGCTGATTAACTTGGAAAGCTAGTGGATGACTACCTTACCCGAAAGGGGAAAGGGCAGTAAGGGAGTGGTCAGTGTAGGGAGGTTCTTGGGTTGATTTTGCTGCGATGGCGGTCAGGCAAGGGATTCCTGCACTGGAGCTTCCTATAAACTGTAGTGGGTTTTTTGAAACTAGTGGAACTTTATAAAGACCTCGTAGTGGTACCCTGCCTCGCTTCCTTGGTAGAGGTGTATGGGGTCTGATCATCTCCATGGCAAATGGGTAACACGACTTGTGGGTAAAGATGTGCAACCTCTGCAGAGTGTAAAACTGGTATACTAGTCGTGCTCACTGGTCATGAGCGGCTCAGGACACTCACATGATTAATTTATGGAACTTAAACTTAATCTGTCATTTCATTGCATTTGGGATTATTTTATTATTAGTTTTACTTATTATTTCTAAGGTTTGGTATTTACTTAAAATTAGTAACTGCTAATAAAATTTTGACCAACTTATAAAAGCAATGCTCAGCTTCAGCCATTATTTCATTGATCAGCCTTACACTTCATGAACTCCCACCTTTGGTGAGCTCATGCCACATTATTCCCCACAACTTGTTGAGCGATGAACGTGTGTGAGCTCACTCTTGCTGTCTCACACCCCCCACATGAGAAGAACAGGTGGTCGAAGAGGAGCCGCCTAATACTGAGGCTTTCGACTTGATCTAGGTGCCGTCTCCCAGTCAGCTTTGTGGCGCCAGGGAATAATATTTAGTTCGCTTTATTTTATCCTTTATTTTTGTAAGACTTCCGCTATGTAATAAGTACATTTATGATATTCATGACATTTACCTCTATGCACTCTGTTATTATATGTGTTGTCTTCTCTAGCGCATATATGAGATGCACCCAGCTTTGTCCCTTAAAGCCCGGGTGTGACAGAAGTGGTATCAGAGCAAATGTTGACTCTAGGACGAAACCTAGATAGAAATGGACAAAACCCTTACCTACTTACCTTACTCTGATTCTTTCTATACTTATCTTGATCCTGTCTCACCTTCTACTGTTCCACTCTGATCATTCTTATCTTCTCTATTCTAAGACAAGACGGATTTCACACCTTGGAATCCCTACCCCTATGATATTTTTAAGAGATAGGAGGCCTAAGCACAAAATCAAAAACTATTTTCTCTATTTAGAAATGTAGTTAGATTGTTCTGATGACAAATGTCTGATTTGCTTCTTTGATTGATTGAAATATTATATATAGACATCTTAGCATGTGCCACCATAAGGTAATGGATTAGCTATGGTAGGTAAAACATTAATCTGCTTAGCTAATAAATTCTCCAAAGTAGCATGATTCGTAACTACCTGCGTTGTCCACTTTTCTCTTACCATATGTATCTAACTCAGATGGTCAATACCAGGAGGGGTGGTGGAATTGATTTACCTCTGAGACGTCACACCCGGAGGATATTTAGACAACCCCAGCCACAACCAGCAGAGATGAATCCTCCTAATCCTCCATCAGGCAGAGTTGACCCATTGGTTACAGCTCAGATGAGGATGATGCAACAGATGGCGGACACTATGGCAGATATGCGTGCGTAGATGCAGCAAGAACGCCAGGAGATGCGCCAGGAATGAGAAGAAATACGCCAGGAGTTGCGCCAGGAGCGAGAAGAGATACGCCAGGAGAGAAGGACGCAACAGCAGCTGCAACAGCAATTCCAACAACAGCAGCAACAGCAACAAGTACCATTGCATCCACCACCACCACCAGTTCCACCTCGTGATAAGCACCGGGAATTTATGAGTCAGAAGCCGCCGACCTTCGCTAGTTCACCAGACCCACTACTCAGACCGGGAGAAGATGCTCAACATCGCCCAATGCTCAGACCGGGAGAAAGTTCTTTATGCCTCTGGTCGTCTGACAGGTCCTGCTACTGACTAGTGGGATTCTTATGTTGCTGCCCATGATGCTGCCGACACTATTACTTGGGCAGAATTCAGTACACAGTTCAAAAACTATCATATACCAGCTGGATTGATGAAGATCAAGAAGGAGTTTCTGTCATTGAAGCAAGGCAACATGTCTATCAGCGAGTACAGAGATATGTTCATTTAGCTCTCCAGATATGCTCCGAAGGAAGTTACTGAGGATGAGAGAAAGAAGGAGCACTTTATTGAAGGACTTAATGGACCCGTACAGTATGCACTGGTGGCACACACATTTCCATCATTTCAGAGGCTACTGGATAAGGCTCTAGCTATTGAACATAAGCGTGTTCAATTGGGAGACTTGAAGAGGAAGGCTATCTCACAGGGACATGGTAGCAGCAGTGTTCGTCCTCGCTATGTTTCACCATAGGGTACACCTACTCGTCCAGGAGGAGGACCACGCCCAGCTCAGTACGCTCCACAGGGGTCTCCACGGACACCTCCTACTCATAAGGCTACTCCCCCTGGCACCCCAACGATGTCTGTAGGACAGAAGACCAGCCCTACATGCTTCAAGTGCAGTCAGATTGGGCACTATGCTAATGCTTGTCCGATGGGGAATTCTGGTACACCAGCTAAGAACAAGCAATAGACTCCTGGCAAGGGATATTCTATAGCCAGGGTTAATCAAGTCAGTGTTGATGCTACTCCTGATGGTGCTGACATCGTACTTGGTATGTTTTACATTAATGCCATCCCTGCAACCATATTATTGGATTCTGGTGCTACACATTCATTCATGTCTGCTCGATATGCCAACACAAATGAGATACCACTGCTAAATATGAGAAAACCAATGATAGTAATCACACCTAAAGGGCCTATTGAGGCAAATCAAATGACACGTAGATTGACATTAACAATTATGGGAAGAGAATTTGGAGCTATTGCTATAATATTAGAGGCCAGCAGTATAGATCTGATCCTTGGTATGTCATGGTTAAGGAAGGCAAAGGCCATTATAGCATGTGGTAGGGGTACTATAGAACTCACTAGCCTAAAGGAGAAACATTTTAAGTTCAAATTGCAGTAACCACCTATTCCAAATGGGCTATACTTTATACCTGAGGAGTTTGTTGGTGACAACATCCGTGTGGTTAGAGATTTTCCAGATGTCTTCCCAGAGGAGTTACCAGGGATGCCACCAGATAGGGAAGTTGAGTTTGTCATTGACCTCTTACCTGGGACTACTCCTATTTCTAAGCGACCATACAGGATGTCTGTAGAAGAATTAAAGGAACTTAAGAAGCAGCTAACGGAGTTACAAGAGGCAGGGTACATTCATCCAAGTTTCTCACCTTGGGGAGCACTGGTACTCTTTGTACAGAAGAAGGATGGATCACAGTGGATGTGTGTGGATTATAGATCTCTTAATGATGTTACTATGAAGAACAAGTATCTATTACCCCGTATTGAGGATTTATTTGATCAAATGAGGGGTGTTAGGGTGTTCTCGAAGATTGATCTCTGATCGGGTTACCATCAAATGAAGATTAGACCATCGGATATTCCCAAGACGGCTTTCTCGACTCGATATCGATTATATGAGTTCAATGTTATGTCGTTTGGATTAACCAATGCACCAGCTTATTTTATGAATTTTATGAATATGGTGTTTATGGAGTATTTGGACAGATTCGTCGTGGTGTTCATCGACAATATTCTTATCTATTCTAAGAGTGAAAGTGATCATGAAGAACATCTAAGGTTGGTGCTACAGAAGCTATGAGATAATCAACTCTACGCCAAGTTTAGCAAGTGCGAGTTTTGGATTGACAAGATGCCATTCCTGGGACATATTATTTCTAATGGAGGAATAGCAGTGGATCCTGCTAAAGTGAAGGAGATAATGGAATGGAGCGTGCCACTACTGTCACTGAGATTCGGAGTTTCTTATGGCTTGCAGGATATTATCAGAGATTTATTGAAGGATTCTCTAAGATTGCCAAGCCTATGACCTCGCTTCTGGAGAAAGTAAGAGAATTTAAGTGGGATGATAAGTGCCAAGAGAGCTTTGATCAATTGAAGAAGAGATTGAAGTCACCACCAGTGTTGGTAATGCCAGATCTACAGAAGGGATTTGACATTTATTGTGATGCATGTGGCCAAGGATTAGGATGTGTGCTCATGCAAGAAGGACATGTGATTGCCTATGCGTCTCGTCAGTTGCGGAAACATGAATTGAACTACCCCACTAATGACTTAGAACTAGCAGCCGTTGTGCATGCACTTAAGATTTGGAGACACTACATTTTGGGAACTAAGTGCCAAGTATACACGGATCATAAGAGTTTGAAGTACATATTCACTCAGAAGGATCTCAACCTTAGGCAACACCGTTGGTTAGAGCTTATTAAGGATTATGATTTGGAGATTCACTACCACCCAAGCAAGGCAAATTTGGTTGCAGATGCCTTGAGTCAGAAAGAGCACGTTCATTCCGCTATTGTTGTCCAGCTACTCGATGAATTAGCAAAAGATTTTGAGAGGCTCAACCTGGGGATAGTTGCTCACATTGAAGGAGTCACCATTGAATTGGAACCTACCTTGGAGCAAGAGATTCGTAAAGGTCAGGTTGGTGATGCTAAAATTCAAGAGATTAAGGATCTGATTACGGAAGGTAGAGGTCCGGAATTCATGGAGGATGAGCAAGGTACTATATGGTTCAAGGATCAGATGTGTGTTTTGGGGATTGATAGCCTTCGTGAGACTATATTGAAAGAAGCCCATGATTCTGATTACTCTATTCACCCTGGTAGCACTAAGATGTATCAGGATTTGAAGCAGAAATACTGGTGGTATGGATTGAAGAGAGATGCTGCTCATGTGGCTAAGTGTGATGTGTGTCAAAGAGTCAAGGCCGAACATCAAAGACTAGCTAGACTATTGCACCCATTGAACATACCTGAGTGGAAATGGGAAGAAATTGGTATCGATTTCATTGTTGGATTACCCCGCACCCCTGCTGGGTATGACTCTATTTGGGTGATTGTGGACAGATTGACAAAAGTGGCTCATTTCATACCTGTGAGGACTAATTACACGGGAGCCAAGCTAGCAGAATTGTATATGACTCGGATAGTTTGTCTACATGGTGTGCCCAAGAAGATCGTGTCTGATCGAGGATCACAGTTTACTTCTCGGTTTTGGAAGAAGTTGCATGAGAGCTTGGATACAAAGTTGAATTTTAGTTCAGCCTACCATCCTCAGACTGATGGGCAGACAGAGAGAACTAACCAAGTACTGGAGGATATGTTAAGAGCTTGTGCTCTTAAACATGGTGGAAGTTGGGATAAAAGCTTACCATATGCGGAGTTTTCTTATAATAATAGCTACCAGGCCAGTTTGAAGATGTCACCATTTGAGGCTTTATATGGCAGGAAATGCAGGACTCCTCTATATTGGGATCAGACTGGAGAAAGACATTTCTTTGGGCCTGAACTTATTCAAGAAGCAGAAGAACAAGTTCGAATGATAAGAGAAAATTTGAGAATTGCACAATCAAGGCAGAAGAGCTATGCTGATAATAGGAGAAGACTACTGGAGTTTAAGGAGGGTGATCACGTGTATCTGAAGGTGTCACCGATCCGGGGTATGAGGAGATTTAAAGTTAAAGGAAAATTGTCCCCTCGCTTCATTGGACCCTTCTTGATCTTAAAGCAAGTGGGAGAAGTTGCGTATCAGCTAGAACTACCCGATCACCAATCAGATGTACATAATGTATTCCATGTGTCCCAACTAAAGAAGTGCCTCAGGGTACCTGAGGAGCAGCTACCAATGGAGGACCTTAGTGTTCAAGATGACCTGACTTATGCTGAGCACCCTATTAAGATTCTAGATACTTTGACTCGAGTTACAAGAAATAAGGTGATAAAGATGTGCAAAGTACAATGGAGTCACCACGGAGAAGATGAAGCTACTTGGGAGAGAGAAGAAGAGCTTCGCATAGATTTTCCCCATCTTTTCCATAGTCCTTCCTAAATCTTGAGGACGAGATTCTTGTTAAGGGGGTAGGATTTGTAATAGCCACTTTGTAAGAAAATCTAAAAGGAGAAATTATATTCCTTTATATACATGTGTGTCATCTAAATCTATCATTTCATGTGAACACCTCACTTTCACAAATAAATAATCAAATAAAGAACACTCAAATAAATCATGCATCATGTTGGGATTTTATTTTGTGTGCATATTGTGCCAAAATAAAATATAAATGTGACAAGAAATATATTAAAGTCCATAGTGGAATTTAAAATCTAAAAGGAATTCTAGAAATGTGGAGAAGAGAAAGAGATAAAGGATAGGAATAAATAAATAATATATGTAAATAAATACCTCCAGAATTAGTATCTCTAAATGTTGCAAGTATAAATTGTAATAATTGGTCATAAGAGTTTGAATCAAATTTGAATACAACTTGAATTTGGAAAGAGAGAGAAAAGAAAATAAAAAAACTAAAACCTAGTTTGGGCTGGCATCCACGAATTCGGCCCACTCTAGGAATCACCCTGCGCAGCCCACTAACCTGTTGGCGCTGACGCTTGGGCCTGGGTGTCGGTCACCCGCGTGCCCATCCTAGACAACGCGTCCGCGTGCTGACTTGCGGGCCCCGCACGTCAGCCGTGGTGTCCCTATCCCTTTCCCCTCGCAAACGGACCCGTTGGCTGAGGGACCCCACGATGTCAGCGCCGTCGTCTTCACCGCGCAACCACATCTCCGAAAAATTCGAGTTGCCCAACTAACCACCGCCTGTGGCAACACTTCCTCGCGCACGCTGCGCTGAAGCCTCCCTGGCTATGGGCCCTGTTTGTCCGCGCTACCGTCTCCACGACTCCACCGAACCCCCGCACTGACCAAGGTTGTGACGAGGGAATGCCGCCGGTTGACTCGAAGTCCGCGGCACGCGTAGCTCCATGCTTTAAGGCCATGACTTCTTACTCAACCGCATAGCTACCTCTCTGTTATTCTCACCCTACTAGCCGCCGCCATACCCCCCTTTCGTATCTCGCCATCGCCGTGGGGACTGAAGCGCCATTACCGCGCAGAGGGTTCCGCCGCGGTGGAAAACTTACACAACCGTTGCTATCGGCGCGCGCGACTGGCCTGCGAGCTTCGCTTGATTGCGGGGAAATAGCTCAGTGTCTCCTGTGGATAGAGCTTGGGACTAGGTTGCCACCAATTGCTCGCCGATGGGTTAAATCTGCCCTGGACCGCACCGAGACGTAGGCGGGTGTCCACGGGCCTTCCTTCACTGTGGTAAGCCTCCATGCGCATCCGGTTTCATCTTCCGTTTGAAACGGCGTAGGTCTCGTGTAGGTTCGGTAAGTGGCTGACCGGTTTAGAAGAACACCGGCGAGGGGATCGCCCTGGTCGTGTCCGCATCGCCGCGCTCGGTTGCGGGAGGTAGAAGTTGATCCACAACCGTTGGATCTCTATTGGATGGGTGAGATTAGAACCCCTGGTACCGATTCGATGTATTAAAACGTGACCATCAGATCGGATCGGACGGCTTGGAAGGGATGGGAGCGTTATCGGATCTGCACCGCAGATCTCGCATCCGACGGTCGAGGGGGTAGCGTGGGGGAGTTACACGACTGGATCTAATCTCGCGCGTCCGTTTGGATCGGACGGCTCACGGGAGCCGATACCGCTTCGCGGGTCACTTTGCTAAAGAGCCCTCGGGGAAAAAGGAATTAAACCGCTGTCCATAGCTGTTGTTCACTGAGTCTTAGGAATATTGCCCTGGGGTCCCTACGCTTTTCTGTAAATGAGGCCCAGTCCAGAGGATTAGAAAATCAGAGAAATTAATTGAGAAATACATTTTTAGGACATATTTAATTGCAGAAACTTGTTTAATTTGTAGAAAGTTCATATGAACTCCAAATCGGTCGATTCCAGTTCCTAAATTTTTGTAATATTATTGTCTATCCATTAGTGCCACTGTTTTGACATGACAGACAATTTAAAACTTATCTATCACTTAATCTTGTATTAAGCACAAAAAACATTAGAAAATTCATAACTTAAAATCTATAACTCTAAATTTAATGATTCCAGTTCCTATGATCTTATTTTAATGTCTAGATTATTATTGTGTATTTTATTTACATGTTTGGTGTGTTGTTAATTTTTGCTATACTATGTATGTATTGTGTGGATGCGAGTAGACGAGCAAGCTACTAATGGTCCTGAGGTTCAGCTGGTAGAGACTGCTGAGCAGGAGCTCGTTGAAGGCAAGTTGTGCCCTTGATCACTTCTTTTACCCATTCATGTTCTTATTAATCATAATGATCTGCATAGGTTAATTTTGATGGGACCCAATAGGTTACCCTAGATTTTGACTATTTTTATACCTTGTTTCACCACTGGTTTTACTACTAATTTTTTGGGTAGTACATGTTATTGCTTTATGTGGCTTTGGGTATAGAGATAATCATTACTCATGATTACACTTTTTATTATCTGTTTATTATTTACTGTTCATGATAAGATCATTATGTTAATGGGAACATGGAGAACCATCTAGGAAAACAGTGCTACCACAAGGGTTTAATGGGACGCCCTTAGCTGATTAACTAGGAAAGCTAGTGGATGACTACCTTACCTGACAGGGGCAAGGGCAGTAGGGGAGTGGTTAGTGTAGGGAGGTCCTTGTGTTGATTTTGCTGCGATGGTGGTTAGGCGAGGGATTCCTGCACTGGAGCTTCCTATAAACTGTAGGGGGTTTTTTGAAACTAGTGGAACCTTGTAAAGGCCTCGTAGTGGTACCCTGCCTCGCTTCCTTGGTAGAGGTGTATGGGGTCTGATCAACTCCGTGGCAAATGGGTAACACGACTTGTGGGTAAAGATGCACAACCTCTGCAGAGTGTAAAACTAGTATACTAGCCGTGCTCACGGTCATGAGCAGCTCGGACACTCACATGATTAATTTATGGAACATAAACTTAATCTGTCATTTCATTGCATTTAGGATTATTTTATTATTACTTTTACTTATTATTTCTAAGGTTTGGTATTTACTTACACTTAGTAACTACTAATAAAATTTTGACCAACTTATAAAAGCAATGCTCAGCTTCAGCCTTTATTTCATTGATCAGCCTTACACTTCATGAACTCCCACCTTTGGTGAGCTCATGCCACATTATTCCCCACAACTTGTTGAGCGATGAACATGTGTGAGCTCACTCTTGCTGTCTCACATCCCCCACAGGAGAAGAACAGGTGGTCGAAGAGGAGCCGCCTAATACTGAGGCTTTCGACTTGATCTAGGTGCCATCTCCCAGTCAGCTTTGTGGCGCCAGAGAATAATATTTAGTTCGCTTTATTTTATCCTTTATTTTTGTAAGACTTCCACTATGTAATAAGTAAATTTATGATATTCATGACATTTATCTCTATGCACTCTATTATTATATGTGTTGTCTTCTCTGGCGCATATATGAGATGCACTCGGCTTTGTCCTTTAAAGCCCAGGTGTGATAATTTATTTGATCAGATGAGAGGCGCTAGGGTATTCTCAAAGATTGATCTCCGATCGGGTTGCCATCAAATGAAGATTAGGTCATCGGATATTCCCAAGACAACTTTCTCGACCTGATATTGTTTATATGAGTTCACGGTTATGTCATTTGGACTAACTAATGCACCAGCGTATTTTATGAATGTGATGAATAAGGTGTTTATGGAGTATTTGGACAGATTCAGTCGTTTTATTCATCGACTGATATTCTTATTCATTCCAAGAGTGATAGTGATCATGAGGAACATCTGAAATTGGTGCTACAAAAACTACAAGATAATCAACTCTACGCCAAGTACAGTAAATGCGAGTTCTGGATTGATGAGGTGCCATTCCTTGGACATATCATTTCTAATGGAGGAATATCAGTGGATCCTACTAAAGTGAAGGAGATAATGACGTGGAGCATACCCACTACAGTTATGGAGATCCAGAGTTTCTTGGGACTTGCAGGATATTATCGAAGATTTATTGAAGGATTTTCTAAGATCGCTAAGCCTATGACCTCACTTCTGGAGAAGGGAAGAGAGTTTAAGTGGGACAAGAAGTGCCAAGATAGCTTCGATCAATTAAAGAAGAGATTGATGTCACCACGAGTGTTGGTTATGCTAGATCTAGAGAAGGGATTTGACATTTATTGTGATGCATGTGGCCAAGGCTTGGGTTGTGTGCTCATGCAAGAAGGGCATGTGATTGCTTACACTTCTTGTCAATTGTGGAAACATGAGTTGAACTACCCCACTCATGACTTAGAGCTGGCAGCCGTTGTGCATGCGCTTAAGATTTGGAGACATTATATCATGGGAACCAAGTGTCAAGTGTACAGGGATCATAAGAGTTTGAAGTATATATTCACTCAGAAGGATCTCATCCGTAGGCAACGCCGTTGGTTGGAGTTTATTAAGGATTATAATTTGGAGATTCACTATCACCCGGGCAAGGCAAATTTGGTTGCAGATGCGTTGAGTCGGAAGGAACACGTTCATTCAGCTATTGTGGCCTAGCTACCTGATGAGATTGTTGAGGATTTCAGGAGACTTAACCTGGGATAGTTGCTCACACTGAAGGAGTTACTTTTGATGTGGAACCTACCTTGGAGCAATAAATCCGCAAAGGACAAATTGGTGATGCTAAAATAAAAGAGATTAAGGATCTGATTACTGAAGGTCGAGGTCTAGAATTCACGGAAGATGAGCCAGGCACCATATGGTTCATGGACCGGATATGTGTTCCTGATATTGAAAGCCTTCGTGAGGCTATTTTAATGGAGGCCCATGACTCGGATTATTCTATTCATCCTGGTAGTACCAAGATGTATCAGGATTTGAAGCAGAAGTATTGGTGGTATGGATTGAAGAGAGATGTGGCCGCACATGTGGCTATGTGCGATGTGTGTCAAAGAGTTAAGGCTGAACACCAGAGGCCAGCTAGACTACTGCACCCACTAAAGATACCCAAGTGGAAGTGGGAAGAGATTGGTATGGATTTCATTACTGGATTGCCTCGCACCCAGAAAGGATATGACTCTATATGGATGATTGTGGATAGATTGACTAAAGTGGCTCACTTCATTCCGGTCAAGACTACTTATAAAGGTTCTCAGCTGGCAGAGTTATATATGGCTCGGATTGTGTGTTTACATGGAGTACCAAAGAAAATTGTGTCTGATCGAGGTTCACAATTTACCTCAAGGTTCTGGAGAAGCTTTCATGAGAATACGAATACTAAGTTGAACTTTAGCACAGCCTATCACCTCTCAGACTGATGGACAGACTGAAAGGACTAATCTAGTATTGGAAGAAATGTTGAGAGCTTGTGCCCTTCAGCATGGAGGAAGTTGGCATAAAAGTCTACCATATGCTGAGTTCTCATATAATAATAGCTATCAGGCTAGTCTGAAGATGTCACCATTCGAAGCTTTATATGGGAGGAAGTGCAGGACTCCTCTATACTGGGATCAGACTGGAGAAAGACAGTTCTTTGGGCCTAAACTGATTCAAGAGGCAGAAGAACAAGTCAGTATAATTCGAGAAAATTTGAGGGTAGCTCAGACTAGGCAAAAGAGCTATGCTGATAATAGAAGAAGGTCACTCGAATTTGAGGAAGGAGATCATGTGTAGTCTCAAGGTGTCACCACTTCGTGGAATGAGGAGATTTAATGTCAAGGGCAAATTGTCCCCTTGTTTTATTGGACCATTCATAATCTTTATGCGACTTGGGGAGATGGCATACCATCTCGAGCTACCTGATAATCTATCTGATGTGCCTAATGTGTTCCATGTGTCTCAACTTAAGAAGTGTCTCCGTGTCCCTGAGGAACAGTTACCAATGGAAGAGCTCAGTGTTCAGGGTGATTTGACTTACACGGAGTATGCGATCAAGATTCTTGACACTTTGAGTCGAGTTACAAGAAATAAGGTGACAAAGATGTGCAAAGTGCAATGGAGTCATCACAGAGAAGATGAAGCTACTTGGGAGAGAGAAGAAGAGCTTCGCATAGATTTTCACATCTTTTCCTTAGTCCTTCCTAAATCTCGAGGACGAGATTCTTGTTAAGGGGGGTAGGATTTGTAATACCCACTTTGTAAGAAAAGTCTAAAAAGAGAAATTTTATTCCTTTATATATATGGTTGCTATCTATATTTATTATTTCATGTGAACACCACATATAACAAATAAATAAATGACAAAAGACACCCAAAAATAATACATGCATCATGCTGGGATTTTATTTTGTGTGCATATTGTGACAATATAAAATAATAAAGTGACAATGAATATATTAAAAACTCCAAAGTAGGAATTCAAAATCTAAAAGACATTCTAAAATTTAGAAAAGAGAAACAAACAAATATTATGTGAAATAAAAATATAAATAATATATATAAATATATCCCCAAATTAGAACTTGTCATGACATAATATAATCCGTGGATAAAAATTTGCCACAAAACATTTGAATTTGAATTTGGAGCTGATTTGAATTGGAAATGAAAGGAAAACAAAAATAGAAAATAAAAAAAGAGAAGACATGGCGCATGGGCCGACTACCCTCATTCTGGCCCATCTCCCCCTTTCTCACTGCGCTGGCCCAACCAACAGATGTATGCGCTGTCTTGCGGGCCCCACACACCAGCCTCTCACCCCAAGCCGTCCGTTGCGCAGCACGCTGTGCGATCGGTCGCTTCTGCGCGGGACCCATGTGTCAGCGCTATCTTCTCCCTCGATGGAACGAACCCACCATGAACTTCGGTGAGCTACTCGGGCACCGTGCAACAACCGCGGACCGTGCCTAGGGTATAAAGACATGGACATGACCCGTTCCTCCCTGCTACCGTCTCGCACGAGTCTAGTTCCCTAGCGTCAATCGACGCCGCCATTGTCGAGTCCGTGGAATTAGGAAACCCGCCACCATCGATCGGTGACCAAACTATTGTCGGGTTGGTCGTGATAGCAGAGGAGTTCGCCAGCCACCACGGAATCCGCCCATTGACTCACCGGGGGAATACAAGCCCCAGGCAAGCGTCAATTGCTCACCGGAGCTGCATCCAATCCGCTTGCCCACGCGACACCGTGGTCCGACCCCTGTACAACATTTCCTCGGTAAGAAATCCGTCGCTAGTGTTTGTCTTGCCTTCTGCTTGGTAAATTTCGGTTCAATTTGATGGTTAGCGCCCGGGGAAGGCCGACTGACACCGGAGCTAGGTTGGGTGTGATTAGGGGGCCGCGCTGCCGCGTTAGCTTGGGGTGAGTGGTGGCGCTCGTACGTCGTTAGATCAGGATTGAGCGGCCGAGGTTAGGCCAAGGGACCCCCCCTTCGCGCTTTAGATCTGGACCGTTGGATGCGATCAGACGGTCGATGTCGTGTGCGGTTCGTGATGAGGGTGGATCTAATCAGGAGCGCTCATCTCAGATCTAACGATCGGAATCTGTCCATACTTCTTTCAGTTGTGCTATTACACTTAGACCCCTCCTGTTTTTAGGGAAACAACTCGCGAACAACCCGCGGTCCATACTGGCTGTTCACAAAGTCTATGGAATCTTGCGCCAGGCCCCTTGTACTTTTCTATAATTTAGGCCCAGTCCAGTGCTGACTTAAAATGGAATAAAGGAATTGAAAAATAGATTTTAATATAAAATAAGTGCTAGAATCTGTATAATTCATAGAAAATTCATATGAACTCCAAATTAACCCATTCTAGTTTCTAAAATTTTGTAATATTATTCTCTATCACTTAGAGTCTCTGTGTTGGCATGAAAACAATAAGAAAAATGATTTCTCACTTAATCCTATTTTAAGCACATAAAACCTTTGGAAATTCATATGTTAAAATCTATATGTCCAAAAATTATGATTCCTGTTCCTAGGATTTTATTTTAATGTCTAGAATATTATTATGTATTTTGTTTACATGTTTGGTGTGATGTTAATTTTCTCTATATACTGTGCTTATTTGTATTGTGGCGAGTAGAAGAACCTGTGACTGAGGATCCTAGTGACCGGCAGATAGAAGTAGCTGAGCAGGAGCTCATTGAAGGCAAGTTATGCCCTTGACCACTTTTTACCCAATAATGTTCTTTAATATCACTTATTCATGCATAGGTTTAATGTTGATGGGACCCAATAGGTCACCCTAGATTGCTATTCCATTTTACCTTCCTATCCCTGAATCACTTGGGTAGTTTTGCTATTGCTTTACATGGTTTTGGGATAATCTTTCATGATATCCATGTTCCAATTATTTTGTTATTCTATTTATGTCCATGTCAAGATCTTTAATGTTAATTGGAACATGGAGCTTAACTTGAGAAACACGTGCCACCACAAGGGAGGAATGGGACCCCTTGGCTAACTAATTAGGAAAGCTAGTGGAATACTACCTTACCCGAAAGGGGCAAGGGCAGTAGGGGAGTTGCATGCAGGGAGGTTCTCGGGTTGATTTTGCTGCGATGGCGGTCAGATGAGGGATTCTTGCAAGTGCTCTTCCCATAAACTGTAGCGGGTTTTCGGAAGCTAGTGGAACTTTGTAAAGGCCTCGTAGTGTTGCCCTGCCTCGCTTCCTTGGTAGAGGTGTATGGGGCCCATACAACCCCGTGGCAGATGGGTAACATGACTTGTGGGTAAAGGGTACAACCTCTACAGAGTGTAAAACTGGTATACTAGCTGAGCTCACGGTCATGAGTAGCTCAGGACTCACGCATGATTAATTTATGTAACTTAAATTCAATTTTGTCATTTGCATATGCATGGGATTATCTATTAATTTTGTTCTATTACTTTTATTAAGGTTTGGTACTTACTTACATCTAGTAATTGCTAATAAAATTTTGACCAACTAATTAAAAGCAATGCTCAGCTTTAACCTCTGTTGTTGATTAGCCTTACAGATCACATGGATTCCCACCTTTGGTGAGTTAATGCCCCCTAGTTTCCCCACAACTTTTTGAGCTATGATCATGTGTGAGCTCACCCTTGCTGTCTCACACCCCGCCACAGGAGAAGAACAGGTGGTTCTGGAGGAGCCTCAAAGCGAGGAGTTTGATCTGATCTAGGTGGCGTTTCCCCAGTTGACTTTTGCGCCAAGGATGATCCTTAGTTCGTTTTATATTTACCTTTTATTTTGTAATAAGACTTCCACTATGTAATAAATACTCTGATGTTATTATGACATTTATCTCTATAAACTCTATTATTATATATGTTGTCTTCTTGGCGCATGTATGAGATGCAGCTGGCTTTGTTCCTTAAAGCCCGGGTGTGACATTTCCTTTGGCTTTGGTAGCATGTTTTGGCGCTAAGGCCGACTCGGTTGCAGGAACCTTTGGCACTTCAGCCAATTCTTCCTTGAAGCCGGCAGGAGCAGGCCGTCCTGGCTAAGCGGTGGAAAATGTCCCTTCAGCAAGCTTCGGCACCCTAGCTGTTTCAATATATCTAGGTCGATGCGTCAAAACCTTGATCTTCTTACCCTTCGGTGCAGCAGAGATGGCTGAAGTAGCAGCTTTCCTTTTCTTTCCCTGCTTTCACGAGGGATAAGTATAGTCTGGGTATACGAAGCCAATAATGTCAAAAACTCTGTTTAACCTTTTCTTGCCTCGTCCTCTGAAGGCAAAGGTCATGGCATCATCTTCGGCCCTAGTATAGGCCCCAAGCAACTCGTCGCTGGTTGCCTCAATACAGTTCAGCCACTCATCATTCGACTCATCAAATTCACCTCTGTATCTGAAGGTATATTTCAGATAGACCAAACCACCTTGACTGGACCCGGCAGCAGTCTCCTTCGGCATCTCCCAGTCATTCACAAGAGGCCACACTCTGTAGGCTATATGCTCCTAGACTAGGTCTCTTGTGCAAATAAAGGCGCATACATTGTTAAAAGCCTTCTGGCATGCTTCGATATCATTCCCAAGCGCAGAATTCGGCCTTCTGATGCCGAAGCGAGACCAATAGGGCATTGGATAATCCCCTTTATGTCTTCCATTTCAACTAGATTATTCTTCACATAAAACCATTCTTCCATCTTGGTTCCTGGTCACCTTTTCCGAAACATTGGAACTGGATAGCTTACATCGGCACAGGGCACGAAGCCATAACAACCAAAATTATTGTGATACTGCTCCTTCCCAGTAGCCTTCGTCTCATACAGCAACTCATGCATGTTGCAGAAACATTTTGCACTTGGCTCTAGTCCTTGGCTCCTCATGGCCCAAACAAAAATACCCATCCTGATTATAGCTTGGGGGTAATCTAATGAAGAAAAATTTCAAAGGTCTTTAACACTTCAACCAGAAATTTGCTCAATGGAAACTGAAGCCCGGCTTTCATGAAGCTCCTGTAAACAACAACTTCATCCACCTCGGGTGCAGGGGCGGCGCTGTCCCCCCTAGCTCCCACAATGGACATATCACAAAAATATCTTCCCTTCATAGCATCAATTTGACTCTATTTGATGGATGATTTTCCAAAGATAGTATGACTCGGCCGCCAGGGCCGATCTTCGGCATCTTTGTTCCCACTTTTCACATCAAAGTTCTCGCTATCATTAGAATCTTTAGACAACGCAGCTAACATTTCATTTGTAATCTTCTATGTGTTTGTCTTTTCCATAGCCTCGTAAAACCCAGCTAGAGCAGGGTCCACAACCTTCTTCTCTTCAGCCATCTAACGGACATTTGTACAAATGCCGAAGCTCACGTATCAAGCAAAATCTGACAGCAAGAAAATTCAAGCTTGAAAAAAATAGCACAAGCGATTGAGATGGCGCAGCAAATACTATCACTGCGGGTTCTTATTTATATACACACTACATTGCAACTTGGTGGGCCCTACATGTCATTGACTCTCGCTATTCTAGCGAAGGGATGGTGTTTTTCGAACCTTCGGCTAAAGGCCTTCGTTCACATTCGTAGTCTGAATTTGTTAAATGCAAAAACAAATTAATACTGCGAGGGGCTACTGTTGGGGGCCTTCCTCTTCCGAAGGTCCTCAAAAACTTAACTAACATGTTTCCCAGTATAACATACTGTCACAGGAGGCTTCGGCTTTAAGATGAAGGTGTGCATGGTATGAAGGCGCGGTCTGGAGGAAGGATAAACTAGCTCCGAAGCTGTGGCTGAAGAAGCTTCGGCTTAGCACGAGGATGATGGTGAAAGATGAAACTGACCTAAAGGAGAAAAGACTGCTAAGTCCTTGACAGCTTGACTTATGGTCAACAGTAAATGTTAGGGACATGAATGTAATTTTGTCCAGGCTGCGTCCTGTGCCTATAAATAGATGAACAATAACACCATACTATTCACGCTGAATTGTAATCACTCTCGCGTCACTCTTGCTTTTCCACCTTCTATCAAGCCGAAGGTATAAATGTAATATAGATATCATTGACGTTTATTCATGTTTATAAAATAAAGATATAAATAATCTAATGATTTGTGGTGTTGTTTATATTCTTTTGTGTTTCATATGTCTCTATTTACATTTTTCCCACTGAAATGATGAAGGTATGCCCTTAATGACCTTCGTCTGAATATCATTATATCCTAGGGGAGATAATGCTTTGAAGGACGAAGGTCTCTAATCGTTAACAATTGTGTTGCTTTGTTATTGATGTATAGTGTTGGAGACTTGTTCTCAAATGCTATGAATCAAGAACAAGGCAACATAAAATGTTAGATATTAAATCCCTTCGTCCGCTGAAGCATTATTTCCCCAAGGATTTAATGAGCTTCGGATGAAGGTTATGAATAATATATCACGAAGATTGCATGTTCGTGACCAAAGATAAAACAATGCAAAATGAAATACAAAACGTTACAGAATACCAAGAATAAATAACATTATTTATTTATTTTATAATATGAACTCAAATATTAAAACATAATATTTAGGTACATCTATACCTTCGCCTTGGTAGAAAACAATAATTTCAGAATACTGCGTTAGCAATTACAGGATTCCGTGAACAGTAAAGGAGTACTATTCACCTATTTATAGGCACAGGACGCAGCCTGTAAGAAATTACAATCATGCCCCTTACAGAAGATCACAATTATAACTCAGACTCTTATGGATTAAAAGTCATTCCATCTTTAAGTTGGTTCGATCCTTCGTCTTTGGATACGCTATAGTGTCGAAGCTTCATGAGCGGTAGCTTCGGTATCATGTATAAACAGATTTGCTGAAGGTGTTTCTTCCTGCAAGACCTTCGGCGACGAAGCATGGTCCCAAAAGTAGCCCCTTCGCGGCGCTAGATCATTTTTCGTAACGAGCTTGAACCGTGAAAAAGTCTCTTAAGCTTCGGGTAGCGGAATGTCCGAAAAACACCTTCCCTGAGCTCGTTGCCGAGAAACGATACAACTTCCAAGCGCGGAGTAGTCCCACCATGCATATTTACCTTCTTGGGTTTTGTGGCCCACCGTTCAGTGGGTGCAGGCAACTGTTCGTCCGGTGTAGGAGACTTGACGATTTCACCTTTTTACCTGCAGCACTATATGAACAGACAAGCAGGTGTAAAGTTACCACAACATTCATTGCAATTGCACTATTTTGCTGCCAAAAATTTCACCATAGCCGAAGCTTGACCCTTGCACTCAAACGAAGCACCACTCCGGATTCTGCTTCGTCGCAAGAAGAACTTCGAAAAAAAGGTTATTAGTTTCAAAAAACTTTAGGAATTCATAATCAAATGGCTAGATTGCGCTCCACTGCCAGGATTGAGCGTGAGGGAGACAAGGCCGAAGCCACTGAAACTGTTCCTATTTCTGAAGCAATGAGGCGGTCTGGGCTGGCAACATCAGAGGATATATCTGCTGCCGAAGCAAAACAAGTTGACGTTGAAGAAAATGAATCTGAGGATGAGTACGGTGTGATGCCGTCTAAACCCAACCACCTAGAGTTTGGGAAGTCTACTATTACTGAGGGTGACACGGCTAAGTTACTAAAGTTAGGCTATTTCAGTGAAGACAAAAAGGAGCTAATTCGCTTCGGGGGAGAACAGATTACCCCGAAGCCTAAAAAAAATGAGGTAGTAGTTTTTAAGAGCTTCTTCAAAGCGGGGTTAAGATTTCCCCTACATGGGATGATTACAGATGTTTTAGAGAGATTGGGATTCACCTTCATCAGTTAACTCCTAACGCCATTGTTGGGCTTAGTGTTTACATCTGGCCACTCCAAAGCCAGGAGGCAGAGCCACTTGCCGAGGGTTTTTGCCGGGCACACGAGCTTCATTACGAGACAAAAGCTAGAGAAGACGGGTTGCATGATAATTTTGGCTGCTACAATTTTGCATATCGAAAAGATGCCAAGTATCCAGTTATCAGTTATCGTACAAAATGGCCAGCTGGCTGGAAGAGTGAATGGTTTTATGTCAAAGCGGATGATAAGAAGGAAAAGCTGGTTCAGAGCCCTTTAAGGTTAACCTTCGGAGAAACTAGGCCTCAATGCACCATGAATCCGGATAGCCCATGCCAGATTGCACTGGGCGAATTTCGGGTTGTTGCAGAGCACATTGGCACCAGGGATCTAGTCCAAGAATTCTTAGCATTCAGAGTATTTCCAATTTTGAAGGAATGGGACATGCCGAAGCTGAAAGGAGAGAAGAAGAAGAAAGAGCTTGTTCGACTACCTTATCATTTCAAGTTTAAAAAACATTTTAAAACACCTTGCCAAGAGTGGTTGGATACAATTGAGGATATGTGCAACGAGATCCTCGGCAACTATTCTAAAAAAGAAGATCAATTAATGACTGCAGCTTTCGGCACTCGTCCGAAGCGAAGAATGAATCGGGTGATGGATGCCTTGAATTTTGATTATCCTGACTATGAGCAGTTGGGCAAAGTTGCTGAAGGGCAGAAAAGAAAAAGAGTTGCCAGCGCTCTTGACAAAGAAGGTAGTAAATTGGTTAAAAAGGACAAAGAAATTTCTAAGAAAAGAAAACTGAGCCCTGAGCAAAAGATAGCTGCTCCAAAGAAAAGAAAAGCTGCATCCCCGAAACCAAAGACATCAGGCCAAGATGAGGAAGCTCCTGCGACACCTTCTGCTACCGAAAGTAGAAGAGATTCTAAAGGTAATGACTGAACCTTTGCCTATCAAGCTAAGTTCGCTAGCGCCAGAACTGACGAAGTTTTTTCAGAAGGAAAAAGAACCTTCGGCAACAGAAAGTCCCGCTAAGCCGAAAAAAAGGAGAATCATCCAAGTGGCCGATGTCATTCATCAGACACCGCCACCGACATCGGCGTCAAAAATACCATTTATTGAAAGCGCTGGCACTGCCGAAACTACAGCCACCAGAGCCAAAGCCACCGGAGCCGAAACCGAGACCGCCGAAGATCCCAATCTAGAAACCACACTTGGTGATATTGATAACATACTTCTAAAAATGGCTGAGGAAGAAGCTGCTGCGGCCGCTGCGGACACGACAATTGAGAAGGGAAAAGAGCAAACTGAAGATACTTTGGAAGAGGAAAATTTCAATTTTCAAGATATACTGGGACAAGAGTTATCAGAAACTAAAAAAGAAGAGCTAAAGAAATATGTCGTATCCTGTGGGTACAAACCAGGGGCTCTACTGTTTGGCGGAGTCAATGAAGGGAAACTAAGATGCCTTCGGAATCGAACTGAGGCCAAAGTTGTTAGGACTTTCTCAAAGAATGTTGGACTGCCGAAGATTGAAGCGGACCTCTGCAGGTACCAGCGACATCATATCGCCGGTAGCCTGTTCTATGCTAATTTCAAGGCAAAAACTCTCAACTTTTATTGTTTTTTTTTGAATCAAGATGCTTTCTGACGAATGTTGTTTTGCCAGAGTATATTAATAAGTAAAGTGCTGAGGATGCAACAAGATCTTGAAGATGAGAAAAACGAAGCTACCATCAAAGATCTAGAAAATAAAGTCGAAAGTTACGAAGCTGCTTTGAAGAAAAAGGACTTCGACATTCAAGAACTTGAAAATAAAGTTAAAGATCACGAAGCTGCCTTGGAGAAGAAGGACTTCGTCATTCACTCTATGGAAGGTTCACTGGCTGAAGCTCAAGCCGAAATTGACAAATTAAACAGCAAATTACTCATAAAATCACAAAAATCTGAGCAAGAAAAGAAGATTCTTGAAACAAGTCTCAAAACTGAAATTGAGAAGAATTCAAATTTGCAGAAATCATTGAAGGAGCTTCAGGAAAAATGTTTAGATTTCGGCAACCGATGTGTGTAGCGGCTGAAGGATGTGTTTTACTCAATTGGGGCCAGCTCTGATAAGTTTACACCTTCAGCTGAAAACTTGTCGAGCACCTTTGAATACATTGAGGGCGAAGTTGATGCACTTGACGAAGTTATCGCTGGGCATGCCGATTTCTGCACCCTGTTAGCTTCTCGAGGCACGGCTACTGCTTTCCTGAAGGCTGGCTGTAGGCACGGGAAAATTGTTAATAGGCCAAACTTCAGTTTGTCGCCAGTAGACTTGATTGACATCCCCAGCCTAGCTCGAAGCATAGGAAACAGGTTTATGACCCAGATTTGGATAAACGGCGGGCGAAAAATGGCTGGTGACGAAGCTCGGAGCCACCTTAAGCCAGTGAGAAACTTATACCTATTACTTTTACCTTCTCCTTGAACTCTCTCTTTTCTCATTCTGTTTTAATATGTACAGGATGATGAAGCTAAAGAATGACGAGCTGAAGCCTTAACAGATGTTCCAAAAGACTTTGCTGCATAAGATTCTAGAGAAAATTTTGTAATATGATTGTAAAGAAACTTATGTAAATTTGTGCGTACCTTGTAATATATCTTTTCCCCTTTGTCCGTGTACAATCTGCTTTGCTGTGGACAAAATTTTCTTTTTGAGCCGTACGCGAAAAACACCTTCCCTTCTTTTCGTACACAACGAAGCATAAAAATTTCTTCTTTTATTTTTATCCGAAGCTTTATCCTCATAGCCGGAGCATCTGCCTTTTCTGTATGATATGATGATAATGATCCTATGTATGTCTAAATGAATGTTTATGAATGCAAATGTCATGATGTGATGTATCGTGCAAATGGATGTCCGGAAATATATTCGAAACCATAATCATAGCCTTCATTCCCTTAGGAATGATTCAAATCTTTTTGCCGCTTATTTTTCGGCTTCACCATTTACTTTTCGGTGTATCAGCGCTGACTTTTCGCTGTAAGCCTCCCTTAGGAGCTTCTTCGCCTTTTACTTCGGCGGAATCAGCATTTATTTTTCGCTGTAAGCCTCCCTTAGGAGCTTCTTCGCCTTTTACTTCGGCGGAATCAGCGTTTATTTTTCGCTGTAGGCTCTGCATTCCCTTAGGAACGACTTTTGAGCTTCTCCCTGTTTTCTTTTCTTTTTCCTTTGCACTCGATGGTGCGTTCTCAGCTTTTACATTTACATCTTTGGGGGATATTGCTCTTATAGAGTTGAAATAAGAAAAAGAAAAATTACATGCTGTGGCCCCATTAAAAACCTTTCTCCCCCTTTGGAAAGGAAAAGGGTGCCACAAGAAAGAATAGAAAAAAATACATCAAGCTAAACATAATATCGCCGAAGCTCATCCGCATTCCATGATCTAGGAATGTCGTTGTCGTCCATATCCTTCAATCTGTAGGAGCCGGGTCTTGAAGAAGATACTACTAGAAAAGGTCCTTCCCACTTTAGCTGTAGCTTGCCTATTGTCTCTAGGTTGGCTACTCTTCGAAGCACCAAATGTCCAGGCTCAATATTCTTTAGGCGAACCTTTCTATCACGCCATTTTATTGTTTTGGCTTGGTATTTGTTGATGTTTTCCACAGCTTGAAGCCTGATCCCTTCTATGGCATCTTTTTCCATAGAATAATCGACTTCAGCTTTGTCTTCTGCCGAAGCTACTATTCTTATTGATCCTGCTTTTGCTTCTTCCGGAGTTATTGCTTCATCACCGAACAACAATTTGAAAGGTGTAAGACCTGTTGATCTTGATATTGTTGTATTGTGGCTCCACACCACTTTGATTAATTCATCTGGCCACTTTCCCCTGGGCTGATTGAAGATTAACTTCATTATTCCTGTCACTATGATGCCATTAGCCCTTTCAACAAGTCCATTTGACTCCGGATGTCGAACTGATGCAAAATGGATCTTCGTGCCAATTTGTTCACAAAATTCTCTGAAAGCTTCGGAATCAAACTGCGTGCCATTGTCCACAGTGATGGCCTTCGGCGCTCCGAATCGACAGACAATATTTTGCCAGAAAAACTTTTGAATAGTAATCGACGTTATTGTGGCTAAAGGCTTTGCCTCAATCCATTTAGAAAAATATTCCACTGCCACTACAACATATCTTAAATTCCCTTGTGCTGGTGGTAGCGGTCCTAACAAATCAAGGCCCCACCTTTGCAATGGCCAAGTGGGTTGTATTAACTGGGTTAAAGACGAAGGTTGTTTTTGATCTCTTGCACATTTCTGACAGCCTTCGCACTTTTGGACTAATTCCACTGCATCCGAAGCTGCCTTTGGCCAATAAAATCCTTGACAAAAAACTTTTCCCAGTAAAGGCCTAGACCCAATGTGAGATCCACACAGGCCTGCGTGTATTTCCTTCATCAATTCTATACCTTCGGCTCTGGATAAACATTTGAGTAGTGGAGAACAGACCCCATGCTTGTACAGCTCCCCTCCTATTATTACATATGGTCGAGCTCTTGCCTCTATTCTCTTGTTATAAGCTTCATCATCTGAAAGGAAGTTACCCTGAAGGTAAGAGATGATCTCAGTTCTCTAGTCTTCACTATAAACAGGAGATATATTGAGGACTGCTCTTTCAAGGAGTTCAACCGAAGGTGCTTTTATTGTTTCGAAAAATACTTCCGAAGGTAAGGGCAGCCCCTGTGCTGCTGACTTGGCTGGCAAATCAGCATGTTCATTTTCTCCTCGAGGAATATTTTTGACAGAAAACCCTTCAAAGGAAGCTTCAATCCTTCGGACCATGTCTAAATATTTCTCCAGCTTCGGGTCTCTTGCCTTACAACTCTTGTCAATATGACCAGAAATAACCTAGGAATCAGTTTTAAGAACTGCCCTTCTAATTCCCATTGCCTTTAACTTCTGAAGACCCAAAAGTAAAGCTTCATACTCGGCAATGTTATTTGTGCAGCTGAAATCAAGTCTTGCTGCGTAGCAAGTTTTAACTTTGGATGGTGCGACCAACACAGCGGCTGCTCCTGCCCTGAAGGTTCCCCAAGAACCATCGCAGAATACTGTCCAAGCTTCGGCATCTTTACTCGCTTCTTCTTCCTGAGCCCCTGGCGTCCAGTCAGCAATGAAGTCTGCTAACGCTTGAGACTGAATCGAAGATCTATGCACATAATCAATGCAAAACTCGTTGAGTTCCGCAGCCCATTTTCCAACCCTTCCAGTAGCTTCTCTATTTCTCATGATATCCTTCAATGGTTGTGAAGAAGGGACAATTATATTGTATGCTTGAAAATAGTGCCGAAGCTTCCTGGAAGCCATCAAAACAGCATATAGCACCTTCTCCAATTCTGTATAATTTTTCTTTGATAAACAAAGAACTTCGGATACAAAGTATATTGGGGCTTGCTTTTGACTTGCCCTTCAAGCTTATCTTGGACAAGTGCCGCACTTACCGCTGAGTGCGAGGCTGCCACATATAACAAAAGAGGAGCCCCTGGCGTTGGTGGAGTTAACGTCGTTAGGTCTATCAAATATTGCTTCAGCTCTTCGAAGGCTCTCTGCTGAACTGGTCCCCATTGAAAAACTTCGGCTGACTTCAGCACTTCGAAGAATGGTAAATTTCTCTCTATTGATCTAGATATGAATCTGTTGAGGGATGCCAGTCTTCCTGTCAATCGCTGAGCCCCCTTCTTTGTGCTTGGTGGTTCCATTCGGAGAATAACTTCGATTTTATTTGGATTAGCCTCAATCCCTTTTGTTGAAACTAGGCAACCAAGGAATTTCCCCTTCTTTACTCCGAAAACACACTTTTCTGGATTCAGTTTTAGACCGGCCTGTCTAAAATTAGCGAAAGTCTCTTGCAGATCAGCAATGTGATTTTCTTGTTTCATGCTCTTTACAATGATATCATCGACATAAGTTAGCACATTTCTACCTATCTGAGAATGAAGAACCTTTGCTGTCATTCTGCTGAAGCTTCCTCCAGCATTCTTGAGCCCCTCAGGCATCCGAAGGTAACAATATGTTCCGCTAGGGGTTATGAAGCTGGTTTTTGGCTCATCCTCCTTCTTCATCCAAATTTGATGATAGCCTGAATAACAATCCAACAGACTCATAAGTTCTGATGAAGCTGCTGCATCAACTAGGGAATCTATCCTTGGCAATGGAAACTCATCCTTCGGACAAGCCTTGTTGAGATCAGTAAAATCAATACACATCCTCCATTTGCCATTGGCCTTTTTTACCATAACAGTGTTAGCCAGCCATTCTGGATACTTTACTTCTCTGATGACTTCAGCGCTGAGGAGTCTTTTTACTTCATTTCGAGCACCTTCGGCCTTGTCATCAGACATCTTCCGAAGCCTCTGCTTTCTGGGTCTGAAGGATGGATCAACATTGAGCGAGTGTTCAATGACATCCCTGTTGATGCCACAGAGATCGTTAGCCGACCATGCGAAGACATCTTTGTTGTTGAACAGGACTCTTATCAGGGTTTTCTCTTGTTCCTCAGACAATTGAGATCCCAGCAGCACCTTCTGCTCTGCGATATCTTCGCATAAAAGCATGGGTTTCGGCTGATCGGCCGAGGTAGCCTTCTCCCTTCTATACTTGTACTGCTCACAAGCTTCGGCTTCATCTATATTGTGGATTGCCTTTGAATCAGTCCAATTCCCCTCGGCCTTTCTGGCAGCTTCCTGACTCCCATGAATAGCAATAGGTCCCTGATCCGAAGGTATCTTCATGCAAAGATATGCTGGATGAAGAATTGCTTCGAAAGCATTGAGTGTCCCGCGACCAATGATAGCATTGTAGGGATACTCCATGTCGACAATGTCAAACACAACTTGCTCAGTCCTTGTATTGTTGACGAACCCGAAGGTCACTGGCTTGGTAATCTTACCAAGCGCTACAATCTGTCTTCCTCCGAAGCCACAAAGAGGGTGCGTAGCATCATGAATCTTGTCTTTGGGCTCTTGCATTTGTCTGAAGGTCTTAGCAAATATAATATCCGCTGCACTGCCTGTATCAACCAAAACATTGTGGACCAGAAATCTTTTGATCTCACAAGCATCATTGCGTGGGTAATCCTTGAGCTGAAGATCCTCTTGAGAGAAGGTAATTGGGATGTGAGACCATCTTGACTTGATGAAGGGTCCTTGTACCCCTACATGTTGTACTCTTCTTTGTGCCTCCTTCTTTTGTTTCTTGTTGGCCGGCTCTGAGCATGAACCGCCTGTTATCGGGAGAATCAGCTTCGGAGCTGAAGCTGTTCGAGCTTGGTTCTTGAACGAAGCCATCAGGTCAAAAAGTGGAAGTGAGTTCACCGGAGGTGGGCGCCAATGTTGGAGACTTGTTCTCAAATGCTATGAATCAAGAACAAGGCAACATAAAATGTTATATATTAAATCCCTTCATCCGCTGAAGCATTATTTCCCCAAGGATTTAATGAGCTTCGGACGAAGGTTATGAATAATATATCACGAAGATTGCATCTTCGTGACCAAAGATAAAACAATGCGAAATGAAATACAAAACATTACAGAATACCAAGAATAAATAACATTATTTATTTATTTTATAATATGAACTCAAATATTAAAACATAATATTTAGGTACATTTATACCTTCGCCTTGGCAGAAAACAATAATTCCAGAATACTGCGTTAGCAATTACAGGATTCCGTGAACAGTAAAGGAGTACTGTTCACCCATTTATAGGCACAGGACGCAGCGTGTAAGAAATTACAATCATGCCCCTTACAGAAGATCACAATTATAACTCAGACTCTTATGGATTAAAAAGTCATTCCATCTTTAAGTCGGTTCGATCCTTCATCTTTGGATTCGCTATAGTGTCGAAGCTTCATGAGCGGTAGCTTCGGTATCACGTATAAACAGATTTGCCGAAGGTGTTTCTTCCTGCAAGACCTTCAGTGACGAAGCATGGTCCCAACATATAGCATCTGAGAACAAGGACCAACAGAGATGAAGGTGTGCGTGATATGAAGGCGCGGTCTGAAGAAAGGACAAACGAACCCCAAAGCTGCGGATGAAGGAGCTTCTGCTTAGCACGATGACGATGGTGAAAAATGGAACCAACCTAAAGGAGAGAAGACTGCTTAGTCCTCGGCAGCTTGCCTTATGGTTAATAGAAAATGTGAGGGACATGAATGTAATTTTGACTGGGCTGCGTCCCGTGCCTATAAATGATGAACAGTAACACCGTACTGTTCACACTGAATTATAATCACTCTCGCTTTTCCACCTTCTAACAAGCCAAAGGTATAAATGTAATATAAATATTATTGATGTCTATCCGTGTTTATAAAATAAGAATATAAATAATCTAATGATTTGTAATGATTGTTCATATTCTTTTGTGTTTCATACGTCTCTATTTATTTTTGTCCACTAAAATGATGAAGGTATGCCCTTCATGACCTTCGTCTGAAGATCACTATATCCCAGGGGAGATAATGCTTTAAAGGATGAAGGTCTCTAATCGTTAACAATTGTGTTGCTTTGTTCTTGATGTATAGCATCCGAGAACAAGGACCAACATTGGCGCCCACCTCCGGTGAACTCATTCGACCACCTTCGGCAAGTATCTACCTTCGTCATGCCACCGAAGAAGACAACAGTGCCAGGGGCTGCATGCAGCCACTAGACACTAATCAGGAGATGCTACACGAAGCTAAGAGGAAGGCTACTAGCCCAACACCTCAAGAGGAGGCGCTAGACCAATAAATCAGGGATCTAGAAGCTATCCATCAACAAGTCCAAAAGAAGAGAGAGAAGATGCTTTGGCTCACCGACCTCCAGAGGAAGATTGATGAAGCCACCGAGGAAATGCGTCACCTCACCCAGGACGATCAAGATCGAAGGCCCCAGCATAAGGAGCTTCGTCAAGAAAATCCATACAATGATGATGAATGGTATGGTGACTTTCATCATGACAATTTTGCTTTCGATGATGCTTCTCCATTGGCAACAGAATTGCAGGCTACCCCGTGGCCTCCATCATACAAGCCACCTCAGCTTCCTATGTATGATGGGCACTTAGACCCAAAGCAGTTCCTGATGAGCTATGAAGCAACCATATCTTCATATGGAGGCAATACTGCAGTCATGGCGAAATCCTTCGTCATGGCAGTCAAAAGTGTAGCACAAATTTGGTACTCTTCCCTTTGGCCAGGGACAATTACGTCTTGGCAGAAGCTAAAAGACATGTTGGTTACTAGCTTTTAGGGCTTTCAAATGATGCCAGTCACCACTCAAGCTCTGTTCCAGTGCACACAGGATCAGGAAGAGTACCTTCAGGCGTATGTCCGAAGGTTCCTGCGACTGAGAGCCCAGGTGCCTAAGGTGCCCAATGAGATTGTCATTGAGGCCATGATCAAGGGGCTCAGACTAGCACTAACGGCGCAATATTTTGCAAGGAAGCCGCCGCAAACCTTGGAGAAGCTTCTCTAGAAAATGGATGAATACATCAGAGCTGATAATGATTTCCGAGAAAGAAGGGAAGAAGCTTATAGATACTATGAGATGGCCAGGGCCTTCGGAGGAAGATTACACCCCAGGCATGTCAGGTCAATGCATAATGCCAGCCCAAGTGATGATAGGGGAAGCCAACCCCAAAGGCAACAACATAGCTCCCAATCATCAGGGCCGCAACAAAGTTCCTTCATACCACCAGCTCCAAGAGGCAGAGGGGGCAGAAGCTTCAGAGGAAGATACGTGGATCGGCCTAGGAGACTGCATTGTTTGTTCTGCGGCGAAGACAAAGGCCACACCACAAGAACGTGTCAAGTCACGATTTAGAAGCAGAAAGAGATTGCCAAAGCTGAAGCACGGTAGAATCAGCCGAAGCAGGTCCTACATACTGCTTCGTGCTATTCTCCCTACGTCCCAGAGTACGTAGGTAATCAACAGCCTACAACCTCTGTCGCTTTGGCAAGCCATTCTCAAGCTTCCTGGGCCTAGCTCCCACCACCACCACCGCTACCACCTACTCTGGCCCAAAGTCAGCATCCAGAAGGGCACCAACACGCTCAGCAACAGCGCGATTTTTGGGAGGAGTCCGAAGCTCGCACAGTCAATAGCACTATGCCCGAATCTAAGCACATCTACTAAAGAATATCCTACCTGTTGGGACTATGCTTCGTCGCCGAAGGTCTTGTAGGGAGAAGCAGCTTCGGATGAAGTTGTCCGCATGTGATGACCGAAGGTTCCTCTGTATGAAGCTTCGGGATTACAAACCGACTTAAGAGTAGAATGACCTTTTAGTCCATAAATGTTTGAGTCGCTGTTGTAATTCCTTATGAGGGACATAATTGTAATTCCTCACAAGCTGTGTCCCGTGCCTATAAATAGTGAACAGTATTCCTTTACTGTTCACGGATTCCTGTAATTGCAACCACATCATTCGGGAATCAATCTTTGTCAAGGCAAAGCATTTGAGAACAAGTCCCCAACATTGGCGCCCACCTTCGGTCAACTCACTTCCACTTTTTGAGCTGATGGCTTCGATTAGCGATCAAGCTGGAGCCGCTTCGGCCTCGAAGCTGGTGCTCCCGATAACAGGTGGTTCATGCTCAGAGCCAGCCAACAAAAAGCAGAAGAAAGAGGCGCAGAGAAGGGTACAACATGTTGGAGTGCAGGGACCCTTCATCAAGTCAAGATGGTCCCACATTCCAATCACCTTCTCCCAAGAGGATCTTCAACTCAAGGATTTTCCTCACAACGATGCTATGGTTATTTCTTGTGTTATCAAAGGGTTTCTGGTCCACAATGTTTTGGTTGATACTGGCAGTGCAGCTGATATTATATTTGCTAAGGCCTTCAGACAAATGCAAGAGCCAGAAGATAAGATCCATGATGCTACACACCCTCTCTGTGGCTTCGGAGGAAGACAGATTGTAGCACTGGGCAAGATCACCATGCCAGTGACCTTCGGATTCATCAACAACACCAGAACTGAGCAAGTTGTGTTTGACATTGTTGACATGGAATACCCTTAGAATGCAATTATTGGTCGTGGCACCCTCAATGCTTTCGAAGCAATTCTTCATCCTGCTTATCTTTGCATGAAGATACGTTCGGATCAAGGACCCATTGCTATTCATGGAAGTCAGGAAGCTGCCAGAAGGGCCGAAGGAAACTGGACTGACTCAAAAGCAATCCATAATATAGATGGAGCTGAAGCTTGTGAACAGTACAAATTCAGAAGGGAGAAAGCAGCTTCGGCAGATCAGCCGAAGCCCATGCTCTTATGTGAGGACATAGCAGAGCAGAAGGTGCTGTTGGGCTCCCAATTATCTGAAGAACAGGAGAAAACCTTGATAAGGTTTTTGTTCAACAACAAAGATGTTTTTGCATGGTCAGCTAATGATCTTTGTGGAGTTAACAGGGATGTTATTGAACACTCGCTCAATGTTGACCATCCTTCAGACCCAGAAAGAAGAGGCTTCGGAAAATGTCTGATGACAAGGCCGAAGGAGCTCGGAATGAAGTCAAAAGACTCCTCAGTGCAGGAGTTATCAGAGAAGTAAAGTACCCAGAGTGGCTAGCTAACACTGTTATGGTAAAAAAGGCCAATGGCAAATGGCGAATGTGTATCGATTTTACGGATCTCAACAAGGCCTGTCCGAAGGACGAATTCCCATTGCCAAGAATAGACTCCTTAGTTGATGCAGCAGCTTCGTCAGAGCTTATGAGTCTTTTAGATTGTTATTCAGGCTATCATCAAATTTGGATGAAGAAGGAGGATGAGCCGAAGACCAGTTTCATAACCCCTAGTGGAACATATTGTTACCTTCGGATGCCTGAGGGGCTCAAGAACACTGGAGGAAGTTTCAGCATAATGACTTCGAAGGTTCTTTAGTCTCAGATAGGCAGAAATGTGCTAACTTATGTTGATGATATCATTGTAAAAAGCACGAAACAAGAAAATCACATTGCTGATTTGCAGGAGACCTTCGCCAGTTTTAGACAAGCTGGTCTAAAGCTGAATCCAGAAAAATGTGTCTTCGGAGTAAAGAAGGGGAAATTTCTTGGATGCTTGGTTTCAACAAAGGGAATTGAAGCTAATCCAAGTAAAATTGAAGCTATACTTCGAATGGAGCCACCAAATACAAAAAAGGGGGCCCAAAGATTGACGGGGAGGCTGTTGGGGGCCTTCGTCCTTCGAAGGTCCTCAAAAACATAATTTGACAAATGTTTTCCAAGTGAATTATATGAACAGGTATCTTCGGACTCAGATTATGAACATGGTGTACGGTCAGGACGAAGCCTAAGCCAGACGAAGGGGGATTGAGATGAAGGATGGGCTGATTACCAAGCTGTACGAAGGATGGTGCGTGGCCGAAGCTATGCGCAGAAAGCTTCGTCACGATAGCAGAAAAGGGAACCGACTTAAAGATGAAAAGACTACTTAGGCCTTAATAGATTCCCATAAGTCATTAGCAAATGTAATGGACATGAATGTAATTTTACATGGGCTGCGTCCCGCGCCTATAAATAGATGAACAGTACTCCCGTACTGTTCACGCTGACTTGGCATTTGTTTTTGCGTCATCCTTATACTCTTGTCTTCTTACAATCCGAAGGTACACTTGTAATCTGAAATCATTTCTATTTTTCTATGATAATAAAATAGAAATGGCGTTGCGATAATATTTAAATGTTTATATTACTTCTTATGTTGCATATAAATTCTTCATCATCGTTTATTGTGCTTACGAAGATATGTTGTTAGTGACCTTCGTCCGGAATACATTATATCTAGAAGGGAAATAATGTGCCAAAGGACGAAGGACTTTATCATTTAACATTTTTTATGTTGCCTTGTTCTTAATCCGAAGCATTTGAGAACAAGTCCCCAACATTGGCGCCCACCTCCGGTGAACTCACTTCCACTCTTTGAGTTTTTGAACACCTTCGGAAGCCATAAACCTTCGCTATGGCGCCGAAGAAAGCTTCAGCAACTGGGGCTGCAGCTCTGCAACCGCTGGACCCCAATCAGGAGACCCTCTCTCTTCGGGAGGCCCGAAACCAGAAGAGGAAGGTTGTCAGCCCAACGCCTCAAGAGGATGAGCTAGACCAAGAGATCAGAGATATGGAGATGCTTCATCAACAGGTGCAGAGGAAGAAGGAAAAGATGGCCAGGCTAGCTGAACTGCAAAGGCAGATAGACGAAGCTTCTGAAGAAGTTCGCCATCTTACTCACGATGAGCAGAACCGAAGGCCTCAACAAAAAGACCTTCATCAGGAAGGTTTCTTCAACGAAGATGACTGGTATGACAATTTCCATCATGGAAATTTTGTTTTTGATGATGCTTCTCCTCTGTCCGCTGAGCTGCAGGCTACACCTTGGCCTCCGTCCTACAAGCCGCCCCAGCTTCCCATATTCGATGGCCATTCAGACCCGAAGCAGTTTTTGATGAGCTACGAAGCAACAGTATCTTCGTATGGTGGCAATGCTGCAGTCATGGCAAAGTCTTTTGTTATGGCTGTCAGGAGTGTTGCTCAAACCTGGTATTCCTCCCTTCGACCAGGAACGATCACTTCATGGCAAAAACTGAAGGACATTTTGTTAACCAGCTTCCAAGGGTTTCAGACGAAGCCGGTCACTGCTCAGGCCCTGTTCCAGTGCACCCAGGATCACGAAGAATACCTTCAGGCGTATGTCAGGAGGTTCTTGCGTTTGAGGGCGCAGGCGCCAACGGTGCCCAACGAAATTGTCATTGAGGCCATGATCAAGGGACTTCGGCCTGGACCTTCAGCTCAGTACTTTGCTAGGAAGCCTCCTCAAACTTTGGAGAAGCTGCTCCAGAAGATGGACGAGTATATTCGTGCCGACAATGATTTTCGCCAAAGAAGGGAGGAGGCTTTCAGGTTTTCTGAAATGACCAGGGGCTTCGGAGGAAGATTCTATCCGAGGCATGTCAGGTCAATCCACAACTCTACTCAAAATGATGATAAGGGGAGTCAGCAGCACAGGCCGCAGTGCTCCTCACAGGCTTCGGGGCAACAGCAAAGCTTCTTCCGGCCACCAGCTCCAAGAGGCAGAGGCGCCAGGGGCTTCGGCGGAAGATTTGGAGATCAACCAAGGAGAATATTTTGCTTGTTCTGTGGTGAAAACAAGGGCCATACCACCAGGATGTGCCATGTTACCATCCAGAAGCAAAAGGAGATCGCCGAAGCTGCAGCACAACAAGCTCAGCCAAAGCAGGTCATGCATACTGCTTCGTACCATCCGCCTTACGTCCCAGAATACATAGGCAACCACCCTGCAGTTTCTGTTGCTTCGGCGAGTCAACCTCAAGCTTCCTGGCAACAGCCTCCGCCTCCACCACCGCTGCAACAAGGCCAACAGCAAGAAGGGAGCCAATATGCTCCACTCCAAAGGGATCTCAGAGAACAATCCGAAGCTCGCACAGTCAATAGCACTGTGCCAGAGTCGAAGCACATCTATTGACAAATATCCTACCTTGATAGCAGTCTTTTCCATTCAGTTCTATTCTCTGTGTAATAAAGGACATTTTTTCAGTTTTCATGTAATAATTTCGTTGTTTGCCACAAGGAAAATGTATTTTTCTCATGCTTAAGTTGCTGAAGCTTAAAGATTTGCGATAACAAGGAGGACCTTCGAATTATCAAAAATCCTTCGAAGCAACAAAAAGTCGTTCTAAGGAGCGCAGAGTAAGTTTGCTGAAGTCACAAAAAGCTGTTCCAAAGGGAACGCAGCGTAAGTTTTCTGCTCCAAAGTCGTTCCAAAGGGAATGCAGAGCATACAGCGAAAAGTCAACGCTGATACCGCCTAAGTAAAAGGCGAAGAAGCTCCAAAGTCGTTCCTAAGGGAATGCAGAGCTTACAGCGAAAAGTAAACGCTGATACCGCCTAAGTAAAAGGCGAAGAAGCTCCAAAGTCGTTCCTAAGGGAATGCAGAGCTTACAGCGAAAAGTCAACGCTGATACCGCCTAAGTAAAAGGCGAAGAAGCTCCAAAGTCGTTCCTAAGGGAATGCAGAGCTTACAGCGAAAAGTCAACGCTGATACAAAAATATTGTGTGTTTTACGGGGATATGTGTGTATCTTCGAACAAATGTCATCTACATAACATAACATCATCACATCATTTTGCATAGCATAAGCATCATACATCATGTTGCATATGGCAAAAGAAGGGGACACAGTATCAACCTTCGGAAAGATGCTTTGAGAAAGTGAAAATCGTGCTAAGTCACAACGGGATACAATATTGATCTTCGGAATATAGCTTCGGAGAATGTCTTCACGAAGCTTGGATATTCTTCATCAGAGCACTATGGGCATTGTTGTGATGCACAAAAGTTTTTCTATCTTCATGAAGCATGAAAAGAAGGGAAGGTGTTTTTTCGCCGAAGGCTCAAAAACGGTATGTATGTAAAGTTTCATGCATCGTAAAGAATCGAAACATTAAAAGCAAATATCACAGGGTTACAAAATGTTACACATATTTCATTTCAGAAGTTTTTACAATAGTGCTTAATCTTCTCTCAAAACAACTTCTGCAGCTTCGTTCAGGAGTCGGTTAACAACTTCATCCATGATAGCTTCAGCCATCCTTTTAATTTCTTCGTCTCCTTTCGGGTGAGGGCCCGGAGACGCTTTGGTAGGATCTGAAGGAGGACAGGATACGGCCACATTGCTATTACAAATTGCGAGCGAAGCTTAAAATCAAAAATTACAACACAATAAAAACCATTAGCTAATACCTAGTTGCCCTTCGGGCTCTGAGTTTTTGTCAGCGGCCTTAGCTACTTCTCTAGCGTCGTGAATGCCCTTCTCACTTTTCTGAATAATTTCTCGGGCCACTTCTCGGCCACCATTGTCCCAGACGTCGGTGAAAAATTTTCCACCAGCCTGGCTAGCTTCGGCCGAGGGGTCTTTAACATCTTCAGGGGATAAGCTGGCTTCGGATTGTGCAAGAACTTTAACATGATCGCAGCCTTTTTTCTCCAGTATAGCAGCAATCCCCCTGGCACCCGAGAAGGCGCAAATGTCCCCACGACTGTTTAGAATTTCTTCGAAGGCTTCAGCTTCGTGGCTAATCCATTCGATCGGCCCTTTTGGGTTACCTCTCACAAAATCTTCTTCACTCGAAAATGCGCCAACGCTGGCGAAGCTAGTTTTTATCTTCTTTACACATTCCATGGATTTTTCGTAGCACCTTTTCTTAGAAGACCGAAGCTCTTCAATGGTTCCTTCCAAATGATTGGCCCATTGGTCGCTACATTCCCGCCTCGTTTCTTCAAGTATGCGTTCTTCTCTCGCCCGGGCCAATTGCTTCCGAAGATCGTCAATCTCGTGCTTTTGAGCTGCAACTTGTGCTTTAGACGCAGCTTCGTTCTCCTTTATTTTATCTACCAATGTAACTAGAATTTTGTCCTTTTCTAGGGCTTCGTTCCTTAGTTTGATAACCTCTGTTCGAAGGTTGTTGAAGGCAATTTCATAGCTCTCGTCTTTGGCATTCTTTTGCGCTCTCAGCGCGTTGCTTAGTATTAAGCCCTATATGTAAAAAGTTACTATAAGAATAAAACAATAGATTTCAAATCATAAAGTTTCCAAATGCGCAGATCTCGTACCTTCAGGCTATTATACGCAAGACTGTCCGCAAGATCGTCCTTTGTCATCGCACAGAGGCCAGCCTCCAGCTTCGGAAACCCCATGCTTCGGGCCATTTCCCGGCAGACAAGTAGTTCTTTGTTATCCGGGAGGCAGTATAGGAAATCTTCTTCATTTGTACCATTGAACACTAGTGCCCCATTCGGATATTTCAATTCTTTTGCATAGTGATTAGCTTCAAAAATTTCTTCTTCTGTTAACTTCTTCCCCGAAGCATGTCGAACAATATAATCAAGGACTTTGGGGGATGCTTCGGGGGCATCAGTACTGATCTCTTCAATTAAAATTGGTTCCATCACTCTTTCTTCCTCGGTTTCCAACGGTTTTACCTTCGTGGGCTCTGAAGGTCCAGCTTCAGTTTTAGATTGTTGCCTTGGAGTTTCAGCAGCAGAGATTTCAGTTTCCGTTTTCGAAGTTTCAACAGTCTTCTTCAGAGTTATGCTTGAAGACTTAATTGTCTCCAAAACATCTAGCACGTTCACCATTCTTTTTCTTTTCGGGGTCACCGATGAGCCCTTCTGATTTTTTATTGTCTCAACACTTGCTGAAGGACTTAAAATTTCCAATATTTTTGGTCCTTCAATTCTCGGTTTTTCTACCTTCTCTGCTGAAGGTGCTTCAGTTTTTTCTTCGATCTTCGGCACTGGAGCTGGCTCTGTACTTTCAGTGGCCAAAGAGACTTCACCGATAAACTCAGGCACTGTGGCTGGTTCAATAAAACGCGCCCGGTGGGTGAGCACCTTCATCTTTTTTCTTTGTGGCGCTGGCTCACTAGAAGCACCTGCGGCAACTTCTTTTGCAGGAGAAGTATTTTTTCTTTTGCGACCTGGCACCGGATAATGGTAGTCGGGGTAGACAAACCTGATTGCATCAAATACCCGGTTGAGCCTCTTCTTCTTTCGGCCTCCGAAGGCTGCTGATAATGCAGTATTCTCGGCCTTCGAGTATACCCCAAGCAGTTCGTCACTTAAAGTTTCAATGCTTTTTAACCAGTCGTCGTCCGGTTCAACAAACTTATCTCCGTATTTGAATGTGTATTTTAGTCTGACCAGTCCACCTTCGTCAGACTCTTTGATGGTCTCCTTCGGCATTTCCCACTTTCCTGCAAGTGGCCAAACTCTGAAGGCAATATGCTCTTGGACCAAATCCCTTGTCCCAATAAAAGAGCAGATTACACCGAAGGCTCTTTGGCATTCTTCGGCCGCTTCATCCATTTCAACCTTCGGCCTTCGGAGTCCGAAGCATTGCCAGATAGGGCGCATAATGATACTCTTAACATCTTCCTGCACTGTCAAGTCATTCTTTACATAGAACCATTCTGTCATCCAGGCACCGGGCCACCTCTTCCGAAAGGTTGGCACGGGGCAGCTTGACCCAGAGCGGGCACCGAAGCTGTAACAACCAAAGTTATTGTGATATTGTTCTTTCCCCCAGGGCTTCGTCTCATATACCAACTCATGAATTTTGCAAAAGCTTTTAGCATTTGGTTCTAAACCTTGGCTTTTCACAGCCCAGACAAAGATTCCCATTCTTATGATAGCTTCGGGAGTAATTTGGTGGAGGTAGATTTGAAATGTCTTCAGGACTTCGACAACAAAGCTGCTTAGGGGGAACCGAAGCCCAGCCTTGAGAAAGCTTCGGAAGATCACAACCTCATTTTCTTCGGGGGTAGGAGAGGTTTTTTCTCCAGCATCAGCCCTCACAATAGATACATCTCGAAAATATCTCCCCCTCATATTGTCAATGTGACTCTGCTTAATAGTGGTTTTCCCAAAAACCGAGTGACTTGGACGCCATGGTCGATCTTCGGACTCTCCCCCGCCGCTTTCTACATCATAACTGTCGCTGTCATCAGTATCTTCAGACAAACCTTCTAAAATCTCTTTGGTGATCTTTTCTGTATTGGTCTTCGACATTGCTTCAAGAAAGCCCAGGTTCTTCTCTTCAGAGAGACTTAGCTTCATTTCGACAACAGCCTTCTTCTCCTCAGACATCCCTTCGGAAACCTTACTTCTCGCTTCCGAAGCTTAAAACTAGGAAAGAAAACAAATATTTTTTGGGCAGAAAGCTTTATGAGCAGGCAAAACAGATGGCAAAGAGAGCGTGCCAAATCAAATGTGGCGGGCTCCTATTTATACACTCGATATGACGGAAACTGTGTGGTCCCGCGTGTCAGTGGCTTTTGCTATTCTAGCAAAGGGAAGGTGTTTTTTCGGAACTTCGGCTTAAGGCCTTCGTCCATATCGCAATCTGAATTTATCACTAACAAATTAATATTGCGAGGGGCTACTGTTGCGGGCCTTCGTCCTTCGAAGGTCCTCAAAAACATAATTTGACAAATGTTTTCCAAGTGAATTATATGAACAGGTATCTTCGGACTCAGATTATGAACATGGTGTACGGTCAGGACGAAGCCTAAGCCAGACGAAGGGGGATTGAGATGAAGGATGGGCTGATTACCAAGCTGTACGAAGGATGGTGCGTGGCCGAAGCTATGCGCAGAAAGCTTCGTCACGGTAGCAGAAAAGGGAACCAACTTAAAGATGAAAAGACTACTTAGGCCTTAATAGATTCCCATAAGTCATTAGCAAATGTAATGGACATGAATGTAATTTTACATGGGCTGCGTCCCGCGCCTATAAATAGATGAACAGTACTCCCGTACTGTTCACGCTGACTTGGCATTTGTTTTTGCGTCATCCTTATACTCTTGTCTTCTTACAATCTGAAGGTACACTTGTAATCTGAAATCATTTCTATTTTTCTATGATAATAAAATAGAAATGGCGTTGCGATAATATTTAAATGTTTATATTACTTCTTATGTTGCATATAAATTCTTCATCATCGTTTATTGTGCTTACGAAGATATGTTGTTAGTGACCTTCGTCCGGAATACATTATATCCAGAAGGGAAATAATGTGCCAAAGGACGAAGGACTTTATCATTTAACATTTTTTATGTTGCCTTGTTCTTAATCCGAAGCATTTGAGAACAAGTCCCCAACAGAGGCTGGCATCTCTCAATAGATTCATATCCAGATCAGCAGAGAGAAATTTACCATTCTTCGAAGTGCTGAAATCAGCCGAAGTCTTTCAATGGGGGCCAAGCCAACAAAAAGCCTTCGAGGAACTGAAGCAATATTTGATAGATCTAACAACATTAACTCCACCAACACCAGGGGCTCCTTTGTTATTATATGTGGCAGCTTCGCACTCAGCGGTAAGTGCAGCACTTGTCCAGGAGAAGCTTGAAGGCCAAGTCAAGAAGCAGGCCCCAGTATATTTTGTATATGAAGTTCTTAGTGTATCAAAGAAAAACTATATAGAATTGGAGAAGGTGTTATATGCTGTTTTGATGGCATCCAGGAAGCTTAGGCATTACTTTCAAGCATACAATATTGTTGTTCCTTCTTCGCAACCGTTGAAGGATATTATGAGAAATAGAGAAGCTACTGGACGGATTGGAAAATGGGCTGCAGAGCTCAATGAATTTTGCATTGATTATGTGCATAGATCTTCGATCCAGTCTCAAGCGTTGGCGGATTTCATTGCCGACTGGACGCCAGGGGCTCAGGATGAAGAAACAAATAAAGATGCCGAAGTATGGACAGTGTTTTGCGATGGGTCTTGGGGAACCTTCGGAGCAGGAGCAGCTGCTGTGTTGGTCTCACCATCCAAAGTTAAAACTTGTTATGCGGCAAGACTCGATTTCAGTTGCACAAACAATATTACTGAGTACGAAGCCTTGCTTTTGGGTCTTCGGAAGTTAAAAGCAATGGGAATCAGAAGGGCCATTCTTAAAACTGATTCCCAGGTTGTTTCGGGTCATATCGACAAGAGTTGTAAGGCTAAAGATCCGAAGCTCGAAAAATATCTAGACACGGTCCGAAGGATTGAAGCCTCCTTCGAAGGATTTTCTGTCAAAAATATTCCTCGAGGAAAAAATGAGCATGCTGATTTGCTAGCTAAGTCAGCGGCACTGGGGCTGCCCTTACCTTCGGATGTGTTCTTCGAAACAATAAAAGCACCTTCAGTGGAGCTTCTTGAAAGAGCAGTCCTCAATATATCTCCTGTTTATAGTGAAGACTGGAGAACTGAGATCATCTCTTACCTTCAGGGTAACTTCCTTTCAGATGACGAAACTTATAACAGGAGGATAGAGGCAAGAGCTCGTCCATATGTCATGATAAAAGGGGAGTTGTACAAGCATGGAGTTTGTGCTCCATTACTCAAGTGTTTGTCCAGAGCCGAAGGCATAGAATTGATGAAAGAAATACATGCAGGGCTCTGTGGGTCTCATATTGGATCTAGGCCATTACTTGGAAAAGTTTTTCGTCAAGGGTTTTATTGGCCGAAGGCAGCTTCGGATGCAGCAGAATTAGTTCAAAAGTGCGAAGGTTGCCAGAAATGTGCAAGAGATCAAAAACAACCTTCGTCTCTAACTCAGCTGATACAACCCATCTGGCCATTGCAAAGGTGGGGCCTTGACTTGCTAGGTCCGTTACCACCGGCCCAAGGAAACTTAAGATATGTTGTAGTGGCCGTGGAATATTTTTCTAAATGGATTGAGGCAAAGCCTTTAGCCACAATAACTTCGGCCATCATTCAAAAGTTTTTCTGGCAGAATATTGTTTGTCGTTTCGGAGTACCAAAGGCCATCACTGTAGATAATGGCACGCAGTTCGACTCCGAAGATTTCAGACAATTTTGTGATCAAATTGGCATGAAGATCCATTTTGCATCAGTTAGACATCCAGAGTCAAATGGACTTGTTGAAAGAGCCAATGGCATCATAATGACAGGAATAATGAAGTTAATCTTCAATCAACCCAGGGGAAAGTGGCCAGATCAATTAATCAAAGTGGTGTGGAGCCACAATACAACAACATCAAGGTCAACAGGCTTTACTCCATTCAAATTATTATTTGGTGACGAAGCAATAACCCCGGAGGAAGCTAAAACTGGATCAATAAGAGTAGTAGCTTCGACAGAATCAGATTCCGAAGCTGATCACTCTGTGGAAAAAGATGCTATAGAAGGGATCAGGCTTCAAGCTGTGGAGAACATCAATAAATATCAAGCCGAAACAATCAAATGGCGTGATAGAAAGGTTCGGCTAAAGAATATTGAGTCAGGACATTTGGTGCTTCGGAGAGTGGCTAACCCAGATACAGTGGGCAAGTTGCAGTTGAAATGGGAGGGACCTTTTTTGGTAGTATCTTCGTCAAGACCCAGTTCATACAGATTGAAGGATATGGACGGAACCGACATTCCTAGATCTTGGAATGCGGATGAGCTTCGGCGATATTATGTATAACTTGATGTAATTTTTTATATATATTTTATTTTTCTTTTATGGCACCCTTTTCCTTTCTGAAGGGGGAGAAAGGTTTTTAATGGGGCCATCACATGTAATTTCTTTTTTATTTCAGTTCTATAAGAGCAAAATCCCCCAGAGATGTAAATGTAAAAACTGAGAACGCACCATCGAGTGCCGAAAAGAAAAAAAAAGAAACAGGGAAGAAGCTCGAAAGCCGTCCCTAAGGGGATGCGGAGCACGACGAAACTACTAAAGAAGTCGCTCCAAAGGGGGCGCAGTGTAAGTTTTTTGCTCAAAAGTCGTTCCAAAGGGAATGCAGAGCTTACAGCGAAAAGTCAACGCTGATACCGCCGAAAGTAAAAGGCGAAGAAGCTCCTAAGGGAGGCTTACAGCGAAAAGTCAACGCTGATACCGCCGAAAGTAAAAGGCGAAGAAGCTCCTAAGGGAGGCTTACAGCGCAAAGTCAACGCTGATATGTGATTGTTTCTAAGGAAATAACGGTTGTGATTGCGGCTTCGGATATGTGTTTGGACATTCATTTGCACACCACATTACATCATAACATTTGCATTCATAAACATTCATCCAGGCATATGTAGGATAACCATCATCATAGCATAAGTGGTTGCTTCGGCAAAAAGGAAAAAACTATCTTTTGTACTTCGTCGTATACGAAAAGAAGAGCTTCGGCAGAAAGGAAAGGCTGCTTTATGCTTCGCTGTGTACGAAAAGAAGGGAAGGTGTTTTTTTCGCCTTGGGCTCAAAAAGATAATTTCGTCCACATCAAAGCACCTCATACATTAATGGAAGGGTAAGAGCATATTACAAGGTATGAACAAAATTCATTAAGAACAGTTTAGCCATATTTACAAAAGTTATTTCAAAAGTTTCTTGAGTTTTTCTGCAGGCTACTCCTACTGATCTTCATGGGGCCTCAGCTTCGGCGTCATACTCTTTAAGCATCGGTCTCGGCTTCGTCACCCTACATGAATTAAGTTGTTGTGAGTCAAAACCAAGTTTGAAGGAAAAGGTAAACACAAGGTATGATTTCTTACTGGTTCAAGATGACTCCGAGCTTCGTCTCCAGCCTTTTCTCGCCCGCCTTTTGTCCATATCATCTTTACAAATCTATTAGAAATGCTTCGGGCGAGGTCAGGAATGTCATCTAAAATTGATGGTGATAGAGTGAAATTGGGCCTATTAACAATTTTTCCATGGTCGCAGCCAGCTTTCAGAAAAGCTGCAGCAGTGCCCCGAGAAGCTACCCAGGCACAGAAGTCACCGTGCCCGGCTATAACTTCGTCAAGCTCATTAATTTCACCCTCAATATGTTCGAAGGTCTTTTGTAAATCTTCAGTTGACGGAGTGAATTTCTCGCTGCTAGCCCCAACTGAGTGGAAGATCTTTCTCAGTCGTTGAATACATTTATTGCTAAACTCCAAACATTTGTCTTGAAGGCTTGCCAATAATTTTTTCAAATTTGAATTTTGTTGGACTTCGGCTTCAAGTTTCGCATTAAGTTCTTGCTTTTCTTGTTCAAACTGTTCAGATTGGCAGAGAAGCTTCGTATTCAATTCTGCTATTTTAGCTTCGGTTTCTGCTAGTAAGCCTTCAGCTGCCTGAAGCTCGAAGTTTTTCTTTTCAATAGTAGCTGATTGCTCTTTTATTTTGCTCTCTAAATTTCCAATTATAACCTCGTGTTTTTTGTCTTCCAGATCCTGCTGCATTTTCAAAGCCTTACTCAACAGCATACTCTGCACATAAACAACCTTCGTTAGAAATGTCTTCATTATTAAAAACAATAAAAGTCAAAGGAAAAGTAGTTCACCTTGAAATTGGAATAAAATAAACTACCAACGATATGTTGTCGTCGGTAGTGGCTAATATCCGTTTCCAGCTTCGGAAAACCGATACTCTTTGATAGAGTACCGATAATCTTAGCTCCAGTTTGATCCCGGATACAGCCTAATTTTTCATCGTCAATACCCCCGAAGAGGAGTGCTCCTGGTTCATATCCGCAAGATTTGGCATATTCTTTAAGCTCTTCTATTTCGGTTTTTGACAATTCTTGTCCAACTAAATTTTGAAACATGAAGGTTTCGTCCTCCGAAGTATCGTCAGCTATTTCCTTTCCTTTCCCAGACACTGCGGCCATGGTCTCTTCGGCGGCAGTAGTAGCTTCTTCTGTGGCCATGTCTAGCAGTATTTTGTCGATATGTTCGATTGTGGTTTCCAAGTTCAAATCTTCGGCTGAGGTAGCTTCGGTAGCCGCGATTTCCGAAGGTGCGACTTCAACATTTGATATTTCCTCAGCCGCTGGTGTCTTCCGAGCTGAAGCTCTCGGTGGTGTCTTGTCAATGACTTCGGTCACTGCGATGATTCTTTGTCTCTTTGTTTTCTTCGTTTTTTCGGGCTCCTTTTCCTTCTGAAAAAATTTCGTCAGTTGAGGCCCTAATGGACTTAGCTTCACAGGCAGGGATTCAGTCATTACCTTCAAAATTTCTTCCACGTCAGTGGTAGAGCGTGATGCGGGAGTCTCTTCTTCGTCAGATACTTTTCGCTTCGGAGATGATACTTTTCTCTTCTTCACAATATTCTTCTCTTTTGGTGGTTCTTTCTCATCTTCATTTAAAGCTTCGGCTACCCTTTTCCTTTTCCGGCCTTCGACAATTTTATTCAGTTGTTCGTAGTGAGGGTATTCAAAACCCAAGGCGTCCAGCACTCGATTCAGTCTTCGCTTCGGACGGGTACCGAAGGCCGCTGTCATCAACTGATCTTCTTTTTTGGAGTAATTACCGAGTATTTCATTGCACATTATTTCAATTGTGTCCAACCACTCTTGGCAAGGTTTTTTAAAGTATTTCTTAAACTTGTAATAGTAAGGTAACCGCACAAGTTCCCCTTCTTTCTTCTCCCCCTCTAGCTTCGGCATTTCCCATTCTTTTAAAGTAGGAAAAACCCTGAAGGCCAACAACTCTTGAACCAGGTCCCTAGTGTTGATATGTTCTGAAATAATTTTAAACTCAGCCAGTGCAGCCCAAGTGGGACCTTCTAATGACATTTGGCATCGCGGTCTTGTTTCTCTGAAGATCAATTCAAGAGGGCTTTGTACCAGCTTCTCTTTGTCTTCGTCAACTTGCACATAAAACCATTCTGACTTCCAGCCTGCCGGCCATTTGCTTCGGTAGCTGATTACCGGAAACTTTGTGGTTTTCCGATAGGCAAAATTATAGCAACCAAAGTTATCATGCAATCCATCTTTTCTAGCCTTCGTCTGGTAATGCAGCTCATGAACTCGACAAAAGCTATTGGCAAACGGCTCCACCGCCTGGCTTCGGAGGGCCCAGATATAAACACTAAGCCTAACGATAGCGTTAGGAGTCAGCTGATGAAAGTAGATTCCAAACTTCTTCAATACATCTGCAATAATCCTATGGAGGGGGAATCTCAACCCAGCCTTTAGAAAGCTCTTGAAAATTACTATTTCATCCTTCTCTGGCTTCGGGGTAGTTTCTTCCCCCCCGAAGCGAAGTAGCTTCTTCTCACTCTCACTGAAATAACCCGACTTCACCATCTTGGAGAGATCAGCCTTAGAGACAGTTGACTTTCCGAAGTCCAAGTGGCTGGGCTTACTTGGCATGGCAATATGATAATCATCTTCGGAATCAGTTTCCTCAATATTTCCTTCTTCCGCGTCGGCAGCAACTTCGGAGATGGGGACAGTCTGCTCTGTCTCAGCGGTACGGATTCCTTCCGAGGTTACCAGTCCATATCGTTGCATCGCTTCGGAGATGGGAACAGTCTCCGATCCTTCAGCTTCGCTTCCCTCACGCTCAACCCTAGCGGTAGAACGCACTCTGGCCATTTAATTCTGAATTTTTTGGGGAACTAAGTACTTTTTTCTTCCGAAGCTTTTTCTTCTGACGAAGTAGGCTTCAAACTGGAGCTTCGTTTGATTCCGAGAGTCAAGCTTCGGCTATGGTTAAAAATTTTGGCAGCAAAACAGTGCAAATAGCAATGAATGTTGTGGTAACTTCACACCTATCCGTCTGTTTATATAGTGATGCAGGTAAGAAGGTGAATCGCCAGGATTTTTACACCAGGCGAACAGCTGCTTGCACCCGCTGCAAGGTGGGACCGCTACGCGCTCGGAAACTAAATTGTTTCTCGACAACGAGCTCAGGGAAGGTGTTTTTTTGGACCTTCGGCTTCCCGAAGCCTAAGAGACTTTTTTCACGGACCAAGCTCGTTACGAAAAATGATCTAGCACCGTGAAGGGGCTACTGTTGGGACTATGCTTCGTCACCGAAGGTCTTGTAGGGAGAAGCAGCTTCGGATGAAGTTGTCCGCATGTGATGACCGAAGGTTCCTCTGTATGAAGCTTCGGGATTACAAACCGACTTAAGAGTAGAATGACCTTTTAGTCCATAAATGTTTGAGTCGCTGTTGTAATTCCTTATGAGGGACATAATTGTAATTCCTCACAAGCTGTGTCCCGTGCCTATAAATAGTGAACAATATTCCTTTACTGTTCACGGATTCCTGTAATTGCAACCGCATCATTCGGGAATCAATCTTTGTCAAGGCAAAGCATTTGAGAACAAGTCCCCAACACTACCCCTGGTGCATCTTTGTTTTTTCTGCCATTTTATTTTTCTTGTATGAAAAACAATTCATGAAGGATTAAATTCCAATTTGGTGTAATAATATCGTACTCATATCATCGAGTGGGATGCATCCCCTTAACAAGATTCTGAAGTTATAAAAGCCATTCCTAAGCGAGCAGAGTAAGTTCCGAAGCTACAAAAGTCATTCCTAAGGGAGCGCAGAGTAAGTTACGAAGCTACAAAAGTTCCTAAGGGAGCGCAGAGTAAGTCTCGAAGCTCCAAAGTCATCCCTAAGGGGATGCAAAGCTTAAATGCCACCAAAATAGAAGGTGAAGAATCTCCAAAGTCGTTCCTAATGGGATGCAGAGCTTAAATGTCACCGAAATATAAGGTGAAGAGACTCAAAAGACGTCCCTAAGGGGATGCAGATTCAGCGTGTTTCCGTGTGAACATGTGTCTTTGGCATAAACATCATGCTGCATCATATCATCGCATCATTCAGCATAGCATTACATCATACATCATCTCGCATCAGCAGCAAAAATTCAGCAGAAGGAAAGTTGTTTCAAAATATATGATGAATGAAACAATGTGCTGAAGCACAAAGCAACCCTTCGGCAATTGCAGTCTTATATGCCAGGAAAATCTGTCAACAATACCAAACAATAGCTATGCTACAGAAGGGTTTTTTCTTTATGAAGCATGAATAGAAGGGAAGGTGTTTTTTCGTTGAAGGCTCAAAAATGGTATGTATGCAAATTTCATGCATCGTAAAGAAATATATTACACTAATATACACGTAGATATACAATGTTTAACTTGTACGAATATTACATCACACAAATGTTACATTTCTTAGCTACACAAAAAATCTAGTCTTCCTTCAAAATTTTCACAGCAGCTTCGTTCAGAAGTTTGTTGACAGCTTCGTCAACAGCTTCTTCAGCAATTCTTATAGTTTCTAGTGCTGCCATCATGGTTGGGTCAGCTTCGGTATCATAGGGCTCAGGTGGCGGCAAAAGTTCAACTACAACAAAAGTAATTTGTTAATCCGAAGCCAGAAAAAATGTTGAAGCAACGAAATAATTAAAATACCTATGCACCTTGCGCGCTCAGTAACCTCTTCGGCTCGCTTGGCTTCTTCTCGGGCTTCGTGGGATTTTTTCTCATTCTTCTTTATAGCTTCATTGGCTAACTCTCGGCCGCCTTTCATCCAAACATTGGAGTAGAATTTCCCTCCCATCAAAGTAGCCTCAGCCAAAGGATCCTTCGTGTTTTCTACAGAAAAGACGGTCTCCGTCTGGGTTGCAGCTTTAACATGTTCACAGCCAAGTTTTTTTTAAATCGTTGCAACCCCTTTAGCACCAGTGAAGGCGCAAAAATCGCCACGGTCGCTAAGTATCTCATCATAGGCTTCAGCTTCTTCGTCGATCCACTCGATGATTCCTTCGGGATCACCTCTGATAAATTTCTACTCAGATGAGTAGGCACCCACCTTTGCAAAACTATCTTTCAGCTTTTTAGCACAATCCAAGGATTTTTCGTAGTACCTCCTTTGATTCCCAAAGCTCATCTACATTCTTTTGTAGTCTTGTGCTAGTCCATTCACTTATTTCTTGTTTTGCTTTGGCGACTTCAAAATCCTCGGTCTTTTCTGCAAGCTTTTTCTTTAAATCTTCAACTTCAGCTCTATGAGCTTTGGATTGTGCAACAAGATTGGCTTCGCTAATCTTTACCTTGTCTACCAAGGAAAGCAGAATTTTGTCCTTCTCTGTGGCTTCATTCCTCAGTTTGATAACCTCTGACCGAAGGTTACCAAGGGCTATTTGGCAGTTTCATCCTCGCATTCTTCTGTGCTCTCAAAACATTGCTTAGAATTAAGCCCTACAAAAAGGGGAGGAGACAAAGGATCAGCACAAGAGTAAAAGACACAAAAATAATCTGCTTAAAAGTCCATAACTTCTGTACCTTCAGACTATTGTAAGCAAGGCTGTTTGCGAGGTCATCCTTCGACATAGCAGAAAGGCCAACTTTGAGCTTCGGAAATCCTATGTTTTTTGCCATCTCCTAGCAAACAGATATTTCCTTATTGTCTGGGAGGCAATATAGAAAGTAATCTTTGTTGGTGCCATTATACACCAAGGCCCCTTTTGGGTACTTCAGTTCCTGGGCATAGTGTTTGGCTTCCACAATTTCCTCTTCCTACAACTTTTTACCCGAAGCATGTTGAATAATAAAGTCTAGCTCTTCAGTAGGTGCTTCGGGAGTCGGAGATTCAACCTTCTCGGGCGCGGCTTCCTTCTCTAGCACTAGACTGACATCCGAAGGTCCTTGTTAAAAACTCTATCCAGTTCCAATAGGCTCTGCATCAATGGGCACTGAGGGCCTAGCTTCGTCTTCCACACGAGCTGTAGCAGCTTCAGCAGTCTCCTTTGCAGGAGTAGGAGTTGACGCCCTTGTCGACTCCAAGACAGCGTCCAGCACGCTAGCCATCCTCCTCCTCTTGGGAGTTATTGCAGGAGCCCTAGGCACCTTTGGCAACTCCGGTTTTAGTGGCGGGCTCAGGATTTTTTGTAATCCTGCCGATTCTCCAAGCTCTGGCTCTTCGGCCGCTTTTTCTTTGGCCTCGGCAGGATGCTTCAGCGCTCCAACCGATTCGGTCTTTTGCCCTATTACTTCCGGCACTTCAGCCGATTCTCCCTTGGAACCGAGAATAGTGAGATATCTTGGATCAGCAATGGAAGATGTCCCCTCACCAAGATTCGGCACCCTGGCCGTTTCAATGAATCTAGGCCGGTGCGTCAAAACCTTAATTTTCTTACCCTTCGGCACAACAGAGATTGCCGAAGTAGCAACTTTCCTTTTCTTTCCTTGCTTTCGCGAGGGATAGCTATATCCAGATATACGAAACCAATAACATCAAAAACTTTGTTTAACCTTTTCTTACCTCGACCTCTAAAGGCTGAGGTCATGGCATCATCTTTGGCCCTTGTGTAGGCCCCAAGAAGCTCGTCGCTAGTTACCTCAACACAATTCAGCTAGTAATCATTTGGCTCATCAAACTGATCTCAGTATCTGAAGGTATATTTCAGGAAAACCAAGCCACCTTGACTGGACCCGGCAACATCCTCCTTCGGCATCTCCCAGTCACTCACAAGAGGCCATACTCTATAGGCAATGTGCTCTTGCACCAAGTCTCTCGTACCAATAAAAGCGCACACAGTGTTAAAATTCTCTGGCATGTTTCTATTTCATTCCCAAGAGCAATGGCTGGCTTTCTGATGCCGAAGCAAGACTAAATGGTGTGTTGAATAATCCCCCTTATATCTCCTCTCTCAACCAAATTGTTCTTTACATTAAACCATTCTTCCATCCAGGCTCCTGGCCACCTCTTCCGAAACTTTGGAACCGAATAGTTTACATCAACCTAGGGCACAAAGCCATAACAACCAAAGTTATTATGATACTGCTCTTTGCAGTAGCCTTCGTCTCATACAACATCTCATGCATGTTGTAGAAGCATTTTGCACTCGGCTCTAGTCCTTGGCTCCGGATGGCCCAAATAAAAACAGCCATCTTGATGATGGCTTCGGGGGTAATCTTATGAAGAAAAATCTCAAAGGTCTTTAACACTTCAACCAGAAATTTACTTAACGGAAACCAAAGCACTGCCTTCATGATGCTCCTGTAAACAACCACTTCATCTACCTCGGGCGCAGGGGCGGCGCTGTCCCCTCCAGCTCTCACAATAGATATATCACGGAAATATCTCCCTTTCATAGCATCAATCTAGCTCTGTTTGATGGATGACTTTACGAAGATAGTGTGACTCGGCCGCCAAAGCCGATCCTCGGTATTTTTGTTCTCACTTTCAACATCAAAGCTTTCGCTATCACCAGAATCTTCAGACAACCCAGCTAACATTTCATTAGTAATCTTCTCTGTGTTTGTCTTTTCCATAGCCTCGTAAAACCTAGCTAGAGCAGGGTCAACAACCTTCTTCTCTTCAGCCATCTAGTAGGCACTTGTTCAAATGCCGAAGCTTACAAATCAATCAAAATCTAACAGAGCAGGAAAATCCAAGCTTGAGAAAATAGCGCAAGCGATTGTGGTGGCACATCAAATACTATCAATGCGGGTTCCTATTATATGCCGAGCGCATTGCAACTTGGTGGGTCCTACATGTCATTGACTTTCGCTATTCTAGCGAAGGGAAGGTGTTTTTTGGACCTTCGGCTAAAGGCCTTCGTTCACGTCACAGTCTGAATTTGTTAAATACAAAAGCAAATTAATACTACGAGAGGCTACTGTTGGGGGCCTTCCTCTTCCAAAGGTCCTCAAAAACTTAACTAACATGTTTTTCAGTATAACATAGACTGTTACAGGAAGCTTCGGCTTTAAGATGAAGGTGTGCGTGATATGAAGGCGCGGTCTGAAGAAAGGACAAACGAGCCCCAAAGCTGCGGCTGAAGGAGCTTCGGGTTAGCACGAAGATGATGGTGACAAATGGAACCGACCTAAAGGAGAAAAGACTGCTTAGTCCTCGGCGGCTTGCCTTATGGTTAATAGAAAATGTCAGGGACATGAATGTAATTTTGTACGGGCTGCGTCCCATGCCTATAAATAGATGAACAGTAACACCGTACTGTTCATGCTGAATAGTAATCACTCTCGCTTTTCCACCTTCTGACAAGCCGAAGGTATAAATGTAATATAAATATTATTGATGTCTATCCATGTTTATAAAATAAGAATATAAATAATCTAATGATTTGTAATGATTGTTCATATTCTTTTGTGTTTCATACGTCTCTATTTATTTTTGTCCACTAAAATGATGAAGGTATGCCCTTCATGACCTTCGTCTGAAGATCATTATATCCCAGGGGAGATAACGCTTCGAAGGACGAAGGTCTCTAATTGTTAACAATTGTGTTGCTTTGTTCTTGATGTATAGTATCCGAGAACAAGGACCAACAGGTGTGCCCTTCATGACCTTCGTCTGAAGATCATTATATCCCAAAGGAGATAATGCTTTGAAGGACAAAGGTCTCTAATCGTGAACAATTGTGTTGCTTTGTTCTTGATGTATAGCATTCAAGAACAAGGACCAACACTTTTATAAGGTTTTCTTCTTCTTGGACTGGGTAAAATACTTGCTAAATCATGCCAGACTATTCTAATGATTCCTTCAAACTACCCTTACATGTGTGATTACTACTGCGACCCTGGCTCTTGGAATTAGTACTGCGTCTGGTTATATTGACCCTTTGACATGATGATTTTACTCCCTGCTTGCTCCTAACTATGCAAAGGATTATAACACTATATCCTAGCCTTAGCTACAAAGGATATAAGTAAGAAAATCAAACATTAGCAGGGCATAGCCGCCTAGGAGAAGGTGTATAGGTATTGTAGAGTGCACGATACCTGAGCTGTCTTTTTGCTTCCAATTTCACCGATGAGGACGAGGGTCTAGTTGTCGTAGAGGGAGTGAAGAAACTCCTCCTTCTACTGCCATACATGGAGCGCACAACACTTCTCGAGGATCTCGAAGTGCTGTCCATGTGGGTCGCCCATTCCATTGGTTGACATACGAGTTGCCCGCAGTCACAGAGGCGGCGACACCGTTGGAGGCGGCGAGACCAAGCTTGGTCGAGATGGAGGTCTCGTCGACCATGTCGAAGAGGCTCACCTTCTGCTTCCACTCCATCCCCATGGGGGCGAGAGGCGAGAGACGACGGGTGGTCCTTGTCTTGTGAGGCAGGAGAGCGTGAGGAGGGCAGGGGAAGCAAACCCTACCTTTGTTCTGCAAGTAGTAGAGTTGAGTCGTGGGGGCAGCCGACAGGGGTCGACGCTGGGTGAGGAAGCCGGTTGGGTGGCAGTGAGGCCACGGAGGAAGGGAGAGAGGTGAAGCTAGCGGCACGGGGAGGAATTGGCTAGAGTGGCGTGGCCTGTAGATATGGGACCCGACATTGAGCGCCCTAAACAAAAGCACACGTCCATGGCTGTCGATGCCACACACGTAGACAGATGCTTGTGGAACAGGCGCTAGATCGCTTTGGACATCTGAATCCTAAGTTCCTTTTAATAAAAGGTTCCTTCAATAAAAGGTAATATAACAAATAATTTAGTCGTCGAAAGCATATTTCGCATGTTTTGACAAATAAATAGAGATATAACAAATATTTTAATAAGTGCAACATAGTGACAAATAAGATAAAATAAATATTTTAACAAATAAAACGATACGAAGTGGAGTAAAAGACTTCGTATTGTTGTTCAATTCCTCACTTTACACAATTTTTGTGCAATTAGCATCACCAACTACTATGCTTTAGTTAAAGATAAAAGTCATAGTTGCAAAATTGCTTAAGTACCAAAATTAATCTACAGATACAGTTTGTAAGGCATATAAATGTTACAAGCATTCTATTTACTCTACGCATACAGTTGCAACACATGGCGAATGTTGTTATGATCGTATTTACACTACACATATGGTTTGCAACACATGTTAAACGCTGCTAGTATCATTATAATTCAATGGATATAGGTTGCAACACATAACAAGCATTGGAACCTAATCACTTCCAACACATATAACTTTACGTTGCCAGGTATACGTTGTTATAGGGGGTTTTGTTTGTTGTGGTTGTTGATTGCTCAAATACTCAAGAATGTATGGGGAATAGCACGAAGCGGTATTCAAGACCTGCTTTGGTTGATTATGTCGTGCTTCGGCTTCAGCTATTTCCTTTTCTTCTATATCATGACTTGGCATGTCCTAGTTGTATGCCTGTTATCTTCTCCATAGAACAAGCAAAACAACCTTCTTGCTTGTGAGCTAAATCTTCCTCCGAAGCTTCTTCCTCCTCAGCCTCTTGGGGCTAGTGGCCTGAAGGAGCTTTGATGTGTTCCTAAGTATGACTTCCCCTGTCTTCACTTGAGCTAGGATTATGGATCGTCCTAGCATGCCTCGGGTGGAGTCTTCCTCCGAAGCCCCTGGTCATCTAAGAGTATCTATAGGCTTCTTCCCTTCTTTGACGGAAGTCATTGTCAGCTCTAATATACTCGTCCATCTTTTGTAGCAGCTTCTCCAGAGTTTGTGGGGGCTTCCTGGCGAAATACTGCGCTATTGGTCCTGGTCGAGGTCCCTTGATCATAGCTTCAATGACAATCTCATTTGGCACTGTTGGCGCCTAAGCTCTAAGACGTAGAAACCTTCGGACATACGCCTACAAGTATTCCTCGTAGTCATGTGTGCATTGGAATAGAGATTGAGCAGTCATTGGCTTCATCTGGAAACCCTAGAAGCTGGTGACTAGCATATCCTTCAGCTTCTACCATGACGTGATTATTCTTGGCCGAAGAGAAGAATACCACGTTTGAGCCACACTCCTGACTGCCATGACGAAGGACTTCGTCATGACGGTAGTGTTTCCACCATATGATGATATGGTTGCTTTGTAGCTCATGAGGAACTGCTTCGGGTCGGAATGCCCGTCATACATGGGGAGTTGTGGCGGTTTGTACGAAGGTGGCCATGGGGTTGCCTACAACTCTGCTACTAGGGGAGAAGCATCATTGAAAGCAAAGTTACCATGATTGAAATCGTCATGCCATATTGTAACACCCAGTTTGTAATAGATAATAAAAGAGGAGAAAAGACATTTCCTATATTTTATGTGTGTGTTGAATCTACTTATCATCACATGTGAACACCATATTCAAACAACAAATAAATAATAAAAATATACGCCAATAAATTATGCATGATGCTGGATATTATTTTGTGTGTATATGGTGACAATATAAAATAATAATGTGACAAGGAATATAGTAAAAAGAAAGTCCCAAAGTGGAATTTAAAACCTAAAAGAGAATCTAGAAATTTAGAAAAGAGAAGCAAACAAATATTAGTTGATATAAAAATATAAATAATATATATAAATATATCTCCAAATTGGAACTTGTCATGGCACAATATAATCTATGAGTAAATTTGTCACAAGTTTGAATTAATCTAGAATTTAAATTTGAATTTGAAAATCTAAAAGGAAAGAGAAAGGAAAATAAAAAGAAAAATAAAAAGGAAACCTACCTAGGCCGGTTTACCTTATTTCGGCCCAACTCCCACACAGCCCACGCTCCACTCCGCGCCACGCCTCTGCCGTGCAGGCCCGTTCGGTCAGACTCCGTCTTGACATCGTGCGCGCTCCGGCTCTATGCTAGCTCGCTGGCACGCGGGCCCGCCACGTTAGCGATTGCCTTAATACGCCCAGACTCATCGTGTCTCCGCCATGTGGGCCCTCGTTCGGCTGCTGTGCGTCTTCTCCACTCGGCCGAACTTTGCGAAATCTGCGCGCATGGAAATCTCGCTTTTCCGGGCACTTGACCCACTCCGCGGAAGATAAATAGGAAGACCCTATGGGTGCACACGACTAGGTGTCTCGCGTGTGCCGTATTCGAACCGAATCGCCGCCACGCGTGGTGAATTTGGGGCGCCACCGTAACCGCGAGGTCCGTCGCCAGCTTAAAACCACGCGCTCCGCCACCTAGCCCTAAAAGAGTCGACCGGCTTCCTCGGCGATGACTGCCGGTTGAACCCGTGACATTCGCGGCTGGACTCAACAGTGGTGCTCGGTGTAATCCCTTGCCGTCACTGGGTGACCGTCGCGGTGCCGCCATCTCCCGTGGATTGGTGTCTGCGCAACTTCATTCTAGTGAGATTCTATCGTATGCAGGGTCAAGCTAGGGACGAGTAGAGGCCAGCGATTTAGAATTTGGTGATCTAGCGATGGTATGGGCCATCTCCGGCGAGATCTCCGCCACGGCTGGGATAGCGCCGTCGCGCGCCTGACCAGAACAAGGTGAGGTGAATCAGGACCGTCGGATTCGGGACAGACGTTTGGGATTAGAGTTAGGCATACCCCTTCACCACATGTAGTTGTGACCGTTAGATCATGATCTCACGTGTTAGATTAGATCGCGGCACTTTAAACTCGGAGCCATCGGATCTAGATCGGGCGGCTCTGAGCGCATATCAGTTCAGTAAGTGAGGAGTTCATCTAGGCCCTTGGTTTCTAATCCAGTGGCTCAGACCCATCCATACCCCTTTGTCGTTTCATTTTATATAAGAGTCCCTAGGTTTCTCTGAATTAAAACCCATCGTCCAGAGCAACAGCGCTGAGTCTCGGGATTAGTTGTAGAATAGCCCCTGATTTTCCTGGAAAATGAGGCCCAGTCCATAGCTCTGTAAACACAGTTATTTAATTTTAGAAATTACTTTTAACACAAAAATAAGTGCTAGGACTTTAATAAATCATAGAAAATTCATATGAACTCCAAATTACTCCATTCCAGTTCCTAAAATTTTGTAATTTTATTCTCTAGCACCTAGAGTCTCTGTTTTGACATGAAAATAGTAAGAAAATTTATTACTCACTTAATCCTATTTTAAGCACATAAAACCTATGGAAATTCATATCTTAAAATCTATAACTCCAAAATTTATGATTCCTATTCCTAGGATTTTATTTTAATGTGTAGATTATTACTGTGTATTTTGTTTACATGATTGGTGTGATGTTAATTTTCTCTATATACTGTGCTTGTTTGTATTGTGGCGAGTAGAGGAACCCGTGACTGAGGATCCTGGTGAGCAGCAGATAGAAGTTGCTGAGCAGGAGCTCATTGAAGGCAAGTTGTGCCCTTGACCACTTTTATACCCAATAATGTTCTTTAATATCACTTATTCATGCATAGGTTAATTTTGATGGGACCCGATAGGTCACCCTAGATTGTTTATCTCATTACCTTGTTTACCCCTGAAACACTTGGGTAGTTTGCTATTGCTTTACATGGTTTTGGGATAATTTTTCATTATATCCATGTTCCAATTCTTTGTTATTCTATTTATGTTCATGTCAAGATCATTAATGTTAATTGGAACATAGAGCTTAACTTGAGAAACACGTGCCACCACAACGGAGGAATGGGACCCCTTGGCTAACTAATTAGGAAACCTAGTGGAAGACTACCTTACCCGAAAGGGGAAAGGGCAGTAGGGGAGTTGCATGCAAGGAGGTTCTCGGGTTGATTTTGCTGCGATGACGGTCAGACGAGGGATTCTTGCAAGTGCTCTTCCCATAAACTGTAGCGGGTTTTCGAAAGCTAGTGGAACTTTGTAAAGGCCTCGTAGTGTTGCCCTGCCTCGCCTCCTAGGTAGAGGTGTATGGGAGTCGTGACCCCTTGGCAGATGGGTAACATGACTTGTGGGTAAAGGGTACAACCTCTGCAAAGTGTAAAACTGGTATACTAGCCGAGCTCACGGTCATGAGCAGCTCAGGACTCTCTGATGATTAATTTATAGAACTTAAATTAAATTTGTCATTTGCATTGCATGGGATTATTATTAATTTTGTTCTATTACTTTATTTAAGGTTTGGTATTTACTTACATCTAGTAACTGCTAATAAAATTTTGACCAACCAATTAAAAGCAATAATCAGCTTTAACCCCTATCATTGATTAACCTTACACATCACATGAACTCCCACCTTTGGTGAGTTCATGCCCACTGGTTTCCCCACAACTTGTTGAGCTATGATCATGTGTGAGCTCACCCTTGCTGTCTCACACACACCCCCCCCCACAGGACAAGAGCAGGTGGTTTAGGAGGAGCCACAAGGCGAGGAGTTTGATCTGATCTAGGTGGCGTTTCCCCATTTGACTTCTGTGCCTAGGACGATCCTTAGTTTGTCTTATATTTATCTTTTATTTTGTAATAAGACTTCCTCTATGTAATAAATACTCTGATGTTATTGTGACATTTATCTCTATACACTCTGTTATTATATATGTTGTCTTCTTGGCGCATGTATGAGATGCACCTGGCTTTGTTCCTTAAAGCCGGGTGTGATAGAAGTGGTATCAGAGGAAATGTTGACTGTAGGACGAAACCTAGATAGAAATGGACAAAACCCGTACCTACTTACCTTACTCTGATTCATTCTATACTTACCTCATCTTGATCCTATCTCACCTTTTGTTGTTCCACTCTAATTACTCTTATCTTTTCTACTCTAAGACAAGATGGATTTCTAAGAGATAGGGAACCTAACACAAAATTAAAACTATTTTCTTTATTTTAAAATGTTGGTTGATTGTTCTGATGATAAATGTCTGATTTGCTTCTTTGATTGATTGAATTATCATAGATGGACATCTTAGCATGTACCACCATAAGATATAGAGTTAGCTTTAGTAGGTAAAACATTAATCTGCTTAGCTAATAAGTCCCCCAAAGTAACATGATTTGTAACTACCTGCCTTGTCTACTATTCTCTTACCATATGTATCTAACTCAGATGGTCAATACCAGGAGGTGTGGTGGAATTGATCTACCTCCCAGACGACACACTCGGAGGATATTTAGACAACCCCAGCCACAACCAGCAGAGATGAATCCTCCTAATCCTCCACCGGGCGGAGTTGACCCACTGGTTGCAGCTCAGATGAGGATGATGCAACAAATGCCGGACACGATGGCAGATATGTGTGCTCAGATGCAGCAAGAACACCAGGAGATGCGCCAGGAACGAGAAGAGATACGTCGAGAGTTGCGCCAGGAGCGAGAAGAGATACGCCAGGAGAGAAGGGCGCAACAGCAGCAACAGCAACAAGTACCACTGCCTCCACCTCCGCCACCAGTTCCACCCTGAGATAAGCATAGGGAGTTCATGAGTCATAAGCCACCAACGTTTGCAAGCTCTCCTGATCCACTGGACGCGGATGATTAGCTGAAGGCTGTTGAGAAGATGTTGAATATTGCTCAATGCACTGACTGGGAGAAGGTTTTATATGCTTCTGGACGTCTGACAGGTCCTGCTACTGATTGGTGGGATTCATATACTGCTACCCACGATGCTGCTGATACTATTACTTAGGCAGAGTTCAGTACATAGTTCAGGAATTATCATATACCAGCTGGACTGATGAAGATTAAGAAGAAGGAATTTCTATCACTGAAGCAAGGAAGTATGTCAGTCAGCGAGTACCGCGACAAGTTTATCTAGCTATCCAGATATGCTCCAGATGAAGTTGCTGAGGATGAGAGGAAGCAAGAGCATTTTATTGAAGGACTTAATGGACCCCTGCAGTATGCTCTTATGGCACACACATTTACATCATTTCAGAAGCTGCTTGATAAGGCTCTAGCTATTGAACACAAGTGTGTTCAGCTAGGAGATTTGAAGAGAAAGGCTATATCTCAAGGACAAGGAAGCAGCAGTGTTCGTCCTCGCTACAGTTCACCCTAGGGTACACCAGTTCGCGCTGGCGGAGGCCAGCGCCCAGTTCAGCAATCACCATAGAGGACTACATCGCCTCGTCAGGCTACCCCCACTGGTACCCCGATAAAATTCTCAGGACAGAATGCAGGCACTACTTGCTACAAGTGTGGGAAGATTGGACATTATGCAAATGTTTGCCCATAGAGGATTGCTACTACTCCAATTCAAAATAAGCAACAGACTCTAGGATCTGGCAAGGGATTCTCTATTGCCAGGGTTAATCAAGTCAGCGTTAATGCTACTCCTGATGGTGTCAACATCGTACTTGATATGTTTTACGTTAATGCAATTCCTGCAACCATATTATTTGATTCTGGTGCTACACATTCATTTATGTCTGCTCGATGTGCCAACACAAATGAGATACCACTGCTAAATATGAGAAAACCAATGATAGTAATTACACCTAAAGGGCCTGTTGAGGCAAATCAAATGACACGTAGATTGACATTAACAATTATGGGAAGAGAATTTGGAGCTATAGCTATAATATTAGAGGTAAGCAGTATAGATCTGATCCTTGGTATGTCTTGGTTAAGAAAGGCAAAGGCCATTATAGCATGTGGTAGAGGTACCGTAGAACTCACCAGCCCTAAAGGAGAAAGATTTCAAGTTAATATTGCAGTAACCACTTCATCCAAACATGCAATGTTCTTTATACCTGAGGAGTTTGTTGGTGACAACATCCGTGTGGTTAGAGATTTTCCGGATGTCTTTCTAGAAGAGTTACCAGGGATGCCACCTGATAGGGAAGTTGAGTTTGTTATTGATCTCGTACCTGGGACTACCCCTATTTCTAAATGGTGAGAGCACCTAGAGGGGGGGGGGTGAATAGGTGATCCTGTAAAAACTTCAAACTTAAGCCACAAAAACTTGTTAAGCGTTAGCACGATTATTGCCAAGTGGCTAAGGTGAAGTCTTAACAAAACACAATACCACAAGAGATCAAGCACAGAGGTGACACGGTGGTTTATCCCGTGGTTCGGCCAAGCCAATGCTTGCCTACTTCCACGTTGTGGCGTCCCAACGGACGAGGGTTGCAATCAACCCCTCTCAAGCGGTCCAAAGACCCACTTGAATACCACGGTGTTTTGTTGTTCCTTTCACTATCCCGTTTGCAAGGAATCTCCACAAATTGGAGTCTCTTGCCCTTACACGTATATGATCACAAAGAAGCACAGAGTAAGGGAGGGAAGCAACACACACAAATCCACAGCAAAAGCTCACACACACGGCCAAGAATCGAGCTCACAAGACTATCTCAGAGTTCTCACTTAGAACAGAGCTCGAATCACTTAGAAACACAAACGAATGCGCAGAGACTTAGTGTGGATGATCAGGAATGCTCAAAGGTTGCTTGTGTATATCCTCCATGCGCCTAGGGGCTCCTTTTATAGCCCCAAGGCAGCTGGGAGCCGTTGAGAGCAAATCCGGAAGGCCATCCTTGCCTTCTGTCGTCGGGGGCACCGGACAGTCCGGTGCACACCGGACAGTGTCCGGTGCCCGATTTGTTTCCATAACAGGCGCTTCCGACCGTTGCCGACCGTTGGAAGATCTGGAGCCGTTGGCGCACCGGACATGTCCGGTGCACACCGGACAGTCCGGTGCCGTCTTCCGACCGTTGGCTCCGCCACGTGTCCCGCGCAGATTGCGCGGCCGACCGTTGGCCCGGCCGACTGTTGGCTCACCGGACAGTCCGGTGCACACCAGACAGTCCGGTGAATTTTAGCCGTACGCCGCCGGCCAATTTCCCGAGAGCGGCCAGTTCGGGCCGAGTCGGCCTGGCGCACCGGACACTGTCCGGTGCGCACCGGACAGTCCGGTGCTCCAGACCGAGCTGGGTCTTGGCTGCACACAGCCAAGTCATTTTCTCCTCTTCTCTCTTCTTCTTCTTTCTGTTTCTAACACTTAGACAAATATATTAGTACACAAAACCAATGTACTAAGGCTTAGAAACATACCTTTATCTCATGATTTGTACCTTGTTCATCCATGTACATAAATTCACAATTAAGCACATGTGTTGGCACTCAATCACCAAAATACTTAGAAATGGCCCAATGGCACATTTCCCTTTCAATCTCCCCCTTTTTGGTGATTTATGCCAACACTACATAAAGCAACTAGAACAAGTGCAAACTTACTTCAAATAAAATAAATTTAAGTTTTATTCAATTTTGGCATATATGGATCATCCTTTGCCACCACTTGGTTTGTTTTTGCAAATCAAACTCAAATCTCTATCTCTAAGTTAAACACACATGTTGAAGCATAAAGAGAGTCATTCCAAACGAGATTGATCAAAGATTTCAAAAACTCCCCCTTTTTCCCATAAACAATACTTCTCCCCACAAGAAGCCAACTTTTGACAAGAGAGACAACATAAGAATTTTGACAAACCAAAAACTCTATTCTACTATTTTCAAAATCTCTCAAGTGGTAGCTGATCCATTTATTGCTTTGGCCTTTATTTTCTCCCCCTTTGGCATCAAGCACCAAAACGGGATCAATTGTGGCCCTTTAACCCCATTGCCTCACCAAAAACTTCAATTAAGAGCGAATGGCAATAAGAGTTAATGAGATGGACTTGGAATAAGTTACCCTCTCAACGGAGTGCAGTGGAAGTCTTGCATGGTCCAAGTCCACCTTTTCCCTTTCAAGTCTTTATTGAGACTAAATCAAACAAACTCAAACATATGGTTAGTCTCAAAGGGTCAAGTTGTAGCACATCTCCCCCTAAACATGTGCATCACTTTGCAACGGACTTGTGAGGTCCAGGGAGTGTTTGTACAACTTGAGCACCATGATAAGCAACAAAATGCAAAAAGGAACATGATCAAAAGCATGAATACATGTATGCTACAATTCAATCCAAGTTCCACGAATCTAAGACATTTAGCTCACTACGCAGCCTGCAAAAGGTCTTCTCATCTAAAGGCTTGGTAAAGATATCGGCTAGCTGGTTCTCGGTGCTAACATAAAACACTTCGATATCTCCCTTTTGCTGGTGGTCTCTCAAAAAGTGATGCCGGATGTCAATGTGCTTTGTGCGGCTGTGCTCAACAGGATTTTCTGCTATTCGGATAGCACTCTCATTATCACATAGGAGTGGGACTTTGCTCAGATTGTAGCCAAAGTCCCTGAGGGTTTGCCTCATCCAAAGTAGTTGCGCACAACACTGTCCTGCGGCAACGTACTCGGCCTCAGCGGTGGATAGGGCAACGGAGGTTTGTTTCTTAGAGTTCCATGACACCAGGGACCTTCCTAAGAATTGGCACGTCCCTGATGTACTCTTCCTATCGACCTTACATCCAGCATAGTCGGAATCTGAGTACCCAATCAAGTCAAAGTTAGACCCCTTTGGATACCAGATCCCGAAGCAAGGCGTAGCGACTAAATATCTAAGAATTCGCTTCACCGCCACCAAGTGACACTCCTTAGGATTGGATTGAAATCTAGCACACATGCATACGCTAAGCATAATATCCGGTCTACTAGCACATAAATAAAGTAAAGACCCTATCATTGACCGGTATGCTTTTTGATCAACGGACTTACCTCCTTTGTTGAGGTCGGTGTGTCCGTCGGTTCCCATCGGAGTCTTTGCGGGCTTGGCGTCCTTCATCCCAAACCGCTTTAGCAGATCTTGCGTGTACTTCGTTTGGGAGATGAAGGTGCCGTCCTTGAGTTGCTTCACTTGGAACCCAAGGAAGTAGTTCAACTCGCCCATCATCGACATCTCGAATTTCTGCGTCATCACCCTGCTAAACTCTTCACAAGACTTTTGATTAGTAGAACCAAATATTATGTCATCGACATAAATTTGGCACACAAACAAATCACCATCACATGTCTTTGTAAAAAGAGTTGGATCGGCTTTCCCAACCTTGAAAGCATTAGCAAGTAAGAAATCTCTAAGGCATTCATACCATGCTCTTGGGGCTTGTTTAAGTCCATAGAGCGCCTTAGAGAGCTTACACACATGGTCGGGGTACCGCTCATCCTCGAAGCCAGGGGGTTGCTCCACGTACACCTCCTCCTTTATTGGCCCGTTGAGGAAAGCGCTCTTGACATCCATTTGGTACAACCTGAAAGAATGGTGAGCGGCATATGCTAGCAAGATACGAATGGACTCTAGCCTAGCCACAGGAGCAAAAGTCTCCTCAAAGTCCAAACCTGCGACTTGGGCATAACCTTTTGCCACAAGTCGAGCCTTGTTCCTTGTCACCACTCCGTGCTCGTCTTGTTTGTTGCGGAACACCCACTTGGTTCCCACAACATTTTGCTTGGGACGAGGCACCAGCGTCCAAACTTCATTGCGCTTGAAGTTGTTAAGTTCCTCCTGCATGGCCAACACCCAATCCGGATCTAGCAAGGCCTCCTCTACCCTGAAAGGCTCAATAGAGGAGACAAAAGAGTAATGTTCACAAAAATTAACTAGTCGAGACCGAGTAGTTACTCCCTTGCTAATGTCACCCAGAATTTGGTCGACGGGATGATCCCTTTGAATCATCGCCCGAACTTGGGTTGGAGGTGCTGGTTGCGCTTCTTCCTCCATCACATGATCATCTTGTGCTCCCCCTTGATCACACGCCTCCTTTTGATGAACCTGTTCATCGTCTTGAGTTGGGGGTTGCACCGTCGTTGAGGAAGAAGGTTGATCTCGTTCATCTTGTTCCTGTGGCCGAACGTCTCCAATCGCCATGGTTCGTATAGCGGCCGTTGGAACATCTTCTTCATCTACATCATTACAATCAACAACTTGCTCTCTTGGAGAGCCATTAGTCTCATCAAATACAACGTCGCTAGAGACTTCAACCAAACCCGATGATTTGTTGAAGACCCTATACGCCTTTGTATTTGAATCATAACCTAATAAAAACCCTTCTACAGCTTTGGGAGCAAACTTAGAATTTCTACCCTTCTTCACTAGAATGTAGCACTTGCTCCCAAAAACACGAAAGTACGATACATTGGGCTTGTTACCGGTTAGTAGCTCATACGAAGTCTTCTTGAGGAGTCGATGAAGGTAGACCCTGTTGATGGCGTGGCAAGCCGTGTTCACAGCTTCCGACCAAAAGCACTCGGAGGTCTTGAACTCTCCAAGCATCGTCCTCGCCATATCGATTAGCGTCCTGTTCTTCCTCTCTACCACACCATTTTGCTGTGGTGTGTAGGGAGCGGAGAACTCGTGCTTGATCCCTTCCTCCTCAAGAAACTCCTCCACTTGAAGGTTCTTGAACTCGGACCCGTTGTCGCTCCTTATCTTCTTCACCTTGAGCTCAAACTCATTTTGAGCTCTCCTGAGGAAGCGCTTGAGGGTCCCTTGGGTTTCAGACTTATCCTGCAAAAAGAACACCCAAGTGAAGCGGGAAAAGTCATCAACAATAACTAAACCATACTTACTTCCTCCTATGCTTAGATAGGCGACGGGTCCGAAGAGGTCCATATGCAGCAGCTCCAGAGGTCTTGACGTGGTCATCACATTCTTGCTGTGATGCGCTCCTCCCACCTGTTTACCTGCCTGACAAGCTGCACAAGGTCTATCTTTTTCGAAATGCACATTTGTTAGACCTATCACGTGTTCTCCCTTTAGAAGCTTGTGGAGGTTCTTCATCCCCACATGTGCTAAGCGGCGATGCCATAGCCAGCCCATGCAAGTCTTAGCCATTAAGCATGCATCTAGACCGGCTTCTTCTTTTGCAAAATCTACTAAATAAAGCTTGCCGTCTAGTACACCCTTAAAAGCTAGTGAACCATCACATCTTCTAAAGACAGACACATCTACATTTGTAAATAAACAATTATATCCCATTTGACATAATTGACTAACAGATAGCAAATTATATCCAAGACTCTCCACTAGGAATACATTTGATATAGAATGCTCATTAGAAATTGCAATTTTACCTAACCCTTTTACCTTGCCTTGATTCCCATCACCGAATATAATTGAATCTTGGGAATCCTTATTCTTGACGTAGGAGGTGAACATCTTCTTCTCCCCCGTCATATGGTTTGTGCATCCGCTGTCGATAATCCAGCTTGAACCCCCGGATGCATAAACCTGCAAGGCAAATTTAGGCTTGGGTCTTAGGTACCCAACTCATGTTGGGTCCTGCAAGGTTAGCACAAATATCTTTAGGGACCCAAATGCAAGATTTATCTCCCTTGCATCTAGCCCCTAATTTCCTAGCAACTACCTTCTTACCCTTTCTACAAATAGCAAAGGGAGTATTGTAAGCATAATAAATGGTAGAAGGTTTGTTTACAACTTTTCTAGGAACATGAGCAAAATTTCTCCTAGACACATGTGCAACATTTCTCCTACTCATATTCCTATCATGCTTATGAGAGGAACTAGAGGCAAACATGGCATGAGAATCATAAACATGTGAATCATTATGAGCATTTCTAGCATGTCTCCTATCATGGTATAAGAAAGCATGGTTCTTTTTAGCACTACTAGCCATAGGGGCCTTCCCTTTCTCCTTGACGAAGATGGGAGCCTTATGGCTTGTTAAGTTCTTGGCCTCTCTCTTGAAGCCAAGACCATCCTTAATTGAGGGGTGTCTACCAACCGTGTAGGCATCCCTTGCAAATTTTATCTTATCGACTTCACTTTTGCTAGTCTTAAGTTGAGCATTAAGACTAGCCAATTCATCACTTAGTTTGGAAATTGAAACTAAGTGTTCACTACAGGCATTAACATCAAAATCCTTACACCTAGTGCAAATTGTAACATTTTCTACACAGGAATTTGATTTACTAGCTACTTCTAGTTTAGCACTCAAATCATTATTTACACCTTGTAAAATAGAAATGGTTTCATGACAAGCAGATAGTTCAGTAGAAAGCATTTCATTTCTTTTAATTTCTAAAGCATATGATTTTTGTGCCTCTACAAATTTATCATGTTCATCATACAATAAATCCTCTTGCTTTTCTAAAAGCCTATCCTTTTCATTCAATGCATCAATCAATTCATTGATTTTATCTATCTTAGATCTATCTAAGCCCTTGAACAAGCATGAATAATCTATGTCATCATCATCACTAGACTCACTATCACTAGAAGAAGCATAAGTGAAGTCTTGAGTACTCACCTTCTTCTCTCTTGCCATAAGGCAAGTGAGACGCTCGTTGGGGAAGAGAGCCGATTTGTTGAAGGCAGTGGCGGCGAGTCCTTCGTTGTCGGAGTCGGAGGAGGAGCAATCCGAGTCCCACTCCTTTCCTAGATGCGCCTCGCCCTTTGCCTTCTTGTATTGCTTCTTCTTCTCTCTTTTGTTCCCCTTTTCCTGGTCACTTTCATTATCGGGACAGTTAGCGATAAAATGACCAAGCTTACCGCATTTGAAGCATGAGCGCTTCCCCTTGGTCTTGGTCTTGCTTGGCTGCCCCTTGCGACCATTTAGCGCCGTCTTGAATCGCTTGATGATGAGAGCCATCTCTTCATCATTGAGTCCGGCCGCCTCAATCTGTGCCACCTTGCTGGGTAGCGCCTCCTTGCTTCGTGTTGCCTTGAGAGCAAGGGGTTGCGGCTCGTTGATCGGACCATTCAAGGCGTCGTCCACATACCTCGCCTCCTTGATCATCATTCGCCCGCTAACGAATTTCCCAAGAACTTCTTCGGGCGACATCTTGGTGTACCTGGGATTTTCACGTATATTGTTCACCAAGTGAGGATCAAGAACGGTAAATGACCTGAGCATTAGGCGGACGACGTCGTGGTCCGTCCATCGTGTGCTTCCATAGCTCCTTATCTTGTTGATAAGGGTCTTAAGCCGGTTGTATGTTTGCGTCGGCTCCTCGCCCCTTATCATTGCGAACCGTCCAAGCTGGCCCTCCACCAACTCCATCTTGGTGAGTAAGGTGACGTCGTTCCCCTCGTGAGAAATCTTGAGGGTGTCCCAGATTTGCTTGGCGTTATCCAAGCCGCTCACCTTATGGTATTCATCCCTGCACAAGGAAGCTAGAAGAACAGTAGTAGCTTGTGCATTCTTATGAATTTGTTCATTAATGAACATGGGACTATCCGAACTATCAAAATGCATTCCACTCTCTACAATCTCCCAAATACTAGGATGGAGAGAGAATAGGTGACTACGCATTTTGTGGCTCCAAAATCCGTAGTCCTCTCCATCAAAGTGTGGGGGCTTGCCGAGTGGAATGGAGAGCAAATGTGAATGTGAACTTTGCGGAATACGAGAGTAGTCAAAAGAAAAGTTCGAATTAACCGATTTCTTCCTCTCGTAGTCGCTGTGGTCGTCCTTTTGGGAAGAAGTAGACTCATCGCTGTCGTAGTAGACGATCTCCTTGATGCGCCTTGTCTTCTTCTTCCTCCCTTCCTTCCGTCTATGGCCCGAGCCGGAGTCGGTAGGCTTGTCGTCCTTCGGCTCATTGACGAAGGTCTCCTTTTCTTTGTCGTTGATCACTATACCCTTCCCCTTAGGATCCATCTCTTAGGGCGGTTAGTCCCTTTGTGAAGAGAACGGTTCTGATACCAATTGAGAGCACCTAGAGGGGGGGGTGAATAGGTGATCCTGTAAAAACTTCAAACTTAAGCCACAAAAACTTGTTAAGCGTTAGCACGATTATTGCCAAGTGGCTAAGGTGAAGTCTTAACAAAACACAATACCACAAGAGATCAAGCACAGAGGTGACACGGTGGTTTATCCCGTGGTTCGGCCAAGCCAATGCTTGCCTACTTCCACGTTGTGGCGTCCCAACGGACGAGGGTTGCAATCAACCCCTCTCAAGCGGTCCAAAGACCCACTTGAATACCACGGTGTTTTGTTGTTCCTTTCACTATCCCGTTTGCAAGGAATCTCCACAAATTGGAGTCTCTTGCCCTTACACGTATATGATCACAAAGAAGCACAGAGTAAGGGAGGGAAGCAACACACACAAATCCACAGCAAAAGCTCACACACACGGCCAAGAATCGAGCTCACAAGACTATCTCAGAGTTCTCACTTAGAACAGAGCTCGAATCACTTAGAAACACAAACGAATGCGCAGAGACTTAGTGTGGATGATCAGGAATGCTCAAAGGTTGCTTGTGTATATCCTCCATGCGCCTAGGGGCTCCTTTTATAGCCCCAAGGCAGCTGGGAGCCGTTGAGAGCAAATCCGGAAGGCCATCCTTGCCTTCTGTCGTCGGGGGCACCGGACAGTCCGGTGCACACCGGACAGTGTCCGGTGCCTGATTTGTTTCCATAACAGGCGCTTCCGACCGTTGCCGACCGTTGGAAGATCTGGAGCCGTTGGCGCACCGGACATGTCCGGTGCACACCGGACAGTCCGGTGCCGTCTTCCGACCGTTGGCTCCGCCACGTGTCCCGCGCAGATTGCGCGGCCGACCGTTGGCCCGGCCGACTGTTGGCTCACCGGACAGTCCGGTGCACACCGGACAGTCTGGTGAATTTTAGCCGTACGCCGCCGGCCAATTTCCCGAGAGCGGCCAGTTCGGGCCGAGTCGGCCTGGCGCACCGGACACTGTTCGGTGCGCACCGGACAGTCCGGTGCTCCAGACCGAGCTGGGTCTTGGCTGCACACAGCCAAGTCATTTTCTCCTCTTCTCTCTTCTTCTTCTTTCTGTTTCTAACACTTAGACAAATATATTAGTACACAAAACCAATGTACTAAGGCTTAGAAACATACCTTTATCTCATGATTTGTACCTTGTTCATCCATGTACATAAATTCACAATTAAGCACATGTGTTGGCACTCAATCACCAAAATACTTAGAAATGGCCCAATGGCACATTTCCCTTTCAAATGGCCATACAGGATGTCCGTAGAGGAGTTAAAGGAACTTAAGAAATAGTTAACGGAGTTGCAAGAGGCTGGGTACATTCGTCCGAGTTCCTCACCTTGGGGAGCGCCGGTTCTGTTTGTACAGAAGAAGGATGGATCACAGCGGATGTGTGTGGATTATAGATCACTTAATGATGTTACTGTGAAGAACAAGTATCTGTTACCCCATATTGAGGATTTATTTGATCAGATGAGAGGTGCAAGGGTATTCTCGAAGATTGATCTCCGATCGGGATACCATCAGATGAGGATTAGACCATCGGATATTCCCAAGACAGCATTCTCGACTCGATATGGATTATATGAGTTCACTGTTATGTCCTTTGGATTAACCAATTCACCAGCTTATTTTATGAATTTGATGAATAAGGTGTTTATGGAGTATTTGGACAGATTCATCGTGGTATTCATCGATGATATTTTTATCTATTCCAAGAGTGATAGTGATCATGAGGAACATCTGAGATTGGTGCTACAGAAGCTACGAGATAATCAACTCTACGCCATGTTTAGCAAGTGTGAGTTTTGGATTGGCGAGGTGCCATTTCTTGGCCATATTATTTCTAATGGAGGAATATCAGTGGATCCTGCTAAGGTTAAGGAGATTATGGAGTGGAGCGTACCCACTACAGTTACACAGGTTCGGAGTTTCTTGGGACTTGCTGGCTATTATCGGAGATGTATTGAAGGATTTTCTAGGATCGCTAAGCCTATGACCTCACTTCTGGAGAAGGGCAGAGAATTTAAGTGGGATGAGAAATGCCAAGATAGCTTTGATCAATTGAAGAAGAGATTGATGTCACCACCAGTGCTGGTTATGCCAGATCTACAGAAGGGATTTGATATTTATTGTGATTCATGTGGCCAAGGCTTGGGATGTGTGCTCATGCAGGAAGTACATGTAATTGCCTATGCTTCTCGTCAGTTATGGAAACATGAATTGAACTACCCCACTCATGACTTAGAATTGGCAGCCGTTGTGCATGCGCTTAAGATTTGGAGACATTATATCATGGGGACCAAGTGTCAAGTATACACGGAACATAAGAGTTTGAATTATATATTCACTCAGAAGGATCTCAACCTTAGGCAACGCCGTTGGTTGGAGCTTATTAAGGATTATGATTTGGAGATTCACTATCACCTAGGCAAGGCAAATTTGGTTGCAGATGCCTTGAGTCGAAAGGAGCATGTTCATTCAGCTGTTGTTGCCCAGCTACCCGATGAGATTGTTGAGGATTTTAGGAGACTTAATCTGGGGATAGTTGCTCATACTGAAGGAGTTACTATTGATGTGGAACCTACTTTGGAGCAAGAAATCCGCAAAGGACAGATTGGTGATGCTAAAATACAAGAGATTAAGGATCTTATTACTGAAGGTCGAGGTCAAGAATTCACGGAAGATGATCAAGGCACCATATGGTTCAAGGACAGGATATGTGTTCCTGATGTTGAAAGCATTTGTGAGACTATTTTAAAGGAGGCCCATGACTCGGATTATTCTATTCATCCTGGTAGTACCAAGATGTATCAGGATTTGAAGTGGAAGTATTGGTGGTATGGATTAAAGAGAGATGTGGCTGCACATGTGGCTATGTGCGATGTATGTCAAAGAGTTAAGGATGAACACCAGAGGCCAGCTGGATTACTACACCCACTAAAGATACCTGAGTGGAAGTGGGAAGAGATTGGTATGGATTTCATTACTGGATTGCCTCGCACCGTGAAGATGCTATATGGGTGATTGTGGATAGATTGACTAAAGTGGCTCACTTCATTCCTGTCAAGACTACTTATAAAGGTTCTCAGCTAGAAGAGTTATATATGGCTCGAATTGTGTGTTTACATAGAGTACCAAAGAAGATCGTGTCTGATCGAGGTTCACAGTTTACCTCAAGATTTTGGAGAAGTTTCCATGAGAATATGAATGCCAAGTTGAACTTTAGTACATCTTATCACCCTCAGACTGATGGATAGACTAAAAGGACTAATCAAGTATTGGAAGATATGTTGAGAGCTTGTGCCCAGCATGGAGGGAGTTGGGATAAAAGTCTACCCTATGCTGAGTTTTCATATAATAATAGCTATCAGGCCAGTCTGAAGATGTCACCTTTTGAAGCTTTATATGGGAGAAAGTGCAGGACTCCTCTATATTGGGATCAGACTGGAGAAAGACAGTTCTTTGGGCCTAAACTGATTCAAGAAGCAGAAGAACAAGTCCATATAATTCGAGAGAATTTGAGGGTAGCTCAAACCAGACAAAAGAGTTATGCTGATAATAGAAGGAGACCACTAGAATTTGAGGAAGGAGATTATGTGTACCTCAAGGTGTCACCACTTCGTGGAATGAGGAGATTCAAAGTTAAGGGCAAATTGTCCCCTCGCTTTATTGGACCTTTCATGATCTTTAGGAGAGTTGGGGAGATGGCATACCAACTCGAGCTACCTGCTAGTCTATCGGATGTGCATAATGTGTTCCACATATCTCAACTGAAGAAGTGTCTCCGTGTCCCTGAGGAACAGTTACCAACGGATGAGCTCAGTGTTCAGGGTGATTTGACTTACACGGAGTATCCTATCAAGATTCTTGACACATTGACTCGAGTTACAAGAAATAAGGTGATAAAGATGTGTAAAGTGCAATGGAGTCACCATGGCGAAGATGAAGCAACATGGGAAAGAGAAGAAGAGCTTCATATAGATTTTCCCCATCTTTTCCCTCGTTCTTCCTAAATCTCAAGGACGAGATTATTTTTAAGGGGGTAGGATTTGTAACACCCAGTTTGTAATAGATAATAAAAGAGGAGAAAAGACATTTCCTATATTTTATGTGTGTGTTGAATCTACTTATCATCACATGTGAACACCTTATTCAAACAACAAATAAATAATAAAAATATATGCCAATAAATTATGCATCATGCTGGATATTATTTTGTGTGTATATGGTGACAATATAAAATAATAATGTGACAAGGAATATAGTAAAAAGAAAGTCCCAAAGTGGAATTTAAAATCTAAAAGAGAATCTAGAAATTTATAAAAGAGAAGCAAACAAATATTAGGTGATATAAAAATATAAATAATATATATAAATATATCTCCAAATTGGAACTTGTCATGGCACAATATAATCTACGGGTAAATTTGTCACAAGTTTGAATTAAACTAGAATTTAAATTTGAATTTGAAAATCTAAAAGGAAAGAGAAAGGAAGATAAAAAGAAAAATAAAAAGGAAAAGGAAACCTACCTAGGCCGGTTTACCTTATTCCGACCCAACTCCCACACAGCCCACGTCTCTGCCGTGCGGGCCCGTTCGGTCAGAATCCATGTTGACATCGCGCGCGCTCCGGCTCCGTGCTATCTCGCTGGCGCGCGGGCCCGCAACGTCAGCGATTGCCTTAATACGCCCAGACTCATCGTGTCTTCGCCATCTGGGCCCTCGTTCGGCTGCTGTGCATCTTCTCCACTCGGCCGAACTTCGTGAAATATGCGTGGTGGAAATCTTGCTTTTCCGGTGACTTGACCCACTCCACGGAGGATAAATAGGAAGACCCTATGGATGCGCATGACTAGGTGCCTCGCGTATGCCGTATTCGGACTGAATCGCCGCCGCGCATGGTGAATTTGGGGCGCCACTGTAACCGTGAGCTCCATCGCCAGCTTAAAACCACGCGCTCCACCACCTAGCCCTAAAAGAGTCGGCTGGCTTCCTCGGCGGTGACTGCCGGTTGAACCCGTGACATTCGCGGCTGGACTCGACGGTGGTGCTCGGCATAATCCCTCGCTGTCACTAGGTGACCGTCGCGGTGCCGCCATCTCCCATGGATTGGTGTCTGCGTAGCTTCATTCTGGTGAGCCTCCATTCTATCATATCTAGGGTCAAGCTAGGGACGAGTAGAGGCCAGCGATTTAGAATTTGGTGAGCTAGCGACAGTATGGGCCATCTCCGGCGAGATCTCCGCCGCGGCTGGGATAGCGCCGCCTCGCGCCAGACCAGAACAAGTTGAGGTGAATCGGGATCGTCGGATTCGGGACAGACGTTCGGGATTAGAGTTAGGCGTACCCCCTTCGCCACATGTAGTTGTGACCGTTAGATCGTGATCTCATGCGTTAGATTAGATCGCGGCACTTTAAACTCGGAGCCATCAGATCTAGATCGGGCGACTCTGAGTGCATATCAGTTCAGTAAGTGAGGAGTTCATCTGGGCCCTTTGTTTCTAATCCAGCGGCTAAGACCCATCCATACCCCTTCGCCATGTCATTTTATATAAGAGTCCCTGGGTTTGTTTGAATTAAAACCTGTCGTCCAGAGCAACAGTGGTCTAAGTCTCGGGATTAGTTGTAGAATAGCCCCTGATTTTCCTAGAAAATGAGGCCCAGTCCATAGCTCTGTAAACTCAGTTATTTAATTTTAGAAATTACTTTTTAACACAAAAATAAGTGCTAGGACTTTAATAAATCATAGAAAATTCATATGAACTCCAAATTACTCCATTCCAATTCCTAAAATTTTGTAATTTTATTCTCTAGCACCTAGAGTCTCTGTTTTGACATGAAAGCAGTAAGAAAATTTATTACTTACTTAATCCTATTTTAAGCACATAAAACCTATGGAAATTCATATCTTAAAATCTATAACTCCAAAATTTATGATTCCTGTTCCTAGGATTTTATTTTAATGTGTAGATTATTACTGTGTATTTTGTTTACATGATTGGTGTGATGTTAATTTTCTCTATATACTGTGCTTGTTTGTATTGTGGCGAGTAGAGGAACCCGTGACTGAGGATCCTGGTGTGCAGCAGATAGAAGTAGCTGAACAGGAGCTTATTGAAGGCAAGTTGTGCCCTTGACCACTTTTATACCCAATAATGTTCTTTAATATCACTTATTCATTCATAGGTTAATTTTGATGGGACCCGATAGGTCACCCTAGATTGTTTATCTCATTACCATGTTTACCCCTGAATCACTTGGGTAGTTTGCTATTGCTTTACATGGTTTTGGGATAATTTTCATTATATCCATGTTCCAATTCTTTGTTATTCTATTTATGTTCATGTCAAGATCATTAATGTTAATTGGAACATAGAGCTTAACTTGAGAAACACGTGCCACCACAAGGGAGGAATGGGACCCCTTGGCTATCTAATTAGGAAACCTAGTGGAAGGCTACCTTACAAAAAAGGGGCAAGGGAAGTAGGGGAGTTGCATGCAAGGAGGTTCTCGGGTTGATTTTTCTGCGATGGCGGTCAGACGGGGGATTCTTGCAAGTGCTCTTCCCATAAACTGTAGCAGGTTTTTGGAAGCTAGTGGAACTTTGTAAAGGCCTTGTAGTGTTGCCCTGCCTCGCCTCCTAGGTAGAGGTGTATGAGAGTTGCGACCCCTTGGCAGATGGGTAACATGACTTGTGGGTAAAGGGTACAACCTCTGTAGTGTGTAAAACTGGTATACTAGCTGAGCTCACGGTCATGAGCAGCTCAGGACTCTCTGATGATTAATTTATAGAACTTAAATTCAATTTGTCATTTGCATTGCATGGGATTATTATTAATTTTGTTCTATTACTTTATTTAAGGTTTGGTATTTACTTACATCTAGTAACTGCTAATAAAATTTTGACCAACCAATTAAAAGCAATGCTCAGCTTTAACCCCTATCATTGATTAGCCTTACACATCACATGAACTCCCACCTTTGGTGAGTTCATGCCCACTGGTTTCCCCACAACTTGTTGAGCTATGATCATGTGTGAGCTCACCCTTGCTGTCTCACACCCCCCCCCCCCCCCCACAGGACAAGAGCAGGTGGTTTAGGAGGAGCCACAAGGCGAGGAGTTTGATCTGATCTAGGTTGCGTTTCCCCAGTTGACTTCTATGCCAAGGACGATCCTTAGTTTGTCTTATATTTATCTTTTATTTTGTAATAAGACTTCCGCTATGTAATAAATACTCTGATGTTATTGTGACATTTATCTCTATACACTCTGTTATTATATATGTTGTCTTCTTGGCGCATGTATGAGATGCACCTGGCTTTGTTCCTTAAAGCTGGGTGTGACACATACATCTTCATAGCTTGGGCTTTCCTGACGAAGCTCTCTCTGCTGTGGCCTTTGTCCTTGCTCGTTGTCTTGTGTGATATGGCGCATCTCTTCGGCAGCTTCATTAATCTTCTTCTGGAGTTTAGCTAGCCAAAGCATTTTCTCCCTTCTTCTCTCCACTTGTTGGTGGATGGCCTCTAGATCTCTAATCTCTTGATCTAGCTCCTCTTCCTGTGGTGTTGGGCTAATGGCCTTCCTTTTCTTGTTTCGGGCTTCTCTGAGAGGGAGCCCTTCTTGGTTGATGTCCAGCGGTGCAAGGGCAGCCCCTGGCGCTATTGCCTTCTTCAGCGGCATGGTGAAGGTGGTTGCTCGAGCTCTTAGTGTCAAAGGTGGTCGTTTAAGTTCACCGGAAGCGGGCACCAATTTTGGTCACCTGTTCTCAAATGCTATGAATCAAGAACAACACAACACAATTGTTAAAGATTAAGGACCTTCGTCCTTCGAAGCATTAACTCCTTTCGAATATAATGATCTTCAGATGAAGGTCATGAAGGATGCACCTTCATCATTTATGAGAATAAGAATCCATAGAGATAATATATGTTATCCATTCATTCATCCATATATTTATTTCATAATATATATACATGAACATTAACAGAATTTATATTACATTGATACCGTTGACTTGTTTGAAGGTGTTGACGCGAGAGCAATTACAATCCAGCGTGAACAGTACGGGGGTACTATTCATCTATTTATAGGCAACCGTAAAGGCCTGTACACTATTACATTTATGCCATCAACAATTACATACAGAGTTTACAAAATGTCACAAGGGTAACATCGCTATTGGTATTTAATAACTTGAGCAACACCTTATCCTTGCATTGCCTCATTCCTATGTCATGACGAAGCCTGCTTGATGAAGTGTGCCTCGTTGTACTTCCTTTTCGTTATGTCGAAGCCACGCTGTTTACCCATTTTACCATGATGAATCTTGTCAGACAAAGCTTTGCTCCGGTCCTCTTATGTTGTATCGAAGCTTTTCTGGTGTTGAAGCTCCTATAATATTAAGTTGTATGCTGAAAGCAAATGGTTAGTCATGTTTTTGAGGACCTTTAGAAGAGGAAGGACCTTCAGAAGAGGAAGGCCCCCAATAGTTCTTTTGAACCCTTATTTGCTCGGTGCCGGATATCTCGCGTTTCGATTGGTAACTTAAGATCTGTGCAATTCAACTTGAATGGATAAGTCATACTCTAGATTAGCTATACACTTTGCATCTGCTTCTTTTTCTTTCTCAAATTTCATAATTTTCTGGTCCACTTCGGAGAATTTGGCCAAGCTACCTTCGCTTGCCTTTAATCTTTCAACCAAAGAAAGCAGAATTTTATCTTTTCAAGTGCCTCATTCCGAAGAGTTATGATCTCTGAGCATAAATTCTCGAAGGTTATCTTCGTGCTCTCATCTTCGCAATCCTTTTGGGCTTTTAAAGCTTTGCTTAAAATAATATCCTACTAATAAGTGAAATGTCTATTAAAATGAGAAAAAAAATATACTAGAAATGATTACCAAAAGATTGAGAGGAAAAGTAAACACAAACCTTCAGACTATTGTATGCTAAGATGTCTGCCAGATGGTCCTTTAGCATTAAGGATAATCCAAGCTCAAGTTTTGGATAACCCATCTTGTCCATCATCTCTCGGCAGACGTCGATTTCCTTGTTGTCAGAAAGACAATGTAGAAAGTTGTTTTCTTCATCTCCTTCGTACACCAAGGACCCTCGAGGATATTTCAATTCCTTGGCGTAATGTTGGGCCTCAGCAATTTTCCTCTGTGTCAGCTGCTTTCCCGAAGCATGATGGATAATAAAATCAAGATCTTCGGTCGATGCTGCTTTGAGTATCGATAGGGTTAATTTCTCTGGCAGACTTTCCTTTACTTGCTCTATTGGCCAAGTTTTTGAAGCTCTAGCCTCAGCATAGGCAGGAGAAGCGCTTGCAGCGATAGCTTCTCCCAATTCTTCAATTTTGTCTTCGGAAACCTGTTGGGGTCCTTCCACTTCCGAAGGTCCTCAAAAACGTGACTAATATGTTTTTCAGTATAACATAGATTGTTACAGGAGGTTTCGACTTTGAGATGAAGGTATGCGTGATATGAAGATACGACTTGAAGGCAGGATGAAATGACGGCGAAGCTGTGGCTGAAAGAGCTTCGACTTAGTAAAATGACGATGGTGAAAGATGGAACCAACTTAAAGGAGAAAAGACTACTTAGTCCATGATAGCTTGCCTTATGGTTAACAGTAAATGTCTAGGACATGAATGTAATTTTGCCCGGGCTGTGTCGCGCGCATATAAATAGATGAACAGTAACACCATACTATTCACGCTGCATGGTAATCGCTCTCGCGTCACTCTCACATTTTCACCTTCTGACAAGTCGAAGGTATCAATGTAATATAAATATGGTGAATATTTACTCATGTTTATAAAATGAGAATGTAAATAATTTGTCTTTATGTCATCATTATTTACATTCTTTTGTGTTTTATGTACCTACATTTGTATTTATTTACTAAGATGATGAAGGTATGCCCTTCATGCCCCTTCGTCTAAGGATCATTATACCCGAAAGGAGATAATGTTTCGAAAGACGAAGGTTTTTTATCATTAACAAATGTGTTGCTTTGTTCTTGATGTATAGCATCTGAGAACAAGGACCAACATTTAATGTTGGGCCTCGGCAATTTTCCTCTATGTTAGCTACTTTCCCGAAGCATGACAGATAATAAAATCAAGATCTTCGGTCGATGCTGCTTCGGGTGTCGATAGGGTTAATTTATCTAGCAGACTTTCCTTTACTTGCTCTATTGGCCTAGTTTTCGAAGCTCTGGCCTCAGCATTGGCAGGAGAAGCGCTTGCAGCGATAGCTTCTCCCAATTCTTCAATTTTGTCTTCGAAAACCCTAGTAGGAGCAGGAGTAGCCATCTTCGAAGGTTTCAGAATAGCGTCTAGAACGCTGACCATTCTCCTCCCTCTCCTAGGAGTCGCCGCTGGAATATTTGTTGTCCTTGGCAACTCTTGCAGTATTGGAGAAATTTGCAGCTTCGGCTGCTGGCCACTTTTCAAACTTTCTGTTTTAACTTCTCCAGTTGAGCGGTGGTAGCTGCAGTTATCGCAAAGGGTATTACCTCCAAAGCTGAGAGGATAGCTTCGGCAGGTTCAGCACCCTCTACCTTTGAACCTTCTACAGCAGGCAGTGCAATAGCTCTCTCCAAAACAAAAGACTTTGGCCGATGAGTTACAATCTCCATTCTCTTGGGTTTCGGCACAATAGAACAGGCAGTTGATGCAATCCTTCTCTTCGCCCCTTGCTTCCGTGCCAGAAAGCAGTAATTAGGGTACAAAAAACTAAAAGTCGCCTAGAGGGGGTGAATAGGCAAAACCTGAAATTTACAAACTTTAAACACGCATTAAGGTCGGGGTTAGCGTTAGAATTAAATCAGAGTATAGAAGATAGTTCTCCTTGCTTAGAGTTGCTCAATCAATGCGGATAACGTTTGGGGCAAACTCAAATCAATATGAGCAAGGGAACTTTTAGAGAGAGGAAAGAGGGGAAACAAATCAAGTGAAGATCAACAAGTGAACAGGGTGATTTGTTTACCGAAGTTTGCTTCCAAAGAACCTAGTCCCCGTTGAGGAGGCCATAAAGGCCGGGTCTATTACAACCCTTTCCCTCTCTCAATCGGTCACACAGACCGGTCGAGGCTTCTCCTTAAGCACTTTGGGTCACTAAGACCCCACAAGGATCACCACACACTTAGGTGTCTCTTGCTAGCTTTACAAAGCACTTTGAAGAATAAGAATAGGAAGGAGAAAGCAATCCAAGCAATAAAAGAACACAATACACCCTCTCTCAAGTCACTAATTAATTGAGTTGATTTGGAGGCTTGGAGAGGATTTGATCTATTGATTGTGCCTTGGAGTGTAGTCTTTTGCTCTTGTATTGAATGTTGAGTTCAGAAAACTTGATGACTTGAATGGAGGTGGTTGGGGGTGCCCCAACCACTATTCTAGTTGTTGCTGTCGATGGCGCACCGGATAGTCCGGTGGTGCACCGGACATGGCACTTGTTGGGGACTTGTTCTCAAATGCTAGGAATCAAGAACAAGGCAACACAAAGATGTTAAATATTAAATACCCTTCGTCCGCTGAAGCGTTAACTCCTCAAGGGTTTAATGAACTACGGACGAAGGTCACAAACATAACATTACGAAGGTAACAAAAATAATATAAAACGATGTGAAATGTAGAATATTAAAGATAAATATGTTGGAGATAAATGGCTCCATTCACATATTTATTATCTGAATCTAAAATGTTTGAGTACAATGTTTAAGGTATGCTTATACCTTCGCCTTGACAAGCAATAATTCCTGAGTGATGCTCTTGCAATTACAGGAATGCGTGAACAGTAAAGGAATACTGTTCACTATTTATAGGCACAGGATACAGCCTGTGAGGAATTACAATCATGCCCTTCATAAAAGTTTACAACAATGACTCAGACCCCTGCAGGCTAAAAGGTCATTCTATCTTTAAGTCGGTTCAACCCTTCATCTTCGGATATGTTATAATCCCGAAGCTTCATGAATGATACCTTCGTCGTCACGTACGAGCAGCTTCAGCCACAGCTGTTCCTTTCTGCAGGACCTTCGGCGACGAAGCATGTTCCCAACAGTAGCCCCTTCGCGGTGCTAGATCGTTTTTCGTAACGAGCTTGATCCGTGAAAAAATCTCGTAGGCTTCAGGAAGCTGAAGGTCCAAAAAACACCTTCCCTGAGCTCGTTGTCGAGAAACGATACAGTTTCCGAGCGTGTAGCGATTCCACCATGCGGGTTCACTATTCTGGTTTTTGCAGTCCACCATTCAGCGGGTGCGAGCAACCATTCGCTTGGTGTAAAAATCCTGACGATTCACCTTCTTTCCTGCAACACTATATAAACAGACAGGTAGGTGTGAAGTTACCACAGCATTCATTGCTATTGCACTGTTTTGCTGCCAAAATTTTTAACCATAGCCGAAGCTTGACTTTCACATTCGAACGAAGCTCTAGTTTAGCGTCTGCTTCGTCAGAAGAAGGGCTTCGGGAAAAAGGTTATTAATTTCCGAGCAATTTTCAAGATATTCAAAATCAAATGGCCAGAGTGCGCTCCACTGCGAGGGCTGAGCGCGAAGGAGATGAAGCCGAAGCTGCGGAGGCTGTCCCTATTTCGGAAGCAATGAGGCAAAGTGGGTTGGTGACATCGAAGAACACTCCTGCTGCCGAAGCAGAACAAGCAGATATTGAAGAAACTGATTCTGAAGATGATCACAATATCGCAATACCAAGCAAGCCTAGCCACCTGGACTTCGGAAAGTCAACCATCTCCAAGGCTGATTTCCCAAAGATGGTAAAATCGGGCTACTTTAGCGAAGATGAGAAGAAGGTGGTTCGCTTCGGTGGAGAAGAAACTACCCCGAAGCCACAGAAAGATGAAATAGTGATTTTCAAGAGCTTCCTCAAAGCCGGTTTGAGATTTCCTTTGAATAGGATGATTGCCGATGTGCTGAAGAAGTTTGGTATCTATTTTCATCAACTAACTCCTAATGCTATTGTCAGACTTAGTGTTTATATTTGGGCTCTCCGAAGCCAGGGGGTGGAGCCATTTGCCGAAGGTTTCTGCCGGGTACACGAGCTACATTATCAAACTAAGGCCAGAAAAGATGGGTTACATGAAAATTTTGGTTGTTATAATTTTGCCTATCGGAAGACTACAAAATTTCCTGTGATCAGCTACCGAAGCAAGTGGCCGGCAGGCTGGAAATCGGAATGGTTCTACGTCAAAGTTGACGATGACATGGAGAAGCTAGTACAGAGCCCGCTTGAACTGACCTTCAGAGAGACCAGACCCCACTGCAATATGACACCAGAAGGTCCAACTCAAATCGCGTTGGCTGAATTCAGGACTATTGCTGAGCACATTGGCACTAGAGATCTTGTGCAGGAATTTCTGTCGTTCAAAATATTTCCAACTATGAAGGAATGGGCTATGCCGAAGCTCGAAAAAGAGAAGAAAGAAGGGGAACTTGTCTGCCTGCCCTACCACTACAAGTTCAAGAAATATTTTAAAGAACCCTGCCAAAAATGGCTCGAAACAATCGAAGTGATGAGTACTGAAATTCTTGGGAATTATTCTAAAAAAGAAGAACAATTAATGACAGCAACCTTCGGCACCCGGCCAAAACGAAGGCTAAACAGAGTGCTTGATGCTATAGGCTTTGAATACCCTGACTACGAGCGGCTAGACAAGGGTGCCGAAGGGCAGAAAAGAAAACGAGTGGCTAGCACTTTAACTAAAGACGACGAAGATCAACCAGAAAAGAAAAAAGAAAAGCTTGAACCGAAAGTTGTTGCTACAAGAAAGAGAAAAGCCGCATCTCCGAAGCCTGCATTTCCAGAACCAGAGAGATTGGTCCGAGATGAAGAAGTGTCTCTGACACCATCTGCTGCCGAGGTAGAAGAAATTTTGAAGGTAATGACTGAATCTTTGCCTGTCAAGCTAAGTCCGCTGGCACCGGAACTGACAAAGTTTTTTCAGAAGGACAAAAAAACTTCGGCAGCAGAAAGTCCTGCGAAGCCGAAAAAGCGGAGAATCATTCAAGTGACAGATGTGATCCATCAGACGCCGCCACCGACGACGGTGTCAAAAATTGCCTTTGCCGAGACTGCCGAAGCCGAAGGCGCCGCAGCCGAAGCTATCGGAGTGAAAACCACTGAAGCTGAAACCGGCGAAGCCGAAGCTACCGGGACCGAAGCCGGGACCACCGAAGAGTCGAACCTGGAAACCACACTTGAGGTTATTGACAATATACTCCTGAAAATGGCTGAAGAAGAAGCTGTTATGGCTGCGGTGAACACGGCAACTGAAGAGGGGAAAGAGCAAATTGGTGAAATTTCGGAGGAAGGAGATTTTAACTTTCAAGATTTGCTTGGACAAGAGCTAACAAACGCCGAAAAAGAAGAATTGAAAAAACATGCCATATCTTGCGGATATAAATCAGGAGCTATGCTATTTGGTGGGGTCAACGAAGGGAAGCTAAGATGCCTTCGGAACCGTACCGAGGCCAAAATTGTTAGAACCCTCAAAAGCATTGGCTTGCCGAAGATAGAAGCAGACCTCTGCAGATACCAGCGACATCATGTCGCTGGCAGCCTGCTTTACGCAAATTTTAAGGTAAAAATATTATTAGTATTTTATTATTGTTATTTTTTATGTCTTCCTCTAACGAAAGTTGTTTTGGCAGAGTATATTTTTAAGTAAAGTGCTGAAAATGCAACAAGATCTTGAAGAGGAGAAGAACAAGGCTATCATCAAAGATTTAGAAGAAAAAGTTGAAAACTACGAAGCTGTTCTGAAGAAGAAAGACTTCGCCATTCAAGATCTTGAAATTATGGCTAAAGAACACGAAGGTGCTTTAGAAAAGAAAGACTTTATTATTCTGTCTATGGAAGGCTCCTTGGCCGAGGTCCAATCCGAGAATGACAGTTTAAAGAATGAACTACTCAAAAAGTCAGAAAAATATGAGCAAGAAAAAGAGAAGCTTGAAGCAAGTCTCAAGACTGCGCTCGAGAAAAATTCAAATTTGCAAGAATCATTGAAAGATCTCCAAGAGAAATGTCTAAATTTCGGCAGCCGATGCGTGCAGCGGCTGAAGGACGTATTTCACTCTATCGGAGCCAGCTCTGAAAAGTTTTCACCTTCAGTCGAAAACCTGCCCAGCACCTTGGAACATATTGAAGGCGAGATTGATGCTCTTGACGAAGTTATTGGGGGGCATGCCGATTTCTGCGCTCTGGTAGCTTCTCGAGGCACAACTGCCGCTTTTCTGAAGGCCGGCTGCACTCATGGGAAAATCGTGAATAGACCAAACTTTAGCTTGTCAGCAGCAGACTTGATTGATATCCCGAGCCTGGCCTGAAGCATCGGGAATAGATTTATGACCCAGATTTGGGTAAATGGCGGGCGAAGGATGGCTGGTGACGAAGCTCGAAGTCACCTTAAGCAGGTAAGAAACTTATATTTGTTACTTTTACCTTCTCCTTGAAATTTGCACGTTTCATATTCTGCTCCTTAATATGTGCAGGACGACGAAGCTGAAGTATGACGAGGCTGAAGCTTGATAGTTGCTAGAATAGACTTTCCTACAAAAAATTCTGAAGGGATCCTTGTAATATCATTATGGAAAAACTTATGTAAATTTGTACATACCTTGTAATATATTCTGTCTCCTTTATCCGTGTGCAATCTGCTTTGCTGTGGACGAAACTTCTCCTTTTGAGCCGAAGGCGAAAAACACCTTCCCTTCTTTTCGTACACAACGAAGCATGAAAACTTCCTCTTTCTACGAAGTCTTTCCTCATTGCCAAAGCATCTGACTTTTTGTGTGGTATGATGATGATTCTATATGTCTAAATGAATGTTTATGAATGCAAATGACATGATGTAATGCATTGTGCAGATGAATATCGGGAAACATATATTCAAAAATCATAATCATAGACCTTCATCCCCTTGGGAATGATTCAAATCTTTCTGCCGTTTACTTTTTGGCCTCACCGTTTATTTTTCGGTGTATCAGCGTTGACTTTTCGCTGTAAGCCTCCCTTAGGAGCTTCTTCGCCTTTTACTTTCAGCGGAATCAGTGTTGACTTTTCGCTGTAAGCATCCCTTAGGAGCTTCTTTGCCTTCTACTTTCGGCGGAATCAGCGTTGACTTTTCGCTGTAGGCTCTGCATTCCCTTAGGAACGACTTTTGAGCTTCTCCCTGTTTTCTTTTCTTTTTCCTTTGCATTTACATTTACATTTTTGGGGGATATCATTCTTATAGAATTGAAATAAAAGAAATTACATGTTGTGGCCCCATTAAAAACCTTTCTCCCCCTTTGGAAAGGAAAAGGGTGCCACAAAAAAGAATAGAAAAAATTACATCAATCTAAACATAATATCGCCGAAGCTCATCCGCATTCCACGATCTAGGGATGTCATTGCCGTCCATATCCTTTAATCTGTAGGAACCAGGTCTTGACGAAGATACTACCAAAAAAGGGCCTTCCCACTTCAGCTGTAGTTTGCCTACTGTGTCTGGGTTGGCCACTCTTCGAAGCACCAAATGTCCTGGCTTAATGTTCTTCAATCGAACCTTTCTATCACGCCATTTTATTGTTTCGGCTTGGTATTTATTGATGTTGTCCATAGCCTGAAGCCTGATCCCCTCTATAGCATCTTTTTTCCACAGAGCAGTCAGCTTCATCTTCGCCTTTTGCCGAAGCTGTTGTTCTTATTGATCCTGCTTTGGCTTCTTCCGGGGTTATTGCTTCGTCTCCAAACAATAGTTTGAATGGCGTAAAGCCTGTTGATCTTGACGCTGTTGTGTTATGGCTCCAGACCACTTTGATTAATTCTTCTAGCCACTTTCCCCTGGGCTGATTGAAGATTGACTTCATTATTCCTGTCATTATGATCCCATTACCTCTTTCGACTAGTCCATTTGATTCTGGATGTCGAACTGACGCAAAATGGATCTTCGTGCCAATTTGGTCACAAAACTCTTTAAAAGCTTCGGAGTCAAACTGCGTTCCATTGTCCACAGTAATGGCCTTCGGCACTCTGAAGCGACAAACAATATTTTGCCAGAAAAACTTTTGGACAGTGACCGAAGTTATTGTGGCTAAAGGCTTTGCCTCAATCCATTTAGAAAAATATTCCACTGCCACTACAACATATCTTAAATTTCCTTGTGTTGGTGGTAGCGGACCTAACAAATCAAGGCCCCACCTTTGCAACGGCCAAGTGGGTTGTATTAACTGAGTTAGAGACGAAGGTTGTTTTCGATCTCTTGCACATTTCTGACAACCTTCGCACTTTTGCACTAGTTCCGCTGCATCCGAAGCTGCTTTTGGCCAATAAAATCCTTGGCGAAAAACTTTTCCCAACAAAGGCCTCCAATATGAGATCCACATAGGCCTGCATGTATTTCCTTCATCAATTCTATGCCTTTGGCTCTGGATAAACACTTGAGCAACGGGGAACAGACCCCGCACTTGTATAATTCCCCTTTTATAATGACATATGGTCGAGCTCTTGCTTCTATCCTCCTGTTATAAGCTTCGTCATTTGAAAGAAAATTACCCTGAAGGAAAGAGATGATTTCAGTTCTCCAATCTTCACTATAGACAGGGAATATGTTGAGGACCGCTCTTTCAAGAAGCTCGACCGAAGGTGCTTTTATTGTTTCGAAAAATACTTCCGAAGGTAAAGGCAGCCCCTGTGCTGCTGACTTGGCTAATAGATCAGCATATTCATTTTCTCCACGAGGAATGTTTTTAACAGAAAATCCTTCAAAGGAAGCCTCAATCCTTCGGACTGTATCTAAATATTTTTCAAGCTTCAAATCTCTTGCCTTATAGCTTTTGTCAATATGACCAGAAATAACTTGGGAATCAGTTTTAAGAATGGCCCTTTTGATTCCCATTGCCTTTAACTTTCGAAGACCCAAGAGGAGAGCTTCGTACTCAGCAATATTATTCGTGCAACTGAAATCAAGTCTTGCGCATAACAAGTTTTAACTTTGGAAGGTGAAACCAACACAGCAGCTGCTCCTGCTCTGAAGGTTCCCCAAGACCCATCGCAAAACACTGTCCATGCTTCGGCATCCTTATTCGTTTCTTCCTCCTGAGCCCCTGGCGTCCAGTCAGCAATGAAGTCTGCCAATGCTTGGGACTGAATCGAAGATCTATGCACATAATCAATACAAAATTCATTGAGCTCTGCGGCCCTGTTGGGGGCCTTCGTCCTCCGAAGGTCCTCAAAAACATGATTTGACAATGTTTTCCAAGTGGATTATGTGAACAGGTATCTTCGGACTCAGAATTATGAACATAAAGCACGGTCAGGACGAAGCCTAAACCAGACGAAGGTCGAGCTGATTACCAACTACGAAGGATGGTGCACAGCCGAAGCTGTGCGCAGGGAAGCTTCGTCGCGATAGTAGAAAGGGGAACCGACTTAAAGATGAAAAGACTACGTGGGCCTTGACAGATTTCCATAAGCCATTAACAAATGTAATGGACATGGATGTAATTTTACGTGGGCTGCGTCCCGCGTCTATAAATAGATGAACAGTACTCCCGTACTGTTCACGCGGACTTGGCATTGGCATTTGCGTCACGCTTGTACTTTTTACCTTCTCTCAAGACCGAAGGTACATTTGTAATTTGTAATCATTTCTATTTCTCTGTGTTAATAAAATAGAAATGATTCTATGATTTACATTTCATGTTTTGTATGAATCCTTCGTTATTACTTGTTATATTTACGAAGGTATGTCTCTTGTGACCTTCGTCCGGAACTCATTATTCCCGAAGGGGAATAATGTTTGGTAGGACGAAGGGCCTTAACATTTAACACTTTTTATGTTGCCTTGTTCTTAATCCGAAGCATTTGAGAACAAGTCCCCAACATTGGCGCCCACCTCCGGTGAACTCACTTCCACTTCGAGTTTTTTGAACACCTTCGGAAGCTGTAGATCTTCGCTATGGCACCGAAGAAAGCTTCAGCGGCTGGGGCTTCAGCACTGCAACCGCTGGACCACAACCAGGACACCGTCTCTCTTCGGGAGGCTCGAAGCCAGAAGAGAAAGGCCGTCAGCCCGACACTTCAGGAGGAAGAGCTAGACCAAGAAATCAGGGATATGGAGATTCTACATCAACAGGTGCAAAGGAATAAGGAGAAGATGGCCCGGCTAGCTGAGTTGCAACGGCAGATAGACGAAGCCTCTGAGGAAGTCCGCCATCTTACCCATGATGAGCAAAACAGAAGGCCTCAGCAGAAAGACCTTCATCAGGAGGGCTTCGTCAACGAAGATGACTGGTATGACAATTTCCATCAGGGAAATTTTGTTTTCGATGATGCTTCTCCTTTGTCCGCTGAGCTGCAGGCTACACCTTGGCCTTCATCCTATAAGCCACCCCAGCTTCCCATGTTCGACGGTCACTCAGACCCGAAGCAGTTCTTGATGAGCTACGAAGCAACAGTGTCTTCGTATGGGGGCAATGCTGCAGTCATGGCGAAGTCTTTCGTCATGGCCGTCAGGAATGTTGCTCAGACCTGGTACTCCTCTCTTCGACCAGGAACGATCACCTCATGGCAGAAGCTGAAGGATATGTTGTTAACCAGCTTTCAAGGATTTCAGACAAAGCCGGTCACTGCTCAAGCCTTATTCCAGTGTACTCAGGACCATGAAGAATACCTTCAGGCGTATGTCAGAAGGTTCTTGCGTTTGAGGGCGCAGGCTCCAACGGTGCCCAATGAAATTGTTATCGAAGCCATGATCAAGGGGCTTCGTCCTGGGCCTGCAGCTCAATACTTTGCTAGAAAGCTGCCTCAGACCCTGGAGAAACTGCTCCAAAAGATGGATGAGTACATTCGTGCTGACAATGACTTTCGCCAAAGAAGGGAGGAGGCCTTCAGATTTTCTGAAATGACCAGGGGCTTCGGAGGAAGATACTACCCGAGGCATGTCCGGTCCATCCACAGCTCCACTCAGAATGATGATAAGGGGAGTCAGCAGAGCAGACCGCAGTGCTCCTCACAGGCTTCGGGGCAACAACAAGCTTCCTTCCGGCCACCAGCTCCGAGAGGCAGAGGCGCCAGGGGCTTCGGCGGAAGATTCGGAGACCAACCAAGGAAATTGTTTTGCTTGTTCTGTGGAGAAAACAAGGGCCATACCACCAGGACGTGCTATATTACAATCCAGAAGCAAAAGGAGATAGCCGAAGCTGCATCTCAACAAGTTCAGCCGAAGCAGGTCATGCATACTGCTTCGTATCATCCGCCTTACATCCCACAATACATAGACAACCACCCTGCAGCTTCTGTAGCTTCGGCAAGTCAACCTCAAGCTTCCTGGCAACAGCCCCCGCCTCCACCTCCATTGCAACAGGGTCAACAGCCAGAAGGGAGTCAATATGCTCCACATCAAAGGGACTTCAGAGAACAATCCGAAGCTCGCACAGTCAACAGCACTGTGCCAGAGTCGAAGCACATTTATTGACACATATCCTACCTTTGATAGCAGTCTTTTCCATTCAGTTCTATTCTCTGTAGCAAAAAACATTGATAGTTTCCATGTAATAATTTCGCTGTTTCCCACGAGGAAAATCTATTTTCTCCACAGGCTTAAGTTGATGAAGTTTTTGTGTTAACAAGGAGGACCTTCGAAGTATTAAAAATCCTTCGGATTAACAGAAAGTCGTTCTAAGGAACGCAGAGTAAGTTCATGAAGTCACAAAAAGCCGTTCCAAAGGGAGCGCAGTGTAAGTTTTCTGCTCAAAAGTCGTTCCTAAAGGAATGCAGAGCATACAGCGAAAAGTCAACGCTGATACCGCCTAAGTAAAAGGCGAAGAAGCTCCAAAGACGTTCCTAAGGGAATGCAGAGCTTATACCGTCTAAGTAAAAGGCGAAGAAGCTCCAAAGACGTTCCTAAGGGAATGCAGAGCTTACGAATATATTTTGTGTGTATCTTCGGAACAAATGTCATTTGCATAACATAACATCATTACATCATTTTGCATAACATAAGCATCATACATCATGTTGCATTTGGCAAACGAAGGGGACACAGTATCAACCTTCGAAAGGACGCTTTGAGAAAGTGAAAATTGTATAAAGTCACGAGGGAATACAATGATAATCTTCGGAATACAACTTCGGAGAATATTTTTACGAAGCATGGATGAGCATCATCAGAGGATAATCTTCAGAATACAACTTCGGAGAATGTTTTTATGAAGCATGGATGAGCATCATCAGAGTAATATCAAAATTATATAGCTTCGGAGAATGTTTTCACGAAGCATGGACGCGATTTATCAGAACAGTTTTAACGGAGAATGTTTTCTTCACGAAGCATGAAAAGAAGGGAAGGTGTTTTTTCGCCGAAGGCTCAAAAATGGTATGTATATAGAATTTCATGCATCGTAAAGAATTGAATAATGAAAAGAGACTTGTATTTTACATTCAAATGTACACAATATTACAGAGATCACGTTTCCAATGTTTTTTCTAATAACATTTAGTCTTCTCTTAGTACTGCTTCGGCGGCCTCATTTAGAAGTTGATCAACAACCTTATCCATGATAGCTTCGGCCATTTGTTTAATCTCGTCATCTCCTTTTGTGTGGGGATCGGCAGTCGATTCAGCAGCTTCTGAGGGAAGAGAACATTTCTTCATTACTATTACAAATTGCGAGCAAAGTTTGAAATAAAAATTACAACACGATAAGAACGACTAATTAATACCTAATTGCCTTGCGGGCTCTGTACTTCTTTCGGCAGCTTCTGCCACTTTCCTGGCATCATGGATGCCTTTTTCGCTCCTTTGGATGATTTCTTGCGCCATTCCTCGGCCGCCGTCGTTCCAGATATCAGTAAAAAATTTGCCACCAACCACGCTTGCTTCGGCCGAGGGGTCCTTGATGTCTTCGGAAGATAAGGCAGCTTCGGACTGAGCTAAAAATTTTACATGCCCGCAACCTTTCTTCTCTAAGACAGAAGCAATTCCTCTGGCGCCCGAAAAAGCGCAGATGTCGCCGCGACTGCTCGGGATCTCCTCGAAGGCCTCTGCTTCGTGACTAATCCATTCCAGTGGACCTTCGGGATTGCCTCGAGAGAAATTCTCTTCGCTGGAGAAGGCGCCCACGCTGGCGAAGCTGGTTTTAATTTTATTCACGCATTCTACAGATTTAACATAACAGTTCCTCTGAGAAGCACGAAGCTCTTTAACACTTAACTCCAATTTATTGACCATATGATCACTGAGTTCTCGTTTTGTTTCCTCCAGCACACGTTCCTCTTTAGCCCTAGCCAGCTGTTTCTGAAGATCTTTAATTTCACGCTTTTGGGCTTCGGCCTGGGCTTTTGAAGCAGCTTCGTCCTTCTTTACTTTATCTACCAGTGTAAGCAGAATTTTATCCTTTTCCAGAGCTTCGTTCCTCAGTTTGATAACTTCGGAGCGTAAATTGTTAAACGCAATATCATAGCTTTCATCTTCGGCGCTTTTTTGGGCTCTTAACGCGTTGCTCAGAATCAGGCCCTGTATAAAAAAGAATCCATATAAGAATAAAGGAATGAATTACGCATTAAAAAGTTTTTTCAAACGCTTAGTTTCCATACCTTTAGGCTATTATATGCAAGACTGTCTGCAAGATCCTCTTTCGTCATGGCGCATAATCCAGCTTCGAGCTTCGGGAATCCCATGCTTCTAGCCATTTCCCGGCACACGGATAATTCTTTATTGTCTGGGAGGCAATACAGGAAATCATCTTCGTTTGTCCCATTAAATATCACTGCCCCCTTCGGATATTTTAGCTCTTTCGCATAATGGTTGGCTTCATAAGTTTCTTCTGCAGATAGTTTTTTCCCCGAAGCGTGTCGTATAATGTAATCGCATATGCTGGCAGGAGCTTCGGGGATGGCAGTGTCAATTTCTTCAACTAAAACTGGTTCTGATATTTTTATTGCTTCGGCTTCCAAAGGTTGCTCCTTGTAGGGCTCTGAAGGCCCAGCTTCAGCTTCAGCTTGTTGCGTCGAAGCTTCAGTAGAAGCTTCAGCAACTTCAACACTCTTTTTTGGAGTTGTGCTTGAAGACTTAATTGTCTCCAAGACATCTAGTACGTTTACCATTCTTTTCCTTTTTGGGGTCACCGATGGCCCCTTTTGGTTTTTTATTGCTTCGACATTTACCGAAGGACTTAAGATTTCAGACATTTTTGGCTCGTCAACTTTCGGTTTCTCTGATTTTTCCGCAGAAGGCGCTTCAATCTTTTCTTCCATCTTCAGCACTGAAGCTGGTTCGGTAGCTTCAGAGGCCAAAGAGACTTCACCAATAAATTCTGGCATTGTGGCCGGCTCAATAAAACGCACTGGGTGGGTGAGCACCTTCATCTTTTTCCTTTCAGGCGCTGGCCCACTAGTAGCGCTCGTGGTAGCTTTTGTTGCAGGAGAAGTATTTTTCCTTTTGCGACCCAACACCGGATAGTGATAGTCAGGGTACATAAACCCGACTGCGTCAAACACACGGTTGAGCCTTTTCTTCTTTCGGCCTCCGAAGGCTGCTGATAGCGCAGTATTTTCGGCCTTCGAATATGCCCCAAGTAGTTCATCACTTAAAGTTTCAATGCTCTTCAGCCAGTCATCATCAGGTTCAACAAATTTATCTGCATATTTGAATGTGTATTTCAGTCTGACCAGTCCGCCTTCGTCGGACTCTCCAATGGTCTCCTTCGGCATTTCCCACTTTTCTGCAAGTGGCCATACCCTGAAGGCAATGTGCTCTTGGACCAAGTCCCTTGTCCCAATGAAAGAGCAGACTATGCCGAAGGCTCTTTGGCATTCCTCGGCTGCTTCGTCCATTTCAACCTTCGGCCTTCGAAGTCCGAAGCGTTGCCAGATGGGGCGCATAATGATACTCTTGACATTTTCTTGCACTGTTAAGTCATTTTTTACATAGAACCATTCAGTCATCCAGGCTCCGGGCCATCTCTTCCGAAAAGTTGGTACAGGGCGGCTTGACCCGGAGCGGGCACCGAAGCTGTAACACCCAAAATTATTGTGATATTGTTCTTTTCCTCACGGCTTCGTCTCATATAACAGTTCATGAATATTGCAAAAACTTTTAGCATTTGGTTCTAAACCTTGGCTTCTTGCAGCCCAGACAAATATCCCCATTCTTATGATAGCTTCGGGGGTAAGTTGATGAAGGTAGACTTGAAATGTTTTCAGTACCTCAACAACAAAGTTGCTCAGGGGAAATCGAAGCCCAGCCTTGAGAAAGCTTCGGAAGATTACAACTTCATCTTCTTCGAGGGTGGGAGAAGTCTTTTCTCCAGCGTCAGCCCTCACAATAGATATATCTCGAAAATACCGCCCCCTCATATTATCAATATGACTCTGCTTGATGTTGGTTTTCCCGAAAACCGTGTGACTTGGCCGCCATGGTCGATCTTCGGCATCTTCCCCACCACTTTCTACATCATAGCTGTCGCTGTCACCAGTATCTTCGGACAAACCTTCGAGAATCTCCTTGGTGATTTTCTCTGTATTGGTCTCCGCCATCGCAATCAGGAACCCCAGATTCTTCTCTTCCTCGAGACTCAGCTTCGTATCCGCAGGGATCTTCTTGCCTTCAGACATCTTCGGAAATGCTAAAAAACTGTTTTCAGGGCCGAAGCTTCGAAATCAAAAAGGTCACCAATCTTAATGCACAAGAGCTAAAAATTTAGTGGACCGAAGCAGATGGCAAGTGTGCGTACCAAATGAGTTGGCAGTGTGATCTTATTTATACACCCAGGGCGTTGAAAATTGAAAGACCCCACTTGTCAGTGAATGTTGCTATTCTAGCAAAGGGAAGGTGTTTTTTCGGACCTTCGGCTCAAGGCCTTCGTCCATATCGCAATCTGAATTTATTATTATTAAATTAATATTGCGAGGGGCTACTGTTGGGGGCCTTCGTCCTCCGAAGGTCCTCAAAAACATGATTTGACAATGTTTTCCAAGTGGATTATGTGAACAGGTATCTTCGGACTCAGAATTATGAACATAAAGCACGGTCAGGACGAAGCCTAAACCAGACGAAGGACGAGCTGATTACCAACTACGAAGGATGGTGCACAGCCGAAGCTGTGCGCAGGGAAGCTTCGTCGCGATAGTAGAAAGGGGAACCGACTTAAAGATGAAAAGACTACGTGGGCCTTGACAGATTTCCATAGGCCATTAACAAATGTAATGGACATGGATGTAATTTTACGTGGGCTGCGTCCCGCGTCTATAAATAGATGAACAGTACTCCCGTACTGTTCACGCGGACTTGGCATTGGCATTTGCGTCACGCTTGTACTTTTTACCTTCTCTCAAGACCGAAGGTACATTTGTAATTTGTAATCATTTCTATTTCTCTGTGTTAATAAAATAGAAATGATTCTATGATTTACATTTCATGTTTTGTATGAATCCTTCGTTATTACTTGTTATATTTACGAAGGTATGTCTCTTGTGACCTTCGTCCGGAACTCATTATTCCCGAAGGGGAATAATGTTTGGTAGGACGAAGGGCCTTAACATTTAACACTTTTTATGTTGCCTTGTTCTTAATCCGAAGCATTTGAGAACAAGTCCCCAACAGGCCCATTTTCCGATCCTTCCAGTAGCTTCTCGGTTTCTCATAATATCCTTCAACGGTTGTGAAGAAGGAACAATTATATTATAAGCTTGAAAATAATGTCGAAGCTTCCTGGAGGCCATCAAAACAGCATACAGTACCTTCTCCAATTCTGTATAATTTTTCTTTGATAAACTAAGAACTTCGGATACAAAGTATATTGGGGCCTGCTTTTTGACTTGGCCTTCCAGCTTCTCCTGAACAAGTGCTGCACTTACCGCTGAGTGCGAAGCTGCCACATATAATAACAAAGGAGCCCCTGGCGTTGGTGGAGTTAGTGTTGTTAGATCTATTAAATATTACTTCAGCTCTTTGAAGGCTTTTTGCTGGACTGGTCCCCATTGAAAAACTTTGGCTGACTTCAGCACTTCGAAAAATGGCAAATTTCTCTCTACTGATCTAGATATGAATCTGTTGAGAGATGCCAGTCTTGCTGTCAATCTTTGAGCCCCCTTCTTTGTACTTGGTGGTTCCATTCGAAGGATAGCTTCGATTTTGCTTGGATTAGCCTCAATTCCTTTTGTTGAAACTAGACAACCAAGAAATTTCCCCTTCTTCACTCCGAAGACACATTTTTCTGGATTCAGCTTTAAACCAGCCTGTCTAAAATTAGCGAAGGTCTCCTGCAGATCAGCAATGTGATTATCTTGCTTCGTGCTTTTCACAATGATATCATCAACATAAGTTAGCACATTCCTGCCTATCTAAGAATGGAGAACCTTCGCTGTCATTCTGCTGAAGCTTCCTCCAGCATTTTTAAGCCCTTCAGGCATCCGAAGGTAACAATATGTTCCACTAGGGGTTATGAAGCTAGTCTTCGGCTCATCCTCCTTCTTCATCCAGATCTGATGATAGCCTGAATAACAATCCAACAGACTCATGAGCTCTGATGAAGCTGCTGCATCAACTAAGGAAACTATCCTCGGCAATGGAAACTCATCCTTCGGACAAGCCTTATTTAGATCAGTAAAGTCGATACACATCCTCCATTTACCATTGGCCTTCTTTACCATAACAGTGTTAGCCAGCCATTCTGGGTACTTTACCTCTCTGATAACTCCGGCACTGAGGAGTCTTTTCACTTCATTCCGAGCACCTTCAGCCTTATCATCAGACATCTTCCGAAGCCTCTGCTTCCTGGGTCTGAATGATGGATCAACATTAAGGGAGTGTTCAATAACATCCCTGTTAACTCTGCAAAGATCATTAGCTGACCAAGCAAAGACATCTTTATTATTGAACAAAAACCTTATCAAGGTTTTCTCCTGTTCTTCGGACAATTGAGATCCCAGTAGTACCTTCTGCTCTGCTACAACCTCACATAAGAGCATGGGCTTCGGCTGATCAGCCGAAGCAGCTTTTTCCCTTCTGAACTTGTACTGCTCACAAGCTTCAGCTCCATCTATGTTATGGATTGCTTTTGAATCTGTCCAATTTCCTTCGGCCCTTCTGGCAGCTTCCTGACTTCCATGAATAGCAATGGGCCCTTGGTCCGAAGGTATCTTCATGCAAAGGTAAGCTGGATGAAGAATTGCTTCGAAGGCATTGAGAGTACCACGACCAATGATAGCATTGTAAGGATACTCCATGTCAACAATGTCAAACACAATTTGCTCAGTCCTTGTGTTGTTGACAAATCCGAAGGTTACTGGCATGGTAATCTTCCCAAGTGCTACAATTTGCCGCCCTCCGAAGCCACAAAGAGGGTGCGTGGCATCATGGATCTTGTCTTCGGGCTCTTGCATTTGTCTAAAAGCCTTAGCAAATATGATATCTGCAGCACTGCCTGTATCAACCAAAACATTATGGACCAGAAATCCTTTGATCACACAAGAGATAACCATAGCATCATTGTGTGGGTAGTCCTTGAGTTGAAGATCTTCTTGAGAGAAGGTAATTGGAATGTGAGACCATCTTGACTTGATGAAGGGTCCTTGCACCCCGACATGTTGTACCCTTCTTTGTGTCTCCTTCTTCTGCTTCTTGTTAGCTGGCTCTGAGCATGAACCGCCTGTTATGGAGAGTACCAGCCTCGGAGCCAAAGCAGCTCTAGCTTGATCGTTGAATGAAGCCATTAGCTCAAAAAAAAGGTGGAAGTGAGTTGACCGGAGGTGGGCGCCAATGTTGGGGACTTGTTCTCAAATGCTAGGAATCAAGAACAAGGCAACACAAAGATGTTAAATATTAAATACCCTTCGTCCGCTGAAGCATTAACTCCTCAAGGGTTTAATGAACTGCAGACGAAGGTCACAAACATAACATTACGAAGGTAACAAAAATAATATAAAACGATGTGAAATGTAGAATATTAAAGATAAATATGTTGGAGATAAATGGCTCCATTCACATATTTATTATCTGAATCTAAAATGTTTGAGTACAATGTTTAAGGTATGCTTATACCTTCGCCTTGACAAGCAAAAATTCCCGAGTGATGCTCTTGCAATTACAGGAATGCGTGAACAGTAAAGGAATATTGTTCACTATTTATAGGCACAGGACACATCCTGTGAGGAATTACAATCATGCCCTTTATAAAAGTTTACAACAATGACTCAGACCCCTGCAGGCTAAAAGGTCATTCTATCTTTAAGTCGGTTCAACCCTTCATCTTCGGATATGTTATAATCCTGAAGCTTCATGAATGATACCTTCGTCGTCACGTACGAGCAGCTTCAGCCACAGCTGTTCCTTTCTGCAGGACCTTCGGCGACGAAGCATGTTCCCAACAGCACCGTTCAGCATCCGGTGCGTGCCACGTCAGCTGCCCGTTGGGGTTTGGAGTGGTTGACCATTGAAGTCCTTTGTCTTGTAGCTGCACCGGACAGTCCAGTGTGTTCTGACTTCCTGCTTTGACTTCTGACCATGCACTGTTCACTTTTGCAGTCGACCGTTGCGCGTAGGTGACCGTTGCTCTGTTGGCTCACCGGACACTGTCTGGTACACACCAAATAGTCTGGTGAATAATAGCGGAGCGCCTCTCAGAAAACCCGAGAGTGGCCAGTTCATTGGTGCCTTGACCTGGGCACCGGACGATGTCTGGTGCACACCGGACGGTGTCTGGTGCGCCACAGGCAGCACCAATACTAGTCTTTTCTCTAAACTTGATTGAGTCCCCAACCTAATTTCTTTCTTGGTTTATGTTGAACCTTATGCACCTGAGATAAAAGAGATCTAGGCAAACCAGTTAGTCCACGTGGTTTGTGATAGATGTCAAACACCAAAATCGATTATAGGAAATGTTTTAGGTCCATTTCCCTTTCAATCTCACCTTTTTTGGTGATTGATGCCAACACAAACCAAAGCAAATATAAAGTGATAAATATAACTAGTTTGCAATTTTGATAGATGTGCATAGGTTACTTAGATTTAAACCAATTGAAAGACTTTCTACATATATCTAAGTAAATGTGATTGCTTTCTTCTATTATAACATTTTGGACCACATTTGCACCACTTGCTTGTTTTTGCAAATCTTTTGGAAAAGTCTTTTCAAATTATTTTGCAAATAGCCAAAGGTATAAGAATATGATTTCAAGAAGCATTTTTAAAATTTGAAATTCCTCCCCCTGTTTCAAATGCTTTTCCTTTGACTAAATAAAAGCTCCCCCTAAAGATGTTCTTCCCTTAGCTATCAAGAGGGTTTTTGAAATGATTTCCCTTTTTTGGAACAGATACCAGTTGATATAATTTTTAAATTTGAAAATGGTGGTGCGGTCCTTTTGCTGCTTTGGGCCTATTACTTTCTCCCCCTTTGGCATTAATCGCCAAAAACGAAGAAACTTGAAAGGCCTTTAAATTCTCCCCTTTGGTAATTAAAGGATATGAGTGAGAGGTCATACCAATTGATATTTTTATGAGCAAGGCGAAGGATAAATGACACCGTCAGAGTTGGAGTGGAAGCCTTGCGTTTGCCGAATACACCATTTCCCTTTCAATTTAAGACTAATGATAGAAATACACTTGAAAGTACATTATTCTTAGCCTTGGCACAAGAAGAATAAGAAATATGCATTTGTACCAAATGAAAGAGATATGATCAAGGTATATAAATTAGCTATGTGTGCAATGTTTCAATCAAAGTTCCGAGAATCTAATATGTTTAGCTCATTCCTAAGCTTGCTAAAAGTCTTTTCATCTAGTGGCTTGGTAAAGATATCGGCTAATTGGTTGTGGGTGCTTACATAACAAATTTTGATATCCCCCTTTTGTTGGTAATCTCTCAGAAAGTGATACCGGATGTCTATGTGCTTAGTGCGGCTGTGTTCAACGGGATTATCCGCCATGCGGATGGCACTCTTATTATCACATAGGAGAGGGACTTTGCTTAACTCGTAGTCATAGTCCCTGAGAGTTTGCCTCATCCAAAGTAATTGTGCACAGCAATGGCCTGCAGCAATATACTCGGCTTCGACAGTGGAAAGAGCTACTGAGTTTTGTTTCTTTGAAGCCCAAGACACCAGGGATCTCCCTAGAAATTGACAAGTCCCTGGTGTGCTCTCCTATCAATTTTACACCCGGCATAATCGGCATCGGAATACCCAATTAAATCAAAGGTAGATCCCTTGGGGTACCATAGCCCAAACTTAGGAGTGTAAACTAAATATTTCATGATTCTTTTCACGGCCCTAAGGTGAGCTTCCATAGGATTTGCCTGGAACCTTGCACACATGCATACAGAAAGCATAATATCTATGGTGAAGCACATAAGTAGAGTAAAGATCCTATCATCAACCAGTATACCTTTTGATCTACAGATTTACCTCCCATGTCAAGGTCGAGATGCCCATTTGTTCCCATGGGTGTTTTGATGGGTCTGGCATTCTTCATTCCAAACTTCTTAAGTATATCTTGAATGTACTTAGTTTGGCTGATAAAGGTGCCCTCTTGTAGTTGCTTGATTTGAAATCCAAGGAAATACTTCAACTCCCCCATCATTGACATCTCGAATTTCTGTATCATTATCCTACTAAACTCTTCACAAGTTGACTTGTTAGTAGACCCAAATATAATATCAACATAAATTTGGCATATAAACAAGTCTTTAGCAATTGTTTTAGTGAAGAGAGTAGGGTCAGCTTTACCAACTTTGAAGCCATTAGTGATAAGGAAGGCTCGCAGGAATTCATATCATGCTCTTGGGGCTTGCTTGAGCCCATAAAGCGCCTTTGAGAGCTTATAAACATGGTTAATTGACAAGGGAACTAAAGAAATGCAAAACATATCGCACGATACTGAGCGACAAGAGTATTGCCAGAATCATAAAGACCTTCGGCATGAAAGCCAAAATCATGAGCATATGTGGTGTTGGGGGCCTTCCTCTTCCGAAGGTCCTCAAAAACACGACTAACCATTTGTTTCTAGCATAATATTGAATATTGCAGGAACTTCATAACAAATAAAGGTTTGTGATGGGAGTCTTCTTCTCCGCCGAGGGTCCTTAAGACAAAGAAATAGCCCGAGGGTGATAACAATGAACGCCGAAGCTATAACTGAAGAATAACAGCTTCGACTCAAAATAATGACGAAGACCAAACATGATGAAGAGGAAAAGACTAGCTAGTCCTTAATGATTTGAATTACTGTTATGAACAAAGGTCATAAATGTATTTTTACCCGGGCTGCGTCCTGTGCCTATAAATAGATGAATAGTAGCACCGTACTGTTCACGTTGAATGGTAATTGCTCTCACAACTACACCTTCGAACAAGCCGAAGGTATCGATGTAATATAAATTTGGTTAATGTTGATGTGCATATAATGAAATACATATGTGTAAGAACCAATAGATTACATTCATTGTCTATATATGTATATATTTATTTATCCTCATAAACCACGAAGGCATGTCCTTCATGACCTTCGTCTTAAGACTATTATATCTGAAAGGAGATAATACTTCGGAGGACGAAGGTCCTTAATCCTTAACATTTGTGTTGCCTTGTTCTTGATTCACAACATTTGAGAACAAGTAATCAACATTGGCGCCCACCTCTGGTAACTCAAACGACCACCTTCGGCAAGCATTCACCTTCGTTATGCCACCGAAGAAGGCAATAGCGCCAAGGGTTGCCCTGCAACCACTGGACACCAACCAAGAGACTCTCTCGCTGAGAAAAGCCTAGAGCCAGAAATGGAAGGCTACCAGCCCAACAACGCATGAGGAGGAGTTAGACCAAGAAATCAGAGACCTAGAAGCCATACACCAACAAGTGTAGAGGAAGAGAGAGAAGATGCTTCGGCTAGCTGACCTTCAAAGGAAGATCGGCGAAGCTGCTGAAGAAATGTGTCACATCACCCAAGATGACCAAGGACGAAGGCCTCAATAGAGAGAGCTTTGTCAAGAAAGTCCAATCAATGATGATGAATGGTATGATGACTTTCATCATGGTAACTTTGTTTTTGATGAGGCTTCTCCTCTAGCAGCAGAATTGCAGGCTACCCCATGGCCACCATCTTACAAGCCACCGCAGCTTCACATGTACGATGGGCATTTGGATCCGATGCAGTTTCTCATGAGTTACAAAGCAATCATATCCTCATATGGTGGCAACACGGCTATCATGGCGAAATCCTTCCTCATGGCAGTCAGGAGTGTAGCTCAGATGTGGTATTCTTCCCTTCACCTGGGAATGATCACGTCATGGGAAAAACTGAAGGACATGTTGGTAACTAGCTTTCAGGGTTTTCAGATGAAGCCAGTAACTGCCCAAGCCTTGTTCTAGTGTACGCAAGACCATGAAGAGTACTTGTAGGCATATGTTCGAAGATTTCTGCGACTCAGGGCCCAGGCACAAACGGTGCCAAATGAGATTGTCATCGAAGCTATGATCAAGGGACTCCAACCAGGACTGACAGCGCAGTATTTTGCTAGGAAGCCACCACAAACACTGGAAAAGCTCCCCCAGAAGATGGATGAGTACATTAGGGCTGATAATGACTTTCGGCAGAGAAGGGAGGAGGCCTATAGGTATTCTGAGATGACTAGAGGCTTTGGAGGAAGGCTCCACCCTAGGCATGTCAGAACAATCCACAATCCCAGCTCAAGTAATGACAAGGCAAACCACACTCAAGGCAACCAACAAAGCTCCCAATCTTTAGGCATGCAATAAAGCTCTTACAAGCCACCATCTCCAAGGGTAGAGGAGGAAGAAGCTTTGAAGGAAGGTTCAGTTCTTAACCTGGAAGATTATTATGTCTATTCTGTGTGGAGGATAAGGGACATACAACAAGGATGTGCCAAGTCACGATCCAGAAGCAAAAAGAAATAGTTGAAGCCGAAGCACGGCAGAATTAGCCGAAGCAGGTCTTACACATTGTTTCATGCTGTTCTCCATACATTCCTGAGTATGTGGGCAGTCAGCAACCCACAGCATCAGTTGCTTCGGCAAGTCACTCTCAAGCTGCATGGGCTCAGCTACCACCACCACCTATGACCAACCTTGATTCACAATTAGTAGCCAGAAGGGCATCACCAAGCGCAGCAATAGTGCAACACACGAGAAGAGTCTGAAGCTCGCACGGTCAGTAGCACTATGCCTGAATCGAGACATATTTACTAAAGCAATACAGGGGCTCGACCAGAAAGTTTCCAAGTTCAATGTATTTTTTACTTTTCTGTATTTATATTTCCCCTCCAAAGACAATATAAGAAGGTTCAACCTTCAGTCTGTTGCAATAAATTTGTGGTTACACCATCGGGTGTAACAAGAAGGGTGAAGAAGCTCCATGTCGTTTCTAAGGGAATGCAGAGCTAAAATACCACCTAAGTGAAAGGTGAAGAAGCTCCAAGTCATTCCTAAGGGGATGCAGAGCTTAGCTCCAAAGTCGTTCCTAAGGGGATGCAGAGCTAAAATACCGCCTAAGTAAAAGGTGAAGAAGCTCTAAAGTCGTTCCTAAGGGGATGCAGAGCTTAGCTCCAAAGTCATTCCTAAGGGAAACCAGAGCTGAAATACCACCTAAGTAAAAGGTGAAGAGACTCCAAAGTGGTTCCTAAGGGGATGTAGAGTCTTATTTGCACATCAATGTCATTTGCATCAAATCATCACATCATATTGCATAGCATCTCATTATACATCATCCTGCATCAACAGAAACAGTGCAAAAAGAAGGAAAGTTGCTCCTTCAGACATACTGGTTAACCCATGAGGTTAAGCCTATTTCGGCAAAAGGGTCATATCAAAAATACAAGATACATGTTTTTGACAGGTGTTGTCATATGAAGCTTAAACCTTTGACAACGGCATTCTTATGCAACATTTAGGGTAAAACCTTTAGAGTTACTTCGGCAAAAAGAAGAGGGGTTTATTTCTTCGTGGAGTGTGAAAAAAAGGGAAGCTGTTTTTTCGCCAGCGGCTCAAAAACCGTATGTACGAAGGTTTCATGCATCACAAAGTAATATATTACATCAATACATATGCAAATATTCTATAATTGTTTCTAACAAAAACAAGAACTACATACAAAGACCCTAAACTCTCAAATATACAAAATTTAGTCTTCTTTTAAGACTTTATCGGCAGCTTCATTCAATAGTCTGTTGACAGCTTTGTCAACGGCTTCGTTAGCAATTCTAATTATGTCAAGCGCCCCTTTCAGAGATGGATCAGCTTCAGGATTGTATGGCTCTAGAGGGGGAGAAATCTCAGCTATATCAAAATACATGTATCTATTGGTACCGAAGCTACAATAATTTATGAAGCCAAGCTGTAATGGATATACCTATAAGCCTGGAGCGTTCAACAGTTTCTTCAGCTCTCTTAGCCTCTTCTAAGGCATCGTGAGACTCTTCCTCATTTCTTCTAATAGCTTCGTCAGCTATCTCTCGGCCACCCTTAAGCCATACTTCGAAATAGAACTTTCCACTTAATGCAGTAGCATCAGCCGAAGGATTTTTAATGTCATCAGCTGAAAGCAAGAATCCGAGCTGAACCACATCCTTAACATGTTCGTAGCCGACCTTTTCTAGGACCAACATGGCCCCTCGAACACCGGTAAAGGCATAGAAATCTCCTCTGTCGTTGAGAATTTCTTCGAAAGCTTTGGTTTCGCTGTTAATCTAGCGGGTAACCCCATGAGGATCACCGCGGATGAAATTATGCTCTATGGAAAATGTGCCAAATGTAGAAAAGCTATTCTTCAAATTCTTAGTGCATTCTGTAGCAACATTATAGCACTCTTCATTAGCTTGACGAAGCTCTTCAACATTTTCTGTACCCTTGAGCGTTCAATATCAGATATTTCATGTTTTGTTAGCTCTACATTGAAATTTTCAATTGCTTCAGCAAGTTTCTTGTCTAATTCTTGCACTTCAGCTTTATGCACTTCTGCTTGAGCGGATAGTTTAGCTTCACTAGATTTTAGCCTTTCGACCAAAGCGAGTAAAATATTATCCTTTGCAAGAGCTTCGTTTCTCAAAGTTATAACCTCCGATCAAAGGTTTATAATTGCCACCTGATAGCTTTCATCCTCTGCGTCTTTTTGATCTTTTAAAGCCGTGCTAAGAATTAGTCCCTGCCAAACAAAGGATGACCAAATAATAACAATAAGGATTACAACAAAAAATAGTCCACTGAAACAAAAATTACCAAATACGAAGCCAAGATTGTCACACGTGGGTTTCGGGGCACCAAGACCCGGGCGCGAACATAATCATCAGGTGTGCTAGGATCAAGTCTCAAAAATATGTTGAATAGTGGTACAGAAACGAATGTCACATCATTACTATATAGAAGTTCTGTACAAAATAAATAATTAATTACATCATAAGGAGACAACGATCCAGCAATCCCAAAGTTGACTGGGAGACGACGGCTTAGACCTCTCACGAACTCGTCACAGCATCCTCCTTGTGCCTCATCCTGCGGTACATGTTCTTGACCTGTGGGGGTGTGAGACAGCAAGGGTGAGCTCACATATGTTCATCGCTCAACAAGTTGTGAGAATAATGTGCATGAACTCGCCAAAGGTGGGAGCTCATGTGAAGTGTAAGGCTTACCAAAGAGGATAGTTAAAGCTAAGCATTGCTTTTAAAGTTGGTCAAAATTTTATTAGTAGTTGCTAAGTGTAGGTATATACCAACCCAAATAAGTAATAGATCAAAATTGGATAACAACACCTGCGATGCAATGCATATGACAAATTGAATTTAGTTCCATAAATTACTCATGTGAGTGTCCGAGCTGCTCATGACCGTGAGCACGGCTGATATACCAGTTTTACACTCTGCAGAGGTTACGCATCTTTACCCACAAGTCATGTTACCCATCTGCCAAGGGATCACGACTTCCCATACACCTCTACCAAGGAAGTGAGGCAGGGTAACACTACGAGGCCTTTACAATGTTCCACTAGCTTCAGAAAACCCGCTACAATTTCTAGGAAGCTCCAATGCAGGGCCCCCTCGCCTGACCGCCATCGCAGCAAAATCATCCCTACACTGACCACTCCCCTACTGCCCTTGCCCCTTTCGGGTAAGGTAGTCCTCCACTAGCTTTCCTAATTAGTCAGCCAAGGGCGTCCCATACCACCCTTGTGGTAGCACTGTTTTCCTGGGTGGTTCTCCATGTTCTAATTAACATAATGATCTTATCATGAATAGTAAATAACAAACTGATAATAAAATTAGGATCATGAATAATGTGAACTCCATACCCAAAACCACATAAATCAATAGCAGGTACTACTCAAAAATTCAGTGGTAAACAAGGTATAAAGATAGCCAAACTAGGGTAACCTATTGGGTCCCATCAAAATTAACTTATGCAGATCATTATGATTAATAAGAACATGAGTGGATAAAAAAAAGTGATCAAGGGCACAACTTGCCTGGGACTTGAGATTCCATCTACTAGGATGATCTTCCAATGACTCGTGACCTCACGCTAGTCGTAGCAATACAAACAAACATGACATAGGCAAAATTGACATTACACCAAAAATAAGCAAGAATTGCGTAAAAATGTTCTATGTGTCGTAACAAGATCGTGGGAATGAGAATCACTAAACTCGGAGTTACGGTTATCGAGTTACGATTTTCTAAAGTTATTCAATACCTAGTATAGAATAAATCAAGTGGATAATTTTGATCTAGGTCTCATGACTAAACAGAGTTACTAGATGATAGACAATAACAAAATTAATGCAACTGGAACAGATTAAAAAAGGAGTTAAAATGGATTTTCTATGAATTAAATAAGTTTCTAGATTTATTTTTATTTTAAAAACCATTTTCTGTAATTGATTTATAATAAACTGAGTTCTCTGTCTAAAATCTCAATTTTTGAAGAAGTCAAGGGTGTATTCGCAAATTTTGGGGACCTAAATTCTATCTCTTCCAACTCTTCTAGGACAACGGGTTCAATATGAAAGAACCCAGGGTGATACTGAACCTAGTGCAATTGATCTTTTCAATGAGATGCATTGCAGCAAGAATAAAGGATTTAGCGAGACTATCCAGAAAGCTATTGTAAGAACTTTTTTGCCCTTTCGCCTCTAGCTCTCAATATGTAATCCACTAGGTTGATGTCTGTGTGCTATGTTGATATGGAAGTGCAACACACTAAGTTGATCTTTCTATGCTAGGTTGATATGCAAGCAGCACCAGTTGAAGATGGACACCATTTAAAGTCTTCAACGTAAGTAGTTCCCAAGTGCTGCCTAAATCAAGTTCATTCCTTTAGGATGTAGGGTTGGCCTTCACCAACAGAAGCTCTTTAGGGAATGTTTCGGCATAGGTGCAGCAACTTGAGTCTCCATTGGAGACTGAGAGGCAAGAAAAAGACTGGCTATGGGACGAAGTCCAAAGCTTGAAGGCTAAGACACAGGCATCTTATGAGACCATTACTAAGCAATCTGATGAGATTGCAAATTTGAAGAAGTCCATATAAGAAAATAATAGCCTCCTTTATCATATTTTAAGCATCAATCATAGCCAAGTGCCTCCTTTATGCTTGCCAACTTGATTAGAATTCCTCGAAGTCCTAAAACTCCTAAAAATCCTCCACATTTCTTTCATCTTCTCTTAAGCAATGGTTGCAATAGGGACAACCTAGTGTTTAGTGTTTAAGCAAGGGTGAGTACACATCAACGTACTCAGCAAATGTCCCGTTTGGCTGAACTGGACTAGCTGTATATGGGGTTAAGCTCAAAGCAGATGCTTTTAGTTGGTTAGGTATTTATCATTAGTAGAAGCCAAGTTTTATCAATAACCAAGTTGATGTTCACAAAAGAGAGCACTTCCTCCAAGAGGAAAGTACCAAATAACATAATCATAGCCATCTTCGTTAAACCATCAACATAAATGAATCCAAAGTATCTCTAATCAAAGAGGATCCCAAGGATATTCTTAACCATGAGCATGGCTGATATACCAGTTTCTGACACTTTGCAGAGGTTGCACACTTTACCCACGAGCCGTGATTCCCTTTCTAACCGAAGAGAGCTACTCTCCATTGACCACTACCTAGGTGGCCTGGCAGGGTATCACTACGTAGCCTTTATAAAGATTCACCTAGTGTATAGTTGCTCGTTAGGTTTCGCCAGTCGTACAAACAAAGTACTCCTCCCTAAGGTGGGTGACTAACAAAACCAAATTGAATGAACCTCGGCACCCACCCTTAGCAGAGCAAGCACTATGCCCTGGCCCCCATTGACGGCACAACGGCAAAGCCAACTACACCCACAAGTTCATCCAATTAATCAGCTAAGTGTATCCCATTCCACTCTCATGGTTGTACGATTATCCCGAGTGGTCTCTCAACGAACAGGCCCTTACGGAGAGGCACTCGGGAAACCACCCGAGCCCCCTAAAATGCCACAAGATCATAATCACAATCATAATGAAACATAGTAGCATAAAGTAATTCTCATCATTTCGTTGATTAGGATAAAGCACTAGCAAGTAGCTGATTATAATAACCCAACCCAAAAAGGTAATCAAGGACAGGATAAATAGAAAGTTAGTCAATCCTTAGGTTAATCATAGTATGTGAGACAGTGAATTATAATGTACATAGGACACAATAGATCAGAGGACACTTGCCTGCACCAAACTGTTGCTACTCAGGGGCTTCTTCTGCAACTTCTTCGACCTCCGCGAACGGAACGTTATCTAAGTGAGTGCGAACATACATTCAACATTCTTGGAACAGAAAGGAACAGTACACCATACAAAGGAAAACATGTGCAATACAAAATAGTGCTCGCTTCTATGGTCACACGAGAGAAAGAAACGCCGAGGTCGAAATAATGATTGAGAAGTTATTGCGTCTACGTTATACAAATATGAAATAGAACATTTAATTCGACATACTCGTATTACTCACCATTTATTAGATGCAATTAAAGCTATCGCCTAGTTTTAATTAGTTTTCTATGCTAACAACTTTTATTTAGATAAATAATTCACATAACATTACCAATTATAAGCGAGATGAAGTAACGGCACGAGATGAAAATCGCCACGCGCGAAGCAGCATGGCAGCATGTGCACAATACGCGCACAGCACGCATACGGTGCACGGGCCGACACTACACGCGAGAACTAATTAATTGTCACACCCAGATTTTAGGGACCCGGGCGCGAACATAATCACTAGGTGTGCTGGGACCAAGTCTCACATATATGATGAATCATGGCACAGGATCGAATGTCACATCTTTACTACATAATAGGAGTTCTGTACAAAATAAATAAATAATTATATCGAACGGAGACAACGATCCAGCAACCCAAAGTTGACTGGGAGACGACGGCCTAGACCTCTCACGAACACATCGCAGCATCCTCCATGCGCCTCATCATGTGGTACCTATTCTTGACCTATGTGGGGTGTGAGATAGCAAGAGTGAGCTCACATACGTTCGTAGCTCAACAAGTTGTGGGGAATATTGTGCATGAAATCACCAAAGGTGGGAGCTCAAGTGAAGTGTAAGGCTTACCAAAGAGAATGGTTAAAGTTGAGCATTGCTTTTAAAGTTGGTCAAAATTTAATTAGCAATTACTAGATGTAAGTAAATACCAAACCATAATAATAATAGTACAAAATTAATAATAAATCCCATGCAATGCAAATGACAAATCGAATTTAGTTCCATAATTTAATCATGGGAGAGTCATGAGCTGCTCATGACCGCGAGCACGGCTAGTATACCAATTTTACACTCTACAGAGGTTGTACCCTGTAGCCACAAGTCGTGTATCCCATGTCGCTAGGGTTTGCAAGGCCCTTAGACACTTCCGAGGTGAATGGCTAGGGATGCACTACGAGGCCTTTGCAAAGTTTCACTAGCTTCCGAAAACCCGCTACAGTTTCTAGGAAGAGCAATATAGGAATCCGCCGTCTAACCGCCATCGCAACAAAATCAACCCAGGAACCTCCCTACACGCCTACTCCCCTACTGCCCTTACCCCTTTCGGGTAAGGTAGTCTTCCACTTGCTTTCCTAATTAGGCAGCCAAGGGGGTCCCATTCCACCCTTGTGGTGGCACGTGTTTCTCAAGTTAAGCTCCATGTTCCAATTAAAAATAATGATCTTGACATGAACAATAAATAAAATAATAGAATAATTGGAACATGGACATAATGTGATATCAATCCCAAAACCATATAGAGCAATAGCAAAACTACCCAAATAGTTCAGGGGTAAACAAGGTGTAAAGGATAACCAGACTAGGGCGACCTATTGGGTCCCATCAAAATTAAACCTATGCATGAATAAATGATTATAGAGAACATTATTGGGTAAATAAAAGTGATCAAGGGCATAACTTGCCTGGGACTTGAGATTCCAAGTACCAGGATGATCTTCAGATTCTCGTGACCTCACTGCTAGTCACAGCAATACAAACAAAACATGGTATAGACAAAATTAACAACACACCAAATATAAGAACAAACTACATAATAATAATCTACACATCGCTACGAGATCATAGGAACAAGAATCACTAAATTCAGAGTTATAGTTTACAGGTTATGATTTTTCCAAAGTCTTTATGTGTTTGGTACAAAATTAACCAAGTGATTAATTTTAATCTAGGTCTCATGCTAAAACAGAGTTACCAAGTGATAAACAATATTAATACAAAATTATTGCAACTAGAATGGATTAAAAAGGAATAAAAATGGATTTTCTATGTATTAATCAAGTTCCAACATTATTTTTTGTACTAAAATCTTTTCTTTATTAATCTATTCCACTTATTCACTGACTGGACTACGGATATTATTTAGTGAAAGCGCAGGGACCCATCTGTTAAAAGGGCAGGACCTAGATTAACTATTTTCTAACTGTGCTAGGACGGCGGGTTTATTATGACCAAACCGAGGGGTCTGGAGAGCTCTGGTCCGTTGGATTTAGATCCGAGGACCAGAATTAGATTGCGCCCACATCTAATCGGTATGTGAAAACAACCATCGGATTGAGCCCCGATGGCCAGGATTTTATGCAGCCTAGGCTACGCACAACCCCACGATTTAGAATCTACAGTTCCTCTCTGACCAGGTGAATCGGTAAGCTCGTCACATCCCGACCGCCCAATTCGTGATCAACGGACCTCATCAACGCACAACCCCACGATTTAGAACATACGTCGTTGATTTAGCAATCCACGGCCATGGACTCATCTCTTCCCTCCCCCCCCCCCGATTCTGTCGCGGCGGCTAGCAGGGCGCATGGTGGCGCCACACCGGAGGAGCACCCCCAACACGAGGCCCCCATGCCCTACTCAAATGCTACTGGGCATAATAGAACGCTAGTGCAGTAGTGAAGCCATTGGAGCATGACCCACCGTGGGTCGCGGTGTCGTTTGGCTAGGCCACGGCGAGTCGCGGTCAGTGGTTGCCGGTGAGGTATTACCGCGGCACCAAGGACTCGCCCGCCCGCCAATTGCCTTCGCTTGTCGGTAGCGCTCTGGCGAACCCGATGGTGATTCCACAAGGCCAGACGATGATGGGGGTGGTGATCTCTCCAACCCACTGCTAATCAGCACACGACGACGGCGCACGAGCACCAGCGACAAATTCTGCATCGCCCCCATGACCCAGCGCCTAACCTTTCTCTCCCCCCATCACCCATACAGCACCGCGAAGCCCCGCGTCACGAACCCAGACCTGGAATGGCGGTGTAGTTTGGATTTCGCCCGCGGCGACATGGATTCTCCCCCTTTCTCCCTCTCTACAGGTTCTCCCTATTTGGTGGAGGCGCAGGCGCTGACTTAGGCCGAGGGGGAAGAGTCACGAGGGCCCTAACTTATACCCAGGGTCAAATCCTAACAACCCCGGCTGAATCACGCGTGCATGAGGTTTGTTGAGATCCCCTGTCTGCGTTGCGAACCCAGCGAAGAAGACGACGCCCGACCATCGAGGCCCACACATCAGCGACCAAGCACGTGGCGCTGAGGTTGGGAATGAATGGCTGGCAACAAGGACCTACATGGCAGAGTAATAGGGACGTGGGGCCGCTGCTGACACACGGGGTCCAAACATCAGTGAGACTGACCCAAGGGGCCCGCCTATCGGTGCGCACAGGTTCCAGCTGACAGACGGGGGCCACATGTCAGCGCTATCCAGGAGCGGATGGCCGATAGCGCGTTGGCGTGTGGGCCGGGCTAAGGGGATAAGGCCAAAATGGAGAATGTTGGCCCAAGCGAGTTTTCCTCTTTATTTTCCATATCTATTTTCATTTCTATTTTCTCTTTCCTTTTTGCCTTACAATTTCAAATTCAAATCCAAGATAAAGTTTAAGAATTCAAATTTAATACACACTCTAAATCAATTATGGTGCAATAGAAATATATTTATTTTAATTAATTTTTTTGTTTGGTAGACATTTGAAATATGAAACACACTCATATTGCTCCTTTCTTTTCAGAAAAATAGCATTTTGAATGTGCGATAAGAATTAAAAGTTACTTCAAAACTAAGTACTCATTATCTATTTTTGAAAGAAGGTATTGTATAATTTCATTTAAGGGTTTCTTGATTGTTTTAAGAGTATGTATAATTTATGAGTAGAACTACTTAATGGAGTATCTTCTATTATTTATTTTCCGAGTTTAAATTTTATATGTTAGACTTAAAAGAAAATCTAGTCCCGACTTGAGTCATTTAAATTTAATACTCATTTAAATAAGTGCTTATATTGTATCATTTAATGAAATGAATAATCATTTAGTTGAATAGAAAACCTTTCTATTACTTTTTTTCTAAATTAATTCTTGGTTTCGAAATTCAGTCCTTAACATACAAAGCTCAAATATAAGTTGAGATACCGGAATTTACTATTTTATTTATTTATATTTTTTTCTTATACAAATTTTGGGCTTTACATTAATAAGTAACATGATTAAACTAAATAATTATTTAATAAGAATAGTTCAGTTAAAAGTAACTGCGCTGGTGTTGATTTATAAATGCGCAATTCGAAATTATAAATTAGATTTAAAATAAAGCGTCGTTCTATTAACCTTCGGCCAAACAAACGTTTAAATAAATTAGATAAAATATGCAACAGTAGAGAACCATACTTCTAACATGTAGACAATTTTAATATGAATATAACGCAACTTGAATGGAGTGAATCGGATTTAAAACACAAAAGTTATCACAGTTTTAATTTGAACTAAATTCCTGTGTACGGATTAAAATAAAACAGGAGCCAAATTGCAAAACGTCCCTCTTCTTCCTCCTCCTCCTTCTTCCTCTCAATAATGGGAGGAGGAGGGGAGAGGAGGGGCTATGCAGGAGGGTCGAGCCGAGCCTCTGGCGGGCGCGGGGGGCACGTGCGGGGGGAAGGGGGGCCGTGCCGGGGGTGAAACGGAGGGGGGAGGGGCGCCGTCGCCGGGGGAGGTGAGTGCAGGGAGAGGGAGGCCCTGCACAGATGGGAAAACGAAGAAACGAATAAATCCTATGTACAAAAATGGTGAAGATGACCCTCGCCGGAGCCGAGCACAAATTCGTTGATTGGGGATGAACCATCGATCGGATCGACGAATCAAAGGCATCGGGATGAAGCTCTCGACGAGACGAACGCAGTGGTACCCTCGAATTCCACCGACGATGCATGGATCCAAAGTAATTGCTCGTCGGAGTTGTCGCCGGAGTTGGAACCACCTCCGAACTTCGGCGAGCGATTCCGAGAGTTTCGGATCGAATCTCACGGTGGGGTTTCCAATTTTGGAAAGGGCTCAACGAGAGGATATATATATATATATTGCTAGGGTTTGAAGATCTTTTTTTTCATAATTATCCTATATTTAAAATTGAAAATCATTTTCAGAAAAGGCTAAAATCATTTTTAATATTTGAAAAATATCTCGAAGGCTCCAAAAATTCTAGGAAAATTCCTACACATGATTTGGCAGCCAATGAATTCAAAAACGTATTTAGAACTTTTGAAAATATTTTTAAGTATCCCAAATAAGTAGTGTTGGGGGCTTGTTCTCAAATGCTAAGAGTTAAGAACAAGGCAACACAGAAAATGTTAAATATTAAGGTCCTTCGTCCTCCATCACATTATATCCCTTCGGGATATAAGGAATTTCGGACGAAGGTTACGAAGGACATACCTTCGTAAACATAACAGCGAGGGATGAAGAATTCATATAAATCATGAGGTATAAAATAAACATTCAAATGTTAACATAGAATCATTTCCATTTTTATTAATACGAATGAATATAGATGACAGACATACCTTCAGTCTTGAGGAAGGCAAAAATACAGGTGTGACGTGAAGGCAAAATGACAGATTCGCGTGAACAGTACAGAGGTACTGTTCATCTATTTATAGGCACAGGTCGCAGCCTGTGACAAATTACAATTATGCCCCTTACAAAAGTTTACAACATTGACTCAGACCACTTATGGATAAGAAGGTCATTCTATTTCTATGTCGGTTTGAAACGCCGAAGCTCCATGAAAAGGAACCTTCGGCCATCTCTAGGAGACGACTTCAGCCGAAGCTGCTTCTTCGTGTGAGACCTTCGGCGCACCGAAGCACGACCCCAACAGTAGCCCCTTTCGCGGTGCTAGATCGTTTTTCGTAACGAGCTTGACCCGTGAAAAAAGAGCCTCTTCAGCTTCGGGAAGCCGAAGGTCCAAAAAACACCTTCCCTGAGCTCGTTGCGGAGAAACGATCCGGCTTCCGAGCACGTGCCAGGCCCACCTTGCAGAGTTACTGTTTGATCTTTGCGGTCCACTGCTCAGCGAGTACGAGTGACCGCCCGTCTGGTGTAAAAATCTTGCCGCTTCGCCTTCTTACCTGCAGTACTATATAAACAAGCGGGTAGGTGTGAAGTTACCACAGCATTCATTGCTATTTGCACTGTTTTGCTGCCAAAATTTTTCACCATAACCGAAGCTTGACTCTCAGAATCGAACGAAGGTCAGTCTCGACGTCTGCTTCGTCAGAAAGGAGAGCTTCGGAGAAAAGGAAAAAAGAAAAAAGTTTCTGACTTCCCCAAACTCAGAATTAAATGGCGAGAGTGCGGTCTACTGCCAAAGTTGTACGTGAGGGAGACGAAGCCGAAGGTTCGGACACTGTGCCCATCTCCAAAGCGATGCAGCGCTCCGGTCTAGTGACTGCGGAAGAAAGGCCTGCTGCCGAAGCAAACCCAACAACAGCCGAAGAAGAAGAAAACATTGAAGGGACTGACCCCGAGGATGACTACCACATTGCCATGCCCAGCAAGCCCAGTCACCTGGATTTTGGGAAATCAACCGTCTCAAAGGCTGACCTTTCGAAGATGGTGAAAGCTGGTTATTTCAATGAAGATCAGAAGAAGCTACTTCGCTTCGGGGGAGAGGAAACCACCCCGAAGCCAGAGGAGGATGAGATTGTTATCTTCAAGAGTTTTTTAAAAGCTGGGCTAAGATTCCCTCTTCACAATATTGTTGCGGAGATACTGAGGAGGTTTGGCATCTACTTCCACCAATTGACTCCTAACGCCATCGTTAGGCTCAATGTTTATATCTGGGCCCTCCGAAGCCAAGCTGTGGAGCCGTTTGCTGATAGCTTCTACCGAGTTCACGAATTACATTACCAAACCAAGGCCAGGAAAGATGGGCTACATGATAATTTCGGTTGCTACAATTTTGCCTACCAGAAGACAACAAAGTGTCCTGTACTCAGCTACCGAAGCAAATGGCCAGCAGGCTGGAAATCTGAATGGTTTTATGTAAAAGTTGACGAAGACAAAGAAAAATTGGTACAAAGCCCTCTGGATTTGATCTTCGGAGAGACGAGGCCACGATGCCGCATCGGCGATCTAAAAGGTCCCACCTGGGCTGCTCTGGGCGAATTTGAAATTATTTCGGAAAATATTGGCACCAGGGATCTAGTTCAGGAGTTCTTGGCATTCAGAATTTTCCCTACTCTAAAAGAGTGGGAAATGCCGAAGCTGAAGGGAGAGAAGAAGAAGGGGGAGTTGGTTCGTCTCCCTTATCACTTTAAATTCAAGAAGTACTTTAAAAAGCCCTGCAAAGAGTGGCTAGACACAGTTGAGACAATGTGTAATGAAATCTTGGGGAATTACTCCAAAAAAGAGGATCAATTAATGACAGCGGCCTTCGGCACCCGACCGAAGCGAAGACTAAACCGAGTATTCGATGCCCTGGGCTTCGAGTACCCAGACTATGAGCAGTTGAACAAGGGTGCCGAGGGCCACAAAAGAAAAAGAGTAGCCGAAACTCTGACAAAGGATGAAGAGCAACCAGCAGCAGAGAAGAAAATTCCGAAGAAAAGGAAAATTTCAACTCCGAAACGGAAAATATCCGAAGAAGAGATGACCCCCACACCGCCTTCTACCAGCGACGTGGAAGAAATTTTAAAGGTAATGACTGAACCCATGCCCACGAAGCTAAGTCCATTAGGGCTCCAACTGACGAAGCTTTTTCAAAAGGTGGACGAGCCGGATCAGACGAAGATAAGCAAACCCAAACGGCAAAGAATCATTGCGGTAACTGAAGTTATCGATAAGACACCGCCAAGAGCGTCAGTTCAAAAAACAGCAGCTGCCGAAAGCACCAAAAACGTCGAAGTCGCACCTTCGGAGGTCGCGGCTACCGAAGCCGCTACAGCCGAAGATGTTAATTTAGAATCAACCATTGAGGATATTAACAAAATTTTGGAAGACATAGATGCAGAAGAAGCTGGTGTTGCTACTGAAAAATCCATGGCCTCAGTGCCTGAAAAAGGAAAAGAAATAGCCGAAGATACTTCGGATGACGAAGCCTACACCTTTCAGAATTTAATTGGGCAAAAACTGACGAAGGATGAAATAGAAGAACTTAAAGATTATGCCAAATCTTGCGGCTACAAGTCAGGTGCCCTCCTATTTGGAGGTGTAGACGATGAAAAACTAGGCTGCATTCGAGATCAGACTGGAGCTAAGGTAATCGGTACTCTATCAAAGAGTATCGGTTTTCCGAAGCTAGAGACAGACATCAGCCGCTACCGACGACAACATATCGTCGGCAGCTTATTTTATTCTAACTTCAAGGTAAACAATCTTTTCTCTGGTTTTTATTGCTGTTAACAATGAAAATATTACTAACATAAGTTGTTTCTGTACAGAGCATGCTTCTGAGCAAAGCTCTGAAGATGCAACAAGACTTGGAGGACAAAAAGCACGAAGCTATAATTGAAAACTTAGAAAGCAAAATAAAAGAGCAATCTGCCATCATTGAAAAGAAGGACTTCGAGCTCCAATCGGCCGAAGGCTTACTGGCTGAGACTGAGGCTAAATTATTAGAGTTGAATTCGAAGCTTATCAATCAATCAAAACAATTCGATCAGGAGAAGCTAGAACTGAATTCGAAGCTTCAAGCCGAAGTCCAGACCAGCTCAGAATTGAAGAAAACATTAACAAGCCTTCAAGACAAGTGCTTGAACTTTGGCAAGAATTGCATTGGACGATTAAAGAAGATATTTTACTCTGTTGGAGCCAGCAGCGGGAAATTTAACCCTTCAGCAGAAAATTTACCCCAGACCTTCGATCATATTGAAGCTGAAATCGAAGAGCTTGACGAAGTTATAGCCGGGCACGGCGACTTCTGTGCCTGGGTAGCTTCTCGGGGTACCGCTGCTGCATTTCTGAAGGCCGGCTGCGAACATGGAAAAATTGTCAATAGGCCCAACTTCACCTTATCTCCATCAATCCTGGATGATATGCCTGACCTCGCCCGAAGTATCTCCAATAGATTTATAAAAATGATATGGACAAAAGGCGGGCGGGAGAAGGCTGGAGACGAAGCCCGAAGTCATCTTGAACCGGTAAGAAATGATATTTTGTACTTACCTTTTCCTTTGGACTTGATTTTTACTCACGATTCCTTGATTCATGTAGGATGAGGAAGGTGAAGATGATGCCTAAGATATGTCGCCGAAGCTGTCGCCGAAGCTGAAGCTTAACGAAGATTAGTAGAAGTGTGCTGTAGAGAAACTCAGGATAATTTTGTAACAACTCTTGTAAATAGAATTAAACTGTTCTTCAAAGAACTTTGTACATACCTTGTAATATATTCTTACCCTTCGATTGAGGCGCTTTGATGTGGACGAAATCAGTATTTTGAGCCGAAGGCGAAAAAACACCTTCCCTTCTTTTCGTACACAACGAAGCATAAAAACAATTCTTCTTTTTGCCGAGCAACGAAACTTTTCTCTTTTGTACACAACATAGCGTAACAAATAAAAAACCACTTCACCGTAGCTTTTCTTTTTGCCGAAGCAACCACTTGGGAACACAAATGCTATGAATGAATGCTTATGCATGCAAATGCTATGATGTAATGTAATGTGCGAATGAATGCCCGAAGCGTATGTCCGAAGTCACATTGTCAGCCGTTACTTCCTTAGAAACAACCACACATTAGCTCTGCATTCCCTTAGGAACGTCTTCGGAGCCTCTTCGCCTTTTACTTAGGCAATATCAGCGTTGACTTTTCGCTGTAAGCTCTGCATCCCCTTAGGGACGTCTTTGGAGCTTCTTCGCCTTTTACTTAGACGGTATAAGCTCTGCATTCCCTTGGGAACGACTTTGGAGCTTCTTCGCCTTTTACTTTCGGCGGAATCAGCGTTGACTTTTCGCTGTAAGCTCTGCATCCCCTTGGGGACGTCTTCGGAGCTCTTTTTTTTTCAGTTTCGGCACTCGATGGTGCGCTCTCAGCTTTTACATTTACATTCTTTGGGGGATTTTGCTCTTATAAAACTAAAAAGGAAAATTACATATGATGGCCCCATTAAAAACCTTTCTCCCCCTTTAGAAAGGAAAAGGGTGCCATGAAAAAGAAAAGAAAAGAGAAAATTACATCGAGTTATACATAAAACCGCCGAAGCTCATCCGCATTCCAAGATCTTGGAATTTCATAGCCATCCATGTCCTTTAGTCTGTACGAACCAGGCCTTGACGAAGATACTACTAAGAAAGGCCCTTCCCATTTCAGTTGCAACTTGCCCACTGTATCCGGGTTGGCCACTCTCCGAAGCACCAAGTGTCCTGGCTCAATATTTTTTAGCCGGACCTTTCTATCTCGCCATTTTACTGTTTCGGCCTGGTATTTATTGATATTCTCCACGGCTTGGAGCCTGATCCCTTCTAAGGCATCTTTTTCCACGAGACAAGTATCTTCGGCACCTGGTTCTGCTGAAGCTACCACTCTTATTGATCCAGCTTTAGCTTCTTCTGGAGTTATTGCTTCGTCACCAAATAACAACTTGAATGGGGTAAAGCCTGTAGACCTTGATGTTGTTGTGTTATGGCTCCACACCACTTTGGTCAACTGATCTGGCCATTTTCCCCTTGGTTGATTAAAGATTAGCTTCATTATTCCTGTCATTATGATGCCGTTGGCCCTTTCAACAAGCCCATTCGACTCCGGATGCCTAACTGATGCAAAATGGATCTTCGTGCCAATCTGATCACAGAAATTTCTGAAATCTTCGGAGTCGAACTGTGTTCCATTATCTACAGTGATGGCCTTCGGCACTCCGAAGCGACAGACAATGTTCTGCCAGAAAAATTTTTGGACAGTGGCTGATGTTATTGTGGCTAATGGCTTCGCCTCAATCCACTTGGAAAAATACTCCACAGCCACTATAACATATTTCAGATTGCCTTGAGCCGGTGGTAATGGACCCAGCAGGTCGAGGCCCCACCTTTGCAATGGCCAGATGGGTTGTATTAGCTGTGTTAAAGACGAAGGTTGCTTTTGATCTCTTGCACATTTTTGACAACCTTCGCACTTTTGAACTAACTCCGCTGCATCCGAAGCTGCCTTCGGCCAATAAAATCCTTGGCGGAATACTTTTCCAAGTAACGGCCTGGATCCGATGTGGGATCCGCACAGGCCTGCATGTATCTCCTTCATCAATTCTATACCTTCGGCTCTAGACAAGCACTTGAGCAGCGGGGCACAAACTCCACGCTTGTATAACTCCCCTTGTATCATGACATAAGGACGAGCTCTTGCCTCTATCCTTTTATTATAAGCTTCGTCATCTGATAAAAAGTTACCCTGAAGGTAAGAGATTATTTCAGTTCTCCAATCTTCACTGTACACAGGAGAAATGTTAAGAACTGCTCTTTCAAGTAGCTCCACTGAAGGTGCCTTTATTGTTTCGAAGAACACATCCGAAGGTAGCGGCAGCCTTTGTGCTGCAGACTTGGCCAATAAATCAGCATGCTCATTCTGTCCTCGAGGGATATTCTTAACAGAAAATCCTTCGAAGGAAGCTTCGATCCTTCGGACCGTGTCTAGGTATTTTTCAAGCTTCGGGTCTTTAGCCTTGCAACTTTTGTCAATGTGACCCGAAACAACCTGAGAATCAGTTTTAAGGATCGCCCTTCTGACCCCCATTGCCTTTAGTTTCCGAAGACCCAGGAGCAAGGCTTCGTACTCAGCGATATTATTTGTGCAGCTGAAGTCAAGTCTTGCTGCATAGCAAGTTTTAACCTTGGACGGAGAGACCAACACAGCAGCTGCGCCTGCTCCGAAGGTTCCCCAAGAGCCATCACAAAACACTGTCCATGCTTCGGCATCTTTATTCGCTTCTTCGTCCTGAGCCCCTGGCGTCCAGTCGGCGATGAAATCTGCCAATGCTTGAGACTGAATTGAGGATCTATGCACATAATCAATGTAAAATTCATTGAGTTCCGCAACCCATTTTCCAATACGCCCAGTAGCTTCTCTATTCCTCATGATGTCCTTCAACGGCTGCGAAGAGGGAACAATAATGTTGAATGCCTGAAAGTAATGCCGAAGCTTCCTGGATGCCATTAAAACGGCATACAACACCTTCTCCAGCTCTGTATAATTTTTCTTTGAGACACTAAGGACCTCAGACACAAAATATACTGGGACCTGCTTCTTGACTTGTCCATCAAACTTCTCTTGAACAAGTGCCGCACTTACCGCTGAGTGCGAAGCTGCCACATACAACAACAGAGGAGCCCCTGGTGTTGGTGGAGTTAATGTTGTGAGATCTATTAAATATTGCTTCAGCTCTTCGAAGGCTTTTTGCTGACTTGGGCCCCATTGAAAGACTTCAGCTGACTTCAGCACCTCGAAGAATGGTAAGTTTCTTTCCGCTGATCTGGATATAAATCTGTTGAGGGATGCCAGCCTTCCTGTCAATCTTTGGGCCCCCTTTCTTGTGGTTGGTGGCTCCATTCGAAGTATAGCTTCAATTTTATTTGGGTTAGCTTCGATTCCCTTCGTTGAGACCAAACATCCAAGAAATTTACCCTTCTTCACTCCGAAGACACATTTTTCTGGATTCAGCTTCAGCCCAGCTTGTCTGAAGCTGGCGAAGGTCTCCTGCAAATCAGCAATATGATTTTCTTGCTTCGCGCTCTTTACGATGATGTCATCAACATAGGTCAACACATTTCTGCCTATCTGAGATTGGAGAACCTTCGCAGTCATTCTGCTGAAACTCCCTCCAGCATTCTTGAGCCCCTCAGGCATCCGAAGATAGCAATATGTACCACTTGGGGTTATGAAGCTAGTCTTCGGCTCATCTTCCTTCTTCATCCAGATTTGATGATAGCCTGAGTAGCAGTCCAGGAGACTCATGAGCTCCGAAGAAGCTGCTGCATCAACTAAAGAATCTATCCTTGGCAGCGGGAATTCATCCTTCGGACAAGCCTTGTTGAGATCTGTGAAATCAATACACATTCTCCACTTGCCATTGGCCTTCTTTACCATAACAGTGTTGGCTAGCCACTCTGGGTACTTCACTTCTCTGATAACTCCTGCACTGAGGAGTCTTTTCACTTCATTGCGAGCCCCTTCAGCCTTATCATCAGACATTTTCCGAAGCCTCTGCTTTCGGGGTCTGAAGGATGGATCAACATTAAGCGAATGTTCAATAACATTCCGATTTACTCCGCAGAGATCATTAGCTGACCATGCAAAGACATCTTTGTTATTGAATAAAAACCTTATCAAGGTTTTCTCCTGGTCTTCAGATAATTGCGACCCCAACAACACCTTCTGCTCTGCTACATCTTCACACAATAACATAGGCTTCGGCTGATCCGCTGAAGCTGCCTTCTCCCTCCTGAATTTGTACTGTTCACAAGCTTCAGCTCCATCTATATTATGGATTGCCTTGGAATCAGTCCAACTTCCTTCGGCCCTTCTAGCAGCTTCCTGGCTTCCATGAATAGCAATAGGTCCTTGGTCCGAAGGTATCTTCATGCAGAGATAAGCTGGGTGAAGAATTGCTTCGAAAGCATTAAGGGTTCCACGACCAATGATAGCATTGTAAGGATACTCCATGTCAACAATGTCAAACACAATTTGCTCAATCCTTGTGTTGTTAACAAATCCGAAGGTTACCGGCATGGTAATCTTCCCAAGGGCCACAATCTGCCGCCCTCCGAAGCCACAAAGAGGGTGCGTAGCATCATGGATCTTGTCTTCGGGCTCCTGCATTTGTCTGAAGGCTTTAGCAAATATAATGTCAGCTGCACTGCCTGTGTCAACTAGGACATTGTGGACCAGAAATCCTTTGATCACGCAAGAGATAACCATGGCATCATTGTGGGCGCCAATGTTGGGGGCTTGTTCTCAAATGCTAAGAGTTAAGAACAAGGCAACACAGAAAATGTTAAATATTAAGGTCCTTCGTCCTCCATCACATTATATCCCTTCGGGATATAAGGAATTTCGGACGAAGGTTACGAAGGACATACCTTCGTAAACATAACAGCGAGGGATGAAGAATTCATATAAATCATGAGGTATAAAATAAACATTCAAATGTTAACATAGAATCATTTCCATTTTTATTAATACGAATGAATATAGATGACAGACATACCTTCAGTCTTGAGGAAGGCAAAAATACAGGTGTGACGTGAAGGCAAAATGACAGATTCGCGTGAACAGTACAGAGGTACTGTTCATCTATTTATAGGCACAGGTCGCAGCCTGTGACAAATTACAATTATGCCCCTTACAAAAGTTTACAACATTGACTCAGACCACTTATGGATAAGAAGGTCATTCTATTTCTATGTCGGTTTGAAACGCCGAAGCTCCATGAAAAGGAACCTTCGGCCATCTCTAGGAGACGACTTCAGCCGAAGCTGCTTCTTCGTGTGAGACCTTCGGCGCACCGAAGCACGACCCCAACAAGTAGTTTTTGAATTTCAAAAAATAGAAAAATATTCAGAAAAATACGAAAATTTACGAGAGACTTCTACAAGACATATTGACATGATTCAAACACTTCATGCACTTGGAAACATTATTGAGCAGCATGAATGCAACAATCATGACACTTCTAGAGCTCCCGCTAATATATAACCAAAATTACCCTCTACTGATTTGATAAAGGGAGAAGAGAAGTGAATAAAGGAAAGGGTAACACCTAAATTTTGAGTACAGAGCAAAGAAAATTGTGTACCCTAAAATTCAGGGTGTTACACTAGGATAGAGGCGAGAGTTCCCTACTGACGAGCCGGACAAGCTGCGTCTGAGGGCGGACGGTCCACGTGTGCATAGGGGCGGCGGTGTTCGCCAACAACACCTAGATCTCGCTCCTAGGAGGGACCCATCAGGGAGGAGAGATCCTTGGGTTTGTCTTGAGATCGGCAGGCCACCTAAGACACCTCTATATGACGTAAAGCCAAAGAGAGGTGAAGATTAGAGAGAGAAAGCTACGTTAATGTCTAATCCTAGGGCAAAAGGTAAACAACGGAAGATCTATTGATTGTAGTTCGATCGTTTGGGATCGCAATAGGTCGTACCCCTTTATATCTACAGGGGAAGGTCTAGACCCATTCTTAGGTGTCTCCCAACAGCAACCTCGGGTTTAGAGGAATACACGCATGGAAAAGGGATTAGTTATGCGTAATTCGACCTAACCGTGGATCGTACTCAGGACCGGATCGTCCATCCATGCCCAGTGCCATAAATGATGCTCAATAGTAAGTAATAAATCTCACAATTAGTCGTGGTCCTCTTATCTAAATAGACGAGATGAAAACATAATTTTTTCCACAATACCAGAGTTTCTAAAAGAAAAATAAATTTTGGACTCTGGTTGACAACGCCGGTGCAGTTCTGCCAGCAGCCTCGGCTCCCTTAGTAGACAAACCAGCCTAGAGCCGTTCTGCCATCTGCCTCGGCTAGAGCCTCAAACCGGCCTAAACTGATTTTCTTTTGTTCTAAAACTTATGAATGTAGCCTAAATTTAATGTTTTTATTGCATTTGATTTTTCTTATGGCATGTTGACTTGAATACAAATGGGCCACACTTACACAGTTGCACTCAACCTGAATTTAGATTTTCAGACATCATCAAATGGTCACAAAAACATATCATACCAGTTTTGACCAATTTTCTAGGACAATATTGGAACACCCTTTGTGGGATGCCTTCGTCTTCTGAAGGTTCTCAGAAACACGGCTAACCATTTGTTATCAGCATGTTACTAAGAGTTACAGGAGCTTCGTAATCAAACAAGCTTCAGCGCAGAACAATGGAAGTGCACGAAGTAAGCTTCGTCATGACGACGCAGGAAGACGACGGAAGAAGAAAGTGTTATCCAAGTTGCTAGGAGCAGATGACAATATTCTCCCTGTGATAGTTGTAAATTTTGTATGTAATCTATGAGGGCATAAATGTAATATCTTACGAAACTATACGACTCTATATAAATAGATGAATAGTACCCCCGTACTATTCATGTTGGATGGGAATTCCCTTCACACTTTTACCATCGAGCAAGTCGAAGGTATCAATGTAATGTACATTTTATATCACTTTGTTAATATATGAGATGAATTGTAATATTGTTTAATATATGATTGGAAATGACCAAATGACTTAATATTATATCTGTAATTAAGTCTTTATATTTGTGAATGATGAAGGCTTGTTCTTCAAGACATTCGTCCGAGGCTCATTATACTCGAAAGGTGATAATGCTTCAGAGGACGAAGGTCCTTATGTTTAACAATTGTGTTGCCTTTTTCTTGGTTCGCAGCAATCAAAAACAAGTGACCAACATTGGTGCCCACCTTTGGTGAACTCAACGACCACTTTCGTCATGGGAACTCTGTAAGCATCTTCATGATGCCGCCAAAAAAGACAGCGGCACCAGGGACTGTCCTCGCTCCCCTAAACACCAATCAAGATGGGCTCTTTCTAAGGGAAGCCCGAAGCTAGAAGAGGAAAGCTACTAGCCCAACACCACAAGACGAGGAGCTAGACCAAGAAATCAGAGATCTAGAAACTATTCATCACAGGTGGAAAAAAGAAGCGAAAAGATGCTTTGGTTGGCTGAGCTCCAGAAGAAGATTGACGAAGCAGTCGAGGAAATGCGACATATTGCGCAAGACACTGAGCAAGGGCATAAGCCACAACAAAGAGATCTTCGCTAAGGAGGCCCCAGCCATGATGACATGTGGTATGATGATTTTCACCATGATAGCGTTGCTTTTGATGACGCTTCCCCTCTAGCTACAGAGTTGCAGGCTGTCCCATGGCCACCTTCATACAAGCCACCTTAGCTTCCCATGTACGATGGTCACTCAGACCAGAAGCAGTTTCTGATGAGCTATGAAGCAACCATATCATCATATGGTGGCAACACAGATATCATGGCAAAGTCCTTCGTCATGGCAGTCAGAAGTGTTGCTCAAACTTGGTATTCTTCTATCAGGCCAGGAACAATCACATCATGGCAGAAGTTGAAGGATATGCTAGTCACTAGCTTTTAGGGGTTTCAAACAAAGTCAGTGATCGCCCAAGCTCTATTCCAGTGCACACATGACCACGAGGAGTACCTACAGGCATACGTTCGAATGTTCTTACGCCTCAGAGCTCAGGATCCAACAGTGTCAAATGAGATTGTCATTGAAGCTATGATCAAGGGACTTCGTCTAGGCCCAACAGCACAATATTTCGCCAGAAATCCCCCCCAAACCCTAGAGAAGGTTCTCCAAAATATGGATGAATACATCAGAGCCAATAATGATTTCCGACAAAGAAGGGAGGAAGCCTACAGATATTCTGAGATGACCAGGGGCTTCGGAGGAAGGCTTCATCCAAGGCATGTCAGGACAATACACAATCCCAGTAAAAGTGAGGACAGGAACAATCATAATCAAGGCACCAACACATTTTCTAGTCAACAGGGACTCAACAAAGCTCCTTCAGACCGCTAGCCCCAAGAGGCAGAGGAGGACGTAGCTTCGGAGGGAGATTCAACTCTCAACCAAGAAGACTATTTTGTTTATTTTGCGGAGAGAATAAGGGGCACACAATAAGAACCTGCCAAGTTATAATACAAAAACAGAAGGAGATAGCTGAGGCCAAAGCACGGCAAAATCAACCGAAGCAAGTTCTACATACTGCTTCGTGCTACTCCCCATACATCCCAGAGTATGTGGGTAACTAGCAACCATTCTCGCAACCTATAGTCTCGATAGCTTCGGCTAGTCACTCTCCAGCTACGTGGGCCTTACCACAACCACCTGCAGTGGCCCCAACTTCATCCCACAATCAGCAGCCTTAGCGGCAGTGCCAAATTCAGCAGTAGTGCGATGCATGAGAGGAGTATGAAGCTCGAACAGTTAATAGTACTGTTCCAGAATCTAGGCACATTTATTGAAGCTGTAGAGCGGCTAGACCAAGAACTTGATACACATCTATTGTAATTTTCACTTATTTTATTTTATATTCTTATCTTAGAAACAAATTGAAAAGGTATAACCTTCATCACATTGTAATAAACCTGTGGTTACACCATTGAGTGTAACAGCAAAAGTGAAGAAGCTCCAAAGTCGTTCCTACGGGGATGCAGAGCTAAAATACCACCTAAGTAAAAGGTGAAGAAGCTCCAAAGTTGTTCCTAAGGGGATGCAGAGCTTAGCTCCAAAGTCATACCTACGGGGATGCAGAGCTAAAATACCACCTAAGTAAAAGGTGAAGAGACTCCAAAGTCGTTCCTAAGGGGATACAGAGTCTTATATGAAGTGTTTTCTATTATCATTTTTTGCTCAAACATTTTTTGCATCATATCATCACATCATAACATCATACATCATTTTGCATCATTCATAAAGGGAGAAGAAGGGAAATTACTCCTCCATCCGCAAAGGATATTGATCTATGAAGCTAAATGAGTTTTTGCTAAGGAATTATGGAATAAAGCAAGGCAAAATAAAAGATATTGTATCTCTAATGGTTGCCACCAAACAAGACAAAGAAGGGGCCAATGATGTCACTTCGGTAACATTATTCGTTATACAAGACCTTCATCTACAAAGAAATAAATTACACGATGAATAATTTCACGGTACGTACAATAATTTCACGCTACACAAAGAAAAAAATTACATGATGAATCACACACAGTTTACAATAGTTTTTTGCATAAAATCAACACACAAACAATGTTCTTTACACAGATATTAGTCATCTTCCTTCGGAACTTTTTTAGCAGCTTCGTTTAAAAGTCTATCAACAGCTTCATCTATCGCTGCATTCACTATCTTGAATTCATCAAGGACTGCCTTAGGGCTGGATCAGTGTTAGGATCATATGGTTTCGGGGGGGAGAAAGTTCTCCTACATAAAAATGTAGTTTTGTTAGGCATGAAGCTAAAATACTTACGAAGCTAAAAAGTGACACAAGCATACATATACACCTTTCACGCTCTGCAGCTTCTTTAGCTTTTCTTGCTTCCTCTGTGTCACACCCAGTTTTGAAGGCAAACCGAATGTGACATAAGTGATATCAGAACCTTGTTGACTGTAGGACTACTAACCTAGACTAGAATGGTCACCCTAAGCACTATAGACCCCTACCCTTATCTTGCCCCTGGTGTCATTTCAAAAGTTGGTCATCTTGACCAATTCTATGTTATTACTCATCTTACAAAATTTTTGTCTCACTTTGCTTTCTGTTTACTTACTGGTCATATAGTTCTACTCTCACTCTTGTGCTTATGATGTCTTTTGTCCATAAGTCAGTGATCCCCTTTTTCTCTCTCGCCTTGTGGAGTGCCCACTGCACCGCACGGTGACAGGTCAGTCTAGCCACCTAGAGAGACTGCATCGTCGCCTGCACGAGGAGCAGGAGTGCCGAGCCAGGAGCAGGAGCAGCAGGACTCTTCCCCCTCACCTCAGCAGGAGGTACAGTCTAGGAGGCAACATTCCCCTACACCTCAGCTAGAGGCCCCCTGCACCACCACAGGGCATCCCGGCAGCTAGAGGAGACCCTAACAGAGACGACGATGACACCGGTGACAGTTCCAGCCACAGCACGAACCTCTCAGAGGAGCAGGAGCTAGAGGGATGGATCGCTAGACCCATCACTCGCGACACCGCTCGCGGGTGTCACTTCCACGACGCTCTCGACACCTTGTTGCATCGGGCCTTCGACCGACACACTTGGTCTATTAGTATCGTTGTGTAGTCTACCAGCATCATCGCGGGTTATACGCGGACCAGTGGGAGGCTACCTGCTTGGTGCGCCGTCTGGACGATGATCTCCGGGGTGCAGAGGCCTTCTCAGAGCACTATTCTATCACTGAGAGGGATACTGCCGAGGCAGCCATGCAAGATGCTGCATGACATGCACTTTCACAGTATTGCTCATTGTTCAGCGAGGTAGCTGACGGCCTCGACCTGAAGTACTACCTCGTCGTTTGATCGGCAGTGCTGGAGGTGTGATTGTCTTGCCCATTGGTGAGGGCAATCCCAGGTTGAACAGTATGGTCAACCTAGTCGTCGTGCTCAACACCGAGCTGGACCACGCCCTTGATGAGTTGGGCAAGGTTCGATCGGAGGTTGCGGAATTGCATGCTAAGCGTGCAGCGCGCCACTATCAGGATGGTGGTTCTCCCGCTCCTATCGGGATTCAGCACCCTTACCGCTCACCGCCCCGTGGTCGCTTTGATTATGGCACCCCCAACTGCAGGACCCAGATAGATTTGGTGCCATAGATCCACAGCGTCAGAGTCTGTAATAATGCTTAATTTAGTGTCTTAGTCTTAGTCAGTCTTAGTTACAGTTAGTTTGCTTATCATATGTTTTAATGCTTGTCGTGATGAACTTGTAATGAAGTTGGATCTTTGTAATGATTGTCATCAAGGTGTGGGCATCCCCTGCAACTTGGTGTAGTTATTAATAAAGTCAATTATTTAGTTGGGCAATCTCTTTATTTCCACTTTCCTCTTTATCTAAGAAGCTATGTTGGCGGTGTCGAGAGTCAGTAAAGATGATCAATTATTCAGTATTATGAAGGTTTCCACATATCTTTTCTTATGCTGAAAGACTGCAGAGTTAGATCTGATGTGTGTGTGCCTACTACAAATGTCTGAGAACAGGAGTAGAGGTGGAAGGCGTGCTCAGCACGAGCAGCAGGCACCCCAGGAGGAGGCAGCTCAGCAGCAGTTGCCACTGCCACCCCCGATGACCAGTGGGCAGATATTCTTGATGCAAACTCAAGCAGTCCAAACAATTGGTCAGACCTTAGCAGCAATGTAGCAAGTGCAGTAGCAGCAACCCCCACCTCAACCTCAGGTGCACGTCCAGATGCCATAGGTGCCCAGAGATAAGCGAGTAGAGTTCATGAGGGGGTCATCCCCTGTCTTTGCCCATTCTGCAGATCCCATGGACGCCGAAGATTGGCTACATACTATGGAGCGTGAGTTGCACACTACTCAGTGCAACGATCGTGAGAAGGTGATGTATGGTCCCTGTCAGCTAAGGGGAGCAGCACAGTCTTGGTGGGAATCTTACCTCGCCACCCATGTCGACCCTGAAGCCATCACCTAGGAGGAGTTCAGGGACAATTTCCATCGTTACCATGTGCCTGAAGGATTGATGATAGTAAGGAAGGAGGAATTTATAGCTTTGAAGCATGGTCCAATGTCTACCAGTGAGTACAAGGACAAGTTTATGCAGCTGTCACGCTATGCACCAGAAGATGTCAATACGGATGCTAAGAGGCAGTACCGCTTTCTGAGAGGTTTGGTTGACCCCCTTCACTACCAGCAGATGAACCACACTTTCCCTACCTTCTAGCATTTGATCGGCAGAGCAATCATGACAAAAAGGAAGCGCCGGGCGATGGAGGATAGGAAACATAAGATTGGTGGATCTCAGGCCGGGAGTAGCAGTCATCCCCGCTACTTAGGCAACCCACCCCAGCAATTCAAGCAAGGTCACCCTCAAGGTCACCAGCACCAGCATCAACGTCAGCACCAACAACAGTATCAGAGGCAGTTTCCTCAGCAGCAGCAGCAGTACCGCCAGAACAACCAGCATGGAGGAAATCAGTACCAGCGTCAGAACAACCAGGCACCTCGCCTCCTACCCCAGCAACCAACCAGAATAACCAAGCAGCTCCAGTGCAAGGAGGAGGCCGTGCATGTTTCCATTGTGAGGAACAAGACCAATGGGCGAAACACTGCCCAAAGAAGGCAACTCAGCAGTCGCCAGCTTTCAACACTTCAGCAAGACAGGGAGCACCACAACAAGCACCAGGAGGCCGTGGCCAGGCCTACAACCGTGGAAAGGTGAACCACTTGGAGGCCGAAGCACTCCAGGATGCTCAGGACATGGCAGTAGGTATGATTCTAGTCGAATCCTACCCAGCAAAAGTATTGTTTAATACTGGTGCCACGCATTCTTTTGTTTCTACATCATGGGTAGAAGCACATAACATCCCCGTAGAACCAATGATTCCACCTTTAAGAGTTAATTCAGTTGGGGGAAAAGTTCAATTTGATAAGATGTGTCCGAATCTAAGGATTCAAATAAGGGGGATAGACTTCCCCGCTAACCTAGTAGTAATGGGTACTCAAGGGTTAGATGCCATCCTAGGGATGAACTGGCTACACAGAAACAAAGTCACTGTCAGTTGTGACAAGAGGATAGTAAAGTTGGTGTCCCCATCCGAGAAGGAAGTAGTAACTAAACTGTACTTGCCTGAACTAGAAGGAGCCTGACACTATTTGTCAGTAGATGGCAAGGAGGCCAACCTGATTAAGGATATTAGAATTGTGTCGGAATTCCCAAATGTGTTTCCTGAGGAGTTACCAGGCATGCCACCCGAGCGTAAAGTTGAGTTTGCCATAGAGCTTATCCTAGGCACCGCCCCTATTTCCAAGATAGCCTATTGAGTGTCCAGACCAGAATTGGTGGAACTCAAGAAGCAGATTGATGAATTGTTAGAGAAAGGCTACATCTGACCAAGTACCTCGCCTTGGGCAGCCCCAGTGTTATTCATGGAGAAGAAAGATGGGACAAAGATAATGTGCATTGATTACAGATCTTTGAATGAAGTCATTGTCAAGAACAAGTATCCTTTCTAGAATTGAAGATCTGTTCGATCGGTTGAGGGGAGTCAGTGTGTTTTCGAAGATAGATCTGAGGTCAGGTTACCATCAGCTCAGGATCCGACCTTTGGATATACCGAAGACAGCACTTATCACCAAGTATGGACTGTACGAGTTCACTGTCATGTCATTTGGTCTAACGAATGCACCAGCTTATTTCATGTACTTGATGAACAGTGTGTTCATGGACTATCTCGAGTTCATAGTGATGTTCATTGATGATATCCTCATATATTCCCAGAATGAGCAAGAGCATGGAGAACACTTGAGGAAATTACTTCAGAGGCTATGAGATTGTCAGTTGTATGCCAAGCTGAGCAAGTGTGAGTTTTGGATCAGTGAAGTCCTATTCTTAGGTCATATTATAAACCGAGAGGGATTAGCTGTAGATCCAAAGAAAGCAGCAGCGATTCTGGACTGGAAAGCACCGAAAGATGTCCGAGGAATCAAGAGTTTCATTGGAATGGTCGGTTACTATCGGCGTTCCATTGAAGGTTTCTCCAAAATTGCCAGGCCAATGATAGCCTTGCTGGCAAAGAAGGTTGAGTTCAAGTGGACCCCAGCGTGCCAAGAGTCCTTTGAGACGTTGAAGAAGAAGTTGACGACATCACCGGTATTGATTCTGCTAGATGTTCACAAGCCATTCTCAGTATTGTGATGCTTCATACACCAGTTTGGGATGTGTGTTAATGCAAGAGGGGAGAGTAGTGGCATACTCGTCCCGATAGTTGAAAATTCACGAGAAAAATTACCCCACTCATGATCTGGAGTTAGCAGCAATGGTTCATGCACTAAAAACCTGGAGGCACTATTTGTATGGGCAGAAGTGTGATATCTACATAGATCACAAGAGTCTCAAGTACATATTCACCCAGTCAGAGTTGAACATGAGGCGGTGAAGATGGCTGGAGTTGATCAAAGATTACAAGATGGAGATACATTGTCACCCAGGCAAAGCAAATGTGGTTGCAGATGCTCTGAGCAGAAAGAGTCAAGTCAATATGTTGGTCGCTCACTCAATTTCATACAAGCTAGCAAAGGAATTCGATAGGCTGATTCTCGGATTTCTGAACAACACCAAAGGAGTGATAGTCGAGCTAGAACCCACTCTAGAGCAAGATATCAGGAAGGGCCAGAAAGATGATGAGAAGATCAATGAGATACGGTGGCGGATCATAGAAGGGAAAGGCCCAGATTTCCATGAAGATGCAGAAGGAGTGGTGTGGTTTAAGGATAGGTTGTGCGTCCATGACATCAAATCGATCCGGGAACTGATTCTCAAGGAAGCTCATGAGACAACATATTCTATACACCCTGGTAGCGAGAAGATGTACCAAGACCTGAATAAAAGATTCTGGTGGTACGGTATGGAAAGGGAGATAGCAGAGTATGTTGCCAGATGCGACGGTTTTCAGAGAATCAAGGCAGAACATCAGAGGCCCGCGGGCTTATTGCAGCCATTGCAGGTTCCTCAGTGGAAATGGGATGAGATTGGGATGGATTTTATAGTTGGTCTGCCCCGCACTCGTGCTGGTTATGACTCCATATGGGTAATAGTGGATCGTTTAACAAAGGCAGCTCATTTCATGCCAGTGTTATACATGTCTCGGATTGTGTGCCTACATGGTGTTCCAAAGAAGATAGTATCCAGTTCACTTCTCATTTCTGGCAGCAGCTACATGAAGCTTTGGGCACACATTTGAAATTTAGTTCAGCTTATCACCCGCAAATAGATGGTCAGACTGAGAGAACCAACCAGATCCTCGAAGATATGTTGAGAGCCTATGCATTGCATGACAAGTTAGGTTGGGACAATAGGCTACCGTATGCAGAATTCTCCTACAACAACTATCAGGCCAGTCTGAAGATGTCACCATTCCAAGCACTCTATGGGAGGAATTGTAGAACTCCATTGCATTGGGACCAACTCGGCGAAAGGAAGGTGTTCGGTCCAGATATTTTGGTTGAGGCTGAAGAGAACATCAGAATGGTTCGAGACAATCTAAAGATAGAGCAGTCCAGACAGTGACGCTATGCTGACACTCGAAGAAGAGAATTGATTTTTGAGGTAGGAGATTATGTTTACTTGAAAGTGTCACCTATCAGAGGAATCAAAAGGTTTAGAGTCAAAGGCAAGCTAGCACCTTGATACATTCGACCGTATCAGATTCAAGCAAGGCGTGGAGAAGTGGCATATCAACTTAGCCTACCAGAGAGTCTGTCAGCTGTGCATGACGTGTTCCATGTGTCTCAGCTAAAGAAATGCTTGCGAGTACCCGAAGAGGAGTTGCCAACAGAGGAACTTGAAGTTCAAGAAGATTTGACTTATATTGAGAAGCCAACTCATATTCTGGAGAGAGCAGACAGGATCACTCGGAGAAGCACCATCAGGATGTGCAATGTCAAATTGGGCCATCACTCAGAGGAAGAAGCAACCTGGGAAAGAGAAGATGATTTGAGAGCCAAGTACCCTAAACTCTTTGCTAGCCAACCCTGAATCTCGAGGGCGAGATTCTTTTTAAGGGAGATAGGTTTGTAACACCCTGAATTTGGGGGTATAAAATTTCTTTCTAAATGCCTACCAAATATAGGTATTACCCTTTGTCTCTCTCCCTCTAGTCTCTCTCTCCTTCTTTTTGAGTAGAATTAGGTTATTTAGTAAGGGGTTATTATTTATTTTGTCAAACTTATGTGACTCATGAATTGTTGCATCATGTTGAGCCCAAAATATTCTTTGAATTGATGCACATGTTTGAAATGGTTTGAATTTGCATTTGATATGAATTTCATTTGAAAACCCTAGAGAAAATAAAATAGAAAAGCAATTGGAAATTCCAGGAAAATAGAAAACCTCAATTCAGCCTAGTAGGCCCATCTCGGCCCAGCCTCGCACGCGCCCACGCCCGCGTGTCAACCCTCCCTGAAAGGCGGCCCCCGCCTGTCAGCGCCTTTTCGCGCCCGCTCTCTCTTCCACCACATCCTCTCGCTGCCCAGTGGGGCTGACTTGTTGGCGCCAACCCCCCTCTCGCGCGCGTCCCTCTCTCTCTGTCCCGCTGGCCCCGCTCATCAGCCCTGCCACCCGTTCACTCGGCTGCTATCGCTGATCCATGGGTCCCGTCTATCGGACCCTTCCCCTCTGAACAGCCCACTCACGACCCGCGCGTCACCGTGGACTCCGCACCCACGATGCACGTCGAGGCCACGTCCATCCCCACCTCGGCCTTTTTCTTGCTGCCCAGCACCCGCTCGCCCTCCTCTTCCCTCACTCACGCACTCACAGCCCTCAGCACTCACCTCGCACCGCACGCACGCCCAGGGAGGTCCATCGTCACTCGTCGTGGTCTCGCGCCTGTTCTGCGGTCACCGTCAAGCCCTCGCCTTGTCCGTTGCATCGGTAAGCTCTGCCTTGTCACCCGCAACCTGGGACGCCCCTCGGTTCACCCCCTCCCCCTCTGGTTCGCCCAATCCGCGCTCACCGGTTCACTGTCGCACCTCCGCCACCGTCAAACCATGCCCTCGCCGTGCCCTGGACGCCATTCGTGTGTTCCTGAGTCTTCCCTCAAGGTAAATGTCCTAACCCCGCCCCTAAATTTCCCTGTCTTGCATTGAATCGAGGACTCCCCCTCCGTCGTCCAGTTGCCTCACCCCCTTTCCTGCTATCCTGACCCTACATCGGATTCGCCAAGTCCTCCCTAACCTTTCTAGCAACCTAGACCGATCCCTAGCGCCATAGGAGCCCCAGTCTACTTCACCTCTAGTGGCTGCGGTGCCACAGGCACGTATGGCGTCGCCCCTGGTCGGCCGGAGAAGACAAAGCCCCAAGCGGTCGATCCTAACAGTCCGGTCTTGATCGGGTGGCCCGGATGCGCGAATAACGATTCGCGTGGTCCGTGGAACTGGAACCGATGATCGGAGATCTAGCGGCCAGCGTGCCCCACGCCCTCAGCACACCGCTGACCCATGGGCCTCACGCGTCAGTGCCTCAACCCCACCCCGAGCCCACCTGTCAGGTGCTCGTAGCCCGCACCCTCGCTTGTTGTTCTAACCCGAGCCGTTGATCAGAGATCGGACGGCTAGCGCAACCTCGTACCCCTTCGTGTGTAAATTTGTTAAATAGACCCTCCGCTTTTTAGTAATCAACCCGTAGTCCTGAAGTTTAGCGCGTAGCTCCCTGTTTTCTTATAAACAGACCCCTGACCTTTTTATTAATCACAAAATTAGACCTAGTTTTGTATTTTAAACTTCAAAACTTGTTTATTTCATATCTTTTTCATATGAACTCCAAATTGAGTGATTCAAATTGCAAAACGTTCATAGGATTATTCTCTGTACAAATAAATTATGATCATCCACAGTCTGTGCACTTTAATTTTACGTCTAAGCTATAGGTTAGTGTATGTAATAATATGTTTATGAAATAGGAAAAATAAAAAGGGAAACCCTAATGATACTTAGGTACTTAATTTTGTGAGATAAATAATATGTCATGTATGAATTTATCCTTGGTAAAATTGTGTCTTACTAAAGTTAATGGAACAAAATTATGTAACCCATAATAATTAGGAATCACTAATCTCTAGGTGCACTAATCCACCCTAGCACTTAGGATTATCTTTTGTGTTATACTGCTCTGTCAAACTTGAGTCCACTTGATTGCATATGTTTGGTGTATTGTTCATTTGTCTATATCCAAATGTATTGAATGCATGATCAATTTGTTTAGACAACGAGCAGCCCGTGGTTCCTGAGTGTGTTGCTGAAGATCTTCCTGAGCAACAACCTGGTTTAGGCAAGTGTCCTCTGACCTATTATGTCCTACATACTTTATAATTCACCGTCCCGCATTACTTTATTGAAACCTAAGGATTGACTAGTCTGTATTTACCTTATCCTTGTTTACCTTTTGGGTTATCATGGTTAGCTTTATGCTATTGCTTTAACTTAATCAACAAACATGATGTGAATATTTATGATACGATGATGTTATCCCGACGAGGATCTTGTGATACTTTAGGGGACTCAGGCTGTTTCCTGAGTACCACTCCGTAAGGACCTATTCATTAAGTGACCACCCGGGATAACAGTATAACCATGAGGGTGGAATGGGATGCCCTTAGCTGATTAATTAGAGGAACCTGAGGTGTAGTTGGCTTCACTGTAGGGCCATCAATGGGGTCTGGGCACAGTACTTGCTCTGCCGAGGCTGGTTGCAGAGGTTCTTTGATTTGGTTTTGTTAGTCACCCTACCTATGGGGAGAAGTATTGTGTTTATCAAACTGGAGAAACCTAACAGGCGGCTATGACCTCTGGGGAATCTTTGTAAAGGCTACGTAGTGAGACCCTGCTAGGTCACCTTGGTAGTGATCAATGTGGAGGCTAGAACCCCAGGTAGAATGGGAATCATGACTTATGGGTAAAGTGTGCAACCTCTGCAGAGTGTTAGAAACTGGTATATTAGTCGTGCTCACGGTTAAGAGCGGCCTTGGGATCCTATTTGATTAGAAGAATTTTGGATACCTTTATGATGATGTTTAATAATGATGGTTATAATTCTGATCTCTGGTATTTCCTCTTGGAGGGAGTACTTTTGGGTAATAACTGGGTTTATTACTAAAATTTGGCTCTACTATCAGTAATAAATACTTGACCAATTAAAAGCAACTAGTTGACCTTAACTCCACATACAACTAGTCCACTTTAGCCAAATGGGACATTTGCTGAGTACGTTGATGTGTACTCACCCTTGCTTTAAAAACCACCCCACCCCAGGTTGTCCCAACTGTATTCAGTGCTCAGGAGGAGATGCAGGCAACATGGAGGACTTTGAGGAGTTCTAGGACTACGACGAGTTTTAGTTGTGTTAGTGGCAAACCCCTAGTCAGCTGCATGTGAAGACCTTATCTACTATGTTTCGTATCCCACACTTTGATAATGTTAATGACTATGTTATAGACTCTGTGGATGTCTTGGACATCTTGATGTAATAAAGTACCTTTCCGCTATTTACTTTGAGCAATGTGTGATGATGTCCATTTATGTAATCACTGTGTACGTGAGTTTCTAATCCTGCACGTACATGGTTCGCATTCGATTTGCCTTCAAAACTGGGTGTGACACTCTGAAGTTATATGGGATTCTTCTTCGCTTTGTTTGGTAGCTTCGTCTGCTATCTCCCTTCCGCCGTTCATCCACACTTGAGAAGTTCTCGCCAAGGGCAGTAGCTTCGGCTGAAGGTTCTCTAATGTCATTCACTGAAACTAAGAATTCTAGCTAAATTACAGCCTTCGCAGGTTCACAGCCAGCTTTTTCGAGTAACAACACGGCCCTCGAGCACCCACATTGTGACGGAACCTCCCAAGGTATTAGGCCCACCTATAGTTGTCCTTGTCCTAAGGACCTTGGACAACCCTGTAGATGCACTTAATCACTCGACAAATTTGGTAATTGTATCTTCATCATTTCGCCCAAGAGCACTTCACCTGTCACGCAGATATTACATCACATCGGAGGAAAGAATGAGCGGAAGCAAATTACAATAACTTAATTTACATTCATCAAATATATAGAGAGAGTATTATTATTACAATACCAGGGTATTTAGAGTGCATAAAGTATTATTACAGATCAGGGAGGCAAAATACCCTCCCGCACAAAAGTTTACTGTTTTTAAAGTGGGAGGCCAACATCCTCCCAGACTTCACTGCTGGGGCTCTTCTTTAGGTACCACCTTTAAACAGAAACAACAAAAGTCTGTTGTTTCCTCACCTACAACAACATGGGTTCGAAAACCCTGAGTATGGAGTGTACTTTCGCAAGTCTTACCCGACAAAAGAAAAGACTCTCAAGGATATGCTGGCTTGAGGGAGTCAAGGTAAGGCTATTCAAGAATCAAAGACTCTGTTTGCAGAAATGCTTACTAATAGTGGATCCTTAAAAATCCAGTTTTATTATCAAATTAAGTCATTACATGTAACTAGAGTTCTTTCTACCCTAGTCCAAGCACTTGACCTGCACTAGCTGTCTTTTATCACCCTTTTTCTTTACTAGATTGCTACGTGTAAGTCAGTGACCAAGTCTTGATGTCCGAGAAGTAACGGCGATCCGAATCGATTAATACTCAGTTGAGGATCTCCAATCACACGACATATGTAGCACTTAACCCTTGCATATGTCAACTCGCCACCGGGTTTCTTAAGACCAGACCGGGTTCACGCCAACCGAGAGCACAGATACACCACCGTCCAGCCTCTTGCCACGAAGGGTACACGCTACTCTCGCCATCTCTCCACTCCCATTGCGTGTTGGCCTTTCTAGTCGGCCCACTAACAGGAAAACGTGCCCATGCACGCCCGCGATGTCCATTTTGCACAGAGGACCTGGGTCATTCAAATAACCAGTAAAGAACCCTGCGCACTATTTATCTATGTCTCTAACATTTGCTCAAAGGCCCTTCCCTTTTCTTTTCTTCGCAAGCTCAGGTCCCCGACCACGGACGGTGGAGCAGGTGCTCCGGCGAGCTTGTACCAGCCGAAATATGCAAAGGCTAAGCTTCTTACTTGGTCGATACCGAATTCTACCCCTGGCGACCCTAATCCCTCTACCAGTTGCGAAGTTCTAGCTCAAAATCTCTCTGTCCACAGTGATGGCGCAAACCGAGGACAACCCGAGGTGTTCCCGGTGGTCTAACATGGTCTACTTCAATTGACTAGGCCGATAAGCATCCATAGCACACAAGGGTGCTGAAACAAGGGTAAGGAGGGTATGAACGGACCTAGAGACGGTGGTCCACGACGCGATGGCTCACGGTGGCGCGGAGAACCGAATTGGGGGAAGAAAGAAATTAGGGCGCTAGGGTGGCTAATCGGAGGCAGGGACGGGTGCTCTAGCTTCGAGACAACCTATCAGAGCTAGCAGCACCCTCGATTTATAGTGTCCAAGAGCGGTGGCGGCTAATTTTGAGAAGTTGCGCTGGCGGCTAGAGATAGAAGTGCACTAGCGCGGGTGATCGTGGCTTTCACCGTGGCAAGGCCTCCGGCGATGGACGGACTTGCTGCAATGGTTCACTGTGACGTGTTACAGCTACTAGGCACGTGGTGCACGGTCGGTAATTGGCCAACGCCGGTGAGGACCATCTTGGCCAGCCGCAGACCAAGTGGGTACGGTGAACCCACCAGCGACTGGGTCCGAGCCTATCCAGTGCCAAGATCTTTACTCCGCCGTGATTATCTCCTCACCAGAGAGCACGAATCGTAGCACCGGCACGGATCACGGCACGAGTGTCACCGGCGGTGAGGGGTGATGCATCTGAAGATCTTTTTCAGTCTACTGTACAATGGGAAACCCCATTCATAGTGCCTGACAGAGCAATTTGCAAGGCTTTGATCTCCGATTTCTATGTGGCAACTTGTTAATCCTTCTGTAACAAAGTTGTTGTCCTATAATCCCATTTTAACTTTGTTATAGTAACCATACCCAAACAATCACTAGATCCTACTCAAATTCATCCTCAAAGTCCTGCCAAGGTCACTTGTAGCCATAATTCAGTCATTAGTGTTGACTGATAGCTCATCTTCAGGCCAGCTTATCTTTAATTTTTATATAACATCAGGGCTTAGTCACTTAAGCAAAGTTGTACTCCTATCATAGCTCTACCAATTTGATGTGTTGACCTAGGGCAAAATCCTTAAGAATTTAGAGATATAGGGCTCCAAAGTTGACCCCATTCTAGTGATTTTCAGACTTAGTCATCTAGTGCTCATGTGACCTTTTTGCAAATAAGTCCAAGTCTCATTACTCAACTTGCAAATTCTCGAATGTGGAAGTTACTTGGTTTGTGGTGTTCTTTCACTTTGATACTTGCACTTTGGTCCAAAAGTGCCTAGAATTTACATTTACCCCCCTAGGGTTCCAATTAGGCAGGGTTTCTTGTAGGGTTTTGAGTACTTTAGGGTTTTTGTACCACTAAAGTCCATCAACTTTGATATCTTGTGAACATTTCTAATGACTTTTGAGATTTTTACTCATTTTGGCTTCACTTTCATCCATAAGCCCTAATTTAGGGTTAAGTACCCTACCCTAGGGTTAATCACACATCAAGTCACCTCATCACAACTTGCTTGAAAATTTTTACCTAGTGAACGCATTCTAGGTGTACAAACACATGAAATGTCAATGCACATAATGTTATGCTCAAGTTTTAGTGCCAGTAACACCAGGGGTGTTACACACATAGACACAAAAGTCCCCTCTGCCGATCAAGACTTTGTCAAAAGTTTCAATCTCACCCTCAATCCATTTGATCACACCTTCGGGATCTCCAAGGATAAAATTTTGCTCAGTTGAGAATGCGCCAACCTTAGAAAAATCATTTTTCAATTCGTCAAAGCATTGCATAGCAAAGAGTAGCATCCTTCCTTTGCTTGATGAAGCTCTTCAACATTCTTTTGCACCCTAGACCGTTCAGTGTCAAATATCTCACGCTTCGCTTGCTCAACATTAAAGTTTTCAGTGACTTCATCAAGTTTCTTCTCCAGTCTTGTCACTTCAGATTTGTGCAATTCTATTTGAGCAGATAACGCATATTCTAGATCGGCTATGTGTATTGCGTTAGTTTCTTTTTCCTTTCAAACTTCGAAATCTTTTGATCTCCTTTAGAGAATTTAGCCAAATTAGCTTCATTAGTCTTTAGCCTCTCGACTAAAGAAAGAAGAATCTTGCCTTTCTCAAGGGCCTCATTTCGAAGCGTTATAACTTCTGAGCGCAGATTTTCGAAGGCTATTTGAGTGCTTTCATCTTCGCATTCCTTTTGTGCTTTCAAAGCTTTGCTCAAAATAAGTGCCTAATGACAGCAAAAAGAAAACAAAGTAAATATTTTATCTAAAATAATTATTATCAAGAGCTAGAAGACAAAAGTAAACACAAACCTTTAAGCTATTATATGCCAAGCAATCTGCCAGATGATCCTTCGGCATTAAGGATAGCCCAAGCTCAAGCTTCGAGTAACCCATGTTGTCCATCATTTCCCGGCAAACATCAATCTCTTTGTTATCAGGAAGGCAGTATAAGAAATCATCTTCGTTGCTACCTCCATAAACTAAGGACCCTCTAGGAAACCTCAGATCTTTGGCATAATGTTGAACTTCGGCAATTTGTTCCTTCGTCAGTTGCTTTCCCAAAGCATGACAGATAATAAAGTCAACATTTCCAGGCGGTGCTGTCTCAAGGGATGGTGTTGTCATTCTCTCTGGTAGGCTCGCAAATTTTTCCTTCAATTGCGTGGGCTCCGAATGTCTAGCCTTATCTAAATCAGCAGAACTACCTATAATAACAGCCATCAGTTCATCGACCTTGTCTTTGGAAACCTTCGGCGGTGCAGGCGTCGCCATCTTCGAAGGCCTCAAAATAGCCTCAAGCACATTAGCCATTCTCCTTCCTTTTTTAGGAGTTCCTGCTAGAGCGGTGGTAATCTATGGTTGCGCTTGTGCCTTCGGCAGCTCTTGAACCTTCGACTGTTCTAGCCTATAGCTCTTTTTTGTAGCCAATTCCAAATGAATGGGAGCCGGGGCATCCACTGCAGTTGCCTCGATTTCTTTCATCACCTTTAGCAGCTCTTGAAGTATTTTTAAATCTAAAGCCGGGAGGGCCCCTTCGGCTTTTTCGGCACTCTCTGTTTCTGAAGTCCCTGTATCAGGCAATTGTGCAGCCCTTTCTAAAAAGTACGACTTCGGCAGGTGGGTTAGAATCTTTGCTCTCTTTGGCTTCGGCACAACAGAAGAAGCTTTCGGTGCACTTTTCCTTTTTGACCCTCTCTTTCGAGCAAGGAAGCACTATTTAGGGTAAACGAATCCAATAGCATCAAAAACCCTGTTCAATCTTCGTTTTCCCCGAGCACCGAAGGCAACATACATGGCTTCGTCCTCGGCCTTCGTATAGCTCCCTAGCAATTCATCACTTCCCTGCGGCCTTCGTATAGCTCCCTAGCAATTCATCACTTGTTGCTTCAATGGCATCAAGTCAAATCATCGTATGGCTCACCAAATTGATTCCTGAATCAATAAGTATACTTCAAGTGAACCAGACTGCTTTTTCCTGCATTAGCATCAGCTTCAGCATCCTTCTGCATTTCCTATTTGGCAGCCAAGGACCACACCTTAAAGGCTATATGCTCCTGCACTAAGTCCCTAGTGTTGATGTAGTTGCACACAGCATTAAACGCTGCTAGGAAGCCTTGAGATCTTTTTGTATTCACGACAGCAGGCCTTCTCAATCCAAAGCAGGATTTGATAGGCCACTAGATTACATCCTTAATATCCCTCCTTTGACTCAGGTTATTCTTCACATAAAACCACTGCTTCATCCATGAACCCGACCATTTTTCCGAAAGGTTGGCATGGGATGCCTAGCATCTAACCGGTACGCGAAGGTATAACATCCAAAGTTATTATGATACTGCTCTTTCTCAGTGGCCTTAGTCTGGTAGGACAACTCATGAATATTGCAAAAGCAATCAGCATCTGGTTCCAATCCCTAGCCCCTTATTGCCCAAATGAAGATCCTAACCTTGATTAATGCATCAAGAGTAAGCTGATGAAGAAAATTTTAAACTTTTTCAAGACTTCGACCAACATCTTGTGTAAGGGGAACCGTAGCCGAGCCTTCATAAAGCTTCAAAAAACCACTACCTCATTTTTCTCAAGAAGAGGAACAATATTCTCACCACCGATTCTCACTATAGATACATCATGGAAATATCTACCTTTCATAGTCTCAACATGACCTTTCTTCACAGTTGATTTACCGAAGACCACGTGACTCGGCCTCCACGACCAATCTTCAGCATTATCATTATCACTCTCAATATCAAAATCATTGCTGTCACTAGAATCTTTAGACAGCCCAGCTAAAATCTCATCAGTTATTTTTCAACATTAGTCCTCTCCATAATTTCATAAAACCCAGCCAGTGCGAGATCCTCACTACTCTTATCTTCGGCCATCTCAGCTTTTGTTGAAACAAAAAGCCAAAGCTCGAAAACAGCCATGGTTACAGTATCAGCAAGCTAAACAACAAAGCCAACACAAGCTTGATAGCATGTAAAATATTTTTATCACAACCCTTATATATATGCAAAGCACTACTGCAAAGTGGCCCCCACAATTCAGAAGGTTTCGTTATTCTAGCAAAGGGAAGGTGTTTTTTCGGACCTTCGACTAAAGGCCTTCGTTTATTTTGCAGTCTGAATTTGTTACAAAGAAGCAAACTAATACTACGAGGGCTATTGTTTGGGGGTCTTCGTCTTCCGAATGTCCTCAAAAACACGGCTAACAATTTGTTATCAACATGTTACTAAGTGTTACAGGAGCTTCGTAATCAGAAAAGCTTCAGTACAGAATAATGAAAGTGCAACGAAGTAAGCTTCGTCACAACGACGCAGGAACACGACAGAAGGTGTTAAGTTGCTAGGAGCAAATAACAATATTATCCTTGTGATACTTGTAAACTTTGTATGTAATCTATGAGGGTATAAGTGTAATACCTTATAAAGTTGTATGACTGCCTATAAATAGATGAACAGTACCCCGTACTGTTCACGCTGGATGAAAATTGCCTTCACGCTTTTACCTTCGAGTAAGCCAAAGGTATCAATGTAATGTACATTTTATCACTTTGTTAATATATGAGATAAATTGTAATATTGTTTAAAATATGATGAGAAATGACCAAATGACTTAATATTACATCTGTAATTAAGTCTTTATATTTGTGAATGATAAAAACTTGTTCTTCAAAACCTTCGTTCGAGGCTCACTATACCCAAAAGATGATAATGCTTGGCAGGATGAAGGTCCTTATGTTTACTAATTGTGTTGCGTTGTTTTTGTTCACAGCAATAAAAAATAAGTGACCAACACCCTTCACAACCAAGAAAACTGTTTCGGAATTGAGACACCACGAACTAATATTTATGTCCACAAACATTCTGGTAGTAATAGAGATTGAACAGTTCAGACTTAAAAGCATTAACGTTCGTAGAAATGTGCGTACGCTTTAGCCGCTTATAGAGTGGCTGTCTCAACTATGTAATAATTCGTAAAAAGAAGTGACTAGACAGAGCCATGCATCAGAGTTCAGATGGCATGGCAAAGAGGGCAGAGTGGTCTTGCTTCACAATTGCTTGGAGCTTCACGTCAACTCACATGCTCCCAGATATGTAGGCTGCGAGCCTCTCAACAGGCCTTGGGCTGTCCACTTTCACTTCTCCACGGCACCTTATCTTAATCCTTGCCAGGTGCTCAACCGCAATCCATGCAAAGCTAAGCCTTGCTGGCATGTCCTCACAGTCAGACTTGAACATTTCCCTTGACTTCTGGACCCATTCAGGATGGTAGGTTACCTGGTACCAAGCGGAGGCCTTCATCTCATAAAACCGATTTTTCTCATCATCAAAGATCTCTGTTTGATCTGTCACAATGCTTTCGAAAATGCTCCTAAACTCCTTGTGAAGAGCATAGTATGCATTCTTCAACCTCTCCTTTATGTCCCCCTGCCTTCTGCTGCTGTATTTGGGAAGCGACCATATATGCTCTGTCACAAGCTCTGCTTCAGTGCGCACGCCATATTGGTTGAGCAGTGCGTTCAGTTGTGTTTCATATGAGCACTTGCACTGCCAAGCACTCGAGAGAAAATCAGCTGCACCAGCAACTTCCATATCTGCATCATAAGGCAGATTGTTAGATGTGCAAGTTTCTTCTCGAACCAAATCATCGCTGGAGGCTTCTTGGATTGACCGATAAAGCCTTCCAAGGATCTTCTCTGATCTATAGGAGATAGCATCCTCCTTTCCCATGAAGTCAGGATATAATTTTGGTCGAAGGGATGCTGGCATTGACACAATTTTGCCTGTCTTGGGGAAGTCCACAGCAGTTGCTGCTAGTTCTGCCAACTGAATACACTTCTCATCCATTGCTCCATACTCGCTCATATCAGCGTGAACAACATGAGCATTGCTTATTGGACCCAGTTTCTCATTTACCATGTTCTTCAAGAAGAAATCAACAATATCCTGTGAACAGTAAGATCTTATTAATAAAAGTGTATTGAAAAAAAGTAATATTTATCACAAACCAAAGACAAAGCAATTTGAAGAAACCCTGTGAAATGATCATCATTTTTGTATATTAGCAATACGATCAGATCAATTGGATAAAAAGTGCAAATGTTTAGTCTCAAAAGCCCTGAAAAGTATTTATGCGTTATATGTACTAATGTTCATGAGTTCTTGACTTTAATTGCAACCTATGTACCTTAGGTATTATTTGGAGTATTTTATTTCTTTTTTAGAAAAATACCATGGATTTGTAAAATACATTGGTTTTGACAAACTATAAGGTGTTTGGATGCAACGAGCTTTGTAGTCTTGAAAAAGATGGTAATACTAAAAATAGTCCTTTCTGATTTCTCGAAACACCATTCTAGACCTCTTCTTTAATAAACCGTTGTTTTGCACATCTCTTGTTGTAAAACAGAAGTTTCTTGATAATACAGTTTCTCAAAACCACAAGCATCCAAACAGGTCCTTATCTGTTGGCAACATAGGTTACACAAAGAAAACTCGACGTGCGGGAATAAGATCACCTCCATGGCATTATATTAAGAAGATCTCACGCAGGTTGACAAAACCCTAGAACACCTATCCCACCCATACACAACGGCACCAAAGCCCATGTAAGAATGTCTGTGACCGGGACCGAGTCTTAGACCTATGCTTTGGTGTGGGACAGACCATGAGAGTTTTAACCATAGCTTGAAATTTGCTCCCACGAGGAGTCGAACCCAAGACCTAAGAAGGCTACTTAGACTACCTAGCCAACTCGGCTAGAGACCCTTTGGCACATGGATTACACAGAATGAAGCAAAAGATATTGATCCACAATTACAAGACCAGTTTTGATAGGTAAAATCTATGACAGTACTCTAATACTCTATAGCTATAGTTCTCCAAGAACTAAATCAAAACTGTATTTAATCCAGCTGTACACATTAGACTTCTGTTGGTACTCGCTTTTCTGGGCAAGTGGATCCACGGGAGAGTGGAAAGAGTGCTTGCGAGGATTCAACGAGGAATGGTAATAGCTCTGTTAATCTGCCCTCTCCAAGGTACTGTACGGGGGTATTTATAGGCACCCGAGTGCCTACCGTTCTCGGGCAAGGACGTTTATGCCCTTGGGTACCCAGAGTATCCTCAGAATATTCCCCCAATGGGAGGTTACAGACAGTCATTACAAAAAAGGCTATTACAGATGAGGCCCGTAACATGCTTATCCCTGCGGGGCCCACTTGGGCTTCCGGACACGATAAGGACGTGAGGCTAGCAGGCATCGTCGGAGTCTTGCCTTCGTCTTGCAATGGAGAAGAGCGAAGCCGCGGAGTCCAGTCGCGAAGTCCTCATCGAACCGGCGTCCTTGGCATCGTTGGTGAAGCGAGGCGACGAAGGCATGGAGCGAAGGGTAGCGTCTTCGCCTTCGCCCCAACAACTTGGCAGCTTACTACCTTCAGAATGATCAAGCTTTAAAAAAAATTGGCCGGGAAGGGAATAATGATCAAGCCTTTAGCCTATAATATACCAAATACACACAACACTAGGGATACAGAGTTTTAATTTCTAGGTCAACCAAAGTTAATTTAACGGGAGCAAACCTAGTGTCGAAGGCCTCTGTTTTCAAGTCGTTCGACTAATCGTGATTAGTCGCGATTAGTCGACTAGGTCAGTTATTAAGGGGCGATTAGGAGTATCAACCCGATTAGGTGTGCTAATCGTTCAGTCGTCCGATTAATCGTCCATTTTGGACTAGAAACCAACCATGCATGTTAGGTTTTTTACATTAGTCGCGATTAGTCGACTAGGTCAGTTATTAAGGGGCGATTAGGAGTATCGACCCGATTAGGTGTGCTAATCGTTCCGTCGTCCGATTAATCGGCGATTAATCTCGATTAATCGTCCATTTTGGACTAGAAACCAACCATGCATGTTAGGTTTTTTTGACCTCCTGTTTTTTGACCTAGCTACAATTCCATATGAACAGCTGCCACCAGCAAAGAAGACAGTTGCTCAAACCGCCATGAGTTCATTTGTTGTTTCTGCTCCTCCAAAGCCAACTACCCAAAAGGCAAGCAAGTCAGTGAATGCCAAGCTTCGCAAGTCTCCAGAAGTAGTTGTAGAGAGGCATAAAAACAAAACCTCTTAGTCTACACTAGAGCACTGCACAAAGAAAGGAAAAGGAAGCCAAACAAATTGTTGACGACCATGTTGATGATTTTCTTTGAGAACAAGATTCCAATGCACGTCAACTCAAAGAGTTGGGAGGTTATGTTGGATTCCAATGGCAGTATCAGTATCGTCCTAGATACCAAGGCCTATCATACCATGAGGCTAGGGTACTTTGTCTTGAGAGAGATATCAAGAGGACATCAACATTGAGGTAGAAGCATGAAGAAGCTTGGAAAGAACAACATGGCTGCACACTTATGTTAGATGGGTGGACTGATACTAAACAACGTCATTTGATCAATTTTCTTTTTAATAGTCCAATAGGGACCTACTTTCTAGGTTCTGTTGATGCATCAAGTGAGGTAGCAAATGCCAATATGTTGGCAGATTTGTTGTAGAAGCAAATTGACAAGATTGGGATACCCACTTTGTCCTAACAATTTGGATACCCTAACAGGACCAGACGCTAACCACCCTCGTCTACTCTGGCTCCACGCCGTGCTTCATGGCGGCTCAGGTGGCACGCCGGCTTCACCTGACTCCCACGATCAAGGATGGCACAACGGTGGAGTTGCCAACGGCAAGCATCTGTCTTACCTCAGGGTATGCTCCGCGCTCACGTTCTCCATTGACGACGAGTCGTTCCACGTCGACTTCCTAGTCATCGTCTTGGAAGGTTGAGCTGTTACTCGAGTGCAACTGGTTGCGCACTCTCGAGCCAATCATCTAGGAATTCTTACGCACTCACCATGGTGTTCTAAAGGCTCAACAACTGGGTCACATGGACAGGGTTGGGCGTGTCTCGCCCGCCGGCATTCGCTCTCTCCACCGACAATCTCCTGCAACTTATCGCAAAGTTCGCGGATGTCTTCGCTGAGCCAACAGGTCTGCCTCCATCACGGCCCTTCGACTACCACATACCCCTCCCATCGAACGCACCGCCTATCGCCAACAGACCGTACCGCAACCCACAGTTGTTGAAGGATGAGGTAAAGCGGCAGTGCGACGACATGCTTCTGCAAGGCATCATAAAGCGGGCCCAATACGTCGTCGTTTTCTATACCTGCCCTACTCATGTGCAAGGACAAATCATGGTAGTTCTACGTCGACTACTGCGCCCTCAACACCAAAACCATGAACAAGTTCCCAACTCCAATCATCGTCGAACTGCTGGATGAGCTCAAGGGGGCGCACTTCACCAAGTTGGACCTCTGCAGCAGCTATGACCAGGAGCTGATGCACGCGGAGGACATCGACAAGACAGCATTCTGAACGCATCATGGCCACTTTGAGTTTTTGGCCACGGCATTCGGGCTCACGAATGCCCCCTCCACCTTCCTGGCGATGATGAACGACATGTTGCAGGCCTACCTCTGGCCACCCATGGCAACGAGTATATACCCGTCACGTAGCCCCATTCCATACCCATACCCATACCCATCACCAAAAATTATACCCGTCAGGTTACCCATATACGCTCGCGTGTATAGAATCTTACCCATACCCACACGGATAAATTTACCCATCAGGTAACCCGTACCTACCATGAAGGTCTCAAATTCTAATACTCCAATTAATCAAAATGTCAAATAAACACACAAATATAAGTTCAACTTAAAATATAGCAAATCATATGCTTGCATAACTTAATAGTTAAACAAATAACAACCAAAAAAGAATTTTCTTTTAGCTAAGATGTGCTTTAATATTGATAATAATGGTATAATGTGGGTCATGGTTATTAAGGCGTCGCTTAGGCATCGCTTAGCGACGCCTAAGCGGTAAGGCAAGCTGGAGCCAGCAAGGCGTCCTATCGCCTTATGGCAAGGCGAGGGGAAGAGGTGACGAGCACGCGCGGAAGAGGAAGCGGCTGCACGTGGGGAAGAGGCGTCGTTGGGGGTCGTTGCAGCATCGCTGGTCCCGACGGCAGCGCTGGTCCTGGTGGTCGCGGCGACATAGGGTAGCTGTGAGAGAGAACCCAAGAACTGTGGGGAGGGAGAGCAATGACGAAGAAGCAGCTGTGCGTGAGAACTAGCAGGTGACGGCTGCTTGGAGTCGACTAGAGGAGGATAACCTAAAAGGGTGGTGTTGGGTTGGGTTGGGCTACATGGTAATGGGATTTTTTCTTTTTCTTTTTCCTGTTTTTATTTTCTACTAGGCTAAATGGGCCTACAAAGAGGCCTTACAGTTGTGCTACTTGTTTATTAGCTTTAGTGATATATAACTAATATTTGGTCTATTTTTATATTTATCAATATAATTAAGGTGTTGCATCGCCTTATGCTTTACCGCTTAAAAATTCAAAAGGGGGTCGATCGCCTTATGTTTCCTTAACGCTTTAATAACTATGATGTGGGTATATTTCACCCATGGGTACACAGGTATGGGTAGTGCCCACCTGTACCCATACCCGTATACCCGACAGGTAGAGATTCTTGCCCACTAACGTACCCGCTTAACGTATCCGCGGGTAGAGAAATCATCCCATACCCGCCAAAACCCATCGGGTTTTTGGGTTTCGGGTACCCGTTGCCATCTCTGGCTCTGCTGTTTCATGCTAGTGTTCTTCAACATTGTTATACTCCACGGCATGTCGTGTTCTATCGTCAATGATCGGGACCCCATCATCACTAGCGCCTTCTAGACAAACCTCTATCATCTCTTAGGTGTCAAGCTGCGGCTGAGAACCGCCTTCCATCCGTAGACTGATAGCCAGTCTAAGGTGACAAATCGCATTTTGGGCATCTACCTTCATTGCCACGTTGGTAATCATCCATGCAGTTGACTTCATTGGCTGCCATGGGTTGAACACTACTACAACACCTACCAGACCGCACTCTAGACAATGCGCTTCAAGGTGGTATATGGTCGCAACTGGCCGATACTTATATCCTATGAAGTTGGTGAATTCAAGATTCAAGATTCCTACAGTGGACCAACAGTTGCACGACCGCGACGAGTTCATGACTGAAATCCGCGAACGACTGCAGCAAGCCCAAGACTTGATGAAAGGCAACTATGACCAGCACCATCGTGAGCCAGAATTTCAGGAGGTTAACTGGGTTTGGTTGCGTCTCCATCACCGTCTTTCTGCCTCCCTGACGAATAGAGCTACGAGCAAGTTGGCACCTAAGTTCTATGGGTCGTTTCAGGTGTTGGCTCACGTGGGTTCTGTCGCCTACAAGTTGGTACTTGTTGGAACTTGCGTTCCCGGGCAGGTTGATTCCAACAGGGCAGTGAGAGAGATGTGAACACGGTTTAACTTGAGGCGGCAATTGCTCTGTTAATCCAGCCTGTCAAGGGCACTGTACGGGGGTATTTATAGGTGCCTGAGTGCCCAACGTCTCAATGTAAGGACGCATGTGCCCTCAGGCACCCGGTCTATCCCCGGAATATTCCTGTAAAAGAGGGTTACAGACTGTCATTACAAAAAAGTTATTACAAATCGGGCCCGTAACACACTTATCCGAGCGGGGCCCGTTACAATGGGCCGAATCCCACGTGGGCCTCCAGGTGGAGTGAGGACGTGGGACGGGGCGACATCGCCGTAGGCCTTCGTCTTGTAGTGTAGAAGACGAAGGGTGGACCTCGCCGGTCGTTCTGCTTCCTGTCGGCGCAGCGAAATAGACGAAGGCTAGAGCGGAGGGTAGCGTCTTCGCCTTCGCCCCAACATTTTCCCTCCGAGGGACCAGTTCGACTAAGTCATCTAGTGCCAAAGACGTCGCTAGATGGTGGAGACGCTGCCCTCGCTCGAAATGGTTCCGCGGGGGTTTTTGATGTGACCGTTGACGGACGCGGCACTGTTGGACTGCGGGTTTTCCGAAGCGTCGCGTCCTGTGTATAAAAAGGGGGGCGGGGCGGCACGGGTCAGGCTCTCTTTCTGCGCGCCCCAAAACCCTAGCCTCCTTTTGAAACCGTTCGTCCGCTCGCCTGCCCTCCTTGCTCCTGCTCGTCGGAGATCTGGCCCGCGTCAAGCAGACCGCCCGCCGCCGCCGACGGTACGTAGCCATGCCGTCCTCTTCCTCGTCTGCTGCAAATACACCATCGGTCGGCGCATCGTCTGAGGACACTCTGAGCGACATGGCGGCGGAGGAGCTCCGTCCTGGTGATACAGTTGAGTTTGGCGTGTCGCGGATTTCCTCGGTCCGCGTCCAGGATATGCAGCAGTTTGGATATTTTGGCAGCGGAGTGGGACGTGTCCCGGGGGCGGAGGAGGTCCCCGAGCCAAAAGGCGAGTTGGTCGTGTTTGAAGCGTTTTTCACCGCTGGCCTTCGTCTGCCTGCACATCGATTCGTGGCGGAGGTGCTGCGGAGATTCGAGGTCCAGGTCCACCAGCTGACGCCGAATGCCGTGGTGGCCCTGGCAAAGTATGTTTGGGCGGTGACTTCGTATGATGGTCAGCCCTCTGTGGAGGTCTTCGCGAAGCATTACTGTCTGCATTGGCAAAAGAGGAAAATTGGACATGAGATTGCACAGTTTGGATCGTGCACGTTTACGCCGAGGACCGGCAAGACTTCGATGGAAGTCGTGGAGATGGTTCCCTGCGCCCGCAATAAGTGGGGCAATTGGTGGGATTTCTGGTTTTACGTTTCCGAAGGCGCAGTTGAAGACCACCCAGGACTGCCCGTGGCCGTCATGTGTTCCCATTATTATGTGGCATACCCGCAGTTTGAGGTGGCGGAGGATGATGAAGACGAGGGAGCCCTTCGGTGCGCTGCCCGCATGAGTAGCGGGCGCGATTTAGTGGAGGAATTTATCGGGTATGGGGTATGGCCCTTGGCGCATGGCTGGGCGCTGGGCGAAGTATGCCCTCGCGAGATGCCTTCCCGGGGCGGGCAACGGGTGCGAAGTCCAGCCTTCGCGTTGGATTTGCATGGTCGGGATCCCGCCGCATTCGTGCGCGAAGCAGAAGACGGTGCAGCGAGGATCGTGGGGCGCTATGTGCCGAAGACAGAGGGTGTGCAGAGCTGGGATATCCGTGGGGCCAACGATAGATTGAATCGGGTCTTCGAATTGAACGGCTTGCCATACAGTGGTTATCCCGGGGAAGACGCCGTCGACCGCCGCGGGAAAGGGCCAGTGGCCGTGACTGAAGGAGACCCCTCGCAGGAGGCCGCCCCAGCCGCTAAGAAGAGGAAATTAGGTACTGCAGTGGGGGAACTGGGGGGTTTCCGATAGTTTTGCTATGGAGTTGATGGGGACGTGCGCAGCCCTCGGGAGAAGGATGTCTTCGCCCGAGCACCGCGAGTCTTCGGCGCGAATGCTGGAGGTTACCGGGGGTCGATGGCCTAAAAATGTTCCGATCCCCCGCGCGGCTGGCGAAGACTTCTTTACGTCTCGCATGGCCCGTGACTTGAAGGTGTTTCCTTACGGACGGAATATTGTTGTTGTTGTGTCGGCAGTGATGAACAAGGACGGTTAAGACGCTGCGCAGAAGCGCCGGGCGGTCGTCAGGATCGCAGATCCTAAGCGTGAGGCAAAGAGGGCGTGGGGGAGCGCGAAGGCTGCCGCCTCCGGCAGTAGCCAGCCGATGCCGGCTGCGAAACCGGCAGCGCCCAGATCCAGCAAGGCGTCGGCGAGCGTGAAGACTGCCGCCTCTGGCGGAACCAAGCCTCCCCCGGGCAGATCCACGAAAGGACGGGATCTGCCTTCGCTGGGGAGACGTGTTGGCGACTTCGGCACGGACATCAGTGTCGAGGATTATTTTGTTGGTAAGTTTTTTTTGACCGGTGATATGTCGCAGGGTCGGGTGAAGGGCAATTGGTTTTTGTCCCGCCTTCGATGGCAACCGCGTTGCCAACGGCGGTGGCTAGGGCGAAGGGTGTCGCGCGAGACCCGTGGGCCGCTTTCTGCACGAGCGGCGAGATTCTGTCAGCCGCTGCCGCCAAGGACGTGGCGGGCTCCATGTCCCAGCGGCTGAGGGAGGCGTCGCAGCAGTTGAAGCAAGTAAGTTGTGCTGGAATTCGACGTTTGTTGTTTGCATGAGGTTTTGGGTCTCATGTGCTTTTGTTAGGCGGCCGACTTCGCCGACCGCGTCGCGTCGGGTGTCCTGACTGCGGACGTGGCTACCGAAGTCGAGAGACTTCGGGCGCAGCACGCAGATGCGGTCCGGGAGAAGTCGGCGGCGGAAAGCAAGAACCGCAGGCTAGCGGAGAAAGTGGCCGCCTTGGAGGCCGAGAAGACGGACCTCCAGCGCCAGCTGGTGGAGGAGAGGAGGGAGGCGAACCAGGCCATCGCTGAGGCGCAGGCTGCGCAAGCGGAGGCCAAAGTGGCGCGGGCGGAGAGCAGTCTCGCCAGTCAACGCGGCGAAGAGCTGGAGGCAAGGTTCAACGCCTTGCGCGGCCGCGTGGACAAGGCCGAGGCCTCTACGCGCTTGGAAGTTGAGCGGACACACGCACAGTTCGTGGACTCGTACCGCGAGCTGGGTGCGCGGACTGCTGACTTCGAAGTACCCGACTGGGAAGCAGGCCTTCGCTTTCTCGAATGGTTGCAGGAGGAGCTGCTGGTGCTCCCAACCATTGTGGAGGGTTTCATGTCCTTCGTCTCCCTCGTCACCTGCGAGGGGGCCGTGAATGCGTTGTCCTGCGAGGGCTGCAGGCACTACGAGATCTTCGACCAATCAGACGAGAACTTTGAACGCGAGATCTTCAAGGCCGACGACCCTGTGGTGAAGCAGTCAGCGGGGGCACTTTTCGATAGGATGTGGGGTCCGCATGGTCGGGAGGCGGTCAGGGAGCAATTCGACCAGGTGAAGGTCATTTTTTGTGTGGTTGTGTGTGTGGGTATGCGTGGTTTTTGCTAAGTGACTGTGATGTTGCTGCAGATGGAGCGTGCTGAGGACGTCGAGGACTTTGGAGCTCTGGCCGGCGCGCCGCCCGAGGCTGCGGAGGTCAATCCGGTGCTGCCCTCGGATGCTGGTGAAGGCCTCTCGGCTGTGCCCGTGCCTACTGTGGCTGGCGAAGACCCTGTGTCGGCCCCTGCGCCGACGGACGAAGATGCCTTGAAGGTGGTGGCTGAGACGGCAGTCGAAGACCCCACGGCCGCGGCCGCGCCTTCGCAGGTGGCTAAATAGGTGGGCGGGAGTTTGTAAATTTTGTCTGTGTTACTGAACTTCGGTTGCTGCGCAGGTTCAGGGTTTTGGGCCTGCGCACGCAACCGCTACTGACAATGCTAATTTTGTGGCTTCGACCGTGGTTGCTGAAGACGATTCTGATGATTCTGTGTCTAAGTTTTTTGAGTCTGATGATTCTGGGAGTTCGATTGTGTGAACAGAGGGGTCTTCAGATGAGGACTTAGACTATTTTGCAGCATTGGATGTGGCTGCAGCGGAGACTTCTCTGCGTGTGACGGGTGAGGATATTCCGGGTGCGAGTGCTAGGCGTAGGCGGCGAAGGGCGGTGGCGAAGCGGAGAGTGAGTGAGTTGTCGCGAAGTGATAGGCGTCATCATGGTGAGGTGGAGGGTGGTCGTCTTCGTGTGGACGGGACTGCCAAACGGGAATTGTTGTCTTCGCCGGCTGGGGCGAGTGTAGGTGAGGGTGAGCTGCGAAATCTTTTTAAGGGTGAGGAATTGAGGATAATGTTGTTCAACTACAGGGAGATGGGTATCATCCCGAAGGTTGAGCCGTTGTAATGTGTGATGCCCTCGCAGTGTGTGTAACTATGATTTGTATGATGAGGTTGCGTGCCTTCGTTGATCCGGTCGCGCCCGTAGGCGGCTTGCGTTCGGGTGCTTTTGGGGAAGTCTTCGATTTTGCGCATTTGTTGAGTTAGTCCGGCTGCACCCGTAGGCGTATTTGTAGGCGTATTTTGCGCGGAGTCGTTTGGAGAAGACCTCGATTTTGCGCACTTGTGCTATTCCGGCTGCACCCGTAGGCGACTTTTGCAGGGATAATCTTTTGGAAAAGACTTCGATTTCGCGCACTTATTGTGCTGTTCCGGCTGCACCCGTAGGCGACTTTTGCACGGGTAGTCTTTTGATTTTTCGCACTTATTGTGCTATTCCGGCTGCACCCGTAGGCGACTTTTACACGGATAGTCTTTTGGAAAAGACTTCGATTTTTCGCACTTATTGAGCTATTCCGGCTACACCCGTTGGCGACTTTTGCACGGATAGTCTTTTGGAAAAGACTTCGATTTTTCGCACTTATTGTGCTATTCCGGCTGCACCCGTAGGCGACTTTTGCACAGATAGTCTTTTGGAAAAGACTTCGATTTTTCGCACTTATTGTGCTATTCCGGCTGCACCCATAGGCGACTTTTGCGCGGAGTGTCGCACGCGAGGGTAGTAAGCGCTGCCCCTCGCGGTGACTTTGGTGTGGTCGAATGCCTTAGACCGTCGATGCGGTCTTTTTCGACGTGTCTTAATTTTTGCGGGGGATTTTTGTGGGTATATTGCATGGCTCCGCCTCATTAAAAACCTCACCCCCCGGGAGGAAAAGAGTACAGGCCAGAATGATAATGTTTGGTTAATTACAAGGGCGTGATGGCCCTGAGGAGTCAAACAAAAAATTTGCGGAGATTATCTATGTTCCAGGAATGCTCCAGGTCTTCGCCAGATTGCGTTGTTAGCCCATACGCGTAGGGAGACGACTTCGTCTTGACGATGAATGGTCCTTCCCACTTCGGCTCCAGCTTACCTCGTGACTCTGTCCGGGTTGTTCGGATGAGTACGAGGTCCCCTTCGTTGAATTCTCTCGGGACGACTGCGTGGTCGCGCCAGATCTTTGTTTGGGCTTGATATTTATTGAGGGCCTGCAGGGCGAAGACGCGGTCTCCATCGATGAGATCTTTGGAGGTTAGCTCGTCTACGTCGGGTGAGGCTGAAGCGCTTGTCCTTGGGGACCCATGCTTGATTTCCTGCGGGGTCATGGCTTCCGAGCCGTATAGCAGGCGAAAGGGAGTGAATCCGGTCGCCCGACACTCGGTCGTGTTCAGCGCCCAGACTGCTTCAGGTAGCAGGTCGGCCCATTTACCCTTCTTGTCGTCGAGAAGCATTTTCTTGATCGTCGTGAAAATCTTGCCGTTGGCGCGCTCCACGACGCCGTTGGATTGTGGGTGATATTACTGAGGCGAAGGCAAGCTTAGTGCCAATGGAGAAGCAGAAGTCCCTGAAGTCTTGGCTGTCAAATTGTTTGCCATTGTCAACTGTGAGCTCGGACGGGACTCTGAATCGACAAACAATGTTTTGCCAGAAGAATTTCTGGACAGTCTTTTATCGTTGATACTGCTCTTGCCTCGATCCACTTGGTGAAATACTCGACGGCGACGAAGGTGAACTTGAGGTTCCCTTGGGCCGTGGATAGTGGCCCGACAATGTCCAGGCCCCAGCGCTGAAGGGGCCACGTGTGGGCGATTAGCTTTGTGAACTGCGAAGGGCTTCCCGAGCGTGGAGAAAACTTTTGGCAGGCTTCGCACGACCTTGTGACCCGATTCGCGGCACAGATCATAGCAGGCCAGTAGAAGCCTTGACGGATCACCTTGGCAGCTAGGGCCCTAGGCCCCGCGTGAGAGCCGCAAGTTCCGCTGTGGACTTCGCGCAGGATCTGGACGCCTTCGGTCTCGGTGACGCATTTAAGCATGGGTTGACTGACCCCCTTCTTGTAAAGCTGTCCCTCAATGAGAGCGAAGTCCCGGCTTCGGTGTTTGAGGCGCTTGGCCTCGTTGATATCGCTTGGATGGTAATATCCCTGCAGGAACATGGTTATTGGTGCCCGCCAGTCTTCGGTCATGATGAGGTCGACTATGTGGTGGCCCTCGGTGTCGTTGGTTATTTGGAGGCCCTCTGGGCTGCGAACGGCTGGCGTGCCGATGACATGGTAGAATACGTCGGAGGGTAGGGCCTCGCCTCTGGCGGCTGCCTTGTCCAATGCGTCGGCCTCCTCGTTCTTGGCTCGGTCCACGTGCTGCAAGGTAAAGCCTTTGAACTGTCTCTCGAGACTGCGGACAGCCGCGAGGTACTGCATAAGTGTGGGTCCTTTGCTACATAATCTTTCTCGACTTGGCCTGCATCTACTTTGGAGTCTGTTCTGATTATGCAGGTAGTGACACCAAGTGCCCGTAGCTTGCGAAGGCCGAGGATGACAGCTTCGTACTCTGCTACGTTGTTGGTGCATCTGTCGGACTCCAAAGCAAAGCTGAGACGTGCTGCATATCTGTGCTTGACCCCTGTGGGTGAAGTAATGACTGCCGCTGCACCTGCCCCCGCATGGCACCATGCGCCGTCGCAGTAGATGGTCCACACCTTCTCTGCAGACGTGTCCAGCTGCGTTATTGGCCCGTTCCAGTCGACGATGAAGTCTGCCAGGACTTGTGACTTGATGGTTGTCCTGGGCTCGAAGGTGATATGGTAGCCAGAAAGCTCGGCTGCCCATTTGGCGATCCGGACAGATGCCTCCGGATTTCTGAATAATTCGCCGAGTCCCCTGTCCGAGGTGACCCGCACCTTGAACGCTTCAAAATAGTGGCGCAACTTGCGCGAAGCCATAACGACTGCATAGGCGATTTTTTCCAGTTCCATCATGTTGCATTTGGATGTCGTGAGTACTTCGGAGACGTAATAAACTGGACACTGTCTGGTCGTGCCCTCTCTGTCCTGTTCTTGAACCAGCGCTGCGCTGACCGCGTGCGGCGAAGCTGCGACATAGAGCAACAGGGGTAGCGAGGGGTTGGGGCTTGTAAGAATTGCCAGCTCTGACAGGTGCTGCTTTAGTGATGCGAAGGCCGCCGCTTGCTCTGGTCCCCATGCAAAGTCCTTTGCGCCGGCGTAGCGTTTTGAGGAAAGGTAAGCTTCACTCGGCGGACTTGGAAATGAATCTGTTGAGGGCGGCCAATCTGCCTGTTAGTCGTTGGACGTCTCTGGCTGACTGCAAGGGCGTCATGTTGATGATAGCCTGGATCTTGCTCGGGTTGGCTTCGATCCAGCGGTGCGACACCAGGTAGCCCAGTATCTTCCCCTGGCGAACGCCGAAGACACTTTTCGAGGTTTAGGCGAAGTCGTGCGTCCCGCATGTTCGCGAATGTTTCTGCGAGGTCAGCCAGGTGGTCCTCTTTGCTTTTGCTGGCGACGACGATGTCGTCCACATACGTAAATATGTTTCCGCCGACTTGGCTCTCGAGCACTGTCTTGGTGAGGCGAGAGAACGTGGACCCAGCGTTCTTTAGTCCCTCCGGCATTCTGATGAAGCAGTACGTGCCGAAAGGTGTTATGAAGCTGGTGCTGGCCTTGTCTTCCTCCTTCATATATATCTGGTGATAGCCGGAGAAGCAGTCAAGGAGTGACATGACTTCGCACCCGGCCGCGCTATCGACGATCTTGTCGATCCGAGGCAGGGGGAAATTGTCCTTGGGGCAGGCCTTGTTGAGGCTGGTGAAATCAATGCACATCCGCCACTTGCCGCTCTTCTTTTGCACCATGACTACGTTGGCGAGCCACGTAGGGTAGGCGACTGGTTCGATGAAATTGGCCTCAAGCAGGCGGTGTACCTCGGCCTTGGCGGCTTCTGTCTTCTCATCTGACATTTTGCGCAGCCTCTGCTTCTTCGGCCTCACCGAAGGGTCGATGCCCAAGCTGTGCTCAATAATGGTGCGACTGACTCCGACCAGGTCGAGGGCGGACCAGGCGAAAACGTCCTTATTTTTGAAAAGACAGGAGATGAGTCTCTCCTCGTCATGCGAAGTAAGGTCCTCGCTTATGATGACCGTTTGCTTGGGTGTTGCCTGGTCAAGGGAAACTGTCTTCGTCCCATCGTTGCTTTGCAGCTGTGCCTTTTCATGCCCGTTGGCGGTTGGGCGGGTAGCCTCGGGGACCTCGCGCTGCGCCGTGAGGCAGTGTACGTTCCTTTGCCCTGGAACGAAGTCTCTTTCTATGTTGCGCGCGGCCTGCTGGTTGCCATGGACTGTGATCACGCCTTGCGGGCCCGGGATTTTCATGCACAGGTAAAGTCCGTGAATGGCTGCCTCGAACTTGTTGATGGAGCCCCGACCCATTATGGCGTTGTACGGGTACACCATGTCGACGATGTCGAAAGTGACCTGCTCACTTCGTGCATTAGGTGCTACACCGAAGGACAGGGGTAGCTCTATTTTGCCCACAGGGAAGGTGCCCTTGCCGCCGAAGCCATATAAGGGGTTGTCCGAAGGTTTCAGCAAGCTGTGGCTGATGCCCATGCGGTCGAAGGCGTGGAGGAAAATGATGTCCGCCTGGCTGCCGTTGTCAACTAAGACTTTGTGTAGGTCCCAACCTGCCACGCTGCAGTTGATGACCATGGCGTCGATGTGGGGTGCGCTGCGCAGGTCGACATCTCTGGCGTCGAAAGTCAACAACACATGGGACCATTTTGTCTGCACGACTGGACCTATGACGGCGACGTGGTTGACGCTGCGGTAATGGTCCCTCTTCTGTCGCTTCGTGTCGAAGTCAACGCTGGACCCCCCCCAGTGATCATGTGGATGACTCCGCGATACGGCTGATTAGCGAAGTCTTCTTGTTTTGGTGCTTGGGGTGGTTTGGGTGGTGGATGTTTGGCTGTTGCGGGGGTGGAGGTGGGAGTGGGGGAGGTACGATTTGTACCTCCTGGTGGTGTTGGTATGCGTGGTTAGGTGGATGTTGTGCGGGACCGTGGTTGTATAGTTGTGGGAGTTGTTGATATGTGTGCACGACAACTCTTGGGTTGTCGGCTGGTTGCGCCCGAGACATCCTGTCCCTGGTGGCCTTCGTTTCCGGGCAGTCTCTTGTTGGGTGCGCACAGTCTTCGCCGTGAAACAAGCAGTAAAATCGGCGCGGCTGTTGCGCTCGTCCTTGGCCCCGACCACGAGTTCCATTGCCGCGGCCCTGGGGGGATAATCTTGGCGGCGAGGGGCCTCACCAGCGGGGTGCTGGTTGGCGATGTTATGTACCTGCTGCTGACTGCGGCCGTCCCGACCGGAGTCTGACTGCGAAGGTCTCGTCCACGTTCGACTGGACTGCGGAGGGTCCTTGGGTTTCCTCTGGGACTCGACCTTGTGCTGGTGGAGCTCTTCGGATCTGGCATATTTTTCGAACAGCTGATAAAGCTCCTGGAGGTTCTTGGGTGGATCCCTGATGCAGTGGCTGTAAAGGACGCCAGCCCGAAGGCCACTGATGGCGTAGTGAATGGCGATTTGGTCATCAACCGAAGGCAGTTGTGACTTGAGAGTCAGAAACTTGCGGTAGTACTCCCGCAGAGTTTCTCTCTCCAGCTGCTTGCAGAGTGACAATTCGGCCAAGGCATCGGTGTCTGGGCGGTACCCTTGTAAGTTGAGCAGAAATTTGTCCCGGAGACTTCTCTAGGAGTCAATGGACAACGGGGGCAACCTGGTGTACCAGGTGAGAGCGGGGCATTCGAGGGCGATGATGAATGACTTGGCCATCGTGACGTCGTCCCCTCTGAATGATGCAACGGCGACTTGATAGCTCATGATATACTGTGCTGGGTCAGTGCTGCCGTTGTACTTGGGGTAGGTCCCTGCCCTGAAGTTGGCGGGCCATGGTGACACTTGCAGTTGCGGCGCCAGGGGGCTCCGCTCGTCAAGGTAATTGATGCCTTGGAAAGCTGCAGCGTGCGAGATGAAGGGTCCGCGCTGAGGAACGAATAGGTCTCCGACTGGCGCGCGCTGCTGGAGGGGCGGGCCGTGCTGCAGATCATATTGGCCTTCGCGCTGCATGAGCGCAATCTCCTGCTCAAGCTCTTGAGCCCTCTGCTCCTCATCTCGTATCATTTAGCGCACCTTGGCCTACGCAGAGACACGTTGGCGCTTGGCCTCGAGGATTTCCTTCTTCTTCTGGAGGTTACGGTTTTTTAGGCGCAGGGCCCGTAGCTGTAGCTGTTCTTCTGCGGAGACGCCGAGGACCTTGCCGTCCTCTGCTACATCCTCGCCCTCTGGTGGTGCAAAGCCTGGGGGGTGGCGCTTGTGGCTGTCCTTCGGAGCTGCAGGTGCGAAGGGTGCCTTCTGGAGTGTGTTGATCGTTGCGCTGTCTCTTACTATATGCTTCGTCTTCACCAGCTCCTTGGTGGGTGTTATCGGCGAGGGCCTTGCCCTTTTTCTCAGGCCCTTTTTCTCAGCTAGCAGGGCTGCCTTCGCTGCTTCGTCGACGGATGGGGCTGCCTTCGACTCTTTTGGGTGCCATCGTGGGTGGTTTTCTCGTAGCACGAACGGTGGGCGCCAAAGTTGGAACTTGCGTTCCCAGGCAGGTTGATTCCAATAGGGGAGTGAGAGAGATGTGAACAAGGTTTAACTTGAGGCGGCAATTGCTCTGTTAATCCAGCCTCTCAAGGGCACTGTACGGGGGTATTTATAGGTGCCTAGGTGCCCAACGTCTCAATGTAAGGACGCATGTGCCCTCAGGCACCCGGTCTATCCCCGGAATATTCCTGTAAAGGAGGGTTACAGACTATCATTACAGAAAAGTTATTACAAAGCGGGGCCCGTTACAATGGGCCAAATCCCACGTGGGCCTCCAGGTGGAGTGAGGACGTGGGACGGGGCGACATCGCCATAGGCCTTCGTCTTGTAGTGTAGAAAACGAAGGGTGGACCTCGCCGGTCGTTCTGCTTCCTGTCGGCGCAGCAAGATAGACGAAGGCTGGAGCGGAGGGTAGCGTCTTCGCCTTCGCCCCAACAGTACTACCTCCTAAGTGTCATCTACATAATGTGTTTCACGTGGTGTTCCTCAAGAAGTTCGACAGCACCCCATCCATGGTTGCGCCAACACTCCCCAATACTAAGCATGGTTGCATGCTGCCTCAGCCGCACACTGTTTGGTGTGCCCGCCATAACCGTAGCCTATGTTCAAGAAGGTTTTCCCCTCTTTTCAACACGAGAACGAGTTGTTTTATATTAGGGGGTAAGTGTTGAGGATGCTTTTCTAGGCAAGTACTACAAGCGTCGGCCTAGGTCTGATGGGGCTCAGCCGGTGTCCTCTTCAGCCCAATCAACATAGGAAAAGCTCAGAAGGTGGCCGACATCAATGGGATTATGGGAATAGATAAGGATAGAGCCACCAGCAATACGAATAGACAAGGCTAAAGAATAATTAAATAATAATGTTAGTTGATATCTTTAGAAGGTTTAGATCTGTTTGGAGTCATGTCTAAGCTATATATAGTTGGGACATGCGGGCTACAGCAGCAAAAGGCAAAGAACAAACAGCCTTTAAGTCTGCCACAGATTAGGGGGCTCTCCCGGTTCTGTTGTAATTTTGCCCTAATTCCCAACATGGTCCATGAAAGTTGATACATAAGAAGAGACGATAACTTTCAGGGATGTTACTAAAGAAATGTAATCAGACCTCCTCATCTGTAATTTTCAAATACTCGCTCTAGTCCAATTTCTAAGAGCAAGTATAATAACAGGTTGTAATTGGGCTGAATGCTAAGATGGAGGAAAGAGGAGAGAGAGGAGAAGTGGGTTGTAAAATTATAGCGAGCTTAGACACAAGAACCAAAAAACTCTGAGAAATAAGTGAGCCATGTATTAATAGCGAAGAGCTAATTATTATACAGATAGTGGTACGTACTCTCCTTCTCAAATTGTATGTATGGGTGATATCTGGGTGCAGCTTGGAGTAACAGGGGCGAGAGGAAGCCGTGTTGTCGCACGGTGGGGAAAACAAGGGGAGGCAAGGAACAATCTCTTCTTTAGATTAACCTCTTGCTGACCATAATGATTATAGAAATAGGACTATATAGTCCTGGACCCAACAGACTCCAGATCCTAACAAACTCATCTAACAAACTCTTTATCTTAAGGACAATCTGTTTGCAACAACCCTGCAACAGAATCTATCTAATCTTTCTCTAATCCCTTATCTACACCGTCCCCTACTGTGGGCCGGTCAAATGGCCTTTTAGGCCTCCAGCTATATACTTAGCTGGTCATAACACCTCTCACTCCCTCGATGAACAACTCGTCCTTGAGCTGAAAGTGAGGGTATGACACTGTGAACTGCTACAGGGGCTCCCACGTTTCATCTTATGGTTGTGCTCCACTCCGATGCACTAACATCTGCCATTGTCCTCGCTTCAATCGTGCTCGGAGAATCTTCTCCGGAGATGGCAGCAGCCGGCTGTTTTCCATCAGTGGCATAGCTGGAGGCAGTAAGGGAGGAGTGCCCCGAAAGGGCTCGAGGAGTCCCACATGGAAGACGTCGTGAATGAGCACCCCTTTTGGCAACTCCAGTTTGTATACAAAAGTGCCCACCCATTCAATCACATGGAATGGTCCTGCATAGAGCGGCCTTAGTTTTCCTTTAAGGTGGTCAACTAGTGACTGAGCTTGTCGATGTAGGAGACGGAGCCAAACCCAATCATCAATGTTGAACTCGAGCTCACGGTGTCGCCCATCATAAAATTTGTGTGCATGTTCTTGAGCTTGTAGTAGCCTGTCTCTGACCTCCCCAAGGAACATATCACGTTCATGGAGCATCTAGTCCACAATTTGAGTAGCAGTAGTCCCAGGCTGATATGGGATGAGTGGTGGAGGATCTCTACCATAAATTACACGGAATGGGGTTGTTTTTAGTGTTGAGTGGTATGATGTATTGTAGCAATACTCAACCCAGGCTAGCCAGTCCACCCAAGCCCTAAGCCGATCTCCTGTGATGCACCTCAGATACATGGCAATGGTTTTGTTGACTACCGCAGATTAACCATCTGTTTGGAAATGAAATGTTGTACTCATCCTCAATGTGACCCCTGCTAGCTTGAAGAGATCCTTCCAAACGTTTCCTGTAAAAATCGGATCCGGATCACTGACTATTGAGCTTGGGAAGTCGTGTAGACTTAGGCCCTGTTTGTTTCGGATTATAATCTCTCTAGATTATATAATTCAGCGCAAATAATCCAATAGGTAAACAAACACCTAGATTATGGGTTCAAATTATATAATCTAAAGCCTAGATTATGATAATCTCAATCTCCTCAAGAGTAGCTTATTTGATATTATTTTGGCAAAAGACCCCACTACTCATGGTTATGTAAATAGAAATTACAATATATGTCATCCTTCTTTCCTCACCTCAAATAAACAAACAAGGCTACTGTTGTCTTTATGAATAATCTACATTTGTATAATCTAGACTACCAAACAACTACATATAGATTATAATATGTCTAGATTATAATCTAGATTATATAATTTAGATTATAATCCAGATTATATAATCTATAAGCTGAAACAAACAGACCCTTACTATGCCATCAAAAATGCTCGTGCTATTGTAGTTGTTGTGTACGGGTGACTTAGGGCAATGAAGTGTGCATATTTAGAGAACCGGTCAACCACTGTCAATATTACAGACTTTCCATGGACCTTTGGCAGACCCTCAATGAAATCCATTACAATATCTATAACTATACTAATCTATTAAGAACATAATGTGGGCACCTAGTGCTACCACGGCTTCACCCTCCGCGCTGACACTCTGGGCCCGTCCCACGTGCCCCACCTTGGCGCCTTCCTAGCACCCGACCCCCGCCCGCGCAGCTACCATCAGATCACACGTACCTTAGTGTTTAGAGATAAACAATAATTATATAAAAAATACTATAGAGCGAGCACTCGAACCCACGTCCCCCTGCTCCAGAAATTTGGGGCTAACTACCAGACCACACGTATATTAGTGTTTAGAAATAAACAATAATTATATTTAAATAAATATCTCAGTACCTATTTATACAATATATAAAAAACGTAGCAAAGCATGGGCAACTGACTAGTATGTCCATATTTGTCGTGGTACCTCCAATGGCTGAAGCAGCCCTACTAGATGTAGAGCTTCGGTTTTATTCTTTTGGCAAATGACACAGAAATGCACCCAATCCTTTACTAGTGCCCTATCCTTGTCATTTTGTCAATGAAGAAGTCTGCTCTTAACCGATGCAGTGTCTTCTCTATTCCACCCTTTCTTGCAGAGTGTGCGGCCTCAAGTATTGCCAGAATGAGTGTGGACGAGGTTGGTACAAAAATCAACCAGAAACAAAAATCCGGTGGCCATGCACTATTAATCCATCCTATGTGTGCCATGAATCCCCTAATCTGCCATCCTTGATTTGTGCATGGAGAAGCTACCATTCCTCGTTGCATGCACATTCTTCTAATTCTTTGTATAGTTGGAATGTGGGTGCTAACAGAGCATAAACATATATATTGGTTGTATCACGGCACGACAATGCATCAACCATTGTGTTAAGTCTTCATGCCCTATATTCCACCTTGAAGTCAAACTCAAACAGTTTACTAATCCACTGATGTTGGGTACTATTGATAGTCGCTGGTCAAGCATAATTTGAGACTAAAATGGTCACCACAAACCGCCTACACCATAAGTATGGACGCTAATGGCGTACTGCTTGCACCAATGTTCTCTCATATAGCTTGACATGGTGTGCTGCAAAAGGCCGGCTGAAGAAGGTGTTGGTCGCTTTTTCTCAATTGCTATGCACAGTTGAAAACAAGGCAATACAGTATTAAAAATATAGTTGACCTTCGTCCTCAAATAGTTATCCCATGAATCATATATCAATATAAAAGTGAATGAGCAAGGAATATGAAAAGGTTAAACATGCTAACTTATCTTCAATATCTTAACATTCCATTTTTCCCCTTATACTAAATTTACAATAATACCTTCGGCTCTACAAAATGAATTAAAGCGAATGTGCTCTAGGGAAGAGATTACACGAGGCAATTATCCAGTCTTTCAAAAGGTACTTTATGAAGGCACTGTTCGTCTATTTATAAGGGATCGTACAGCCTTGTATAAAATTACAAATATATCCCTTAGACTAGTACATATGATTTACAAATGATGCGAGGGCAAAGTTGACTTCTGCCTATAACATCTTGGATACGGAATCGTGGGCACCTTCTCCCGGCTCTGTCCACCTTCGTTTCCATATGCTGTTGTGACGAAGCTAACATCTTCACCTTTATCCTTATCTTGTTCCGAAGGTACTCAATGCCGAAGCTCCTGCAATCCTTAAAAACATGCTAGTAACCAAAAGTTATGTGTTTTTGAGGACCTTCGAAAGATGAAGGCCCCAACAGAAGGCTATAGGTCCCTAGTCTTGGTGTAGGACAGCACCGAATCCAGAGCCCGACACGTCACAGTCCACCACGAAGGAACACTCAAAATCTGGAACACTCAAAACCACGGGCGCTGATGAGAGAGCCTGTTTGAGTGTTTGAAATGCTAAGTCTGCGTCTAGGGACCACTTGAAGCCTTCTTTCTTGAGAAGCTTGGTTAATGGAGCAGCGATTAATCTAAAATCCTTGATAAATTTCCAGTAGTAACCTGCTAACCAAAAAATCCCCACAAACATCGTGGTGATTTTGGAATTGGCCATGATGTTACTGCCTCAACCTTGTTGTTGTCCATGGTCACCCCCTTGGCTTCCTAAATAAGCAACAGATGTAGCCCCGAAGTCACATTTTGATTGTTTGACAAAAAGCTTGTTGGTGTGTAGAGCTTCCAAGACGGCCTTGACATGCATTAGGTGTTCTGACCATGTTGCAATGTATATGAGTATGTCTTCAAAAAATACGAGGACAAAACGATGAAGGAACTGACCCAATACTTCATTCATTAAAGCCTGAAATGTTGTTGGAGCATTTGAGAGGCAAAATGGCATAACCAAAAATTCAAAGTGCCCATGGTGCGTCCGGAAGGCTGTTTTGTGCACGTCATCTGGGTGAACCCGGACGATGATAACTAGAACAGAGGTCCATTTTTGTGAAGAAACATGCCCTTGAAGCTCATCTAGTAGCTCATCGACCACTGGTATAGGGTATTATCCTTGACTGTTTTCTCATTCAGTGCCTTGTAGTCGATGCAGAAATACCATGAATTATCTTGTTTCTTCACTAGAAGGACAGGTGTCGAAAATGCTGAGGTGCTATATCTGATAATGCCTTGTTGTAACATGACTGTGCATTGTGCCTCACGCTCATCCTTTTGAAGTTGTGGGTACCTATATGGCCCAACTGCTACTGGTGTTGTTCCTGGCAAAAGGTGGATCCTGTGATCACACCTTGCTAGGGAAAGGCCACTGGGTGTTCCAAACACCTCCTGGAACTGCTGGAGCAAGCGATCCATCATAGGTTTTGTGTCGGCACTTGCTGTCTTGGCTGTCCTGACTGCATGCTGCATGTGAAAGTCATCCCGTGATGAGACAAAACCTTTGCACAGAATTTGTTGTCCTCGTCGCTAGAATGCGAGACACAAGTCCTCCAGGTCCCAAAGAGTTGGCCCTAGGGTGCGCAGAAACTGGACTCCGAGGATAATATTGAAGGAGTCAAGTGGAATGGCATATGCGTCCATTATAAACTCTTCTATGCCGATGTTGTTGGGGAACCTGGAGCATGTGACCTTGCCACCATTGGCCACCATGGCCTGGAGACCTTGGTTGGGGCTGTACTCCAGTTTTAGAGCTCTCGCAGTGCCTAGGTTGATGAAGTTGTGAGTAGAACCAGTGTCCAGTAGTGTTGTAAGAGCCTGACCCATGATAGATACCTCAATCTGCATTGTGCCCTCAGATCGAATGTCAGTTAAGGTATGCAGCGAGATCACTGGTTCGGTCTCCACGGATTCGTCCTCCTCAAAATCAGTGACCTCTAAATAAAATAGTTGAGGGCATCGGTGTACTCGGACATACTTCTCGTCACGATTGTAACACAACCCCTGACGTTGGCGCTCGGCCATCTCGACCGGGGGAAGTTGCTTGAATGGTCATTGTGGTGCTGTGTTAGCTGATGTTACAAGTGTTGGCTATGGTGATGGGACAGTGACTGATGGGCGCTAGGGCTGCCTCAGGGACTTTCTGGGTGTTGGTGTGGAGGTTGTCAAGTGCCTGGGACCTCCTTTCATATGTCCGCGCTAAATTCAGTGCTTGATTAAGGTCCCGTGGCGCCATGAGCTCCACATCAATCTTGATATGATCCGGAAGTCCTACAGTGAACAGCTACACTTGTTGCTCCTGGGAGAGTGGTGTTGTTTGGGCTAGTAGATCCCAAAATATTTCCTGATAATCATCCAATGTCGTGCAAAAGGGTAGTCATGCCAGTTCACCCAAGGGATTGATGCGAAGTGGCGGTCCAAACCTTTGCTGCCAGAGTTGTTTGAAGTGATTCCACGACAACGGTGGTGCATCACGCTGGAGCTGTCCAACTCCATACCAGGTTTGGGCGACCCCTATCATGTGATAGGAGGCCAGGCAGACCTTCTGCTCTTCCAATGTGCGTTGGCCGCCAAAGAACTGCTCGCACCGGTTTAACCACTGGATGGGGTCCTCCTTGCCATTGAACGTGGCAAATTCCAGTCGGTGAAAACGAGAACATCGACCATGGACGACGGAAATGGGTTGATGGACACGGGATGTGGGATGTTCGACAATGGTGGTAGAGGTGATGGCGAGTGTGGCAAGGGTAGTAGGTGGAGCAGCAGGGGTGTGGTGGTGGTGGTGGTGTATGCGGCTATCGGGTTTTGAGTAGGGTGCGGAAGCGGCGTGGTGGTGGTGTATGCGCCAGCAGTGGGTGGGCTGCGGAGGCAGGGATCCGTCAGTCCCTACTCCCTACCGTGTCGCACAGTGGGGAAAACAAGGGGAGGCAAGGAACAATCTCATCGTTAGATTAATCTCTTGCTGACCATAATGATTACAGAAATAGGACTATATAGTCCTGGACCCAACAGACTCCAGATCCTAACAAACTCATTTAACAAACTCCTTATCTTAAGGATTTAATCTGTTTGCAACAACCCTGAAACAGAATCTATCTAATCTTTCTCTAGTCCCTTATCTGCAGCATCCCCTACTGTGGGCCGATCAGCTGGCCTTTTAGGCCTCCGGCTATATACTTTGCCGGTCATAATAGATAGACTAGAAGATAGGCAGCAAAGATCCTTACAATCAGGAGTCGGCTAAGGCGCATATGGTGAAATCACAAATGCCAAGGAGCAACCGGGTGTTTGTAACATCGTATTAATCCAGCGCTTTGTTTATTGGATCGTTTTTTGTTGCATGCATGTGATTACAGCACAATAATCGCCTCAATATTAATCAAATGTTGGCTACCAATATTTTATTAGATCATTATTAATCAAGCTGAAAGAAAAAGGGAAAATACCCATGCAAATGCCTGTTCGGTTCTGTCTATGAGTTAAATCCTGTCTCAACATACGAGTGACGCCTAATATTACAGACTTTCTCTAAGATACAAGGATACCTTAGAAACCAGACTGGAGGGAGTAGAAGACGATATAACCATATAAAGACATAGTCCAAAACTATAGGATTTCACATGTGACATGTCAATTAAGTTAATTAATAGGTATGGAATTAGTAGGAACTAGGAAGAAATACAATCCCTGATTCAGAGTTGAACCTATGATACAAATTCCATGGAACTATATGCTCAACTTCAATATTAGCTACAGCAGAGTTTGCTCAGTAAAAACACTAACTGTCAAGCAGAATTTAGTAATGGGATGGCATCATAACATTGAACTAATGTTTGAGGGAATGCATCCATATATTGAACTTTCAAGGGAAGAAATGCCAAGAATAGTTGGACTCACATGTTGGGATACTGCGCGTGGCAATTGTTTTGCTTCAGCTGGGGAGTAGTCCATAGGGTTCCAACTCTTTTTACCAGGTGGTATAAGGTTTTCATCCCATGTTACGAAGTATAGATCCCCATCAAGATCACTCCCAGATGCTTCATTCGCGTGTGGCCTCTCACCTTTCTTGGGGAAGACCAAGCAATCAACAAGGTGATGCAATTCAGGCACATCAACAGCTTCAAGGATCCGGACATCCCCTGGATGAAGGCATGGATTCTTTGCCATTACGATAGTACCCAGAATGGTCTCTGCATTTGTGTTTGCTGCAGACAATCTTGATCCATACTTCACCAGACAATTATTGAGTGATGGAGATGATGCCCGGATAAAGCACTGCCCTTGCTCAAGGATCCCAAGTTCATCAAGGCAGCCCATCAACCACCTTCCCTTGGGCACAAAAATCCTTGTCTTCTCCAAAAGACCTAGCAGCTGTGAGGACCTTATAGCTAACAGCATTGCTTTCAGGTGTGGCTCAGTTCCAGGTGAAATGCCAGCACTCAACATCAGTGCTGCAGTGGTTCCTTGCTCAGCACAAGAGGCGGTTACAATGTCAAAAGCAACATCAGAGTCTGACAAAATATTGTTGAGATTAGATAACATGGCTTCCTGCATTTGAGCAAAGATAGCATCTGGGACATTCAAGGAGGACAGTAATGTAATAATCTGACGATTTAAGAATCCTGGCTGAAACTTTGTCCACGAGACCACCTCTAACACAGTATGGTTAGACTCAAACTTGTGCATGCTCGGCCTCAGGGAAAGTCGTATCCCATCATTTTTTCCTTCCCAGACAGATATAACACCCTTGAAGCCTGCATACCTAATCTGGTAAGCAGATGGGGGATTATCTGTCAATTGCAGCTTCTGAGCAACTTCAAGTGCAAGGTCGCACGTAATCTTGCCAATTCCATCAGAGAAAATGTACCCGTTATGTTCAACTTCATCAAGACACTCATTTACCTCATGCGGCTGCAGCACCACCGTAGCATATGTAGAGGAGAAGCACTGCCCCATCCGAGCAGCATGCTTTGCTACATTCTTACTTGTGAACCGCCCCATCCATTTCCTAATGGTTTCCACTGTTGTCGTTCTGTCCTCTGCGAAGAACCATGCTGACCTGTCCCTCAGCTGGTTAGAGGAGAATGCAAGAAACGAGTACTTCCTGCCACACATGTGGAATCCCTCTGTCAAAAACGTTTTAACACGCTTGTACACTGTTGTCTTATGCAGGAACGAGTTTGACATCAAATCTTTGACGATTTGTGCAGCAGAGAAATTCAGCACATTACTGTTGAGCATCTGCATTCCCTCATCCATAAAAGTAACCCTCAGAAACCGGTCTGAGACTTCACTATAATGCCGGATGACGCGATTAGAGCGCTCCACTTCTGGTGGCATGCAATAAGCCTTGGTGGGCGTGATTACCAGCCTCCTCACCTCAGAATTGACATCCCCAATCTTGTTGCGAAGATGTTTCAGGTACCTGGCAACCCTATCCTGCAGATTCTTCAGCCTCCCACATGCATCAAAAACTGGAAATTTGTCCCCCCAAAATTCCCTCAAGGCAGCCACATTCACATCATCATCCTTCCTCTGGAGCAAACCGAAGAATTCAGGCGTGAGGTGGTGTTGACTTATTACTCCCTTGTGCACCAGAGCATTCACGAGGAACAACACCGGAAACTTGAGACCCTCGGCGTGCTGCACGCAGAAGAACAGGTCCTGCATCCGCTCCCCAAACTCAGGCTCATCACGCACGGTGAGCCCCCTCCTGGCCCCCCACCCTCCAACGCAATCAAGGATCGCCACCCTCCTATCCCTCATGTACGTCAGCGCGCGTTCCATCTTTGGCCAGAACCGCGGCGAGAATGTGATTCTATAAGCACCGCACCGCCCAATCGCACCACTTGGAGTTATGTCCGTGGTCCGTATCCACGGGTCATCGTCGTCGAGCAGGTCGAACGGCACGGACACGTGGATGTCGTCATCCGCCGTGCGGTAACAGACCAGCGGTGCGGCCGATAGCCGGATCAGCAGCGAGCAGTCGAGCCGGAACACCCTGACTTCGACGACATCGCGGACGGGGAACTGGAGCTTGACGTCGCAGCGCATCACCACAGACTCGCGGAACTCCCGGACTTTGAAAGCGGTGTCGCGGGCGAAGATGAAGCGGCAAGACCCGTCGAACGGGTCGACGGAGAACTCGAGCCCAGAGGCCGGGCCGCGCCAGGCGGCGATGAAGGCGTCCGAGGCCGGGAGATCCCCGACCTCGAGGCGCGAGCCAGGGAAGCGGAATGGCGAGACACTACGGCGGCGGGATGCCCGAAGGGAGCTGTCCTGTGCGGAGGCGGCGCGCAGGGGTTTGCCGGAGAGGATGAGCTCGGATCGGCCCGCTGCGTCGGCGGCGGCGCGCGCGCCCTCCGGGCGCGCAAAGTGGACGAAGGCGTGCGGAGGCACGCGATCGTACTGTGGCGGCGGCGCGGCGGCGGAGGTGACGGTGGGGAGAAGGAAGTCGGGATAGGCGTCCGGCGGAGTCCAGGAGGTCTTGAGGCGGCAGCGCCAGACCGAGCCCGCATTCAACTCGAGGAAGTCGGCGAGATCGAGCGCCTTGACGGTGGCATCAAATCCACCAAGGCTAACCTGCGTGGTCACCAGGTCGCCCGCGCGCGGCGCCGCGGAGGAGGCTGCCGCGCCCCGGAGCGATCCCATGGGTGGTCGGTTGCCGCGGATCCGTTGGGTGGATGCTGGAGGAGATAGCAATTGGGTCTCTTTACGCAGGGGTTTTGTGGGGTTGATTTCCGTTTTATTTAGGATCGGAAGGGGGTTTAAAAAATTTCATAACCGAGCGAGGGATGGATGCAAGGGAACCTATGTAGTGCAAACTAATCTGTATAAATTTTTAATCTGAACCAAATGATGTTGATCAAGGGGGCATACGGGAGAGTGAGAGATGTGATTTGAAAAAGGTGTGATTAGCAGCGGGTGGTTAAGTGTAAAATTATTCGCGCCTCTGTGTCCCTTGGATCAACATCATGTGGTTTAGATTAAAAGTTTCCACGGTTGCACGGATGGATTGGTTTGCACCAGATACGTTCCCTGGATACAAATGCGAAGTGTGTGTTGCTTGTGGTTGGGGTTGGTCGGTTAGTGGCCTCTCTTTTTCTCCAGTCATTTATCTTTTTTCGCTGAAGAAAGTATAGGCATCCAGCAAAAAGAGGATGAAAAGTTTGATTGTATTGATGCCAGTGTTAGGAAACGTGCTACGGTGCTAGACATATCTATCACATTACATACAAATATTAAGTAAGAGATCATGGATCATTACCGTTACACGCAGCGCATGGGAGACGAGTTGGAGCGCCGATCTAACATGGGCACGCGTCGATGAAGAGAAAGTAGAGGATCATGATCGCCTCCTCCTCGTTGGTTGTTAGCGCAACAGTCGCAGCTATTGGTCACTTGTTCCCGATTGCTATGTACAATCAAATAAGGCAACACAATGTTAAAAAGATGATCAACCTTCGTCCTTAAGCAGTCATCCCTTCCGAACAACTCCTTCGAAGATGAAGGTTGAAACTTAACCGAATAAGTCGTGACTTAATTGCATAAATAGGTGAAGAATGTAAAAGAATTTTAACATAACGACTCGTCTCAGATGTATCAATTTCGTATTTCCTCTTTCGTATAATGAATTTACAATCGTACATTGGGCTATAGAGAATGAATTAGAGTGAAGGTGCTTTAGAGAAAAGATTATACATAGCAATTGTTTGGCCCTTCAAAAGGTACTTTATGCAGGGCACTGCTCATCTATTTATAGAGAATCGTACAGCTTTGTACAAAATTATATTTACACCCACAAGGGTTACACACAGGATTTACAAAAAATACAAGGGCAACATCGTTCTTTGCTTTCAGCATTCAGGATGACTCTGTGTATCGTCTCCTTGTGTCGCTATGACGAAGTTAGCTTAGTCGCCCCTCCAATGTCCTGTATCGAAGGTGTTCTGGTGCCGAAGCTCTTGCAATTCTTGGCCACCAATGGTTAAACGTGTTTTTGAGGACCTTCGAAAGATGAATGCACCCAACAGTAGCCCCTCTCAGTATTAATTTGTTTCTTTGTAACAAACTCAGACTACGAAACAAATAAAGGTCTTATGCCGAAGGTCCGAAAAATATCTTTCCTTTGCTAGAATAGCGAAATTTCTGAGTCATGGGGGGCAATCTGTAGTGGTTTTGTGTATATAGATTTGAGGGTTATGATAAAACATTTGTCGTGCCACCGACTTATGCTGGTTTTTTCTGAGCTATTGCAATTGCATTCATTTTCTAGCTTCGGCTCCTTGCTTAGTTAGAGCTGAGATGGCCGAAGATAAAAGGAGTGAAGACGCTGCATTGGCTGGATTTTATGAAACTATGGAGAAAACCAATGTTGAAAAAATAACCGATGAGATTTTAGCCGGGCTGTCTGAAGATTCAGGAGACAGCGAGGATTTTGATGTTGTTAGTAGTAATGACGATGTCGAAGATCGACCGTGGAGGCCAAGTCATGTGGTCTTTGGGAAATCTATCGTGAAGAAAGGGCATGTTGAGGCCATGAAGGGTAGGTATTTTCATGATGTATCTATAGTGAGAGTCGGAGGTGAAAACACTATTCCTCTTCATGAGAGAGATGAGGTGATGGTTTTTTGAAGCTTCATGAAAGTTGGGTTGCGCTTCCCTTTCCACAAGATGCTAGTTGAGGTCTTAAAAAGTTTGAAATCTTTCTTCATCAGCTTACTCGTGAAGCCTTGATTAAAGTTGGAATATTCATCTGAGCAATAAGGAGCCAAGGACTTGAACCAGATGATGATTGCTTCTGCAATATTCATGAATTGTCCTATCAGACGAAGGCCACTGAAAAAGAGCAGTATCACAATAACTTTGGATGTTACACATTCATGTACCGATCATATGTCAGATATCTCGTGCCAACCTTCTGGAAGAAATGGCCGAGCTCATGGATGAAGCAATGGTTTTATGTTAAGAATGACCTGAGCTAGAGAAGCGATGTAAAGGATGTAATCCAATGGCCCATCTGATCCTGCTTCGGATTAAAGATGCCAGCTATCGTGAATACGGAAAAATCTCAAGCCTACCAGGCAGCGTTCAACGTTGTGTGTGGCTACATCAGCTCTAGAGACTTAGTGAAGGAGCACATAGCCTTCAAGGTATGGCCCTTGGGTGCCGAGTGGGAAATGCTGAAGGATACTAGGGCTAGTACGAGTCAAAGTGCTGGAAGAAGCAGTCTAATATATCTGAAGTATACTTATCGCTACAGGAATCAATTTGGTGAGCTAGACGACGATTGGCTTGATGCCATTGAAGCAACAAGTGATGATAGAAGGGACCTACACCAAGGCTGAGGACGAAGCTTTGAATGCCACCTTTGGTGCCCGAGGAAGGAGAAGATTAAACAGAGTTTTTGATGCCATCGGGTTCATTTACCCTGGTTATTGCTTCCCTGCCCGGAAAAGGGGCTAAAGAGGAAGAGTGCACTGAAAGCTTCTTCTGCTGCGCCGAAGCAGAAAAAAGTAAAGATATTGACCCATCGACTAAGATCATATTATACGGAAAGAGCAGCAGAGCTACCTGCTTTGCCAGTTACTGAGACTAAGTGATTTACCTTCAAAGGTAATGGTTTTTATTTTTTAAATTCAACTTTAAACTGTCCTGTTGGCATTCTTTTTAAACCTTTTGAATTTTTGGACAGGATCAAGAGGAAATCAAGAAATCATCTATTGAACCGTCTAAGACTGTCACGGAACCGAAGATGCCAGAATTGCCGAAGGTACAAGAGCATCCAAAGGCAACATTTGTCCCGGCAGGAACTCCAAAGAAGGAAAAGAGAATGGTCAATGTATTTGAAGCCGTTTTGAGGCCTTCGAAGGTAGCGACACCTGCACCGCCGAAGGTCTCCAAGGATAAGGCCGATGAACCAAAGATGGTCGTTATTGCAGACATTTCTTCTGATTTGGACAAGGCTGGACCTTCGGAGCCCATTCCATCAAAAGATAAATCTGAGAGCCTACCAGAAAAAGAAAAAGGTCTATCTACTATCAAAAGATAAACTTTCTGAAGGAGACCTAAAAATCTCGAAGCTGGAAAAGGAAAAAGAAGTTGATGCAAAGCGCATAGCCGACTTAGAATATGCTCTATCTGTGCAAGTGGTGCTTCATAAGTCCGAGGTGCTAAGATTAGAAAAGAAGCTTGATGAAGTGAGTGAGAATTTTGAAGTTGAAAAGGAAAAATGTGAAATAGTCGAGACTGAGCGGAATAGAGTTCAAAAGAACATTGAAGAGCTTCATCAATCAAAAGAAGAAGGTTTTTCTGTCGCTATGCAATGCTATAATAAGCTGAAGAGTATGTTTGCTAAAGTTGGTGCATTCTCGAATGAGCAAAATTTTATTCGCGGCGATCCCAAGGGGTAATTAGATGGATAGAGGGTGAAATCGAGGCTTTTAATGAAGTCCTCATTGGCCAAGGTGATTACTGTGCCTATGTAGGGGCCCACGGAGCAGTATCTCTGCTTGAGAAAGATGGCTGCGAACATGCGAAGGTTGTAATTCAACCGGATTTTGTAGTGTCAGCCGAAGATGTAAAAGAACCTTATGCCGAAGCTATTAGTCTGGAAGGAAAATTCTATTATGAAGTTAAGCTCAATGGTCAGAGGGAGATAGTAGATGAAGCTATTAGACAGAATGAAGAAGAGGTCATTTCAAATTTTGAACCCTTACTTTTCACATCTGCGAGTTACTATCCACATTTATCTTACTATTATGTTTTTCTTAGGCTCATTAGGCTAAAGAAGAAGCTAAGAAAGCTGAAGAAGCTACGGAGCTTGAACGGTGCATAGGTTTGTGTTTTTACTCTTAATTTGTGTCCTCATTATTTCATACATTCGTCATTTGGCCACTAAACAGTTTCTTTAAGTAGCAAGGCTTTCTCCACCACCAGAACCATATGACCCCGAAGCAGATCCGTCGCTAAAGGAAATCCTTGGCGAATTTAGGGTGGTAAATGCAGTAATAGACGAAGGAGAAAAAAACACTGTTAGGGGCCTTCCTCTTCCAAAGGTCCTCAAAAACATAATTAACCATTTGCTTTTAGTATAAGCTATTATAGGGAGCTTCGTCTTCAGGATGGAAGTCTTTCTCTCACGATGAAGGCATACGAGATGAAGATATGATCTAAGTATGATAAGAATAAACGTCGAAAGTGAAAACTGATGATGATGCTAATCGAAAGGGAAAAGACTACTTAGTCCTTAATAATTTGTGTTACGATCATAAATGTCAGGGACATAAATGTACTTTTACCTCGGCTGCTTCCCATGCTTATAAATAAATGAACATTAGCATCATACTGTTCACGCTGATTTGTAATCTCTCTCGCACCAACATCTTCGAGCAAGCCGGAGGTATCAATGTAATACGAATTCTGTTGATATTCATACATATTTTATGGAATGTAAATATGAATGAATCAGTGAGTTATACTTGCTATTCTCATCTCTTTGTATCCTTGTTTATCTATAAGATGATGAAGGCATATCCTTCATGACCTTCGTCCGAGGATCATTATGTCCATGGGGAAATAATGTTTCAAAAGACAAAGGTTCTTAATACTTAACAATTGTGTTGCCTTGTTCTCGATTCACAGCATTTGAGAACAAGTGACCAACATTGGCGCCCACCTCCGGTGAACTCACTTCCACAACCTTCGGCAAGTGTTCGCCTTCGTTATACCACCGAAGAGGGCAACAATGCCAGAGTCTGCCCTGCAGCCACTGGACACCAATCAGGAAACACTCTCACTAAGAGAAGCTAGGAGCCAGAAAAGAAAGGCTGCCAGCCCAACACCATAGGATGAGGCATTGGACTAGGAAATCATAGACCTAGAAGTTATACATCTGCAAGTACAGAGGAAAAGGGAGAAGATGCTTCGTCTAGCCGAACTTTAGAGGAAGATCGACAAAGCCACTGAAGAAATGTGCCACATCACGCAGGATGATCAAGGACGAGGGCCTCAACATAGAGAGCTTCATCAAGAAACTCCAATCAATGATGATGGATGGTATGATGACCTTTACCATGGTAACTTTGTTTTTGATGATGCTTCTCCCTGGCAGCAGAGTTGCAGGCTACCCCATGGTCGTCTTCGTATAAATCGCCACAACTCCCCATGTATGATGGGCATTCCAACTGGAAGCAATTCCTCATGAGCTACGAAGCAACCATATCATCATATGGTGACAACACTGTTGTCATGACAAAGTCCTTCGTCATGGCAGTCAGAAGTGTGGCTCAAAATTGGTATTATTCTCTTCGGCCAAGAACAATCACATCGTGGCAGAAGCTGAAGGATATGCTAGTCACAAGCTTCCAGGGCTTCCAAACGAAGCTAGTAACTACTCAAGCTCTATTCCAATGCATGCATGACCATGACGAGTACTTACAGGCGTACGTCCAAAGATTCTTGCGACTTAGAGCCAAGTGCCAATGGTGCCTAATGAGATCATCATCGAAGCCATGATCAAGGGGCTCCGACTAGGACCGACAACACGATATTTTGCAAGGAATCCACCACAAACCATGGAGAAGTTTCTCCAGAAGATGGATGAGTATATCCGAGCTAACAATGATTTTCGCTAGAGAAGGCAGGAAGCTTACAGGTATTCTGAGATGACTAGGGGCTTCGGAGGAAGACTCCACCCCAGGCATGTTAGAACAGTCCATAATCCCAACACAAATGATAACAGGGCAAATCACACCTAGACTAGCCAGCAAAGCTCACAATCTTCGGGAATGCAGCAAACTTCCTACAGGCCACCAGCCCCAAGAGGCAGAGGGGGGAGAAGCTTCGGAGGAAGGTTTGGCACTCAACCCAGGAGATTGTTTTGCTTATTTTGTGGGGAAGATAAGTGACACACAACAAGGATGTGCCAAGTCACGATCCAAAAGCAAAAGGAGATCGCTGAAGCCGAAGCGCGACAGAATTAGCCGAAGCAGGTCTTGCATACTTCTTCATGCTATTCGCCATATATCCCTGAATATGTGGGCAACCAGCAACCCACGGCGTCGGTTGCTTCGGTGAGTCATTCTCAAGCTGCTTGGACTTAGTTACCACCACCACCACCAATGGCGCCTACCTTTGTTCATAAAGAGTAGCCAGAAAGGCATCGTGAGGCGCAACAACAGCGCAATACTCGGGAGGAGTCCGAAGCTCGCACAGCCGATAGCACTATGCCCGAGTCAAGGCACATCTACTGAAAGCAGCGCATGGCTTTGGCCAGAAAGTTTACTAATTCAATGTATTTTTACTTTTTTGCCTTTATATTTCCCTCTCAAAAGACAATATAAGGAGGTTTAACCTTCAGCCAAATGTAATAAATCTGTGGTTACACCATCGAGTGTAACAAAAAAGGGTGAAGAAGCTCCAAAGTCGTTTCTAAGGGAATGCAAATCTAAAATACCACCTAAGTAAAGGGTGAGGAAGCTCCAAAGTCGTTCCTAAGGGGAAGCAGAGCTTAGCTCCAAAGTTGTTCCTAAGGGAATGCAGAGCTAAAATACCACCTAAATAAAGAGTGAAGAAGCTCCAAAGTAGTTCCTAAGGGGATGCAGAGCTTAGCTCCAAAGTCATTCCTAAGGGAATGTAGAGCTGAAATACCACCTAAGTAAAAGGTGAAGAGACTCCAAAGTCATTCCTAAGGGAATGCAGAGTCTTATCTTTTATATTTCGTGCGTCAACACCATCTGCATCATGCCATCACATCATTGTTGGTCACTTGTTCTCAAATGTTGTGAATCAAGAACAAGGCAACACAATTGTTAATCATTAAGGACCTTCGTCCTTCGAAGCATTATTTCCTCAAGGGTATAATGCTCATCAGACGAAGGTCAAGAAGGACGTACCTTCATCATATTAATATATGAAAGGAAACGCGAAGAGGTGAATATGATAATCATATCTTAATAATTCATTTATTCTTGCATTCCATAAAACATGTATGAATATCAACAATGTTAATATTACATTGATACCTTTGGCTTGCTTGAAGGCGAGGATGTGAGAATGTAAATACAATCCAGCGTGAATAGTACGAGGCTACTGTTCATCTATTTATAGGCACGTGACGCAGCCCGGGTAAAATTACATCCATGCCCTTAAACATTTGTTTACAAGCAACTCAAACTAATAAGGTCTATCTAGTCCTTTTTCCTTCTCTGCTTGGTCTGGGCCGAGGCTACTGAGCTTCGGCATTCTGCATTGTTGCTTCTACGCAGAGTCTTCGTCTTGAGGGGCTAAACCGAGGCTGAAGGTAGCTTCGGCGAGCCTCTGTATTATTTTGCTGAAGGTGTTTTTGCCTTGAGGACCTTCGGCGAAGAAGAAGACCCCCAGAAGTAGCCCCTTCGTGGTGCTAGATCATTTTTTCATAACGAGCTCGATCCGCGAAAAACACAAAGGCTTCGGAATGTCGAAGGTCCGGAAAACACCTTCCCTGATCTTGTTATCGAAAAAAGATTAAAATATTCCGAGCGTCAAATGGTCCACCGCTCAGCAAGTGTAGACGATCTGGCGGTTCACCTTCTTCCCCTGCAGCACTATATAAGTAGACAGGTTGGTGAGCAGTTACCACAACATTTATTGCCATCGCACTGTTGTGCTGTTAAAAATTTTAACCAAAGCCGAAACTTTCTGGATTGCGCTTTCCAAACACGCTCTTCGCCATTCGAAGTCAGCTTCGTCTTAAGGAACCGCAACACTTGAAATGGCCTGAGTAAGATCCACTGCTAGAGTGTCCTGTGAGGGAGATGATGTTGAAACGACAGAAACAACGCCAATATCAGAAATGATGAGGCGATCGGGTCTAGTCGTGCCGGAAGAAGCTGTTGCCAAAGTTGAAACTACCAAAGTTGAGCAAAATGTAGTTGAGGATAGGAGTGATGATGAAATCGAGGAAGACAACAGTATTCTGAGCCCATCGAAACCGAGCCATATTGAATTTGGAAAATCTACTGTGTCAGAGGGGGACCTAGTTATGATGAAGAAGCTAGGCTATTTTGGGGAAAATGAGAGTAAGCTTATTCGCTTTGCTGGTGAGGAAGTGGTTCCGGAGCCAAAGGAGGATGAAGTTGTTGTTTTTAAAAGCTTCTTCAGGGTAGGGCTTCAGTTTCCTCTATATGATATAATAGGAGAGGTTTTGAAGAGGTTTGAAATATATCTTCATCAGCTGACACCAAATGCCATTGTCAGGCTGAGTGTTTACATATGGGCTCTCCGAAGCCAGGGCATGAGTGCCAATGTCAAAGGTTTTTGCCAAGTGCACGAGTTGCATTGTCAGACGAAGGCCAGAGCAGATGGACTTCATAAAAACTTTGGATGCTATAATTTTGCATACCGAAAAGACACCAAGGCCCCGGTGATCGGCTACGACACTAAGTGGCTGACCGGGTGGACAAGTGAATGGTTCTACGTGAAAGCTGATGAGAAGAAGAGGGAAAAACTCATGACTATGGTTATGAGTCCTTTGAGGTTGAGCTTTGGGATGACAAGGCCACTATGCAATATGCAACTTGGCTCCCCATGCCAGCTAGCTGAAGTCGAGTTCAGAGTGGTAGCTGCTGAAATTAGCATTAGGAACTTATTGCAGGAATATCTGGCAAATAAAACCTTTCCAACTTCTAGCGGCCGGGGGATGCTGAAGAAGGAAGGAGGAAAGAAATATGAACTTGTTTGCCTTCCCTTCCGCTTCAAGTTTGAAAAGCAATTTAAGAAACCATGTACCGAATGGCTAGAAATGATTGAAACTATGTGTAATGAAATTCTTGGGAATTACACGAAGAAAGAGGATCAATTAATGACCGCTGCCTTCAGCACCCGGCCTAAATGAAGGTTAAATCGGGTAATGGATGCCCTAAACTTCGAGTATCCAGATTATGAGAGACTTGACAAAGGGGTCGGGAGAGCGAAAAGAAAAAGAGTTGTCAGCATTCTGAGCAGACAAGTTGCCCGGTCTATGAAGGAGGATGAAGAGGCCTCGAAGAGGATAAAAATAGCGCCAGAGATGAAGGCACCAGCTCCTAAGAAACAGAAACTTGACAAGATACCTTCTATCGAACCGAAGGTACAGGAAGTGCTGGAAAAAACCTTGAGCCCTCCGTCGCCTTCTGCTGCTGAAGTGTCAGAAATTTTGAAGGTAATGACTGAATCCCCACTATTCAAGCTACTAAGTCCTCTAGGATTGGAACTAACAAACCTTTTACAGAAAAAGGAAATTCCTTTGTCTACCGACGGAAGAGACGGGGGACGGAAAAAGCGACGTATGATGAACATACTCCATGCAAGGTAGACAAGCCTGCCAAAACTACTGATGCCGAAGCTGTCATTGTATCTAAAGGCAAAGATCTCACAGCCACCATGTCCGAAATCGATAAAATTATATCAGACATGGCTGTGGAGAAGGAGGTGGCCATAGAAGTGTCAGACAAAGGGAAGAAAGCTAAAGAAATCTCTTCGGAAGAGGCAGACTACGACCTATGGCACCTAGGTGGCCATCAGCTTTCCGAAGAAGATATGGTAGAGTTGAAGGATTTTGCTATCAACTGCAGCTACTAGCCAGGGTCCATGCTCTTTGGTGGAGTGGATGAAGAAATTTTAGGATGCATCCGTGATCGTGCCAGTGCAAAGATTATAGGCACCCTGTCAAAGAGCATCGGATTCCTGAAGCTTGAAAGGGATATCAGCTGTTATAGGCGCCAACATATCATAGGGAGCCTATTTTATTCCAACTTTAAAGTAAGTACTTTCTTTTAAGTTACCCCTGATGTGCCTGTATTAGCTTAAATATTCTAAGTTTGGTCCTGCTTTTATAGAGTTTACTACCGAGCAAAGCTTTGAAGATGCAACAAGATGACGAAGACAGGAAAAACGAAGTCATTATCAAGGGCTTAGAGGATAAAGTCAAAGAGCTTGAAGACTCTTTGAAGGAGAAAGAAAAAAATGATATGTTTAGCCGAAGGGCGTCTTGTAGAAGCGCAAACTCAGAACAAAAAGTTAAGCGAAGACCTGTCAAGCGCTCAAGCACTTTTGAAGGAAAACTCTACTCAATTCGAATAAGAAAACGAAGCTCTGAGAGCAAGACTTAAGGTTGAATCTGAGAAGAATTCGAAGCTTAGTGAGGCAGTGACGGCTTTAAAAGAAAGATGCTTCGAGTTTGCAAGCCGATGCACCGCCCGATTGAGGAGTATATTCAATTTAGTTGGAGCTGCATCCGAAGAACCAGCCTCTCAGCCGGAGATATACCCGAGGCACTCGAATGCACTGAAAAGGAGGTTGATGTCCTTGACGAAGTCATAACCGGCCATGGAGACTTCTGTGCGCCAGTAGCTTCTCGTGGTATAGCTGTGGCCTTCATAAAAGCCGGATGTAATCACGCAAAAGCTGTCAACAGGCTGAATTTCAATCTTTCATCATCGGATCTAGTTGACATTCCAACCGAAGCTCGAAGCATAAGGAATAGATTTATTACTCAAATTTGGGCTAAGGGCAGGCGTGAATTGGCTGGAGATGAAGCCCAAAAGCTGCTTGACACAATATGGAATTTTACCGTTGTTTTTTACCTTGATCTTCCCTCGTCAAATTCCTGATTACCTTATATTTTTGCTACTCTGTAGAATGATGGCGTTGAAGGTCGATAAGCCAAAGCTGATTCTGAAATGCCGAAGAAGACCTTGGAATTTTCTTTGGTAGTTATCTATAAAAACACTTAGAAATCCTTTGTACCATATGACAAAAGGCTGTAACCGACAGTGAACAAATTATTGTAAACATTTGTAAATATCTTGTAATGCCATTTTACCTTTTTCTTCGTGTATGAACTACTTTGCTATGGACGAAACAAATGCTGGTAGCCTTTTGAGCCGAAGGCGAAAAACACCTTCCCTTCTTTTCATTCACAACGAAGCATTTTCTTATGCAACTAGGTTCCCTTTGAAAACGAAGCATCTTTATATAGGACGAAGTTTCATTTGAAACGAAGCACCTTCGAAACGTTTTCTCATCGGAAACAGGATCCCCTGTTTTTCCTATTAGTGTCTATGCTTTTATGTCATGATGATGATCCTACGGATGTCTAATGTATGGCTTTATGAATGCTAAAAGATGATGTGATGAAATATGCAATTGTATGCTAAAAAAACACACCCAGACTCTGCATCTGAGAGCACCTAGAGGAGGGGGGGTGAATAGGTGATCCTGTGAAACTTAAAAACTTAAGCCACAAAACTTGGTTAATCGTTAGCACAATAATTGCCAAGTGGCTAAAGAGGAATCCTCAACAAAACACAATAACCAACAAGGATCAATCACAGAGATGGCACGGTGGTTATCCCGTGGTTCGGCCAAGACCAATGCTTGCCTACTCCACGTTGTGGCGTCCCAACGGACGAGGGTTGTAATCAACCCCTCTCAAGCGGTCCAAAGACCCACTTGAATACCACGGTGTTTTGTTTGCTTTACTCAATCTCCTTTGCGAGGAATCTCCACAAATTTGGAGCCTCTCGCCCTTACACTTGAAATTCACAAAGAACACGGAGCAAGGGAGGGATTAGCAACGCACTCAAGACAAGAAATCATAGCAACACCACGCACACAAGTCGCAATGAGAGCTCACAACACAACTCAATGAGTTCACCACTCAACTAGAGCTCTAATCGCTATTGCAAAGAATCAAAGGCGCGGAATCGATGTCTTAGTGCTTAGGAATGCTTAGGAGATGCTTGGTGTACTCCTCCATGCACCTAGGGGTCCCTTTTATAGCCCCAAGGCAGCTAGGAGCCGTTGAGAGCAATCTTGGAAGGCTGATCTTGCCTTCTGTCGACTGGCGCACCGGACAGTCCGGTGCACACCGGACATGTTCGGTGCCCGATTTCTTTCCATAAACAGCGTAGTCGAACCGTTGGTAGCCTGGGAGCCGTTGGTGCACTTGACATGTCCGGTGCACAACGGACAGTCCGGTGCCTTCTTCTAGCCGTTGGCTCGGCCACGTGTCCCGCGCAGATTGCGCGGCCGACCGTTGGCTCACCGGACAGTCCGGTGCACACCGGACAGTCCGGTGCACACCGGACAGTCCGGTGAATTTTAGCCGTACGCCGTTGATGGTTTCCCGAGAGCGACGAGTTCGCCTGTGAGCGGCCCACCGGACAGTCCGGTGCACACCGGACAGTCCGGTGAATTTTAGCCGTACACCGCCGTCGAAGTCCCGAGAGCAGCCACTTTACCCAAGCCAGCCTGGCGCACCGGACACTGTCCGGTGCACCACCGGACAGTCCGGTGCACCCAGACTGGGCAGACTTTGGCTGCTCGAGCCATCTCTTCTCCAACTCGATTTTTTCTGTTTCCAGCACTTAGACACAATACATTAGTCCATAAAACAATGTACTAAGTCTGAGAAACATACCTTTATTCTTGATTTGTACTTTGTCCACCATTTTACGATTAGGCACCTATGTTGGGCACTAAATCACCAAAATACTTAGAAATGGCCCAAGGGCACATTTCCCTTTCAATCTCCCCCTTTTTGGTGATTTATGCCAACACAACATAAAGCAAGTAGAACAAGTACAAAATCAATTCAACTAAGAACTCAAAGTTGTTTTGATTCAAATTTGACATATATGGATCACTCTATGCCACCACTTGGTTTGTTTTTGGAAATCAAACTCAAATTCCTATCTCTAAGTCAAAACCACTTGTAGAGACATAAAGAGAGGTTTTCCAAAGAAATTTGATCAAGGATTTCAAAAACTCCCCCTTTTTCCCATAATCAACACTTCTCCCCACAAGAGGCCAACTTTTGACATAAGAGACAATAAAAGAGTTTTGACAAACCAAAAGTTCTAATCTACTATTTTCAAAATTTCTCAAGTGGCTACTATTTTCAAAATTTCTCAAGTGGTAGCTGATCCATCTATTGCTTTGGCCTTTATTTTCTCCCCCTTTGGCATCAAGCACCAAAACGGGATCAATCTTGGCCCTTTAACCCCATTGCCTCACCAAAATCTTCAAATAAGAACACAAAGGCAATAAGAGTATAAAGATGAACTTGGAAAAGTTACTCTTTTCATCGGAGTGCAGTGGAAGTCTTGCATGGTCCAAGTCCACCTTTTCCCTTTCAATTTTCCTTGGAGACTAAAACAACCAAACTCAAGTACATGGTTAGTCTCAAAGGGTCAAGTTTTAGCACAGCTCCCCCTAAATATGTGCATTACTTGCAAACAGGACTTGTGAGGTCCAGGGAGTGTTTGTACAACTTGAGCACGACAATAAGCAACAAAATGCAGAATGAACATGATCAAAGGCATAAACACATGTATGCTACATTTCAATCCAAGTTCCGCGAATCTAAGATATTGAGCTCACTACGTAGCCTACAAAAGGTCTTCTCATCTAGAGGCTTGGTAAAGATATCGGCTAGCTGGTTCTCGGTGCTAACATGAAACACTTCGATATCTCCCTTTTGCTGGTGGTCTCTCAAAAAGTGATGCCGGATGTCAATGTGCTTTGTGCGGCTGTGCTCAACAGGATTTTCCGCTATTCGGATAGCACTCTCATTGTCACATAGGAGTGGGACTTTGCTCAGATTGTAGCCAAAGTCCCGGAGGGTTTGCCTCATCCAAAGCAGTTGCGCGCAGCACTGTCCTGCGGCAACGTACTCGACCTCAGCGGTGGATAGGGCAACGGAGGTTTGTTTCTTAGAGTTCCATGACACCAGGGACCTTCCTAAGAATTGGCACGTCCCTGATGTACTCTTCCTATCGACCTTACATCCAGCATAGTCGGAATCTGAGTACCCAATCAAGTCAAAGTTAGACCCCTTTGGATACCAGATCCCGAAGCAAGGCGTAGCAACTAAATATCGAAGAATTCGCTTCACAGCCACTAAGTGACACTCCTTAGGATCGGATTGAAATCTAGCACACATGCATACGCTAAGCATAATATCCGGTCTACTAGCACATAAATAAAGCAAAGAACCTATCATGGACCGGTATGCTTTTTGATCAACGGACTTACCACCTTTGTTGAGGTCGGTGTGTCTGTCGGTTCCCATCGGCGTCTTTGCGGGCTTGGCGTCCTTCATCCCAAACCTCTTTAGCAAATCTTGCGTGTACTTCGTTTGGGAGATGAAAGTGCCGTCCTTGAGTTGCTTCACTTGGAACCCAAGGAAGTAGTTCAACTCGCCCATCATCGACATCTCGAATTTCTGCGTCATCACCCTGCTAAACTCTTCACAAGACTTTTGATTAGTAGAACCAAATATTATGTCATCGACATAAATTTGGCATACAAAAAGATCACCATCGCAAGTCTTAGTAAAAAGAGTTGGATCGGCTTTCCCAACCTTGAAAGCATTAGCAATTAAAAGTCTCTAAGGCATTCATACCATGCTCTTGGGGCTTGCTTAAGTCCATAGAGCGCCTTAGAGAGCTTACACACGTGGTCGGGGTACCGTTCATCCTCGAAGCCAGGGGGTTGCTCCACGTACACCTCCTCTTTGATCGGCCCGTTGAGGAAAGCGCTCTTCACATCCATTTGGTACAACCTGAAAGAATGGTGAGCGGCATATGCTAGCAAGATACAAATTGATTCTAGCCTAGCCATAGGAGCAAATGTCTCCTCAAAGTCCAAACCTGCGACTTGGGCATAACCTTTTACCACAAGTCGAGCCTTGTTCCTCGTCACCACCCTGTGCTCGTCCTGTTTGTTGCGGAACACCCACTTGGTTCCCACAACATTTTGCTTGGGGCGAGGCACCAGTGTCCAAACTTCATTGCGCTTGAAATTGTTGAGTTCCTCCTGCATGGCCAACACCCAGTCCGGATCTAGCAAGGCCTCTTCTACCCTGAAAGGCTCAATAGAAGAGACAAAGGAGTAATGCTCACAAAAATTAACTAATCTCGAGCGAGTAGTTACTCCCTTGCTAATATCACCCAATATTTGGTCGACGGGATGATCCCTTTGGATCGTCGCTCGAACTTGGGTTGAAGGTGCCTGAGGTGCTTCTTCCTCTTCAACTTGAACATCCTATGCTCCCCCTTGATCATGCGCCTCCACTTGAGGTACCTGTTCGTCATCCTGGGTTGGGGGATGCACCATAGTTGAGGAAGAAGGGTGATCTTGCTCCAAATGTTCCTGAGGCCGCACATCTCCAATCGCCATGGTGCGTATCGCGGCCGTTGGAACATCTTCTTCATCTACATCATCAAGATCAACAACTTGCTCTCTTGGAGAGCCATTAGTCTCATCAAATACAACGTCGCTAGAGACTTCAACCAAACCCGATGATTTGTTGAAGACCCTATACGCCTTTGTATTTGCATCATAACCTAATAAAAACCCTTCTACTGCTTTGGGAGCAAATTTGGAATTCCTACCCTTCTTCACTAGAATGTAGCATTTACTCCCAAATACACGAAAGTACGATACATTGGGTTTGTTACCAGTCAGCAGCTCATATGAAGTCTTCTTGAGGAGGCGGTGAAGATAGACCCTGTTGATGGCGTGGCAAGCCGTGTTCACGGCTTCCGACCAAAAGCACTCGGGGGTCTTGAACTCTCCAAGCATAGTCCTCGCCATATCAATGAGCGTCCTGTTCTTCCTCTCTACCACACCATTTTGCTGAGGTGTGTAGGGAGCGGAGAACTCGTGCTTGATCCCCTCCTCCTCAAGGAACTCCTCCACTTGAAGATTCTTGAATTCAGACCCGTTGTCGCTCCTTATCTTCTTCACCTTGAGCTCAAACTCATTTTGAGCTCTCCTGAGGAAGCACTTGAGGGTTCCTTGGGTTTCAGACTTATCCTGCAAAAAGAACACCCAAGTGAAGCGGGAAAAGTCATCAACAATAACTAGACCATACTTACTTCCTCCTATGCTCAGATAGGCGACGGGTCCGAAGAGGTCCATATGCAGCAGCTCCAGAGGTCTTGACGTGGTCATCACATTCTTGCTGTGATGAGCTCCCCCCACTTGTTTACCTGCTTGACAAGCTACACAAGGTCTATCTTTTTTGAAATGAACATTGGTTAGACCTATTACGTGTTCTCCCTTTAGAAGCTTGTGGAGGTTCTTCATCCCCACATGTGCTAAGCGGCGATGCCACAACCAGCCCATGCAAGTCTTAGCCATTAAGCATGCATCTAGACCGGCCTCTTCTTTTGCAAAATCAACTAAGTAAAGTTTGCTGTCTAGTACACCCTTAAAAGCTAGTGAACCATCACATCTTCTAAAGACAGACACATATACATTTGTAAATAAACAGTTATATCCCATATTACATAATTGACTAACAGATAGTAAATTATATCCAAGACTCTCCACTAAAAACACATTAGAGATAGAATGCTCATTTGATATTGCAATCTTGCCTAAACCTTTCACCTTGCTTTGGTTCCCATCACCGAAAATGATTGAATCTTGGGAATCCTTATTCTTGACGTAGGAGGTGAACATCTTCTTCTCCCCCGTCATATGGTTTGTGCATCCGCTGTCGATAATCCAGCTTGAACCCCCGGATGCATAAACCTGCAAGGCAAATTTAGGCTTGGGTCTTAGGTACCCAACTCTTGTTGGGTCCTACAAGGTTAGTCACAATTTCCTTAGGGACCCAAATGCAAGTTTTATCGCCCTTGCATTTTGCCCCTAATTTCCTAGCAACTATCTTCCTATCCTTTCTACAAATAGCAAAGGAAGCATTCAAAGCATGATAAATTGTAGAGGGACCATTCATAACTTTCCTAGGAGCATGAGCAAAATTCTTTCTAGGCACATGATGAATATTTTTCCTAGGCATATCTCTACAGTGCATATAGGAAGAACTAGAAGCATACATAGCATAAGAATCATAGGCATGCGAGTCAAAAGCATTACAATTCCTATGAGACTGTCTTCTATCATTGTACATAAAAGCATGGTTCTTTTTAGTACTACTTGCCATAGGGACCTTCCCTTTCTCCTTGGCGGAGATGGGAGCCTTATGGCTTGTTAAGTTCTTGGCTTCCCTCTTGAAGCCAAGTCCATCCTTAATTGAGGGGTGTCTACCAATCGTGTAGGCATCCCTTGCAAATTTTAGCTTATCGAAATCACTTTTGCTAGTCTTAAGTTGGGCATTAAGACTAGCTACTTCATCATTTAATCTCGAAATTGAAACTAGGTGTCCATTACAGGCATCAATATCAAAGTCCTTACACCTAGTGCAAATCATAACATGTTCTATACAAGAATTAGATTTATTTGCTACTTCTAATTTAGCATTTAAATCATTGTTAACACTTTGTAAAGTAGAAATGGTTCCATGACACATAGATAGTTCATAAGAGAGCATTTCATTTCTTTTAACTTCTAAAGCATAGGATTTTTGTGCCTCTACAAATTTGTCATGTTCATCATACAACAAACCCTCTTGCTTTTCTAAAAGCCTATCCTTTTCATTCAAGGCATCAATCAATTCATTGATTTTATCAATTTTATTTCTATCCAATCCCTTAAACAAGCTAGAGTAATCTATTTCCTCATCACTAGATTCGTCTTCACTTGAAGAAGCATAAATAGAGTCTCGAGTACATACTTTCTTCTCCCTTGCCATGAGGCATGTGTGACGCTCGTTGGGGAAGAGGGATGACTTGTTGAAGGCGGTGGCGACGAGTCCTTCATTGTCGGAGTCGGACGAGGAGCAATCCTGAATCCCACTCCTTGCCAAGATGTGCCTCGCCCTTTGCCTTCTTATAGTTTTTCTTCTTCTCTCTCTTGTTCCCTTGATCCTGATCACTATCATTGTCGGGACAGTTAGCAATAAAATGACCAAGCTTACCGCATTTGAAGCATGAGCGCTTCCCCTTGGCTTTGGTCTTGCTTGGCTGTCCCTTGCGACCCTTAAGCGCCGTCTTGAATCTTTTGATGATGAGGGCCATCTCTTCATCATTAAGTCCGGCTGCCTCAATTTGTGCCACCTTGCTAGGTAGCGCCTCCTTGCTTCTTGTTGCCTTGAGAGCAAGGGTTTGCGGCTCATTGATCGGACCATTCAAGGCGTCGTCCACGTACCTCGCCTCCTTGATCATCATTCGCCCGCTAACGAATTTTCCAAGGACTTCTTCGGGCGACATTTTGGTGTACCTGGGATTCTCACGAATATTATTCACCAAATGAGGATCAAGAACGGTAAAGGACCTTAGCATCAGTCGGACGACGTCGTGGTTCGTCCATCACGTGCTTACGTAGCTCCTTATTTTGTTGATAAGGGTCTTGAGCCGGTTGTATGTTTGAGTTGGCTCCTCGCCCCTTATCATCGCGAACCGTCCAAGCTCGCCCTCCACCAACTCCATTTTGGTGAGCAAGGTGACGTCGTTCCCCTCGTGAGAAATCTTGAGGGTGTCCCATATTTGCTTGGCGTTATCCAAGCCGCTCACTTTGTGGTATTCATCCCTGCACGATGAAGCTAGAAGAACAGTAGTAGCTTGTGCATTCTTATGAATTTGTTCATTAATGAACATGGGACTATCCGAACTATCAAAGTGCATTCCACTCTCTACAATCTCCCATATACTAGGATGGAGAGAGAATAGGTGACTACGCATTTTGTGGCTCCAAAATCCGTAGTCCTCCCCATCAAAGTGTGGGGGCTTGCCGAGTGGAATGGAGAGCAAATGTGAATTTGAACTTTGCGGAATACGAGAGTAGTCAAAAGAAAAGTTCGAATTAACCGGTTTCCTTCTCTCGTAGTCGTTGTGGTCGTCATCCTTTTGGGAAGAAGTAGACTCATCGCTGTCGTCGTAATATACGATCTCCTTGATGCGCCTCGTCTTCTTCTTCTTCCCTTCCTTCCGTCTATGGCTCGAGCCGGAGTCGGTAGGCTTATCGTCCTTCGGCTCGTTGACGAAGGATTCCTTCTCTTTGTCGTTGATCATGATTCCCTTCCCCTTAGGATCTATCTCTTCAGGAGGTTAGTCCCTTTGTGAAGAGAACGGCTCCGATACCAATTGAGAGCACCTAGAGGGGGGGGGGGTGAATAGGTGATCCTGTGAAACTTAAAAACTTAAGCCACAAAACTTGGTTAATCGTTAGCACAATAATTGCCAAGTGGCTAAAGAGGAATCCTCAAAAAAACACAATAACCAACAAGGATCAATCACAGAGATGGCACGGTGGTTATCCCGTGGTTCGGCCAAGACCAACGCTTGCCTACTCCACGTTGTGGCGTCCCAACGGACGAGGGTTGTAATCAACCCCTCTCAAGCGGTCCAAAGACCCACTTGAATACCACGGTGTTTTGTTTGCTTTACTCAATCCCGTTTGCGAGGAATCTCCACAAATTTGGAGCCTCTCGCCCTTACACTTGAAATTCACAAAGAACACGGAGCAAGGGAGGGATTAGCAACGCACTCAAGACAAGAAATCACAGCAACACCACGCACACAAGTCGCAACGAGAGCTCACAACACAACTCAATGAGTTCACCACTCAACTAGAGCTCTAACCGCTATTGCAAAGAATCAAAGGCGCGGAATCGATGTCTTGGTGCTTAGGAATGCTTAGGAGATGCTTGGTGTACTCCTCCATGCACCTAGGGGTCCCTTTTATATCCCCAAGGCAGCTAGAAGCCGTTGAGAGCAATCTTAGAAGGCTGATCTTGCCTTCTGTCGACTGGCGCACCGGACAGTCCGGTGCACACCGGACATGTCCGGTGCCCGATTTCTTTCCATAAACAGCGCAGTCGACCGTTGGCAGCCTGGGAGCCGTTGGTGCACTTGACATGTCCGGTGCACACCGGACAGTCCGGTGCCTTCTTCTAGCCGTCACTACACCAAAATAGTAAACTTCCTAGAGCCTAAACCCTAGGAAGTTTGGCCTAAACTCTAGGAAGTTAGCGAAACTCTCGGAAGTTAGGCCATCCCGTCGGAAGTTTGGCTCTCGAAAATTTTTTGTCGGAAGTTAGCTTAACTTCCTAGAGGACTCTAGGAAGTTAGCTAACTTCCTACGACTTACAAAGCCTCTCGGAAGTTAGTAGATTCTCGGAAGTTAGTAGTTTCACGCCGTCACCGCCGTCAGCTGACTAACTTCCTACGGCTTACTGTAGCCCCTAGGAAGTTATCTGGCTTACTTCTGTAACACCTCAGGTGTTACCATGACTAGAACATACCCTGAATGCTAAGGATTGTGATCACATGTGGAAATAACCATGAGGGGAACAAAGAACCTTGGAGATTATGTGTTAACCAAGAATTCTAAGGACCTAAGGGCACCATTTAAGCTTTTGTGCATTTGCTACATTTGATAAGAAAAGGGAGAACCCTAGGCCCCTCTTGAACCCTCCTTTCCAAAGCCATGGATAAGAGGGAGAAGAAAATGAGCAAATATGCAAAACATGAATAATCCTTAAACCAACCTTAAGTAACCTTATAACCAGCAATTAGAGGAAGGAAATATTGCAAAAAGGCCCCTGGAGAAACCTCAAATCAAATCACTAAGTGGAGAGAGAGCTAGAGCTCTCTATTTCTCTCTAAGTTAAAAACTATACCTATACTAAAGATCAGTTGTGTTCACCTCGAAGCTGGCATCAAATCCACTTGTGTTCTATACCAAAAACGTGGCATACCACCTAGGGCACCCACTGGAAAACGTTGAGCCCGAGACTCGAATGTTTGACATGCCATGGCATGGCTTTTGTCGCGAAGTGCGCAGTGTGACACACCCGATTTGGCACTCGAAGATCTCCCTCCCTAGGCCATATCTGCCCCGACGTCTCACAGTTGAGTGACAGCCCTAGGTGCCAGGAAGAGGTCTGCACCGAACTTTTGCAAAGATTCGCACGTTTGCGACCTCTGCCGACGTGTGAACAATGGAAGAAACAAACCGCCACGTGTTCGACGCGTTCTGCCGCGCCAGAGCACGCCCGCGCGCGCCCCCGTGAGCCCCGCGCTGCGCCCAAGCCAAGCCAGCGCCCTGGTCCGCGTCCACGCCTATAAAACGCCCAGGAGCCGTGGCCGTACCCCTCCGCACGCGCTCAAGCCTCACCGGAGCTCAGTTCACCGCCGTTTGCCTGTGCGCGACGTGCCCGCGGCCACCCGAGCCACTGCCGCCGTAGACCAGCCAGCCCAGCCTTCCACAGTCCCATCCAACCCTCGGAAACGAGTGTGCACACCTCCGTGAAGCTCCCCGAGCAAAGAATCGGGCTCTGCTTCACCGGAGACGCCGAAACAAGGTCACCGGACTTCGCCCGACCGCCGGCAACCGTGGACCGAGGTACACGGTGAGTCTCTCTTCGATTCCTTGCACGGTTAGACTCCTTAGACCTCCATGAAGCTCCCTATGCCCTTGGATTGAACTGTACCGCCGTGGATAGGCCGGAGCACACGCCGCCGACGAGCTTGCCCGCCTGCGCGCGTGGACCGGGCGATTCCGGCCATCCCCGACGACGAGCCGTACCTCGACGTGATCGCCAGAACCTCCCCGAGCAAACCCTGCCCTTCGCCGGATCCTCCCTCGCCGCCGGTAAGCCGCGCCGCCCTTTTCTTTCTCGCGGGCACTGTTTCCATTGGGGGAAGGACTGCGGGTGAGTGGAAGAGAAGGTCAGGGGGTTAAGTGAAACGTCAGAGACCCAAGTGAATAGTGGCGCAAGGGTAGAACTGCGAATGTTGATTCGGTTTAAACCCAGGGACCCCGGTGTAAACCGTTTTTCCAGGAAACTCATTTTAAAATCTATTTTAAAATTGAACAGAGACTTTAAAAATTCATAACTTCTGTTTGGTTTATCCAAATTTGGTCCAACCAATTTTGCCAGACTCTAAATAATGTAACCTACTTAAGAAAAATATAAAACCCCATAGATACTATAGAAAACTATAAGGTTCTAATTTAATTATAGTTTTGACCAAAAGCTCAATAATAGCAAAAAAAAATAGTTGTACTATTTAACTAGGGTTAGAAAAATTTGGAGAAGTTTATATCTACCTACTGACCTATTTAAAAATGTTAAACCCCTCTATCCACTACATTGAGTTAGTTTTTACCCCTTCTTTTGCATTATGCTTAAAGTTAAGAAAAATAGAAAATGTGATTTAAATGGTGAACCAGAGGGCATCCCTATTTTTGTTAGAGTACTTATTCAATGTAGTTTATTAGAAAAATCTATTATACCCTAGTTTAGTATAAAATAAATAGAATACCTTTTATTTTCAGAAAACAAGGGAAACTTAGAAAAACCCTACAAAAATAACCTCATGGTGAAAACACCCCAACCCTTGGGATAACAAATGTTTTGATAATAAGAACTTAAGAAAAATCTGAAAGCTGTTGTTTGATATTTTTCAAATGACAAGTTAGTTCTAAGCACCCTTTTTGCACCAAACTTTAGAAATCCATCATTAATTAACCATCATGTTGCTCTCTGTCATTTTTGGTACAAGAGCTTAGTATCACTATTAGAGGCCAACAAAAATAACCTTTAGGACAGAACCTACCCCTAACTAAGAGGTGTAGTGTAAAGTGGCCCATTTTGCCTAACTATTGTTGTTTTTGTTTAAAGCCTAGCTTTTGTACTTTAAGCCTCAAATTCTTAAAACAAGCTAAAATAGCAAGTGACAACCCACTGTAATTTTTACAGAATTCTTGGAAATTTTTAAAACACTGTCGTAGTTCAAACCTACACTAGAAACCCTAAATGGAAATTAAAGAAAGGAAAATGGATAGTGGAAATTAATGTCCTCCTAAGACCTTTGTAAATTTATCCACTGAAATCTGTAAAGACAATGCAAATCCACTAAGTTATCCTCAACAAACATCTAAACCTAGGAGTAATAAGCCTAAACCGCTAAAAGCCCCGTATGACCCGGAAAACCCTAAGTTTTTCCTTAACTTAGTTTTCTTTTGCACAATGTTATTAATCCTGCATAATTATAACATGCATGTTCATTGCATTTCGATAGACTGTAATCTTGCTGACGGAGAGTACATCCTCGTGCCGGAGCAAGGAGCTGCTCAGGAGGTAGCCCCAGACCCAGCACCAGAGCCTGCACCAGAGGACCTGTCTGCCACTGCTTTGGAAGGCAAGCCCCGGTTTTATGCATAACCTGTTATTTATGCTATTTTACTTCACTTAATGATTGTAGGATTGATTGTGCACTTAGGTGTAGGAATTGTTTGAAACCCTAGTTGCATGATCTCAGGAATCCTTTTGAGATGAATACTAGTGTAACAGGTCGAGTAGTTGCTTTATTTAATTAGGATCTCGGTAGAAGACGAGTGATTTTTCTAGCACTCGCGCGAGATCAGGAAATTGATTGTACCCACTTTCACACTGTCATGATACTAGTTGGTGGACAACAATCCATGGGGATTGGTTGCCCACGAGATGGAAAATGGAATAAGGATTAACGTGCGGATACCTGTGTCAAGCGTTTGAATGTACTAAACACATACCGAGAAATATGGTAAATCGGTAAGCCTAGTACCTGAGTGAACCTGTCCCGCAGACATATCCCCTCACACGACCTGAGACGGGGTCTCCCATTCCGGTTATGGTGGGTACAAGTGCGGTCACTGCACGACGGCCAGTCGGGGTCAGTGAGGCATTGTACGCCAAGGCGGTGAGCCCTGATCTGTTGCCAGGGAATCGATGGGGACGGTTGATATGTGTGGGGACGGAGTGCCCCTGCATGTCGTGTGTTTAGGTTTACCTTGCAAGGATAAAAACTCGATTCGAATCGTCTGCTTCTCGCAGCTAATGAGACTGCTTGATCCATTGTACTGCATTGAGTAATAAGTGGAACTGTGATGAGATGATACAAGATGTTGAGTGCTAAAAATGCTTGCTACTATGTATGAGTAGATAGTACACTTTTAGCCTTAAGAGAGTCACACTTAATTTTGATAAAGTTAAAATCTTGAATTAGAAACTCAGCTAGTGCTTTTGGCAACCAAACCCCACAGCCAAACAGCTGCATGTCTAGAGGTAGAGGAGTAGACTCCTCACACCGGGTAAGTCTAGCTGAGTATTAGTATACTCAGCCTTGCTTGTGGCATAATTTTTTTTTACAGGTTCTCTGGAGGACATGGTCGCTGGAGTGACTTGGCCGTCCACCTTACCACCGGGTTGGACCGTCGAGTGGGTCCCTGCCTCGGCTGAGGAGGAGCATGAGGAGTGATGGGACAGGCTTCCCCATCTCTCCGTTTAATTATCGTTAGTTTTATTCCGCTGCACTTCGAACAATGATGACTACTTTTGGCAAAACTCCGATGATGATGATGTAATAATTTAACACTCTTCCATGCATGGTTTTATGCTTTATTGTATTTGCTCTGTGACTCACCATCGAGTGAGACTGTGGTACTTGATCCTGTCAGTGGCCGTGTCGGACTAGATCCGAGGGATTGACGGGTTATTCCCATTTAACTGTGGTCTAGCCTCTAAGGCAGGGCTTAGGCACTTAAGTTGGAATAATTCGGGCAGTTCCGCCACAGCTGGTATCGGAGATTGTACCACCACAGAGGAATCAATAAAATGTAAACACCATCAATTTTCCAAGTAAAATTTGATAGAAACAATATTGGATAGATAGTAGGACGAGTAGGATAGAACTAGGACGTGAAGCCTTGGGGTAATAAAAGGGTAGCTAGGTGGCTAAGTGACTAGGCCCTACAGGCCACTTTTTACAGGATGGGAGTTCTTCCCTATTCCTTTATCTTTTGGAGAGGTCGTTCGGGACGAGCATGCATGCATTCTTAATTAAGCAAATGGATAACTGAGTAAAAAGACTTAAAAACAAGATAACAGCCAACTAGGTCCCCAGTGCCTTTTTCTTTTAACTAGAGACAGGCTGAGTTTTTGTTTTCCTTGTTCGTTTTTGTAATCCTTTTTCTTTTACTTACGCTTAACCGTACACAGATGACTTCCCACGGATCCTCCGATGACGGAAATGCACTGACCCACACTGACGGACTTGCACGAGAGGGTTTTCCCCGCATCTTGTGGGAAGTACTTCAGGGGGCAGGATACTTGACACCCCCTCAGTACGGGGTGCAGCAGTTCGAGAAGCACCGGGTGCCTCGCTGTAGGGTGAGGATGACTTTGGAGCCTCATCCCCTGCAGCCAGGCTGGCGCTCTTTGGACTCCGAGTCTTTCGGATACCGAGCGGAGGACACGATCGAGGCAATCGCTCTGCATGGATTGACTACTTTCTGCAGATTCCATCCCTTGGAGCTGGCTACCCACCCCATTGGGTTGTTCCCCGCGGAAAAGGAGGACGACCCGATGTGGAAGGATCGGGTGGAGCATGCCAAGGACATCTGGGCTCTCTACCCAGGCCACACGGCTCACTTGTCGGTGCGATGCATGAACGCCCTGTATCGTCTGCAAGTGATGCGTGGGGAGGCCATGTCTCATTTGATGGCACTGCTAGAGGCGACCAAGATCACCTTGGACAACAGGGAGGAGCTCGTGGTGGACTTGTCCCTAGGAGCTGGTGGAAAAAGATTTGCAAGTGGAGCAGCTGTCTGATGAGATTCACGAGTTGGAGGAGCTAGTGGGCACCAGGGAGAACACCATCGAGGTTCTCGAGGATCAGCTCCTCAACACCCAACAGCAGCTAGCAGAAGCTAATGAGCATCTAGATATGCATCATCAAGAGATCCATGATGAGGAGGCTGATGAGGACGTTGACATCGAGGGAGGGGAGGAGCCTGCTTCCAGTGTAGACACCGCTGGCTCAGGGAGACCACCTTCCCCCGAGTCAAGCGTTGCCTCGTTCGCTCACTAGATGCCAGGGATAATACTAGAGGTTGGTGATAGTTGGACTCCTCGCCGCTAGCTTAGCTTTTGCACCCTTAGGGTACTAGGCTAGGTAGAGTTGAGTCTTTTGGATCATTGATGTAACCGTGTTAAACTCTTTTGGAGGTTCGGGGATGACTAATGGCAGTTTAAATTTGGACGGAAGGTTTATGTTTTTTTTGTTTTATGTGGAATCTATCAAATTGCTTTAACTCCCCTACCGTGTTTGAACCTTAAGCTTGGAGATGTGTTATTAAGCAACCATGTGATTTTTCAGATGGCTGGGAGAGCGCGCCGTGGTCAGAATGAGCACGTTCCTCCACCGCCACCGCCTCCCACTCTGCAGGAGCTCATGGCTCAGCAGAATGAGATCTTGAGGCAGCTGGCTCAGCGTCAGCCACCACCACAGCACTATGGTGGTGGAGACCATCAGCGTCACCCCGCGACGGCTACCTATCAGGAGTTCCTCAGCACCCAGCCTCCATTGTTCACAAGGGCAGAGGACCCGCTTGATGCAGATGTGTGGTTGAGGGTGGTGGAATCCAAATTTCCGCTACTCCATGGAGCTTGCTCAGAGGTCGCCAAGGTCAGGTTCGCCACCCAGCAGCTTCGCGGACCCGCGAGGACTTGGTGGGACCATTTTCTTGCCATGCAGCCAGAAGGTAGAGAGGTGGAATGGAGGGAGTTCAAGGCAGCTTTCAGAGGACACCATATCCCCGCTGGCATCATGGACCGGAAGCTCAATGAGTTTCTGGCACTCACTCAGGGCAACAGGACAGTGTTGCAGTATGCCCAGGCTTTTAATGACTTGTGTCAGTATGCTGGATATCATGCCGATACGGATGAAAAGAAGCGAGACAGGTTCAGAAGGGGGCTCAGCACCAAGCTCCGTGATCGTCTCAACACCGTCAGGGCCAACAGCTACAATGAGTTGGTCAACATGGCTATCTCCCAGGAGGACTGCATTTTAGCTCGACAGGCAGAGAAGAAGAGGAAGACCCCTGTGGCAGGACCCTCAGCTCAGCCACAGCGCTTCAGGATTGTGTCTGACACGCAGAACAAGGGACCTCAGCAGCAGCAAGGGAGATGGGTGATCAGACCACCGCAGCAGCAGCAGCAGGCACCCAACCGCACCCAGTTTCCAGCTCAGAGGAACAATCAGCAGCAGCAGTACCGCCAGGCCAATGACAACAGGTGCTTCACTTGTGGCAACACTGGGCATTATGCCAAGAATTGCCCCAGAAACCAGCAGAGGCAGGGGCAGAATGTCAATCAGAACCAAGGCAAGAGACAGAAGGTGCAAGTGAGGCAGGGCAAGCTGAACTTCACTACCATGGCTGACATTCCAGAGGGAGCACCCGTCATGACTGGTATCTTTACAGTTTTAAATTATCCCGCTATTGTTCTTTTTGATTCCGGTGCTTCACATAGTTTTATTAGTGCCAAGTTTAGTGCCAAATGCCAGTTGCCCTTTCACCATACCGACAGGGGTATCACCATTTCAACACCCGGAGGCAGAGTTGCCACTTATCAAATCAACAAGAATGTGCCTCTAAAGTTTGGTAGTTTGATAATTAAAACCAACCTTCTTATCTTGGGACTGGATAGTGTGGATATCATATTGGGAACTGATTGGTTGACCAAACATCAGGCAGTGATTGACATTGTAGCTAGGGCCATTGAAGTGCACTCACCAACATATGGTGAAACCACATTATATTTGCCCGATCAGGGTTGTACCCGTTCTTGTGCCTTTGTTATGATAGAATCCCCAGTGGAAAAGATCCCAGTGGTCTGTGACTATCCGGATGTTTTTCCTGGATGAATTGCCAGGGATGCCACCTGACCGAGATATTGAGTTCGCCTATCGAATTGCAACCCGGGACTGCTCCTATCTCTAAGAGACCCTATAGGATGCCTCCCGCTGGAATTGGCAGAATTGAAGAAATAATTGCAAGAATTGTTGGACAAGGGGTTTATTCGTCCAAGTACTTCACCATGGGGATGTCCAGCTTTATTTGTGAAGAAAAAGGATGAGAGTTTGAGGATGTGTGTTGACTACCGCCCTCTCAATGCGGTGACTATCAAGAACAAATACCCGTTACCCCGCATTGATGTTCTGTTTGATCAGTTGGTAGGAGCCAAGGTATTCTCCAAGATAGACCTTCGCTCAGGCTACCATCAGATCAAGATCCGTGCCAGCGATATTCCCAAGACGGCCTTCTCTACCAGATATGGGCTGTATGAGTTTTTGGTGATGTCTTTTGGGCTGACCAATGCCCCGGACTTATTTTATGTACTTGATGAACTCAGTATTCATGCCAGAGCTACACAAGTTCGTGGTCGTTTTCATTGATGACATCTTGGTTTATTCCAAGAATGAAGCCGAGCACACCAAACACTTGCATACTGTACTTCAGAGACTGCGTGATCATCAGTTGTATGCTAAGTTGAGTAAGTGTGAGTTCTGGCTGAAGGAGATTAAATTCTTGGGTCACAAAATTTCTCAGAATGGGGTATCAGTTGACCCTGAGAAAGTGCAAGAAGTGATGAACTGAAAACCTCCAACTACAGTGAGGCAGATTAGGAGTTTTCTGGGATTGGCAGGGTATTACTGAGGATTTATTTCGGATTTCTCCAGAATTGCCAAGCCAATGACTGAACTGTTGAAGAAGGGAGTTAAATTTGAGTGGAGCCAAAAGTGTGAAGATGCTTTTCATACCTTGAGGCAACAATTGACAACAGCCCCAGTGCTAGCCCAACCCGACAATACCAAGCCATTTGAAGTTTATTGTGATGCTTCAGGTACCGGATTGGGATGTGTCTTAATGCAAGAGAACAGAGTGATTGCGTATGCTTCCCGAGCTCTCAGACCCCATGAGCAGAACTACCCGACACATGACCTGGAGTTGGCAGCAGTAGTTCATGCCCTCAAGATCTAGAGACACTACTTGATGGGAGCTCACTGTAACATTTACACTGATCACAAGAGCCTCAAGTACATTTTCACTCAGGCAGATCTGAACATGAGGCAGAGAAGATGGTTGGAATTAATCAAGGACTATGATTTGGAGGTACATTACCATCCTGGCAAAGCCAATGTTGTGGCAGATGCTTTGAGCAGAAAGGCCCAGTGCAATTGCATGAACATGGATGCAAGAGTCACCACCCTGTGTGATGAGCTGTGTAAGCTGAACCTGGAAGTTGTTCTTTCCGGTGAATTGAGATATATCGCGGTGGAGCCCACATTGCAAGAGCAAATAGTTCAGGCACAGATTGAGGATAAGGGTGTTCAGGTTATCAAAGATATGCTCAAGCAAAAGGCAGAAAAATATAAGTGTTTCCGACAGGATAGCAAGGGAATTCTCTGGTTTGGAGATCGATTGGTTGTTCCCAAGGACCCTGAGCTCAGAAGGAAGATATTGGATGAAGCTCACCTTTCCAAGTTCTCCATGCACCCTGGTAGCAACAAGATGTACCATGATCTCAGATCTTTGTATTGGTGGACCAGGATGAAGAGGGAAATTGCCAAGTACGTATCAGAGTGTGACACTTGCCTAGAGAATCAAGGCTAGTCACTTGAAGGCAGCAGGCCCCTTGCAACCCCTTCCCATACCATCTTGGAAATGGGAGGACATTTGCATGGACTTCATAGTGGGATTGCCCAATACCTCCAGGCACCATGATTCTATATGGGTTATTGTGGACAGATTGACCAAGACTGCTCATTTCTTGCCAGTGCACACCACCCACAAGACAGAGAAGTACGCAGAAATTTATGTTAATCAGATAGTAAGATTGCATGGTATCCCAAAGACCATTATATCTGACAGAGGAGCACTATTTGTGGCACGCTTTTGGGACAAACTGCAAGAAGCCCTCGGGACCCACGTAATCCGAAGCTCAGCATATCACCCTCAAACCGATGGTCAGACAGAAAGGGATGAATCAGATTTTGGAAGACATGTTGCGAGCATGTGCACTACACTATGGAAAGGATTGGGACAAGTGTCTTTCCTTGGCAGAGTTTTCTTACAATAACAGCTATCAATCCAGTCTGAAGATGGCACCTTTTGAGGCATTATATGGGAGAAGGTGTAGGACCCCACTAAATTGGTCTCAAACAGGAGAAAGGGAAATTTTTGGGCCAGACTTGGTACTTGAAGCAGAAGCAAAGGTCAGAATTATCAAGAAGAACCTAGAAGCTGCTCAGGCCAGGCAGAAGAGTTATCATGACAAGAGGCGGAAGCCTCTACAGTTTGAGGTGGGAGATCATGTCTATCTTAAGATATCACCAACCAAGGGTGTCCCAGAGATTCGGGATCAAGGGCAAGTTAGCCCCTCGTTACATTGGACCCTATAAGGTCAAGGCAAGTTGTGGACCCGTAGCTTACCAATTGGAATTGCCACCCCGTATGTCAGCAGTTCACAATGTGTTCCATGTATCTCAGCTGCGGAAATGTGTTCGTCTACCCACTGAAGTGCTACCGGAACCAGGACATTGAGATAGAACCAGACTTGTCCTACCAAGAGTACCCCGTCAAGGTATTGGATCAGAAGGAAAGATCAACTCGGGCAAGATCAATCAAAATGTATAAGATTCAGTGGAGTCATCATTCAGCAGAGGAAGCTACATGGGAGACGGAGGATTTTCTATGCTCTCGCTTCCCCGACTTTCTGCCCAAAGGAGTCGGTATGTAACCCCAAAAACCCCACCCCCACCTACCCTTTGAAGTCAATTATAAGAAAAACTTAGATAACAAGGATAGTCTAAGTCGTGGATTTAACTTAAGAAGGGCTTCCTTCTGAAGTTGCAAAGAGGATGACATTCGAAGAACTAGTTAAAAAGTGAAACTTGAGCATAAAGGGAGAGTAGCACTAACACACCTTCAAGCACCCTCCAAGGGACTCTACCTAAAATCTCGGGACGAGATTCCTTTAAGGGGGGAGGGCTGTAACACCTCAGGTGTTACCATGACTAGAACATACCCTGAATGCTAAGGATTGTGATCACATGTGGAAATAACCTGAGGGGAACAAAGAACCTTGGAGATTATGTGTTAACCAAGAATTCTAAGGACCTAAGGGCACCATTTAAGCTTTTGTGCATTTGCTACATTTGATAAGAAAAGGGAGAACCCTAGGCCCCTCTTGAACCCTCCTTTCCAAAGCCATGGATAAGAGGGAGAAGAAAATGAGCAAATATGCAAAACATGAATAATCCTTAAACCAACCTTAAGTGACCTTATAACCAGCAATTAGAGGAAGGAAATATTGCAAAAAGGCCCCTGGAGAAACCTCAAATCAAATCACTAAGTGGAGAGAGAGCTAGAGCTCTCTATTTCTCTCTAAGTTAAAAACTATACCTATACTAAAGATCAGTTGTGTTCACCTCGAAGCTGGCATCAAATCCACTTGTGTTCTATACCAAAAACGTGGCATACCACCTAGGGCACCCACTGGAAAAAGTTGAGCCCGAGACTCGGACGTTTGACATGCCATGGCATGGCTTTTGTCGCGAAGTGCGCAGTGTGACACACCCGATTTGGCACTCGAAGATCTCCCTCCCTAGGCCATATCTGCCCCGACGTCTCACAGTTGAGTGACAGCCCTAGGTGCCAGGAAGAGGTCTGCGCCGAACTTTTGCAAAGATTCGCACGTTTGCGACCTCTGCCGACGTTTGAACAATGGAAGAAACAAACCGCCACGTGTTCGACGCGTTCTGCCGCGTAGAGCACGCCCGCGCGCGCCCCCGTGAGCCCCGCGCCACGCCCGAGCCAAGCCAGCGCCCTGGTCCGCGTCCGCGCCTATAAAACGCCCAGGAGCCGTGGCCGTACCCCTCCGCACGCGCTCAAGCCTCACCGGAGCTCAGTTCACCGCCGTTTGCCTGTGCGCGACGTGCCCGCGGCCACCCGAGCCACTGCCGCCGTAGACCGGCCAACCCAGCCTTCCACAGTCCCATCCAACCCTCGGAAACGAGTGTGCACACCTCCGTGAAGCTCCCTGAGCAAAGAATCGGGCTCTGCTTCACCGGAGACGCCGAAACAAGGTCACCGGACTTCGCCCGACCGCCGGCAACCGTGGACCAAGGTACACGGTGAGTCTCTCTTCGATTCCTTGCACGGTTAGACTCCTTAGACCTCCATGAAGCTCCCTATGTGCTTGGATTGAACTGTACCGCCGTGGATAGGCCGGAGCACACGCCGCCGACGAGCTCGCCCGCCTGCGCGCGTGGACCGGGCGATTCCGGCCATCCCCGACGACGAGCCGTACCTCGACGTGATCGCCAGAACCTCCCCGAGCAAACCCTGCCCTTCGCCGGACCTCCCTCGCCGCCGGTAAGCCGCGCCGCCCTTTTCTTTCTCGCGGGCACTGTTTCCATTGGGGGAAGGACTGCGGGTGAGAGGAAGAGAAGGTCAGGGGGTTAAGTGAAATGTCAGAGACCCAAGTGAATAGTGGCGCAAGGGTAGAACTGCGAATGTTGATTCGGTTTAAACCCAAGGCCCCGGTGTAAACCGTTTTTCCAGGCAAACTCATTTTAAAATCTATTTTAAAATTCAACAGAGACTTTAAAAATTCATAACTTCTGTTTGGTTTATCCAAATTTGGTCCAACCAATTTTGCCAGACTCTAAATAATGTAACCTACTTAAGAAAAATATAAAACCCCATAGACACTATAGAAAACTATAAGGTTCTAATTTAATTATAGTTTTGACCAAAAGCTCAATAATAGCAAAAAAATAGTTGTACTATTTAACTAGGGTTAGAAAAATTTGGAGAAGTTTATATCTACCTACTGACCTATTTAAAAATGTTAAACCCCTCTGTCCACTACATTGAGTTAGTTTTTACCCCTTCTTTTGCATTATGCTTAAAGTTAAGAAAAATAGAAAATGTGATTTAAATGGTGAACCAGAGGACATCCCTATTTTTGTTAGAGTACTTATTCAATGTAGTTTATTAGAAAAATCTATTATACCCTGGTTTAGTATAAAATAAATAGAATACCTTTTATTTTCAGAAAACAAGGGAAACTTAGAAAAACCCTACAAAAATAACCTCATGGTGAAAAGACCCCAACCCTTGGGATAACAAATGTTTTGATAATAAGAACTTAAGAAAAATCTGAAATCTGTTGTTTGATATTTTTCAAATGACAAGTTAGTTCTAAGCACCCTTTTTGCACCAAACTTTAGAAATCCATCATTAATTAACCATCATGTTGCTCTCTGTCATTTTTGGTACAAGAGCTTAGTATCACTATTAGAGGCCAACAAAAATAACCTTTAGGACAGAACCTACCCCTAACTAAGAGGTGTAGTGTAAAGTGGCCCATTTTGCCTAACTATTGTTGTTTTTGTTTAAAGCCTAGCTTTTGTACTTTAAGCCTCAAATTCTTAAAACAAGCTAAAATAGCAAGTGACAACCCACTGTAATTTTTACAGAATTCTTGGAAATTTTTAAAACACTGTCGTAGTTCAAACCTACACTAGAAACCCTAAATGGAAATTAAAGAAAGGAAAATGGATAGTGGAAATTAATGTCCTCCTAAGACCTTTGTAAATTTATCCACTGAAATCTGTAAAGACAATGCAAATCCACTAAGTTATCCTCAACAAACATCTAAACCTAGGAGTAATAAGCCTAAACCGCTAAAAGCCCCGTATGACCCGGAAAACCCTAAGTTTTTCCTTAACTTAGTTTTCTTTTGCACAATGTTATTAATCCTGCATAATTATAACATGCATGTTCATTGCATTTCGATAGACTGTAATCTTGCTGACGGAGAGTACATCCTCGTGCCGGAGCAAGGAGCTGCTCAGGAGGTAGCCCCAGACCCAGCACCAGAGCCTGCACCAGAGGACCTGCCTGCCACTGCTTTGGAAGGCAAGCCCCGGTTTTATGCATAACCTATTATTTATGCTATTTTACTTCACTTAATGATTGTAGGATTGATTGTGCACTTAGGTGTAGGAATTGTTTGAAACCCTAGTTGCATGATCTCAGGAATCCTTTTGAGATGAATACTAGTGTAACAGGTCGAGTAGTTGCTTTATTTAATTAGGATCTCGGTAGAAGACGAGTGATTTTTCTAGCACTCGCGCGAGATCAGGAAATTGATTGTACCCACTTTCACACTGTCATGATACTAGTTGGTGGACAACAATCCATGGGGATTGGTTGCCCACGAGATGGAAAATGGAATAAGGATTAACGTGCGGATACCTGTGTCAAGCGTTTGAATGTACTAAACACATACCGAGAAATATGGTAAATCGGTAAGCCTAGTACCTGAGTGAACCTGCCCGTAGACATATCCCCTCACGCGACCTGAGACAGGGGTCTCCCATTCCGGTTATGGTGGGTACAAGTGCGGTCACTGCACGACGGCCAGTCGGGGTCAGTGAGGCATTGTACGCCAAGGCGGTGAGCCCTGATCTGTTGCTAGGGAATCGATGGGGACGGTTGATATGTGTGGGGACGGAGTGCCCCTGCATGTCGTGTGTTTAGGTTTACCTTGCAAGGATAAAAACTCGATTCGAATCGTCTGCTTCTCGCAGCTAATGAGACTGCTTGATCCATTGTACTGCATTGAGTAATAAGTGGAACTGTGATGAGATGATACAAGATGTTGAGTGCTAAAAATGCTTGCTACTATGTATGAGTAGATAGTACACTTTTAGCCTTAAGAGAGTCACACTTAATTTTGATAAAGTTAAAATCTTGAATTAGAAACTCAGCTAGTGCTTTTGGCAACCAAACCCCACAGCCAAATAGCTGCATGTCTAGAGGTAGAGGAGTAGACTCCTCACACCGGGTAAGTCTAGCTGAGTATTAGTATACTCAGCCTTGCTTGTGGCATAATTTTTTTTACAGGTTCTCTGGAGGACATGGTCGCTGGAGTGACTTGGCCGTCCACCTTACCACCGGGTTGGACCGTCGAGTGGGACCCTGCCTCGGCTGAGGAGGAGCATGAGGAGTGATGGGACAGGCTTCCCCATCTCTCCGTTTAATTATCGTTAGTTTTATTCCGCTGCACTTCGAACAATGATGACTACTTTTGGCAAAACTCCGATGATGATGATGTAATAATTTAACACTCTTCCATGCATGGTTTTATGCTTTATTGTATTTGCTCTGTGACTCACCATCGAGTGAGACTGTGGTACTTGATCCTGTCAGTGGCCCTGTCGGACTAGATCCGAGGGATTGACGGGTTATTCCCATTTAAGTGTGGTCTAGCCTCTAAGGCAGGGCTTAGGCACTTAAGTTGGAATAATTCGGGCAGTTCCGCCACAACTTCCTACGACTTACTGTAGCCCCTAGGAAGTTATCTGCCTAACTTCCTACGGCTTACTGTAGCCCCTAGGAAGTTAATAAGCCTTTAGAAAGTTAATTTGACCAGCATTACAAATGTTGTTTATATTTTACACCACATTCCACAACATAACAAATATATCAACAGCTATATAGCACAACATATTTTCCCATAAAACATCTCACACACAATCACATAACAATATTTAAATCCATAGTCTCATCAATTACATCACAAAAGTCTCATTCATAGTCTCATCAATTACATCACAAAAGTATCATCCATAGTCATAATAAGACACATCTCATCATTTAGTCAGCTAAAATACCAGTGGTGTTCCATCTATTTTATCAGCAGTAGAGAGAAACTTGACCCCTTTTGGACTGACACTGAATATATAGACGCGAGTTAGGGGCGGTTGTCCTTAAGCATTTCTGCAAAGTTTACTTCAAGACTAAGCTTAGCAAAGGGCGTACAAAAAGGGAATAAATACAATGAGTACAAAATTCATAAGGAACCGCAACACAACACCTGACAAATCTAAATGTATCACGAACAGTCTCCTTCAAATAATCTGCGCATAGATAAAAGAAGAAAATAAATAAATTATAGCACAATTTAAGGATGGCAAAAGCATTTTGTTGTCCTAAAACCTAATGCGGATAGCTTGGCATGGCCACTTATCAACGACAAAATAAACAAAAAAACCTAACAAGGAGAAGAAACATTCCTGTGATTTTGTTCTTAATGAAGTTTGTGCCAGCCTTCAAACTTGGATTAGTGACAACTTCAACGGTCTAACCAGTGTATTTCATTTAAGAATATACCCGGTTTACATTCAAACAAAATTTTAAGGAAGGTGTGAAGTCAATACCTGAGATGTTCATGAATGTGCTTACTGTGTAGGTTGATAGAAAGATGTTAAGCCTTGAAAACATAGTGTACTTTCTAAGCTTTACAGGTTACAAGGGCTAAAAACAATAGGGCGTGTTTGGAAGCAAAGTATTTCAAAACCATGGTTTTGGAATACTACAGTTTTAAGATGTCGATGTGAAGTTTGCACTCAACAGGTGAAGATGTACATGAGAACACACTTCCTTAAGAGTATAATTTAGTGTACTTATTATGGTCATATCTGTTGTGAATATCTTCTATGACACAAAAAATTAAGTGCATACATAATACACCTTTGCTTGCATTCAAATGAAATCTTTCTGTAATACATTCTTCTTTTGCCAGGGAAAAGACATCAATAGAATTGGCTGTGCGGAGGAGAATCGATATTTTAAAAAAGGTGTTGCTTCACACAACTTACAAGAATAATAGAATGAATAGAGAGGTCAACATTAGTACCATGTGCTATAAGAACACCACCAAGTGCTTTCCACCAGTTTGACGAATAATCTTTACCACGCCTATGCATTTGTAGTTTATCATAATTGTTGTCAACAATCTTCTTGGCCTACAAAATGAGAAATATTTGATATTCGCCATCTACTTAGAAAAGGCAATTTAGTAACCAAGACTAAATTCTACGAAAATTTACTGTCCAATCCATAGTCACAAAACAGGGCCAAAGGCATCAACCCTCAACCCACAACCCTAATAAAAAATATTGTGGAGACTTCAATTGCTTACAGTAGACTTAGTACGCGTAACAGTGCATTCCGTCCCATACGGACATTCCATTCCAGTGATAAAATTATCAGCACATACATGACACCGAATGAACTACAGGCAGCTAATGTATGTCACCATTGTAGAAAACTGAAACAAGGATAAGACTTACTCGTGAGCCACGAAGAACATCAATAGTTAAATTGAGGCCCCAGCGTCCTCCACAAGATTTGATGCAGGACAGCAACAAAAAGACTTCTTTTGACAAATCCCTCTCATTTGTCACTGCTGTGCAATTATCACAATTACCTGCAGGATCAAGATATGTGCCAACCATAATCATGTCACTACAAGACAACTCCAGCAGTTGAAGTGAGGTTGCACGATACCTCATAAACTAGTAAATTAAGCTATATGATAAGAATAAACAAGCAACACATGGTACTATCTCAGTTCTCGAATATTTGTCGCCCGCTAGTTCATTTTTGAACTAAAATGTGACAAATAAAAAAGAACGGAGGGAGTATAAAATAGAAAGAACACACCACAGTCAATGTTCCATTCTTCACCAAAATATTGCAATAAGAACCTCCTACGGCATGTAGCAAGGAAGCAATATTTTTGTGCTGCCATGAAGGAATCCATGATTGCTTTCCTCTAGGTTTCCTGTTATGCCATGTGACCTATGTATTTGTAAAGGTTTTACTTTTCTAATTAACTGATTGCATGGCCAATGTGAATCTGACAGAACAAAGACAATCTAGTAAATATTTTATAGAGAATGCTGAGACTAAACCAAATCATGGCACTTACGAACCACATGATATTCATTTCTCATAATGGCAAGGTGAAGCATAACTAACAGTAACAGGTCAATAAAAATACTTCAACAAAATCATTTTCAGAGGAGATACTGACAAATGGTGTAGAATATCATTTGAGCAGTGGTCAAAACTCAAAACAATACAGTCAAGGATTTACATTGCTCAAGGAAAATGGATGTACAAGAAAAACAACATAGCGAACAGACGCCCAAAATAGAGCACACAGTGAATAGATGAAAAACCTATGGGATTCCTCTCTAGCTCTGCTGCCCATTTGACCATGATAGATTCCAGTCTTGATTCCAGAAGTAACTAAAGCCTCATGAACCTGGGGAAAATATTTTTTATGTACACAAGTTGAGACACTGGAAATCTAGTATGTATTAAAAGCATGTTACACAAAGTCAATAAGGAGCCCAAATTCATCAGATTATTCAAGAATTACCATAGATAAAACGTCTAAAATCCCACTTCCAAATTTTATAGACAGTGAACATTTTTTTCTTGAACACGCAAGAGCTGTGTATCATTATATTAAGAGGATATGAGGGTCCAAAATAGACTGAAACATGGATAGACAGTGAACATAGCCAAATAGAATATTTAAGTGTCCCATTGATCAGAAAAACAATGAAAGAACCTGTTACTCAAATAATCAAAAGCAAGTGATAACAAATTCACATTACAGAAAATGCACCAATACTTTTAAGAAGCACAGAAGGTTGTGCAATGAATGCAGCTGCTTGTACTCTGTCCTGTAAGAGAGTTCAAATTACGGAAATCGAGTTATAAGAGGGAGAAATGCTGATTTATCTGTTTCCAATCAACTCAATATCAAAGGATGGGGGATGAAAATATAGAAAAAAGCATGCACATAAAGGTGTGACAGCATCACCAAAAAAATCTGGATAAATATAACTATCACAAATATACGTTCAAGAGTGAATACAAGATTTTTCAAATTTCGTAAGTATATTATTTATGCAACTGAAATGATTAAGGACCTGTACTTTTACAAGATATGTTCAGTGTTCCATTTATCAAATCAAAAGAAAAAAAAACCTGAAATACGGGGGCGGGCTCATCGGGGACAGGCGCTGCCGGAGGCGGGAGAGGCGGTCGCGGCGGTGGCCAGGACGGGCGGCGACCGGGGCGGGCTCCTTGGGGGTGAGCGCGGTCGGGGGCGGGAGAGGCGGCCACGACAGCGGCCGAGACGGGCGGTGGCTAGGGCGGGGCACGCTGGGGGCGGCGCGGTCGGGGGTGGGAGAGGCGAGCGCGGCGGAGCTGGGGGCGGAGCCAGCCGGGCGTGGGAGAGAAGGGCGCGCGGGAGAGGTGGCCGGTCGGGCGTGAGACAGAGAGACATTGAGAGAAGAGAGAGAAGAGATAAGGTTGAGGGAGGTTAAAAATAAAAAAACATAACTTCCTAGAGTAAAATCGTAGGAAGTTAGGTAACTTCCTAGAGTTTGTACTTTGCCTCTAGGAAGTTACGTAACTTCCTACAGCCGGTCGTAGGAAGTTAGATTTCCGTTTGACCGGTCAACAGCTGAAACCTAACTTCCTAGAGGAGGCCGTAGGAAGTTAGCTACCCAGCTAACTTCCTAGAGGAGGCCGTAGGAAGTTAGATTTTCGTTTGACTGGTCAACAGCTGAAACCTAACTTCCTAGAGGAGGCCGTAGGAAGTTAGCTACCCAGCTAACTTCCTAGAGGAGGTCGTAGGAAGTTAGATTTTCGTTTGACTGGTCAACAGCTGAAATTTAACTTCCTAGAGGAGGCCGTAGGAAGTTAACTGGGTAGCTAACTTCCTAGAGCCAGTCGTAGGAAGTTAGCTATTCGATTGGCTTGTGAACAGATGAAACCTAACTTCCTAGAGGAGGCCGTAGGAAGTTAGTTAACTTCCTACGGTTTTTTTTAACTTCCGACAGCTTTTATAAAAACCGTAGGAAGTTATGTTTATTTCCTAGGGGTACCAGTTGCCTCTCGGAAGTTATTTATTTCCTACGGTTTATTATAAAAGCTGTAGGAAGTTAAAAAACCGTAGGAAGTCTATGATTTTGGTGTAGTGCGTTGGCTCGGCCACGTGTCCCGCGTAGATTGCGCGGCCGACCGTTGGCCCGGCCGACCGTTGGCTCACCGGACAGTCGGCACCGGACAGTCCGGTGAATTTTAGCCGTACGCCGTTGATGGTTTCCCGAGAGCGACGAGTTCGCCTGTGAGCGGCCCACCGGACAGTCCGGTGAATTTTAGCCGTACACCGCCGTCGAAGTCCCGAGAGCAGCCACTTTACCCAAGCCAGCCTGGCGCACCGGACACTGTCCGGTGCACCACCGGACAGTCCGGTGCACCCAGACTGGGCAGACTTTGGCTGCTCGAGCCATCTCTTCTCCAACTCGATTTTTTCTGTTTCCAGCACTTAGACACAATACATTAGTCCATAAAACAATGTACTAAGTCTGAGAAACATACCTTTATTCTTGATTTGTACTTTGTCCACCATTTTACGATTAGGCACCTGTGTTGGGCACTAAATCACCAAAATACTTAGAAATGGCCCAAGGGCACATTTCCCTTTCAGCATCCCCTTAGGAACGACTTTTGAGTCTCTTCACCTTTTACTTAGGTGGTATTTAAGCTCTGCATTCCCTTGGGAATGACTTTGGAGCTTCTTCACCTTTTACTTAGGTGGCATTTAAGCTCTGATCCCCTTAGGAATGACTTTGGAGCTTCTTCACCTTTGATTTAGGTGGTATTTTAGATCTGCATTCCCTTAGGAACGACTTTGGAGCTTCGTAACTTACTCTGCGTCCCTTTAGGAACGACTTTGTAGCTTCTTCACCTTTTAGGTGACATTTAGATCTGCATCCCCTTAGGGATGAATTTTGAGCTTCTTCATGGCTTTTTGCACTCGATGATGTGGTCCTTGATGTTACATTTTACATGTGGGAGAATTTGACCCTTGTATTGCACAGGGCTAAACAAAAAATGAAAATTACAACCTATGGCCCCATTAAAAACCTTTCTCCCCTCTTGAAAGGAAAAGGGCGCCATAGGAAAAAATAAGAAAATTACATAGTTTACACATAATATCTTCGAAGCTCATCTACATTCCAAGACCTTGGTATGTCATTGCCATCCATGTCTTTTAGCCTGTAAGATCCAGGTCTCGACGAAGATACCACCAAAAAGGGACCTTCCCATTTGAGTTGAAGCTTCCCCATTGTATCTGGGTTGGCCACTCTACGAAGCACCAAATGTCCTGGCTTGATATTCTTCAATTTTACCTTTCGATCACGCCATTTGATTATTTCGGCCTGGTACTTATTGATGTGTTCTATTGCTTGCAGTCTAGTCCCTTCTACGGTGTCTTTTGTTATTTGGCAATCACCTTCATCCTCTATCGAAGCTCAGGTTCTTATTGAACCCATTCTTGCTTCTTCCGGTGTTATTGCTTCGTCACCAAATAGGAGCTTGAATGGGGTAAATTCTGTTGACCTTGATACAACAGTGTTGTGGTTCCACACCACCTTTATTAATTAGTCTGGCCACTTTCCTTTGGGTTGGTTGAAGATTGTCTTCATTATTCCTATTGTTATAATTCCGTTTGCTCTTTCTACCAATCCATTTGACTCCAGATGCCTCACTGATGCGAAGTGTATTTTTGTACCAACCTGGTTACAAAAGGTTTTGAATGTTTCAGCATCGAACTGAGTTTCGTTATCAATGGTTATAGCCTTCGGCACGCCGAAGCGACAATTAATATTTTGCCAAAAGAATTTCTGTACTGTGGCTGAAGTTATTGTAGCTAAGAGATTTGCTTCGATCCACTTAGAAAAGTACTCCACTACCACCACAACATATTTCAAGTTGCCTTGTGCTGGTGGAAGTGGTCCTAACAAATCCAGACCCCACCTTTGCAGTGGCCAAGTTGGCTGTATTAGCTGGGTTAAAGACAAAGGTTGTTTCTGGTCTCTGCGCATCTTTGACAATTTTCACATTTTTGAACCAAATCTGCTGCATCCGAAGCTGCCTTCGATCAGTAAAATTCTTGTCTGAAGACCTTGCCCAGCAGAGGCCTAGACCCAATATGAGCTCCACACAATCCTGCATGTATTTCCTTCATCAATTCTTGAACTTCGGCTCTGGACAGACACTTGAGCAATGGAGAGCAGACTCCTTATTTGTATAACTCCCCTTCTATGATTACATATGGTCTTGCTCTTGCTTCCATTCTATTATTGTAAACTTCGTCATCCGAAAGACAATTGCCTTGGAGGAAAGATACAATTTCAGTCCTCCAATCTTCCCTGTGCACCGGTGAGATTGTGAGTACCGCTCTTTCCATGAGCTCGACCGAAGGTGCTTTTATTGTTTCGAAGAATACCTCCGAAGGTAACGGAAGCCACTGTGCTGCTGATTTAGCTAGCAAATCTGTGTGCTCGTTTTCTCCTCTCGAGATATTTTTTACAGAAAAACCTTTGAAAGAGGCTTCCATCCTTCAGACTGCATCTAGATATTTTTCTAGCTTTGGGTCCCTTGCTTTGCTACTTTTGTCAATGTGATTTGAGATGACTTGTGAGTCAGATTTGAGTATTGCCCTTCTTATTCCCATTGCCTTAAGCTTTCGGAGCCCCAAGAGAAGGGCTTCGTACTCTGTAATATTATTTGTGTAATTGAAGTCCAATCTTGCTGCATAGCAGGTTTTGATTTTTGATGGTGAAATCAAGACAGCCGTTGCTCCTGCGCCGAAGGTTCCCCAAGACCCATCACAAAATACTGTCCAGGCTTCGGCATCGGTTGTTTTCTCTTCGTCCTGAGCCCCAGGCGTCCAATCATTAATGAAGTCTGCTAGCGCTTGGGTTTGGATCGAAGATCTATGAATGAAGTAGCTACATATAACAGCAATGGAGTTCCTGACGAAGGTGGAGTTAAGGTTGTCAGCTCTATCAAATATTGTTTCAGTTCTTCGAAGGCTTTTTGCTGAGTTGATCCCCATTGAAAGACTTCAGCTGACTTCAGCACTTCAAAGAATGGCAAGTTCCTCTCTGATGACCTTGAAATGAATCTGTTCAATAATGCCAGCCTTCCTGTCAACCTTTGGGCACCCTTTCTTGACTTCAGTGGCTCCATTCGAAGTATGGCTTCTATCTTACTTGGATTAGCTTCGATACCCTTTGTTGATACCAAGCAACCAAGAAATTTGCCCTTCTTCACTCCGAAGACACATTTCTCTTGATTTGGTTTAAGACCGGCTCGTTTGAAATTGGCAAATGTTTCTTGCAAATCAGCAACATGGTTTTCTTGCTTTGTGCTCTTTATTATGATATCATCAACATATGTCAGCACATTTTTGCCAATTTGGGAGTGAAGGACTTTAGCAGTCATCCTGCTGAAGCTTCCTCCAGCATTCTTGAGCCCCTCAGGCGAAGGTAACAATAAGTCTCACTAGGAGTTATGAAGCTTGTCTTCAGCTCATCCTCCTTCTTCATCCAGATTTGATGATAACTTGAGTAACAGTCCAATAAGCTCATGAGCTCCAAAGTAGCTGCTGCGTCCACAAGGGAATCTATTCTTGGCAATGGGAATTCATTTTTTAGGCATGCCTTATTGAGATCTGTAAAGTCGATACACATTCTCCATTTTCCATTAGCTTTCTTTACCATCACAGTATTAGCCAGCTACTCTGGGTATGTCACTTCTCTGATAACACCGGCACTCAGAAGTCTTTTCACTTCGTTTCGTGCACCTTCAGCTTTATCATCGGACATTTTCCGAAGCCTCTGCTTTCTTGGCCTGAAGGCTGGGTCTACATTGAGTGAGTGCTCAGTAATATCTCTATTGACACCACAGAGATCATTGGCTGACCAAGCAAAAACATCCTTGTTGTAGAACAAGAATCTCAACAGAGTCTTCTCTTGTTCATCAGATAATTGAGATCCTAATAGCACTTTCTGCTCGGCTATGTCTTCACACAAAAGCATGGGCTTTGGTTGATCTGCTGAAGCAGCCTTTTCTCTTTTATGCTTATATTGCTGATGGGCTTCGACTTCATCTATGTTATGAATGGCCTTCGAATCTGTCCAGCTCCCTTCGGCTCTCTTGGCAGCCTCTTGGCTTCCATGCACAGCAATGGGCCCTTGGTCAGAAGGTATCTTCATGCAAAGATATGCTGGGTGAAGTATTGCTTCGAAGGGGTTCAGTGTCCCTCGACCAATGATTGCATTGTAGGGATACTCCATATCAACAATGTCAAAGACAACCTGTTCTGTCCTTGTGTTGTGAACATAGCCGAAGGTGATTGGCATAGTTATCTTGCCGAGCGTCATGATCTGTCTTCCTCCGAAGCCGCAAAGGGGGCATGTTGATCATGTATCTTGTCATCCGTCTCTTCCATTTGCCTGAAAGCCTTCATGAAGATGATATCTGTCGCACTGCTCGTGTCCACAAGGACATTGTGGACCAGAAATCCATTGATGACACAAGATATGATCATTGCATCATTGTGGGGATAATCCTTGAGCTGAAGGTCTTCCTAGGAGAAGGTGATTGGTATGTGAGACCATTTGGACTTGATAAAGGGTCCTTGCACTCCAACATGCCATACCCTCCTCTGTGTTTCTTTCTTCTGCTTCTTATTGGCTGGATCAGAACTTGAGCCGCCTATGATTGGGAGCACCAGCTTCGTTGCCGAAGGTGCCACAGCTTGGTTGACTTGCGAAGTCATTGTCGCAATCGTGGAAGTGAGTTCACCAGAGGTGGGCGCCAATGTTGGTCACTTGTTCTCAAATGCTGTGAATCAAGAACAAGGCAACACAATTGTTAATCATTAAGGACCTTCGTCCTTCAAAGCATTATTTCCTCAAGGGTATAATGCTCATCAGACAAAGGTCGAGAAGGACGTACCTTCATCATATTAATATATGAAAGGAAACGTGAAGAGGTGAATATGATAATCATATCTTAATAAATCATTTATTCTTGCATTCCATAAAACATGTATGAATATCAACAATGTTAATATTACATTGATACCTTCAGCTTGCTTGAAGGCGAGGATGCGAGAATGTAAATACAATCTAGCATGAATAGTACGGGGTTACTGTTTATCTATTTATAGGCACGGGACGCAGCCTGGGTAAAATTACATCCATGCCCTTGAACATTTGTTTACAAGAAACTCAAACTAATAAGGTTTATCTAGTCCTTTTTCCTTCTTTGCTTGGTCTGGGCTGATGCCACTGAGCTTCGGCATTCTGCATTGTTGCTTCTACGCAGAGTCTTTGTCTTGAGGGGCTAAACCGAGGCTGAAGATAGCTTCGGCGAGCCTCTGTATTATTTTGCCGAAGGTGTTTTTGCCTTGAGGACCTTCGACGAAGAAGAAGACCCCCAACAATCATATTGCATCATGACATCGCATCATACATCATTTTGCATCGACAAAAGCAGTGAAAAAACAAGGAAAATTCCTCCTTCAGCTTCGGCAGAGACTCATGAAAGGGTATTGAAAAGGCATGGTTCATGCTTGTGACAGTACTATCATACGAAGTTAACGGTTTTGACAATGCCATTCCTACGCAATGTCTACGGCAAGAATCAAACATCATACAGTTGCTTCGGCAAAGAAGGGGGATTTCTTTTTGAAGCGTGAAAAGAAGAGAAGGTATTTTTTCGCCGCCGGCTCAAAAACGGTATGTACGAAGGTTCCACGCTTCACAAAAAAATATATTACATCAACATACATGCAAATTGTTTATAAGTGTTTCTTACAAAACCAGGAGTTATGTACAAGGACATCAAACTATCGAAAATACAAAGCTTCAGTCTTCCTTTAGGACTTTGTCTGCAGCTTTGTTCAGTAGCTTGTCGATAGATTCGTCAATAGCATCATTAGCAATCTTGATTAAATCAAATGCCTCCTTGACAGATCGGTCAGCTTCAGGATTATATGGCTCGGGAGGGGGAGAAAGCTCAGCTGCATTGAAACACAAATATCTATTAGTGCCAAAACTGAAAAACTTACGAAGCTGAGTTATAAAGCTATACCTATAAGTCTGGCCTGCTCAGTAGCTTCCTCGAATCTTTTAGCCTCTTCTAAGGCATTATGAGATTCTTTCTCATTCTTTTTAATGGTTTCATCAGCAATTTCTCGTCCACCCTTCAGCCATACTTCGGAATAAAACTTCCCACCCAAAGTAGTAGCTTCGTGTCGGATCTAATCGCACCCATTAGTTTCAGATCGGGCGGTCACGATAGGCCCATACCCCTTCGACCAGCGCGTCTTTCAAAAGAGCCCCTCTGGTTTTTAGAATTAAACCCGCCGTCCGTACCTGGGTTGCTCTGTGTCTTGGTATTTTTAGCCCTGAGACCCCTGGACTTTCTGAAAATTGACGCCTAGTCCAGAGAACAAATAAAACCAGAGAAATGAATTTAGAAATGGATTTTTAGTATTAATTAAATGCCAGAATTTGTATAATTCATAGAAAATGCATATGAACTCCAAATTGGTCCATTCCAATTTCTAAAATTTTGTAATTTTATTCTCCATCACCTAGAGTCTCTGTTGTGCCATGAAAACAGTAAGAAAATCAATTTATCACTTAATCCTATTTTTAACACATAAAACCTTTGAAAATTCATAACTTAAAATCTATAACTTCAAATTTAATGATTCCAGTTCCTATGATCTCATTTTAATGTGTAGATTTTTACTGTATATTTTCTTTACATGTTTGGTGCAATGTTAATTTTTGCTATACTATGTATGTATTGTGTCGATGCGAGTAGACGAGTAGAGATAACTGAGCATAGGTTAATTGAGCAAGTAGAGATAACTGAGCAGGAGCTCATTGAAGGCAAGTTGTGCCCTTGATCACTTACTTTTTCCCAGCCATGTTCTTATTAATTATAATGATCTGCATAGGTTAATTTTGATGGGATCCTTTAGATTACCCCAGTTTTGGTTATCTTTATACCTTGTTCACCTCTGAAATATTTTTGGGTAGTACCTGCTATTGCTTTATGTGGATTTGGGTATGAAGATACACTATTCATGATTATTCTATTATTATCTTGTTATTATTACTATTCATGTTAAGATCATTAAATTAATGGGAACATGGAGCGACCACCCGGGAAAACAGTGCTACCACAAGGGTTTAATGGGATGCCCTTGTCTGATTAACTAGGAAAGCTAGTGGAGGACTTCCTTACCCGAAAGGGGCAAGGGCAGTAGGGGAGTGGTCAGTGTAGGGAGGCCCTTGGGTTGATTTTGCTGCGATGGCAGTCAGGCGAGGGATTCCTGCACTGGAGCTTCCTATAAACTATAGCGGGATTTCTGAAGCTAGTGGAACTTTGTAAAGGCCTCGTAGTGTTACCCTGCCTCGCCTCCTCGGTAGAGGTGTATGGGATTGGCCGTCTCTTGGCAGATGGGTAACATGACTTGTGGGTAAAGATGATGATGAGGACATCAACACCAACATGAGCACATCTACACCAGCAGCACCTTCTCCAGCCTAGGCACCATCTTCCCCAGTCCAGGCGCCACCCCTTCCACCTGGGCCAGTGACTCGGCCCCGTGCAAGAGAATTGAATTACATCATGCTGTTAAAGAACGAAGGCCCGGAAGAATAGACGACCAGCCCAACTGTGGCCCATAATGGACGACCTAGGGTTGGCCGCCCCTAGGGGCTGCGCCCCCTCTCTATTTATCCAGGAGCTGCGCCTCCTTTATTTCTTGAGTTTTGTTTTACGTTAGCTTTAGCTACTCTCGAACACGCGCAAATCTGCGCTGTCTTCGTGTATTCAGAACTCCACCCTCGAGTAATAGATTAGATTGCTCGCATCTTTTTTCTTGTTCGTTCTTCGATTGCACACAGGAAACGATCTTCGTGATCAGGCCGATCTCGCATCAGCAAGGTCGGTAACCACAGGGAGTTGGTTCAGCGATTGCATTGGCGCCTCGGGCTTGCTCGTCGTAGTCGGATCGCAAGGGTCATCTTCCACCAAATCGGAATTATCTCTACTCGCCGAAAGATCGGGCACCTCAGCTACATCAATTGGTATCAGATTTCCAGGTTGATCGGTGAGTTTATCGAGTGTTTTTTTCCTACAGTCCACAAAACCACATAAAAATTCAGGTTAGACCTTATCCCAACACCCTTTTGAGCCTCGCACTTTCTTTCAATAATCTGCATTGTTGAATTTGTGTGCTTTCGCGTTATTTGTTGCTGGTTGCATTGTGTTCTTCCACCATTCAAACCCTAGCGCCGCCACCATCTCCCCTTTGATCACGCCACAAACCGAGTCAACATCGTTTCCTTGTTTTTCTCCTTCGGTTACGTAAAAAAAAAACAGAAAAAACAAACCGAGTCAACGGCCGTTTCCTTGTTTTTCTCCTTCGGTTACGAAAAAAAAACAGAAAAAAAACAAACCGAGTCAACATCGTTTCCTTGTTTTTCTCCTTCGGTTACGTAAAAAAAACAGAAACAAAAAACAACGAAACAGAAAGGATACGGTTGTTTCATTCCGGTCGTTTGAAAACATAACTTGAGGTACCTTCCTTAAACCGGGCATAACTTTTCGCTCGGGTGTCCAAAAAATCTGAAATTTTTACAGGAGCTAGTTGACACCATTCTAAGGCCGGCCAAACTCACCTTCGGTCTGTTTGGGTTCGACAAAATTGTCAAAAAAATTCAGGAAAATAAAGAAAAAAATCCGTCAAAGTTCTCGCACGCTTTTCAGAGAACTTCCTGATTTTCTGTAGACCACATCTGATCTCTGTTTTAGGTGAAACTTCGTCTAGCTCCTATTTTGTTGTTTCTTGTGCTGAGAAAAATATCAAAAAAAATCATACAAAAAGGAAAGACAAAATCACTTGTGATTCCTACTAGTGGCCTCGCTAGTACTATATTTATGGTACTGCCATTCTGCTAGTTCCATCCGTCCTTTGCACTTGTGGCCAGCAATATAGTTTCGTGTTCTGCACTATAATTCAACTTTGCATTATTGTTTGATTGTGCTAATCATTGACTTGAGTGCAGCCTACCCAGAACTCCACATATTTCTACGACGAGCAGGCTTCTGTTTCTCCAGGCAATCGCTCATCCAAGCTTTCACCGGTTCCACCTGTTGGTTGCAGTTCACCACTGTGGCTTGGTAAGAACGGATAAGAATTTGATAACAACACTAGTGTGAGCGCCTTGTGAGCAGTACACCCCTGTTTTTGTCGTTGTTTTTTTCTTCTTCTTTTGGTGTTTTGGTGTTTGTGCTAACTATGGCAGGAGCACACGACACGGTGGATGCCCAGTTGCTGGAAGTAAGGGGACAAGTTGATGGACTTGCTGATGACATTAGGACGATGCATGAACGACTTGATTCAACGGTCACTTCGACGACCGAGCGTTTCAACCAGCTTGACCTTGCTCAAACGGCGACTCACACCACACTCGACACCATCCTGGCACGCCTTGATGCGTTGACCACAAAGATGGAGCAGGACTACGACGGTGACACTGAGTGGGAAGATGGAGATCGCTGTGGTCGTGCACGCCGTGTGGTTCGTCATCCCCCTAATGACTTATTTTCTAAGATTAAATTTAAAATTCCACCTTTTATTGGCAAATATGATCCTGCTGCATATCTTGATTGGGAGTTAGAGGTTGAACAAAAATTTTCATGCCATGATATTGCTGCACATTCTCAGGTTAAAGCTGCTATTAGTGAATTTACTGATTTTGCTTTAATTTGGTGGCGTGAGTTTAAAATAAAACATCCCACTACCATTCCAACCACTTGGGATCAGTTGAAAGCTGCGATGCAACATCGATTTGTGCCTTCGTATTATGCTCGTGATTTGCTTAATAAAATGCAGCGTTTTCAGCAAGGTTCTCAATCTGTTGAGGACTATTTCCAGGAGTTACAAAAAGGTATGATTCGTTGTGGCATATTAGAGGACAACGACGCTGCTATGGCACGTTTTCGTGGTGGTTTAAACCGCGAAATCCAAGATATACTTGATTATAAGGAATATTATGATATGACTACTTTATTTGAATATGCTTGCAAAGCTGAACGTGAAGTGCAGGGATGCCGCTCGAAGCCATATTCTAACCCTTTTGCAGGACGAAGCTCGACATCCACCTCAGCACCAGTTCCCCCTGCGCCATCCACGTCCACCACTACTCCACGCGAGAAGACGACCAAACCAGCCAGCATTGCCCCACCCACAGGTCGTACACAGGATATTCAGTGTCATCGCTGTAGAGGAATTGGCCATGTGATTCGGGACTGCCCAAACAAGCACACTTTGCTCATTCGTGACGATGGTGAGTACTCTTCCGCTAGTGATTCTGAAAAATTGAACATGCACTACTTGCCACTGACCATGCAGCTAAGGCGGAGGTACATGTCAACCCGGGCGACGCTGATAGGTATGAAAGTCTTGTTGTGCAGCGTGTTCTCAGTACACAGGTCGCTTTGCCCGAGAAGAATTAGCGACACACTCTGTTCCATACAAAGGGTGTTGTGCAGGAGCGGTCAATTCACATCATTATCGACAGCGGCAGTTGCAACAATTTGGCGAGTACCATGCTGGTCGAAAAGTTATCGTTACCCACTCGTAAGCATCCAAACCCATATCACATTCAATGGCTTAATGATGGTGGTAAAATAAAAATCACACGTTCCGTGCGCGTTCCTTTCTCCATGGGTGCTTATTCTGATTTTGTTGATTGTGATGTTATTCCCATGGAAGCATGCTCTTTGTTACTTGGTCGACCTTGGCAATATGATACTGATAGCTTGCATCATGGTCGTTCGAATCATTATTCTTTCATTTTTAAGGGTCAGAAAATAATTATACATCCAATGACACCTGAACAAATTGTTAAAGATGATCTTGCCCGAGCTGCTATAACTGCTAAACAACTTGATCCATCGCCCTCTGTTCCTTCTGAAATCAAGTTGAAGGCTCCTGTTTTACTTGCTACACGTGCTGATTTTGATGATCTACACGGTGCTCATTTGCCATGCTATGCACTTATATGCTCTAGTGTCCTCATTTCACTTGATGATGCACCATCTTTGGCTATTCCCCCTATGGTTGCTAACCTTTTGCAGGAGTACGCTGATGTCTTTCCCAAAGACTTACCACCGGGTCTCCCACCACTTCGTGGCATTGAGCACCAGATCGACCTCATTCCCGGCGCACAGCTTCCGAACCGCGCACCGTACCGTACAAATCCAGATGAGACGAAGGAGATTCAGCGCCAGGTACAGGCGTTGCTTGACAAGGGATACATTCGTGAGTCTCTTAGCCCTTGCTCTGTTCCTGTGTTACTTGTTCCCAAGAAAGATGGGTCATGGCGTATGTGTGTAGACTGTCGTGCTATTAATAACATCACTATTCGTTATCGATATCCTATACCACGCCTTGATGATATGCTAGATGAGCTTAGTGGTGCCATTATTTTCACTAAGATTGATTTGCGTAGTGGTTACCACCAGATTAGAATGAAACTGGGTGATGAATGGAAAACGGCTTTTAAAACGAAATTTGGTTTATATGAATGGTTGGTTATGCCGTTTGGATTGACTAATGCTCCCAGCACTTTTATGCGAGTGATGAATGAAGTTCTGAGGCCCTTCATAGGATTGTTTGTGGTTGTTTATTTTGATGATATTCTTATTTACAGCAAATCTAAGAAAGAGCATTTGGAACATTTAAGTGCTGTTTTTGATGCATTGCGTGCTGCCCAGTTATTTGCTAACATGGAAAAATGCATCTTTTGTACACGATGTGTCTCGTTTCTTGGTTATGTTGTTACTCCACAGGGTATTGAGGTGGATAGCAGCAAGATTGCTGCCATTCGGGAGTGGCCTACACCGATGACGGTCACACAAATTCGGAGCTTTCTTGGACTTGCCGGTTTCTACCGCAGATTTGTTCATGATTTTAGCTCCATTGCAGCGCCTCTACATGAGCTTACAAAGAAAGATGTGCCATTTGCTTGGAGTGATTCCCAGGAGGAAGCGTTCAGCACTTTGAAAGATAAGTTAACCCAAGCTCCCCTATTGCAATTGCCTGATTTTAATAAAGTGTTTGAGCTTGAATGCGATGCTAGCGGTATTGGGCTAGGTGCTACTTTGTTACAAGAAGGAAAACCAGTTGCTTATTTTAGTGAAAAATTAAGCGGTGCTAGTCTGAAATATTCTACTTATGATAAGGAGCTTTACGCTTTAGTGCGCACTTTGCATACATGGCAGCACTATCTTTGGCATCGTGAGTTTATAATCCATTCTGATCATGAGGCTTTAAAACATATTCGTACCCAAATAAATCTGAACCGTCGTCATGCTAAATGGGTAGAATTCATTGAGTCCTTTCCTTACATTATTAAACACAAGAACGAGAAGGACAATGTTATTGCTGATGCTTTGTCTCGTCGCTATACCATGCTGTCACAATTAGATTTTAAAATCTTTGGTTTGCACACTGTGAAAGATCAATATGTTGATGATGCTGATTTTAAAGATGCTTTCGGCCATTGTATTAATGGGAAACCATGGGGCAAATTTCACTTACAGGATGGGTTCCTGTTTCGCGCTAACAAGCTGTGTGTTCCAGCTAGCTCGGTTCGTCTTTGGTTGTTACAGGAAGCACATGGAGGCAGGTCTCATGGGGCACTTTGGCGTCTACAAGACACATGAGGTGTTGGCTGCCCACTTCTTTTGGCCTCGGATGCGCGCTAATGTTGAGCGCCTTGTTGCACGCTGCACTACTTGTCAGAAAGCTAAGTCACGGTTGAACAACCATGATTTGTATATGCCTTTGCCTGTTCCTACTTCCCCTTGGATTGATATTTCGATGGATTTTGTTTTGGGATTGCCTAGAACTAAGAAGGGGAGGGATAGCATTTTTGTGGTTGTTGATCGATTCTCCAAAATGGCTCATTTCATACCTTGTCATAAGACTGATGATGCTAGCAATGTTGCTGAATTGTTTTTTAGAGAGATTATTCGTTTGCACGGTATTCCCAATACAATAGTCTCGGATCGTGATGCTAAGTTTCTGAGTCATTTTTGGAGATCTCTATGGAATAAATTGGGAACTAAATTGCTGTTTAGCACCACTTGTCACCCTCAGACTGATGGTCAAACTGAGGTAGTTAATCGAACTTTGTCTACCATGCTTAGGGCTGTTTTAGACAAAAATTTGAAACGTTGGGAGGATTGCTTGCCTCATGTTGAGTTTGCTTATAATCATGCAACCCATTCTTCTACAAAGATGTGCCCTTTTCAAATTGTTTATGGTTACATTGCTAGGGCGCTTATTGCTTTGTTTTCGCTTGATGCTGCGGACGCCCCACACATAGATGCTCTTGCACATGTTGAACAAATGATTAATCTCCATGAACAAACTCAACAAAACATTGCTGCTGCTAATGCTAAATATCAGATTACTGGTAGTAAAGGCTGAAAACTAGTTACTTTTGAACCTGGTGATATGGTTTGGTTGCATTTGAGAAAGGATCGTTTTCCTACTTTACGTCGTTCTAAATTGATGCCTCGTGCTGCTGGTCCTTTTAAGATACTAACCAAGATTAATGATAATGCTTATACCCTTGACCTGCCTAGCGGAGTTTGGTGTTTCCACTAGTTTTAATGTTGCAGATTTGAAACCGTATGCGGGAGAAGACGAGGAGTTGCCGTCGAGGACGACTTCAGTTCAAGAAGGGGAGGATGATGAGGACATCAACACCAACACGAGCACATCTACACCAGCAGCACCTTCTCCAGCCCAGGCACCATCTTCCCCAGTCCAGGCGCCACCCCTTCCACCTGGGCCAGTGACTCGGGCCTGTGCAAGAGAATTGAATTACATCATGCTGTTAAAGAACGAAGGCCCGGAAGAATAGACGACCAGCCCAACTGCGGCCCATAATAGACGACCTAGGGTTGGCCGCCCCTAGGGGCTGCGCCCCCTCTCTATTTATCCAGGAGCTGCGCCTCCTTTATTTCTTGAGTTTTGTTTTACGTTAGCTTTAGCTACTCTTGAACACGCGCAAATCTGCGCTGTCTTCGTGTATTCAGAACTCCACCCTCGAGTAATAGATTAGATTGCTCGCATCTTTTTTCTTGTTCGTTCTTCGATTGCGCACAGGAAACGATCTTCGTGATCAGGCCGATCTCGCATCAGCAAGGTCGGTAACCACAGGGAGTTGGTTCAGCGATTGCATTGGTGCCTCGGGCTTGCTCGTCGTAGTCGGATCGCAAGGGTCATCTTCCACCAAATCAGAATTATCTCTACTCGCCGAAAGATCGGGCACCTCAGCTACATCAGATGCGCAACCTCTGCAGAGTGTAAAACTAGTATACTAGCCGTGCTCACGGTCATGAGCGGCTCAGACCCTCACATGATTAATTATGGAACTTAAATTTAATTTGACATTTGCACCGCATTTGGGATTATTTTATTATTACTTTTCTTTATTATTATTAAGATTTGGTATTTACTTACACATAGTAATTGCTAATAAAATTTTGACCAACTTATAAAAGCAATGCTCAGCTTCAGCCTCTATTTCATTGATCAGCCTTACACTTCATGAACTCCCACCTTTGGTGGGTTCATGCCACATTATTCCCCACGACTTGTTGAGCTATGAACGTATGTGAGCTCACTGTTGCTGTCTCACACCCCCCACAGGAGAAGAGCAGGTGGTTCAGGAGGAGCCACAAGGCGAGGAGTTTGATCTCATCTAGGTGGCGTTTTCTCAGTTGACATTGGCGCCGACGATCCTTAGTTCGTTTTACATTTATTCTTTTATTTTGTAATAAGACTTCCGCTATGTAATAAATACCCTAATTTTATTGTGACATTTATCTTTATACACTCTGTTATTATATATGTTGTCTCCTTTGGCGCATGTATGAGATGCACCCGGCTTTGTCCTTTAAAACCGGGTGTGACACTTCGACTGAAGGGTTTCTAACATCATCGGCTGGGAAGGCAAAATCTGGCTAAGCTACAGCCTTGGCATGATCACAACTAACCTTCTCCAAAATGGACGTAACCCCACGAGCACCGGCAAAGGCACAGAAGTCCCCTCTATCATTAAGAATTTCCTCAAAAGCTTTGACCTCGCTGTTTATCCATTGAATAACTTCATCGAGATTTCCACAAATGAATTTCTACTCGGAAGAAAATGCACCAACTTTAGAAAAGCTGTTCTTGAGATTTTTAGCACATCCCATAGCTATTCCATAGCATTTTTCCTTAGCAGCATGAAGCTCGTCAACATTTTTCTACGGCCCTTGATCTTTCAATTTCACATATTTTGTGTTTTACTACTTCAACATTAAAATTCTCAATTGCTTCGACAACTTTCTTCTTTAGCCCTTGCTTGTCGGCTTCATGGGCTTCAGCTTGAGCATAAAGCATGGCTTTGCTAGATTTTAATCTCTCCACCAAAGAGAGTAGGACCTTATCCTTTTCAAGAGCTTCATTTCTCAATGTTATGACCTCTGAATGAAGGTTCCCAAGTGCTATTCGGCAGCTCTCATCCTCTACATCCTTTTGGTCCTTCAGAGCCTTGCTTAGAATTAAGCCCTGGCGAAGAGTGAACAAATAACGACGATAAGAATTACCACAAAAATAGTTCACCATAATAAAATTTATAAAATGACAAGCCAAAGTATAGAAACCTTCAAGTTGTTGTAGGCAAGGCTATCTGCAAGCTAGTCCTCCGTCATCGCAGATAAGCCAAGTTCAAGCTTTGGATACCACATGTTATCCATCATTTCACGACAAACATTCACCTCCTTACTAGTCTGGTAGACAGTAGAGGAAGTCATCTTTGTTATCTCCTCTGTATACCAAGGACCACTGGGGGTATTTCAGTTCCTTAGCATAATGTTGTGTTTTGACAACTTGCTCTGTCGATAACTGTTTTCCCGAAGCATGTCGAACAATATAATTCAAATCACCCTAGGAAAGTGCTTCGGGAGTAGGTGTTGTGGGTTTTTCTAGAAGGCTTTCTCCCACCAGTTTTTTGGCGCAGCTTCTAAAGGTCCCGCTTCAGCATGAACAGAAGAAACGCTTGCAATGACCACTTCTCCGGCATCTTCAATATTTCCACCAGAAGCTTCGGCAGAAGCAGGAGGTGGCGTTTTCACGGATTCTAGAACAGCATCCCAAACACTAGCCATCCTCCTCTTCCTCGGAGTTGATGTTGCAGTAGCTGATAGCTTCGGCAACGTTGTCACCAGCACCTTTGGCTGCTCTACTGCCTTCTCGGATTCTGACTCTTTGACCAGGTCTGCACTAACTTCAATCGGCATCACAGGAGCCATCTCTGTGGCTAGGCGCAGTTTCTGCCTTTTCAATTAACTTCGGCACATCGGCCGTCTCCATGCGCTTCGGTCTACGTGTCAAGACCTTGACGTTCTTCGCCTTCGGCGCACCAGAAGATGTCAAAGCAGTGACTTTCCTTTTTCCCCTTACCTTTGGATGGGAAAGCAGTAATCTGGGTAAACAAACCCAATAACATCGAACACCCTATTCAGCTCTTTTTCATGCGAGCGCCAAAGGCAGATGTCATAGATTCGTCTTCTGTCCTAGAGTACGCTCCAAGTAGTTCATCACTTGTTGCCTCTATAGCATCTAGCCAATCATTATTTGGCTCATCAAATTGGCTTCTGAACTGAAAGATATACTTAAGATAAACCAAGCCACTCTGGCTGCTGCCAGCGGCAGCTTCCTTTAACATTTCCCATTCGTTTGCAAGAGGCCATACTTTATAAGCAATGTGCTCTTGAACTAAATCTCTCATGCCAATGTAGGTGCATATGGTGTTGAAAGCAATTTGGCATGCCTACACTTCATTCCCAAGTGCGATGGATGACCTTCTAATGCCAAAGCGTGACCATATAGGATGTTGGATAACGCCTCTCACATCCTCCCTCTGATTCAGGTCATTCTTCATGTAAAACCATTCCTTCATCCAAGAACCTGGCCACTTCTTCCAAAACATAGGCATAGGGTAATTCGCCTCAGAGTGAGGCACAAAGCCGTAGCAGCCGAAGTTGTTATGATATTGTTCTTTTCCAGATGCCTTTGTCTGGTAAGATAGCTCATGATTGTTGCAGAAGCATCTCGCATCCGGCTCCAGTCCTTGACTCCTCATGGCCCATATAAAAACCCCCACTCTGATAAGAGCTTCTAGGTAAGCTGATGAAGGTATATCTCGAATGTCATCAAAACTTCGACTAGCATTTTATGGAGCGGAAAGCGAACCCCAGCTTTCATGAAGCTCCTGAAGACCACCACTTCATGACCTTTAGGAAGGGGAACGATGTCTTCTCCCCTAGCCCTCACTATGGACACATCATGAAAATATTTGCCTTTCATCGCTTCAATTTGCCCTTGTCTGGAAGTTGACTTCCCAAAAACAACGTGGCTTGGCCTCCATGGCCGATCTTTGGCATATTCGTTCTTACTCTCAACATCAAAGCTCTCACTGTCGCTTGAATCACCATATAGCCCAGCTAACATTTCATTGGTGATTTTTTTCTACGTTGGTCCTTTCCATGGCTTCGTAGAAGCCAGCGAGTGTGGGATCCACACTTTTCTTATCTTCAGCCATTTCGGTGATGATCACTGTAGAAAGCTGAAGCTCAAAAACAATTGCACTCACAAAACAAGAAAGCTAAAACGACAGCCGCAACATGAAAGCTAGATGGCACGAAAAATATCTGCAACACAGCCTTCTATGTATATACTTAGAGCCCCACAATTCGGTGGGTCCCACGACTCAGAATGATTTGTTATTCAAGCGAAGGGAAGGTGTTTTTTCGGACCTTCGGCTAAAGGCCTTCGTTCACGTCGCAGTCTAAATTTGTTACAAAGGAACAAATTAATACTGCGAGGGGCTACTGTTGGGGGCCTTCCTCTTTCGAAGGTTCTCAAAAACATAATTAACCATTTGCTTCCAGTATAGGCTATTACAAGGAGCTTTGTCTTCAGGATGGAAGTCTTTCCATCATGATGAAGGCATACGACGAGATGAAGATATGATCTAAGGATGATAAGAATAAACGCCGAAGCTATTGCAGAGTGACAACTTCGGCTTATAACGGTTTCTATTTTTGCATAGTATTTGATATCATAATAAAAATCTAAACTTCTAGAACAGTACTGGACCAATGGGTTTTCTATTTTTATTCTAAAGCTCACCTTGTCCAGAACCTAACAAAACTAGTTTGACTAAATTTGGACAGATTTTGTTCAAGTTATGCATTTCTAAAGTTTTTTGTTGATTAAATGAAGTAGATTTTAAAAAGAAAAAGGAAAACATACTTCTAAACGGATCCCTGGTTTTCTTTCCCTTTCCCCTTACGGATTAGTCTCTGGTACACTATTCATCTGAGTCTAGGCTTTTACATTTAACCCCCTAGAATTTTCTAACATCTAAACTGCGGTCCTTGGGTAGTGTAAACAGTAACCGCGGCGAAAAAGACGGCGAAGTGGCTTACCAGCGATGGTAGAGCTCCGGCGAAGGGTCGGGTGAGATTGGGGAGCCTTTGGTAGTCACGTTGATGTGTGGGTCAGCGTCGGGGGTGATCGGAGTCGGTCTAGGCACGGACGCAGGCGATGGAGCTCGTCGGCGGCACCGCGCTCGGGTTCCTAGAGATCACCGGTGTCCAGGCGTCGGTGAGGGTGTAGGGCGTGCAGAAGGGCAAATGTAACACCTTGAATTTGGGTTATAAAATTTCTTTCTTATTATCATCCAAATTCAGGTGTTACTCTTCTCTATCTCACTCTAGTTTCCATCTCTCTCTAGTTTCTCTCTCTCCTTCTCTTTGGCTAGGGTTAGCTTAATTAGTGAGGGATTATTTATTTTATTTTGCCCAAAACATATGAGTCATGAAATGTTGCATCATGTTGAACCCCAAATATTTATTGAATTGTTGCACATGATTGACTTGGTTTGAATTTGAAACTTGATTTGAATTTGAATTGAAAGCCCTAGAGAAAATAAATAGAAAAGCAATTAGAAATTCCCTGGAAAATGGAAAACCTAATTCAGCCCAAGTCGGCCCACTAAGCCCAGCCCCCGCGCACACGCCCGTGCCCGCGTGACCTCGGTGCCTGACAGGACGGGCCCCGCCTGTTGGCACCAACTCCAGTGCGCCCTTTCTCCCTCTCTCTCTCGCTGCCCCGTGGGCCAGGCCTGTCGGCACTTTTTCTCTCGCCCGCGCGCTCGCTTCCCTCTCTGTCCCACCGACCCCACTTGTCAGCCGTCCCTAACCTCTCGCCCACGATCCCCCGCCATGGACGCGCCCACGTCCACGCGTTCTCTGGCCACGTCCTCGCGCCTGCGCCCCTTTTGAGCCCCGCGCCCTACTCGCCCACCTCCCCTCGCTCACTTGTGCCCTCAGCCAAACCCCCTCGCCCTCTCTCTCACTCTGCCCGCACGAACAGAGAGCTCTGCCACCGCTCACCGTCGGCCGCTGCCCGTTCTGCGATCACCGTCACGCCCGCGCCCCGTCCTTTGCCTCGGTGAGTTTCGCCTCGCCGTTAGCTGCTCGGGACACCCTTTAGTGTGCCCTCCCCCTCTCTGGTTTGCCTGACCCGCGCTCACCGGAGCAGTTCTTGCGCAGCCGAAGCTCCGCCACCGTCGCCCCGTCGCGTCCCTACGCCACCGTCGTTGCCCCGTGACTCCAGCGCTTCCCCTCGAGGTGAGCAACCTGCCCGCGCCCTTAATTCGGTCGTTACTATCCTGGTTAGCATGCGATTGTTCGCTAGAGTTGCCCCGCGCCGCCGTTAGCCCGCATTGCCGTGTGTAGTGCCCTCTGGTGCTCCTGTGCCGGCGTGATGCCCATGCCCGAGTCTGCCAGACCGCCCTGAATGCGCCCGAGCTAGTCCCCAAGCCTCTAGAGCCCCACCGTGGCCAGTCCCCTCGTCTCCGGTGAGCTCTCGCCGCGGGACCGAGCGGTGCCACCGCGCCTGTGTTTGCCCCCATCCGTTAGATCTCGAGCATCCGTCCGTGATCGGGCGGTATAGATTTAACCAGAGCGGATCTAATCGCAGCCCTCCGATCCAGATCCAACCACCCTTCTCTCTTCCCCCTCAGCCTGCGCCCCTGCCCCTAGGCCCGGCTGGTCAGCCCGCCCTGGCTCGCTGACGCCCTGTCCCCGCCTGTCAGTCGCGTTCCTCTACAGAGTGTAAAACTAGTTTACTAGCCGTGCTCACGGTCATGAGCGGCTCGGACCCTCACATGATTAATTATGGAACTTAAATTTAATTTGACATTTGCACCGCATTTGGGATTATTTTATTATTACTTTTCTTTATTATTATTAAGGTTTGGTATTTACTTACACATAGTAATTGCTAATAAAATTTTGACCAACTTATAAAAGCAATGCTCAGCTTCAGCCTCTATTTCATTGATCAGCCTTACACTTCATGAACTCCCACCTTTGGTGAGTTCATGCCACATTATTCCCCACGACTTGTTGAGCTATGAACGTATGTGAGCTCACTGTTGCTGTCTCACACCCCCCCACAGGAGAAGAGCAGGTGGTTCAGGAGGAGCCACAAGGCGAGGAGTTTGATCTCATCTAGGTGGCGTTTTCTTAGTTGACATTGGCGCCGACGATCCTTAGTTCGTTTTACATTTATTATTTTATTTTGTAACAAGACTTCCGCTATGTAATAAATAATCTGATTTTATTGTGACATTTATCTCTATACACTCTGTTATTATATATGTTGTCTCCTTTGGCGCATGTATGAGATGCACCCGGCTTTGTCCTTTAAAACCGGGTGTGACAGAAGTGGCATCAGAGGAAATGTTGACTGTAGGATGAAACCTAGATAGAAATGGACAAACCCTTACCTACTTATCTATTTCTGATTCACTCTATACTCATCTTACTCTGATTCTTTCTATACTTATCTTGATCCTGTCTCACCTTCTACTGTTCTACTCTGATCATTCTTATCTTATCTATTCTAAGACAAGACAGATTTCACACCTTGGAATCCTACAACTATGAACTTTTTCAGAGATAGGAGACCTAAGACAAAATTAAAATTATTTTCTCTATTTAAAAAAATGTTGGTTGATTGTTCTGATGATCAATGCCTGATTTGCTTCTTTGATTGATTGAAGTATTATATATAGACATCTTAGTATGTACCACTATAAGGTAATAAATTAGCTATGGTAGATAGAACATTAATCTGCTTAGCTAGTAAAATCCCCCAAAGTAACACGATTTGTAATTACTGCCTTGTCTACTCTCTCTTACCATATGTATCTAACTCAGATGGTCAATACCAGGAGGGGTGGTGGAATTGATTTGCCTCCTAATCGACACACTCGAAGGATATATAGACAACCTCAGCCACAACCAGCAGAGATGAATCCTCCTAATCCTCCACCAGGCGGAGTTGATCCACTGATTGTAGCTCAGATGACGGTGATGCAGCAAATGGCGGACACTATGGCTGATATGCGTGCCCAGATGCAGCAAGAACGCCAGGAGATGCGTCAGGAAAGAGAAGAGATATGCCAGGAGTTGCGCCAGGAGAGAGAAGAGATACACCAGGAGAGGAGGGTGCAACAGCAGCTGCAGCAGCAATTTCAGCAACAGCAACAACAACAACAAGTGCCATTGCCTCCACCACCACCACCAGTTCCACCTCGTGATAAGAACCGAGAATTTATGAGTCATAAGCCACCGACCTTCGCCAGCTCACCAGATCCACTTGATGCAGATGATTGGTTGAAGTCAATTGAGAAGATGCTCAACATCGCCTAATGCACAGACCGGGAGAAAGTTCTTTATGCCTCAGGTCGTCTGACAGGTCCTGCTGCTGACTGATGGGATTCTTATACTGCTGCCCATGATGCTGCTGATACTATTACTTGGGCAGAGTTCAGTACACAGTTCAGGAACTACCATATTTCAGCTGGTATGATAAAGATCAAGAAGAAGGAGTTTCTGTCATTGAAGCAAGGCAACATGTCAGTCAGCGAGTACAGAGATAAATTTATTCAGCTGTCGAGATATGCTCCGAAGGAAGTTGCTGAGGATGAAAGAAAGCAGGAACACTTTATTGAAGGACTTAATGGACCCCTACAGTATGCGCTGGTTGCACACACATTTCCATCATTTCAGAGGCTACTGGATAAGGCTCTTGCTATTGAACACAAGCGTGTTCAACTGGGTGATTTGAAGAGGAAGGCTATCTCACAGGGACAGGGTAGCAGCAGTGTTCGTCCCCGCTACGTCTCGCCACAGGGTACACCGACTCGACCAGGAGGACCACGCCCAGTTCAGTATGCTCCACATGGGTCTCCACAGACACCTCCTACTTGTCAGGCTACTCCCACTGGCACCCCAACGAGGCCTACAGGACAGAAGACCGGCCCTACATGCTTCAAGTGCAGTCAGATTGGGCACTATGCTAATGCCTGTCCGATGGGAAATTCTGGTACACCAGCTAAGAACAAGCAACAGACTCCGGACAAGGGATATTCTATAGCCAGAGTTAATCAAGTCAGCGTCGATGATACTCCTGATGGTGCTGACATCGTACTCGGTATGTTTTACATTAATGCAATTCCTGCAACAATACTATTTGATTCTGGTGCTACACATTCGTTCATGTCTGCTCGATATGCCTACACTAATGAGATACCCCTGCTAAATATGAGAAAACCAATGATAGTAATCACACCTAAAGGGCCTATTGAGGCAAATCAAATGACACGTAGATTGACATTATCAATTATGGGAAGAGAATTTGGAGCTACCGCTATAATATTAGAGGCCAGCAGTATAGATCTGATCCTTGGTATGTCATGGTTAAGGAAGGCAAAGGCCATCATAGCATGTGGTAGGGGTACTATAGAACTCACTAGTCCTAAAGGAGAAACATTTCAAGTTAATATTGCAGTAACCACCTCATACAAGCGTGCAATGTTCTTTATACCTAAGGAGTTTGTTGGTGACAACATCCGGGTGGTTAGAGATTTTCTGGATGTCTTTCCAGAGGAGTTACCAGGGATGCCACCAGATAGGAAAGTTGAGTTTGTTATTGATCTTTTACCTGGAACTGCCCCTATTTCTAAACGACCATACAGGATGGCTGTAGAAGAACTAAAGGAGCTTAAGAAGCAGTTAACTGAGTTACAGGAAGCAGGGTATATTCGTCCGAGTTCCTCACCTTGTGGAGCACCGGTGTTATTTATACAGAAGAAGGATGGATCGCAACGGATGTGTGTGGACTATAGATCACTTAATGATGTTATAGTGAAGAACAAGTATCCGTTACCCCGCATTGAGGATTTATTTGATCAGATGAGAGGTGCCAGGGTATTCTCGAAGATTGATCTCCGATCGGGATACCATCAAATGAAGATTAGACCATCAGATATTCCTAAGACGGCTTTCTCAACCCGATATGGATTATATGAGTTCACTGTTATGTCTTTTGGATTAACCAATGCACCAGCTTATTTTATGAATTTGATGAATAAGGTGTTTATGGAGTATTTGGACAGATTCGTCGTGGTGTTCATCGACGATATTCTTATCTATTCTAAGAATGAAAGTGACCATGAACAACATCTAAGGTTGGTGCTACAGAAGCTACGAGATAATCAACTCTATGCCAAGTTCAGCAAGTGCGAGTTTTGGATTGACAAGGTGCCATTCCTTGGTCATATTATTTCTAATGGAGGAATAGCAGTGGATCCTGCTAAAGTGAAGGAGATAATGGAGTGGAGAGTGCCCACTACAGTTACTAAGATACGGAGTTTCTTGGGACTCGCAGGATATTATCGGAGATTTATTGAAGGGTTCTCTAAAATTGCCAAGCCTATGACCTCGCTTTTGGAGAAAGGAAGAGAATTTAAGTGGGATGAGAAGTGCCAAGAAAGCTTTGATCAATTGAAGGAGAGATTGATGTCACCACCAGTATTGATTATGCCAGATCTACAGAAAGGATTTGATATTTATTGTGATGCATGTGGCCAAGGATTGGGATGTGTGCTCATGCAAGAAGGACATGTGATCGCCTATGCATCTCGTCAGTTAAGGAAACATGAATTGAACTACCCCACTCATGACTTAGAACTGGCAGCAGTTGTGCATGCACTTAAGATTTGGAGACACTACATCATGGGAACTAAGTGCCAAGTATACACGGATCATAAGAGTTTAAAGTACATATTCCCTCAGAAGGATCTCAACCTTAGGCAACGCCGTTGGTTGGAGCTGATTAAGGATTATGATTTGGAGATTCACTATCACCCAGGCAAGGCAAACTTGGTCGCAGATGCCTTGAGTTGAAGGAGCACGTTCATTCCGCTATTGTTGTCCAGCTACCCGATGAATTAGCAAAAGATTTTGAGAGGCTCAACCTGGGGATTGTTGCACATACAGAAGGAGTTACCATTGAATTGGAACCTACCTTGGAGCAAGAAATTCGTAAAGGTCAGGTTGGTGATGCTAAGATTCAGGAGATCAAGGATCTGATAACAGAGGGTAGAGGCCCAGAGTTCACGGAGGATGAGCAAGGCACGGTATGGTTCAAGAATCGGATCTGTGTTCCCGATATTGATAGTCTTCGGGAAACCATATTGAAGGAGGCACATGACTCAGTTTATTCTATCCATCCTAGGAGTACTAAGATGTATCAGGATTTGAAGCAAAAATATTGGTGGTATGGATTGAAGAGAGATGTGGCTGCACATGTGGCTATGTGCGATGTGTGTCAAAGAGTTAAGGCTGAACACTAGAGGCTAGCCGGACTACTGCATCCACTGAAGATACCTGAGTGGAAATGGGAAGAGATTGGCATGGACTTCATTGTTGGATTACCCCGCACGTCTGCTGGATATGATTCTATATGGGTGATTGTGGACAGGCTAACTAAAGTAGCCCACTTTATTCCAGTGAAGACCACGTATTCAGGAGCCAAGTTGGCAGAGTTGTACATGGCATGGATTGTATGCCTGCATGGTGTGCCAAAGAAGATTGTGTCAGACTGGGGATCACAGTTTACCTCTCGGTATTGGAAGAAGTTGCACGAGTCCTTGGATACCAGATTGAATTTTAGTTCGGCTTACCATCCACAGACTGATGGGCAGACTAAGAGGACCAACCAAGTGCTAGAGGATATGTTAAGAGCTTGTGCTCTTAAACATGGCGGAAGCTGGGATAAGAGTTTGCCTTATGCGGAGTTCTCCTATAATAATAGCTATCAGGCCAGTTTAAAGATGTCACCATTTGAGGCTTTATATGGCAGAAAGTGCAGGACTCCACTGTATTGGGATCAAACTGGTGAAAGGAAGTTGTTTGGGCCTAAGATTATACAAGAAGCAGAAGAACAAGTCCAGCAAATAAGGGAAAATTTGAGAACTGCACTAGTCAAGGCAGAAAAGCTATGCTGATACCCGGAGAAGGCAGCTAGAGTTTAAAGAGGGTGATTATGTCTATTTGAAGGTGTCACCACTCCGGGGTATGAGAAGATTCAAAGTCAAAGGAAAGTTGTCCCCTCGCTTTATTGGACCCTTCTTAATCTTAAAGCGAGTGGGAGAGGTGGCATATCAACTAGAGTTACCGGATCATCTTGCGGATGTTCATGATGTCTTTCATGTATCTCAGCTGAAGAAATGTCTTAGGGTACCTGAAGAGCAGTTACCAATGGAGGACCTTAGTGTTCAAGATGATCTGACTTATGCTGAGTACCCCATCAAGATTCTGGATACGCTGACTCGTGTCATGAGGAATAAAGTTATAAAGATGTGCAAAGTTTAATGGAGTCACCACGGAGAAGATGAAGCAACCTGGGAAAGAGAAGAAGAGCTTCACATAGATTTTCCCCACCTTTTCCCTAGATCTTCCTAAATCTCGAGGACGAGATTATTTTTAAGGGGGGTAGGATTTGTAATACTCAAAGTTGTATACAAAGAATAATAGAGAGATCTCCTCAGTTTATGTGCCTTATTTGCATCATGAAAAGAGCATACATGTAATTAAGAGGGATTAATCAAAACAAATGATTCCAAGATAAAAAAATATGCATCATGTTGGAGTTATATGTTTGTGCATTAAATAAAAACAATAAGATAATAATTATTAGAAGTTGAATTAAACCCTAAATGGGAATTATGGTTTTACAAATAAGAAGGAGAGAAATGATATAAGAATATAAATGATATAATTATATTTCAAGAATTGGTATTCTTAACTTCACAAAAGTAATAAAGATTAATGTAGCACAAGATTGACTTCAAAATTCAAATTCAAAATTTAAACCTAGAAAGGAAGAAAAGAAAATTGGAAGAAAAGATAAAAAGGAAAAGAATTAAAGAACTACTTGGGCCGACTGCCACACTTTTGGCCCATAGCGTCTTTCCCTTTCCGCAGAGCCCACAGATGAAACCGCGCGCGCTTCGCGACTGATTTGTGGACCCGGGTCGTCAGGTGGCGGGTGAGCGCGCGGACCTCACTGCACCATAGACCCCACATGTCAGCGACATCGGCATTGCACGCCGTTTGAACCATTTCTCCACTGCCATGCGGGCCCAGTGGCCAGTCAGTTTCTCTCGCTCTCGGTTCCTTTCCCTTCTCTAGCGTGTGGACCTGTCGAGTCAGCCGTCTCCCACCTCCCTTCCACGGATTTTACCGAACTCACGCGCAATGACCGTGGCGACATCGCCGGAGGTTTGACCAGCTCGTGCGCACTTCCCGACCCCCTCCCGGTCAGCTGGTCACGTTAGCGCCTCGGCTACTGCGGGTCTCCGCCATGTGGGCCCTCGTTCGGCTGCTGTGCATCTTCTCCGCTCGGCTGAACTTCGCGAAATCCGCGCGCATGGAGATCTTGCTTTTCCGGTGACTTGACCCACTCCGCGGAGCATAAATAGGAAGACCCTATGGGTGCACCCGACTAGGTGCCTCGTGTGTGCCGTATTCGGACCGAATCGTCGCCGCGCGTGGTGGATTTGGGGCGCCACCGTAACCACGAGCTCCGCCGCCAGCTTAAAACCACGCACTCCACCACCTAGCCTCCAAAAAAATCGGCCAGCTGCCTCTGCTGGGACAGTCGGAAGTAGCCATAACACCCGCGAACCAGTGACGACGGTGGTGTTTGGCGTAATTCTTCGTCGACACTGGGACGACCGCTGTGTTACCCTTCTCACTGTGTGCCGTGAGCTTCGTGCCGCACCAGACGATAATACTCCCTCCCTGCGTCTCGCTTTTCGCCTGGCATCGAGTAGAAGGGCATTAATTGAATTTTGGAGTATTGGGGGCCGAGGTTTCGGTGTGCTCCGGCGATGGTCCGTCGTGTGCCCGGGGTGGCGCCACCGTAGCTCGACAAGGAGATTGGGGGAGACGCCTGGACCGTTGGATGGCTGTGGTGTGGGCGTGATTGATTTAAATGCGGGGCGTAGATCCGAGATCCTTGGGCGGAGATCGCTTGCCGTTCATCGCCATTAGTGTCCCTCCGTCGGTCGATGGACGGACCGGATTAGAAGCTAACGTGGACAGTTTCTGGTCATTGATCGATGATCCAAGGGTTCACATAGATTACTGGATCGGACGTTGTCAGATCTAATCGCACCCATTAGTTTCAGATCGGGCGGTCACGATAGGCCCATACCCCTTCGACCAGCGCGTCTTTCAAAAGAGCCCCTCTGGTTTTTAGAATTAAACCCGCTGTCCGTACCTGGGTTGCTCTGTGTCTTGGTATTTTTAGCCCCGAGACCCCTGGACTTTCTGAAAATTGACGCCTAGTCCAGAGAACAAATAAAACCAGAGAAATGAATTTAGAAATGGATTTTTAGTATTAATTAAATGCCAGAATTTGTATAATTCATAGAAAATGCATATGAACTCCAAATTGGTCCATTCCAATTTCTAAAATTTTGTAATTTTATTCTCCATCACCTAGAGTCTCTGTTGTGCCATGAAAACAGTAAGAAAATTAATTTATCACTTAATCCTATTTTTAACACATAAAACCTTTGGAAATTCATAACTTAAAATCTATAACATTCAAATTTAATGATTCCAGTTCCTATGATCTCATTTTAATGTGTAGATTTTTACTGTATATTTTATTGACATGTTTGGTGCAATGTTAATTTTTGCTATACTATGTATGTATTGTGTCGATGTGAGTAGACGAGCAAGCCACTGTGGATTCTGAGGTTCAGCAAGTAGAGATAGCTGAGCAGGAGCTCATTGAAGGCAAGTTGTGCCCTTGATCACTTACTTTTTCCCAGCCATGTTCTTATTAATTATAATGATCTGCATAGGTTAATTTTGATGGGATCCTTTAGATTACCCCAATTTTGGTTATCTTTATACCTTGTTCACCTCTGAAATATTTTTGGGTAGTACCTGCTATTGCTTTATGTGGATTTGGGTATGAAGATACACTATTCATGATTATTCTGTTATTATCTTGTTATTATTACTGTTCATGTTAAGATCATTAAATTAATGGGAACATGGAGCGACCATCCGGGAAAACAGTGCTACCACAAGGGTTTAATGGGACGCCCTTGGCTGATTAACTAGGAAAGCTAGTGGAGGTCTTCCTTACCCGAAAGGGGCAAGGGCAGTAGGGGAGTGGTCAGTGTAGGGAGGCCCTTGGGTTGATTTTGCTGCGATGGCAGTCAGGCGAGGGATTCCTGCACTAGGAGCTTCCTATAAACTATAGCGGGATTTCTGAAGCTAGTGGAACTTTGTAAAGGCCTCGTAGTGTTACCCTGCCTCGCCTCCTCGGTAGAGGTGTATGGGATTGGCCGTCTCTTGGCAGATGGGTAACATGACTTGTGGGTAAAGATGCGCAACCTCTGCAGAGTGTAAAACTAGTATACTAGCCGTGCTCACGGTCATGAGCGGCTCGGACCCTCACATGATTAATTATGGAACTTAAATTTAATTTGACATTTGCACCGTATTTGGGATTATTTTATTATTACTTTTCTTTATTATTATTAAGGTTTGGTATTTACTTACACATAGTAATTGCTAATAAAATTTTGACCAACTTATAAAAGCAATGCTCAGCTTCAGCCTCTATTTCATTGATCAGCCTTACACTTCATGAACTCCCACCTTTGGTGAGTTCATGCCACATTATTCCCCACGACTTGTTGAGCTATGAACGTATGTGAGCTCACTGTTGCTGTCTCACACCCCCCCACAGGATAAGAGCAGGTGGTTCAGGAGGAGCCACAAGGCGAGGAGTTTGGTCTCATCTAGGTGGCGTTTTCTCAGTTGACATTGGCGCCGACGATCCTTAGTTCGTTTTACATTTATTCTTTTATTTTGTAATAAGACTTCCGCTATATAATAAATACTCTGATTTTATTGTGACATTTATCTCTATACACTCTGTTATTATATATGTTGTCTCCTTTGGCGCATGTATGAGATGCACCCGGCTTTGTCCTTTAAAACCGGGTGTGACACTTCGGCTGAAGGGTTTCTAACATCATCGGCTGGGAAGGCAAAATCTGGCTAAGCTACAACCTTGGCATGATCACAACTAACCATCTCCAAAATGGACGTAACCCCACGAGCACCGGCAAAGGCACAGAAGTCCCCTCTATCATTAAGAATTTCCTCAAAAGCTTTGACCTCGCTGTTTATCCATTGAATAACTTCATCGAGATTTCCACAAATGAATTTCTACTCGGAAGAAAATGTACCAACTTTAGAAAAGCTGTTCTTGAGATTTTTAGCACATCCCATAGCTATTCCATAGCATTTTTCCTTAGCAGCACGAAGCTCGTCAACATTTTTCTATGCCCTTGATCTTTCAATTTCACATATTTTGTGTTTTACTACTTCAACATTAAAATTCTCAGTTGCTTCGACAACTTTCTTCTTTAGCCCTTGCTTGTCGGCTTCATGGGCTTCAGCTTGAGCATAAAGCCTGGCTTTGCTAGATTTTAATCTCTCCACCAAAGAGAGTAGGATCTTATCCTTTTCAAGAGCTTCGTTTCTCAATGTTATGACCTCTGAATGAAGGTTCCCAAGTGCTATTCGACAGCTCTCATCCTCTACATCCTTTTGGGCCTTCAGAGCCTTGCTTAGAATTAAGCCCTAGCAAACGAAGAGTGAACAAATAACGACGATAAGAATTACCACAAAAATAGTTCACCATAATAAAATTTATAAAATGACAAGCCAAAGTATAGAAACCTTCAAGTTGTTGTAGGCAAGGCTATCTGCAAGCTAGTCCTCCGTCATCGCAGATAAGCCAAGTTCAAGCTTTGGATACCACATGTTATCCATCATTTCACGACAAACATTCACCTCCTTACTGTCTGGTAGACAGTAGAGGAAGTCATCTTTGTTATCTCCTCTGTATACCAAGGACCCCTAGGGGTATTTCAGTTCCTTAGCATAATGTTGTGTTTTGACAACTTGCTCTGTCGATAACTATTTTCCCGAAGCATGTCGAACAATATAATTCAAATCACCCTAGGAAAGGGCTTCGGGAGTAGGTGTTGTGGGTTTTTCTAGAAGGCTTTCTCCCACCAGTTTTTTGGCGCAGCTTCTAAAGGTCCCGCTTCAGCATGAACAGAAGAAATGCTTGCAATGACCACTTCTCCAGCATCTTCAATATTTCCACCAGAAGCTTCGGCAGAAGCAGGAGGTGGCATTTTCACGGATTCTAGAACAGCATCTCAAACACTAGCCATCCTCCTCTTCCTCGGAGTTGATGTTGCAGTAGCTGATAGCTTCGGCAACGTTGTCACCAGCACCTTTGGCTGCTCTACTGCCTTCTCGGATTCTGGCTCTTTGACCAGGTCTGCACTAACTTCAATCGGCATCACAGGAGCCATCTCTGTGGCTAGGCGCAGTTTCTGCCTTTTCAATTAACTTCGGCACATCGGCCGTCTCCATGCGCTTCGGTCTACGTGTCAAGACCTTGACGTTCTTCGCCTTCGGCGCACCAGAAGATGTCAAAGCAGTGACTTTCCTTTTTCCCCTTGCCTTTGGATGGGAAAGCAGTAATCTGGGTAAACAAACCCAATAACATCGAACACCCTATTCAGCTCTTTTTCCCGCGAGCGCCAAAGGCAGATGTCATAGATTCGTCTTCTGTCCTAGAGTACGCTCCAAGTAGTTCATCACTTGTTGCCTCTATAGCATCTAGCCAATCATTATTTGGCTCATCAAATTGGCTTCTGAACTGAAAGATATACTTAAGATAAACCAAGCCACTCTGGCTGCTGCCAGCGGCAGCTTCCTTTAACATTTCCCATTCGTTTGCAAGAGGCCATACTTTATAAGCAATGTGCTCTTGAACTAAATCTCTCATGCCAATGTAGGTGCATATGGTGTTGAAAGCAATTTGGCACGCCTACACTTCATTCCCAAGTGCGATGGATGGCCTTCTAATGCCAAAGCGTGACCATATAGGACGTTGGATAACGCCTCTCACATCCTCCCTCTGATTCAGGTCATTCTTCATGTAAAACCATTCCTTCATCCAAGAACCTGGCCACTTCTTCCAAAACATAGGCATAGGGTAATTCGCCTCAGAGTGAGGCACAAAGCCGTAGCAGCCGAAGTTGTTATGATATTGTTCTTTTCCAGATGCCTTTGTCTGGTAAGATAGCTCATGATTGTTGCAGAAGCATCTCAGCATCCGGCTCCAGTCCTTGACTCCTCATGGCCCATATAAAAATCCCCACTCTGATAAGAGCTTCTAGGTAAGCTGATGAAGGTATATCTCGAATGTCATCAAAACTTCGACTAGCATTTTATGGAGCAGAAAGCGAACCCCAGCTTTCATGAAGCTTCTGAAGACCACCACTTCATCACCTTCAGGAAGGGGAACGATGTCTTCTCCCCTAGCCCTCACTATGGACACATCATGAAAATATTTGCCTTTCATCGCTTCAATTTGCCCTTGTCTGAAAGTTGACTTCCCAAAAACAACGTGGCTTGGCCTCCATTGCCGATCTTTGGCATATTCGTTCTCACTCTCAACATCAAAGCTCTCACTGTCGCTTGAATCACCAGATAGCCCAGCTAACATTTCATTGGTGATTTTTTCTACGTTGGTCCTTTCCATGGCTTCGTAGAAGCCAGCGAGTGTGGGATCCACACTTTTCTTATCCTCAGCCATTTCGGTGATGATCACTATAGAAAGCTGAAGCTCAAAAACAATTGCACTCACAAAACAAGAAAGCTAAAACGACAGCCGCAACATGAAAGCTAGATGGCACGAAAAATATCTGCAACACAGCCTTCTATGTATATACTTAGAGCCCCACAATTCGGTGGGTCCCACGACTCAGAATGATTCGTTATTCTAGCGAAGGGAAGGTGTTTTTTTGGACCTTCGGCTAAAGGCCTTCATTCACGTCGCAGTCTAAATTTGTTACAAAGGAACAAATTAATACTGCGAGGGGCTACTGTTGGGGGCCTTCCTCTTTCGAAGGTTCTCAAAAACATAATTAACCATTTGCTTTCAGTATAGGCTATTACAGGAGCTTTGTCTTCAGGATGGAAGTCTTTCCCTCACGATGAAGGCATACGAGATGAAGATATGATCTAAGGATGATAAGAATAAACGTCGAAGCTATTGCAGAGTGACAACTTCAGCTTATAACGGTTTCTATTTTTGCATAGTATTTGATATCATAATAAAAATCTAAACTTCCAGAACAGTACTGGACCAATGGGTTTTCTATTTTTATTCTAAAGCTCACCTTGTCCATAACCTAACAAAACTAGTTTGACTAAATTTGGACAGATTTTGTTCAAGTTATGCATTTCTAAAGGTTTTTGTTGATTAAATGAAGTAGATTTTAAAAAGAAAAAGGAAAACATACTTCTAAACGGATCCCTGGTTTTCTTTCCCTTTCCCCTTACGGATTAGTCTCTGGTACACTATTCATCTGAGTCTAGGCTTTTACATTTAACCCCCTAGAATTTTCTAACATCTAAACTATGGTCCTTGGGTAGTGTAAACAGTAACCGCGGCGAAAAAGACGGCGAAGTGGCTTACCAGCGATGGTAGAGCTCCGACGAAGGGTCGGGTGAGATTGGGGAGCCTTTGGTAGTCACGTTGATGTGTGGGTCAGCGTCGGGGGTGATCGGAGTCAGTCTAGGCACGGACGCAGGCGATGGAGCTCGTCGGCGGCACCGCGCTCGGGTTCCTAGAGATCACCGGTGTCCAGGCGTCGGTGAGGGTGTAGGGCGTGCAGAAGGGCAAATGTAACACCTTGAATTTGGGTTATAAAATTTCTTTCTTATTATCATCCAAATTCAGGTGTTACTCTTCTCTATCTCACTCTAGTTTCCATCTCTCTCTAGTTTCTCTCTCTCCTTCTCTTTGGCTAGGGTTAGCTTAATTAGTGAGGGATTATTTATTTTATTTTGCCCAAAACATATGAGTCATGAAATGTTGCATCATGTTGAACCCCAAATATTTATTGAATTGTTGCACATGATTGACTTGGTTTGAATTTGAAACTTGATTTGAATTTGAATTGAAAGCCCTAGAGAAAATAAATAGAAAAGCAATTAGAAATTTCCTGGAAAATGGAAAACCTAATTCAGCCCAAGTCGGCCCACTAAGCCCAGCCCCCGCGCACACGCCCGTGCCCGCGTGACCTCGGTGCCTGTCAGGCGGGCCTCGCCTGTTGGCACCAACTCCAGTGTGCCCTCTCTCCCTCTTTCTCTCGCTGCCCCAGTGGGCCAGGCCTGTCGGCACTGTTTCTCTCGCCCGCGCGCTCGCTTCCCTCTCTGTCCCACCGACCCCACTTGTCAGCCGTCCCTAACCTCTCGCCCACGATCCCCGCCTTGGACGCGCCCACGTCCGCGCGTTCTCTGGCCACGTCCTCGCGCCCGCGCCCCTTTTGAGCCCCACGCCGTGCTCGCCCACCTCCCCTCGCTCACTTGCGCCCTCAGCCAAACCCCCTCGCCCTCTCTCTCACTCTGCCCGCACGAACAGAGAGCTCTGCCACCGCTCACCGTCGGCCGCTGCCCGTTCTGTGATCACCGTCACGCCCGCGCCCCGTCCTTTGCCTCTGTGAGTTTCGCCTCGCCGTTAGCTGCTCGGGACACCCTTCAGTGTGCCCTCCCCCTCTCTGGTTTGCCTGACCCGCGCTCATCGGAGCAGTTCTTGCGCAGTCCGGAGCTCCGCCACCGTCGCCCCGTCGCGTCCCTACGCCACCGTCGTTGCCCCGTGACTCCAGCGCTTCCCCTCGAGGTGAGCAACCTGCCCGCGCCCTTAATTCGGTCGTTACTATCCTGGTTAGCATGCGATTGTTCGCTAGAGTTGCCCCGCGCCGCCGTTAGCCCGCATTGCCGTGTGCAGTGCCCTCTGGTGCTCCTGTGCCGGCGTGATGCCCATGGCCGAGTCTGCCAGACCTGCCCTGAACGCGCCCGAGCTAGTCCCCAAGCCTCTGGAGCCTCGCCGTGGCCAGTCCCCTCGTCTCCGGTGAGCTCTCGCCGCGGGACCGAGCGGTGCCACCACGCCTGTGTTTGCCCCCAGCCGTTAGATCTCGGGCATCCGTCTGTGATCGGGCGGTTTAGATTTAACCAGAGCGGATCTAATCGCAGCCCTCCGATCTAGATCCAACCACCCTTCTCTCTTCCCCCTCAGCCGCGCCCCTGCCCCTGGGCCCGGCTGGTCAGCCCGCCCTGGCTCGCTGACGCCCTGTCCCCACCTGTCAGTCGCGTTCGCGCGCCCGCGCCCACGCAATCTAATCCTAGCCATTGATTTCTGATCCGACGGTCGATATTACCCGTACCCCTTCGCATGTGAGTTTTACTTAAGAGACCCTCGGCTTTTAGGAAATCAACTCGCTGTCCTGAATTTTAGCGCGTAGGCCCCTGGTTTATTTTAATTAGCCCCCGGTACTTTTATTTAATCACAGATTTAGCTCTAATTTCATATTTTAAACTTCAAAACTTGTTTATTTCATATCTTTTTCATATAAACTCCAAATTTAGTGGTTCAAATTGCAAAATGTTCATAAATCTATTCTCTGTTCAAATAAATTATGATCAGCTATAGTCTGTATACTTTAATTTTACACATAGGATACAAGATTAATGTATATGTTAATTTATTTATTTAATGAAATAAATAAAATGAAAGCCCTAAGAGTTAAAATATATTTAATCTTGTGAGATAAGTGACATGCATTACATGAATTCATTTTTTGGTTTAACTTTTAGGTCTCAATGAAATGAATAGAATTAGGTTATGTAATTATGGATAACACTTAAAGAATAATCAAATTCCTAAATGAGATTAGTCCATCTTATGATTTAATCTCTTTCTTGTTTAAATTACTACTTTACCTTTTGAGGTATGTTCCAAACACTTAGAGAGTAATCAACTCCTAATAGGATTAGTTCATTTTATAACTTGACCTCATTCTCCTTTATTTAATACTACATCTTTTGAATTGTGTTCCAATGTTTGTTCATGTTTGATGTGCTGTTCATTTGTACTTTCCAAATGTATTGAATGTATGATCGCTTTATTTAGACAACGAGCAGCCCGTGGTTCCTGAGTGTGTTGCCGAAGATCCCTCTAAGCAACAACCTGGTGAAGGCAAGTGTCCTCAGACCTATCATATCCTACTTTACTTTATAATTCACTGTCCCGCATTACATTATTGAAACTTAAGGATTGACTAGTCTGTATTTACCTTAACCTTGTTTACCTTTTGGGTTAATCATGGTTAGCTTATGCTATTGCTTTATCTTAATCAATGAACATGATGTGATTATTTATGATACGATGATGTTATCCCGATGAGGTTCTTGTGATTACTTTAGGGGACTCAAGCTGTTTCCTAAGTACCTCTCCGTAAGGACCTGTTTGGGGAGTGACAACCCGGGATAATAGTGCAACCATGAGGGTGGAATGTGACACCCTTAGCTAATTAATTAGAGGAACCAGAGGAGTAGGTGGCTTCGCCGTAGGGCCGTCAATGGGGTCCGGGCACAGTACTTGCTCTGCCGAGGCTGGTTGCAGAGTTTCTCGATTTGGTTTTTTGTTAGTCACCCTTCCTTTGGGGAGACGTACTGTGTTTATCAAACTGGAGAAACCTAATGGGCAGCTATGACCTCTGGGAAATCTTTGTGAAGGCTACGTAGTGAGACCCTGCTAGGTCACCTTGGGAGTGACAAATGGAGAGGCTAGAACCCCGGGTAGAATGGGAATCATGACTTATGGGTAAAGTGTGCGACCTCTGCAGAGTGTTAGAAACTGGTATATCAGCCATGCTCACGGTTATGAGCAGCCTTGGGATCCTCTTCGATTAGAAGACTTTGATTACTTTTATGATGATGGTTAGCAATGATGGTTATAGTTTTGATCTATGGTATTTCCTCTTGGAGGGAGTGCCTCTGGGTAATAACTGGGTTTATTACTAAAATTTGGCTCTATTTATAGTAATAAAACTTGACCAACTAAAAGCAACTGCTTAATCTTAACTCCGCATACAACTAGTCCACTTTAGCCAAACGGGACATTTGCGGAGTACGTTGATGTGTACTCACCCTTGCTTTACAAACCACCCCACCCAGGTTGTCCCCACTGTACTCAGTGCTCAGGAGGAGATGTTGGCAACATGGAGGACTTTGAGGAGTTCCAGGACTACGATGAGTTCTAGTTTATTTTAGTGGCAAACCCCCAGTTAGCTGCCTGTGTAGGCTTATCTTCTACATTTCATTTCTCCGCACTTTGATATTAATGTTGAACACTATGGCTATGTATTAGACTCTATGGATGTCTTGGACATCTTGATAGTAATTAAAGTACCTTTCCGCTATTTAATTTGAGCATTGTGTGATGATGTCCAATTATGTAATCGCTGTGTACGTGAGTTCTGATCTTGGCACGTACATGGTTCGCGTTCGGTTTACCTTCCAAAACCAGGTGTGACATAAGTGGTATCAAAGCCTTGTTGACTATAAGACCGCCAACCTAGACTAGAATGGTCGACCTAAGGACTGTAGACCCTTATTCTTACCTTGACCTTAGAGTCTTTTCAAAAGTTGGTCATCTTGACCAACTCTATGTTATTTACTTATCTCAAAAGTTTTGTCTCACTTTTCTTTCTGTTTACTTTCTGGTCTCATAGTTCTACTCTTACTCTTGTGCTACGATGTCTTTTGTAGATGGCCTGTATCAGGTGCACTGCACATAAGTCTGTGATCCCCTTTTTGCCTTCTCGCCTGGCGGAGCAGTCCACTACGTCGTACGGTGCCAGGTCAGTCCAGTCACCTGGAGAGGCTGTATGGTCACCTGCACGAGGAGCAGGAGCGCCGACGCCAGGAGCAGGAGCAGGAGCAACAGGACTCTTCCCCCTCGCCTTAGTGGGAGGTGGAGTCTGAGAGGCTGCCTTCCTCTACACCTCAGCCAGAGATGCCCCCTGCACCACCACAGGGCATCCCAGTTGCTGGAGGAGACCCTAACGGAGACAACAACGACGTTGGTGGCAAGTTCGAGCCAAGACACGGAGCTCTTGGAGGAGTCAGAGCCAGAGGGATGGATCGCTAGACCCATCACTCGTGACGCCGCTCGTGGGTGTCACTTCCACGACGGTCTCGATACCCTATTGCGTCGGGCCTTCGACCGACACACTTGGTCTATCGAGTACCGTTGTGTAGTCTACCAGCATCGTCGCGGGTTATACCCTGACAAGTGGGAGGCTACTTGCTTGGTGCGCCGTCCGGACGATGATCTCCGGGGTGCAGAGGCCTTCTCAGAGCACTATTCTACTACTGAGAGGGATACTGCCGAGGCAGCCATGCAAGATGCAGCACGACATGCACTCTCTCAGTACTGCTCGTTGTTCAGCGGGGTAGCTGAGGGCCTCGACTTGAAGTACTACCCTCGTTGTTCGACCGGCAGTGCTGGAGGTGTGATTGTCTCGCCAGTTGGTGAAGGCAATCCCAGGATGAACACCATGGTCAACCTGGCCGCCGTGCTTAACACAGAGATGGACCACGCCCTTGACGAGTTGGGCAAGGTTCGGGTGGAGGTTGTGGAATTGCGTGCTGAGTGCGCTGCACGCCGTTATCTGGATGGTGGTTCTCCCACCCCTATAGGGATTCAACACCCTTATCGCTCACCGCCCCATGGTCGCTTCGACTATGGAACCCTAGGCTGCAGGACCTAGATAGATTTAGATCCATATATCGACGAAGTCGGAGTCTGTAATAATGTTTAATTTAGTGTTTTAGTCTAGTCAGTCTTAGTTAGAGTTAGTTTGCTTATCATATGTTGGAATGCTTGTCATGATGAACATGTAATGAAGTTGGCTCTTTGTAATGATTGCCATCAAGGTGTGCGTATCCCCTGCAACTTGGTGTAGTTATTAATAAAGTCAGTTATTTAGTTGGGTAATCCATTTATTTCCACTTTCCTCTTTATCTGAGAAGTTGTTAGTGAAGATGATCATGTGTTCAGTGCTATGAAGGTTTCTAAATCTTTTCTTATGCTGAAAAACTGTAGAGTCAGATCTGATGTGTGTGTGATTTCTATAGATGTCTCAGAACAGACACAGAGGTGCAAGGCGTGCTCAGCTAGAACAGCAGGCACCCCAGGAGGATGCAGCCCAACAGCATCAGTTTCCACCACCACCCCCAATGACCATTGAGCAGATGTTTCTGATGCAGACTCAGGCAGTCCAAGCAATTGGTTAGACACTAGCAGCAATGTACTAGGTGCAGCAGTAGCCACCCCCACCTCAGCCTCCGGTGCAAGTCCAGATGCCTCAGGTGCCCAGAGACAAGCAGGCAGAGTTCATGAGGGGCCATCCCCCTATCTTTGCCCACTCTGCTGATCCCATGGACGCTGAAGATTGGTTGCGTACCGTGGAACATGAGTTGCACACTATTTAGTGCAACGATCGTGAGAAAGTGTTGTACGGTCCTCGACAGCTAAGGGGAGCAGCACAGTCTTGGTGGGAGTCTTACCTCGCCACCCATGCCAACCCTGAAGCCATCACCTGGGAGGAGTTCAGGGACAACTTCCGTCGCTACCATGTGCCTGAGGGACTGATGATAGTGAGAAAGGAGGAGTTTCTCGCCCTGAAGCAAGGTCCCCTGTCCGTTAGTGAGTACAGGGAAAAGTTTCTGCAGTTGTCACGTTATGCCACAGAAGATGTCAACACGGATGCTAAGAGGCAGTACCGCTTTCGGAGAGGATTGATTGATCCCCTCCACTACCAGCTGATGAACCACACTTTCCCCACCTTCCAGCACTTGATAGACATAGCGATCATGACTAAAAGGAAGCGTCAGGAGATGGAGGACAGGAAACACAAGATCGGTGGATCTCAGGTTAGGAGTAGCAGTCGTCCCCGCTACTCAGGCAACTCACCGCAGCAATTCAAGCAAGGTCACCAGCACCAGCACCAGTGTCAGCACTAGCACCAGTACCAGAGATAGTTTCCTCAACAGCAGCAGCAGTACCGTCAGAACACCCAACCTGGAGGAAATCAGTACCAGCGTCAGAACAATCAGGCAGCTCGCCTTCCTGCCTCAGCAACCAACCAGAATGGCCAAGCAGCCCCAGCGCAAGTAGGAGGTCGTGCATGTTTCTACTGTGGAGAGCAAAACCACTGGGTGAAGAACTGTCCAAAGAAAGCAGCTCAACAGTTGCCAACAGTCAATGCCCCAGCAAGATAAGGAGTGCCACAGCAAGCACCAGGAGTCCGTGGTCTGGCCTACAACCGTGGAAAGGTGAACCACCTGGAGGCCGAAGCAATCCAAGATGCTCAGGACGTGGCAGTAGGTATGTTTCTAGTCAAATCCTACCCAGCAAAAGTATTATTTGATACTAGTGCCATGCATTCTTTTGTTTCTGCATCTTGGGTAGAATCACATAACATCCCCACAGAACCAATGATCCCGCCTTTAAGAGTTAATTCAGTTGGGGGAAAAGTTCAGTCCAATAGGATTTTGTGGCGGAACCGCCCGAATTACTCCGACTTAAGTGCCTAAGTCCTACCTTAGAGGCTAGACCACACTTAAATAGGAATAACACGTCAGTCCCTCGGATCTAGTCCGACGAGGCCACTAACAGGATCAAGTACCACGTACTCACTCGATGGTGAGGCACAGAGCAAATACAATAAAGCATAAAAACCATACATTAAGGAGTATTAAATTTATTACAACATCATCGGAGTTTTAGCAAAAGCAGTTATCATTGTTCGGAATGCAGCGGAATAAAACTAACAATAAATAAATGGAGGGATGGGGAAGCCTGTCCCATCACTCCTCATGCTCCTCCTCAGCCGAGGTAGGGTCCCACTTGACTGTCCAACCCGGTGGCAAGATGGACGGCCAAGTCACTCCAGCAACCATGTCCTCCAGAGAACCTGTAAAATTATGCCACAAGTAAGGCTGAGTATACTAATACTTAGCTAGACTTACCCGGTGTGAGGAGTCTACTCCTCTACCTCTAGACATGCAGCTGTTTGGTGAAGGGTTTGCTTGCCAAAAGCACTAGTTGAGTCTAAAAATCAAATTTTAGCTTTTTCAAGTTTTAGTGTGATTCTCTTAAGACTAAATGTGTACCTATCTAATCATACATGGTATCAAACATTTAGCAATCAACAACTTTCTCCAAGTCATCACATTTCCACTTGTTACTCAATGCAGTACAATGAATCAAGCAGTCTCACTAGCTGCGAGAAGCAGACGATTCGAATCGAGTTTTTTATCCTTGCAAGGTAAACCCAAACACACAACGTGGTGAGGCACTCCGTCCCCACACACATCAACCGTCCCCATCGATTCCCCGGCAATAGATCACGGCTCACCGCCTTGGCGTACAATGTCTCACTGACCCCGAGTACCGTCGTGTAGTGACCGCACTTGTACCCACCATAATCGGAATGGGAGACCACGTCTCAGGTCGCGTGAGGGGTAAAGTCTGCGGGCAGGTTCACTCAGGTACTAGGCTTACCGAATTATCATATTTCTCGGCATGTGTTTAGTACGTTCAAATGCTTGACATAGGTATCCGCACGTTAATCCCTATTCCAATTTTCCATCTCGTAGACAACCCATCCCCATGGATTGTTGTCCACAGACCAGCATAATTATGATATGAAAGTGGGTTCAACCAATTACTGACCTCGCGCGAGTGCTAGAAAATCACTCGACTTCTACCGAGATCCCTAATTAGTAAAACAGCTACTCGACCTAGCATACTAGTATCCATCTCAAAAGGATTTCTGAGTTCATGCAACTAGGGTTTCAATCAACTCCTACACTTAGTGCACATTACAAACCTACAAACATTAAGTGTAGTAAAATAGCATAATAAATGGTTATGCATAAAACTAGGGGCTTGCCTTCCGAAGCTGGGGCTGCGGGGAGATCCTCGGTGGTAGGCTCTGGTGCTGGCTCCTGGACTCCTTCCCGATCAACTCCTTGCTCAGGGATGAGCACGTACTCTCCGTCAGCGAGGTTGAAATCTATCGAATGCAATGAATAAGATATTTGTATGCTATGATATGCAGAATTTAGTAACCATTATGCATAGTGAAGAAAAACTAAGTTAGTTGATAACTTAGGGTTTCCTTGTTATAAGAAGCTCTTAGTGGTTTATGCTTAGCAACCTAGGTTTGAGGTATTGCTTAGAGGCAAACGTAGTGGATTAAGACTTGGATTGCCCCTTAAAGGTTTTAGTAGGTACTCAAGGGGTTTTGCTGGGTTGGTTAGGGTAACATTAATTTCCACTACTAATTCCCCTTTTCTTTTTTTATGCTCTTAAGGTGGGTTTGAACTACAACAGTGATTTAAAATTTTCCAAAAATTCTGTAAAAATTACAGTGGGTTAATATTGGTCACTGTAGTCTGTCCTATAAATTTGAGGTCAAGAATAAATAGAATATGCACTGGACAAAAATAACAAAAGTTGGGGCAGAGGGGTCACTTTGCACTACAACTCTTATCTAGGTGTGGGTTCTATACTAAGAGTTATTTTTGCTGGTATCTATCGGTAATAACATGTGTCTGTGCCAAAAATCACAGAGGGTTACTTAGTGATTATTTAGCTATGATTTTCTAAAGTTTAATGCCAAAAAGACACTTATAACTAACTTGCTATTTGAAAAGTATCAAACAATAGAACTTGTATTTTTCCTAGGTTCTTCTTAGAACAAGAGCAGTCATTCCTAAGGTAGGGGTGTTTTCTCCTTAGGATTATTTTCTTATGACTTTTCAAAGTTTTCTCTGTTTTCCATGAATAAATGTGAGTGCAATTTCTTTTCACTAGACTATGGTTCAACTGATTTTTCTTGTGAACTACATCACTTAGGCATGCTAGGAAAAGTATGGTTGCCCTCTGGTTTCCATTTTCAATCCCATTTTTTCATTTTCCTAAGTTTGAGCATAAACAAGTTTTAGTGAATAAATCTTCCTTAACCTTGTAAACTAGGGTTTTTATTAATTTTAAACAGTGTAACTACTAGGTTAGTGTCTCCACTATTTTTGTCAACCCTGGTCTAACAACATTTCTATCTTTCCCTTTATTATTAAGTTTTGGGTAGTTTTCTTATTTAAATCAAAACTCTAGAAAACATTACAGGAACCATGGGGTTTACTATTTTTGCTTGATAGTTTATATTTCACAAAGTCTAGCAAAATTGGTTTGACTAAATTTGGATGAGTATTCTTCAAGTTATGTATTTATCAAGTTCTCTGCAGTATTTAAAAGAAAAGTAAATTCGAAATGGGAAAAGAAAAACAGATATGCGCTGAAGTCCCTGGGTTTTCTTCACCCTTTTCTCTCACAAATCATCCCTCGGTCTACTATTCGCATGAGTCACTGACCTTACGCATAACCCCCTGAAGTTATCCTATATCTAACCCACGATCCTTGGCTGGCTGGAAAAGTAACAGGGGCAAAGATCACGGCGGCGAGGCTCACCGGCGGCAGTAGAGCTTCGGTGGGGTGGTCAGTGATGTCGGGGAGGTCACGGCGGTCACGTCGGTGTGCGGGTTGGCGTGGGAGGTGGGTGGAGCTGCTTTGGCCACGAGCGTAGGCGGTGGAGGTCGTCGGTGGCACCTGCTCCGGCCAAACCACGGTGGTAGGGTTCAATCAAGGTGCACGAGGAGCTCCTCTGGGTGATGTAGAGGCTATGCGCGCAAGGAATCGAGAAATGGTTCAGTGGGTTACCCGGTCCACGTGCTCGGGCGGGGTTACGAACTCCGGCGAGCGTGATCGCACTGTTCCGGTGGGGCTGGTCCTCGGCTCAAGCTTGGGAATGCTTCACGGCCTCTCGAGGAAGCTATCCGAGGGCTCGGATCGAGAGGAGGTGGGCGGGAGTGGTTTGGCCATGGTGGGCGCCCTTGGGCGGCTCTGACGGGTCACGGGGAGGTCGCCGGAGCTGCGGGCTGGCTCAGGAAAGCTAGGCGCGGTGCGGAGGGGATGACAGGGAAGGTGGCCGTGCATGAGGGCGGGCTTTATAGCCACTCGCGGGCATGACACGGGTGTGGGCACGGGGGCGGCCGAGGGCACGCGGGGGCGTGTAACACCCCTGGTGTTACTGTTACTAAAACTTGAGCATAACATCATCAGCATTGGCATTTCATGTGTATTGACACACCTAGAATGCGTTCACTAGGTAAAAATTTCAAGCAAGTTGTATTGTTATGGCATTTTGCAAATAAGACCCTAGTGTAGGGTACTTAGCCTTAAATAGGGATCTGAGGGGTAAAACAAGATCCAAATAGAGAAAACCCTAAAGTTTAAGTGAAATGGTCATAAAATGTTCCTAAGAATGGACCTACATTATATTTACACCCTTGAGATACCAAAAACCCTAATTGGAACCCTGGAAAACCCTAAACCTAAACCCTAGGGGGTTAAGTGCAAAATCAGTGCACTTTTGGACTAAAGTGTAAAAACTATGATGTCAAGACATATAAAGTCAATTGGTTCACAATCATGAAGCTTTTCAAGCTAAACCCAGAATTTTGGACCTATTTGCAAAAAGGACCCCATTTGTGTTCTTGAGCTAAGTCTGAAAATCAGTGTTTTGGCTCAACTTTGGAGCTTTGTAACTTCCAAATTTTAAGGTTTTTGCCCTAGGTCATCACATCAGATTTGTAGACCTATTATAAAAGAACAACTTTGATACAGACATTCCCTTTGGTTGTTACGTAAAAATTGGAGTAAAGCAAGCTCAAAGTTACTCTATCAGAACTGGGTTAGAAAACTGAAACTGAACCCTAGATCAGGAGTGGTCACATTGAGATGAGGCTAAATTTGGTGAGCCTTATCTTTGAATTCATTTGGTTTTAACCCAAGAATCCTATAGTAAGTTTGTAGATTGATGTATGGTGAACAAATTTTATTAAGAGAGATTGGTCTGTTCTTAACAAGAATCCAGAGATCAAGATGGAAGAAGATGGCTGGTTCAGGCGACTAAAGAACAATTGCCATGGTACAGTGCTTTGAATGGATTAGGTTGCCAGCGCAGTTCAGTTCACCGATGACGATCGCCGCCGCGATTCATGCAGCTGTCGCCTCGACTCGTACTCGGGATGATCAGAAAAACGCTCGGAGCACGTCGCCGTGGATAAGTGAGAGCACCTAGAGGGGGGGGGGGTGAATAGGTGATCCTGTGAAACTTGAAAACTTAAGCCACAAAACTTGGTTAATCGTTAGCATAATAATTGCCAAGTGGCTAGAGAGGAGTCAAAACACAATAACCACAAGAAATCAATCACAGAGATGGCACGGTGGTTATCCCGTGGTTCGGCCAAGACCAACGCTCGCCTACTCCACATTGTGGCGTCCCAACGGACGAGGGTTGCAATCAACCCCTCTCAAGCGGTCCAAAGACCTACTTGAATACCACGGTGTTTTGCTTGCTTTTACTCAATCCCGTTTGCGAGGAATCTCCACAACTTGGAGCCTCTCGCCCTTACACTTTAAGATCACAAAGAAGCACGGAGCAAGGGAGGGATTAGCAACGCACTCAAGACAAGAAATCGCAGCAACACCACGCACACAAGTCGCAACGAGAGCTCACAACACAACTCAATGAGTTCACTACTCAACTAGAGCTCTAATTGCTATCGCAAAGAATCAAAGGCGCGGAATCGATGTCTTGGTGCTTAGAAATGTTGTAGGAATGCTTGGTGTGCTCCTCCATGCGCCTAGGGGTCCCTTTTATAGCCCCAAGGCAGCTAGGAGCCGTTGAGAGCAATCTAGGAAGGCTGATCTTGCCTTCTGTCGACTGGCGCACCGGACAGTCCGGTGCACACCGGACATGTCCGGTGCCCGATTTCTTTCCATAAACGAAGCAGTCGACCGTTGGCAGCCTGAGAGCCGTTGGTGCACTTGACATGTCCGGTGCACACCGGACAGTCCGGTGCCTTCTTCTAGCCGTTGGCTCGGCCACGTGTCCCGCGCAGATTGCGCGGTCGACCGTTGGCTCGGCCGACCGTTGGCTCACCGGACAGTCCGGTGATTTATAGCCGTACACCGCCATCGAAGTCCCGAGAGCAGCCACTTTGCTCAAGCCAGCCTGGCGCACCGGACACTGTCCGGTGCACCACCGGACAGTCCGGTGCTCCCAGACTAAGCAGATTCTTGGCTACTCGAGCCAAGACCTTTCCAATCGGATTTTTCCTGTTTCCAGCACTTAGACACAATACATTAGTCTCTAAAACAATGTACTAAGTCTGAGAAACATACCTTTATCCTTGATTTGCACTTTGTCCACCATTTTACACTTAGGCACTTGTGTTGGACACTAAATCACCAAAATACTTAGAAATGGCCCAAGGGCACATTTCCCTTTCAATCTCCCCCTTTTTGGTGATTTATGCCAACACAACATAAAGCAAGTAGAACAAGTACCAAATCAATTCAACTAAGAACTCAAAATTGTTTTGATTCAAATTTGACATATATGGATCACTCTATGCCACCACTTGGTTTGTTTTTGCAAATCAAACTCAAATTCCTATCTCTATGTCAAATCCACTTGTAGAGACATAAAGAGAGGTTTTCCAAAGAAATTTGATCAAGGATTTCAAAAACTCCCCCTTTTCCCACAATCAACACTTCCCCCCACAAGAGGCCAACTTTTGACATAAGAGACAATAGAAGAGTTTTGACAAACCAAAAGCTCTAATCTACTATTTTCAAAATTTCTCAAGTGGTAGCTGATCCATCTATTGCTTTGGCCTTTATTTTCTCCCCCTTTGGCATCAAGCACCAAAACGGGATCAATCTTGGCCCTTTAACCCCATTGCCTCACCAAAATCTTCAAATAAGAGTACAAAGGCAATAAGAGTATAAAGATGAACTTTGGAAAAGTTACTCTTTTCATCGGAGTGCAGTGGAAGTCTTGCATGGTCCAAGTCCACCTTTTCCCTTTCAATCCTCCTTTGAGACTAAAACAACCAAACTCAAGAATATGGTTAGTCTCAAAGGGTCAAGTTGTAGCACAGCTCCCCCTAAATATGTGCATCACTTGCAAAAAGGACTTGTGAGGTCCAGGGAGTGTTTGTACAACTTGAGCACCACAATAAGCAACAAAATGCAGAATGAACATGATCAAAGACATAAACACATGTATGCTACAATTCAATCCAAGTTCCGCGAATCTAGGACATTTAGCTCACTACGCAGCCTGCAAAAGGTCTTTTCATCTAAAGGCTTAGTGAAGATATCGGCTAGCTGGTTCTCGGTGCTAACATGAAACACTTCGATATCTCCCTTTTGCTGGTGGTCTCTCAAAAAGTGATGTCGGATGTCAATGTGCTTTGTGCGGCTGTGCTCAATAGGATTTTCCGCTATTCGGATAGCACTCTCATTATCACATAGGAGTGGGACTTTGCTCAGATTGTAGCCAAAGTCCCGGAGGGTTTGCCTCATCCAAAGTAGTTGCGCGCAACACTGTCCTGCGGCAACGTACTCGGCCTCAGCGGTGGATAGGGCAACGAAAGTTTGTTTCTTAGAGTTCCACGACACCAGGGACCTTCCTAAGAATTGGCACGTCCCCGATGTACTCTTCCTATCGACCTTACATCCAGCATAGTCGGAATCTGAATATCCAATCAAGTCAAAGTTAGACCCCTTTGGATACCAGATCCCGAAGCAAGGCGTAGCGACTAAATATCTAAGAATTCGCTTCACAGCCACTAAGTGACATTCCTTAGGATCGGATTGAAATCTAGCACACATGCATACGCTAAGCATAATATCTGGTCTACTAGCACATAAATAAAGCAATGAACCTATCATGGACCGGTATGCTTTTTGATCAACGGACTTACCACCTTTGTTGAGGTCGGTGTGTCCGTCGGTTCCCATCGGCGTCTTTGCGGGCTTGGCGTCCTTCATCCCAAACCGCTTTAGCAAATCTTGCGTGTACTTCGTTTGGGAGATGAAGGTGCCGTCCTTGAGTTGCTTCACTTGGAACCCAAGGAAGTAGTTCAACTCGCTCATCATCGACATCTCGAATTTCTGCGTCATTACCCTGCTAAACTCTTCACAAGACTTTTGGTTAGTAGAACCAAATATTATGTCATCGACATAAATTTGGCACACAAAAAGATCACCATCGCAAGTCTTAGTGAAAAGAGTTGGATCGGCTTTCCCAACCTTGAAAGCATTAGCAATTAAAAAGTCTCTAAGGCATTCATACCATGCTCTTGGGGCTCGCTTAAGTCCATAGAGCGCCTTAGAGAGCTTACACACGTGGTCGGGGTACCGTTCATCCTCGAAGCCAGGGGGTTGCTCCACGTACACCTCCTCCTTGATCGGCCCGTTGAGGAAAGCGCTCTTCACATCCATTTGGTACAACCTGAAAGAATGGTGAGCGGCATATGCTAGCAAGATACGAATTGATTCTAGCCTAGCCACAGGAGCAAAAGTCTCCTCAAAGTCCAAACCTGCGACTTGGGCATAACCTTTTGCCACAAGTCGTGCCTTGTTCCTCGTCACCACCCCGTGCTCGTCCTGTTTGTTGCAGAACACCCACTTGGTTCCCACAACATTTTGCTTGGGACGAGGCACCAGTGTCCAAACTTCATTGCGCTTGAAGTTGTTGAGTTCCTCCTGCATGGCCAGCACCCAGTCCGGATCTAGCAAGGCCTCTTCTACCCTGAAAGGCTCAATAGAAGAGACAAAGGAGTAATGCTCACAAAAATTAACTAATCTTGAACGAGTAGTTACTCCCTTGCTAATATCACCCAAAATTTGGTCGATGGGATGATCCCTTTGGATCGTCGCTCGAACTTGGGTTGGAGGTGCCTGAGGTGCATCTTCCTCCTCAACTTGAACAACCTGTGCTCCCCCTTGATCATGCGCCTCCACTTGAGGTACCTGTTCGTCATCTTGGGTTGGGGGATGCACCATAGTTGAGGAAGACGGTTGATCTTGCTCCAATTGTTCCTGAGGCCGTACATCTCCAATCGCCATGGTGCGTATCGCAGCCGTTGGAACGTCTTCTTCATCTACATCATCAAGATCAACAACTTGCTCTCTTGGAGAGCCATTAGTCTCATCAAATACAACATCGCTAGAGACTTCAACCAAACCCGATGATTTGTTGAAGACCCTATACGCCTTTGTATTTGAATCATAACCTAATAAAAACCCTTCTACAGCTTTGGGAGCAAATTTGGAATTCCTACCCTTCTTCACTAGAATGTAGCATTTACTCCCAAATACACGAAAGTACGATACATTGGGTTTGTTACCAGTTAGCAGCTCGTATGAAGTCTTCTTGAGGAGGCGGTGAAGGTAGACCCTGTTGATGGCATGGCAAGCCGTGTTCATGGCTTCCGACCAAAAACACTCGGGGGTCTTGAACTCTCCAAGCATAGTCCTCGCCATATCAATGAGCGTCCTATTCTTCCTCTCTACCACACCATTTTGCTGAGGTGTGTAGGGAGCGGAGAACTCATGCTTGATCCCCTCCTCCTCAAGGAACTCCTCCACTTGAAGATTCTTGAATTCGGACCCGTTGTCGCTCCTTATCTTCTTCACCTAGAGCTCAAACTCATTTTGAGCTCTCCTTAGGAAGCGCTTGAGGGTCCCTTGGGTTTCAGAGTTATCCTGCAAAAAGAACACCCAAGTGAAGCGGGAAAAGTCATCAACAATAACTAGACCATACTTACTTCCTCCTATGCTCAGATAGGCGACGGGTCCAAAGAGGTCCATATGCAGCAGCTCCAGAGGTCTTGAAGTGGTCATCACATTCTTGCTGTGATGTGCTCCTCCCAATTGTTTACCTGCTTGACAAGCTACACAAGGTCTATCTTTTTCGAATTGCACGTTAGTCAAACCTATCACGTGTTCTCCCTTTAGAAGCTTGTGAAGGTTCTTCATCCCCACATGTGCTAAGCGGCGATGCCACAGCCAGCCCATGCTAGTCTTAGCGATTAAGCATGCATCTAGACCGGCCTCCTCTTTTGCAAAATCAACTAAATAAAGTTTGCCATCTAGTACACCCTTAAAAGCTAGTGAACCATCACTTCTTCTAAAGACAGACACATCTACATTTGTAAATAGACAATTATATCCCATATTACATAATTGACTGACAGATAGTAAATTATATCCAAGAGACTCAACTAAAAACACATTAGAGATAGAGTGCTCATTGGATATTGCAATCTTGCCTAAACCTTTCACCTTGCCTTGGTTCCCATCACCGAATATGATTGAATCTTGGGAATCCTTATTCTTGACGTAGGAGGTGAACATCTTCTTCTCCCCCGTCATATGGTTTGTGCATCCGCTGTCGATAATCCAGCTTGAGCCCCCGGATGCATAAACCTGCAAGGCAAATTTAGCCTTGGGTCTTAGGTACCCAACTCTTGTTGGGTCCTACAAGGTTAGTCACAATTTCCTTAGGGACCCAAATGCAAGTTTTATCACCCTTGCATTTTGCCCCTAATTTCCTAGCAACTATCTTCCTATCCTTTCTACAAATAGCAAAGGAAGCATTTAAAGCATGATAAATTGTAGAGGGACCATTCATAACTTTTCTAGGAACATGAACAATATTCTTCCTAGGCACATGATGAATATTTTTCCTAGGCATATCTCTACCATGCATATAGGAAGAACTGGAAGCATACATAGCAGAAGAGTCATAGGAATGTGAATCAAAAGCATTACAACTCCTATGAGACTGTCTTCTATCATTGTACATAAAAGCATGGTTCTTTTTAGTACTACTTGCCATAGGGGCCTTCCCTTTCTCCTTGGCAGAGATGGGAGCCTTATGGTTTGTTAAGTTCTTGGCTTCCCTCTTGAAGCCAAGCCCATCCTTAATTGAGGGGTGTCTACCAATCGTGTAGGCATCCCTAGCAAATTTTAATTTATCAAAATTGCTTTTGCTAGCCTTAAGTTGAGCATTAAGACTAGCCATTTCATCATTTAACTTTGCAATAGAAGCTATGTGTTCACTACAAGCATCAATATCAAAATCTTTACACCTATTGCAAATAACAACATTTCCTACACAAGTTGTTGATTTACTAGCTATTTCTAACTTAGAATTTAAATCATCATTAATGCTCCTTAAGCTAGAAATCGTCTCATGGCAGGAAGATAATTCACAAGAAAGCATTTCATTTCTCTTAACTTCTAAGGCATGAGATTTTTGTGCTTCTACAAATTTGTCATGTTCTTCATATAACAAGTCCTCTTGTTTTTCTAGAAGCCTATTCTTATCATTCAAGGCATCAATCAATTCATTAATTTTATCTACCTTTGTTCTATCTAGGCCCTTAAACAAACATGAATAATCTATTTCATCCTCATCACTAGATTCGTCCTCACTTGAAGAAACATAAGTAGAGTTTCGACTACATACCTTCTTCTCCCTTGCCATAAGGCATGTGTGACGCTCGTTGGGGAAGAGGGATGACTTGTTGAAGGCGGTGGCGGCGAGTCCTTCATTGTCGGAGTCGGAGGAGGAGCAATCGGAGTCCCACTCCTTTCCTAGATGTGCCTCGCCCTTGGCCTTCTTGTAATTTTTCTTCTTTTCCCTCTTGCTCCCGTGTTCCTAGTCACTTTCATTATCGGGACAGTTAGCAATAAAATGACCAATCTTACCGCATTTGAAGCATGAGCGCTTCCCCTTGGCTTTAGTCTTGCTTGGCTGTCCCTTGCGACCCTTAAGCGCCAGTCTTGAATCTCTTGATGATGAGGGCCATCTCTTCATCATTAAGTCTGGCCGCCTCAATTTGTGCCACCTTGCTAGGTAGCGCCTCCTTGCTTCTTGTTGCCTTGAGAGCAAGGGGTTGAGGCTCGTTGATTGGACCATTCAATGCGTCGTCCACGTACCTCGCTTCCTTCCGTCTATGGCCCGAGCCGGAGTCAGTAGGCTTGTCCTCCTTCGGCTCGTTGACGAAGGATTCCTTCTCTTTATCGTTGATCACGATACCCTTCCCCTTAGGATCCATCTCTTCGGGCGGTTAGTCCCTTTGTGAAGAGCGGCTCCGATACCAATTGAGAGCACCTAGAGGGGGGGGGGGGGTGAATAGGTGATCCTGTGAAACTTGAAAACTTAAGCCACAAAACTTGGTTAATCGTTAGCACAATAATTGCCAAGTGGCTAGAGAGGAGTCAAAACACAATAACCACAAGAAATCAATCACAGAGACGACACGTTGGTTATCCCGTGGTTCGGCCAAGACCAACGCTTGCCTACTCCACGTTGTGGCGTCCCAACGGACGAGGGTTGCAATCAACCCCTCTCAAGCGGTCCAAAGACCTACTTGAATACCACGGTGTTTTGCTTGCTTTTACTCAATCCCGTTTGCGAGGAATCTCCACAACTTGGAGCCTCTCGCCCTTACACTTTAAGATCACAAAGAAGCACGGAGCAAGGGAGGGATTAGCAACGCACTCAAGACAAGAAATCAGCAGCAACACCACGCACACAAGTCGCAACGAGAGCTCACAACACAACTCAATGAGTTCACTACTCAACTAGAGCTCTAATTGCTAGTCGCAAAGAATCAAAGGCGCGGAATCGATGTCTTGGTGCTTAGAAATGTTGTAGGAATGCTTGGTGTGCTCCTCCATGCGCCTAGGGGTCCCTTTTATAGCCCCAAGGCAGCTAGGAGCCGTTGAGAGCAATCTAGGAAGGCTGATCTTGCCTTCTGTCGACTGGCGCACCGGACAGTCCGGTGCACACCGGACATGTCCGGTGCCCGATTTCTTTCCATAAACGAAGCAGTCGACCGTTGGTAGCCTGAGAGCCGTTGTTGCACTTGACATGTCCGGTGCACACCGGACAGTCCGGTGCCTTCTTCTAGCCGTTGGCTCGGCCACGTGTCCCGCGCAGATTGCGCGGCCGACCGTTGGCTCACCAGACAGTCCGGTGAATTATAGCCGTACACCACCGTCGAAGTCCCGAGAGCAGCCACTTTGCTCAAGCCAGCTTGGAGCACCGGACACTGTCCGATGCACCACCGGACAGTCCGGTGCTCCCAGACTGAGCAGATTCTTGGCTGCTCGAGCCAAGACCTTTCCAATCGGATTTTTCCTGTTTCTAGCACTTAGACACAATACATTAGTCTCTAAAACAATGTACTAAGTCTGAGAAACATACATTTATCCTTGATTTGCACTTTGTCCACCATTTTACACTTAGGCACTTGTGTTGGACACTAAATCACCAAAATACTTAGAAATGGCCCAAGGGCACATTTCCCTTTCAATAAGTCCCGGCCAGTAAACAATTCCGTCCGCCGTACCAAGCTCACCGCGGTGGAATCCGATAAGCACGCCGGTGACCGCCGTCTTCTGGCTTTGTGCCCTGCCACGGCGTAGGACACGAATTCGTTGCGCCAGTAACTCTCCCTCTCTCCGACCGCCAGCACTTCCCGGCCAAATTGTGCGCCACCGCTGTTGCGCTCTATAAATTGAAGCCTCCGAGAGATCCGTAGGGTAGTCAGGCATCCAGCCACCAAGTATTGTCCTCAGTTGATCACCAGTGAGTGCCAATTTCTAATTTCCCCCAAATCGGTTCATCACACCGCGAAGAACACCTCGCCGTGGTCAGCCACTTCTAGGTATGTTCATGATCTCTGCTCTCCCGTTTCAACATCCTTAGGTTCTCCTAATGCTCCTCAACTCGTTTAATTGAGCTAGACTGCCCTAGATCGCTGGGAACACTCCTGCTCATCCGTTTTTTGCGCTGTCTCCGTGGACAGGGCGATTTAGAGCTCGAGTTATGCAATTGATCGAGGGGAAACATTTGTTAAGTGTTGAATTAGGTCTTAGCCAAGTTAGGGCACCAGTCCTTGCCCCGTTTGGCCGATCCAGGTGCTCGCCGGAGCTCTGCCGCGCCGCTCACCATCGGGGACCTCGACGTGTGAAGAAATAGAACTTGGAGGGCTTCGGTGAAGATGTTAGTGACTGAAGTAAATAGTGCGTAGGCCTTTTCCTCGTTATTCAAAACCCTAAGGACCCTGGTGTAAAGTCGACTCAGCGGGCGCGGGCACGCGCGCTTTCCTGTGCAGACTAGGCCGCTCGGGCTGCTTTCAGCCCAGTTCTGTAGCACCTTTTCTCTTTTCTTTTTCTTCTGGACTTTAGAAATTTATAGGAAATTGTAGAAAAATCCTAAAAATACCAGACCAATTTTGTTAGGTTTCTAATTTTCCATAGTATTTAATAAAAATAGTTTCATGATTTTTAGATAAATGGGGAATTTTGGAGCATTTAAAATAGCCTAAAGCATTGCTTCTGGATTTTTAGAAACTAGAAAACAATTCCAAAAATCACCAAACTTTTTATATGAACTCTAAACATTATTTAGAAGCCCTGGGTAGAGTTTGCTTTGATTTGGACCTTGTTTGATAACTAGAACCCAAAACCCTACCCCCTGCCCTTTGAATTCCTTTACTGACTCCGGAAACCCTAAGTTTCTCGGAGAACCATGCAGGAAAATTGTATTCAAGACCTTAGATAATAAACTCTTATTATCTTTGCATTCTCATGAACATTTCATGGGCATTCATTATTATGTATGGTTAACTTTAGAAAACTGAAGAAGAAGTTGAAGTAGAAGGAGAGAAGACTTCACTACCACCTCAGGAACATCAGGCCGACAACTGTTTTTATTTTGACATATGTGGAACTGAGCCTGAATCACCTGTAAACCAAGGCAAGCCCCGGTGCATTTGCCACCTCCTTGACTCTTTTAAAATCTTTCTCACTTGCTTGATGCATTAGGTGATAGGAGTTGATTGCTAAGACAATTCCTGCATTACCTTCCTTGAATTTGATTACCTTCCTTTGAATCCCTATTTTATAAAAGGTTTTTACTATGCTTAGTCTTGCTTTAGCAAAGAAAAAGGTTTTGTTTTTACAAAAGATGATGTGGCAAAATTGGAGGGTTGTTTTTGAAAATAAAGCTTGATGGTGGATCCATCATGGTCATGATGGGTTCAACATCGGAAAAGATGTACCTCTGTCAGGTAACAAACTTTGGGATATGAAACGATAAAGCTGAGACCGGGCGGGTGACTTGTACGAGAAGTGAGTCTCGGTGTAGTGTCTCCGTCTGAGTCGATTAAAGACCGTGTCGATGTAGGCTTGCTGACCGAGGACCCTTTAACTGGTCACATGCCTCGTCATGGGTAAGCTTTGCCTCAGGCAGACTAAGGCCAGAATAAGATACCACACAATGGGAGATGGAGAGATGGCGAGAGTAGCGTGTACCCTCCGTGGCAAGAGGCTGGACGGTGGTGTATCTGTGCTCTCGGTTGGCGTGAACCTAATCTGGTCTTAAGAACCCTGGTGGCGGGTTGACATATGCAAGGGTTAAGTGCTACATATGTCGTGTGATTGGAGATCCTCAGCTGAGTATAATCGATTCGTATCGCCGTACCTTCGCGGTTATGAAGACTTGGTCACTTCCCTATACGTAGAACTCCAGTAAAGATGAAGGATTGTTAAGAAATTGGCTAGAATAGGCCAAGTGATTGAACTAGGGTAGAAAGAACTCTAGTTATAGGTAATCCTACTTAACTTGACAATAAAATTGGATTTTTAAGGATCCACTCTTAGTAAGCATTTCTGCAAACAGAGTCTTTGATCATTGAGAAACCTTACCTTGACCCCCTTATAACCAGCATACCCTTGAGAGTCTTTTCTTTAGTCGGGTAAGTCTTGCTAAGTAATTCCATACTCAGGGTTTTATTCCCTATTGTTTTTAGGTGAAGAAGCAACAAACTTTTGTTGTTTCTGTTCCAAGGTGGTCTCAAAAGAAGAAAACCAAGAGTAGAGCTGCGGGAGGAAGGGTTCCTCCATAAAAACTTTTGTTTGATACTTATCGGGAGGGGTTTTTGCCTCCCGTGGCTTGTAATAATAATATTCTGCACTCGTATATTATATCTCTGGTCTGTAAATATTTAACTCCACCTTACTTTTAAATAAAGGTAAGTTTATGTAACTGCTTCCGCATTTTTGTATCTCCGATGATTTGTAATGTCTGCGTGACGGGTGAAACACTCTTGGGAAAGTAAGGAAAGCAGATACCAAACTTGTCAAGTGATTCAGTTACACCTGCAGGGTTGTCTGAGGTCCATTGGACAAGGACAACTGTGGGTGGGCCTAATGACTTGGGAGGTTCCGTCACAGCTGGTATCGGAGCGAAGCCCATCTTTGCAGATATTATGAGGCATCTTCAAAAGAATTTTTCTAAAGACTTATCTAGAAAATTTCTTCCCTTCTTACCTAGTATTTCTGAAGAGTTTATATGAAAGACCAGATAGGAAGAGTGCAATGTATAGAAGGTTGAATCAACTAAAGTTGATTCTGTAATTACACATGCATCATGCTAAAAACTATGCTAATAAGATTTCCCCTTTAGCAAAAATGCCACCACGTACAAGAAAGACTGCACGCAAGTCAACCGGGCCAATCGGTGTACCTTGTCACCAACTTGCCCCGAGACATGACGACAGCAGTAGCGGCAGTAACGATCCAATTGGGGACTTAAAAGCTCAAGTTAATCAGCTTCAAACAGAACTCCGTCGCAGGAATAACATATGGGTCGACGGATGGCGAGAGGATCAATGAATTGAGAAGCGACATCCGCCGCCTGCAAGATCAGCTTGCGGATCGAGATCTAGCGCTCGACTAGGCAGTTCACTCTCGTTCGCTTGCCTGGGCTAAGGAGGCGAAAGCTCGAGCCCGAGTAGAAGAGCTTAGCTCAGCTATTGATAACTTGCAGGCTTATTGTAATACTCTACATGAAGAAGTTCATGTATTGTACTCACAACTACACCCCAGTGTACCTGCGGATCCTATCGGGACAGAAGCCGGACCTTCTCAAGTAGCGGGAGATGCTTTTGGTGGCGAATTAGACCTTTTCAGGCCCCCTCCCTCTATGAAGTTGGTCGATGAGTGGTCTCCTACGCCCGACAGTGAGGCTACTAAGAGTGACAGGAAGCAGGAATAGTATAGTATAGAAGTAGTACTAATGTGTAATAGGGGTGTAATCCTATTGTAAAGTACGAGTCTGTAACATTACCTTTTAAGTAATGTGAAATGGATGGTTTGTATGGCATATCATATTGCTCCAAATGTTCTTTGCCTCAGATGCCTTCCAGGACTCGCGCTTAGGATGGGGCTGGTACCTCCCATGGGAGGGAGGCGACCCCGAATCCACCTCTAGTACCCCCGACACTTGCTGAGGCCATCGCTGCCTTGGTAAGCGCTACAGCAGAAAATCCCCACTTTCTGCAGGAGATGGCAGGTCAACCACTTCAACAACAAGGCGGGCGGGCCTATTCGTAAGGCCCCCATGAGACATCTTATCTGGACTTCTCCGAGACGCTGCCCTCTGTTGTTCGTCAAGGCAGAAGACCCTCTAGATGCGGATGAATGGATCCACGTCATTGAGCAAAAATTTGGGCTTCTTCGATGTTCAGAAACTCAAAAGCCCCTGTTCGTAGCTCAGCAATTGCGTGGCCCTGCCAGCACGTGGTGGGGAAACTCTGTGGCAATTCAGCCGGCCAATCATCAGATTACATGGGATGAATTCAAGTTGGCCTTCCATGAACATTACATACCTGAAGGAGTCCTCCACATGAAACAGGAGGAATTCATGAAATTGAAGCAAGGCGGAGATACTGTCAACCCGTATCTCAATAAATTTAATCACTTATCTCAGTATGCAATTGACCAAGTCAATATCGACATAAAGAAGAAGAACTGTTTCATGAGGGGTTTAAATGATCAAATGCAAAGGAAAATGGCTACCTGCATCGACCTCACATATGGAAGGACTGTCAGCACAGCGCTGGCAGTTGAATCTAAATATACAAGTTCTGGAAAGTCCAAGGGGAATGGAGGCAACAGGCCTAATCAGGGCCCCGAGAAAAGGCAACGATTAGTTATCCGGCCTTTTAATCAGGGTCGTTCTTCATCACGCACACCCTCCTTCCCATTCAAGCAACCAGTGTTTATCCAGTCCTACCCCTGCCTCCACTACTACAAATCAGCCGGGTGCCCCTATCACTCGTTTTCCTGCTCTTCCAAGCTCATCTACCGGCTGCTTCAACTGCGGGAAGTCCGGACATTTCATTAAAGACTGTCCGTACCCAAGGCAAAATTAAGCAAATAATCAACAGAGTTCTGGAAGCTCCAAGGGAAATGCAGGCAATAATACTACGGGCCGGAATACAAAGAAAACAGGACGAGTTCATTACAGTCAAGTGGCTACCACATCGGAAGGCGAACCGGTGATGACGGGTATGTTCCTCGTAGCCAACCACCCTGCACTTATTCTCTTTGATTCGGGTGCATCACATACTTTCATAAGCAAAAAGTTCGTGGAGAAACACTGCATTCCATATACTGAATCAAGGGAAGGGTTTAAAATACATTCGCTTGGGGGACAAATCTTTACCAAAGAAGTGGCTTATCAAGTGCCCATAACATTGGCTAGACGGGACTTTCCTACTAGTATGATTGTTCTGAAAGGCCAAGACATAGATGTGATTCTGGGCATGAATTGGTTGGCCCAACATAAAGCGGTTCTCAACACTGATCTGAGAACAATCAGGTTGAGTTATGGCCAAGAAGAAATTCTTTTAGTCTATCCCCGTAGCTATTCCAACTAGACCAATTGGCAGAATAAATGAAACCATTATACCAGAGAGCAAGGATATTCTGGTAGTATGTGAGTTCCCAGATGTCTTTCCAGAATATTTGCCTGGATTGCCGCCCGAAAGAGATGTAGAGTTTGTAATTGAATTGAAGCCCGGTACGGCTCCCATTTCTAGAAGATCGTACCGGATGCCTCCAAATGAATTGGCAGAACTCAAGATTCAATTGCAAGATCTACTTGAAAAAGGATTCATCCGGCCAAGCTCGTCACCATGGGGTTGTCCAGCCATATACGTCAAGAAGAAGGATCAAACATTGCGGATGTGCGTGGATTATCGACCCCTTAATGAGGTCACTATCAAGAATAAGTATCCTCTTCTTTGGATTGATATTTTGTTTGATCAACTGACTGGAGCGAGGGTATTTTCTAAAATTGATCTCAGGTCGGGCTATCATCAGATCCGTATTAGGCCCGAGGATATACCCAAAACCGCATTCACTACGCGGTATGGTTTATTTGAATACTTGGTAATGTCTTTTGGACTAACGAATGCTCCTGCCCACTTCACTTGTCTGATGAACTCGGTATTTATGCCCGAGTTAGGACAAATTTGTGGTGGTCTTCATAGATGATATATTAATATATTCCAAGAATGAAGAGGAGCATGCTCAACACTTACGGATCGTATTGACGCGCTTAAGGGAACATCAATTATATGCTAAGTTCAGTAAATGCGCGTTCTGGCTGGAAGAAATCCAATTCTTGGGACATGTGTTATCTGCCAAGGGGATTGCGGTAGATCCCAACAAAGTCAAGGATATTTTGGAGTGGAAACCCCAAACCACTGTTCATAAAGTCCGAAGCTTCCTTGGACTAGCTGGTTATTACCGCCGATTTATACCGGATTTTTCCAAGCTTGTGAAGCCAATCACAAGTCTATTGAAGAATGAGACTAAATTCAATTGGTCTTCAAAATGTAATGAAGCCTTTGAGAAATTAAAGATATTATTAACCACTGCTTCGATATTGGCTCTACAGGACATTAATAAGCCCTTTGATGTGTATTGTGACGCATTCAGGCAGTGGTCTTGGCTGCGTATTAATGCAAGAGGGCCGAGTAATCGCGTATGCTTCAAGGCAGTTGCACCAACATGAGGAGCATTATCCCACTCATGATCTGGAGCTAGCTGCAGTGGTCCATGCCCTGAAGATATGGCGTCATTATCTGCTGGGGAATGTCTGTCATATTTATACAGACCACAAAAGTTTGAAATACATCTTTACCCAGTTAGGGCTCAATATAAGACAAAGAAGATGGCTCGAGCTTATTAAAGATTATGAACTGGAGATCCATTATCACCCAGGCAAAGCAAATGTAGTGGCAGATGCACTCAGTCGCAAGGCCTCCTGCCATTGTTTAACTATGAGGACTTCTGACATTACATTGTGCCAGGAGATGGAAAATCTGAACCTGGGAATGATTGAGCAGGGGACTTCAAATCACTTGAAGCTAGAGTCAGTCATCCTACAAAGGATAATTGATGCACAAAGGAATGATGAGGGTATGAAACATGTACGTGAAAAGATAAGGGCTGGAAAAGCCAACTGTTTTAGAGAAGACGACCAAGGTGTTGTATGGTTCAACAACCGTATAGTTGTGCCGAAGAGTAAAGAAATCTGCTAACAAATTTTGGATGAAGCACATCTTAGTCGTTATTCTATTCATCCTGGGAGCACTAAGATGTACCATGATCTGAAACAGCATTATTGGTGGACGAAAATGAAGATCGAAATTGCACGCTATGTGGCAAGGTGTGACACTTTGTAAACGTGTCAAGGCCATACACATGAAGACTGCTGGGTCATTGCAATCATTACCAATCCCAACATGGAAATGGGAGGATATTAGTATGGACTTTATTGTGGGACTGCCCAGGACTGCCAGAGGGTATGATTCTATCTGGGTTATTGTTGATCGACTCACAAAGATTGCCCACTTCCTACCTGTCAGGGTAAAGTATACAGTGGCCACTTATGCAGAATTATACATTGCCCGTATTCTTAGTTTGCATGGTGTTCCGAAGACGATAGTGTCGGATCGTGGACCGCAATTCGTGTCTAAATTTTGGGAAGAACTTCACAAAGCACTGGATACTAAGTTGCTCCATAGTTCAGCTTATCATCCTCAAACTAGTGGGCAGACTGAGAGGGTGAATCAAATACTTGAAGATATGCTACGGGCATGTGTTCTGGAGTTTCCACAAAAATGGGATGAATATTTACCTTTAGCGGAAGTTCTCGTACAATAATAGCTATCAGGAAAGTATTAAGATGGCATCCTTTGAAGCTTTATATGGACGACGATGTCATACTCCGCTAAATTGGTCTGAACCTAGTGAAAGGTCTTTCTTCAGGCCTGATATGGTAAAAGAGACCGAAGAAAAGGTTCAGAGAATCATTCATAATTTGAAGAAAGCTCAAGCTCGTCAGAAAAATTACGCAGACAAGCGACGACAACCCTTATATTTTCTAGTAGGAGATTATGTCTACCTGAAGGTTTCACCAATGAAGGGTGTATCGCGTTTCGGGGTAAAAGGAAAGCTTGCACCTCGGTACATTGGACCATTCCCTATACTTGAGCAATGTGGACCAGTGGCATACCGACTTCAACTACCCGAAACCTTATCTGCTGTACATAATGTGTTCCACGTGTCTCAGTTGAATAAGTGCCTTCGGGTTCTAGATCGAACCATCAAAGTAACAGATATTGTCCTAGAGCCGGACTTAACATATTCTGAGCACCCTATTCAAGTCTTGGATCAAAAGGACAGGGTTACCCGGAGAAAAACTCTCAAGTTTTACAAGATACAGTGGAACCAACATTTCGAAGATGAGGCTACTTGGGAAACTCAAGACTTTCTAGACAAGAATTTCCCAGGCTTTTTAGCCTCATGTAATTTGTAAAGTGTATATACTTGTTGTAATAAAGGAGTGAGCCCCAAACCACCCCTGCCTTGTACCAAAACTCAGGAAATAAAAATGTGAAGCATTTCCTTTTCCATTACTTACCCTAGGACTTTTAATCTTGGGACGAGATTCTTTTATGGGGGGAAGGATGTAACACCCCTGGTGTTACTGTTACTAAAACTTGAGCATAACATCATCAGCATTGGCATTTCATGTGTATTGACACACCTAGAATGCATTCACTAGGTAAAAATTTCGAGCAAGTTGTATTGTTATGGCATTTTGCAAATAAGACCCTAGTGTAGGGTACTTAACCTTAAATAGGGATCTGAGAGGTAAAACAAGAGCCAAATAGAGAAAACCCTAAAGTTTAAGTGAAATGGTCATAAAATGTTCCTAAGAATGGACCTACATTATATTTACACCCCTGAGATACCAAAAACCCTAATTGGAACCCTGGAAAACCCTAAACCTGAACCCTAGGGGGTTAAGTGCAAAATCAGTGCACTTTTGGACTAAAGTCTAAAAACTATGATGTCAAGACATATAAAGTCAATTGGTTCACAATCATGAAGCTTTGCAAGCTAAACCGTGAATTTTGGACCTATTTGCAAAAAGGACCCCATTTGTGTTCTTGAGCTAAGTCTGAAAATCAGTGTTTTGGCTCAACTTTGGAGCTTTGTAACTTCCAAATTTTAAGGTTTTTGCCCTAGGTCATCACATCAGATTTGTAGACCTATTATAGAAGAACAACTTTGATACAGACATTCCCTTTGGTTGTTATGTAAAAATTGGAGTAAAGCAAGCTCAAAGTTACTCTGTCAGAACTGGATTAGAAAACTGAAACTGAACCCTAGATCAGGAGTGGTCACTGTGAGATGAGGCTAAATTTGGTGAGCCTTATCTTTGAATTCATTCGGTTTTAACCCAAGAATCCTATAGTAAGTTTGTAGATTGATGTATGGTGAACAAATTTTATTAAGAGAGATTTCTCTGTTCTTAACAAGAATCCAGAGATCAAGATGGAAGAAGATGGCTGGTTCAGGCGACTGAAGAACAATTGCCATGGTACAGTGCTTTGAATGGATTAGGCTGCCGAGATTCGTGCCGCCGCCGTCTCGACTCGTACTCAGGATGATGAGATAAACGCTCGGAGCACGTCGCCGTGGGTAAGTCCCGGCCAGTAAACAATTCTGGCCGCTGTACCAAGCTCACCGCGGTGGAATCCGATAAGCACGCTGGTGACCGCCGTCTTCCGGCTTTGTGCCGCATGTCCAGGCATTTTCACCACATCGCCGTGGCCTTCTCTTGCTCTCCGTTGATTACCGGAGTGACTGCCACAGGCGTAGGACACGAATTCGTTGCGCCAGTAACTCTCCCCCTCTTCGATCGCCAGCACTTCCTGGCCAAATTGTGTGCCACCGCTGTTGCGCTCTATAAATTGAAGCCTCCCAGAGATCCGTAGGGTAGTCAGGCATCCAGCCACCAAGTATTGTCCTCAGTTGATCACCAGTGAGCGCCAATTTCTAATTTCCCCCAAATCGGTTCATCACACCGTGAAGAACACCTCGTCGTGGTCAGCCACTTCTAGGTATGTTCATGATCTCTGCTCTCCCGTTTCAATATCCTTAGGTTCTTCTAATGCTCCTCAACCCATTTAATTGAGCTAGACTGCCCTAGATCGCCGAGAACACTCCTGCTCATCCATTCTTTGCGCTGTCTCCGTGGACAGGGCGATTTAGAGCTCGAGTTATGCAATTGATCGAGGGGAAACATTTGTTAAGTGTTGAATTAGGTCTTAGCCAAGTTAGGGCACCAGTCCTTGCCCCCGTTTGGCCGATCCAGGTGCTCGCCGGAGCTCTGCCGCGCCGCTCACCTTCGGGGACCTTGGCGTGTGAAGAAATAGAACTTGGAGGGCTTCGGTGAAGATGTCAGTGACTGAAGTAAATAGTGCGCAGGCCTTTTCCTCGTTATTAAAAACCCTAAGGACCCCGGTGTAAAGTTGACTCAGTGGGCGCGGGCTCGTGCGCTTTCCTGTGCAGACTGGGTCGCTCGGGCTGCTTTCGGCCCAGTTCTGTAGCACCTTTTCTCTTTTCTTTTTCTTCTAGATTTTAAAATAGCCTAAAGCATTGCTTCTGGATTTTTAGAAACTAGATAACAATTCCAAAATCCCCAAACTTTTTATATGAACTCTAAACATTATTTAGAAGCCCTGGGTAGAGTTTGCTTTGATTTGGACCTTGTTTGATAACTAGAACCCAAAACCCTACCCCCTGCCCTTTGAATTCCTTACTAACTCTGGAAACCCTAAGTTTCTCGGAGAACCGTGAAGGAAAATTGTATTCAAGACCTTAGATTATAAACCCTTATTATCTTTGCATTCTCATGAACATTTCATGGGCATTCATTATTATGTATGGTTAACTTTAGAAAACAAAGAAGAAGTTGAAGTAGAAGGAGAGAAGACTTCACCACCACCTCAGGAACATCAGGTTGACAGCTGTTTTTATTTTGACATCTGTGGAACTGAGCCTGAATCACCTGTAAACTAAGGCAAGCCCCGGTGCATTTGCCACGTCCTTGACTCTTTTAAAATCTTTCTCACTTGCTTGATGCATTAGGTGATAGGAGTTGATTGCTAAGACAATTCCTGCATTACCTTCCTTGAATTTGATTACCTTCCTTTGAATCCCAATTTTATAAAAGGTTTTTACTATGCTTAGTCTTGCTTTAGCATAGAAAAAGGTTTTGTTTTTACAAAAGATGATGTGGCAAAATGGGAGGGATGTTTTTGAAAATAAAACTTGATGGTGGATCCATCATGGCCATGATGGGTTCAACATTGGAAAAGATGTACCTCTATCAGGTACCAAACTTTGGGATATGAAACGATAAAGCTAAGACCGAGCGGGTGACTTGCACGAGAAGTGAGTCTCGGTGTAGTGTCTCCGTCTGAGTCGATTAAGGACCCTGTCGATGTAGGCTTGCTGATCGAGGACCCTTTAACTGGTCACATGCCTCATCATGGGTAAGCTTTGCCTCGGGCAGACTAAGGCCAGAATAAGATACCACGCAATGGGAGTGGAGAGATGGCGAGAGTAGCGTGTACCCTCCATGGCAAAAGGCTGGACGGTGGTGTATCTGTGCTCTCGGTTGGCGCGAACCTGATCTGGTCTTAAGAACCCCGGTGGCGGGTTGACATATGCACGGGTTAAGTGCTACATATGTCATGTGATTGGAGATCCTCAGCTGAGTATAATCGATTCGGATCGCTGTACCTTCGCGGTTATGAAGACTTGGTCACTGCCCTATACGTAGAACTCCAGTAAAGATGAAGGATTGTTAAGAAATTGGCTAGAATAGGCCAAGTGATCGAACTAGGGTAGAAAGAACTCTAGTTATAGGTAATCCTACTTAACTTGACAATAAAATTGGATTTTTAAGGATCCACTCCCGAGTGCCTACCCACATCGAACACGTGGTGGTTTGGTTCTGCCGGTGTTCAAAGGCCTGTTTGGTCGCCTTAGCGTGTAGATCTCAGCAAAAATCCCGTGTAAGGTCTCTTCTCTGCACCATATCCTATCTTTTCCATGTGAGTTCCAAGCGAAGATATGGTCGGGGTTGAGAGATATTGTGGTGTGAAGTTGGCTCTGTCTGAGTTGTCCAGCCCGAGACAAAAACCGTGTCAAGTCGTGTCAAACGACTTAGGGTTGGGTTCAAATTTTTCCAGGGTGTTCTAGGGGTCTTTAGGCGTCATTTTGTTAATTGGGCCCTATGGTTTTGAGGTTTGGAAAAAGGTGAACATGTTTGATCTTTGAAGAGGGCTGGTTTTGAAATTGAGAAAAATCTGATTTTTCTTTTATGCCCTTCTCTTTGGTGACCTTTTTGGGGTTTTTTGAAGCCTTTTTGGGGTCACTCTCTTACTATTTTTTGTAGGGTATTAAGTGTACTAAACTTTTATAATTAGCCCAAGTCATGATATTGTGGTTTACATAGCCTTTTTGCTATACTCCCCTCTAGGGCTCCATTTGCCTAAAGGGATTTGAATTAGGGTTTGAGCCATTCTCTCCTCTTTAGGTGCATGATAAGGCCAAAGCATGACTTCTAAGATGGGTTACACCTACTTAGGATCTTGACCCCCAAGTGTGGTGTCTTTTGCTCAAACTAAACCACATGTGATGATGGGTTCAATAGTGTAGGCTTGAGTGAAAACCCTAAGTAACACCTGGGGTGTTACAGCCCTCCCCCCTTAAAGGAATCTCATCCCGAGATTTTGGGTAGGGGTCCTTTACAGGGGGTACCAAGGTGTGCTGGGGTGTTGCATTTTCCTTTATCCTAGTTTCTCTAGTTAATTGCTCTTCGAATGTCATTCTCTTTGCAACTTTAGAAGGAAGTCCTTTTAAAGTCATTTTCAAAGCTTACAATACCTTTAACATCTAAGTTTTTCTTACATTTAGATTCAAAGGACAGGTGGGGGTGGGGTTTTTTTTTGGATTACGTACCGACTCCTTTGGGCAGAAAGTCGGGGAAGCGAGAATGTAGAAAATCCTCAGTCTCCCATGTAGCCTCTTCTACTGAATGGTGACTCCACTGAACTTCATACATCCTGATCGACCTTGCCTGCGTTGATTTCTCCTTTTGATTCAATACTTTGACGGGGTGCTCTTGATAGGACAAGTCAGGTTCTATCTCCAATTCTGGTTCAGATAGCACTTCTGTGGGTAAGCGGACACACTTTCGTAGCTGAGATACGTGGAATACATCATGAACTGCTGACACATGGGGTGGCAACTTCAATTGATATGCTAGCGGCCCACAAGTTTCTTTGATCTCATAGGGTCCAATGTAGCGAGGAGCTAACTTGCCCTTGATTCCAAATCTCTAAACACCTTTGGTGGGTGACACCTTAAGATAAACATGATCTCCCACTTGAAACTGTAGAGGCTTCCTCCTCTTGTCATGATAGCTCTTTTGCCTGGCCTGAGCAGCTTCTAGGTTCTTCTTAATGACTCTGACCTTCTCCTCTGGTTCAAGTACCAAGTCAGGTCCAAAGATTTCCCTCTCTCTAGCTTGAGACCAATTTAGCGGTGTCCTACACCTTCTCCCATACAAGGCCTCAAAAGGTGCCATCTTTAGACTGGACTGGTAGCTGTTGTTATATGAAAACTCCGCCAAGGAAAGGCACTTGTCCCAATTTTTACCATAGTGTAGCACACAGGCTCGCAACATGTCTTCGAGAATTTGATTCACTCTTTCTGTCTGACCATCTATCTGAGGATGGTATGCTGAGCTTCTTATTACATGGGTCCCAAGTGACTTTTGGAGCTGCTCCCAAAAGCGTGCCACAAACAGTGCTCCTCTGTCAGATACAATAGTCTTCGGAATTCCATGCAAACGCACTATTTGATCAATATAGATTTCTGCATACTTCTCTGTCTTGTGGGTGGTATGCACTAGCAAGAAATGAGCTGTCTTGGTCAACCTATCCACGATGACCCAAATAGAATCATGGTGTCGGGAGGTATTGGGCAATCCCACAATAAAATCCAAGCAAATATCCTCCCATTTCCAAGATGGTATGAGAAGGGGCTGTAAGGTGCCTGCTACCTTCAAATGACTGGCCTTGACTCTCTGGCAAGTGTCGCATTCAAATATATACTTAGCAATTTCCCTTTTCATTCTGGTCCACCAGTACAAGGATCTGAGGTCATGATACATCTTGTTACTGCCGGGGTGCATGGAAAATTTGGAAAGGTGAGCCTCATCCATTATTTTCTTTCTGAGCTCGGGGTTCTTGGGAACAACCAATCGGTCTCCAAACCATAGAATTCCTTTGCTGTCCTGACGGAAGCATTTGTATTTGTCCACCTTTTGTTCGATCATTTCCTTAATGACTTGAACACCCTTGTCACCGATCTGTGCCATGACTATCTGCTCATGTAAAGTGGGCTCCACTAAAATATAACTTAAGGCACCGGAGGAAACAACTTCTATTTTTAGCTTGCACAACTCATCACACAGGGTGGTGATTTTTGCATCCATATTCACACAGTTGCACTGGGCTTTCCGACTTAAGGCATCTGCCACAACATTGGCTTTGCCAGGATGGTAATATACTTCCAAATCATAGTCTTTGATTAATTCTAACCATCTTCTCAGCCTCATATTAAGATCTGCCTAAGTAAAAATATACTTGAGACTCTTGTGATCAGTATAGATATTACAATGAGTTCCCATCAAGTAATGTCTCCAAATCTTGAGAGCATGAACTACGGCTGTTAACTCCAGATCATGTGTGGGGTAGTTCTGCTCATGGGGTCTGAGTGCTCTAGATGCATAGGCAATGACTCTGTTGTCTTGCATCAAGACACATCCCAATCCAGTACCGGAAGCATCGTAATAAACCTCAAAGGGTTTGGTGCTGTCAGGCTGAGCTAATACGGGTGCTGTCGTCAAATGTTGCCTTAGTGTATGAAAGGCATCCTCACATTTCTGGCTCCATTCATATTTGACTCCTTTCTTCAACAATTCAGTCATTGGCTTGGCAATCCTGGAGAAATCCGGAATAAACCGTCGATAATACCCTGCCAATCCTAGAAAACTACGGATCTGCCATACAGTGGTAGGAGGTTTCCAATTCATCACTTCTTGGACTTTCTTAGGATCAACAGATACCCCATCCTGAGAAATGGTGTGGCCGAAGAACTTGATTTCCCTCAGCCAAAATTCACATTTGGACAATTTAGCATACAACTGATGGTCGCACAGTCTCTGAAGTACGGTATGCAAATGCTTAGTGTGCTCGGCTTCATTCCTGGAATAAACCAGAATGTCATCAATGAAGACCACCACAAACTTGTCCAGCTCTAGCATAAAGACTGAGTTCATCAAATACATGAAATAAGCCGGGGCATTGGTCAGTCCGAAAGACATCACTAGGTACTCATAAAGCCCATATCTGGTAGAGAAGGCCGTCTTGGGAATATCACTGGCCCTGATTTTTATCTGATGATAGCCAGAGCGAAGATCTATCTTTGAAAATATCTGGGCTCCCACCAACTGATCAAACAACACATCAATGCGGGGCAATGGATACTTGTTCTTGATTGTTACCGCATTGAGAGGGCGGTAGTCGACACACAACCTCAAACTCTCATCTTTCTTCTTTGCGAATAAGGCGGGACATCCCCATGGAGAAGTACTTGGGCGAATGAATCCCTTGTCCAACAATTCTTGTAACTGCTTTTTCAACTCCACCAACTTGCTGGGGGCATCCTATAAGGTCTCTTGGATATAGGGACAGTTCCGGGTTGTAATTCAATCGCGAACTCTATGTCTCTGTCGGGTGGCATCCCTGGCAATTCATCCGAAAAAACATCTGGGTAGTCACAGACCACTGGGATTCTCTCAACCGGTGATTCTATCATGGTGAATGCACAGGAACGGGTACAACCCTGATCGGGCAAATATAATGTAATTTCACCACAAATAGGTGAATGTATCTCAATGGCCCTTGCTGCGATGTCAATTACTGCCTGATGTCTTGTTAACCAGTCAGTTCCCAATATGATATCCACGCTATCCAAACCCAAAATGAGGAGCGTGGTTTTAATTATAAGACTACCAAACTTTATAGGCACATGCCTATTGATTTGATAGGTGGCAACCCTGCCTCCTGGTGTTGAAATTGTAATACCCCATCGGTGTGATGGAAAGGTAATTGGCATTTGGCACTAAATTTTTTACTGATAAAACTGTGTGATGTACCAGAATCAAAAAGAATGATTGCAGGATAATTCAAAACGGAAAAGATACCAGTCATGACAGGCGCTCCCTCTGGAATGTCAGCCATGGTGGTGAAGTTCAGCTTGCCTTGCCTTACTTGCACCTTCTGCCTCTTGCCTTGATTTTGGTTGGAATTCTACCCTTGCCTCTACTAATTTCTGGGGCAATTCTTGGCATAATGTCCGGTGTTACCACAAGTGAAACACCTATTGTCATTGGCCTAACGGTACTGCTGCTGCTATGGCTGATTGTTGTTCCTCTGAACTGGGAGCTGAGAGCGGTTGGGTACCTGCTGCTGCTGCTATGGTCGGATCACCCAACGTCCTTGCTGCTGCTGAGGTCCCCAGTTCTGAGTGTCAGATACAATCCTGAAGCGCTGAGGCTGAGCTGATGATCCTGTCACAGGGGTCTTCCTCTTCTTTTCTGCCTGACGGGCTGTGATGCAGTCCTCCTAAGAAATGGCCATGTTGACTAACTCATTATAGCTGTTGGCCCTGACTGGGTTGAGACGGTCGCGGAGCTTAGTGCTGAGGCCCCTCCTAAACCTGTCCCTCTTCTTCTCATCAGTGTCTGCGTGATATCCAGCATACTGACACAGGTCATTGAAGACCTGAGCGTACTGCAACACAGTACGATTCCCCTGAGTGAGTGCCAGAAACTCATTAAGCTTGCGATCCATAATGCCTGCTGGTATATGATGCCCTCTGAAGGCTGCCTAGAACTCTCTCCATTCCACCATGTGGTCAACTGGCTGCATAGCGAGGAAATGATCCCACCATGTTCGCGCGGGGCCACGAAGCTGCTAGGTGGCGAACTTGACCTTAGCCACATCTGAACAAACTCCATTTAGTAGTGGAAATTTGGATTCCACTAACCTAAGCCATACATCAGCATCAAGTGGGTCCTCTGCCCGAGTGAAAAACGGCGGCTGAGTGCTAAGGAAATCCTGATAAGTGGCCGCTACTGGGGGACGCTGATGGTGATCACCACCACCATAATGGTGAGGTGGCGGCTGACACTGAGCCAACTGTCGCAGAATCTCATTCTGCTGAGCCATCAACTCTTGCTTGGTAGGAGGCGGTGGCGGTGGTGGAGGAATGCGTTCATTCTATCCACGACGTGCTCTTCCTGCCATCTGAAAAATTAAGGATGCTCTCAGAACCATATTTCTAATGTCAGGGTTCATACGTGGTGAAAGAGTCGAAAGGGGTAAAACCAATATTTTCTTGCATAATTTATAAAAGATATTACGTGGCATAAAACTTTTCTTCTTAATTCAAAGCTGACATCATTCACCCTCCATACTTCCAAAAGAGTTTGTTACGATTACATCAGTGACTCCAAAAGACTCAACTCTGTCTAGCCTAGTACCCCAAAGGTGCAAAAGCTAAGCTAGCTTCGAGGAGTTCTACCGCCACACACATCTAACTCTATCCCTGCAACCTAGTGAGCAAACGAGGCAACAGCTCGACTCAGGGGAAGGTGGTCTCCCTGAGCCAGCAGTGTCCAAGCTAGATGCAGGCTCCAGCTCCTCTCCTCCCTCGATATCGACATCCTCGTTGGCCTCCATGTCCTAGATCTCCTGGTCGTGCATATCCAAATGTTGGTCAGCTTCCGCAAGTTGCTGCTGAGTGTTGATTAGTTGATCCTCGAGAACCTCAATGGTGTTCTCCCTGGTTCCCACTAGCTCCTCAAGCTCCTGGATCTCGTTGGACATCTGTTCCACCTGCAGGTCCTTTTCCACCATATTAGTGGATAGGTCTACCACAAGTTCCTCTCTGTTATCCAAGGTGATCTTGGTAGCCTCCAACAATGCCATTAGCTGAGACATTGCCTCTCCTCGCATCACTTACAGACGAAACAGGGCATCCATGCACCGCACTGTCAAGTGAACAGTCTGCCCTAGGTAAAGAGCCCATATATCCTTGGCATGCTCCACTCGGTCCTTCCACATTGGGTCGTCCTCCTTCTCAGTGGGGAACAAGCCAATGGGATGAGTAGATAGCTCCAAGGGGTGAAAACCACAGAAGGTCGTCAGCCCGTGGAGAGCAATGGCCTCGATAGTATCCTCAGCCCGGTATCCAAAAGACTCGGAGTCCAACAAACGCTAGCCTGGCTGTAAGGGATGTGGCTCCAGGGTCATCCTCACCCTACAGCGGGGCACCCGGTGCTTCTCGAACAGCTACACCGTGTACTGGGGAGGCGTCGTGTAACCGGCTCCCTGATGTACCTCCCACAAGATACGGGGAAAACCCTCTCGTGCAAGTCCGTCCGTGTGGGAATGTGCGTTCCCTCCATCCGAGGATCCGTGAGAAGTCATCTGTGTACGGCTAAGCGTAAGCGAAAAAGAAAAAGAATTATAAAAGTAAAAAGGGGATCAAGGCTTGGCCTATTGAAGGTCACGATAAGGTCACTGAATGTACTTAATCTTTCATTATCATGTATTTAAAGTTCTTACCCAATTACCAAGTAGTTTAAGTAAGGATGCATGCATGCTCGTCCTAAACGACCTCATTTCAACATAGAGGGAATAGGGAAGAACTCCCATCCCTTATAATAGCCTGTAGGGCTTACTCAAATAGCCACCTAGCTATCCCTCTATTATCCTAAGGCTTCACGTCCTAGGTCTATCCTTATCGTCCTGACGATCTATCCAACATTTGTTTCTAACAAGTTTTACTTTTGAAAAGGATGGTATTTATAGTTTATTGATTCCTCTGTGGTGGTACGAGCTCTGATACCAGCTGTGGCGGAACCGCCCGAATTACTCCAACTTAAGTGCCTAAGTCCCACCTTAGAGGCTAGACCACACTTAAATAGGAATAACACGTCAATCCCTCGGATCTAGTCCGACGAGGCCACTAACAGGATCAAGTACCACGTACTCACTCGATGGTGAGGCACAGAGCAAATACAATAAAGCATAAAAACCATACATTAAGGAGTATTAAATTTATTACAACATCATCGGAGTTTTAGCAAAAGTAGTGATCATTGTTCGGAATGCAGTGGAATAAAACTAATAATAAATAAATGGAGGGATGGGGAAGCATGTCCCATCATTCCTCATGCTCTTCCTCAGCCGAGGTAGGGTCCCACTCGACTGTCCAACCCGGTGGCAAGATGGATGGCCAAGTCACTCTAGCAACCATGTCCTCCAGAGAACATGTAAAATTATGCCACAAGCAAGGTTGAGTATACTAATACTCAGCTATACTTACCCGGTGTGAGGAGTCTACTCCTCTACCTCTAGACATGTAGCTGTTTGGCTGAGGGGTTTGCTTGCCAAAAGCACTAGCTGAGTCTAAAAATCAAATTTTAGCTTCTTCAAGTTTTAGTGTGATTCTCTTAAGACTAAATGTATACCTATCTAATCATACATGGTATCAAACATTTAGCAATCAACAACTTTCTCCAAGTCATCACATTTCCACTTGTTACTCAATGCAGTACAATGGATCAAGCAGTCTCATTAGCTGCGAGAAGTAGACGATTTGAATCGAGTTTTTTATCCTTGCAAGGTAAACCCAAACACACGACGTGGCGAGGCACTCCGTCCCCACACACATCAACCGTCCCCATCGATTCCCTGGCAACAGATCAGGGCTCACCGCCTTGGCGTACAATGCCTCACTGACCCTCGACTGCCTGTCGTGCAGTGACCGCACTTGTACCCACCATAACCGGAATGGGAGACCACGTCTCATGTTGCGTGAGGGGATAAAGTCTACGGGCAGGTTCACTCAGGTACTAGGCTTACCAATTTACCATATTTCTCGGCATGTGTTTAGTATGTTCAAACGCTTGACACAGGTATCCGCACGTTAATCCTTATTCCAATTTTCCATCTCGTAGACAACCCATCCCCATGGATTGTTGTCCACAGACCAGCATCATTATGATATGAAAGTGGGTACAACCAATTCCTGACCTCGCGCGAGTGCTAGAAAATCACTCGACTTCTACCGAGATCCATAATTAGTAAAGCAGCTACTTGACCTAGCATACTAGTATCCATCTCAAAAGGATTCCTAAGTTCATGCAACTAGGGTTTCAATCAACTCCTACACTTAGTGCACATTACAAACCTACAAACAGTGTAGTAAAATATCATAATAAATGGTTATGCATAAAACCGGGGCTTGCCTTCCAAAGCTGGGGCTGCGGGGAGATCCTCGGTGGCAGGCTTTGGTGCTAGGCTCCTGGACTCCTTCCCGATCAACTCCTTGCTCAGGGATGAGCACGTACTCTCCGTCAGCGAGGTTGCAATCTATCAAACTGCAATGAATAAGATATTTGTATGCTATGATATGCAGAATTTAGTAACCATTATGCATAGTGAAGAAAAACTAAGTTAGTTGATAACTTAGGGTTTCCTTGTTATAAGAAGCTCTTAGTGGTTTATGCTTAGCAACCTAGGTTTGAGGTTTTGCTTAGAGGCAAACATAGTGGATTAAGACTTGGATTGCCCCTGAAAGGTTTTAGTAGGTAATCAAGGGGTTTTGCTGGGTTGGTTAGGGTAACATTAATCTCCACTACTAATTCCCCTTTTCTTTTTTTATGCTCTTAAGGTGGGTTTGAACTACAACAGTGATTTCAAATTTTCCAAAAATTCTGTAAAAGTTACAGTGGGTTAATATTGGTCACTGTAGTCTGTCCTATAAATTTGAGGTCAAGAATAAATAGAATATGCCCTGGACAAAAATAACAAAAGTTGGGGCAGAGGGGTCACTTTGCACTACAACTCTTATCTAGGTGTGGGTTCTGTACTAAGAGTTATTTTTGCTGGTATCTATGGATAATAACATGCTTCTGTGCCAAAAATCACAGAGGGTTACTTAGTGGTTATTTAGTTATGATTTTCTAAAGTTTAATGCCAAAAAGACACTTATAACTAACTTGCTATTTGAAAAGTATCAAACAACAGAACTTGTATTTTTCCTAGGTTCTTCTTAGCACAAGAGCAGTCATTCCTAAGGTAGGGGTGTTTTCTCCTTAGGATTATTTTCTTATGACTTTTCAAAGTTTTCTCTGTTTTCCATGAATAAATGTGAGTGCAATTTCTTTTCACTGGACTATGGTTCAACAGATTTTTCTTGTAAACTACATCACTTAGGCATGCTAGGAAAAGTATGGTTGCCCTCTGGTTTCTATTTTCAATCCCATTTTTTCATTTTCCTAAGTTTGAGCATAAACAAGTTTTAGTGAATAAATCTTCCTTAACCTTGTATACTGGGGTGTTTATTAATTTTAAACAGTGTAACTACTAGGTTAGTGTCTCCACTATTTTTCTCAACCCTGGTCTAACAACATTTCTATCTTTCCCTTTATTATTAAGTTTTGGGCAGTTTTCTTATTGAAATCAAAACTCTAGAAAACATTACAGGAACCATGGGGTTTACTATTTTTGCTTGATAGTTTATATTTCACAAAGTCTAGCAAAATTGGTTTGACTAAATTTGGATGAGTATTCTTCAAGTATTGTATTTATCAAGTTCTCTGCAGTATTTAAAAGAAAAGTAAATTCGAAATGGGAAAAGAAAAACAGATTTGCGTTGAAGTCCCTGGGTTTTCTTCCCCATTTTCTCTCACAAATTAGCCCTCGGTCTACTATTTGCATGAGTCACTGACCTTACGCATAACCCCCTGTAACACCCGGCTTTAAGGAACAAAGCCGAGGTGCATCTCATACATGCGCCAAGAAGACAACATATATAATAACAGAGTGTATAGAGATAAATGTCATAAAACATCAGAGTATTTATTACATAGCGGAAGACTTATTACAAAATGAAATAATAAAGATAAAACGAACTAAGGATCGTCGGCGCCAATGTCGACTGGGAAACGCCACCTAGATCAGATCGAACTCCTCAGTGTTAGGCGGCTCCTCCTGATCCACCTGCTCTTCTCCTGTGGGGGGGGGGGTGTGAGACAGCAAGGGTGAGCTCACATATGATCATAGCTCAACAAGTTGTGGGGAACCAGTGGACATAAACTCACAAAGGTGTGATTTCATGTGATGTGTAAGGCTAATCAATGATAGGGGTTAAAGCTGAGCATTGCTTTTAAGTAGTTGGTCAAAATTTTATTAGCAGTTACTAAGTGTAAGTAAATACCAAACCATAAGTAAAGTATTAGAACAAAATTAATAACAAACCCATGCAATGCGAATGACAAATTGAATTTAAGTTCCATAATTTAATCATCAGAGAGTCCCTGAGCCGCTCATGACCGTGAGCTCGGCTAGTATACCAGTTTTACACTCTGCAGAGGTTGTACCCTTTACCCACAAGTCATGTTACCCATCTGCCAAGGGGTCGCGAATCCCATACACCTCTACCTAGGAAGCGCGGCAGGGCAACACTACGAGGCCTTTACAAAGTTCCACTAGCTTCCGAAAACCCGCTACAGTTTATAGGAAGTTCCAATGCAGGGTTCCTGGCTGACCGCCATCGCAGCAAAATCAACCAGGGACCTCCCTACACTGACCACTCCCCTACTGCCCTTGCCCCTTTCGGGTAAGGTAGTCTTCCACTAGCTTTCCTAATTAGTCAGCCAAGGGGTCCCATTCCTCCCTTGTGGTGGCACGTGGTTCTCAAGTTAAGCTCTATGTTCCAATTAACATTAATGATCTCAACATGAACATAAACAGAATAACAAGAATAATTGGAACATAGATATAATAAATGATTATCCCAAAACCATGTAAAGCAATAGCAAACTACCCAAGTGATTCAGGGGTAAACAAGGTAATGAGATAAACAATCTAGGGTGACCTATTGGGTCCCATCAAAATTAACCTATGCATGGATAAGTGATATTAAAGAACATTATTGGGTAAAAAGTGGTCAAGGGCACAACTTGCCTTCAATGAGCTCCTGCTCAGCTACTTCAACCTGCTGCTCACCAGGATCCTCAGCAACGGGCTCTTCTACTCGCCACAATACAAACAAGCACAGTGCATATAGAGAAATTAACATTACACCAAACATATAAACCAAAATACACAGAGATATTCTACATATTAAAATAAAAACCTAGGAACTGGAATCATAATTTTATGAGTTATAGATTTCAAGTTATGCATTTTCAAAGGTTTTATGTGCTTTAAATAGGATTAAGTGATAAATAAATGTCTTACTGTTTTCATGACATAACAGAGGCTCTAGGTGAAAGAGAACAATATTACAAAATTTTAGCAACTGGAATGAAGTAATTTGGACTAAAAATGGATTTTCTATGAATTTATCAAGTTATAGTAATTGTTTTCATATTAAAAATCTATTTTCTAATTCATTTAATCAATTTCAAACCGCACTGGACTGGGCCCCAAATCCTGGAAAACGCAAGGGGCTCGGGGTAAGATTCCAGAGACAGAGTGCACAGTGACTAGGCGACGGCGGGTTGATTCACTGAAACCCGAGGGGCTCTTTAACAAAAAGTACCCGTGAAGGGGTATGGTGAGTCCTGGGCCGTTCGTTCAAATATGGACGCACAGGATTAGATCCCATACGCACCGTACCGGTACGCAGTGAGGACCGCGCGATCGACAATCTACGGCTTAGATTTAATACGGCGAAGGGTTATGGGATAACCTAATCGCGACCGTCAAAAAGCGATCGGACGGCGCAGATCTGCTTACCCGAAACGTTTCCTACTTCTAATCTGAGCCATCGATCATCCGATCGACGGGCCGCGATCATCCCCCAATTCCAGGCTGTCCCGACGGCGGCGCCACATAGGGGCGCGGCGGCGCCATCGCCGGCCATCCGGAACCCTCGGTTCTAGCGCCCTAAACAGGATTCTGTTGGGTGCTACGCGATGCGAAGAGTAGGGCGAAAAGCATGAGGGCATTCTCACCAGGGATTATTGCGCGGTTGAGTTTGGCCACGCGGTGGTGTCGCTTGACGAAGTCCGACGAGCAATTGCGCTATAGCTGCGGCACCAATGGAGAAGCAAGCGGCCGCCGAAGCATCTAGGGGTCGTGGCGCAACGCTTGAATGCTCCACGGATTGCCCAGTGTCCGTGGTTCACGTGGTCGACGGCGGCGGGCCGAAATCCTTCACACGGCGCGCGGCGGCGTCCTGATGGCGATGAGAAATCGGGCTAAAGAGGGGAGAGGGGAATAAGGACCTGGTCCCGGTCCTCTTATGGCCGTCCGAAGTCCGTTCGCGCACTACCCCAACGGATTCCGTGTTTTCCGCCATGCCGAGCTCGCCCGATTCGCGCGTCCCACGGAGAAGAAGACCCGTCAGCGAGGGGGGGACCCACACGGCAGCGGAAAGGGGAAAGCTGCGGAGGATCAAGCTTTATCCCCCAGCTGGTGCTCGGGTTAGTTGCGAATTCCTAGCACGGAGGAATCGCTCCCGTAGTTCGGGCGTGCGGCATGCAACAAGCGAGCTCCCAGGGAGAGAACACTGGTCAGCCGGGTCCACTCGTCAGGCTGAGCGCTTGTGCGAGGAGCCAACTGGGTCACGCAAGAGGCTGCACAGCGGGGCCCGTTGTCAGCGCGCGCGCGGGATGCAAAAGTGGGCCACGCAGGAGAGGGAAATTACTGGGCCAAAATGAAGAACTTGAGCCCAGGCGCAGCAGTTCCTGTTTTCTTTTTTCTAATCTTATTTTCCTTTCATTTTCCCATTCAAATTAGCTCCAAATTCAAATCCAAATGTTTTGTGGCAAATTTTTATCCACACATTATGTTATGTTAAGACAAGCTCTAGCTTGGGCATAAATATTTATATATATTATTTCACATGATATTTGTTTGTTTCTCTTCCTAAATTTTAGAATCTCTTTTAAGTTTTGAATTCCACTTTGGACTTTTTACTATATTCCTTATCACAAAATGCACACACAAAAACAATATCTAGCATGATGCAATGATTTAGTAGCATATCTTTTTATTAATTGTTTTTGGGCATGATGTTCACATATGATGATGCATAAAGATCAAACTCACATAAAGAGAAATTGTTTCTCTATTGGTAATATTTCTAGCAAATTACAAAGTGGGTGTTACAAATCCTACCCCCCTTAAAAATAATCTCGTCCTCGAGATTTAAGAAGATCTAGGAAAAAGGTGGGGAAAATCTATGCGAAGCTCTTCTTCTCTTTCCCAAGTTGCTTCATCTTCTCCGTGGTGACTCCATTGCACTTTACACATCTTTATCACCTTATTCCTTGTAACTCGAGTCAATGTGTCAAGAATCTTGATCGGGTACTCCGTGTAAGTCAAATCACCTTGAACACTGAGCTCTTCCATGGGTAACTGTTCCTCAGGGACACGGAGACACTTCTTTAGTTGAGACACGTGGAACACATTATGCACATCCGATAGAGTAGCAGGTAACTCGAGTTGATATGCCATCTCCCCAACTCTCCTAAAGATCAAGAATGGTCCAATATAACGAGGGGACAATTTGCCCTTGACTTTAAATCTCCTCATTCCACGCAGTGGTGACACCTTGAGATACACATAATCTCCTTCTTCGAATTCCAGTGGCCTCCTTCTATTATCAGCATAGCTCTTTTGCCTGGTTTGAGCCATTCTCAAATTCTCTCGAATTATACGAACTTGCTCCTCTGCTTCTTGAATCAGTTCAGGCCGAAAGAAGCTGTCTCTCTCCAGTCTGATCCCAATATAGAGGAGTCCTGCACTTCCTCCCATATAAAGCTTCAAAAGGTGACATCTTTAGACTGGCCTGATAACTATTGTTATATGAGAACTCAGCATACGGTAGACTTTTATCCCAACTTCCTCCATGTTGAAGGGCACAAGCTCTCAACATATCCTCCAAAACTTGATTTGTCCTTTCAGTCTGTCCATCAGTCTGAGGGTGATAAGCCGTACTAAAATTCAACTTCGTACTCATGTTCTCATGAAAGCTTCTCCAAAATCTTGAGGTAAACTGCGAACCTCGATCAGACACGATCTTCTTTCGGTACTCCATGCAAACACACAATCCGAGCCATATATAACTCTGCTAGCTGAGAACCTTTATAAGTAGTCTTGACAGGAATAAAGTGAGCCACTTTAGTCAATCTATCCACAATCACCCATATAGCATCATATCCTTTCTGGGTGCGAGGCAATCCAGTAATAAAATCCATACCAATCTCTTCCCATTTCCACTCGGGTATCTTCAGTGGATGCAATAGTCCAACTGGCCTCTGGTGTTCCGCCTTAACTCTTTGACATACATCGCACATAGCCACATGTGCAGCTACATCTCTTTTCAATCCATACCACCAATATTTCCGTTTCAAATCCTGATACATCTTGGTACTACCAGGATGAATAGAATAATCCGAGTCATGGGCCTCCTATAAAATAGTCTCCCGAAGGCTTTTAATATCAGGGACACACATCCTGTCCTTGAACCATACAGTGCCCTGCTCATCTTCCATGAATTCCGGAACTCGACCTTCAGTGATCAGATCCTTAATCTCTTTTATTTTAGCATCACCCATTTGTCCTTTGCGGATCTCTTGCTCCAAAGTAGGTTCCACATCAATAGTAACTCCCTCAGTATGAGCAACTATCCCCAGGTTAAGTCTCCTAAAGTCCTCAACAATCTCATCGGGTAGCTGGGCAAAAATAGCTGAATGAACATGCTCTTTGCGACTCAAGGCATCTGCAACCAAATTTGCCTTGCCCGGGTGATAGTGAATCTCCAAATCATAATCCTTAATAAGCTCCAACCAACGGCGTTGCCTAAGGTTGAGATCCTTCTGAGTGAATATATACTTCAAACTCTTATGATCCGTATATACTTGGCACTTGGTCCCCATGATATAATGTCTCCAAATCTTAAGCGCATGCACAACAGCTGCTAGTTCCAAGTCATGAGTGGGGTAGTTCACTTCATGTTTCCGCAACTGACGAGATGCATAGGCAATCACATGTCCTTCTTGCATGAGCACACATCCAAGTCCTTGGCCACACGCATCACAATAAATGTCAAATCCCTTCTGTAGGTTTGGCATAATCAATACTGGTGGCGACATCAACCTTTTCTTCAATTGATCAAAACTATCTTGACACTTCTCATCCCACTTAAATTCTCTTCCTTTCTCCAAAAGTGAAGTCATCGGCTTAGCAATCTTAGAAAATCCTTCAATAAATCTTCGATAATATCCTGCTAATCCCAAGAAACTTCGAATCTCAGTAACTGTAGTGGGTACTCTCCACTCCATTATCTCCTTAACTTTAGCAGGATCCACTGCTATTCCTCCATTAGAAATAATATGACCAAGAAATGGCACCTCGCCAATCCAAAACTCGCACTTGCTGAACTTGGCATATAGCTGGTTATCTCGTAGCTTCTGTAGCACCAACCTTAGATGTTCCTCATGATCGTTATCACTCTGAGAATAAATGAGAATATCGTCGATGAATACCACGACGAATCTGTCCAAATACTCCATAAACACCTTGTTCATTAAGTTCATAAAATAAGCTGGTGCATTGGTTAATCCAAACGACATAACAGTAAACTCATATAATCCATATCGAGTCGAGAAAGCCGTCTTGGGAATATCCGATGGTCTAATCCTCATCTGATGGTATCCCTGATCGGAGATCAATCTTCGAAAATACTCTTGCACCTCTCATCTGATCAAATAAATCCTCAATACGGGGCAACGGATACTTGTTCTTCACCGTAACATCATTAAGAGATCTATAATCCACACACATCCGTTGCGATCCATCCTTCTTCTGTACAAACAAGACCGGTGCTCCCCATGGTGAGGAACTCGGACGAATGTACCCAGCCTCTTGTAACTCAGTTAACTGCTTTTTAAGTTCCTTCAACTCCTCTACGGACATCCTATATGGCCGTTTAGAAATAGGGGCGGTTCCAGGTAAGAGATCAATAACAAACTCAACTTCTCTATCAGGTGGCATCCCTGGTAACTCCTCTGGAAAGACATCCGGAAAATCTCTAACCACCTCGGATATTGTCACCAACAAACTCCTCGGGCATAAAGAACATTGCACGCATGGATGAGGAGGTTACTGCAATATTAACTTGAAACCTTTCTCCTTTAGTGGTAGTGAGTTCTACGGTACCTCTACCACATGCTATAACGGCCTTTGCCTTTCTTAGCCATGACATACCAAGGATCTAATCTATACTGCTTGACTCTAATATTATAGCAGTAGCTCCAAATTCTCTACCCATAATGGTCAATGTCAATCTACGTGTCATTTGATTCGCCTCAACAGGCCCTTTAGGTGTAATTACTATCATGGGTTTTCTCATATTTAGCAGTGGTATTTCATTTGTGTTGGCATATCTAGCAGACATGAATGAATGTGTAGCACCAGAATCAAATAATATGGTTGCAGGAATTGCATTAACATAAAACATACCAATTACGAGGTCCCCTCCATCCGGAGTAGCATCAACGCTGACTTGATTAACCTTGGCAATAGAATATCCCTTGCCAGATCCTGGAGTTTGCTGCCTGTTCTGAACTGGAGTAGTAGCAATCCTCTGTGGGCAGACATTTGCATAATGACCAATCTTACCACACTTGAAACATTGAGTGCCCGGACTCTGTCCTGCAAACTTCGTCAGGGTGCCAGTGGGAGTAGTCTGTCGAGGAGGTGGAGTCCTCAGTGGTGATTGCTGAACTGGGCGTGGTCCTCCTGGTCGAGTCGGTGTACCCTGTGGTGAACTGTAGCGAGGACGAACACTGCTGCTTCCTTGTCCTTGAGATATTGCCTTTCTCTTCAAATCTCCCAGCTGAACACGCTTGTGTTCAATAGCCAGGGCCTTATCAAGCAGCCTCTAAAATGGTGGAAATGTGTGTGCCACTAGAGCATACTGCAGTGGTCCATTAAGTCCTTCAATGAAATGCTCCTGCTTCCTCTCGTCTTCAACAACTTCTTCAGGGGCATATCTGGATAACTGAATAAACTTGTCGCGGTACTCGCTGACTGACATACTTCCTTGCTTCAGCGACAGAAATTCCTTCTTCTTGATCTTTATCATACCAGCTGGAATATGGTAGTTCCTGAATTGTGTACTGAACTCTGCCCAAGTAATAGTATCCGCAGCATCATGGGCAGCAGTATAAGAATCCCACCAGTCAGCAGCAGGACCAGTCAGACGTCCAGAAGCATATAAAACCTTCTCCCGGTCCGTGCACTGTGCAATATTCAGCATCTTCTCAACGGACTTCAGCCAATCATCCGCGTCCAGTGGATCAGGTGAGCTAGCGAATGTAGGTGGCTTATGACTCATGAACTCTCTATGCTTGTCTCGGGGTGGAACTGGTGGTGGTGGTGGAGGCTAGTGGCACTTGTTGCTGCTGTTGTTGCTGTTGCATTTGTTGTTGCAGCTGCTGTTGTTGTGCCCTCCTTTCCTGGCGTATCTCATCTCGCTCCTGGCGCAACTCCTGGCGTATGTCTTCTCTTTCCTGACGCATCTCCTGGCGTTCTTGCTGCATCTGAGCACGCATATCAGCCATTGTGTCCGCCATTTGCTGCATCACTGCCATCTGAGCAGCAACCAGTGGGTCAACTCCGCCTGGTGGAGGATTAGGAGGATTCATCTCTGCAGGCTGTGGCTGAGGTTGTCTATATATCCTTCGAGTGTGTTGGTTAGGAGGCAAGTCAATTCCACCACCCCGCCTGGTATTGACCATCTGAGTTAGATACATATGGTAAGAAAATAGTAGACAAGGCAGGTATTTACAAATCAGGTTACTTGGGGAATTTTATCTATCCTAGCTAATTCAATACCTTATGGTGGTACATACTAAGATGTCCATAGTCCAATCAATCAAAGAAGCAAATCAGGCATTTAGCATCAACACAATCAAACAACATTTTTAAATAGAGAAAATAGTTTTAATTTTGTCTTAGGTTCCCTATCTCTTAGAAAGATCATAGTCATAGGATTCCAAGGTGTGAAATCCATCTTGTCTTAGAGTAGAAAAGATAAGAATGATCAGAGTAGAACAGCAAAAAGGTGAGACAAGATCAAGATGGGATGAGTATAGAATGAGTCAGAGTAAGGTAAGTAGGAGAGGGTTTATCCATTTCTATCTAGGTCTCGTCCTACAGTCAACATTCCTCTGATACCACTTCTGTAACACCCGGCTTTAAGGAACAAAGCCAGGTGCATCTCATACATGCGCCAAGAAGACAACATATATAATAACAGAGTGTATAGAGATAAATGTCATAAAACATCAGAGTATTTATTACATAGCGGAAGACTTATTACAAAATGAAATAATAAAGATAAAACGAACTAAGGATCGTCGGCGCCAATGTCGACTGGGAAACGCCACCTAGATCAGATCGAACTCCTCAGTGTTAGGCGGCTCCTCCTGAACCACCTGCTCTTCTCCTGTGGGGGGGGGGTGTGAGACAGCAAGGGTGAGCTCACATATGATCATAGCTCAACAAGTTGTGGGGAACCAGTGGACATAAACTCACAAAGGTGTGAGTTCATGTGATGTGTAAGGCTAATCAATGATAGGGGTTAAAGCTGAGCATTGCTTTTAAGTAGTTGGTCAAAATTTTATTAGCAGTTACTAAGTGTAAGTAAATACCAAACCATAAGTAAAGTATTAGAACAAAATTAATAACAAACCCATGCAATGCTAATGACAAATTGAATTTAAGTTCCATAATTTAATCATCAGAGAGTCCTGAGCCGCTCATGACCGTGAGCTCGGCTAGTATACCAGTTTTACACTCTGCAGAGGTTGTACCCTTTACCCACAAGTCATGTTACCCATCTGCCAAGGGGTCGCGAATCCCATACACCTCTACCTAGGAAGCGCAGCAGGGCAACACTACGAGGCCTTTACAAAGTTCCACTAGCTTCCGAAAACCCGCTACAGTTTATAGGAAGTTCCAATGCAGGGTTCCTGGCTGACCGCCATCGCAGCAAAATCAACCAGGGACCTCCCTACACTGACCACTCCCCTACTGCCCTTGCCCCTTTCGGGTAAGGTAGTCTTCCACTAGCTTTCCTAATTAGTCAGCCAAGGGGTCCCATTCCTCCCTTGTGGTGGCACGTGGTTCTCAAGTTAAGCTCTATGTTCCAATTAACATTAATGATCTCAACATGAACATAAACAGAATAACAAGAATAATTGGAACATAGATATAATAAATGATTATCCCAAAACCATGTAAAGCAATAGCAAACTACCCAAGTGATTCAGGGGTAAACAAGGTAATGAGATAAACAATCTAGGGTGACCTATTGGGTCCCATCAAAATTAACCTATGCATGGATAAGTGATATTAAAGAACATTATTGGGTAAAAAGTGGTCAAGGGCACAACTTGCCTTCAATGAGCTCCTGCTCAGCTACTTCAACCTGCTGCTCACCAGGATCCTCAGCAACGGGCTCTTCTACTCGCCACAATACAAACAAGCACAGTGCATATAGAGAAATTAACATTACACCAAACATATAAACCAAAATACACAGAGATATTCTACATATTAAAATAAAAACCTAGGAACTGGAATCATAATTTTCTGAGTTATAGAATTCAAGTTATGCATTTTCAAAGGTTTTATGTGCTTTAAATAGGATTAAGTGATAAATAAATTTCTTACTGTTTTCATGACATAACAGAGGCTCTAGGTGAAAGAGAACAATATTACAAAATTTTAGCAACTGGAATGAAGTAATTTGGACTAAAAATGGATTTTCTATGAATTTATCAAGTTATAGTAATTGTTTTCATATTAAAAATCTATTTTCTAATTCATTTAATCAATTTCAAACCGCACTGGACTGGGCCCCAAATCCTGGAAAACGCAGGGGGCTCGGGGTAAGATTCCAGAGACACAGTGCATAGTGACTAGGGGACGGCGGGTTGATTCACTGAAACCCGAGGGGCTCTTTAACAAAAAGTACCCGTGAAGGGGTATGGTGAGTCCTAGGGCCGTTCGTTCAAATATGGACGCACAGGATTAGATCCCATACGCACCGAACCGGTACGCAGTGAGGACCGCGCGATCGACAGTCTACGGCTTAGATTTAATACGGCGAAGGGTTATGGGATAACCTAATCGCGACCGTCAAAAAGCGATCGGACGGCGCAGATCTGCTTACCCGAAACGTTTCCTACTTCTAATCTGAGCCATCGATCATCCGATCGACGGGCCGCGATCAGCCCCCATTTCCAGGCCTTTCCGACGGCGGCGCCACATAGGGGCGCGGCGGCGCCATCGCCGGCCATCCGGAACCCTCGGTTCTTAGCGCCCTAAACACGATTCTGTTGGGTGCTACGCGATGTGAAGAGTAGGGCGAAAAGCATGAGGGCATTCTCACCAGGGATTATTGCGCAGGTTGAGTTTGGCCACGCGGTGGTGTCGCTTGACGAAGTCCGACGAGCAATTGCGCTATAGCTGCGGCACCAATGGAGAAGCAAGCGGCCGCCGAAGCATTTAGGGGTCGTGGCGCAACGCTTGAATGCTCCACGGATTGCCCAGTGTCCGTGGTTCACGTGGTCGACGGCAGGCGGGCCGAAATCCTTCACACGGCGCGCGGCGGCGTCCTGATGGCGATGAGAAATCGGGCTAAAGAGGGGAGAGGGGAATAAGGACCTGGTCCCGGTCCTCTTATGGCCGTCCGAAGTCCGTTCGCGCACTACCCCAACGGATTCCGCGTTTTCCGCCATGCCGAGCTCGCCCGATTCGCGCGTCCCACGGAGAAGAAGACCCGTCAGCGAGGGGGGGACCCACACGACAGCGGAAAGGGGAAAGCTGCGGAGGATCAAGCTTTATCCCCCAGCTGGTGCTCGGGTTAGTTGCGAATTCCTAGCACGGAGGAATCGCTCCCGTAGTTCGGGCGTGCGGCATGCAACAAGCGAGCTCCCAGGGAGAGAACACTGGTCAGCCGGGTCCACTCGTCAGGCTGAGCGCTTGTGCGAGGAGCCAACTGGGTCACGCAAGAGGCTGCACAGCGGGGCCCGTTGTCAGCGCGCGCGCGGGATGCAAAAGTGGGCCACGCAGGAGAGGGAAATTACTGGGCCAAAATGAAGAACTTGAGCCCAGGCGCAGCAGTTCCTGTTTTCTTTTTTCTAATCTTATTTTCCTTTCATTTTCCCATTCAAATTAGCTCCAAATTCAAATCCAAATGTTTTGTGGCAAATTTTTATCCACACATTATGTTATGTTAAGACAAGCTCTAGCTTGGGCATAAATATTTATATATATATTATTTCACATGATATTTGTTTGTTTCTCTTCCTAAATTTTAGAATCTCTTTTAAGTTTTGAATTCCACTTTGGACTTTTTACTATATTCCTTATCACAAAATGCACACACAAAAACAATATCCAGCATGATGCAATGATTTAGTAGCATATCTTTTTATTAATTGTTTTTGGGCATGATGTTCACATATGATGATGCATAAAGATCAAACTCACATAAAGAGAAATTGTTTCTCTATTGGTATTATTTCTAGCAAATTACAAAGTGGGTGTTACACCCCCTGAACTTATCCTACTATCTAACCCACGATCCATGGCTAGCTAGAACAGTAACCGGGGCAAAGATCACGGCGGAGAGGCTCACCGGCGGCAGTAGAGCTCCGGTGGGGTGGTCGGTGACGTCAGGGAGGTCACGGCGGTCACGTCGGTGTGCGGGTCGGCATCAGAGGTGGCTGGAGCTGCTCTGGCCATGAGTGCAGGCGGCGGAGGTCGTCGGCGGCACCTACTCCGGCCAAACCACGGTGGTAGGGTTCAATCAAGGTGCACGAGGAGCTCCTCTGAGTGATGTAGAGGCTATGCGCGCAAGGAATCAAGAAATGGTTCAGTGGGTTACCCGGTCCACGTGCTCCGGCAGGGTTACGAACTCCGGTGAGCGTGATCGCACTGTTCCGGTGGGGCTGGTCCTTGGCTCAAGCTTGGGAATGCTTCACGGCCTCTCGAGGAAGCTAACCGAGGGCTCGGATTGAGCGGATGTGGGCAGGGAGTGGTTTGTCCATGGTGGGTGCCCTCGGGCGGCTCTGATGGGTCGCGGGGAGGTCGCCGAAGCTGTGGGCTGGCTCAGTAAAGCTAGGCGCGGTGCGGAGGGGGTGACAGGGAAGGTGGCCGTGCATGAGGGCGGGCTTTATAGCCACTCGCGGGCACGACACGGGTGTGGGCACGGGGGCGGCCGAGGGCGCGCGGGGGACGCGCGTGCGGGCGTGCTCTGGGCGTGTTCCCGAGTGCCTACCCACGTCGAACACGTGGTGGTTTGGTTCTGCCGGTGTTCAAAGGCCTGTTTGGTCGCCTTAGCGTGTAGATCTTAGCAAAAATCCCGTGTAAGGTCTCTTCTCTGCACCATATCCTATCTTTTCCATGTGAGTTCCAAGCGAAGATATGGTCGGGGTTGAGAGATATTGTGGTGTGAAGTTGGCTCTTTCTGAGTTGTCCAGCCCGAGACAAAAACCGTGTCAAGTCGTGTCAAACGACTTAGGGTTGGGTTCAAATTTTTCTAGGGTGTTCTAGGGGCGTCATTTTGAAAGAGGGTTGGTTTTGTCCACACTTGGGCGTCATTTTGTTAATTGGGCTCTATGGTTTTGAGGTTTGGAAAAAGGTGAACATGTTTGATCTTTGAAAGAGGGCTGGTTTTGAAATTGAGAAAAATCTGAATTTTCTTTTATGCCCTTCTCTTTGGTGACCTTTTTGGGGTTTTTTTGTAGCCTTTTTGGGGTCACTCTCTTACTATTTTTTGTAGGGTATTAAGTGTACTACAACTTTTATAATTAGCCCAAGTCATGATAATGTGGTTTACATAGCCTTTTTGCTATACTCCCCTCTAGGGCTCCATTTGCCTAAAGGGATTTGAATTAGGGTTTGAGCCATTCTCTCCTCTTTAGGTGCATGATAAGGCCAAAGCATGACTTCTAAGATGGGTTACACCTACTTAGGATCTTGACCCCCAAGTGTGGTGTCTTTTGCTCAAACTAAACCACATGTGATGATAGGTTCAATAGTGTAGGCTTGAGTGAAAACCCTAAGTAACACCTGGGGTGTTACAGATTTGTCCGAATCTAAAGATTGAAATAAGGGGGATAGACTTCCGCTCTAGCCTAGTAGTAATGGGAACTCAAGGGTTAGATGTCATTCTAGGGATGAATTGGCTACACAAAAATCAAGCCACTGTCAGTTGTGACAAGAGAACAGTTTAGTTGGTGTCCCCATCCGGAAAGGAAGTAGTAACCAGGCTATACATACCTGAACTAGAAGAAGGAGCCTGTCACCATTTATCAGTAGACGAGAGAGAGTCTGATCCGATTGAGGCAATTAGGATTGTGTCAGAATTCCCCGATGTATTTCCTTGAGGAGTTACCAGGAATGCCACCTAAAGGAAAGTTGAATTTGCCATAGAGCTTATCCCAGGCACCGCCCCTATTTCCAAGAGAGCTTATCGAGTGTCCAGACTAGAGTTGGTGGAACTCAAGAAGCAAATTGATGAGTTGTTAGAGAAAGGCTACATCAGACCAAGTACCTCACCTTAGGCAGCCCCAGTACTATTTGTGGAGAAGAAGGATGGCACAAAGAGAATGTGCATTGATTACAGAGCTTTGAATGAAGTCACTGTCAAGAACAAGTACCCCCTGCCTCGAATCGAAGACCTATTTGATCAGTTGAGAGGAGCCAGTGTGTTCTTAAAGATAGATCTGAGGTCAGGTTACCATCAGCTCAGAATCCGACCTTCAGATATACCAAAGACAACATTCATCACCAAGTATGGGCTATATGAGTTCATGGTTATGTCATTCAGATTGACGAACACGCCAGCTTACTTCATGTACCTGATGAACAGTGTGTTCATGGACTACCTCGACAAGTTTGTAGTGGTGTTCATTGATGATATTCTTGTATATTCCTAGAATGAGCAAGAGCATGAGGAACATTTGAGGAAAGTACTTCAGAGGCTACAAGATTGCCAGTTGTACGCCAAGCTTAGCAAGTGCGAGTTCTGGATCAGCGAAGTTCTATTCTTGGGTCACATAATAAACCGAGATGGACTAGCTATGGATCCAAAGAAGGTAGCATTGATTCTAGACTGGAAAGCACCAAAAGATGTCCGAGGAATCAAGAGAGTCATTGGAGTGGCTGGTTATTATTGGCGTTTCATTGAAGGGTTCTCCAAGATTGCTAGACCAATGACAGCCTTGCTAGCAAAGAAGGTTGAGTTCAAGTGGACCCCAGCATGCCAAGAATCATTTGAGATGTTGAAGCAGAAGTTAACAACAGCATTGGTATTGGTTCTGCCAGATGTTCATAAGTTGTTTTCAGTATATTGTGATGCTTCATACACTGGACTGGGATGTGTGTTAATGTAGGAAGGGGAAGTAGTGGCATACTCGTCCCAACAATTAAAAGTTCATGAGAAGAATTACCCCACTCATGATCTGGAGCTAGCAGTAGTGGTTCATGCATTGAAGACCTGGAGACATTATCTTAATGGGCAAAAGTGTGATATCTACACAGATCACAAGAGCCTCAAGTACATATTCACTCAGTCAGAGTTAAACATGAGGCAACAAAGATGGCTAGAATTGATCAAAGACTATGAGCTAGAAATTCATTATCACCCAGGCAAAGCAAATGTAGTTGCAGATGCTCTGAGCAGAAAAAGTCAAGTCAATATGTTGGCCGCTCACCCGATGCCATTCGAGCTAGCAAAGGAATTCGACAGGCTAAGTCTCAGATTTCTGAACAACACCCAAGGAGTGACAGTCGAGCTAGAACCCACCCTAGGGCAAGACATCAAGAAAGGTCAGAAGGATGATGAGAAGATCAACGAGATTTGGCAGCTGATCATAGATGGAAAAGGCAAGGATTTCCTGTGAAGATGCAGAAGGAGTGGTATGGTTCGAGGATAGACTGTGTGTTCCTGACATCAAGTCAATCTGGGAACTGATTCTCAAGGAAGCTCATGAGACATAATACTCTATACACCCTAGTAGTGAGAAAATGTACCAAGACCTGAAGAAGAGATTCTGGTGGTACGGAATGAAAAGAGAGATAGCAGAGTATGTGGCCAGATGTGATAGTTGTGAGAGGATCAAGGCAGAACATCAGGAACCCACAGGTTTGTTGTAGCCGTTGTAGATTCCTCAGTGGAAATGGGATGAGTTTGGGATGGACTTTATAGTCGGTCTGCCCCGCACTCGAGCTGGTTATGACTCCATCTGGGTGGTAGTGGACCGTTTAACAAAGGCGGCCCATTTCATACCAGTCAAGACCACCTATAATAGTGCAGTGTTGGCAGAATTATACATGTCTCGGATTGTGTGCTTGCATGGCATTCCAAAGAAGATAGTATCGGACAGAGGCACCCAGTTTATCTCTCATTTCTGGCAGCAACTACATGAAGCTTTGGGCACACACCTAAAATTCAGTTCAGCGTATCACCCGTAGACAGATGGTCAGACTGAGAAAACCAACCAGATTCTTGAGGATATGTTGAGAGCTTGTGGCTTTGCAAGACAAGTTAGGTTGGGACAAGAGGCTACCGTATGCAGAATTCTCCTACAACAACAGCTATCAAGCCAATTTGAAGATGTCACCATTCGAAGCGCTCTATGGGAGGAATTGCAGAACTCCATTGCATTGGGACCAACCCGGCGAAAGGCTGGTGTTCGATCTAGAGATTTTGCTTGAAGCCGAAGAGAATATCAGGATGGTCCAGGAAAATCTGAAGGCAGCACAATCCAGGTAGTGAAGCTATACTGACACTAGAAGAAGGGAACTTAGTTTTGAGGTGGGAGACTATGACTACTTGAAAGTGTCACCCATCAGAGGAACCAAAAGGTTTGGAGTCAAAGGCAATCTAGCGCCTCGATATATCGGGCCGTATCAGATTCAAGCACGATGTGGAGAGGTGGCTTATCAACTCAGCTTACCAGAGAATCTGTCCGTAGTGCACGATGTGTTCCACGTGTCTCAGTTAAGAAATGCTTGCGAGTACCAGAAGAGCAGTTGCCAACAAAGGACCTTGAAATTCAAGAAGACTTGACGTACATTGAGAAGCCAACGCAGATTCTAGAGACAGCAGATCGGGTCACTTGGAGGAGCACCATCAGGATGTGCAAGGTCAAATGGGGTCACCACTTAGAAGATGAAGCAACCTAGGGAAAGATAAGATGATCTGAGAGCCAAGTACCCTGAACTCTTTGCTAGCCAGCCCTGAATCTCGAAGGCGAGATTCTTTTAAGGGGGATAGGTCTGTAACACCCTGAATTTTGGGGTATAAAATTTCTTTCTTATTATCATCCAAATTCAGGTGTTACTCTTCTCTATCTCACTCTAGTTTCCATCTCTCTCTAGTTTCTCTCTCTCCTTCTCTTTGGCTAGGGTTAGCTTAATTAGTGAGGGATTATTTATTTTATTTTGCCCAAAACATATGAGTCATGAAATGTTGCATCATGTTGAACGCCAAATATTTATTGAATTGTTGCACATGATTGATTTGGTTTGAATTTGAAACTTGATTTGAATTTTAATTGAAAACCCTAGAGAAAATAAATAGAAAAGCAATTAGAAATTCCCTAGAAAATGGAAAACCTAATTCAGCCCAAGTCGGCCCACTAAGCCTAGCCCCCGCGCGCGCCCGCGCCCGCGTGACCTTGGTGCCTGACAGGCGGGCCCCGCCTGTCGGCGCCAACTCCAGCGCGCCCTCTCTCTCCCTCTCTCTCTCTCTCGCTGCCCTGTGGGCCTAGGCCTGTCGGTGCTGTTTCTCTTGCCCACGCGCTCGCTTCCCTCTCTGTCCTGCCGACCCCACCTGTCAACCGTCCCTAACCTCTTGCCAATGATCCTCTGCCATGGACGCGCCACGTCCGCGTGTTCTCCGGCCACATCCCCGCGCCCTGCTCGCCCACCTCCCCTCAATCACTTGCGCCCTCAGCCAAACCCCCTCACCCTCTATCTTGCTCTGCCCACGCGAACAGAGAGCTCCGCCACCGCTCACCAGTCGGCCTCTGCCCGTTCTACGATCACCGTTGCGCCCGCGCCCCGTCCTTTGCCTCGGTGAGTTTTGCCTCACCGTTAGCTGCTCGGGACACCCTTTAGTGTGCCCTCCCCCTCTCTAGTTTGCCCGACCCACGCTCACCAAAGTGGTTCTTGCATAGCCGGAGCTCTGCCACCATCGCCCTGTCGCGTCCCTGCGCCACCGCCAGTTGCCCCGTGACTCCCCTCGAGGTGAGCAATCTGCCCGCACCCTTAATTCAGCCATTACTGCCCTGGTTAGCGCGCGATTGTTCGCCGGAGTTGCCCCGCGCCGCCATTAGCCCGCCGTGTGCAGTTCCCTCTAGTGCTCCTACGTCGGCGTGATGCCCATGGCCGAGTCCGCTAGACCGCCCTGAACGTGCCTGAGCTAGTCCCCAAGCCTCTGTAGCCCCGCCGTGGCCAGTCCCCTTGTCTCCGGCGATCTCTCGCCGTGGGACCGAGCGGTGCCACCGTGCTTGTGTCCGCCCCCAGCTGTTAGATCTCGGGCATCCGTCCGTGATCGGGCAGTTTAAATTTAACCAGAGCGGATCTGATCGCAGCCCTCCGATCCAGATCTAACCACCCTTCTCTCTTCCCCCTCAGCCACGCCCCTGCCCCTAGGCCTGGCTGGTCAGCCCACCCTGTGGCGGAACCGCCCGAATTATTCCAACTTAAGTGCCAGAGTCCCGCCTTAGAGGCTAGACCACACTTAAATGGGAATAACCCGTCAATCCCTCGGATCTAGTCCGACAAGGCCACTGACAGGATCAAGTACCACAGTCTCACTCAATGGTTTGTCACAGAGCAAATACAATAAAGCATAAAACCATACATTGAAGAGTATTAAACTTATTACATCATCATCGGAGTTTTAACAAAAGTAGTCATCATTGTTCGAAGTGCAGCGGAATAAAACTGGCGATAAATAAACAGAGAGATGGGGAAGCCTGTCCCATCACTCCTCATGCTCCTCCTCTGCCGAGGCAGGGTCCCACTCAACTGTCCAACCCGGTGGCAAGGTGGACGGCCAAGTCACTCCAGCAACCATGTCCTCCAGAGAACCTGTAAAATTATGCCACAAGCAAGGCTGAGTATACTAATACTCAGCTAGACTTACCCGGTGTGAGGAGTCTACTCCTCTACCTCTAGACATGCAGCTGTTTGGCTGTGGGTTTGGTTGCCAAAAGCACTAGCTGAGTTTATAAATCAAGTTTTAGCTTTGTCAAGTTTTAGTGTGACTCTCTTAAGACTAGAGGTGTACTATCTACTCATTCATGATAGCAAGCAAATTTAGCAATCAACATCTTTGTCATGTCATCACATTTCCACTTGTTACTCAATGCAGTACAATGGATCAAGCAGTCTCATTAGCTGCGAGAAGCAGACGATTCGAATCGATTTTTTATCCTTGCAAGGTAAACCTAAACACACGACGTGGCGAGGCACTCCGTCCCCACACACATCAACCGTCCCCATCGATTCCCCGTCAGCAGAGAGGGGCTCACCGCCTTGGCGTATAATGCCTCACTGACCCCGACTGTCGTCGTGCAGTGACCGCACTTGTACCCACCATAACCGGAATGGGAGACCACGTCTCAAGTCACGTGAGGAGGGCAATCTACTGCCAGGTTCAATCAGGTACTAGGCTTACCGATTTACCATATTTCTCGGCATATGTTTAGTACGTTCAAACGCTTGACACAGGTATCCGCACGTTAAATCCTTATTCCAATTTCATCTTGTAGACATCGCAACCCCCATGGGTCCGAGTCCACAGACCCTTATCATTCTGTTATCAAGGTGGATACAATCAATTTTTCCTGACCTCGCGCGAGTGCTAGAAAAATAACTCGACTTCTACCAAGATCCCTATTTAGCAAAGCAGCTACTCGACCTAGCATACTAGTATCCATTTCAACAAGGGTTCCTGAGTTCATGCAACTAGGGTTTCAACCAACTCCTACACATAAGTGCGCAATACAAGCCTACAAACATTAAGTGTAGTAAAATATCATATAGAACAGGTTATGCATAAAACCAGGGCTTGCCTTCCAAAGCTGGGGCAGGCAGATCCTCTGGGGCAGGCTCCGGTGCTGGATCCGGGGCTACCTCCTGAGCAACTCCTTGCTCCGGCACGAGGATGTACTCTCCATCGGTGAGGTTGCAATCTATCGAATGCAATGAATAAGAATATGTATGCCATGATTATGCAGGATTTTATAATCATTATGCTAAGTGAAGAAAAACTATGTTAGTTAGTAATTTAGGGTTTCCCGGTTATACGTGGCTCTTAGTGGTGTATGCTTATCCACTTAGGTTTTGGGTTTTGTTAGGGATAAGCATAGTGGCTTTGCAACTTAGATTTCCCTTAGATGTTTTAGTAGACTTTTAAGGGTTTTGCTGGTTGGAGTAAGGTAACATTAGTTTCTACTACTAAATCCCCCTTTTAATTCCTAATTATGAATTCTAGTGTGGGTTTGAACTACAACAGTGATTTAACTTTTTCCAAAAATCCTGTAAAAATTACAGTTGGTGAATATTGGTCTCTGAAGTCTGTCCTATAAATTTGAGGTCAAAAATAGACAGAAAATTCCCTGGACAAAATTAACAAAAGTTGGGGCAGAGGGGTCACTTGCACTACAGCTCTCACCTAGGTGTGGGTCCTGTACCAAGAGTTATTTTTGCTGGCATCTATGGGTAATAACATGCTTCTGTGCCAAAAAATCACAGAGGGTTACCTAGTGGTTATTTAGTTATGATTTTCTAAAGTTTAATGCCATAAAGACACTTATAACTAACTTGTTATTTGAAAAATACCAAACAACAGAACTTGTATTTTTCCTAGGTTCCTCTTAGCACAAGAATAGTTATTGCTAAAGTAGGGGTGTTTTCTCCTTAGGATTATTTTCTTATGATTTTGCAAAGTTTTCTCAGTTTTTCATGAATAATTGTGAGTACAATTTCCTCTTACTAGACTATGGTTCAATGGATTTTTCTTGTGAACTACATAACTTAGGCATGTTAGGAAAAATATGGTTGCCCTCTGGTTTTCATTTTTAAACCCTTTTCTTAATTTTCCTAAGTTTGAGCATAAACAAGCTTTAGTGAATAAATCCTCCTTAATCTTGTTGTTGGGGACTTGTTCTCAAATGCTATGAATCAAGAACAAGGCAACACGAAGATGTTAAATATTAAATACCGTTCGTCCGTTGAAGCATTATCTCCTCCAAGGTTTAATGAACTTCGGACGAAGGGCACAAACATAATATTACAAAGGCGACAAAAATAACATAAAACGATGTAAAATGTAAAACACTAAAGATAGATATGTTGGAGATAAATGGCACCATTCACGTATTTATTATCTGAATCTAAAATGTTTGAATACAATGTTTAAGGTATGATTATACCTTCGTCTGTGACCAGCAATAATTCCCGAGTGATGCCTTTGCAATTACAGGAATGCGTGAACAGTAAAAGAATACTATTCACTATTTATAGGCATAGGACGCAGCCTGTGAACAATTACAATCATACCCCTCATAAAAGTTTACAACATCGACTCAAACTCTTATGAACTAAAAGGTCATTCTATCTTTAAGTCGGTTTGTAATTCCGAAGCTTCATGGACGGCACCGTTCGACATTGCGGACAAACAATTTCAACCGAAACTGTTTCTTCCTGCAGGACCTTCGGCGACGAAGCACGGTCCCAACAGTAGCCCCTTCGCGGTGCTAGATCGTTTTTCGTAACGAGCTTGATCCGTGAAAAAAGTCTCCAAGGCTTCAGGAAGCCGAAGGTCCGAAAAACACCTTCCCGGATCTCGTTGTCGAGAAACGATACAGTTTCTAAACGCGTAGCGGCCCCACCATTTTGGTCTTTGCGGCCCACCGTGCAGCGGGTGCGAGCAGCTGTTTACCTGGTGTAAAAATCCTGACGATTCACCTTCTTACCTGCAGCACTATATAAAAAGTCAGGTAGGTGTGAAGTTACCACAGCATTCATTGCTATTGCACTGTTTTGCTGCCAAAAATTTTAACCATAGCCGAAGCTCGACTCTCGGATTCAGACGAAGCTCCAATTTGGTGTCTACTTCAGTCAGAAGAAAAGCTTCGGGAGAAGAGGTTATTTATTTCCTGAGAAATCTTTCAAGAAATTCAAAATTGAATGGCCAGATTGCGCTCTACTGCTAGAGTTGAGCGTGAGGGAGACGAAGTCGAAGGAGTAGAGACTGTTCCTATCTCCGAAGCAATGCAGCGATCCGGATTGGTGACTTCGGAAAGAATCCCTACTGCCGAAACAGAATAGGCTGCTGCCGAAACAGAACAAGCTGCTGCCGAAGCAGAACGAGGAGATATTGAGGAAGCTGATTCTGACGATGATTACCATATCGCAGTACCGAGCAAGCCTAGTCATTTGGACTTCGGGAAGTCGACTATCTCCAAGGCGGATTTCTCCAAGATGGTAAATGCGGGCTATTTCAGAGAAGATGAGAAGAAGCTACTTCGCTTCGGGGGAGAGGAGACTACCCCGAAGCCGAAAAAGGATGAAATAGTTATTTTCAAGAGTTTTTTAAAGGGCTGGGTTGAGATTTCCTTTGAATAGAATGATTTCTGATGTGCTGCAAAGGTTTGGGATCTATTTTCACCAACTGACTCCTAACGCCATTGTCAGGCTTAGCGTTTATATCTGGGCTCTCCGAAGCCAGGCGGTGGAGCCGTTTGCCGACAGCTTCTGTCGAGTGCATGAGCTGCATTACCAGACGAAGGCCAGAAAGGATGGGTTGCACGAAAATTTTGGTTGTTACAATTTTGCTTATCGGAAGACCACAAAATTTTCCTGTGATTAGCTACCGAAGCAAATGGCCGGCAGGCTGGAAGTCAGAATGGTTTTATGTTAAAGTTAACGAAGACAGAGAGAAGCTAGTACAGAGCCCTCTTGAACTGATCTTCGGAGAAACAAGACCCCGTTGCAGAATGACAATAGAAGGTCCAACTTGGGCGCACTGGCTGAATTCAAAATTATTGCAGAACATATTGGCACTAGGGATTTAGTGCAGGAATTTCTGGCCTTCAGAGTGTTTCTGACTATGAAGGAATGGACTATGCCGAAGCTTAAAGGAGAAAAGAAAGAAGGGGAGCTTGTCCAACTACCCTATTATTATAAGTTTAAGAAATATTTTAAAGCACCCTATCAAGAATGGCTCGATACAATTGAAGTAATGAGTAACGAAATCCTTGGAAATTACTCCAAAAAAGAGGACCAGCTGATGACAGCAGCCTTCGGCACTCTGCCGAAGCGAAGGCTAAACAGGGTGCTTGATGCCATAGGTTTTGAATATGCTGATTATGATCGCCTGGGCGGAGATGCCGGAGGCCCAAAGCGAAAAAGAATTTCCAGCGCTGCTGACGAGGAGGTCGTCAAGGTAACCAAAAAGAAAAGGGGAGATTCTGAAAAACTTAGCCCTGAAGAGTTGAATCCTGAGCCGAAGGTGGCCACTGCAGGAAAGAGGAAAACTGCATCTCCAGAACCAAGAACGTTGGTTCAAGAAGAAGATACTCCTGCCACGCCTTCTGCTGTTGAAGTAGAAGAGATTATGAAGGTAATGACTGAACCCTTGCCTGTCAAGCTAAGTCCGCTGGCGTTGGAACCGACGAAGTTTTTTCAGAAGGACAAGGCAGCTTCGGCAGAAGAAGGTCCTGCACTGCCGAAAAAACGAAGGATTATTCAAATAACAGATGTAATTCATGGGACACCGCTACCGACACCGGCATCAAGAATTGCTATTGACCAGACTGCCAAGACTGCCAAAGCTAAAGGCGCCACAGCCGAAACCACCAGAGCGGAAACCTTCGAAGCTGAAACTGGCGCAGCCGAAGCTGCCGGAGTTGAAACTGGGGCCACAGAACATCTGAACCTGGACGAGACACTTGAAGTTATTGATAATATACTCATTAAAAATGACTGAGGAAGAATCTGCTGTGGCCGTGGCGAGCACAGGCACTGAAAAGGGGAAAAACAAGCTGAAGACATTTCAGAGGGTGAAGATTTTGAATTTCAAGATTTACTTGGGCAAGAGCTGACAAACGCTGAAAAAGCAGAGCTTAAAAGATGTGCCATAGCCTGCGGATATAAGCCAGGGGCTACACTATTTGGTGGGGTTAACGAAGGAAAACTGAGGTGCCTTCGAAACCGCAACGAAGCTAAAACTGTTAGAACTCTCTGCAAAAACATTGGCTTGCCGAAGCTGGAAGTGGACCTCTGCCGTTACCAACGGCACCATATCGCCGGAAGTTTGCTTTATGCTAACTTCAAGGTAACAAATATTTTTGTTATTTTATTATTATTACTATCTTTTTAGGTCGTTTTCTAACGAAGATCGTTTCGACAGAGCATACTGTTAAGTAAAGTTCTAAAAATGCAACAAGATCTCGAAGAAGAGAAGAACAAAGCCGTCATCCAAAATTTGGCTGAAAAAGTTGAAAATTACGAAGCTGATTTGAAAAAGAAGGATTTCACTATCCAAGATCTTGAAATGATGGTCAAAGAGCATGAAGGTGCATTAGAAAAGAAAGATTTTGTTATTCAGACTATGGAGGGTTCTTTGGCTGAAGTCCAAACTTAGAATAACAGCTTAAAGAATGAACTACTCCAACAGTCAGAAAAATTTGAGCAAGAAAAGAAATATCTCAAAGCAAGGCTGAAAACTGAGGTGGATAAAAATTCAATTTTGCAGAAATCCTTTAAAGAACTTCAAGAGAAATGCCTTAGCTTCGGCAGCCGATGCGTGCAACGGCTGAAGGATGTGTTTCATTCTGTCGGAGCCAGCTCTGCAAAATTTACACCTTCAGCTGATAATCTGCCCAACACGTTAGAATATATTGAAGGCGAGGTTGATGGCCTTGACGAAGTTATTGGTGGGCATGCCGACTTCTGCGCCCTGGTAGCTTCTCGGGGCACAGCCACCGCTTTTTTGAAGGCTGGCTGCACGCATGGAAATATTGTGAACAGACCAAACTTCAGCTTGTCAGCATCAGATCTGATAGATATCCCAAGCGTAGCCCGAAGCATTGGGAATAGATTCATGACCCAGATCTGGGTAGGTGGCGGGCGAAAAATGGCGGGTGACGAAGCTCGAAGTCATCTTAAGCCGGTAAGAAACTTATTTTTGTTACTTTTACCTTCTCCTTGAAATTTGCACCTTTCTTATTTTGCTGTTTGATATACGCAGGATGACGAAGCTGGAGAATGACGAAGTTGAAGTTTGACGAAGCCTAGCCTGTAGCTTGATAGTTGTTTACAATATACTTTCCTGCAAAAATTCTGGAGAAACTTTTGTAATATAGTTATGGAACAACTTATGTAAATTTGTACATACCTTGTAATATTTTTTGTTTCTGCTGTCTGCATACAAGCTGCTTTGCTGTGGACGAAACTTCTCTTTTGAGCCGAAGGCAAAAAACACCTTCCCTTCTTTTCGTACACAACAAAGCGTAAAAATTTTCATTCGAGTTTTTTCTCATCGCCGAAGCATCTGTGTTTTTGTGCGGTATAATGATGATTCTATATATGTCTAAATGCATGTTTATGAATGCAAATGACATGATGAGATGTATTGTGCAAATGAATATCAAAATATATAATCATAGTCCTTCAGCGTTGACTTTTTGCTGTAAGCCTCCCTTAGGAGCTTCTTCGCCTTTTACTTTCAGCGGAATTAGCGCTTATTTTTCGCTGTAAGCCTCCCTTAGGAGCTTCTTTGCCTTTTACTTTCAGCGGAATCAGCGCTTATTTTTCGCTGTAAGCCCTGCATTCCCTTAGGAACGACTTTTGAGCTTACTCCCTGTTTCCTTTTCTTTTTGCTTTTGCATTTACATTTACATTTTTTGGGGGATATCACTCTCATAAAATTGAAATAAGGAAAATTACATGCTGTGGCCCCATTAAAAACCTTTCTCCCCCTTTGGAAAGGAAAAGGGTGCCACGAAAAGAATATAAAAAATTACATCAAGCTAAACATAATATCGTCGAAGCTCATCCGCATTCCATGATCTAGTAATGTCGTTACCGTCCATATCCTTCAATCTGTAGGAGCCGGGTCTTGACGAAGATACTACCAAAAAGGGGCCTTCCCACTTCAGCTATAATTTGCCTGCTGTCTTCAGGGTTGGCTACTCTTCGAAGTACCAAGTGTCCTGGTTCAATGTTCTTCAGCTTGACTTTTCTGTCACGCCATTTTATTGTTTCAGCTTGATATTTATTGATGTTTTCCACAGCTTGAAGTCTGATCCCTTCAATAGCATCTTTTTCTACAGAGCAATCAACTTCGTCTTTGCCTTCTACCGAAGCTACTATCCTTATTGATCCTGCTTTGGCCTCTTCTGGGGTTATTGCTTCGTCGCCGAACAATAGTTTAAAGGGCGTAAAACCTGTTGACCTTGACACGGTTGTATTATGGCTCCATACCACTTTGATTAGCTCGTCAGGCCATTTTCCCCTAGGCTGGTTGAAGATTGACTTCATTATTCCTGTCATTATGATCCCATTAGCTCTTTCGACAAGTCCATTTGACTCTGGGTGTCGAACTGATGCAAAATGGATCTTCGTGCCAATTTGATCACAAAATTTTCTGAAGGCTTCAGAATCAAACTGTGTCCCGTTGTCCACAGTAATGGCCTTTGGCACTCCGAAGCGACAAACAATGTTCTGCCAGAAAAACTTTTGAATAGTAAATGAAGTTATTGTGGCTAAGGGCTTTGCCTCAATCCATTTGGAAAAATACTCCACTGCCACTACCACATATCTTAAGTTCCCCTGTGCTGGTAGTAATGGGCCTAGCAAATCAAGGCCCCACCTCTGCAACGGCTAAGTGGGTTGTATTAATTGAGTTAAAGACGAAGGTTGTTTTTGATCTCTTGCACATTTCTGACAACCTTCGCACTTTTGGACTATATCCGCTGCATCCGAAGCTGCCTTTGGCTAATAAAATCCTTGGCGAAAAACTTTCCCAAGCAAGGGCCTAGATCCAATGTGAGATCCACATAGGCCTGCATGTATTTCCTTCATTAATTCTATACCTTCGGATCTGGATAAACACTTGAGCAATGGGGAACAGACCCCACGCTTGTATAACTCCCCTTCTATTATGACATATGGTCGAGCTCTTGCTTCTATTCTCCTGTTATAAGCTTCGTCAGTCTGAAAGAAAATTACCCTGAAGGAAAGAGACGATCTCAGTTCTCCAATCCTCGCTATAGACAGGGGATATATTAAGGATTGCTCTTTCAAGAAGCTCGACCGAAGGTGCTTTTATTGTTTCGAAAAATACTTCCGAAGGTATAGGCAGCCCCTAGGCTGCTGACTTGGCCAATAGATCAGCATATTCATTTTCTCCACTGAGGAATATTTTTGACAGAGAAACCTTCGAAGGAAGCCTCAATCCTTCGGACTGTATCTAGATACTTTTCAAGCTTCGGGTCTCTTGCTTTATAGCTCTTGTCAACATGACTAGAAATAACTTGAGAATCAGTTTTAAGAATAGGCCCTTCTGATTCCCATTGCCTTTAACTTCCGAAGACCCAAGAGCAGAGCTTCATATTCAGCGATATTATTTGTGCAACTAAAATCAAGTCTTGCCGCATAACAAATTTTAACTTTGGAAGGTGAAACCAACACAGTAGCCGCTCCTGCTCCGAAGGTTCCCCAAGACCCATCGCAAAACACTGTCCATGCTTCGGCATCTTTATTTGTTTCTTCCTCCTGAGCCCGTGGCGTCCAGTCAGCAATGAAGTCTGCTAACGCCTGGGACTGAATCGAGGATCTATGAACATAATCAATACAAAATTCATTGAGCTCTGCAGCCCATTTTCCAATCCTTCCAGTAGCTTCTCGGTTTCTCATAATATCCTTCAGAGGTTGCGAAGAAGGAACAATTATGTTGTAAGCTTGAAAATAATGCCGAAGCTTCCTAGAGGCCATCAAAACAGCATACAGTACCTTCTCCAATTCTGTATAATTTTTCTTCGATAAACTAAGAACCTCGGATAGGAAATATATTGGGGCCTGCCTCTTAACTTGGCCTTCAAGCTTCTCCTTGGACAAGTGCTGCACTTAGCGCTGAGTGCGAAGCTGCCACATATAATAACAAAGGAGCCCCTGGCGTTGGTGGAGTTAATGTTGTTAGATCTATCAAATATTGCTTCAACTCTTCGAAGGCTTTCTGCTGGATTGGTCCCCATTGAAAGACTTCGGCTGACTTCAGCACTTCGAAGAATGGTAAGTTTCTCTCTGCTGATCTGGATATGAATCTGTTGAGAGATGCCAGCCTCCCCGTCAATCTTTGAGCCCCCTTTTTTGTACTTGGTGGCTCCATTCGAAGTATAGCTTCGATTTTACTTGGATTAGCCTCAATTCCCTTTGTTGAAACTAGGCAACCAAGAAATTTCCCCTTCTTTACTCCGAAGACACATTTTTCTGGATTCAGCTTTAAACCAGCCTGTCTAAAATTAGCGAAAGTCTCCTGTAAATCATCAATGTGGTTATCTTGCTTCGTGCTTTTTACAATGATGTCATCAACATAAGTTAGTACATTCCTGCCTATATGAGAATGGAGAACCTTTGCTGTCATTCTGCTGAAGCTTCCTCCAGCATTTTTAAGCCCCTCAGGCATCCGAAGGTAACAATATGTCCCACTAGGGGTTATGAAGCTGGTTTTCGGTTCATCCTCCTTCTTCATCCAGATTTGATGATAGCCTGAATAGCAATCCAGCAAACTCATAAGCTCTGATGAAGCTGCTGCATCGACTAAGGAATCTATCCTTGGCAATGGAAACTCAGTCCTTCGGACAAGCCTTATTGAGGTCAGTAAAATCAATACACATTCTCCATTTACCATTGGCCTTCTTCACCATAACAGTGTTAGCCAACCATTCTGGGTATTTTACCTCTCTAATAACTCCAGCACTGAGAAGTCTTTTCACTTCATTCCGAGTACCTTCGGCCTTGTCATCAGACATCTTTCGAAGCCTCTACTTTCTAGGTCTAAAGGATGGATCGACATTGAGCGAATGCTCAATAACATCCCTGTTAACTCCACAAAGATCATTAGCTGACCAAGCAAAAACGTCTTTATTGTTGAACAGAAACCTTATCAAGGTTTTTTCCTGCTCTTCAGACAATTGAGATCCTAATAGCACCTTCTGATCTGCTATATCCTCACATAAGAGCATGGGCTTCGGCTGGTCAGCTGAAGCAGCTTTTTCCCTTCTGAACTTGTATTGCTCACAGGCCTCAGCTCCATCTATGTTATGGATTGCTTTTGAATCTGTCCAATTTCCTTCGGCCCTTCTGGTAGCTTCCTGACTTCCATGAATAGCAATAGGCCCTTGATCCAAAGGTATCTTCATGCAGAGGTAAGCTGGGTGAAGAATTGCTTCAAAGGCATTGAGAGTACCGTGACCAATTATAGCATTGTAAGGATACTCCATGTCAACAGTATCAAACACAATTTGCTCAGTCCTTGTGTTGTTAACAAATCCGAAGGTTACTGGCATGGTAATCTTCCCAAGTGCTACAATTTGCCGTCCTCCGAAGCAACAAAGAGGGTGCGTAGCATCATGAATCTTGTCTTCGGGCTCTTGCATTTGTCTGAAAGCTTTAGCAAATATGATATCAGCTGTGCTGCCTGTGTCAACCAAAACATTATGGACCAGAAATCCTTTGATCACACAGGAGATAACCATAGCATCATTGTGTGGGTAATCCTTGAGCTGAAGATCCTCTTGGGAGAAGGTAATTGGAATGTGAGACCATCTTGACTTGATGAAGGGTCCTTGCACCCCAACATGCTTGTACCCTTCTCTGTGCTTCCTTCTTCTGCTTTTTGTTGGCTGGCTCTGAGCATGAACCACCTGTTATCGGGAGTACCATCTTCGGGGCCGAAGCAACTCCTAGCTTGATCGTTGAACGAAGCCATCAGCTCAAAAAAGTGGAAGTGAGTTGACCGGAGGTGGGCGCCAATGTTGGGGACTTGTTCTCAAATGCTATGAATCAAGAACAAGGCAACACGAAGATGTTAAATATTAAATACCCTTCGTCCGTTGAAGCATTATCTCCTCCAGGGTTTAATGAACTTCGGACGAAGGGCACAAACATAATATTACAAAGGCGACAAAAATAACATAAAACGATGTAAAATGTAAAACATTTAAAGATAGATATGTTGGAGATAAATGGCACCATTCACGTATTTATTATCTGAATCTAAAATGTTTGAATACAATGTTTAAGGTATGATTATACCTTCGTCTTGACAAGCAATAATTCTCGAGTGATGCCTTTGCAATTACAGGAATGCGTGAACAGTAAAGGAATACTGTTCACTATTTATAGGCACAGGACGCAGCCTGTGAACAATTACAATCATACCCCTCATAAAAGTTTACAACATCGACTCAAACTCTTATGGACTAAAAGGTCATTCTATCTTTAAGTCGGTTTGTAATTCCGAAGCTTCATGGACGGCACCCTTCGACATTGCGTACAGACAATTTCAACCGAAACTGTTTCTTCCTGCAGGACCTTCGGCGACGAAGCATGGTCCCAACACTTGTATACTGGGGTGTTTATTAATTTTAAACAGGATAACCACTAGGTTAGGGTCTCCACTATTTTTATCAACCCTGGTCTAACAATATTTCTATTTTTTTCCTTTATTAATGAACTTTGGGCAGTTTTCTTATTTAATTCAAAACTCTGTAAAACATTACAGGAATTGTGGGGTTTATGATTTTTGCTTGATAGTTTATATTTCACAAAGTCTAGCAAAATTGGTTTGACAAATTTTGGATGATTATTCTTCAAGTTATGCATTTATTAAGTTCTCTGCAATATTTAAAGAAAAATAAATTCAAAAGGGAAAGGAAATACAGGTTTGCGCCGAAGCCCCTGGGTTTTCTCTCCGTTTTCTCTCACAGAACAGCCCTCGATCTACTATTTACATGAGTCACTGACCTTGCACAAAACCCCCTGGACTTAGCCGAAATCTAACCCGCGCTCCCTGGCTTGCTTAAACAGTACCCGCGGCAAGGATTACGGCGGCGAGGCTTACCGGCGACAGTAGAGCTCCGGCGGGGTGGTCAGTGGTGTCGGGGAGGTCACGGCGGTCACGTCGGTGTGCGAGTCAGCGTCAGAGGTGGTCGGAGCTATCCTGGCCACGAGCGCAGGCGGCGGAGGTCGTCGGCGGCTCCTGCTCCGGCCAAACTACGGCGATCTAGTTCAATCAAACGGCACCATGAGCTCCACGGGGTGACGTAGAGGCTCTGTGTGCAGCGAATCGGAAAATGGCGCAGAGACTCACCCGATCCACGTGCGCCGGCGGGGTTCCGAACTCCGGCGAGCATGATTGCGCTTTTCCGGTGGCGGGGGTCCTCGGTTCAAGCCTTGGCAAGCTTCACGGCCTCCTAGGGAAGCTACCTAGAGGCTTGGATCGAGTGGAGGAGAGCGGGAAACTGGTTTGGCCATGGTGGTTGTCCTCGGGCAGCTTTGGCGGGTCGCGGAGAGGTCGCCGGAGCTATGGGCGAGCTCCGGGGTGTTGGGCGCGGGACAGGGGATGCAATAGGGAAGAAGGCTGGGCACTGGGCGGGCTTTATAGCCGTGGCATGGGCGTGGTCACGGGCGGCCGTGGACGCGCAGGGTTTCACGCACGGGCGTGCTCTGAGCGCGCCCCCGAGTGTCAGCCCGCGTCGAACACGTGGGAGCTTGCTTCTTCCATGGTTCAATGGCTGATTTGAGCAACTTAGCGTGCAGATCTTGGCAAAACCCCTATGTACGGTCTCTTCCCTGCACCGTATCCTACCTTTTTGATGTGAGTTCCAAGCCAAGATACAGTCGGGGTAGGGAGATAGAGGGGTGAGAAGTTGCCTTTGTCATAGCTGTCCAAACCGGGACAAAAGCTATGCCAAGTCGTGTCAAACGACTTAGGGTAGGGGTCAACTTTCTCCAGGGTATTCTAGAGGTAATTTGGCGCCACTTTGTCAATTGGGTCAAATTGTTTTGAAGTTTGAATGAGGGTGAACATGTGTGATCTTTGGCCAAGGGTTGATTTTGGACTTAGAAAAATTCTGATTTTTCTCTTGTGCTCAACCCTTTGGTGCACCTTTTGGGGCTTTTCTGAATTCTTTTTGGGGTCACTTTCTTACTATTATTTGCTGGGTATTAAGTGTACTATAACTTTTATAAATGGCCCAAGTCATGATCATGTGGTTTGCATACCCTTTTGGTCATACTTACTTATAGTGCTCCACTTGTCCAAAGGGGTTTGAATTAGGGTTTGGGCAAATCTCCCTATTATATGTGCATAATAAGTTAGGGTATGACATCTAAGATGGGTTGTACTTACTTAGGACCTTGAGTTCCAAGTTTGGTGTATTTTGCTCCATTTCAACCACATGTGATGATGGGCTTGGCTTGTGTAGTCTCAAGTGAAAACCCTAAGTAACACCTGAGGTGTTACAACCCTCCCCCCTTAAAGGAATCTCGTCCCGAGATTTTTTTTAGGTAGAGTCCTTTGGAGGGGTGCCAAGAAGGTGTGCTGGTGTTTTACTCCTTCCTTTGCCCAAGTCTCTCTAGTTAACTGCTCTTCGAATGTCATCCTCTTTGCAACTTCAGAAGGAAGCCCTTCTAAAGTTATTTTCAGAGCTTACTACACCTTTAGTATCTAAGTTGTTCTTATATTTGAATTCAAAGGGCAGGTGGGGGTGGGGTTTTGGATTATGTACCGACTCTTTTGGGTAGAAAGTTGGGGAAGCGAGAACGTAGAAAATCCTCAGTCTCCCACGTAACTTCTTCTACTGAATGGTGACTCCACTGAACTTTATACATTATGATCGACTTGGTCCACGTTGATCTCTCCTTTTGATCCAGCACTTTGACGGGGTGTTCCTGATAAGACAAGTCTGGTTCTATCTCAATTTCTGGTTCAGGTAATATCTCAGTGGGTAAGTGGACACACTTCCAGTAGCTGAGATACATGGAACACATTGTGAACTGCTGACATGTGGGGTGGCAACTCCAATTGATAGGCTACGGGTCCACAAGTGGCTTTGATCTCAAAGGGTCCAATGTAGTGAGGAGCTAACTTGCCCTTGATTCCAAATCTCTGGACACCTTTGGTGGGTGATAACTTAAGATAAACATGATCTCCCACTTCAAACTGTAGAGGCTTCCTTCTCTTGTCATGATAGCTCTTTTGCCTGGCCTGAGCAGCTTCTAGGTTCTTTGTAATAACTCTGACCTTTTCCTCTGCTTCAAGCACCAAGTCCGGTCCAAATATTTCCCTCTCTCCCGCTTGATACCAATTGAGCGGTGTCCTGCACCTTCTCCCATACAAGGCTTCAAAAGGTGCCATTTTTAGACTGGACTGGTAGCTGTTATTGTAGGAGAACTCTGCCAAAGAAAGACACTTGTCCCAGTTTTTACCATAGTGTAGCACACAGGCTCGCAACATGTCTTCGAGGATTTGATTTACTCTTTCTGTCTAGCCATCTGTCTGCGGATGATATGCGGAGCTTCTTATTGCATGGGTCCCAAGTGATTCTTGGAGCTGCTCCCAAAAGCGTGCCACAAACAGTGCTCCTCTGTTAGATACAATGGTCTTCGGAATGCCATGCAAACGCACTATTTGATCAACATAGATTTCTGCATATTTCTCGGTTTTGTGGGTGGTATGCACTGGTAAGAAATGAGCTTGTCTTGGTCAACCTATCCACAATGACCCAAATAGAATCATGGTGCTGGGAGGTATTGGGCAATCCCATGATAAAATCCATACAAATATCCTCCCATTTCCAAGATGGTATGGGAAGGGGTTGCAAAGGGCCTGCTACCTTCAGGTGGCTGGCCTTCACTCTGTGGCAGGTGTCACACTCAGAGATATACTTAGCAATTTCCCTCTTCATTCTGGTCCACCAGTATAAGGATCTGAGATCATGATACATCTTATTGCTGCCTGGGTGCATGAAGAATTTTGAAAGGTGAGCTTCATCCAATATCTTCTTTCTGAGCTCAGGGTCCTTGGGAACAACCAATCGATCTCCGAACCATAGGATTCTTTTGCTGTCCTGCCGGAAGCATTCGTATTTTTCTGCTTTCTGCTTGATCATTTTCTTGATAACCTGAACACCCTTGTCTTCAATCTATGCCCTGACTATTTGCTTTTGTAATGTGGGCTCCACCGAGATATAAGTTAAAGCACCTGAAGAAACAACTTCTAGGTTCAGCTTGCACAACTCATCACATAGGGTGGTGACTCTTGCATCCATGCTCATACAATTGCACTGGGCCTTTCTGCTCAAAGCATGTGCCACAACATTGGCTTTGCCAGGATGGTAATGCACCTCCAAATCATAGTCCTTGATTAGCTCTAACCATTTCCTCTGCCTCATATTAAGATCTGCGTGAGTGAAAATGTATTTGAGGCTCTTATGGTCAGTGTAAATGTTACAGTGAGCTCCCATCAGGTAATGTCTCCATATCTTGAGAGCATGAACCACATCTGCTAACTCCAGATCATGTGTAGGGTAGCTCTGCTCATGGGGTCTAAGTGCTCGGGAGGCATAAGCAATTACTTTGTTATCTTGCATTAAGACACATCCCAATCCGGTACCGGAAGCATTGCAATACACCTCAAAGGGCTTGGTGTTATCAGGTTGAGCTAGCACTGGTGATGTTGTCAAATGTTGCCTTAGTGTATGAAAGGCATCCTCACACTTCTGGCTCCAATCATACTTGACTCCCTTCTTCAACAGTTCGGTCATTGGCTTGGAAATTCTGGAGAAATCCGGAATGAATCGTCGATAATACCCTGCCAATCCCAGAAAACTCCGAATCTGTCTCACTGTGGTAGGAGGTTTCCAATCCATTACTTCTTGTACCTTCTCAGGATCAACTGATATCCCATCCTGAGAAATGGTGTGACCCAAGAATTTAATTTCCCTCAGCCAGAATTCACATTTGGACAACTTAGCATACAAACGATGATCACGCAGTCGCTGAAGCACGATGTGCAGATGCTCAGTATGCTCGTCTTCATTCTTGGAATAGACCAGGATATCATCAATGAAAACCACTACAAATTTGTCCAGCTCTGGCATGAATACTGAGTTCATCAGATACATGAAATAAGTCGGGGCATTGGTCAGCCCGAAAGACATCACCAAGAATTCATAGAGCCCATATCTGGTAGAGAAAGCCGTCTTCGGAATATCACTGGCACGGATCTTGATCTGATGGTAGCCCGAGCAACTGATCAAACAAAACATCAATGCGGGGCAGCGGGTATTTGTTCTTGATGGTCACCGCATTGAGAGGGCGGTAATCGACACACATTCCCAGACTTTCATCTTTCTTCTTTACAAACAAGGCTGGGCATCCCCAAGGTGAAGTACTTGGGCGAATGAACCCCTTGTCCAATAACTCTTGCAGTTGCTTCTTCAATTTTGCCAATTCTGCTGGAGGCATCCTATAGGGTCTCTTGGATATGGGGGCAGTTCCGGGTTGCAATTCAATGGTGAACTCTATGTCTCTATCGGGTGGCATCCCTGGCAACTCATCCGAAAAAACATCTGGGTAGTCACAGACTACTGGGATTCTTTCAACCGGTGACTCTATCATAGTGAAAGCACAAGAACGGGTACAACCCTGATTAGGCAAATATAAAATAGTCTCACCATATGCAGGGGAGTGAATCTCAATGGCCCTTGCTGCAATATTCAATACTGCCTGATGCCTGGGTAACCAATCGGTTCCCAATATGATGTCCACGCTATCCAATCCTAAGATGAGAAGGGTGGTTCTAATCACAAGACTACCCAATTTTATAGGCACTTGCCGGTTGATTTGATTGGTGGCAATCCTGCCTCCTAGTGTTGAAATTGTAATACCCCCATTGGTGTGATGGAAAGGTAGCTAACATTTGGCACTAAATTTGGTACTGATAAAACTGTGTGATGCACCAGAATCAAAAAGAATAATTGCAGGATAATTCAAAACTGTAAAGATACCAGTCATGACGGGTGCTCCCTCGGGAATGTCAGCCATGGTGGTGAAGTTCAATCTGCCTTGCCTCACTTGCACCTTCTGTCTCTTGCCTTGATTCTGATTGGCATTCTGTCCCTGCCTCTGCTGGTTTCTGGGGCAATTCTTGGCATAATGTCCGGTGTTACCACAAGTGAAACACCTGTTGTCATTGGCCTAGGTGGTATTGCTGCTGCTGTTGATTGTTCCTCTGAGCTAGAAACTGGGTGCAGGTTGGGTGCCTGCTGCTGCTGCTGCTGTGGTCGGATCACCCAACGTCCTTACTGCTGCTGAGGTCCTCTGTTCTGAGTGTCAAACACGATCCTGAAGCGCTGTGGCTGAGCTGAGGGTCCTGCCACAGGCGTCTTCCTCTTCTTTTCTGCATGACGAGCTGTGATACAATCCTCCTGGGAAATGGCCATGTTGACTAACTCATTATAGCTGTTGGCCCTGACTGTGTTGAGATGGTCACGGAGCTTAGTGTTGAGCCCCCTCCTGAACCTGTCCCTCTTCTTCTCGTCGGTGTCTGCATGATATCCCGCATACTAGCACAGGTCATTGAAGGCCTGAGCATACTGTAACACTGTCCGGTTCCCTTGAGTGAGTGCCAAAAACTCGTTGAGCTTACGGTCCATAATGCCAGCTGGAATATGGTGTCCCCTGAAAGCTGCCTTGAACTCTCTCCAATCCACTTCATGGTCAACTGGTTGCATAGCAAGGTAGTGGTCCCACCATGTCCGCGTGGGTTCGCGAAGCTGCTGGGTGGCGAACCTGACCTTAGTCACTTCTGAACAAACTCCATTGAGTAGTGGGAATTTGGATTCCACTACCCTCAGCCATACATCAGCATCAAGTGGGTCCTCTACCCCTGGTGAACAATGGTGGCTGAGTACTGAGGAACTCCTGGTAAGTAGCTACGGCCGGGTGACGCTGATGGTCACCACCACCATAGTGCTGAGGTGGCGGCTGACGCTGAGCTAATTGTCTCAAGATCTCGTTCTGCTGAGCCATCAGCTCCTGCAGAGTAGGCAGTGGTGGTGGTGGTGGAGGAATGCGCTCATTCTGTCCACGACGCGCTCTTCCCGCCATCTAAAAAATCATATATATATTCTCAATATCACGTTTTGAGGTTCAAGGGTGAATCGTGGTGAAAGAGTCAAAAGGGTGAAACCAATATATATTGCATAATCATAAAAGGTTTCCACATTGTCCCTACTTTCCCCTTAAATTAAGACTAACAGCATTCACCAACCATGCTTCCAAAAGAGTTTATCACCATTACATCAATAGCCCAAAAGACTCAACTCTATCTAGCCTAGTACCCCAAGGGTGCAAAAGCTAAGCTAGCTTCGAGGAGTTCTACCATCACAGACTTCTAACTCTATCCCTGCGACCTAGTGAGCAAACGAGGCAACACTCGACTCGGGGGAAGGTGGTCTCCCTGAGCCAGCAGTGTCCAAGCTAGAGGCAGGCTCCTCTCCTCCCTCGATGTCGACATCCTCGTTGGCCTCCATGTCTTGGATCTCCTGGTGGTGCATGTCCAGGTGCTGATTAGCCTCTGCAAGCTACTGCTAGGGTGTTGATCAACTGATCCTCGAGGACCTCGATGGTGTTCTCCCTCGTCCCCACTAGCTCCTCGAGTTCGTGAATTTCATCTGACAACTGCTCCACTTGTAGATCTTTTTCTACCATCTCAGTGGACAAGTCAACCACAAGCTCCTCTCTGTTATCCAAAGTGATCTTGGTTGCCTCCAACAATGCCATCAGATGGGACATTGCCTCACCATGCATCACCTGCAGACGATACAGGGCATTCATGCACCGCACCATCAAGTGAGCAGTCTGGCCTGGGTAGATAGCCCAGATATCCTTGGCATGCTCTACTCGGTCCTTCCACATTGGGTCGTCCTCCTTCTCAGCGGGAAACAAGCCAATAGGGTGAGTGGACAGCTCTAAGGGGTGGAATCCATAGAAAGTGGTCAGTCCGTGAAGAGCAATCGCCTCGATAATATCCTCAGCCCGGTATCCAAAAGACTCAGAGTCTAGCGAACGCCAGCCTGGCTGCAGGGGATGAGGCTCTAGGGTCATCCTCACCCTACAGCGGGGCACTCGGTGCTTCTCGAACAACTGCACCGCGTACTGAGGAGGCGTCATGTAACCAGCTCCCTGAAGCACCTCCCACAAAATACGAGGGAAACCCTCTCGCGCAAGTTCGTCAGTGTGGGACTGTGCATTCCCTTCGTCCGAGGATCCGTGAGAAGTCATCTATGTACGGTTAAGCGTAAGTAAAAGAAAAAGAATTATAAAAAGAAAAAGGGATCACAACTCGGCCTCTCTACAATTACGACAATGGTACTGGGGTACTTAGTTTGCCATCATTTTGTATCAAAGTTCTTACCCAATTATCCATTAGTTTAATTAAGGATGCATGCATGCTCGTCCTAAACGACCTCACATCAACTTAGAGGGAATAGGGAAGAACTCCCATCCCTTATAGTAGCCGGTAGGGCTTACTCAATTAGCCACCTAACTACCCCTCTATTATTCTAAGGCTTCACGTCCTAGGTCTATCCTTATCGTCCTGACGATCTATCCAATGCTTGTTTCTAACCAGTTTTACTTTGAAAAAGGATGGTATTTATAGTTTATTGATTCCTCTATGGTGGTACGAGCTCCGATACCAGCTATGGCGGAACCGCCCGAATTATTCCAACTTAAGTGCCTGAGTCCCACCTTAGAGGCTAGACCACACTTAAATGAGAATAACCTGTCAATCCCTCGGATCTAGTCCGACGAGGCCACTGACAGGATCAAGTACCACAGTCTCACTCGATGGTGAGTCACAGAGCAAATACAATAAAGCATAAAACCATACATTGAAGAGTATTAAACTTATTAGATCATCATCGGTGTTTTAACGAAAGTAGTCATCATTGTTCGAAGTGCAGCGGAATAAAACTAGCGATAAATAAACAGAGATATGGGGAAGCCTGTCCCATCACTCCTCATGCTCCTCCTCTGCCGAGGCAGGGTCCCACTCAACTGTCCAAACCGGTGGCAAGGTGGATGGCCAAGTCACTCCAGCAACCATGTCCTCCAGAGAACCTGTAAAATTATGCCACAAGCAAGGCTGAGTATACTAATACTCAACTAGACTTACCCGGTGTGAGGAGTCTACTCCTCTACCTCTAGACATGCAGCTGTTTGGATGTGGGTTTGGTTGCCAAAAGCACTAGCTGAGTTTATAAATCAAGTTTTAGCTTTGTCAAGTTTTAGTGTGACTCTCTTAAGACTAGAGGTGTACTATCTACTCATTCATGATAGCAAGCAAATTTAGCAATCAACATCTTTGTCATATCATCACATTTCCACTTGTTACTCAATGCAGTACAATGGATCAAGCAGTCTCATTAGCTGCGAGAAGCAGACGATTCGAATCGAGTTTTTATCCTTGCAAGGTAAACCTAAACACACGACGTGGCGAGGCACTCCGTCCCCACACACATCAACCGTCCCCATCGATTCCCTGTCAGCAGAGAGGGGCTCACCGCCTTGGCGTACAATGCCTCACCGACCCCGACTGCCGTCGTGCAGTGACCGCATTTGTACCCACCATAACCGGAATGGGAGACCACGTCTCAGGTCGCGTGAGGAGGGCAATCTACTGCCAGGTTCAATCAGGTACTAGGCTTACCGATTTCCCATATTTCTTGGCATATGTTTAGTACGTTCAAACGCTTGACACAGGTATCCGCACGTTAAATCCTTATTCCAATTTCATCTCGTAGACATCGCAACCCCCCATGGGTCCGAGTCCACAGACCCTTATCATTCGGTTATCAAGGTGGATACAATCAATTTTTCCTGACCTCGCGCGAGTGCTAGAAAAATCACTTGACTTCTACCGAGATCCCTATTTAGCAAAGCAGCTACTCGACCTAGCATACTAGTATCCATTTCAACAAGGGTTCCTGAGTTCATGCAACTAGGGTTTCAACCAACTCCTACACGTAAGTGCACAATACAAGCCTACAAACATTAAGTGTAGTAAAATATCATATAGAATAGGTTATGCATAAAACCGGGGCTTGCCTTCCAAAGCTGGGGCAGGCAGATCCTCTGGGGCAGGCTCTGGTGCTGGATCCGGGGCTACCTCCTGAGCAACTCCTTGCTCCGGCACGAGGATGTACTCTCCGTCGGCGAGGTTGCAATCTATCGAATGCAATGAATAAGAATATGTATGCCATGATTATGCAGGATTTTATAATCATTATGCTAAGTGAAGAAAAACTAAGTTAGTTAGTAATTTAGGGTTTCCCGGTTATACATGGCTCTTAGTGGTGTATGCTTATCCACTTAGGTTTTGGGTTTTGTTAGGGATAAGCATAGTGGCTTTGCAACTTAGATTTCCCTTAGATGTTTTAGTAGGCTTTTAAGGGTTTTGCTGGTTGGAGTAAGGTAACATTAGTTTCTACTACTAAATCCCCCTTTTAATTCCTAATTATGAATTCTAGTGTGGGTTTGAACTACAACAGTGATTTAACTTTTTCCAAAAATCCTGTAAAAATTATAGTTGGTGAATATTGGTCTCTGAAGTCTGTCCTATAAATTTGAGGTCAAAAATAGCCAGAAAATTCCCTGGACAAAATTAACAAAAGTTGGGGCAGAGGGGTCACTTGCACTACAGCTCTCACCTAGGTGTGGGTCCTGTACCAAGAGTTATTTTTGCTGGCATCTATGGGTAATAACATGCTTCTGTGCCAAAAAATCACAGAGGGTTACCTAGTGGTTATTTAGTTATGATTTTCTAAAGTTTAATGCCAAAAAGACACTTATAACTAACTTGTTATTTCAAAAATATCAAACAACAGAACTTGTATTTTTCCTAGGTTCCTCTTAGCACGAGAATAGTTATTCCTAAAGTAGGGGTGTTTTATCCTTAGGATTATTTTCTTATGATTTTGCAAAGTTTTCTCAGTTTTTCATGAATAATTGTGAGTACAATTTCCTCTTACTAGACTATGGTTCAATGGATTTTTCTTATGAACTACATAACTTAGGCATGCTAGGAAAAATATGGTTGCCCTCTGGTTTTCATTTCTAAACGCTTTTCTTAATTTTCCTATGTTTGAGCATAAATAAGCTTTAGTGAATAAATCCTCCTTAATCTTGTATAGTTGGGTGTTTATTAATTTTAAACAGGATAACCACTAGGTTAGGGTCTCCACTATTTTTATCAACCCTAGTCTAACAATATTTCTATTTTTTTCCTTTATTAATGAACTTTGGGCAGTTTTCTTATTTAATTCAAAACTCTATAAAACATTACAGGAACTATGGGGTTTATGATTTTTGCCTGATAGTTTATATTTCACAAAGTCTAGCAAAATTGGTTTGACAAATTTTGGATGATTATTCTTCAAGTTATGCATTTATTAAGTTCTCTACAATATTTAAAGAAAAATAAATTCAAAAGGGAAAAGAAATACAGGTTTGCGCCGAAGCCCCTGGGTTTTCTCTCCGTTTTCTCTCACAGAATAGCCCTCGGTCTACTATTTACATGAGTCACTGACCTTGCACAAAACCCCTGGACTTAGCCGAAATCTAACCCGCGCTCCCTGGCTGGCTTAAACAGTACCCGCGGCAAGGATTACGGCGGCGAGGCTTACCGGCAGCAGTAGAGCTCCGGCGGGGTGGTCAGTGGTGTCGGGGAGGTCATGACGGTCACGTCGGTGTGCGGGTCGGCGTCAGAGGTGGTCGGAGCTGTCCTGGCCACGAGCGCAGGCGGCGGAGGTCGTCGGCGGCTCCTGCTCCGGCCAAACTACGGCGATCTAGTTCAATCAAACGGCACCATGAGCTCCACGGGGTGACATAGAGGCTCTGTGTGCAGCGAATCGGAAAATGGCGCATAGACTCACCCGATCCACGTGCGTCGGCGGGGTTCCGAATTCCGGCGAGCACGATTGCGCTTTTCCGGTGGTGAGGGTCCTCGGTTCAAGCCTCGGCAAGCTTCACGGCCTCCCAGAGAAGCTACCTAGGGGCTTGGATCGAGCGGAGGAGGGCGGGAAACGGTTCGGCCACGGTGGTTGTCCTCGGGCAGCTCTAGCGGGTCGCGGAGAGGTCACTGGAGCTATGGGCGAGCTCCGGGGTGTTGGGCGCGGGACAGGGGATGCAACGGGGAAGAAGGCTGGGCACTGGGGCGGGCTTTATAGCCGTGGCAGTGGGCGTGGTCACGGGCAGCCGCGGACGCGCGGGGTTTCGCGCACGGGCGTGCTCTGAGCGCGCCCCCGAGTGTCAGCCCGCGTCGAACACGTGGGAGCTTGCTTCTTCCATGGTTCAACGGCTGATTTGAGCACCTTAGCGTGCAGATCTTGACAAAACCCTTGTGTATGGTCTGTTCCCTGCACCGTATCCTACCTTTTTTATGTGAGTTCCAAGCCAAGATACGGTCGGGGTAGGGAGATAGAGGGGTGAGAAGTTGCCTTTGTCATAGCTGTCCAAACCGGGACAAAAGCTATGCCAAGTCATGTCAAACGACTTAGGGTAGGGGTCAACTTTCTCCAGGGTATTCTAGAGGTAATTTGGCGCCACATTGTCAATTGGGTCAAATTGTTTTGAAGTTTGAATGAGGGTGAACATGTGTGATCTTTGGCCAAGGGTTGATTTTGGACTTAGAAAAATTCTGATTTTTCTCTTGTGCTCAACCCTTTGGTGCACCTTTTGGGGCTTTTCTGAATTCTTTTTGGGGTCACTTTCTTACTATTATTTGCTGGGTATTAAGTGTACTATAACTATTATAAATGGCCCAAGTCATGATCATGTGGTTTGCATACCCTTTTGGTCATACTTACTTATAGTGCTCCACTTGCCCAAAGGGGTTTGAATTAGGGTTTGGGCAAATCTCCCCATTATATGTGCATAATAAGTTAGGGTATGACATCTAAGATGGGTTGTACTTACTTAGGACCTTGAGTTCCAAGTTTGGTGTATTTTGCTCCATTCAACCACATGTGAGGATGGGCTTGGCTTGTGTAGTCTCAAGTGAAAACCCTAAGTAACACCTGAGGTGTTACACGCCCTGGCTCGCTGACGCCCTGTCCCCGCCTGTCAGTCACATCCGCGCGCCTGCGCCCTCGCGATCTAATCCTGGCCGTTGATCTCTGATCCGACGGTCGATATTACCCGTACCCCTTCGCGTGTGAGTTTTACTTAAGAGACCCTCGGCTTTTAGGAATCAACCCGCCGTCCTGAATTTTAGTGCGTAGGCCCCTGGTTTATTTTAATTAGCCCCCTGTACTTTTATTTAATCACAGATTTAGCTCTAATTTCATATTTTAAACTTCAAAACTTGTTTATTTCGTATCTTTTTCATATGAACTCCAAATTTAGTGGTTCAAATTGCAAAATGTTCATAAAATTATTCTCTGTTCAAATAAATTATGATGAGCTATAGTCTGTATACTTTAATTTTACACATAGGATACAAGATTAATGTATATGTTAATTTATTTATTTAATGAATTAAATAAAATGAAAGCCCTAGGAGTTAAAATATATTTAATCTTGTGAGATAAGTGACATGCATTACATGAATTCATTTTTGGTTTAACTTTTAGGTCTCAATGAAATGAATAGAATTAGGTTATGTGATTATGGATAACACTTAAAGAATAATCAAATTCCTAAATGAGATTAGTCCATCTTATGATTTAATCTCTTTCTTCTTTAAATTACTACTTTACCTTTTGAGGTATGTTCCAAACACTTAGAAAGTAATCAACTCCTAATTAGGATTAGTTCATTTTATAATTTGACCTCATTCTCCTTTATTTAATACTACATCTTTTGAATTGTGTTCCAATGTTTGTACATGTTTGATGTGCTGTTCATTTGTACTTTCCAAATGTATTGAATGTATGATCGCTTTATTTAGACAACGAGCAGCCCGTGGCTCCTGAGTGTGTTGCCGAAGATCCCTCTCAGCAACAACCTGGTGAAGGCAAGTGTCCTCAGACCTATCATATCCTACTTTACTTTATAATTCACTGTCTCGCATTACATTATTGAAACTTAAGGATTGACTAGTCTGTATTTACCTTACCCTTGTTTACCTTTTGGGTTAATCATGGTTAGCTTATGCTATTGCTTTAACTTAATCAATGAACATGATGTGATTATTTATGATACGATGATGTTATCCCGATGAGGTTCTTGTGATTACTTTAGGGAACTCAGGCTATTTCCTAAGTACCTCTCCGTAAGGACCTATTTGGGGAGTGACAACCCAGGATAACAGTGCAACCATGAGGGTGGAATGGGACGCCCTTAGGCGGTCTCCAGCAGCGTCCCCTAAATTCTGTCCCCTAAAGGAATATTCTCTGTCCTTTACAGAACACTCTAAAAGATTCTGTCCTCTATATATTCTCAGTCTTCAGCAGCGTCCCCTAAATTCGGTTCCCTAAAGCTACAGTGAACCCGTACTTTGTCCATTTCTTTTAACAGATTCCCTTTTTCCATTTCTTTTTCAGTTTTCTTTGTTTTCTTCCCAATTCACGCTACAGAAATGATGCGTCAAAAAGTGTATTTATTAATTTTTAAATTAATAAATTCAAATTGTCAATATTAATTACCATTGCCTGTTGTGTTCTGTGTAACTATTGTCGATAAAGTGCCGCATAGTATTTTATCAGTAAGAAAATATGTTTTCAAATTGACAAGCTTCCACCGTAAGCCAGAACTCTTCTTCGAGAAGCCATGGACTTGCTTCCCCTGCACGGCAACCGGATGGCTTCTCTCCGAAGCGTACCTCCTTTATAAATACCGAGTGAGCCTTGCATACTTCACTCAACCTTGTCTTTACAAACTCCACAACAATGAACCCGTACTTAGAATCGAATTTTCTTGTTAGGTTGATGGAAGAAATGGAAGAGGAAGAAGAAGAGTTGGAGTTGGCGAGGCACATGCTCAATAGGAGGCGGCGTGCACGCAACGAGCGTCGTCATGGTGGTTCCATTCCAGGGCGTGTTAGGATTCATCGTGATCACATGAGCGGCGATGCAAGAATCCGAGCGGACTACTTTGGAGCGCAACCGGTGTACACGGATGCTCAATTTCGTAGGAGGTATTTCAAATGCCCACATTCATTTTGCCATGTACATAACTTCATGACCCCTATTATGACACATTAATTTTATGGTAGGTTCCGTATGCGTCGCCATGTGTTTGAGCGCCTTGTTGATGTTGTGCAACAAGTGGATCCATACTTTATTCAGCGTCCAAACTGTGCGGGTGAGATTGGTCTTTCTGCTCTACAGAAAGTTGTTGCTGCTGTTTGAATCCTTGTTTACGGTATTCCGGCTGATGCCGTCGACGAATACGTACGCATTGGTGAATCCACGACTCATGAGGCATTGAAACACTTTTGCACGGCCGTCCAAACCGCGTTTTCTCAGTACTATCTCCGTGCACCCAATGCAGAAGATATCGCACGCCTTCTCCAAGTTGGGGAGTCACGTGGGTTTCCTGGTATGCTTGGTAGTGTTGATTGCATGCATTGGGAGTGGCGTAACTGCCCAAGTTCATGGAAGGGCATGTTTACAGGGCGCGATAAACATCCTACCATGATCTTGGAAGCTGTTGCGTCGTATGACCTGTGGATATGGCATGCATATTTTGGACTGCCAGGTAGCTGCAACGACATAAACGTTCTCCACCGTTCAAACCTTTTCCAAAGGCATCTGAGCGGTGACACACCTCCTGTTTCATTCACTGTGAATGGTCACACGTACGATATGGGATATTACATAGCAGACGGGATTTACCCTGACTGGCCCGCATTTGTAAAGACAATCCGTAATCCGTACGACGTTAGTAGGCAACACTTTGCCACAATTCAAGAGTCTGCTCGAAAAGATACTGAACGAGCTTTCGGTGTACTTCAGAAGCGATGGGGTGTGGTGCGTGGCCCTACTTACGATTGGAGTCCTGAACACATTGGGGACATCATGAAAACTTGCATAATATTGCACAACATGATAGTAGAAGACGAAGGTCCATTGGCTTTGAACACAACTTTTGAAAACATCGGAGTGGTGGCTAACACAAGTCAAGGTTCAATGGAAGAGCGCAACGAGTTCGTCAATCAAAGGTACAACCAACTCAAAGACTGCAACAAATACACTCAGCTTCAGGTTGATCTTATCCACCACCACTGGGTGCGACTTGGATCCGGAGTTGCATAGGAAGCAATGAAACGAGTTGCATGTCTGTTCTTGTGTCAAGATTGTTTTAGTTTATCTTCTTGTAGTGTCGAAGTGTCTGTTGTCTGAAGTGTTTGTCATAGTGTCTCATGTAACTGCTCCTTCAATTCAATAACATGAAGTACTACTGTCATGCAAACCAAATAAGTACAACATTCTCACACTTATTCAAACCAAATAGTTCAAAACATATAGTAAAAACATTCTGGTACAAACCATGACAAATAGTTCAAAACAAATAGTTGAAAACAAATAGTTCGAACAAGTACTAAAACATTCTGGTACAAACCAGATTTGGGTCTGATGACAATAACCTCACACAAACAAGTCCGAGTACGCCTCATTCAGAAATGATTAACAAACAAATTCATTAACTAACCATCACTGGGTAGATGAAGTTGACCTAGTAACCGTAGCCAATATCTCTTGTTGCTTGGCTTCATAGTACTTGAGGAGAAGAGGGTTACATTTGCTCAGATCCATGCTTAAGATCATGATCTCCTCTTCCTTGTCCTCCTTTAGTTTCTGCCTTTCCAGCCTTAATTTCACTAGGTTCAACTTCTTCTTTTCTAGGAGTAGTTTTTGCCTCTCATTTTTGTTCATTGAATCCAACTTCTTTTCCTCAGTTGTAACAGCTGTTTTGTACACAGAAAGGCGCTCCAAAGAAAGATCTCCCATGCGTGTCATGAACTCAGAATCTGATGAAGATGTGTCCACAGATTTAGTCCTCTTTGCCTTTTCCTTTGAAGAATCTCGACCCAGTGGCCTCTTCGATGTGAAGCTAGATGGTACAGATTCTTCTGCATCCACATTGACAGTGTTAGAATGGGTGGGATTAGCGTTGCCATGCTGATTTTGTTGCCCCATGTGGTTGTCCATCCATTTTGGTTGGTCCTTAAGTATGGCCCAACAATGTAAAAAGTGGAAAGGCTTCTTCTCAATTGCTGCAAACCTAGGGCTGCCAGTGATGTCTGCGAGAAAACAAATGGTTACAGCAGGAACATACTTGTAAATATCTACAATACTTATGTGAAAATGTTACATTACAAATGTACCTTGTCTGCGTCAGTGAGTCCACTTGGATTCTGTCGGAGGACTGTCATCATGTAACCAGCAAAAGTGGAACACTGTGTTTTGATAGTATCCCATCTACTCATCAAAGATTTTGTGGACCTTTCGGGCAATGTTCCTCATCTAGAGTTGTATGCTTCAGTAATTCGACTCCAAAATCCTTGACGTTTCTGCCCTGTGTTAATAATGGGATCGCAACTGATAGCAAGCCAAGCATGGCATACCCTAGTGTCCTCATCAGCAGTGAAGTTTGCTAGCTTTGTTCTTTGAGTTGGCTTTTTAGGAATAGCTGGTGTTCTTGAGCCCTCGGCTTGCCCATCAACTGGAAATTCAGAATGTTGAGTTCCCATAGGCTACTCGTTAATCTGGCTAAGGAAGCTTCCATATTGAGACATCACCTGGTGCCAATCACTCCCCATTCTATGCAACAGAGGCAGATCAAACATGATAAAAATGAACAGAACTGAACATGTAACTGATATAAATTAACGCAAACATGCTCCAACATAAATGAATAATAATTGTACTAGCTGAAATGGTTTCAGGTTACATAGACCAGAACATTAAAATCCCACAAAAGCATGATCATACCAACCCTGGCACCTTTCCTAGTTTTCGTCATACAGACGTGGTTACCGTACATGCTACAATACTTCTACTGAAGTTAAACCTAGACACTAGTAGGGATATGTGTCGTCGGTTGAGTAGTCACGACCATCGTCGTAGCCCACAAGGTCTTCATAGTTAATTGGTGACTCTTCGTCTATCAGTAGCTCGTCTTCTGAACCATCTTCTATCAGAAGCTCCTCTACTGCTTCCTCTTGGCGTCGATTTTCGTTTACTTGACAGTTAGACATATTTTCTACCTCCCACTGAGTTTGCACTGCTACGTCTTCAAGATCCTTGGCAAGGTCGTCAATCTCAACTAGTGCTCGGTTCAATTCGTCCAACAAAGATGAGTTGAAAGGCTGGAAGGCTGATTTGATGACATCAACGATGTCACAACTACGCTTTTGAACAACTCTGAGCAGAGTAGCCAGTGCTTTACGGAGCTTTTCGTTCTCCGATTCCATGGCTACATCAAACACAGTGTTCTATTAGTTAACACCACCTACAAATTAACTATCTTATACAAACTAGTGCATATAAGGGATTCCAAACTATGGCTACACAGTTGAAATGAACCCTAAAACCATGAATGTACATTCCAACTCGTAGTACAATAAAAACAACAGAAATCAGGGACAACACAGTCTGGCCACATCTAATCTCTATGTAATTTTCTGCAAACAATTGTCTTAAATGTGAACCTGATTTGAATTTGAAGTTACTGACCATGTTGACATAAAAAGCCTCATGATCTAGGAGACCCGACAAAACTACAAGGGATTCATGGATGAATTTCAAGTTGATTAATTTGAATGCTCCGGATCTGGGAGAAAAAACCCCCCAAACCCGAAATGCCTTGCCCCGAATCGGGTATAAATTAATGAATCTGGACACAACAACAAGGGATTCATGGATGAAATTCAAGTTCATGAATTTTAATGCTCGGGATCTGGGAGAAAACACCCCGCAAACCCTAAATGCCTTGCCCCAAATACAGAGAATACAAATTATGGTAATGAATCAGTAGTATATGCAATGGATTTGTGTAGATCGTACCTCGGTCTTTGCGGATCTGGCTCGGTGGAGCGAATGGAAGAGGAAGACGACGGCGGCGACGAGCTTCGCTTCCTTTTGCCGGCAACCTTGGACGAAGTCGGCGGACAACGAAGCCATTTGCCGATGGTGACTCTCCAGCGACAAGCTGGGGGAACCTCGCTTGGAACTTCGATTGAGGTGGGTCGCGCCTCGTCAGTTGCAAGTGCTGCGAGCTCTACGCCGCCAGACCCACCACTGCACGCCCGCTTCTCGCCAACCTGCCTCGATTTCGGCGGTGAAGCACGCCGGATCGAGGGCTCGGCCTCGGTAGATGCAGAAGCCAGCGCGGGGTAGCAGGAGGTGGAAGTTTCCTTGCGGCGGCTGGTGGAGGAGTAGCGCGGATAGCGCACTCTCAGAGGCCTCCACATTTAGGGTGTCTGCCACATCCTCTATAATTTTGAGGACGCTTTAGAGTTCCTTGTTGGAGGCGTAGGGGACCTGACCGTCCCCTACATTTACCGGACAGGACCCTTTACAGGACCTTGTTGGAGGCAGCCTTAGCTGACTAATTAGAGGAACCAGAGGAGTAGTTGGCTTTGCCTTAGGGCCGTCAATGGGGTCCGGGCACACTACTTGCTCTGCTGAGGCTGGTTGTAGAGTTTCTCGATTTGGTTTTTGTTAGTCACCCTTCCATTGGGGAGATGTACTGTGTTTATCAAACTAGAGAAACCTAATGGGCGGCTATGACCTCTGGGAAATCTCTGTAAAGGCTACATAGTGAGACCCTACTAGGTCACCTTGGGAGTGACCAATGGGGAGGCTAGAACCCTTGGCAGAATGGGAATCACGACTTGTGGGCAAAGTGTGCGACCTCTGCAGAGTGTTAGAAACTGGTATATCAGCCGTGCTCACAGTTATGAGCAGCCTTGGGATCCTCTTCGATTAGAAGAGCTTTGATTACTTTTATGATGATGGTTAGCAATGATGGTTATAGTTTTGATCTATGGTATTTCCTCTTGGAGGGAGTGCCTCTGTGTAATAACCGGGTTTATTACTAAAATTTGGCTGTATTCATAGTAATAAAACATGACCAAGTAAAAGCAACTTCTTAACCTTAACTCCACATACAGTTAGTCCACTTTAGCCAAACGGGACATTTGCTGAGTACGTTGATGTGTACTCACCCTTGCTTTACAAACCACCCCCACCCCAGGTTGTCCCCACTGTACTCAGTGCTCAGGAGGAGATGTTGGCAACATGGAGGACTTTGAGGAGTTCCAGGACTATGATGAGTTCTAGTTTATTTTAGTGGCAAACCCCCAATCAGCTGCCTGCGTAGGCTTATCTTCTACGTTTCGTTTCTCCGCACTTTGATATTAATGTTGAACACTATGGCTATGTATTAGAATCTGTGGATGTCTTGGACATCTTGATGTAATTAAAGTACCTTTTCGCTATTTAATTTGAGCATTGTGTGATGATGTCCAATTATGTAATCGCTATGTACGTGAGTTCTGATCCTGGCACATACATGGTTCGCAATCGGTTTACCTTCCAAAACCGGGTGTGACAGCAAAGCCGAGGGGCTAAGGTCTCTTATAGGCGAAGGCATGGGCGCGGGGATGGGCGCGCGGTAGTGCCAACTGAAGCTCGTGGAGGTTTGCTTCTGCCCTTGTCCAAGCGCCTGTTTAGTTGCCCTAACATGTGTATCTTGGCAAAGATCCCATGTAGGGTCTCTTCCCTGCTCCAAATCCTATATTTTCTATGTGAGTTCCGAGTGTAGATATGCTTGGGGTGAGGAGCAAAGCTTGTGTCAAGTCGAGTCTGTCTTTTAGCTCGGACCACGACAAAAGCTAAGCCAAAACATGTCAAATGGTTTTGGTTTGGTTTCAAATTTTACTAGGGTGTGTCTGGGGTATTTTGGTGCTACTTTGTCCATTGGACTATTTGGTTTTGAGTTTTGTAACTAGGTGAACACAGTTGAACTTTGAAAAGGGCCAAAAATGACTTAGAGAAAAGGCAGATTTTTTCCTTTAAGTTTTGTAGTTGAATGATCAATTTGGGGCTGTTTTAGACTCCTTTTGGGGAACTTTCTTACTATCTTTGGTAGATATTTTGGTGATCTACAACTTGTATAATTAGCCCAACTCATGATAATGTTATCGTCATTGTCTTTTTGCCTAATCTCTACATTTTTTATGTGTTCCATGTGAATAGACTTAAGGTTTTAGAAACTTTTCTCTCTGTTATATGCACCATAAGGTTAAGGTAGGCACTTTAAGATAATAAATACTTACTTAAAATTTGGTTGCTAAATTTTGGTTATCTTGGGCTCAACTAAACCACATGTGATAACAGGTCAAGAGTGTGAGTGCAGAGTAGAAACCCTGAGTAACACCTGGGGTGTTACACACCCTGTCCCAACTTTTCAACAGAAATGGACAGGTTCATGGATGAAGCAATGGTTCTTTGTTAAAAATGACTTAGATAAGAGGTCAGATATCAGAGGTGTGATTCAGTGGCCTATCCAATCTCGCTTCGGTATTAAGAGGCTAGCTGTTGCGAACACCGAAAAGGCCCAAGCTTTCCTGGTAGCGTTTAACACCATGTGCAGTAACATTAGCACCAGGGATTTTGTTTAGGAGCATGTATCTTTCAAAGTATGGTTCGTTTTCAATGAGTGGGAGATGCCTGTTGGGGGCCTTCGTCCTCCGAAGGTCCTCAAAAACATGATTTGACAATATTTTCCAAGTGAATTATATGAACAGGTATCTTCGGACTCAGATCATGAACATGGAGTACGGTCAGAACGAAGCTGATTACCAAGCTGTACGAAGGATGGTGCACAGCCGAAGCTATGCGCAGAAAGCTTCGTCGCGATAGCAGAAAGGGGAACCGACTTAAAGATGAAAAGACTACTTAGGCCTTAATAGATTCCCATAAGTCATTAGCAAATGTAATGGACATGAATGTAATTTTGCATGGGCTACGTCCCATGCCTATAAATAGATGAACAGTACTCCCGTACTGTTCACGCTGATTTGGCATTTGCTTTCCGTCATCCTTGTACTTTTGCCTTCCTGCAATCTGAAGGTACACTTGTAATCTAAAGTCATTTCTATTTTTATATGATAATAAAATAGAAATGACGTTGTGATAATATTTAAATGTTTATATTACTTTTTATGTTGCATGTAAGTTCTTCGTCATAGTTTATTGTGCTTACGAAGATATGTTGTTTGTGACCTTTGTCCGGAACACATTATATCCCGAAGGGAAATAATGTTTCAAAGGACGAAGGGCTTTATCATTTAACACTTTTTATGTTGCCTTGTTCTTAATCCGAAGCATTTGAGAACAAGTCCCCAACATTGGCGCCCACCTCCGGTGAACTCACTTCCACTCTTTGAGTCTTTGAGCGCTCTCGGCGATCATCAACCTTCGCTATGGCGCCGAAGAAAGCTTCAGCAGCTGGCACTGCAGCTCTCCAACCGCTGGACCACAATCAGGAGACTGTCTCTCTTCGGGAGGCCCGAAGCCAGAAGAGGAAGGCTGTCAGCCCGATGCCTCAAGAGGATGAGCTAGACCAAGAGATCAGAGATATGGAGATGCTTCATCAACAGGTGCAGAGGAAGAAGGAAAAGATGGCCAGGCTAGCTGAACTTCAAAGGCAGATAGACGAAGCTTCTGAAGAAGTTCACCATCTTACTCATGATGAGCAGAACCGAAGGCCTCAACAAAAAGACCTTCATCAGGAGGGTTTCTTCAACGAAGATGACTGGTATGACAATTTCCATCATGGAAATTTTGTTTTCGATGATGCTTCTCCCTTGTCCGCTGAGCTGCAGGCTACACCTTGGCCTCCGTCCTATAAGCCGCCCCAGCTTCCCATATTTGATGGCCATTCAGACCCGAAGCAGTTTTTGATGAGCTACGAAGCAACAGTATCTTCGTATGGTGGCAATGCTGCGGTCATGGCAAAGTCTTTTGTTATGGCTGTCAGGAGTGTTGCTCAAACCTGGTATTCCTCCCTTCGACCAGGAACGATCACTTCATGGCAAAAACTGAAGGACATGTTGTTAACCAGCTTCCAAGGGTTTCAGACGAAGCCGGTCACTGCTCAGGCCCTGTTCCAATGCACTCAGGATCATGAAGAATACCTTCAGGCGTATGTCAGAAGGTTCTTGCGTTTGAGGGCGCAGGCACCAACGGTGCCCAACGAAATTGTCATTGAGGCCATGATCAAGGGACTTCGGCCTGGACCTTCAGCTCAATACTTTGCTAGGAAGCCTCCTCAAACTTTGGAGAAATTGCTCCAGAAGATGGACGAGTATATTCGTGCCGACAATGATTTTCGTCAAAGAAGGGAGGAGGCTTTCAGGTTTTCTGAAATGACCAGGGGCTTCGGAGGAAGATTCTATCCAAGGCATGTCAGGTCCATCCACAACTCTACTCAAAATGATGATAAGGGGAGTCAGCAGAATAGGCCGCAGTGCTCCTCACAGGCTTCGGGGCAACAGCAAAGTTTCTTCCGGCCACCAGTTCCAAGAGGCAGAGGCGCCAGGGGCTTCGGCGGAAGATTTGGAGATCAACCAAGGAGAGTATTTTGCTTATTCTGTGGTGAAAACAAGGGCCATACCACCAGGATGTGCCATGTTACCATCCAGAAGCAAAAGGAGATAGCCGAAGCTGCAGCGCAACAAGCTCAGCCGAAGCAGGTCATGCATACTGCTTCGTACCATCCGCCTTACATCCCAGAATACATAGGCAACCACCCTGCAGTTTCTGTTGCTTCGGCGAGTCAACCTCAAGCTTCCTGGCAACAGCCACCGCCTCCACCACCGTTGCAACAAGGCCAACAGCCAGAAGGGAGCCAATATGCTCCACACCAAAGGGATCTCAGAGAACAATCTGAAGCTCGCACAGTCAATAGCACTGTGCCAGAGTCGAAGCACATCTATTGACAAATATCCTACCAGTTTTTTCCATTCAGTTCTATTTTCTGTGTAATAAAGGACATTTTTTAGTTTTCATGTAAAAGTTTCTTTGCTTGCTCCAAGGAAAATGTATTTTCTCAGGCTTAAGTTGCTGAAGCTTAAAAATTTACGATAACAAGGAGGACCTTCGAATTATCGAAAATCCTTCGAAGCAACAAAAAGTCGTTCTAAGGAACGCAGAGTAAGTTTGCTGAAATCACAAAAAGTCGTTCCAAAGGGAACGCAGTGTAAGTTTTCTGCTCCAAAGTCGTTCCAAAGGGAATGCAGAGCATACAGCGAAAAGTCAACGCTGATATCGCCTAAGTAAAGGGCGAAGAAGCTCCAAAGCCGTTCCTAAGGGAATGCAGAGCTTACAGCGAAAAGTCAGCGCTGATACCGCCTAAGTAAAAGGCGAAGAAGCTCCAAAGTCGTTCCTAAGGGAATGCAGAGCCTACAGCGAAAAGTCAGCGCTGGTACAAAAATATTTTGTGTTTTACGGGGATATGTGTGTATCTTTGGAACAAATGTCATCTACATAACATAACATCATCACATCATTTTGCATAGCATAAGCATCATACATCATGTTGCATATGGCAAAAGAAGGGGACACGGTATCAACCTTCGGAAGGATACTTTGAGAAAGTAAAAATCGTGCTAAGTCACAAGGGGACACAATATTGATCTTTGGAATATAGCTTCGGAGAATATTTTCATGAAGCTTGGACATCCTTCATCAGAGCACTATGAGCATTGTCGTGATGCATAAAAGTTTTTCTATCTTCACGAAGCATGAAAAGAAGGGAAGGTGTTTTTTCGCCGAAGCCTCAAAAACGGTACGTATGTAAAGTTTCATGCATCGTAAAGAATCGAGTCATTAAAAGCAAATATATCACAGGGTTACAAATTGTCACACATGTTTCATTTCAAGAAGTCTTTACAAAAGTGCTTAGTCTTCTCTCAAAACAACTTCGGCAGCTTCGTTCAGGAGTCGGTTAACAACTTCATCCATGATAGCTTCAGCCATCTTTTTAATTTCTTCGTCTCCTTTCGGGTGAGGGCCCGGAGACGCTTTAGTAGGATCTGAAGGAGAACATGATACGGCCACATTGCTATTACAAATTGTGAACGAAGTTTAAAATCAAAAATTACAACGCAATAAAAACCATTAGCTAATACCTAATTGCCCTTCGGGCTCTGAGCTTTTGTCAGCGGCCTTAGCTACTTCTCTAGCGTCGTGAATGCCTTTCTCACTTTTCTGAATGATTTCTCGGGCCATTTCTCGGCCACCATTGTCCCAGACGTCGGTAAAAAATTTTCCACTAGCCTGGCTAGCTTCGACCGAGGGGTCTTTAATATCTTCAGGGGATAAGCTGGCTTCGGATTGTGCAAGAACCTTAACATGATCGCAGCCTTTTTTCTCCAGTATAGAAGCAATATCCCTGGCACCCGAGAAGGCGCAAATGTCTCCTCGACTGTTTAGAATTTCTTCGAAGGCTTCAGCTTCGTGGCAGATCCATTCTATCGGCCCTTCTGGGTTACCTCTCACAAAATCTTCTTCACTCGAAAATGCGCCAACACTGGCGAAGCTGGTTTTTATTTTCTTTACACAATCCATGGATTTTTCGTAGCACCTTTTCTTAGAAGACCGAAGCTCTTCAACGGTTCCTTCCAAATGATTAGCCCATTGGTCACTACATTCCCGCCTCGTTTCTTCAAGTATGCATTCTTCTTTCGCCCGGGCCAATTGCTTCCGATGATTGTCAATCTCGTGCTTTTGAGCTGCAATTTGGGCTTTGGACGCAGCTTCGTTCTCCTTTACTTTATCCACTAATGTAACTAGAATCTTGTCCTTTTCCAGGGCTTCGTTCCTTAGCTTGATAACCTCTGTTCGAAGGTTGTTGAAGGCAATTTCATAGCTTTCGTCTTCGGCACTCTTTTGCGCTCTCAGCGCGTTGCTTAGTATTAATCCCTATATGTAAAGAGTTAGTATAAGAATAAAACAATAGATTTCGAATCATAAAGTTTCCAAAATGCGCAATTCTCGCACCTTCAGACTATTATATGCAAGGCTATCCGCAAGATCCTCCTTCGTCATAGCGCATAGTCCAGCTTCAAGCTTCGGAAACCCCATACTCCTAGCCATCTCCCGGCAGACAGATAATTCTTTGTTGTCAGGGAGACAGTATAGGAAGTCATCTTCGTTTGTCCCATTGAACACTAGTGCCCCCTTCGGATATTTTAATTCTTTGGCATAGTGGTTGGCTTCATAAATCTCTTCTTCAGATAATTTCTTCCCCGAAGCATGTCGCACAATGTAATCACATATGGTGGAAGGAGCTTCGGGGGCAGCAGTGTCAATTTCTTCAACCAAAATTGGCTCTGACATTTTTATTTTTTCTTCGGTTTCCAAAGGTTGTTCCTTGGTGGGCTCTGAAGTCCCAGCTTCAACTTCAGGTTGTTGCTTCGAAGCTTCAGCAACTAAAGCTTCAGTAGACACTTCAAGTTGTTTGTTCTTTGGAGTTATGCTCGAAGACTTAATTGTCTCCAAAACATCTAGCACGTTCACCGTTCTTTTTCTTTTCGGGGTTACCGATGGACCCTTTTGATTTTTTATTGTTTCAACACTTGCTGAAGGACTTAAGATTTCTAATATTTTTGGTCCTTCAATTTTTGGTTTTTCTGCTTTCTCTGCTGAAGGTACTTCAGTTTTTTCTTCGATCTTCGGCACTGGAGCTGGCTCTGTACTTTCAGTGGCCAAGGAGACTTTACCGATAAATTCAGGCACTGTGGCCGGCTCAATAAAACGTGCCCGGTGGGTGAGCACCTTCATCTTTTTTCTTTGCGGCGCTGGCTCACTAGAAGCACTTGTGGCAACTTCTGTTGCAGGAGAAGTATTTTTTCTTTTGCGGCCCGGCACCGGATAATGATAGTCAGGGTAGACAAACCCGATTGCATCAAATACCCGGTTGAGCCTCTTCTTCTTTCAGCCTCCGAAGGCTGCCGATAATGCAGTGTTCTCGGCCTTCGAATATACCCCAAGCAGTTTGTCACTTAATGTTTCAATGCTTTTTAACCAGTCGTCATCAGGTTCAACAAACTTATCCCCGTATTTGAATGTGTATTTTAGTCTGACTAGTCCACCTTCGTCAGACTCTTTGATGGTCTCCTTCGGCATATCCCACTTTCCCGCAAGTGGCCACACCCTGAAGGCAATATGCTCTTGGACCAGATCCCTTGTCCCAATATAAGAGCAGATTACGCCGAAGGCTCTTTGGCATTCTTCGGCCGCTTCATCCATTTCAACCTTCGGCTTTCGGAGTCCGAAGCGTTGCCAGATGGGGCGCATAATGATACTCTTAACATCTTCCTGCGCTGTCAAGTCATTCTTTACATAGAACCATTCTGTCATCCAGGCACCGGGCCACCTCTTCCGAAAGGTTGGCATAGGGCAGCTTGACCCGGAGCGGGCACCGAAGCTGTAACAACCAAAGTTGTTGTGATATTGTTCTTTCCCCCAGGGCTTCGTCTCATATACCAACTCATGAATTTTGCAAAAACTTTTAGCATTTGGTTCTAAACCTTGGCTTTTCACAGCCCAAACAAAGATTCCCATTCTTATGATAGCTTCGGGAGTAATTTGATGAAGGTAGATTTGAAATGTCTTCAGGACTTCGACAACAAAGCTGCTTAGGGGGAACCGAAGCCCAGCCTTGAGAAAGCTTCGGAAGATCACGACCTCATCTTCTTCGGGGGTAGGAGAAGTCTTTTCTCCAGCATCAGCCCTCACAATAGATATATCTCGAAAATATCTCCCCCTCATATTGTCAATATGACTCTGCTTAATAGTGGTTTTCCCGAAAACCGAGTGACTTGGCCGCCATGGTCGATCTTCAGACTCTCCCCCGCCGCTTTCTACATCATAACTGTCGCTGTCACCAGTATCTTCAGATAAACCTTCTAAAGTCTCTTTGGTGATCTTTTCTGTATTGGTCTTCGACATTGCCTCAAGAAAGCCCAGGTTCTTCTCTTCAGAGAGACTTAGCTTCATCTCGACAACAGCCTTCTTCTCCTCAGACATCTCTTCGGAGATCCTACTTCTCGCTTCCGAAGCTTAAAACTAGGAAAGAAAACAAATATTTTTGGGCAGAAAGTTTTATAAGCAGGAAAAACAGATGGCAAAGAGAGCGTGCCAAATTAAATGTGGCGGGCTCCTATTTATACACTCGATATGACGGAAACTGCGTGGTCCCAGGTGTCAGTGACTTTTGCTATTCTAGCAAAGGGAAGGTGTTTTTTCGGACCTTCGGCTTAAGGCCTTCATCCATATCGCAATCTGAATTTATCACTAACAAATTAATATTGCGAGGGGCTACTGTTGGGGGCCTTCGTCCTCCGAAGGTCCTCAAAAACATGATTTGACAATATTTTCCAAGTGAATTATATGAACAGGTATCTTCGGACTCAGATCATGAACATGGAGTACGGTCAGAACGAAGCTGATTACCAAGCTGTACGAAGGATGGTGCACAGCCGAAGCTATGCGCAGAAAGCTTCGTCGCGATAGCAGAAAGGGGAACCGACTTAAAGATGAAAAGACTACTTAGGCCTTAATAGATTCCCATAAGTCATTAGCAAATGTAATGGACATGAATGTAATTTTGCATGGGCTACGTCCCATGCCTATAAATAGATGAACAGTACTCCCGTACTGTTCACGCTGATTTGGCATTTGCTTTCCGTCATCCTTGTACTTTTGCCTTCCTGCAATCCGAAGGTACACTTGTAATCTAAAGTCATTTCTATTTTTATATGATAATAAAATAGAAATGACGTTGTGATAATATTTAAATGTTTATATTACTTTTTATGTTGCATGTAAGTTCTTCGTCATAGTTTATTGTGCTTACGAAGATATGTTGTTTGTGACCTTCGTCCGGAACACATTATATCCCGAAGGGAAATAATGTTTCAAAGGACGAAGGGCTTTATCATTTAACACTTTTTATGTTGCCTTGTTCTTAATCCGAAGCATTTGAGAACAAGTCCCCAACAATGCCAAAGGAGGTTAATGCTAGTTCGAGCTAATGTGTCAAAAAAGGTGGTTTAGTGTATCTAAAATATACATATTGTAATAGGCATCAATTTGGTGAGCCAGACGACGAGTGACTTGAGGCTATTGAAGCAACCTGTGATGAAATGTTAGGGTATATTTGAAGGCTGAAGACGGAGCTATGAACACTACTTTTTGTGCCCGAGGAAAGAGAAGGCTGAACATGGTGTTTGATTTTATTGGTTTTATTTATCCAGACTACATCTTTCCTACGTGGAAGAAGGGTCAAAAGAGAAAGAGTGCTCTGTCCAGTGCCCCTAAGCAAAAAAAGAGTGAAAATTCTGGCCAATCGGTCGAAATCATATTACACATAAACAACAACAGAACTGCCTATATTCTCGGCTACCAAAACAAGTGAGACGAAGGCTATTGAGTCAAGTGAAATGAAGGTTATGTCCCCGAAGGTAAGAGATATTTAATTTTTATTCCATCTTTTAATTATTTATCAATATGCTTATTTTATTTTGAAATTACAATATAGAGGACGGAAGGAGTTGAAAAGAATGGAGTAGCTGAAACTCTAATTCGGGATGAAGTAGCTCCAGCCGATATGGAGCCGAAGATGCAGGAGCAACCGAAGCTAACCTCTATCGTAACAGGGACTCCCCACAAGGGAAAAGAATGGCTAATATGCTGAAGGCAGTTCTGAGGCCTGCAAAGATGGCCTTGCCAATAACACCAAAGGTTAATGAGGATGTGATTACTGAACCGAAGGTGGCTACCGATGTAGAGGCTTCTTTTGATGTGAACAGAGCCAACTCTTTGAAGATTGATTTAATAACAAATGTTGTCAGTGAAAAGAAACAAGTTTAAGTTAAATTTTCGAAGGTTGAAGACTTGCCGGCACTCAAGGCAGCGCCACTCACAACCCATGAATACATTATTTGCCATGTTTCGAGTGGGAAGTTAACTAAAGAACAAATTGCTGAAGTTCAGCATTATACTGAAGATTTAAAGTATCATTCGAGCTCTCTTATGTACGGAGGCAATGACGAGGATGACTATTTGTATTGTGTCCCGGATAATAGAGAAATTGACGTATGTCGCGAGATGATGGATAAAATGGGCTATCCGAAGCTTGAACTTAATTGGATTATCTGCTATGCCCAAGGACCATCTTTCGGGTTGTCTAGCATATAATAATTTGAATGTTTGCGTAAATTTCTTTTCCTTTCTTTTTCCCTAATATTTTGAATATTTCTTGTGCTATTTATTTTCTCTTTGTCATGCTGTTGTGAGGGGCTTATTCTGAGCAAAGCACTGAAGGCCTAGAAAGGTGCCGGGGACAAAAGTACTCGGATAGCCTTCGAAAACCTTCGGTTAGAGGTCATCGACCTACGACACCAAGTCATAGAAAAAGATAATATTTTAATCTCATTAGTTAATAAGTTGAAGGAAAGTCGTGCTGAACTGACAAAACATTCTGAAGAGGAGGTTTCAAGAATTTTGGAACTGGAAGAAGAGAAGAAGGCAGATGTGAAACACATTTTCGACTTCGAGTCTATGCTGACAGCTCCATCTGAGTCACATAAATTTGAGGTGTTGAAGCTAAAGAAAAATGATGAGGTAAATGAAAACTTTGAGGTTGAAAAGGCAAAACGTGAGATAACCAAAGCTGAGAGTACATGGTTCAAAAAAATATTGAAGAGCTTCGGACATCAAAGGAAGAATGCTTCTCTATCGCTGCACATTGCTGCGAGCAGCTAAAGAGTATGTTTGTTAGTGTTGGCGCTTTTTCAAATGACGATAAATTTATTCATGACGATGTCGAAGGAGCGACTGGATGGATCTAAGGTGAAATAGAAGCTTTTGATGTTCTCACCAGCTGGGGAGACTTCTGCGCCTGTGTGGGTGCACGAGGAGTAGTGTCCCTGCTTGAAAAAGTTGGATGTGAGCATGTGAAAACTGTGGTTCGACCAGAGTTTGCGGTTTCGGCTAATGACTCTAAAGATCCTTTAGCCGAAGCTATTGCACTAGGGGGATGGTTTTATTCTGAGATCTGGTTTGCTGGTGGTAGAGAGGTGGCAGATGAAGCAATCAGAGAAAGTGAAACAGAGGTTCTTTTCTAGATACTAGAATCTTTTCCTTGGTTTTTATGTAATATTTTGTAACATATTGCTCTTTGGTTTTTTAGACTCATCAAACCGCCTAAGAGGCTAGAAAAACATAAGGCTAGAAAAATAGAAGTTTTGCAATTGGAGAGGCATATAGGTTCACTTTATTTTTTCCTGTGAGTTTTAGCTTCGTGATAACTTAGTTTTATGATAACTAAGATATATGACACTAAATGATTTCTAATGCAGTTGCCCTTTCGCCACCACCAGAACCGTATGATGCCGAAAATGATCTAGAGTTAAAAGACATCCTTGCCAAATTCAAGGTGGTGCCTAAAGCAATAGACGAAGATGTTGACACAGTGTTGAACAAAGCTGCTGAGAAAGTTTTGAACAAAGACTGAGATTTTTGTAAAAAAAACATTTTTAATTCATGTTTGAATAGTCTATAAAAACATTTCTAAGTATGTGTTTGTTGTGTGTAAAAACAACTTTGTGAAATGTGTTCTCTATATAAGTATGGTTTGTACGATATTTCTTTATGTAGTGTGAAATAAGTATATGTGCCGTTTTGAGCCGAAGGCGTAAAAACACATTCCCTTCTTTACATGCTTCGTTAAGAAATGTTCTTCTAGCTAAAAGTCTTGCAATGCCTTGAAAAATATCTGATAGCTGAAGAAGAATCGTGTCGCCTTCTTTGGCCTTGTGTTTGTATTACATATTCTTTACAATGGTATATAGAATTATATACGAAGCCAAAAAGGGCATTATAAAATTTGAACATGGCCTTAGATTAAACTTTGCATTCCATAAAGAATTGCTTCAGAGTGCTTCTTTCACCTGTTCGTGGCGGAACAATTCCCCCTTTTCTACTTGTGCTTATGAACGATGATACGTATGATATGATGATGGAATGATGATGGTATGATGCATGATGCATGATGCTTGTCGCACAGGATGATGATGACAATAAAGGAAAGAAAACAAGTGAATGTTTGTAAGATTTTTGTATTATGACTGCATTTCCTTAGGAACGACTTTTGAGTCCTTGCCACCTTTACTAGGTGCTTCATTTGAGCTCTGCATCCACTTAGGAACGACTTTGGAGCTTTTACACCTTTACTAGGTGTTTCATTTGAGCTCTGCATCCCCTTAGGAATGACTTTGGAGCTTTTACACCTTTACTTGGTGTTTCATTTGAGCTCTACATTCCCTTAGGAATGACTTTAGAGCTGTTACACACGATGGTGTAGCCTCAGATTTATTACAGAATGCCGAAGGATATACCTTCTTGATGTCTCTTGGGACAGAAATGTAAAGGACAAAAAATGAAATTACAATAGATTCTTTGAAACAGCTCCGAACGTTTGATCCAGGCCCTCAGGCGCTTCAGTAGATATGCTTCGACTCTAGTACAGTACTATTTACTATTCTAGCTTCAGATTGCTCCCTTGTGTATTGTTGTGGTATATTTGGTGCAAAGAATTGTGACCAGACCTGAAATTGTCATGGATGTTGCTGCTCATATGGCTAGGGCAGAATCCATCGAGCCAAAGAGTGACTTGCCGAAGCAACTGAAGCCAAAGGTTGTGGACTTGGCTGTTGGTTGCGAACATACTCTGGAATATATGGGGAATAGTATGAGGTGGTGTGGAGGACTTGTTTTGAAAGATTGTGTCGTGCTTCAGCTTTGGCGATTCCCTTGTATTTCTGGATTGTGACTTGATAGGTTCTTGTTGTATGCCCCTTGTCCTCTCCACAGAAGACGCAGAACAGTTTCCTCGGTTGAGAGTTGAATCTCCCTCCAAAACTCCTTTCTCCTCTTCCACCTCTTGGGGTCGTGGTCTGAAGGTACTTTGCTAGGTTCCTATGGATTGAGAATGACTTTATTGTCCCTGAGTGTGATTGTTTATGTCTTCGTTCTGATTTGGATTGTGTATGGTCCTAACATGCCTTGGGTTGAACCGTCTGCCGAAGCCCCTAGACATCTCGGAATATCTGAAGGCCTCCTATTTTCTTTGCCGAAAATCATTGTCTGCTCTGATATATTCATCCATCTTCTAGAGAAGCTTTTCTAGGGTCTGAGGGGGTTTTCTGGCAAAGCATTGTGCCACAGGTCCTAGGCGAAGCCCCTTAATCATGGCCTCAGTAACTATCTCAATTGAAACTGTTCGTGCTTGAGCCCGAAGCTAGAGGAATCTTCAGACATAGTTGTTGGGGGCCTTCCTCTTCCGAAGGTCCTCAAAAACTAACATGTTTTCCAGTATAACATACTGTCTCAGGAGGCTTCGGCTTTGACATGAAGGTGTGCATGGTATGAAGGTGTGGTCTGGAGGAAGGATAAACTAGCTCCAAAGTTGTGGCTAAAGAAGCTTCGGCTTAGCACGAGGACTGTAACACCCCTGGTATTTATATTCCGCTCGACAATGAGTATGGATTTAAGCACGTAATATCAGTGGATAAAACAGATGCTAAATTTTAATCATCTTCGTCTATTGCGATTTTAATATCGTATTTGTTTCGTTTATCGTGAGTTTGACATCGTTTTTATTTATCCGGGCTCTTCCTAAATTTTCATGATGTTCGGAACATAGGTGTTCCAAAAATCGGTGCGTCCGGTGATTATTTAAAATTCATTACTCACGCTAATACAAATTCAGAAGCTCGACCTACTCTTACGATTTTATCCCGGGCAAATTAATTTGAACTCGATGACTAAAATGTTTGGGGTAAAATAATTCGAATCGCTCGAAATTTTGCGTGAGGTTATGACCCAATTTATCCTTCAACACGCTGTTTTGGCGATGAAAACGAGTGTATATTAGCGGATTGGGTTTTGGCTAATTTCGGTCAAATCACGCCGAACAAATTATCAGTGCCGAAATCAGTTTATTTCGGTCTGTCGTTTCTTGCCCGGATCCAAATCCTCGGATAATAGGTAACTGGTAAAAATTCATATTTCAGAATATTCGCCAAATTAAATCCTGTCCAATTGTTGCTGTCGATCCTAATTATTCGACCATTTGATTATCGCTAAAGATCGTGATCCAAAATGTGGCAGAACCTCCCAAGTTATTGGGCCTACATGCACCTGTCCTTGTCTCAAAGACCTCAGACAGCTATGCATGTGCACCAGATAACTTAACAGGATGCGTCCGATTGCCCAAGGACATCGGATAAACCACTTACAACCAGAACCGCGGGATTAAGTAAACACAAATCACACACATCAACATTTTTGCAGCGGAAATCTTATTACCAAATTTTACAAGTTACAAAAATTTTACTTTGTACATGAACGAAGTGATTACAAAGGTGATTCAAAGAAATAACTTTAAACTGTTATAAATTATTTATAAGTTTGAAATATACTCTAGCTCAAGTGACCATCCTCAATAAGAAGTATAGAAGGGTTACTTAGACTTATAAGAAGGCCGAGCCCACCGGCACTTAACACCATAATCAGCAGCACAAAACTATGACCTGAAAAACAACAGGGAATAAAACCCTGAGTACGGAATTAATTAGCAAGACTTACCCGACTAAAGAAAAGACTCTCAAGGGTATGCTGGATTTGGGAATTAAGGAGAGGCTTTAGCAAGAATCAATCTTAGATACTTTTGCAGAAATAGCTTACTAAAGTGAGTCCTTACTTTCAACATTTTAATGCTAGATTAAGTATTAATAGACCTTGTTTGCATCTAGTCTAATTTCACCATCACATTAATCAATCCAACATGATTTTTCCTCATTAAGATTCCATCCATGACTTAGATTACAGGGCAGTGACTAAGTCTTCATGTCCGCGAAGTTACGGCGATCCGAATCGATTATACTCAGTTGAGGATCTCCAATCACACGACATATGTAGCACTTAACCCTTGCATATGTCAACTCGCCACCGGGGTTCTTAAGACCAGATCAGGTTCACGCCAACCGAGAGCACAGATACACCACTGTCCAGCCTCTTGCCACGGAGGGTACACGCTACTCTCGCCATCTCTCCACTCCCTTTGTGTGGTATCTTATTCTGGTATTAGTCTGCCCGAGGCAAAGCTTACCCATGACGAGGCACATGACCAGTTAAAGGGTCCTCGATTAGCAAGCCTACATTCAGTATAATCCTTAATCAACCTAGGTAGAACATCACCTGTTACTAGCCCAAGTCGCGATTTAAGTACTTCCATCCTTAGGATTGTTTGTGTTAGGATGAAAAGAGCATTATAGGGAACTTTGCAGTAAGATCCCACCATTGCTCCCAATGAAAATATTCTTGCAGGCAGAAGCCATCCTTCCTAGGGATAACCCCTGAGCTAGGCATTAACGCAAAGGACAACCTCTATCCACAAGGTTTACCTCTAAGCAAGGCTAAGCAATTTTGTAAATCATATTTGATACTTCATCAGAAGTATCTATAAAGGTATGGATATCAAGGTAGGCAATGCATCAAAGGGTTTCCAAGCAACTCCTATAAACCTAATGCACATTTCACTAGACTTAAAGTGTGCAAAAATTATTTAAAAACACAAGGAAGGGGTTGCATGCACCGGGGCTTGCCTGGGTAACACTAGGTTAGTGTTTGTTAGACGATGTCCACTTGACGATCATCCTTGTCCTAGCACTTGATCAGGCAGGTTCGTTCATCAGCATCACCATGCGGAGTAGCCCGCTGTTGGAACTTGCACATGGGCGCAAGTTGATCCAACAGGGGGGGAGTGATAGCACAAACAGGGTTTTAGCACGTGATGGCAAAAGCACTGTTCAACTAGCCTCTCAAGGGCACTGTGCGGGGGTATTTATAGGTGCCCGGGTACCCAGCGTCCCGTGATAAGGACGCATGTGCCCTCAGACACCTAGGTTATCCCCGAAATATTCCCATAAAGCAGGGTTACAGATGTAATTACAGGGACGCCTTTATAAATCAGGCCCGTAACACGCAACGGCCACGCAGGGCCTGTTACAATGGGCCGAATCACACTTGGGCCTCTGCGCTGGACGAGGCCGCACGGTGGGATGACCTCGCTACGGGTCTTCGTCCGATGTCGTATGGGGCGAAGGGTGTCCCTGACCGTTGTCTTGTCTCCGTTGGGCCAGCGTAAACGGCGAAGGCCTCGAGCGAAGGGTGGCGTCTTTGCCTTCGCCCCAACATTTGCCCTCCGAGGGACTAGTTCGACTAAGTCATCTTGTGCCGAAGACGTCGCTAGATGGCGGAGACGCTGCCCTCGCTCGAAGTGGTTCCGCGGGGGTTTTTGACATGACCGTTGATTGACGCCGTACTGTGGGACTGCGGGTTTCCCGAAGCGCCGCACCCTATGTATAAAAGGGGGCGGGGGGCGGCGCGTTTTGAAATTTATTCTTCCGCGCTCCGTGAAAACCTTAGCCACTTTCTCCACCGTCTCTGCTGGTCGTCTGCCCTCCTTGCTCTTGTTCACCGGAGATCTGGCTCGAGTGAAGCAGACCGCCCGCCGCCGCCGACGGTACGTAGCGATGCCGACCTCTTCTTCTTCTGCTGCCGCTTCACCGCCGACCGACGCGTCGTCTGAGGAGACGCTGAGTTCTGTGGCGGCGGAGGAGTTGCGCGCCGGCGATACTGTGGATTTTGGTGTGTCGCGGATGTCGTCGGCCCGCGTGCAGGATATGCAGCGGCTTGGTTACTTTGGCGGCGGGGTCGCTCGTGTCCAGGGGACAGAGGAAGTCCCCGAGCCGGAAGGCGAGTTGGTTGTGTTCGAGGCGTTCTTTGCCGCTGGCCTCCGCCTGCCTGCGCACCGATTTGTTGGAGAAGTCCTGCGCAGATTTAAGGTTCAGATCCATCAGCTGACTCCGAATGCCGTGGTGGCTCTGTCGAAGTATGTCTCGGCGACGACTTCGTACGGCGGACAGCCATCAGTCGAAGTCTTCGCGAAGTATTATTGCCTGCACTGGCAGAAGAGGATGATTGGAAGTGAAGTTGCCCAGTTTGGGTCCTGTACATTTACGCCGAAGACCGGCAAGACCACGATGCAGGTAGTTGAGTTGGTTCCTTGCGCCCGCAACAAGTGGGGCAATTGGCAGGATTTTTGGTTCTACGTCGCGGAGGGTACAGCCGAAGGCCATCCGGGGCTCCCCATGTTCGAGATGTGCTCGCATTTTTACTCAGCATACCCGCCTTTCGAAGTGGCGGATGAGGATGCGGACGAAGGGGCCCTTCGGTGCGCCGCCGGCCTGAGCAGCGGGCACGATTTGGTTGAGGAGTTTGTGGCGTTCGGGGTATGGCCTTTGGCTCATGGCTGGGCGCTGGGCGAAGTGTGCCCTCGCCAGATGCCTTCCCACGGTGGGAAGCTGGTGCGAAGTCCTGCCTTCGCGCTGGATCTGCAGAGTCGCGATCCGGCCGCCTTTGTGCGCGAGGCGGAGGATGGGGCGGTGCGGATCATGGGTCGGTATTTGCCTAGGACAGAGGGCCAGCGCAGCTGGGACATTCGCGGGTCAAATGACCGCTTGAACAGGGTTTTTGAGTTGAATCGTCTGCCGTATGACGGTTATCCCGGCCAAGACGATGTGGATCGTCGCGGGAAGAAAACGGTGGTGGAGTCTGGAGACGACCCCGCGCCGGCGGCCGCCTCGTCTAAGAAGAGGAAACTAGGTACTGTTGTGGGAGGACTTGGGGTTTTTGATGGTTTTGCTAGAGAATTGATGAGGACATGCGCGGCCCCAGGGGGAAGGATGTCTTCGCCCGAGCTCCGGGAGTCTTCAGTGCGGATGCAGAGGGTTACTGGGGGTTGGTGGCCTAAGAATGTGCCTGTCCCCCGCGCGGCCGGCGAAGATTTTTTTACATCTCGCATGGTTCGTGCTTGGAAAGTGTTTCCTTACGGGCGGAATATTGCTGCTGTTGTGTCGGCAGTGATGGACAAGGATCGCCAGGGAGCTGCACAGAAGCGCCAGGCGGTCGTCAGGCTTCATGAAGCCAGGCCGAAGAGGTAGTAGGGGGCGGCGAAGGCTACTGCCCCCGGCGGAGGCCAGCCGCCGCTGGCGGCTAAGTCGGCCGTCCCTGCGTCCAGTAGGGCGCCGGACGCTACGAAGGCCGCTGTCACCGGTGGTCTCAAGTCAGCGAAGGCTGCCCCTTCGTCCAGCGGGTTGCTAGAGTCTGCGAAGGCGGCTCGAGGGTTGTCGCCCCCTGGCAAGCGCGTTGCTGACTTCGCCATCGACATTAGTGTGGAGGATTATCTTGTTGGTAAGTCATTGGCTCGAGTTGTTTTTTTTAATTTGTTGATGTGTCGCAGGGTCGGACGAAGACCAGCTTCTTGTTGTTCCGCCTGCCGCGGCGGCCACGGCGGCTGCCGTGGTGCCAAGGGCGAAGGGCAGTGCACTTTGTGCCGGTGGCGAGATACCGGCGCTCACTGCCGTCAGGGACGAGGCGGGTGCCGTGTCCTGCCGGCTAGAGGAGATGAAGGAGGCACTAAGTCAGGTGTGTTGAGCCAGGCCTCATTTTTTTTAAAACGGCTTCGTCGGGGCTGTGGTCTTATGCGTGTCTTGTAGGCGGCTGACTTCGCAAACCGCGCGTCGTCGGGGGCCCTGACGGCAGTTGTGTCTGCCGAATTCGAGAGACTTCGGACGCAACATGCTGACGCCGTCCGGGAAAAGTCGGCCGCCGACAGTAACTGCCGCAAGCTGGCGGACAAGGTGGCTGTGCTGGAGGGTGAGAAGGCTGACCTCCGGCGCCAACTGGCGGCAGAGAGGGAGGAGGCTACTGAGGCCCTCACCAAGGCGCAGGCTACGCAGGCGGAGGCCAATTTGGCGCGGGCGGAGGGCAGCCTCGCCAGGCAGCGCGCCGAGCAGCTGGAGGAGCGGCTCAACGCGCTGCAGAGCCGTGTGGAGAGGGCCGAGGCCTCGACGCGCACGGAGGCTGAGCGGACGCGCAAACAGCTTATGGATTCATACCGTGAGCTGGGCGCGCGGACCGGTGAGTTTGAAGTGCCGGACCGAGAGCCCAGACTTCGCTGCCTTGAGTGGGTGCAGGAGGAGCTGCAGGCGCTCCCCACTATCGTGGAGGGGTTTATGTCTTATGCTTCTCTGGTCACCTGCGAGGGGGCGATGAACGCGCTCTCTCGCGAAGGGTGCCGGCACTATGAGGTCTTCGACCAAGCTGATGAGGATTTGGAGCGTGATATCTACAAGGTTGAGGACCCCGTAGTGAAGGAATCCGCCGGAGCCCTCTACGACCGGATGTGGGGCCCCCACGGTCGAGAGGTGGTCAGGGAGCGGGCTGAGACGGCGAGGAGTCAGGTAATGTTTGGCTTTTGTTTGGTGTTTGTTTAATTTGGGTTAAATGTGGGTTTGTTGAGTCTGTGTGCTGTGTCTCAGGCGGCGCGTGGCGAGAGGGTGGATGACTTCGGGGCTTTGAACAGCGCGCCGCCTGACCCGGAGCCGAACCCGGCGGCGGCTGCGCCCGATGCCGCTCCGGAACCGCCCCCGGAAACCGCCGAAGGCGTTCCCAATGCCCCTGCAGCCACTGCGGCCGGCGGAGACCCGTCGTCGACTTCTGCGCCGAAGGCTGAGGATCCTGTGGCGGAGGCTACGGAGGCGACAGTGGAGGCTCCCGCGACGGCTGGGTCTTCGCAGGTGGCCTAGTGGGTGTGGGTAGTTAGGAAATTTTGGATATTGTTGCTGAACCTTGGTTGCTGCGCAGGTTCAAGATTTTGGGCCTGTGCACGCAACCGCTACTGCTAATTTTTGGGCGGCTTCGACCGTGGATGATGAGAATAAATCGGATGAGTCTGCGTCTAAATTTTCCGAGTTCGGTGACTCTGGGAGCTCTGTTGAATGGACCGAAGAGTCGTCGGATGAGGACTTGGACTACTTTGCGGCCTTGGATGTAGCAGTGGCGGAGGCTTCGTCGCAAGCTGCGGATGCTGATGTGTCTGGTCCGAGCACTAGGCGTAGGCGGCGAAGGGCGGTTGCAAAGCATAGAGTGAGCGGAGCGGACGCCGGTCAGCTTCGTGTGAGTGGGGCTGGCAGGCAGGAACTATTGTCCTTGCCAGCCGCTGTGAGTGCAGGTGAGGGGGAGTTGCGAAGCCTTTTCGCGGGTGAGGAGCTTAGGATAATGTTATTTAACTATAGGGAGATGGGAATTATTCCGAAGGTCGAGCCGATGTAGAGTGCGATGCCGTCGCTTGTATATGAGTAATGGTTTGTATGATGAGGTTGTGTGCTTTCGCACACCCGGCTATGTTTGCGAAGGCGTTAAGTGCTTGGTCTGGTGTGTTTGTTATGTTGGTCTGGTGCGCATGTAGTCGGCCTTTGTGCGGACAGTTTGGTGTAGCCGTCTTTGCACTTGTTAGGCTTCGTGCGGCTGCACCATTGTAATTGGTTCGTCGGACTTGATGCGCTGTCCCTGCTGCACCCTGAGGCGACTTCTGCAGGGATAGTGTTCGCGGCAAATTAGAATTTTTCACACTTATTGCGCTAGTCCGGCTGCACCCTTAGGCGACTTCTGCGCGGATAGTCTTCGTGGAAGACTTCGATTTTTCGCACTTGTTGTGCTAATCCGGCTGCACCATTTAGGCGACTTCTGCGCAGATAGGCTTCGTGGAAGACTTCGATTTTTCGCACTTGTTGTGCTAATCCGGCTGCACCCTTAGGTGACTTCTGCGCGGATAGTCTTCGTGGAAGACTTTGATTTTTTGCACTTGTTGTGCTAATCCGGCTGCACCCTTAGGCGACTTCTGCGCGGATAGTCTTCGTGGAAGACTTTGATTTTTCACACTTGTTGTGCTAATCCGGCTGCACGCTTAGGCGACTTCTGCGCGGATGGTCTTCGTGGAAGACTTTGATTTTTCGCACTTGTTGTGCTAGTCCGGCTGCACCCTTAGGCGACTTCTGCGCGGATTTGTCGCACGCGAGGGCGGCTGCTGCCGGGCCTCGCGGTGACTTTGTATTAGTCGAATGTCGAAGACCGTTGATGCGGTCTTTCTTTGACGTGGATTTTGCGGGGGATTTTTCTCTTGTATATTACATGACTCCGCCTCGTTAAAAACCTCACCCCCTGGGAGGAAAAGAGTGCGGGCCAGAACAAAATTGTTTTTACAAATTACAAGGGCGGGCTGGCCCTGATGAGTCAAACAAAAAATTTGCGCAGATTATCAATGTTCCAGGAATGCTCTAAGTCTTCGCCGTTTGGCGTTGCAAGCCTGTATGCGCTGGGGGAGGCCTTCGACTTGACAATGTAAGGGCCCTCCCACATGGGCTCCAGCTTGCCTCTGGACTCCGTTCGAGCTGTCCGGATGAGGACGAGGTCCCCTTCGCTGAATTCCCTTGGGATGACTGCCTGGTTGCGCCATGCTTTTGTCTGGGCTTGGTATTTGTCCAGGGCCTGTAGGGCGAAGACGCGGTCTCCGTCGATGAGATCCTTCGAAGTTGGCTCATCTACGTCTGGGACGGCCGACGCGGCTGTCCGAGGCGACCCATGCTTTATTTCTTGCGGGGTCATGGCCTCCGACCCGTATAATAGGCGAAAGGGGGTAAACCCAGTCGCCCTGCACTTGGTTGTATTCAGTGCCCAGACCACTTCGGGTAACAGGTCGGGCCACTTGCCTTTTTTGTCGTCAAGGAGCATTTTCTTGACAGCTGTGAAAATTTTGCCGTTGGCGCGCTCCACGACTCCGTTGGACTGGGGGTGGTACACGGAGGCGAAGGCAAGCTTGGTGCCGATGGAGAAGCAGAAGTCTATGAAATCTTGATTGTCGAACTGCTTGCCGTTGTCGACCGTGAGCTCGGATGGTACTCCGAAGCGGCAAACAATATTTTGCCAGAAGAATTTCTAGGCCGTCTTCGATGTGATGGTGGATACTGCCCTCGCTTCAATCCATTTAGTGAAGTATTCAACGGCTACGAAGGTGAACTTAAGGTTCCCCTGAGCCGTGGGCAGGGGCCCGACGATGTCTAGGCCCCAGCGCTGAAGGGGCCACGTGTGGGCGATCAGCTTCGTGAACTGCGAGGGGCGCCCCGAGCGTGGGGAAAATTTCTGACAGGCTTCGCAGGATCTGACAACCCGATTTGCGGCGCAGATAATGGCGGGCCAGTAGAAGCCTTGTCGTATCACCTTTGCCGCCAGGGCCCTGGGGCCTGCGTGGGAGCCACAGGTCCCCTGTGGACTTCGCGCAGGATTTGAACGCCCTTGGTCTCGGTGACGCACTTAAGCATCGGCTGGCTGACCCCCTTTTTGTACAGTTGGCCCTCGATCAATGCGAAGTCCCGGCTTCTGTGGTGGAGGCGCTTGGCCTCGTTGCTGTCGACTGGTGATAGAACCCTTGCATGTACAGGGTTATTGGCGCCCGCCAGTCTTCGGTCATGATAAGGTTGATCATGCGCTGGCCCTCGCTGTCGTTGGTTATTTGGAGCCCTTCGGGGCTGCGGACGGCTGGTGTGCCGATGACGTGATAGAACACGTCGGAGGGGAGGGCTTCACCTCTGGCGGCCGCCTTGGCCAATGCGTCAGCTTCTTCATTCTTGGCCCGGTCCACATGCTGCACAGTGAATCCCTTGAATTGTTTCTCGAGGCTTCGGATGGCCGCGAGGTACTGCATAAGTGCGGGGTCCTTTGCTGCGTAGTCCTTTTCGACTTGGCCGGCGACTACCCTGGAGTCTGTTCGGACTATGCAGGTGGTGATGCTGAGGGCTCTTAACTTGCGGAGACCGAGGATGACAGCTTCGTATTCTGCGATGTTGTTTGTGCATCTATCAGACTCCAGGGCGAAGCTTAAGCGTGCCGCGTATCTGTGCTTGATCCCAGCGGGTGAGGTGATGACTGCAGCAGCGCCTGCCCCCGCATGGCACCAAGCACCGTCGCAGTGTATTGTCCAAACCTTCTCTGCGGACGGCTCTGCCTGTGTTATTGGCCCGGTCCAGTCGACAATGAAGTCTGCTAAAACTTGTGACTTGATCGCAGTCCTGGGCTCGAAAGTGATATGGTAGCCGGAGAGTTCGGCCGCCCATTTGGCAATCCGTACCGATGCCTCCGGGTTTCTGAATAATTCGCCGAGTCCCCTATCTGAGGTGACGCGGACCTTGAATGCTTCAAAGTAGTGGCGCAATTTGCGCGAAGACATAACGACTGCATATGCAATCTTTTCGAGCTCCGTCATTTTACACTTTGATGGTGTGAGCACCTCGGAGACATAATATACTGGGCACTGCCTGATCACGCCCTCTACTGTCTGCTCCTGAACTAGTGCCGCACTGACCGCGTGCGGCGAAGCTGCGACGTAGAGCAACAGTGGTAGCGAAGAGTCGGGGCTCGTAAGGACGGCCAACTCCATCATGTACTGTTTTAGTGAGGCGAAGGCCGCCGCCTGCTCTGGTCCCCAAGCGAAGTCTTTTGCGCCGCGGAGTGTTTTGAGGAAGGGAAGACTTCGCTCAGCAGACTTGGAAATGAATCTGTTGAGGGCGGCCAATCTGCCCGTCAGACGCTGGACCTCTCTAGCTGACTGCGGAGGTGCCATGTTGATGATGGCTTGGATTTTGGTTGGGTTGGCCTCGATGCCGCAGTGCGATACCAGATAACCCAATATTTTCCCCTAGCGCACACCGAAGACGCATTTATCGGGGTTGAGGCGAAGCCGTGCGTCCCGCATGTTCGTGAATGTCTCGGCGAGGTCTGTGAGATGGTCCTCTTTATTCTTGCTGGCGACGACGATGTCGTCCTTGTATGTGAATACGTTTCTACCGACTTGCCCTTCGAGCACTGTTTTGGTGAGCCGGGAGAAGGTGGACCCGGCGTTCTTGAGTCCCTCCGGCATTCTGATAAAGCAATATGTGCTGAAGGGTGTTATGAAGCTGGTGCTGGCCTTGTCCTCCTCCTTCATGTATATTTGATGATAGCCAGAGAAGCAGTCGAGGAGTGACATGACCTCGCACCCGGCCGCGCTATCGACTATTTTGTCGATCCGGGGCAAAGGGAAGTTGTCCTTTGGGCAGGCCTTATTGAGGCTGGTGAAGTCTATGCACATTCGCCACTTGCCGCTCTTTTTCTGCACCATTACCACATTGGAGAGCCACCTGGGGTAAGCCACTGGCTCGATAAATTTGGCTTCCAGGAGGCGGTGTACCTCTGTCTTGGCGGCCTCTGTCTTCTCGTCGGACATTTTGCGAAGACGTTGTTTTTTCGGTCTTACCGAGGGGTCGATTCCCAGGCTGTGCTCAATTATGGACTGGCTGACCCCGACCAGGTCGAGGGCTGACCAAGCGAAGACGTCCTTGTTCTTGGACAAGCAGCACAGGAGCTTTTCCTTGTCATGCGAGGTGAGGTCTTCGCTGATCGTTACTGTTTGCTTGGGTGTGGCCAGGTCGAGGGGGACAGTCTTGGTCCCATCGTTGCTTTGCAGCTGCGCCTTGTGCTGTTTTTCAGTTGAGCTGGAAGGCGCTGGGACTTCGCGCTGGGCTGTGAGGCAGTGGACATTTCTTTGCTCGGGGACAAAGTCCCGCTCTATGTTGCGCGCGGTCTGTTGATTGCCGTAGACCGAGATGGCGCCCAACGGACCTGGTATCTTCATGCACAGGTACAATCCGTGAATGGCTGCCTCAAACTTGTTGATGGAGCCCCGACCCATGATAGCGTTGTACGGATACACCATGTCGACGATGTCGAAGGTTATTTGCTCACTTCGGGCATTGGGTGCTACACCGAAGGAGAGAGGCAAATCTATTTTGCCGATAGGAAAAGTGCCCTTGCCGCCGAAACCCTATAATGGATTGTCCGAAGGCTTGAGCAAGCTGTGGCTTATGCCCATGCGGTCGAAGGCATGGAGGAATATGATGTCTGCCTGGCTGCCATTATCGACGAGGACTTTGTGCAGGTCCCAGCCTGCCACGCTGTAGTTGATGACCATGGCGTCGATGTGGGGGGCGCTGCGCAGGTCGACGTCTCGGGCGTCGAAAGTTAGCGGTACATGGGACCACTTCGTATGCACGACTGGACCAGTGATGGCGACGTGGTTGATGCTGCGGTAGTGGTCCCGCTTTTGTCGCTTGGTGTCGAAGTCGACACTGGACCCACCAGTGATCATATGAATGACTCCGCGATACGGCTGATCGGTGAAGTCTTCTTGCTTGGGGGCATGGGGGTGGGGGATGTTTTGTTGTTGCTGGTGTGGAGGCGGGGGTGGGGGAGGTACGATTTGTACTTCCTGATGATGTTGGTAGGCGTGGTGCAGTGGATGCGGAGCGGGGGCGTGGATATATATGGTGGAGGGTGTTGCTGATAAGTGTGTGCGATGACCCTTGGGGGTGGGGGATGTTCTGGGCAGTCTTTTGTTTGGTGGGCGCAGTCTTCGCCGTGGAAGAGACAGTAGAATCGGCGCGGCGGCTGCGCGCGTCCTCGGCCCCTACCATGAGTTCCACCTCCGCGGCCCTGGGGGGGATACTCTTGGCGGCGAGGGGCATCACCAGCAGGGTGCTGGTTGGCGATGTTGTGCACCTGCTGCTGGTTACGGCCGTCTCGGCCGGAGTCTGGCTGCGGAGTCCTCGTCCACGTGCGGCTGGACTGTGGAGCATCTTTGGGCTTTCTCTGGGACTCAACCTTGCGCTGGTGGAGCTCTTCGGATTTGGCGTATTTTTCAAATAGTTGATATAACTCCTGAAGGTTCTTGGGCGGGTCCCTGATGCAATGACTGTAAAGGACGCCGGCGCGAAGGCCACTGATGGCGTAGTGAATGGCGATCTGGTCATCAATTGAGGGCAGCTGTGACTTGAGTGTTAGAAACTTGCGGTAATATTCCCGCAGAGTCTCTTTTTCCAGCTACTTGCAGAGTGAGAGTTCGGCCAAGGCGTCGGTGTCTGGGCGGTACCCTTGGAAGTTGAGCAGGAATTTGTCCCTTAGGCTTCTCCAGGAGTCAATGGACAGGGGGGGCAACCTGGTGAACCAGGTGAGAGCTGGGCCTTCGAGGGCGATGATGAAAGACTTGGCCATTGTGGCGTCGTCCCCTCCGAAAGATGCAACGGCGACCTGATAGCTCATGATGTACTGTGCAGGGTCCGTGCTGCCATTGTACTTGGGATAGGTCCTGTTGGGGACTTGTTCTCAAATGCTAAGAGTTAAGAACAAGGCAACATAAAAAGTGTTAAACACTAAGGTCCTTCGTCCTTCGAAACATTATGCCCCTTTGGGAAATAATGATTTTAGGACGAAGGTCATAAGAGACATACCTTCGTAAATATAATAAGAAATGCCGAAGGATTCATATAAAGCGTGAAATATAAACATCAACATAGAATCATTTCTATTTTATTAACATGGAGAAATAGAAATGATTTCAAATTACAAATGTACCTTCGGTCCTCAGAGAAGGTAAAAAGTACAAGCGTGACGCAAAAGCCAATGCCAAGTCAGCGTGAACAGTACGGGAGTACTGTTCATCTATTTATAGGCGCGGGACGCAGCCCACGTAAAATTACATCCATGTCCATTACATTTGTTAATGGCTTATGGAAATTTGTCAAGGCCCACGCAGTCTTTTCATCTTTAAGTCGGTTCCCCCCTCTGCTATCGCGATGAAGCTTCCCTGAGCACAGCTTCGGCTGCGCTCGTCCTTCGTCTGGTTCAGGCTTCGTCCTGGCCGTGCTTCATATTCATAGTTCTGAGTCCGAAAATACCTGTTCACATAATCCACTTGGAAAACATTGTCAAATCATGTTTTTGAGGACCTTCGGAGGACGAAGGCCCCCAACAGTAGCCCCTCGCAATATTAATTTGTTAATAATAAATTCAGATTGCGATATGGACGAAGGCCTTTAGCCGAAGGTCCGAAAAAACACCTTCCCTTTGCTAGAATAGCAACATTCACTGACAAGCGGGGTCTTTCAATTTTCAACGCCCCGGGCGTATAAATAAGATCATACCGCTAACTCATTTGGTACGCACACTTGCCATCTGCTTCGACCCACTAAAATTTTTAGCTCTTGTGCACTAAGATTTGCTGGTCTTTTTGATTTTGGAGCTTTGGCCTCGGGAACAATTTTTTAGCGTTTCCGAAGATGTCTGAAGGCAAGAAGATCCCTGCTGAGACGAAGCTGAGTCTCGAGGAGGAGAAGAATCTGGGGTTCCTGATAGCGATGGCAGAGACCAATACAAAGAAAATCACCAAGGAGATTCTCGAAGGTTTGTCCGAAGATACTGGTGACAGCGACAGCTATGATGTAGAGAGTGGTGGGGAAGAGGCCGAAGATCGTCCATGGCGGCCAAGTCACACGGTTTTCGGGAAAACCACTATCAAGCAGAGCCATATTGATAATATGAGGGGGCGGTATTTTCGAGATATATCTATTGTGAGGGCTGACGCTGGAGAAAAGACTTCTCCCACTCCCGAAGAAGATGAAGTTGTAATCTTCCGAAGCTTTCTCAAGGCTGGGCTTCGATTTCCCCTGAGCAAGTTTGTTGTTGAGGTACTGAAAACATTTCAAGTCTACCTTCATCAACTTACTCCCGAAGCTGTCATAAGGATGGGGATATTTGTCTGGGCTGCAAGAAGCCAAGGTTTAGAACCAAATGCTAAGAGTTTTTGCAACATTCATGAATTATTATACGAGACAAAGCCCTGGGGAAAAGAACAATATCACAACAATTTTGGGTGTTACAGCTTCGGTGCCCGCTCCGGGTCAAGCTGCCCTGTGCCGACCTTTTGGAAGAGGTGGCCCGGAGTCTAGATGACAGAGTGGTTTTATGTGAAGAATGACTTAACAGCGCAAGAAAATGTTAAAAGTATTATTATGCGCCCCATCTGGCAACGCTTCGGACTACGAAGGCCGAAGGTTGAAATGGACGAAGCAGCCGAGGAGTGCCAAAGAGCCTTCGGCGTAGTCTGCTCCTTCATTGGAACAAGGGACTTGGTCCAAGAGCACATTGCCTTCAGGATATGGCCACTTGCAGAAAAGTGGGAAATGCCGAAGGAGACCATTAAAGAGTCCGACGAAGGCGGACTAGTTAGACTAAAATACACATTCAAGTATGCAGATAAATTTGTTGAACCTGATGATGACTGGTTGAAAAGTATTGAGACATTAAGTGACGAACTGCTTGGCACATATTCGAAGGCTGAGAACACTGCATTATCAGCAGCCTTCGGAGGCCGAAAGAAGAAAAGGCTCAACCGTGTGTTTGACGCGGTCGGGTTCATCTACCCTGACTATCATTATCCGGTATTGGGTCGCAAAAGGAAAAATGCTTCTCCTGCAACAGAGGCTACCACAAGTGCCACTAGTGAACCAGCACCTCAAAGAAAAAAGATGAAGGTGCTCACCCACCGGACACGTTTTATTGAGCCGGCCACAGTGCCCGAATTTATTGGTGAAATTTCTTTGGCATCTGAAGCTACCGAACCAGCTTCAGTTCCGAAGATGGAAGAAAAGATTGAAGCGCCTTCAGCGGAAGAATCAGAGAAACCGAAGGTTGACGAGCCAAAAATGTCTGAAATCTTAAGTCCTTCGGTAAATGTCGAAGCAATAAAAAACCAAAAGGGGCCATCGGTGACCCCAAAAAGGAAAAGAATGGTAAACGTACTAGATGTCTTGGAGACAATTAAGTCTTCAAGCACAACTCCAAAAAAGAGTGTTGATGTTGCTGAAGCTTCTACTGAAGCTTCGACGCAACAAGCTGAAGCTGAAGCTAGGCCTTCAGAGCCCTACAAGGAGCAACCTTTGGAAGCCGAAGCAATAAAAATATCAGAACCAGTTTTAGTTGAAGAAATTGACACTGCCATCCCCGAAGCTCCTGCCAGCACATGCGATTACATTATACGACACGCTTCGGGGAAAAAACTATCTGCAGAAGAAACTTATGAAGCCAACCATTATGCGAAAGAGCTAAAATATCCGAAGGGGGCAGTAATATTCAATGGGACAAATGAAGATGACTTCCTATACTGCCTACCTGATAATAAAGAACTATCTGTCTGCCGAGAGATGGCCAGGAGTATAGGCTTCCCGAAGCTCGAAGCTGGATTAAGCGCCATGACGAAAGAGGATCTCGCAGACAGTATTGCATACAATAGCCTAAAGGTTTGGGAATTAAGCGTTTGAAAAAACTTTTTTAATACGTAATTCATTCCTATATTCTTATATGGATTCTTTTTCGTACAGGGCTTAATTCTAAGCAACGCATTAAGAGCCCAAAAAAGCGCCGAAGATGAAAGCTATGAGATTGCGTTCAACAATTTGCGCTCCGAAGTTATCAAACTGAGAAACGAAACTCTGGAAAAGGATAAAATTCTGCTTACGCTGGTAGACAAAGTAAAGAAGGACGAAGCTGCTTCAAAAACCCAGGCCGAAGCCCAAAAGCGTGAAATTAAAGATCTTCAGAAACAGCTGGCTAGAGCTAGAGAGGAGCGCGTGCTTGAGGAAACAAAACGAGAACTCAGTGATCATATGGTCAACAAATTGGAGTTAAGAGTTAAAGAGCTTCGTGCATCTCAGAGGAAATGTTATGTTAAATCTATAGAATGCGTGAATAAAATTAAAACCAGCTTCGCCAGCGTGGGCGCCTTTTCTAGCGAAGAGAATTTCTCTCGAGGCAATCCCGAAGGTCCACTGGAATGGATTAGCCACGAAGCAGAGGCCTTCGAGGAGATCCTGAACAGTCGTGGCGACATCTGCGCTTTTTCGGGCGCCAGAGGAATTGCTTCTGTCTTAGAGAAGAAAGGTTGCGGGCATGTAAAATTTTTAGCTCAGTCCGAAGCTGCCTTATCTTCCGAAGACATGAAGGACCCCTCGGCCGAAGCAAGCGTGGTTGGTGGCAAATTTTTTACTGATATCTGGAACGACGGCGGCCGAGGAATGGCGCAAGAAATCATCCAAAGGAGCGAAAAAGGCATCCATGATGCTAGGAAAGTGGCAGAAGCTGCCGAAAGAAGTACAGAGCCCGAAAGGCAATTAGGTATTAATTAGTCGCTCTTATTGTGTTGTAATTTTCATTTTAAACTTTGCTCGCGATTTGTAATAATAATGAAGAAATGTTCTCTTGCCTCAGAAGCTGCTGGATCGACTGTCGATCCCCACACAAAAGGGGATGACGAAATTAAACAAATGGCCGAAGCTATCATGGACAAAGTTGTTGATCAACTTCTAAATGAAGCCGCCAAAGCAGTTTTAAGAGAAGACTAGATGCCATTAGAAAAAACATTTAAATTGTAATCTATGTAACATTTTGCACATTTAAATGTAATGTACAAGTTTCTTTTCATTATTCAATTCTTTACGATGCATGAAACTCTACATACATACCATTTTTGAGCCTTCGGCGAAAAAACACCTTCCCTTCTTTTCATGCTTCGTGAAGAAAATATTCTCCGTTAAAACTGTTCTGATAAGACACATCCATGCTTCGTGAAAGCATTCTCCGAAGCTAAACAATTTTGATATTGCTCTGATGAAGCTCATCCGTGCTTCGTAAAAACAGCCTCTGAAGCTATTTTCCGAAGATTATCATTATATTCCCTCGTGACTTTGCACAATTTGCACTTTCTCAAATCATTCTTTCGAAGGTTAATACTGTGTGCCCTTCTTTTGCCATATGCAACATGATGTATGATGCTCATGCTATGCGAAATGATGTGATGATGTTATGTTATGCAAATGACGTCTGCTCCGAAGATACACACAAAATACATTCGTAAGCTCTGCATTCCCTTAGGAACGTCTTTGGAGCTTCTTCGCCTTTTACTTAGACGGTATAAGCTCTGCATTCCCTTAGGAACGTCTTTGGAGCTTCTTCGCCTTTTACTTAGGCGGTATAAGCTCTGCATTCCCTTAGGAACGTCTTTGGAGCTTCTTCGCCTTTTACTTAGGCGGTATCAGCGTTGACTTTTCGCTGTATGCTCTGCATTCCTTTAGGAACGACTTTTGAGCAGAAAACTTACACTGCGCTCCCTTTGGAACGGCTTTTTGTGACTTCATGAACTTACTCTGCGTTCCTTAGAACGACTTTCTGTTACTCCGAAGGATTTTTAATACTTCGAAGGTCCTCCTTGTTAACACAAAAACTTCATCAACTTAAGCCTGTGGAGAAAATAGATTTTCCTCGTGGGAAACAGCGAAATTATTACATGGAAACTATCAATGTTTTTTGCTACAGAGAATAGAACTGAATGGAAAAGACTGCTATCAAAGGTAGGATATGTGTCAATAAATGTGCTTCGACTCTGGCACAGTGCTGTTGACTGTGCGAGCTTCGGATTGCTCTCTGAGATCCCTTTGATGCGGAACATATTGGCTCCCTTCTGGCTGCTGGCCTTGTTGCAGCGGAGGTGGAGGCGGGGGCTGTTGCCATGAAGCTTGAGGTTGACTTGCCGAAGCTACGGAGGCTGCAGGGTGGTTGCCCACGTACTCCGGGATGTAAGGCTGATGGTACGAAGCGGTATGCATGACCTGCTTCGGCTGTCCCTGTTGCGCTGCAGCTTCTGCTAGCTCCTTTTGTTTCTGGATGGTAACATGGCACATCCTGGTGGTATGGCCCTTGTTCTCACCGCAGAATAAGCAAAATGTCCTCCTTGGTTGATCCCCAAATCTCCCGCCGAAGCCCCTGGCGCCTCTGCCTCTTGGAGCTGGTGGCCGAAAGAAAGTTTGCTGCTGCCCCGAAGCCTGTGAGGAGCACTGCGGCCTGTTCTGTTGACTCCCCTTATCATCATTTTGAGCGTTGTGGATGGACCTGACATGCCTCGGATAGAATCGTCCCCCGAAGCCCCTGGTCATCTCAGAAAATCTGAAGGCCTCCTCCCTTCTTTGGCGAAAGTCGTTATCTGCACGAATGTACTCGTCCATCTTCTGGAGTAGCTTCTCCAGAGTCTGAGGAGGCTTCCTAGCAAAGTATTGGGCTGCAGGTCCAGGACGAAGCCCCTTGATCATAGCTTCGATAACAATTTCATTGGGCACCGTTGGTGCCTGTGCCCTCAAACGCAAGAACCTTCTGACATATGCCTGAAGGTATTCTTCATGATCCTGAGTGCACTGAAACAAAGCTTGTGCAGTGACCGGCTTCGTCTGAAATCCTTGAAAGCTGGTTAACAACATATCCTTCAGCTTCTGCCATGAGGTGATTGTCCCTGGTCGAAGGGAGGAATACCAGGTCTGAGCAACATTCCTGACGGCCATGACGAAAGACTTCGCCATGACTGCAGCATTGCCCCCATACGAAGACACTGTTGCTTCGTAGCTCATCAGGAACTGCTTCGGGTCTGAGTGGCCGTCGAACATGGGAAGCTGAGGTGGCTTATAGGATGGAGGCCAAGGTGTAGCCTGCAGCTCAGCGGACAAAGGAGAAGCATCATCGAAAACAAAATTTCCCTGATGGAAATTGTCATACCAGTCATCTTCGTTGACGAAGCCCTCCTGCTGAAGGTCTTTCTGCTGAGGCCTTCTGTTTTGCTCATCATGGGTGAGGTGGCGGACTTCCTCAGAGGCTTCGTCTATCTGCCGTTGCAACTCAGCTAGCCGAGCCATCTTCTCCTTCTTCCTTTGCACCTGTTGATGTAGGATCTCCATATCCCTGATTTCTTGGTCTAGCTCTTCCTCCTGAAGCGTCGGGCTGACAGCCTTTCTCTTCTGGCTTCGAGCCTCCCGAAGAGAGACGGTCTCCTGGTTGTGGTCCAGCGGTTGCAGTGCTGAAGCCCCAGTCGCTGAAGCTTTCTTCGGCGCCATAGCGAAGGTCTATAGCTTCCGAAGGTGTTCAAAAAAGCTCGAAGTGGAAGTGAGTTCACCGGAGGTGGGCGCCAATGTTGGGGACTTGTTCTCAAATGCTAAGAGTTAAGAACAAGGCAACATAAAAAGTGTTAAACACTAAGGTCCTTCGTCCTTCGAAACATTATGCCCCTTCGGGAAATAATGATTTTAGGACGAAGGTCATAAGAGACATACCTTCGTAAATATAATAAGAAATGCCGAAGGATTCATATAAAGCGTGAAATATAAACATCAACATAGAATCATTTCTATTTTATTAACATGGAGAAATAGAAATGATTTCAAATTACAAATGTACCTTCGGTCCTGAGAGAAGGTAAAAAGTACAAGCGTGACGCAAAAGCCAATGCCAAGTCAGCGTGAACAGTACGGGAGTACTGTTCATCTATTTATAGGCGCGGGACGCAGCCCACGTAAAATTACATCCATGTCCATTACATTTGTTAATGGCTTATGGAAATTTGTCAAGGCCCACGCAGTCTTTTCATCTTTAAGTCGGTTCCCCCCTCTGCTATCGCGACGAAGCTTCCCTGAGCACAGCTTCGGCTGCGCTCGTCCTTCGTCTGGTTCAGGCTTCGTCCTGGCCGTGCTTCATATTCATAGTTCTGAGTCCGAAAATACCTGTTCACATAATCCACTTGGAAAACATTGTCAAATCATGTTTTTGAGGACCTTCGGAGGACGAAGGCCCCCAACAGGTCCCAGCCCGGAAGTTGGCAGGCCAGGGTGTCACTTGCAGATGTGGCGCCAGGGGACTTCGCTCATCGAGGTAGTTGACCCCTTGAAATGGCGCAACGGCTGGGAAGGCGTAGTCACGCTGGGGGAAGTGCGGGTCTTCCGCCTGCGCGCGCTGCTTCAGGGGTGGCCCATGCTGCAGGCCGCGGTGGCCTTCGCGCGTGTCTTCCACTTTTGCACGGTGCTGCAGGGGTGGCCCTTGTTGCAGGCCGAGGTGGCCTTCGCGCTGCATCAGCGCGATCTCCCGCTCGAGGTCCTGGGCCTTCTGCTCTTCGTCGCGTATCATTTGCCGCACCTTGGCTAGTGCAGACACGCGCTGGCGCTTGGCCTCCAGTATCTCTTTTTGCCTCTGGAGATTGCGGTTCTTGAGGCGCAGTTTGCGCAGCTGTAGCTGTTCTTCCGCTGAAACACCAAGGACTTCACCGTCCTCAGTGAGGTCCGCGCCCTCCGGTGGAGCGAAGCCGAGGACCTCACCGTCCTCGGTGAGGTCCGCGCCTTCCGGTGGGGCGAAGCCTGGGGGAGGCTGCGGTTGTCTTTCGGGGCCGCAGGTGCGGAGGGCGTCGTCTTCAACAGCCTCTTGGTGAGTGGAGTGGGTGAGTGCGAGGGCCTTGCCCTTCCTTGCGGCCAGCAGTGCTGCCTTCGCAGCCTCGTCAGCCTTCGAGCTAGCTTTCTTGGGTGCCATCGCGGGTGGTTTTTTCGTAGCACGAACGGTGGGCGCCAAATGTTGGAACTTGCACACGGGCGCAAGTTGATCCAACAGGGGGGAGTGATAGCACAAACAGGGTTTTAGCACGTGATGGCAAAAGCACTGTTCAACTAGCCTCTCAAGGGCACTGTGCGGGGGTATTTATAGGTGCCCGGGTACCCAGCGTCCCGTGATAAGGACGCATGTGCCCTCAGACACCTAGGTTATCCCCGGAATATTCCCATAAAGCGGGGTTACAGACTGTAATTACAGGGACGCCTTTATAAATCAGGCCCATAACACGCAGCGGCCACGCAGGGCCTGTTACAATGGGCCGGATCACACTTGGGCCTCCACGCTGGACGAGGCCGCACGGTGGGATGACCTCGCTACGGGTCTTCGTCCGATGTCGTATAGGGCGAAGGGTGTCCCTGACCGTTGTCTTGTCTCTGTCGGGCCGGCGTAAACGACGAAGGCCTCGAGCGAAGGGTGGCGTCTTTGCCTTGGCCCCAACACCCGCGCTTGGGGTCGACTTGAGTCATCTTCCGCATCACGTGATTAATTATCGCACCTGAATGAAATGCATTATGCATATGAATGCATATAGACAGGAATATCAAAAACCCTAAATAGTGCTACGCGATGGCGAATTTAAACACCTAGCGGCGAGGCTTTGTACAATTTTGTACGGAAACACTAGTTATTAATATACGACTATGCGCAATAATTACGCTTCTCGAACCTAATGCAAACATCACGAACAACAAACTATACACATGAAATACAATTAGCCTAATCACAACTTATTAGTTAATTAATTAAATTCTGAACTAATCCCTTGCCTTATAAATTATACTACATCTTTATAAGTGATTAAAATATTTTATCATCACACATGCCTACCAAAATTCTACTCGGTCCACTAATTCAGCTAAGTGACCGGAATAGCGAAATAATTCGCCATAGCTGAATCTGGTTCGATAACCGCAAGAACTGCGAAGTCGACGAGAGTTTCGTGACTCACGCAATTTATCGAGCACCTAATGAGCATCCACTAGCACATTAATTTATTTAACGTTCGAACTATTCTAAACAATTCATCAGCTTACCGTTTCAACAGCTGACACGAATCAGCGAGATCGGTAGCGATTTTCCGATCCAGGTAATTTGTCGAGCGCTTAGGGAATATCGCGCTGCTAGCTTCGTCTTCACCCGATTCTTGGGATTTCTTGCTGACGTGCGGAACGATGACGACTTTCAGTTGAAGTCGGGAGCGAGCTAGTGAGGTGGAGTTTGAGCAGAGGATGACGTGTTTGACGACTCGACGGCAAACGACGCGACGACGAGCTGGGCAGGATCCGAGCTAATAGGTACAGTATGGGATAGCGACCAGCACGATGGACGAACTAAGTCGCGACGAGGTCGACCGACGAGGAAAAATAAGGAACACGACAGTTAGTCGGTGAACTGAAGATTGGGAGCGACAGCCGATGAAGAGCTTATCTCCAGAGAGCCGCGCGAGGGAAGCTGAAAATTAATCCGACAGTGGTTCAGCGGCAACTGATGGCCGGTAGAGGAACGCGGCTGCACGCAGAGGAGCAGGGAGAAGACTGTCGGTTTCCCATTTAGCAAGCAGGTGGTGCACGGGGTTGACGATTTGAACATGCAGAGACACGGACCATCAGGGAATCACGGCGAGACGGTAACATCACGGCGATGCGCTAGCGCTAAAGGCTGAGCAGGGAACCCAAGTTCGACGGCGAGCAAGGAGACATGTCAAAACCCCGGACACGACGGTGATTTCACACCGAGGCGACCAACTTCGGATCCGGAGCAGGCCGAACGTGACAGCAAGCGCGGCACAATCCGAGCAAGGTAGGAAGGAGAGAGATCTGCACGGCGAGGAGACTCCACGTCGCAGAGAAAAAAGGAGCAGGGACTGAGCGCGGCATGCTAGAGAAATATCGCGCGCACGGAGCAGAGAATCGTTCGGCTAGGCGCACTGGAGCAGCAGGGCGATTGCCGCGGTATGGAATAGCAAGAAGAAGCGACCGGCGCCGAGGGACTCAACTAGCATCATGGGGGCGAGCCGAGGGGGCGCCGAGTGAAGCTGGGACAGCCAGCCCGACGGAGAAGACGTGCAGCGAGGGACGACCTGGCTGGAGCAGGTAGCGCGCCATGGATGGGTCTGCAGGGGATTCGGCCGGGCTGGGCAAGCTCCGGCGAGCTACAGATGACCGGAGGCGCGAGCAGGGAGATGCCATGGATGCAGAGCGCGCGCACGAGAAAACGAAGCTCCACGGCGCAGCGCTGGAAACAGAAGAGAAGGTCGCCGGTGAGCTCGGGAACTAGAGAGGGCGAGCGTGGAGATCTGTCCGAGCGCTGGAGAGGCTGAGCGCGGTCCATGCGAGGTACATCGGCCATGGCTAAGAGCTTGGGGGAGGAGAGAGAGATGGGCGCGCAACGAGCCAGGGATGAGCAGCCGGCGCACGCAGGGGAGGAAGAACAGGGCGCGCGACCGAGCGGAGGTGGACGCTAGAGCGCGGCTGGGGCAAGCACAGGGAACGCGCGCGCGCCATGGGGGAAGAGACTCGGCAAACAGGGATGCGCGCGAGTCTACCATGGCGAGCAGGAGCCGGAGCGTCACGATGGGAAGGAGAGAAATCGGGGAGCAGATGATTTTGCTGCTGTGCAGGGAGCTCGAATGCATTTAAGGAGAACGAGGGCGGCTGGGCGGCGTAGGGATAGGGTCAACCAGTTTTTTATATAATCCCAGATATTTTTGAATTGTGATTTTTAGCGACGATTAAAGTGTCGACGCGTAATGCGGCAAACGACTACACACTCTATTTTCCGAATCTCGAAACGGAAAAAACAGAGGAATGACAGCGTAGACGGTTCTGTCCGAATCTCGTTGAGTAATTTTTGTGACTATTCCGGTCACGATGTAAACGGACCAATTTGCAACGAATTTGGCTTCGCTATTTTAATCTACTCTGCGTGATTAGCCGAAACCAGAGCCGCTAATGTATACGCGATTTCGTCGCCAAAACAGCGTGCCGAAGAATAAATTGAATTATATCCTCGCACACGATTTCACTCAGACGACACACGATTCGGATTATTTTGCACCGAGTATTTTAGTCGTCGAGTTCAAATTAATCTGTCCAGGATAAAAAGGCGTAGAAGAAGGTCGAACTTCTGAATTTGGATTCGCGCGGCGATGAATTTTAATTAATCATAGGATGCACCGATTTTTGGAACGGCGATGTTCCGAACATCACGAAAATTTTGGAAGAGCCCGGATAGATAAAATAAAAATGATGTCGCACTCGCGACAGACAAAACAGATGCGATATAAAAATCGCGATAAATGAAGATAATTAAAATTAAAAATCCGTTTTATCCACTGATATCACGTGCTTAAATCCATACTCGTTGTCGAGCAGAATATAAACACCTGGGGTGTTACACAAAATATCTGCGATTTTTCGGTAAAAAAGAAGAAATAGAAAAAAAGGGAAAAAAAATCAGCCGCCGCCCCTCCCCTTTGGATTTTTTCCAACTGACTTCTCAATCCCTGATTTTTCTACCGCTACGTGCGTCCCTATCCTACCGCCGCCCCTGCTCAGATTTTTCCAGCCGCTCCCATGCGCGTTTCTTCCTGTGCTTCATCCCCCAGCCGCCCCTCCTCTCTCCCTCGAGCTCGGAGCTCTCTGTCCATCCTCCCCAGCCAAGGCTCGTCCCCATGGCATCTGACGTTTCTCCCTATCGCTCCTCACATGCCTCGCTCGGTCTGGTCCTCGCCAACATGCTGCTGCTTGAGCCGAAAGCCACTAGAGTGATGTTTGAGAGGATGATAGTGCTCGCCGCGCTCTAGGCCTTCCTCTCTCGTGCTCCAGCTCGCCTCCACTCCCTACGCTCCCTGCTCCAGCTATGTTGTTGCGTGAGCTCGCCCTGGCTCGGATCCAGCGCCCGGCTCCCAGCTCCGACCTCCCTCCCTGGCTTTCCCCGAGCTCACGCCCAACCTGCTCGTTGGTCCCCCATCTCCCTGGCCCGCCCTGCTGCTCCAGCACGCGCAGCTGGTCTTCTGTCTTCCCCAGCCGATGTTGCCTACTGTACCCTCCTCGTCGTGTGGTCGGAGCAGACCCACATGGGGATGGTTGTGGTGCTCGCATGCTGTTGGGCAGGTTTGGCGACGACCGCTTCATCGGGACGATGTCTTCGGCTTCGTCGATGTCACCTCCACGCCAACGCCTGGGCACATGACTAGTGTGCATGTCTTCACCATCTCACCCTGTGTGCTCGACTTTGTCTTGTCGCAGAACCCCAACGCCGTCGTCCCCTACCGTGCCCCGGATGTCATGCTCGTTATGGTCGGCTCTGGTGGTCGGCATCATCGACCGTCGATTCCGTCAATAGCCATGTTCATTCATTATTGTTCCGTACGCCGCAAGAAAGAGATCTAGGGAATCTGGGTAAATAAAAAGCGAACCCCATCCGTCGCTTCCATGGTGTGCTGAGAAATGCTCCCACCAGACATCGTCGTCAATCTCACGAATTCAAATCGGGTTTAGGTAATGATAAGCTGATTTATTGTTTCAGATAGTGTTTGATTGATGGTTTGGATATATTAATTACGTCGGTCCTTTTGCTTGTAGCATATGTGTGTTGTGGTTGTAGGTATAAAATTTATTAGGATACTCGAATCGCTTGCAGCGATTTGGTCGAGGTCGTGTAGTAAATCGCCAGTTTGAGATGTAAGTTATGGGAACAGAGATTCGGTAGGTATACTTGTCGAGTATGTTTAAACTAGTTCTAAGTTGTATTGTGTGGTATATCGGTAGTGTGTAGGTTAAATTTAGTGTTTTAAGCAATTATCGATAAGTCTATCAATGTTAATTATATTCAGTGTGTTTGCACAATGGAGTCAATGCCATGCTCTAGTAGTTAGTATTATCGGTTTATGTTTATGATCGGTAAATGTCGTAACCAATTAATGTGCTATACAAATTAATCTAGAAAATAGTTTAGAAAACTAGTTAAGTTAGTTTTAAGTATGGTTATGGCCGATTGTGGTTAGCACCATCGACCTGCATTTTATGCATCTTAATTTACAAATGGAAACATATGTCTAGTGTAATCGAATTAATCTGATGCTTGTGATGTACTTGTGTTCAATGGTGAATTAATCACATTGTATAATGATCGTCAATTGGTAGGTGATGTGAATGTTGCCTCGATGGGTGTTTTGATATAGGACTTGTGTTTAGTTTATTATCACTTGATATTTGAAGTAGATGCGATTACGCTAGAAAAGTGTGATAATTGCGCGTAGTCTTATGTTGATGACTAGTGTTTCCTTATGAATGGTACAACACCTCGCCGCTAGGTATTTAATTCGCTATCGTGTAGCACTATTTAGGTTTATGATATTTCTGTCTATATGCATTCATGTGCATAATGCATTTCATTCATTCAGGTACGTTAATTGACTACGTGATGCCGAGGACCAGAACAGAGTCGACCACAAGATGATGGGAAGTGTGAGCTTCTCCGAGAGATGATGCTGATGAACCAACCTGAAGATGGATAATCTGAATAAATGTCAAGACAAAGGATGATCGTCAAGTGGATGTCACCTAACAACACTAACCTAGTGTTATCCAGGCAAGCCCCGGTGCATTTGCCACCTCCTTGTGTTTTTAAAATCTTTATCACCTTGTTTGATGCATTAGGTGATAGGAGTTGTGTGCTAAACAATTGATGCATTTCCTTCCTTGGAAAATTGATTACGCTTCCTTGATACCCTTTTTGAAATTTTTTTTATCATGCTTAGCCTTGCTCTAGAAAAACAAAATGGTTTGCTTTAAAACAAAAGTGATGCTTCACAGTGGATGGGGATTCTTACTAAGAAAATGCTTGTGATGGTGAATCCATCATGGCCATGATGGGTTCAACATCTGAAAAGATGTACCTCTGCCAGGTACCAAACTTTAGGTTTAAAATAATAAAGCTGAGACCGGACGGCTAGCTTGCACGAGAAGAGAGTCTCAGTGTAGTGCCTCCGTCTGAGTCGATTAAGGACCGTCTCGATGTAGGCTTGCTGATCGAGGACCTTTTAACTGGTCACATGCCTCATCATGGGTAAGCTTTGCCTCGGGTAGACTAATACCAGAAAGTCCAACACGCAATGGGAGTGGAGAGATGGCGAGAGTAGCGTGTACCCTCCGTGGCAAGAGGCTAGATGGTGGTGTATCTGTGCTCTCGGTTAGCGTGAACCCGGTCTGGTCTTAAGAAACCCGATGGCGAGTTGACATATGCAAGGGTTAAGTGCTACATTTGTCGTGTGATTGGAGATCCCCAGCTGGGTATTAATCGATTCGGATAGCCGTTACTTCTCGGATATAAAGACTTGGTCACTATCCTACAAGTAGCAATCCAATGAACAGAAGGGATGATAAAAGATGGCTAGTGTAGGCCAAGTGCTTAAACTAGGATAGAAAGAACTGTAGATGCAGGTAACTTTACTTAACCTCACAAGTAAAAATGGATTTTTAAGGATCCACTCATAGTAAGCTTTTCTGCAAACAGAGTCCTTGATTCTTGATAAGCCTTACCTTGAATCCCTTTTAGAAACTAGCATACCCTTGAGAGTCTTTTCTTTAGTCGGGTAAGTCTTGCTAAGTAATTGCGTACTCAGGGTTTTATTCCCTCTTGTTTTTCAGGTTATAACCTTGTGCTGCTGTTGATGGTGTTAAGTGTCGGTGGGCTCGGCCTTCTTATAAGTCTAAGTAACTCTTCTATACTTCTTATTGAGGATTGTCACTGAGCTAGTATATATTTCAAACTTATAAATAATTTATAACATTTCAAAGTTTATTCTTGGAACCACTTTTATAATCACTCCGATCATGTACAATGTAAACTTGATGTAACTTGTAAAATTTGGTAATAAGATTTCCGCTGCAAATGGTTGATGTGCGATTTGTGTTTACTTAATCCTGCGGTCCTCGTTGTAAGTGGTTTATCCGAGGTCCTTGGGGCACTCGGACAGATCCTGTTAAGTTATCTGGTGCACATGCATAGCCGTCTGAGGTCTTTAAGACAAGTGCAGGTGCATGTGGGCCTAATAACTTGGGAGGTTCTGCCACAGCCTGGTATCGGAGCAGGATTAAGTATATACGGTCACATACGTATTTTTAAAACAAAAGTTTTGGTTTTAGAAAACCTATTTTCAACTAAACACATTGTTTGGTTTTGAAAAACAGATTTGAAAAACTATAATGCTAGCGACATCCTCTGTAAGCCCTAAATTAAGGACTACTAGGTGGCTTAGTTCAGAATACTAACCCACAACCAGGGGTATTGCATACATGTGTATTATTATTTTTGAGGCCAGTCAATTGTGGATGGATCGACACTCAGGTAAGGTGAGATGTGAGAGCATGACCGAACAAACGTCGGTCTAGGGGAGTGCTTAATTGTGGCGCTTGATTATATACATGATACACATATGTATATATGAAAGTTGCGATGTGGAGTAATTACTTTTCTGGGAATTCAGTACCCATGGATATGTATGGGTATACAGATATGGGAATACTGAGAAGTGTAATGTACTTGTAACGACGCACCTACGCTGAGGTAGAATATGATTAAAACAGAGTGGCACTAGCTAGAGTCATGCATCACCAGCCTAACTCTTGATAGAATAGTGCTAGTACATGTATTGTACATATAATGCGTATCGTGTATTGTACATATATAGTACTAGTACATGTATGTATACGTATGGAGCACGTGGAATGCTATAGACATTGTAGCAGTAGTCATACGTGCATGCATGTTGCCCCTATCTCGACATATATATAACTAATTTAATCAACGATGACCAATTCTTACCAAGTATTCCTTGTCTCTAATGCCTTCATAACAATTACTACAACGGTAAAACTACCTAGTGTCCAATTCTCATCTTGCAAATCATACGATAACCAAAGTTTAATTTGTGGGTTGAATCACAAAATTATTTGCCAAACCATGGACAAGCGAGCGCGAGGTTAAATGAATCCATTCACAAGGCCACAAGTTTGGAGGTGGAGCAAAGGCCAATAACGATGACCAGCGCCACCAGGCTCTTGAAATCGACGGCATGCATGGAGAGGGAGGGTGCTCTTACCAAAGTGCTCGGGGACGGCGGCGCTCGCGGCGCTCGGGCTCGGGGACAACGGCGCTCAGGCTCGGGGACGGCGGCGCTTGGCCTCGGGCTCGGGGACGGCGGCGCAGATGATCAGCCTGGCGGCGCAACAGCTATGTCAGCTCGGGCGGGAGTTAGCTACGGTTCCTGTCGGAAGCAGCAAGCCTTTTATACTGTACGCACATCGCAGGCGGATTTTTAGAAAAACCGCTTGTGATATATAACATCACAAACACTTTTTTATTCTGACCACAGGCGGTCCGACTAGCAGTGTTCCCTGTGTCTTAGGATTATTACCCCAAGACCCCTGGATTTCTCTGGAATTGAGGCCCAGTCCAAAATGGTATTTAACCCGAGAAATTAAATTATAAAATAGATTTTTAATATATAAATAAGTGCTAAAACTTGTAAAATTCATAGAAATTTCATTTTTAATCCAAATCAATCCATTCCAGTTTCTAAATTTTTGTAATATTATTAGCTATCACTTAGAGTCTCTGTTTTGTCATGAAAACAGTAATAAAAATAATTTCAGTAATTGATCGCTTGAAATGTTTGTTCTCAAATCCTAGGGAGGCTGAGCTTATGCGTTGGCATGCTGAAAATCGCAAGCAGAGTAACAAACAGATTCGACACCCTGCTTGTCGGCGTTTCGACCCTGGGGGGTCCCTGGACCAACGAGTAAATTGTCGCCGCGTGCCCCAGCCCAGATGGGTCGGCGCGAGGCGGAACGCGAAGGGGGAAAAGCGGCCGGAGGGAGATAGGCGTGGGAGGTGGAACCCGCGGCCTTCGTGTTAGCCCCGCGCCCAGGTCGGGTACGCTTGTAGTAGGGGGTTACAAGCGTCCACGCGGGAGGGAGCGAGCGGCCTTGCGCGAGCGCCGTCCCGTCCTTCCCCGCGCGGCCAACCCTCTGTAAGAGGGCCCTGGACCTCCCTTTTATAGGCGTAAGGAGAGGATCCAAGTGTACAATGGGGGTGTAGCAGTGTGCTAACATGTCTAGCGGAGGAGAGCTAGCGCCCTAAGTACATGCCATCGTGCCAGCCGGAGAGGTTTTGGCACCCAGTTCGTGTGATGTCGTGGCCGTCGGAGGAGCGCTCGAGCCTGGCAGAAGGACAGCTGTCGGGGCTGTCGAGTCCTTGCTGACGTCCTCTTGCTTCCGTAAGGGGGCTGGGAGCCACCATCGTCACAGGGCATGCGGGGCGCCATCATTACTCGTATAGTGGAGCGAGCCAGATGGGACGCCGGTCTTGTTCCCCGTAGCCTGGGTCAGCTTGGGGTAGGGTAATGATGGCGCCTCCTTTCGACGTGGTCAGTCCGTGCCCTAGGTTGGGCGAGGTGGAGGCTCCTCCGAGGTCGAGGTCGAGTCTGTCTTCCAAGGTCGAGGTCGAGTCCAAGCCCCCGGGTCAGATAAGGCGGAGCCCGTCGGCTGAGGCCAGGGCTGAGTCCGAGCCCTAGGGTCGGGCGAAGCGGAGTTCGTCGTCCTTCGGGGCTGAGCCCGAGTCCGAGCCTTGGGGTTGGGCGAAGCGGAGTTCATCGTCTTCCGGGGCTAAGCCCGAGTCCGAGCCCTGGGGTCGGGCGGAGCGGAGTTCATCGTCTTTCGGGGCTGAGCCCGAGTCCGAGCCCTAGGGTCGGGCGGAGTGGAGTTCGTCGTCTTCTGGGGCTGAGCCCGAGTCCGAGCCCTGGGGTCGGGCGAAGCGGAGTTCGTCGTCTTCCGCGGTTGAGCCCGAGTCCGAGCCCTAGGGTCGGGCGAAGCGGAGTTTCCTATGACGCCTGAGGCCGGACTTGGCTGCTGTCAGCCTCACTCTGTCGAGTGGCCCAGCAGTCGGAGCGGCGCAGGCGGCGCTGTCCTCTTGTCAGACCGGTCAGTGGAGCGGCGAAGTGACTGCGGTCACTTCGGCTCTATCGACTGGAGGGCATGCGTCATGATAAAGGTGTCAGGCCACCTTTGCATCAAATGCCCCTGCAACTTGGTCGGTTGGCGTGGCGATTTGGCCAAGGTTGCTTCTTGGTGAAGACTGGGCCTCGGGTGAGCCGAAGGTGTGTCCGTTGCTGGAGGGGGTCCTCGGGCGAGACGTAGATCCTCCGGGGTCGGTGCCCTTGCCCGAGGCTGGGCTCGGGCGAGGCGTGATCGCGTCCCTCGAATGGACCGATCCTTGACTTAATCACACCCATCAGGCCTTTGCAGCTTTGTGCTGATGGGGGTTACCAGCTGAGATTTAGGAGTCTTGAGGGTACCCCTAATTATGGTCCCCGACAATAGCCCCGAGCCTCGAAGGGAGTGTTTATACTTGCTTGGAGGCTTTTGCCGCACTTTTTTGCAAGGGGACCAGCCTTTTTTGGTTGCATTTTGTTCCGGTGGGTGCACGCGAGCGCACCCGCCGGGTGTAGCCCCCGAGGCCTTGGAGGAGTAGTTTGACTCCTTCGAGGTCTTAGTGCGTTTCGCAACACTTCGGCTGGTCTGGTTGTTCCCTCATGCGAACTGGTTGTAGCCCGGGTGCACGGTCGGGTCCCAAGTTCTCGGGCTGGTATGTTGACGCTGTCAACGGTTTGGCGGGAGCCGGGTTTGCAAGAGCAGCCCCCGAGCCTCTGCACAGGGCGAGAGGACGGTCAAGGACAGACTCGACTTTTTTACATATGCCCCTGCGTCGCCTTTTCGCAAGGAGGAGGGGGGAAAGCGCCATGTTGCCCTCGGAGGGCGCCGAACATGGTGTCTCCGGTGAGCTGCTGGCGGGTAATCCGAGTGGACGCCCGTGCCCCATTTGTTAGGGGTCGGCTAGAGGCCCGGAGGCGCGCTCCAAAAGTACCTGCGGATGATCTGCCGGACCCGGTCCCCTTTTGACGGGGTCCGAGGGCTCGATGCCTCCCTCTGATGGGATTCTGTTATAAGATCGTTCCCACTGGTCTCGGAAATGTCCTAGGGTACCTCGGGAGCGTAGCCCGAGCCTTGGTTATGTATCGAACGTACCTAGGGTCATCCCTCACTCTGTGTCTGAGGCGACTGTGAACCCTTCGATGGCCAGCCTACGAACCCCTGATCAGTAGTGGGCGCGGAGCACAAGTGGCCTGAGGCGGCCGTTGAACCCTTCCGAGGGGCCGGCCATCGAACCTCTGACCAGTAGTGGGCGCAGAACCCAAGCGCTCTGAGGCGGCCGTTGAACCCCTCCGAGGGGCCAGCCTTTGAACCTCTGATCAGTAGGGAGGCTCGGGGCCTGTTTCCTTTGCGGAGAAGGATCCTTTTTGGGGTATCCCCCTTTCCCGGTCCCTGTTGTAAGACAGAGAAAGAGGAAAAGGAAAAGGATATGAAATCGAATGACGTGGCGTACCTTTTTCGACGCGGTCATTATGGCGAAGGTGAAGCATCGCTTGCTTCTCCTGCCTGAGGCGCCGCCTGTCCCGCCGCGCAGTTAATGCGATGGGGCGAGTGGTTCGCGAGGCGGTCGTTGCGCGTGTGCGAGCCGTTCGAGGAACGAAACACGGGCGCGCCGTCTTCACGCCGTGAGAGAGGGTTCTCTCGCTGCCCCTGGATGGACGTAAGCTTGGCTGACGACGTGACCGCTGCTCCTGCCCGCCTGCCACCGCCATTACTGCCGGCCTATTTGTGGCCGCATTCACCGTCGCGCCTGGCTGGCACTGCTGGGTCAGACGCAGGGTTGCCTCGAGTCGCGGTACTGGTTCCGTAGTCGAGGAGGCGCGGTAGTGGTGCGAGTGGCGGTGCAGTTGCTCGCACGTGGCAACCGGCGCGCCAGTTGCATGACGTGTGGGCCTAGGCCTCCATGCTAGGCGCGTTGGAGTCGAAGGGGCGCGCCCATTTGGCGCAGTTGCATGCCGCCTGCATGGCTGTCTGCCCTTTCACCCGCTGGTCTGGGCGAAAGTGGAGGAATGCTTGTAACCGCCGGGCGGTTGCATGCACCGTGCGCGGCGGTTTGGCTCCTTCTGCCCTGGACCGGCTTGCATGACGCGTGGGACCCAGCCCCCGCGCCGTAGGGGGAGGACCTTGGAGCGTGTTGGAGAAGACTCAGCCCGTAACGGCTGAGGACGCAAGTGGGGAGAGTTGCCTTTAAAAGGAATGTGACCCCCTTGAAAGACGACCATGTCTTCGCGCTCCCTTATGCACCGTGTCTTTCCACCTTCCGAGCCCCCGGATGGGGGACGCCCGCAATCCTTCCGTCTTGTCGTCGGAGGGACGCAACTTCGAGGAAGTTGGTACCTTTCAGCCATCGTTCGGCTTCAAGGATTTTCATCAGGCAGCCTGGCCGCATCCCCTCACCGGCGGTCACCCAAGACGGTGACCTCCAGTTCGATGGTGGGGAGAAGCGAACCGGGCCGCGATCTTGGTCCCGCCCTCAGCTTCAAGGATGTTCATCATCCTGGCTGGGGCGGGGGCCGGGCTGAGCTGGAGCTCTTCCCCCCGTGCGGGCCGGCTGGTCACCTCCTCTTCCAGCTTCTGGTGGTGGAAACCATCCTCTGGCCCTGCGGAGGAGGCGTCCTCCAGCCATGCCGGGGAAGGCGAACTGTTGCTGTCCAGCTAGGATGCAACATTCCGTCCTTCTCCTCGCTTTCGTGGCGAGGACGGGAGTGAGGACCTGCCGGTGCGCCTTGCCGACTGTCGGCGTTGGTGGAGAGGCGGACGCCGCCGTCTGTGCTGACGTGGTGGCAGCTAGAGGAAGCTTCCCCCCCCCCCCCCCGTCGAGGCCGTCGGCGCCGCCGACGGACCGACCCCCGGCTCTTTGGCTTTAATGTCTGGTTCGCGTCCCTTGAGTGGGGACGCGAACGAGAGCCTTCCTGTGGCCGCGTCCGTCCTGGGGCCATAGCTGCTGCTGTGGGGATGGAACCGGAGTTTCGTTTGCATTGGCACCTTGAATGCCGGTGTTTTGTTCATTGTGGCTGTCGGGGCCTGAACATGTATGTATTTTTGGCACGGAGCCGTGTTTTTTTCCTCATCCCAAGCACCAAGACTCGCCTGTCGACTATCTGAACCGCTTCACCAAGCGTGAGTCGCCTCGTGCGAAGGTGACGAGTGAGGTATCCGTATCCCGGAGGAGTAGGAGTCCCTCGGCTCGGTCGGCCTTGCTGTCCGAGGCTTCTTTTGCTTAGTTAAAGGAACCCCTCGGCCGCCCTTCGATGAGCCGAAGCCGGAGGTAGCGGTGTCAGCACGGACAGAGGCAGAGTTGGCTCAAAAAGAAGATTTGGTCGGCCGGAGCCTGGCCGGGTCGTCCACTGGCGGGACCGACGCCGGAGTTGAGCTGCCGAGGCCACAAGCCGGGCTGATGTCTTCGGGGGACAACTGGCCGAGGCCTCGGGGTGGCCGGCCGAGCCGTCTGCTCGAGCCGGATTCCTGGAGAAGACCCTAGCGGCGATGGCCTAGGTGTGGTGCTGATGTCGTCCTTCAGGGTGGAGATCCTCCAACCGCGTCACCGTCCGAGGCTAGGTCAGACCCCGCCGAAGGTGTAGTTGACGCCGAGGGTGCTGCTGCCCCCTTCAACTATCGACGTCCGAGCCTACAGGATCGGGTTGTCTTGTAGCGTGTGTATGTTTTCTGCGGCCGTCGAGGCCCAAACACACTGTCGTCGTGTTGTAAAGCTGCGTCCCTTTTCCTCTTGTTTCGAGTATCTGGACTTATTTGTCGGTAACAGAATTGTTTGTGCGGGCGAGAGTTGCTTTTCACGGAAGGTGATGAGTGAGGTATCCGTATCCCGGAGGCGTAGGAATCCCTCGGCTCGGTCGGCCTTGCCGCTTACGCGCACTCTTACTCGTCCATAGGGTTCTGTCACCGACGCAGTCGAGAAGGCCCGAAAAATCGTTCCGGCAGAGGAGCTTTCGAGCGTGAAGACTTGTTCGGTCCACGGAATCACTTATCCGAGTGCGAGTTACTTATCGCAGAAGGTGATGAGTGAGGTATCCGTATCCTGGAGGCGTAGGAGTCCCTCGGCTCGGTCGGCCTTGGCTGCTTACGTGTACTCCATCGTTTTCAGGATCCACTTTCGAAGTAGTCGAAAAGCACAAAAGGCATTCTAGCAGAAAAGATTTTTTTTTCTTTTTTCGAGGAAAATTTCGACGCAGAGGGGGTTCCCCCCTTCTAGCCCCCGAGGGAGGGTCGGCCTTTGCCGAGGCAAGGCTGACCCTTCCTTGACGACCAGACTTTGTGTGTGAACAGGGTGTACGAATAACTTGGAAGCATCTTAAGGGTAGAAGCGATGTAGCTGTTGGATGTTCCAAGCGTTGCTGTAGACCTTGCCTTGACTGTTGGCTAGCTTGTATGTTCCGGGCTTCATAATTTTGGCGACGATGAATGACCCTTCCCAGGGAGGCGTGAGTTTGTGCCGCCCTCGGGCGTCTTGTCACAGCCGAAGCACCAGGTCGCCCACCTGGAGGTCTCGGGACCGAACCCCTCGGGCGTGGTAGCGTCGCAGGGACTGCTGGTACCGTGCCGAGTGTAGTAAGGCCATGTCCCGAGCCTCTTCCAGCTGGTCCAGTGAGTCTTCTCGATTAGCTTGATTGCTTTGGTCAGCGTAGGCCCTCGTCCTCGGGGAACCGTATTCTAAGTCTGTGGGCAAGATGGCCTCGGCCCCATAGACTAGAAAGAACGATGTGAAGCCCGTGGCTCGGCTCGGCGTTGTCCTCAGACTCCAGACCACCGAGGGGAGCTCCTTCATCCACCGCTTGCCGAACTTGTTGAGGTCGTTGTAGATCCGAGGCTTGAGTCCTTGCAGAATCATACCATTGGCACGTTCTACCTGCCCATTTGTCATGGGGTGGGCCACGGCGGCCCAGTCCACCCGGATGTGGTGATCCTCGCAGAAGTCTAGGAACTTTCTGCCGGTGAACTAGGTGCCGTTGTCAGTGATGATGGAGTTCGGGACCCCAAAGCGATGGATGATGTTGGTGAAGAACGCCACCGCCTGTTCGGACCTGATGCTATTTAGGGGTCGGACCTCGATCCACTTGGAGAATTTGTCGATGGCGACCAGCAGGTGCGTGTAGCCCCTGGGTGCCTTCTGCAAGGGGCCGACAAGGTCCAGACCCCACACAGCAAACGGCCAGGTGATGGGTATGGTCTGCAGAGCCTGAGCGGGCAGGTGGGTCTGCCTTGCGTAGAACTGACACCCTTCGCAGGTGCGGACAATTCTAGTGGCGTCGACCATCGCCGTTGGCCAGTAGAAACCTTGTCGAAAGGCGTTTCCGACAAGGGCTCGAGGTGCTGCGTGATGGCCGCAAGCCCCCGAGTGTATCTCTTGTAGGAGCTCCTGGCCTTCGGCGATGGAAATGCATCGCTGGAGGATGCCCAAGGGGCTACGGTGGTAGAGCTCCTTCCCATCTCCCAGCAAGACGAAAGACTTGGCGTGCCGCACCAACCGCCGAGCTTCGGCTTGGTCGAGGGGTAGCTCTCCTCGGTGGAGATATTGCAGGTATGGGGTCTGCCAGTTTCGATTAGGCGTGACCTCACTCCGCTCCTCCTCGACGCGCAGTGCCTCACCCTCGGGGGTCGAGGGTACCTTGGGCTGAGCCGAGGGTGCCTCGGGCCGAGCCGAGGGTACCTCGGACTGTGCCGAGGGTGCCTCAGGCCGAGCCGAGGGTACCTCGGACTGTGCCGAGGGTACCTCGGACTGAGCCGAGGGTGCCTCGGGCTGGGCCGAGGCCTTCTCAGGCTCGGGCGTGTCGTCGGCCTTGACGGAGGGTTGATGCAGGTTTGGGAGAATACGTCCGGGGGAACCGTTGTTCGCCCCGAGGCTATTTTAGCCAGCTTGTCCGCAGTCTCGTTGTAGCGTCGGGCGATGTGGTTGAGCTTGAGCCCGTAGAACTTGTCTTCTAGGCGCCGAACCTCATTGCAGTAGGCTTCCATCTTCGGGTCGCGGCAGTGGGAGTTCTTCATGACTTGGTCGATGAGGAGCTGCGAGTCACCGCGAGCGTCGAGGCGTCAGACCCCTAGCTCGATGGCGATTCGCAGCCCGTTTTCTAGAGCCTCGTACTCAGCCACATTGTTGGACGCCGGGAAGTGGAAGCGTAGCACGTAGCGTAGGTGCTTCCCGAGGGGCGAGATGAAGAGCAGGCCCGCGCCGGCCCCCGTCTTCATCAGCGACCCGTCGAAAAACATGGTCCAGAGCTCCGGTTGGATCGGAGCTGTTGGGAGCTGGGTGTCGACCCATTCAGCCACGAAGTCGCCAAGACCTGGGACTTGATGGCCTTCCGAGGGGCGAACGAGATCATCTCGCCCATGATTTCCACTGCCCACTTTGCAATTCTACCCGAGGCCTCTCGGCACTGGATGATCTCCCCTAGGGGGAAGGATGACACCACCGTTACCGGATGAGACTCGAAGTAGTGTCGCAGCTTCCGCCGCGTCAGGATCACCGCGTACAACAGCTTCTAAATTTATGGGTAGCGGATCTTGGTCTCGGACAGTACCTCACTGATGAAGTAGACTGGCCTCTGGACGGGCAATGCATGCCCCTCTTCTCGTCTCTCAACCACAATCGTGGCGCTAACCACCTGAGTGGTCGCGGCGATGTAGATCAAGAGGGCTTCTCCGGCAGCGGGGGGCACCAAGATGGGCGCGTTCGTGAGGAGCGCCTTCAGGTTCCCGAGGGCTTCCTCGGCCTCAGGAGTCCAAGCGAAGCACTAGGCCTTCATTAAGAGGCGGTACAGAGGCAGGCCTCTTTTGTCGAGGCGCGAGATGAAACGGCTCAGAGCCGCGAGGCATCCCATGACCCTCTGTACGCCTTTCAAGTCCTTGATGGGCCCCATGCTGGTGATGGCTGCGATCTTCTCCGAGTTGGCCTCGATGCCCTGCTCGGAGATGATGAACCCCAAGAGCATGCCTCGGGGAACCCCGAAGACACACTTTTCGGGATTGAGCTTCACGCCTTTCACCTTGAGACATCGGAATGTCACTTCAAGGTCGGAAAGGAGGTCGGAGGCTTTCCTCGTCTTGACTACGATGTCATCGACGTAGGCCTCGACCGTTCGGCCGATGTGTTCGCCGAACACATGGTTCATGCATCGCTGGTACGTTGCACCCGCATTCCTCAAACCAAACGGCATGGTAACATAGCAGTACATGCCGAAGGGTGTGATGAAAGAAGTCGTGAGCTGGTCGGACTCTTTCATCCTGATCTGGTGATACCCTGAGTAGGCATCGAGGAAAGACAGGGTTTCGCACCCAGCAGTGGAATCCACGATTTGATCGATGCGAGGCAGAGGGTAGGGAACTTTCGGACATGCTTTGTTTAGACAGTGTAGTCTACACACATCCGCCATTTCCCCCCTTTCTTTCTCACAAGCACAGGGTTGGCAAGCCATTCGGGATGGAATACCTCTTTGATGAACCCTGCCGCCATTAGCTTGTGGATCTCCTCGCCTATGGCCCTGCGCTTTTCTTCGTCGAATCGGCGCAGAGGCTGCTTCACGGGTCGGGCTCCAGCTCGGATATCCAGCGAGTGCTCGGCGACTTCCCTCGGTATGCCGGGCATGTTCGAGGGACTCCACGCGAAAACGTCGGCGTTTGCGCGGAGAAAGTCGACGAGCACTGCTTCCTATTTGGGGTCGAGCTCGGAGCCGATCCGGACCTGCCTGGAGGCGTCGTTGCAGGGGTCGAGAGGGACGGACTTAACTGTCTCCGCTGGCTCGAAGTTGCTGGCGTGGCACTTCACATCTGGCGCCTCCCTAGAGAGGCTCTCTAGGTCGGCGATGAGGGCCTCGGACTCGGCGAGGGCCTCGGCGTACTCCACGCACTCCACGTCGCATTCGTATGCGTGTCGGTACGTGGGCCCGACGGTGATGACCCCGTTGGGGCCCGACATCTTGAGCTTGAGGTAGGTGTAGTTGGGGACGGCCATGAACTTGGCGTAGCATGGCCTCCCCAGCACTGCGTGGTAGGTTCCTCGAAACCCGACCACTTCGAACGTGAGGGTCTCCCTTTGAAAGTTGGAAGGCGTCCCAAAGCAGACGGGTAGATTGAGTTATCCGAGGGGTTGGACGCGTTTCCCGGGGATGATCCCGTGGAAAGGCGCAGCGCCCGCCCAGACCGAGGACAGATCGATCCGCAGGAGCCCGAGGGTCTCGGCGTAGATGATGTTGAGGCTGCTGCCTCCGTCCATGAGGACCTTGGTGAGCCTGACGTTGCCGATGATGGGGTCGACAACGAGCGGGTATTTCCCCGGGCTCGGCACATGGTCGGGATGGTCGGCCTGGTCGAAGGTGATGGGCTTGTCGGACCAGTCTAGGTAGACTAGCGCCTCCACCTTTACCAAGTAGACCTCCCGACGCTCTTGCTTGTGGTGCCGAGCTGAGGCGTTTGCCACTTGCCCACCGTAGATCATGAAGCAGTCGCGGACCTCGGGGAACTCTCCTGCCTTGTGATCTTCCTTCTTAGCGTCGTCGAGAGCCTTGCCACCCTCCGCGGGTGGCCCGGCCTTGTGAAAGTGGCGTCGAAGCATGGCGCACTCCTCAAGGGTGTGCTTGAAGGGCCCCTGATGATAGGGGCACGACTCCTTGAGCATCTTGTCGAAGAGGTTGGCGCCTCCGGGAGGTTTCCGAGGGTTATTGTACTCGGCGGCGGCGACAAGGTCCACGTCGGCGGCGTCGTGTTTCGCTTGCGACTTCTTCTTGCCCTTCTTCTTGGTGCCGCGCTGAGTTGATGCCTCGGGAACATCTTCCAGTGGGCGGCTCTGGGGCTGCTTGTCCTTCTGGAAGATGGCCTCAACCGCCTCCTGGCCAGAGGCGAACTTGGTGGCGATGTCCATCAGCTCGCTCGCCCTGGTGGGGGTCTTGCGACCCAGCTTGCTCACCAGGTCGCGGCAAGTGGTGCCGGCGAGGAACGCGCCGATGACATCCGAATCGGTGACGTCGGGCAGTTCGGTGCGCTGCTTCGAGAATCGCCAGATGTAGTCCCGGAGAGACTCTCCTGGCTGCTGGCGGCAGCTTCAGAGATCCCAGGAGTTTCCAGGGCGCATGTACGTGCCTTGGAAATTGCCGGCGAAGGCTTGGACCAGGTCGTCCCAGTTGGAGATCTGCCCCAGAGGCAGGTGCTCCAGCCAGGCTCGAGCGTTGTCGGAGAGGAACAGGCGGAGGTTGCGCATGATGAAATTATCATCGTCCATTCCACCCATTTGGCAGGCCAGCCGATAGTCCACGAGCCACAGTTCCGGTCTCATCTCCCTCGAGTACTTTGTGATAGTAGTCGGGGTTCGGAATCGGGTCGGGAACGGCGCCCATCGTATGGCGCGGCTGAAAGCCTGCGGACCGGGTGGTTCGGGCGAAGGACTTCGATCCTCCCCGCTGTCGTAGCGTCCCCCATGCCTGGGGTGGTAGCCTCGGCGTACCCTCTCGTCGAGGTGGGCCCGACGGCTGTGGTGATGGTGCTCGTTGCCGAGGCGACCAGGGGCCGCAGGCGCTGTGTTGCGCGTGCGCCCGGTGTGGACCGAGGCTTCCCGCATGAATCGGGAAGTCGCGGCGTGATGTTCCGAGGGGTACCCCTGCCTTCGAGAGGCGGAGCTTTCGGCCCGTCGGACCGCGGCGTCCTCCAGGAGATTCTTGAGCTCTCCCTGGATACGCCGCCCCTCAGTGGTTGATGGCTCCAGCATCGCGTGGAGAAGCATTGCCACTGTAGCCAGGTTCTGGCCGACTCCACTAGAAACCGGTGGCGGCCTTACCCTGACGTCGTCGGTGATGCGGTGCTGGATGCCCTGGGGGAGATGACGCGCTTCTCTGGCCGGAGGTTGGCCCGCCCATTCCTGCCCGATGTCCCGGCGGATCGGCTCAAGCGTTCCTGCTCCCTCGTCGAGCCTGGCCTGTATCTCGCGGATTTGCTCGAGCTGTGGGTCATGACCCCCCGCCGGGACGGTGACCATAGCTAGGTCCCGAAGGATGTCAAAGCGAGGCACGGGCCTAGGGGGATCACCGTTCTCCGGTATACCAAGATGGTTGCCTTCACCGGGACCCCCTAGATCGACGTTGAAACATTCGTGACTTGGACCGCAGTCCTCGTCGCCGAGGCTGCGGCTACCGTCGGAACAGTCAGAAAGGCAGTAGTCGCATGCGGTCATGAAGTCAAGCACGGCACTGGGGTTACCAAGTCCGGAGAAATCCCAACAGAGGTCGGGCTTGCCATCTTCCTCGGACCCCGAGGGCCCATAGGTCGAGACGGCCGTCAGCCGGTCCCAGGGTGACCGCACACGATACCCCAGAGGGTTTGGACTCGCCTCTATGAGAGTGTCCACCGAAGCGAAGTTGCTTGGCAGGTCGAGGCCGAATGCAAAAGGCGCGAGATGGGAATCGGTCGGTACCATTTGGTCGACGGGCGGTGACGAAGTCACGTCAGGGACTGACTGCACCGTCGTCTCAGGTACGAGGGTGACGCCCAGCAAGTCATTCGCGAGCGTGCTGGCGTTGTCCGTTTGCTTGAGGTTGGTGTGTTGCAGGGAGACGGCGCTCATCTTCGTCTCAGACGCGAGGCCGATGCCCGACGCGCTCTCCGTTGGGGCGCCGGCGCCGTCGACTCGCTCAACAGCCAACGAGGTGCCGCCCCCTGCTCGGCCTTGGTTGCCCCGCCTCCTCCTCCATCGGCGGGGGAGGGGACGGGACAAGCCCGAATGTCGTCCTTCCACCATGTGGGGCAGGCGTCGTCGATTTCCCCACCGGCGGGCGGGTTATCGACCGCCATTGTCACTGTCGCGCGGCGGGGGAAGGAGTACCATGTCGTAGCTGCCGTCGAGGGACATGAACTCAAGACTCCCGAAACGGAGCACCGTCCTGGGTTGGAGAGGTTGCTGGAGACTGCCCATCTGGAGTTTGACGGGAAGCTGTTCGTCAACACGCAGCAGGCCCCTACCTGGCGCGTCAACTGTCGGCGTTTCGACCCTAGGGGGTCTGGACCGACGAGTAAATTGTCGCCGTGTGCCCCAGCCCAGATGGGTCGGCGCGAGGCGGAACGCGAAGGGGGGAAAAGTGGCCGGAGGGAGACAGGCGTGGGAGGTGGAACCCGTGGCCTTCGTGTTAGCCCCGCGCCCAGGTCGGATGCGCTTGCAGTAGGGGGTTACAAGCGTCCACGCGGGTGGGAGCGAGCGGCCTTGCGTGAGCGCCGTCCCGTCCTTCCCCATGCGGCCAACCCTCTGTAAGAGGGCCCTGGACCTCCCTTTTATAGGCGTAAGGAGAGGATCCAGGTGTACAATGGGAGCTGTAGCAGTGTGCTAACGTGTCTAGCGGAGGAGAGCTAGCGCCCTAAGTACATGCCATCGTGGCAGCCGGAGAAGTTTTGGCACCCAGTTCGTGTGATGTCGTGGCCGTCGGAGGGCGCTGGAGCCTGGCGGAAGGACAGCTGTCGGGGCTGTCGAGTCCTTGCTGACGTCCTCTTGCTTCCGTAAGGGGGCTGAGAGCCGCCGTCGTCACAGGGCATGCGGGGCGCCATCATTACTCGTATAGTGGAGCGAGCCAGATGGGACGCCGGTCTTGTTCCCCGTAGCCTGGGTCAGCTCGGGGTAGGGTAATGATGGCGCTTCCTATCGACGTGGTCGGTCCGTGCCCTAGGTTGGGCGAGGTGGAGGCTCCTCCGAGGTCGAGGTCGAGTCTATCTTCCAAGGTCGAGGTCGAGTCCGAGCCCCCGGGTTAGACAAGGCGGAGCCAGTCGGCTGAGGCCAGGGCTGAGTCCGAGCCCTGGGGTCGGGCGAAGCGGAGTTCGTCGTCTTCCGGGGCTGAGCCCGAGTTCAAGCCCTGGGGTCGGGCGGAGCGGAGTTCGTCGTCTTCCGGGGCTGAGCCCGAGTCCGAGCCCTGGGGTTGGGCGGAGTGGAGTTCGTCGTCTTCCAGGGCTGAGCCCGAGTCCAAGCCCTGTGGTCGGGCGAAGCGGAGTTCGTCGTCTTCCGGGGCTGAGCCCGAGTCCGAGCCCTGGGGTCGGGCGAAGCGGAGTTTCCTATGACACCTGAGGCCGGACTTGGCTGCTGTCAGCCTCACTCTGTCGAGTGGCCCAGCAGTCGGAGCGGTGCAGGCGGCGCTGTCCTCTTGTCAGACCGGTCATTGGAGCGGTGAAGTGACTGCGGTCACTTCGGCTCTGTCGACTGGAGGGCGTGCGTCAGGATAAAGGTGTCAGGCCACCTTTGCATTAAATGCCCCTGCAACTTGGTCGGTTGGCGTGGCGATTTGGCCAAGGTTGCTTCTTGGTGAAGACTGGGCCTCGGGCGAGCCGAAGGTGTGTCCGTTGCTGGAGGGGGTCCTCGGGCGAGACGTAGATCCTCCAGGGTCGGCTGCCCTTGCCCGAGGCTGGGCTCGGGCGAGGCGTGATCGCGTCCCTCGAATGGACCGATCCTTGACTTAATCACACCCATCAGGCCTTTGCAGCTTTGTGCTGATGGGGGTTACCAGCTGAGATTTAGGAGACTTGAGGGTACCCCTAAATATGGTCCCCGACACTGCTGATGCATCACAATGGAAAAATTTTGATCTTGTGTATATTGAGTTTGCCAAAGAAACCAGAAATGTAAGATTTGCTTTGGGTACAGACGGAATGAATCCATTTAGTGAAAAAAGAAGTGTACCAAAACATGAGGGTAAACTATGTGGGAGAGGGAGAATGGGCAGGAAAACTTTTCGCGTTGAGGATTACAAGCTAGTACATTGTGCTCATGGTAGTGTACTACAACATCTCACGATAGCCGAGCCTTACATAGAGGAGCACCTGGATGAGCTTCGTAAAGAAAATCAGAACCGCAAAGAGGACTAGATCATGAGGGAGCACAAACATCGTTTCAGCGAATGGTTAATGGACAAAAACATCCCATTCGGAGACTCTTTGGAAGAGAAAACAATGAAGAATTTGGCTTTTGGGCCATCATGTTTTGTGACATCATGGCATGCATATGACATCAATGGGTACACATTCTACACTAAATCAAAAGACATGAAAAGTGTTGCACAAAATAGCGGTGTTCGTATCGATGCTTTTGACCTACAGGGACAGAAGACCACATATTTTGGATTCATAGAGGAAATATGGGAACTTGATTATGGCCTAAGCATGAAAATACCCTTATTTAAGTGCCAATGGGTACAACATCCCATGGGGGTGACAGTGGATAACTACGGACTCGCACTGGTACACGTAAAGAAAGTAGGATATAAAGATGACCCGTGGGTTCTTGCCAAATGTGTTGCACAAGTGTTCTATGTACTCGATCCAGCAGATGAGAAGATGCATGTAGTTATTTCTGGAAAGCAAAAAATTGTTGGAGTTGAGAATGTGAGAGACGGAGATGAGGAATACAATAAGTATGAAGAGATGTTCGTCTTTAACGGTCTAGAGAGAATCAAGCGTGTGGAAAAGAAAATTGATAAGAACTTAAAGACATACATGCGGAAAAATGGTAGTTCATGAAAAATTGTATGAATCAAATTGTATTTATTAGCATGTATGATCGACTATGCATTGTGGTTGCCAATTAATTTAAAATCTCGCTAGTTATATATGTGTGCTATTAAAATTCATTTAAATTGTATTTGCATATTTTTGTTAAAAATTAAAATATTAATATGGTAATCAAATCACAATCACATGCGGTTTTTTCATTACGGTCCGTTTGTGAAACGAATCGAGCACCACAAGCGGTCCGAAACAAAAACCGCTTGTGATACTAATACATCACAGGCGGTCCGAATAGCCTGGGACATCCCAGACGGTTTTCTATCTGAACCGTCTGTGATGTAAAAAGCCTACCGCTTGTATAGAGCCAAACTATACTAGTGTAAGAAGGTGAGTTACCATAATGGGCTGCCCTATGGTTAAAGTGTGGCAGCGACGCCTATCGGGGGTCCTAAACCACGCCATGGCTAGCCATCTGGAGCCTAGAGAAGTCGTCGGGAACGCGCAAGGCCCCTACCTACCACACAACTTTTGGTGTTTCAAACTAGCTCTGACAAGTAAATTTGTTTGTGCACATTCCAGGGTCTGGATGGTGGGCTCCATGGGTGCAAGATTTATACTAGTTAGGGCATAACGTCCCTACTTCCAGTCTTCAGTGGCTCGCGCTGCTGGCACCTTGTTGCTCAAATGCTTGTAGTAGGGGTTACAAGCGAGCGAGAGAGGGAGGAGCTCCCAAGTATATTATGTGTGGCTAGACCTAAGGACTACATGACTGGTGCTCTCTACTAAGCCTTGGGCATCGAGGGGATTCGCTCCTTGGCTCTGGCCTCCGTGGTCCTCTGAGTCTTCTGGTGTCTGTCCATCTATTGACCGACCTCTCCCCTTTTGTAGGCCATGATAGGGGTTGACCACTAGTAGCTTCTCAATGAAGGATCTATGACGCTATTGTAAAACGGGCTGTTCTACCTTGGTAAAGTCGTGTTTGTCCACATGCACCTCAGTCATTTTGGCTCTACTGGTCACGCCCTTCATGGCAGGCAGCTGAAAGGGAAATGTGCCCTTTGGCCATCACTAGTTGTTTTGGTGATTAAATGCTCAACACATCAATATGAACTAACACTCCTCATATGAGCATAAGCACAGATGTTTGGAAAACAAATTGAGGAAAATAAGAAAAACACTTTTGGGTTTGAAATGAGCATATTGCAAACCTCTATGGATTGAAGTGACAAAGGTATGCTTCTAGTACTTAGTCAATTGTTTTAGGTACTAATTATGTTTCTCTAAGTGCAAGGGATCATTGGAACTAGACCCAAAAGAAGTAAAAGAAATTTGGCACAAAAAGGAAGAAGCTAGGCTGGTCTGGGTAGCATAGGACAGTCTAGTGCCACCCACCGTGTAATACCCAAAAGAATTAGTGAATAAATAAATTATAAAATTATGTTTGGTATATTGTCATATGACTCTAGCATATAAATCCCAATGTTTAAGGAATTACATGTGATTAACTCAATTAATAGACCATAAACAAAACAAAGCTATGGATTTCATGCTGGAATTTTTGTGTGATGCATTTGAGTTGACTTGGAACCTTGTGTGGCGGAACCGCCTATATTATTCCAGCTTAAGTGTCTTAGTCTCACCTCAAGGGCAATGACCCACACTTAAGATGGAATAAACTATCAATTCCTTGGATCTAGTCCGATTGAAGCCACAACCATGTATCAGGTACCATTTGCTCACACGAAGGTGAGGCATAGAGAAATACAATAAAGCATAATACCACAAATTTAAATAAGTACTTAGAGTTATTACATCATCATTGGAGTTTGAAAATAGTAAACATTGTTTTTGTTTCATCAAAAATTAACTAATGATAAATAAAGAGTGAGGCAAAGCCTGGTCCATCACTCCTCCTGGTCATCACTGCTGAGGTGGGATTCCACTCGACTGTCCAACCCGGTGGTAAGGTGGACGACCAAGTCAACCGAGAAACCACATCCTCCTCGAAGGTACTTGTCAGAGAGGAAATCTCCGGCCGGGTGGCGGAGTGCACCCGCCCTAAATCCTAAGATGAGGAGGGGCCTAAGCGTTTTGCCTGTTATGCGAGATGGATGGACGAACACAAGAACACGCGAGGGTTTAGAGTGGTTCGGGCCGCCGGAGCGTAACACCCTACTCCACTGTGTGTTGGATTGCTGTGGAAGCTTGAGAGTCTGAATGAACTTGTGTTGTAACGTCGCATGCCTCCCCTTTTATAGCTGAAGGAGGGCATGCACAAAGGTATTGAGCCCCGACATGTGGGCCTAGGGACAAAATGTATATAACACTTGGAGCTACTAATGTTCGCTGCTGGGGCAATCTTCTCGTGCCCCGACACCCGAGATCTGCATATCCTCGGCGTGCCGGGGAAGCTTCTTGTACAAGGGACGATATCCACAGTGCGCTGCATAGCATGGGCGCACTGTTTGGTAACAGACTTGATAGGCACGTCGCCTACAAGGCTACCCTGACACTGTCTGCCAGCGGAGTGGACAGGACGCACTAAATGCTGAGAGGGCACATCGTCTGTCAGCGTGGTGGCGGGCGGCGCGCCCTCTCTGTATTAAATGCAGAGACTGCGCGGCTTTAGGGGCCTTACGTCAGGCTCCGCCCGTTGGCTTATGTCACGGGTCACAAGCCACGCAGCAGCAGCAGGTCTCTGCCTGAGCGGGGAGCATACAGCAAGGCCTGGACACATGCTAGCACCGGTCCCTTACTCATGCCAGGGTTCCCTCCATCCTGGGTCCTTGTTAAGGTCCGGACCTTACTCGGAGGGACCTAGGGCCCAACGGAGGGACCTGGCATACCTTTCTAGGAGTCCCGAACTATAGTCAAAGGCTCGGGCTGTGCATACAGGGGTCCGGTGTTCCTCTGCGGGGGTCCGGACTCGATAATGCACCTTGGGGTGTATTATCTTTCCTTGCCACGTGGTACCCCTGAACCTGCCCATGTGGTGGGGTCAGGGTGTCATTCTCCGTGCGGCGTCTTTATACTGTAGTAGAGGGTACCCCTGATTGAGGGTACTGATAGTGGCCCTCGGGCCCGCCTCAGGGGAGGGTGTGAGCCTGCAGGTGGGGCTAGAGTCTGATTGGCGATTTTCCTACTGCTCCCACGCGCTTGTTGATGCAATTAATGCCGACCCGTCTATGGCTACGCCGACTGCCACCCCCGTTTCCACGGCTGACTGGCCCGTGTCCTTTAATGTCACTGTTGGGCCATGCGCGGGGTGCCTCGAGTCGCTGCACTGGTTTTGAAAACTTATCTTTCCAGTCTTCTGCGGTGGCCCCGAGGGGACGCGGCATTGGCGCAAGCGGCGATGCGATTTTCCCGCACCTAGTAACTGGCACGCCGGTTGCATGACATGTGGGCCTGGGCCCCGATGTTGGACCGCCGATTGCAGCAAAGCTGAGGGGGCGCACAACTGTGGGGCGGTTGTGTGCTTCCTATGCGATGGTTCGCCCTCTTGACCGCTGGTTTCAGCGAAAATGAAGAGGCGCATAATCGCGGGGCGGTTGCATGCTCCTTGTGCGGTGGTTCGTCTTCCTGACCGCTGGTTGCTCCGAAAGTGAAGGGGCATATAACCACGGGGCGGTTGCACGCTCCTAGTGTGGTGGTTTTCCTTCTTCATGCTTCAGGACGACCGCTATGACGCGTGGGGCCTGGCCCCCATGTCATATAGCGACATCCTCGGTGCACACCTAGGGAGACTTTGCCCGTAACGCTCCAGGGCGCAAGAGGGGAAATCTGCCTTTAAAAAGGGATCGATCTCTCGGGTAGTAGCCATGACTTGCTCCTCTTGCATCCTTTGTGCCCTTCCACCTTCTGGGCCTCTGAATGGGGCACGCCGGTGTTCGCTGGAGGGAACCGCATCAGAGCCATCCCCTCCGGCGGTCTCATCGTCGGAGAGCCCCCGCTCGCAGTGGGGCTGTCGATCTTGTCTTCTTCATACTGTTGTTGGAGGAGCACGACCTCGTGGAGGTTGGCGCTCTTCAGCCATCGCTCGGCTTCAAGGATTTTCATCATGCAGCCCGGTTGCAGTCCCCTGCCAGTGGCCTTTTAGAAGGATGACCACCAGCCTCGTGGTGGGGAGAAGCAAGCCGGGCTGCGGCCTCCCCCCACCCTCAGCTTCAAGGATGTTCATCATCGTCGCTGGGGTGGAGGGCGAGCCGAGTCGGGGCCCTGCCCTCCGCATGGGCTGGTGACCCGCTTCTTCCTCCAGCATTCAGAGGAGAAGGACGTTCACCAGCCTTGCAGAGGAGGCGAACCTCGGCTACGTGGGGCCAGCTGGCTACAGGCCGTCAGCTGCAGCGTGTCTGGCCCTTTAGGCTGGATGGCTTTGGTGCTGCCTCCGACGCTGCCTCATGTCGTCTGGCCGGGGAGTGGCTGTATGTCCACCGCACGGGCGACGGTCGCGCCGTGCGCGGGTACGCCACATCCACGGCTTCTCCTGCCTGCTGGCCGCACTGGGGGGGGGGGTCGTACAAGACGCCATACGTCGTGGGGGTGGCAGCCGCATTCTTGGATGGTCTTGTCCTCACTCCTGTGGGAGGATGGGAGCGAGGACCCCTTCGTGCGTGCTGAGGCAGCCACCATCCATCGGTGCAGAGGTGGCCGCTGTTGTCGGTGCTGAGGTGGTCGCTGCCGCTGGTGAAGCTACCCATTGCAGAGGTGGTTGCCTCCGCTGGCGAGACCATCAAAGCCACCTATCGCCGAGTCCCCGACTCTTTGGCTTTAATGGCCTCGTTGTCACCTCTTGTTGGAGGACGGGGGCGAGGACCTCCTTGCGATGGCGCAGACCCTGAGGTGGTCGCCACCCTGGTAAGCCGCTCGAAGCAGAGGTGGTTGTCGCTGCTGGTGCAGAGGTGGTCGCTATCGCTGGCGAACCGTTGGTGCAGAGATGGTCGCCGCCGCCGGTGAGGTTGCCCGGAGCCAGCTTCCAGCGTGACTCCTACTGGTGCAGCGCAGTTCATTCCTGCAGAAATGGAGCTAGGGCCCCGCTTGTAAGGGAATGTAATAACATATGTTTGCTTGGAAGCAGAATGTAATAACATATGTACGCAGGATTTTAGTCTAGGAAGCCAAGTTGTGTGTCTAGACCCCCTAGATGGTGGTTCTAGGTACTAGGACACCTGCCGTAGGGTGGTGGAGTGTGCAGGCCCACGGTACGGGACCAGGCTGAGCGGCTACACGGCTCAGGACCACCCCAGGAGACAAGCATCTCTTCTCTAGTTCCGGACCCCATGTTGTCGGACGCACAGGACTTATAGTTCCAAATACTAGGGCACCCGTCACAAAGTTGTTAAGTGTGCAGGATTTTGGGTACGGAACCAGGCTAACCGGCCACACGAGCTCCGGACCACCCCATGGAACGGGCACCTGTTCTTTAGAACCGGCCCCCAGGCTTTGTCTTGTTTTTGTAAGGTACTCCTGAGTATTATTTATAAAGCAGTGTTAATACTTATCTATGTATTGATCGTTCCTGCTGTGTGCGACGTTACGTTGTTGACTCGCCCTGGTGGCTGGCCCCCCGCCTGGGATGCAGGCTTGATGTGTCAAGGTTGGATACCAGCGTGTGTGAAAGAGTTGTCAATGACTCTCGGGAGGCTGCCTCGCCGAGACCCGGATCTGTACACAGCTTTGCTAAGGAGCGTTAGTAATACACCCGTAGGACCCGTCATCTGCTCTAGCCATCCTTTGATACATGCTTGGGACTTGCAGGGTTTAGTCTGGGGAGCCAAGTTGTGCGTCCGGACCCCCTAGATGGTGGTTCTAGGTACTAGGACACCCGTCACAGAGTGGTGGAGCATGTAGGCCCACGATACAGGACCAAGCTGAGCGGCTACATGGCTCCAGACCACCCCAGGAGACAAGTGTCTCTTCTCTAGTTCTGGACCCCAGGTTGTCGGACCCACAAGACTTATAGCTCCAAATACTAGGGCACCCGTCACGGAGTGGTGGAGTGTGCAGGGTTTTGGGTACGGAACCAGGCTAACTGGCAACACAGGCTCCGGACCACCCCATGGAACGGGCTCCCATTCTTCAGAGCCGGCCCCCATGTTGTCAGGCCCTCCTGCTTTCGCATAGAGGTCCTAAAGTGCAAGCCTAGCTATCCAATTCAGATGTCATTATGCCTGATAGGATGGGAACTGATCGGGTGGGTTAGATAAAATACAATCCGGAAACTGCAGGGTAAGACCTTGAAGCAGTAGGATAAAGCTATCATAGAAGCGCATCCGAGGGGGTAAATCCTCCCCGTATAACGTGACATGCATGGGTGTAGGCCAACAGGCCGGGTTTATGAGGGCGGACCTCACCGAGCTGGCGTACACGTGTGCGTTACTTAGCTAAAAAAGGGAGAAAGGTTCGACCCCCCGGACTTGCTCCTATGGATAGAACTTACAGAGATGCTACAGAGGTTAGGAAGGGGTACTCCTTTAGTCGTAGCAGGATGGTCACCCTTGGGTTGGCGTGTTTCCTGTCACCTTGGAGGGTCCTTCCCAGCTAGGGGAGTGTTTGTGGAGCCCTTCTTGGTTTGGTGCTTGCCGTAGGACTAGGCCCTGACCCTGGGTTCCCATCTGCGTTTGATCGGGGAGCCCTCGTCCCTGGCTGAGGACTGGACCCGTGGGGAGTCCAGTAGGGTTTCTGGGGGAAGACAGACTTCGGCCCCGTAGATCGGGGGACACGGGGTCCCTCCGGTGGTCTATCTAGTCGTCGTCATTGGAGTGGGAGTCTCTAGTGAAGACGTCCTTCAGGTCCCCTTCGAGTGACTGATACCCAAGGTCTCGCTCAGCCGTGGCCACCTCGCCGTCGTCGACCTTTTCCTTGCCAGGACGGTGACGAGGTGGGGAGCCGTCCTTGGAAGACTGCTCACGCCGCTCGCTGACGCGTTCGCTGACGCGTTTCGCGAGATCAATGATCTCACGACACTCCGCGGCACTGTGGCAACCGTTGGGGTGGACAGGGCACGAGCCGCTGTTACCCCTCTACGGCCGTGGGCACTTGTTGTGATCGCCTCGGCCCCCGGTCACAGCTGCGACGACTAGCGCGGTAGACTACGGCCTCTCGTAGCCATGGCCCTTCTTTTTCTTTTTGTCATCCTGGGGGCGGCACCCGAGCCCCGTCTGGGTAGTCCCGGTTTGTGGGGCCGTGTGCCATGCACGGCCCTCGGCGGCCCTGGCGCACTTGTCAGCCAGAGTGAAGAGCGTGGGGACAGTCTCCACGTCATGCGTGGCTAGCTTCTCCAACATTTTCTTATCACGTACTCCCTGTCGGAAGGCCATGATGATGGAGGCATCGGAAATACGAGGTATAGTACCTCGTACTTTGGTGAAGCGGGAGATAAACGTTCGGAGGGTCTTTCCGGGCTCATGCCTCACTGCGTGTAGGTGGGCCTCCATGCCGTGTTGCTGGTATGCACTGGCGAAGTTTGCAACGAATCGCGCGCAGAGCTCTTCCCAAGTGTAGATTGATCGTGGGGCGAGGTTCATGAGCCAAGTCCGGGTGGGCCCAGACAAGGCAACATGAAAATAAGTTGCCATCACAGCGGTGTCCCCACCTGCTGCTATGATGGCGGTGACGTATACCTGCAGGAATTCTGACGAATTTGATGTACCGTCGTATTTCTCTGGCAGGTGTGGCCTGAATTTGGGTGGCCATGATGCTGCGCGGAGGTGATCCGCGAGAGCGGAACACCCCATGCCGGCTAGGGGGACACCCGCCTGGAATTGGGCACCCACTGGGGTTCGCGGCGTTTCCGCAGTGAAATCATGGTCGAGGTTGCGGCCCTCGATGTTTTGTCGGCGCTCACACGCCCTTTCCAGGGAGGCCCGAGCATCTTCCTCCGCACGCCTACGGTTGAGTTCTGCCCAGAGGTCGTCGGTCTGTGCACCCTTTACAAAGGGCGAACGTACAGACGCCGTCGCCTCGCGTTGGCACCGGGATGACCGAGGCCTGGACCTGGTCGAAGCAGAATGTGCGATGCCGAGTAGCCGGTTGACGTCGTCACGCCACTGCTTCATGGCCCCCGGTGAGGCCGTGGAGCTAGGGGGTGGCGTAGCAACTCCCTGGCTGCAGACAACGCCGTAGGCGCTGCCCTTGATGGAGTCCGGGACACTTGTGCAGGCGTGTGCTGCTGCACGGCGTGTACAACAGTAGTCCCAGAGTCAGGGCGGTCGGGTACTCGCGGCGCAGAGGATGCAACTTCTTGCTCCATCGCAAAATCTTCCGACGTTTTGGTGCGCTGCTCGATGATCCGCACCATCATGCCGAATAAGAACATAGGCAAAAACCTAAAGCCAAGCCCCCTACCTAGCACGCCAAATGTCGGAGAGGAAATCTCCGCCAGGTGGCAGAGTGCACCCGCCCTAAATCCTAAGATGAGGAGGGGCCTAAGCGTTTTGCCTGTTATGCGAGATGGATGGACGAACACAAGAACACGCGAGGGTTTAGAGTGGTTCGGGCCACCGGAGTGTAACACCCTACTCCACTGTGTGTTGGATTGCTGTGGAATCTTGAGAGTCTAAATGAACTTGTGTTGTAACGTCGCATGCCTCCCCTTTTATAGCTGAAGGAGGGCATGCACAAAGGTACTAAGCCCCGACATGTGGGCCCAGGGACAAAATGTATATAGCACTTGGAGCTACTAATGTTCGCTGCTGGGGCAATCTTCCTGTGCCTCGACACCCGAGATCTGCGTATCCTTGGCGTGCCGGGGAAGCTTCTTGTACAAGGGACGATATCCACAGGACGCATTAAATGCTGAGAGGGCACATCGTCAGTCAGCGTGGTGGCAGGCAGCGCGCCCTCTCCGTATTAAATGCAGAGACTACGCGGCTTTAGGGGCCTTATGTTAGGCTCTGCCCGTTGGCTTATGTCACGGGTCACAAGCCACGCGGCAGCAGCGGGTCTCCGCCTGAGCGGGGAGCGTACGGCAAGGCCTAGACACGTGCTAGCGCCGGACCCTTACTTATGCGGGGTTCCCTCCATCCTGGGTCCTTGTTCAGGTCCAGACCTTACTCGGAGGGACCTGGGGCCCAACGGAGGGACTCGACATACCTTTCTAGGAGTCCCGGACTATAGTCAAAGGCTCAGGTTGTGCGTATAGGGGTCCGGTGTTCCTCTACGGGGGTCCGGACCCGATAATGCACCCTAGGGTGTATTATCTTTCCTTGCCATGTGGTACCCCTGAACCTGTCCATGTGGTGGGGTCAGGGTGCCGTTCTCCGCGCGACGTCTTTATTCTGTAGTAGAGGGTACCCCTGATTGAGGGTACTGACAGTACTTGTAAAAAATTATGCCACAAGCAAGGCTGAGTATACTAATACTCATCTAGACTTACCCGGTGTGAGGAGTCTACTCCTCTACCTCTAGACCATGAAGCTGTTTGGCTGAGGGGTTTGGTTTGCCAAAAGCACTAGCTGTATCTAAAATCAAATTTTAGCTTTTGCAAGTTTAATAATATTCCTTAAACTAGGTTTCATCCTTCTAAACATACATGGTAACAAACATTTATTGCAAGCAGTACTTTATCTCATGAGAACTCATTTCAATTCTTACTCGATGCAGCAGCACGTATCAAGTAGTCTCATTAGTTGTGAGAAGCAGACGATTCAAATTGAGTTTTTAAAACCTTGCAAGGGAAACCTAAACACACGATATGTAGGAGCACTCTGTCCCCACAAACGTCAACCGTCCCATCAATTCCGCGTCAGTAGAACAGGGCCCACTGTCATTGGCATATAATGCTCCACTGACCCGACCGCCGTCGTGTAGTGACCGCACTTGTACCCACCATAACCGGAATGGGAGACCCTGTCTCATGATCATGTGGGGAGGTATGTTTGCTGGCAGGTTCACTCAGGTACTAGGCTTACCGATTTACCATATTTCTCGGTATGTGCTTAGTACTTTCAAACGCTTGACACACGGTACCACACATTAATCCTTATTCCAGTTTCATCTCGTAGACAAGGCATCCCCATGGACCCTTCTCCATAGACCATCATAGTTCCAAAGTGGATACAATCAATTCCTGACCTCACGCGAGTGCTAGAAAAATCAATTGACTTCTACCGAGATCCTGAATTAGCATAGCAACTACTCGACCTAGTATACTAGTATCCATCTCAAAAGGAAATCTTGAGTTCATGCAACTAGGGTTCCAAACAACTCCTACACTTAAGTGCACAGTACAAACCTACAAACATTAAGTGCAGTAAAATAGCATATATAAACGGTTATACATAAAAGCGGGGCTTGCTTTCAATTGCTGGGGCAGCAAGTGGATCCTCAGTAGCTGCCTCTGTAGCTAGCTCCTGAGCTTCCTCTTTGTCAACTCCTTGCTCGGGGATGAGCACATACTCTCCGTCAGCAAGGTTGTAATCTACTTAATATGATGCTTAAGATGCTTGTACATTTATAAAATGCAGATGATAAATGTGATGCATGGTTGAGTAGCACTAGGTTAAGTAGGGTTTTTCTTTTATTCAAATTTTCCTTAAGCTTTTAGGGGTGATTTGAACTAGGAAGGTTACTTAGAATTTTCCAAAAATTCTGAAAAATTTACATCAGCTTAACTCTAGTGAAATTAATCTATCATAGGAATTTGAGGTCAAAACTAATTAGAATTGGTTGTAAACAAAAATAACAAAAACTAGGGTAGAGGGTTTACTTAACACTAGACCTTTCATTTAGAGATGACTTCAGCTCCCAAGGTTATTATTACTGGCTTCTAGGTGCAAAATCATTGGCTGGCGTGAAAACACACTTAGTGATACTTAGTGAACAATTATTTATGATTTTCTAATGTTGTGGGGCTAGAAGGTGCTTATAACTAACTTTTCTTTTGAAAAATGTCAAACAACAGATTTTCAATTTTTCTAGCTTCTTCTTTGCGCAAGAGCAATCATTCTCAAAGTTGGTCATTTTTACTCATAAGGGATGGCTTGTATGATTTTTTAAAGGTTTATTGTGACGGAACCTCCCAAGTCATTAGGCCCACCTACAGTTGTCCTTGTCCAACAGACCTCAGACAACCCTATAGGTGCCCCTGAATCACTTGACAAGTTTGGTATCTGCTTTTCTTACCTTTCCTAAGAACGCTTCACCCGTTACGCAGACATTACAAGCATCGGAGTTACGAGAATGCGGAAGCAATTACATGAACTTACCTTTATTTTAAAAGTAAGACAAACTTATATATTATAGACCAGGAGATAACTTATGAGTGCAGAGTAATATTATTGCACACCAAGGGAGGCAAAAACCCCTCCCATTAAGCTTTTAAACAAAAGTTCTTATGGAGGAACCCTTCCTTCCGCAGCTTTACTCTTGGTTTTCTTCTTTTGTGACCACCTTAGAACAGAAACAACAAAAGTTTGTTGCTTCTTCACCTAAAAACAATAGGGAATAAAACCCTGAGTATGGAATTACTCAGCAAGACTTACCCGACTAAAGAAAAGACTCTCAAGGATATGCTGGTTATAAGGGAGTCAAGGTAAGGTTTCTCAATAATCAAAGACTCTATTTGCAGAAATGCTTACTAAAAGTGGATCCTTAAAAATCCAGTTTTATTGTCAGGTTAAGTGAAATTACCTTCAACTAGAGTTCTTTCTACCCTAGTTCAAGCACTTGACCTGCACTAGCCAATTTCTTAACAACCCTTCATCTTCACTGGAGTTCTACGTATAAGTCAGTGACCAAGTCTTCACAACCGAGAAGGTACGGCGATCCGAATCGATTATACTCAGCTGAGGATCTCTGATCACATGACATATGTAGCACTTAACCCTTGCATATGTCAACCCGCCACCAGGGTTCTTAAGACCAGATCAGGTTCACGTCAACCGAGAGCACAGATACACCACCGTCCAGCCTCTTGCCACGGAGGGTACACGCTACTCTCGCCATCGCTCCACTCCCTTTGCGTGTTATCTTATTCTGGCCTTAGTCTGCTCGAGGCAAAGCTTACCCATGATGAGGCATGTGACCAGTTAAAGGGTCCTCGGTCAGCCAACCTACATCGAGACGGTCCTTAATCGACTCAGATGGAGACACTACACCGAGACTCCTTTCTCGTGCAAGTCACCCACTCGGTCTCAGCTTAATCATTTCAAACCCAAAGTTTGGTACCTGGCAGAGGTACATCTTTTCCGATGTTGAACCCATCACGGCCATGATGGATTCACCATCAAGTTTTGTTTTCAAAAACATCCCAACCACTTTTGCCACATCATCTTTTGTAAAAACAAAACATTTTGTTTTTCTAACGCAAGGCTAAGCATCAAAAATATTTTGTAAAACAGAGATTTCAAGGAAGGTAATCAAATCCAAGGTAGGCAATGCAGGAATTGTTTTAGCAATCAACTCCTATCACCTAATGCATCAAGCAAGTGAAAAAGATTTTTAAAACACAAGGGGGTGGCAAATGCACCGTGGCTTGCCTTCGTTTATAGGTGAGTCAGGCTCGGATCCGCAAATGTCAAAGTAAAAACAATTTCCTGTCTGATGTTCTGCAGGTGGTGGTGGTAAAGTCTTCTCTTCTTCTACTTCAACTTCTTCCTCATTTTCTAAATATAACCATTTATATAAGAATGAATGCCATGTAATGCTCATGAGAGTGCAAAGATAATAAGAGTTTATTATCTAAAGTCTTGAATACAATTTTCCTTCATGGAACTCCGAGAACTTAGGGTTTCCGGAGTCAACAGTGAAGTTCAAAGAGCTGGGGGGTGGGGGTTTTGGGTTCTAATTATCAAACAAGGTCCAAATCATACCAAAATCTACCCAAGGCTTCTAAATATTATATAAAGGTCATCTAAAAAGTTTGGGGATTTTTGGAATTATTATCTATTTCCTAAAAATCTAGAAACAAGGTTTTAGGTTATTTCAAATGCTCCAAAATTCCCTATTTGATCTAAAAATCATGAAACTATTTTTATTAAATTCTATGGAAAATTAGGAATCTAGAAAAATTGGTTTGACATTTTTGACATTTTTCTACCATTTTCTAGGATTTATTTATCTCTGGTAGAAAAAGAAAAAGGAAATTTGTGAACAGCGCTGGGCCAAATTCAGCCAGGACGGCCCATCTTCAGCAGAAACGCGCCCGCGCGCGCGAGCCCGTGGCGACTTTGCAAAAAGACAACGACATTCAGGATAATCTGAAGTGAGCACTAGTACAGTTTTCAGGAGTCGCTGACAGTATACAGAAACGCCCCTCACATTCTAATTCTTCGCCGCCCGAAGTCCCCGACGGCGACGAGCGTGGCAGAGCTCCGGCGAGTGCGTAGCCCGGCCGAACGGGGCAAGGACTGGCGCTCCCGAGTGGCAGACACCGAATTGAACCTCGCCTGAGCATTTCCCCCAACCTAATTCCAAAAATGGCTAACTGGTTGACTCTGGCCACGTCGACCGTGAGCAGAGCAGATAGTTGAGCGCGTTCCCGGTGATCAGTGGGTTCTTGGTTCAATTGGGTGGGTCGGCAAGCAACACGGACGCATGAGAATGCTTAAACGAGAGAACAGACAACTTGAACTAATCGGAATTGCGCTGGCCGCGGTGAGGTTGTTTTCACGGTGTTCTTGAGCGGATTTGGGGGAAGTCCAAAATTCGAGCTCGCTAGCAATCAACTAAGGGCAATACTGGGTGGCTGGGTACTTGACTACCCTATGGAGCTTGCGGTGGCTTCAATTCATAGAGCGCAACAACGGTGGCCGGGAATTACAGTGGTGACGCGCGGCGGTCGGAGGAAGGGGGAGTTCACTGGCGCAGTGAATTCGTGTCCTACGTCGTGGCAGTCACTCCGGCAATCAACGGGGAGCGAGAGCAGGTCACGGCGATGTGGTGGAAGTGCCTGGACACACGGCGCAAGGCCGGAAGGCGGCGGTCACCGGCATACTTATCGGATTCCGCTGCGGTGAGCTTGGTACGGCGGCTGGAGTTGTTTACTGGCCGGGACTTATCCGCGGCGATGATATTTGTGTGACCCTCAGCGCTATCCAAACATTCCAAGCACGAATCACAACAGCAGAAACGCGAATCCGTGCGCGGCAGTCGTCGGTGGCGAGGGTCTGAAGCTTATCCTCCCGGGCACTGTACCATGGCGATGATCTTCAGTTGCCTGAACCGACCATCTTCTTCCTTCTTGATCTCCGAATTCTTGTTAAGAACAGAGCAATCTCCCTTAATTAAATTTGTTCACCATGTATCAGTCTACAAACTAACTATAGGATTATTGGGCTAAAATCGAGTGGATTCAAAGATATGGCGCATCAAACATGGCATCATCACATTGGGACCATTTCTGACCTAGGGTTCAGTTTCAGTTTTCTAACCTAGTTCTGACAAAGTAACTTTGTGTTGGTTTTTCTCCAATTTTTGTATAACAACTAAGGGAGATGTCTGCATCAAAGTTTCTCTCCTATAATAGGTCTACAAAATTTATGTGGTGACCTAGGGCAAATCCTCTCTAATTTGAAAGCTAAAGATCTCCAAAGTTGAGCCAAATCTCTGATTTTCAGACTTGGTCTATATAGAGTTTAAGTGGTGCTTTTTGCAAATAGACCCAAAACTTAGGGTTTAACTTGCAAATCCACATATTTGTGATCCATATGACTTAGGATACCTTATTGACCTAGTTTTTGCACTTTAGTCCAAAAGTGGACTAATTTTGCACTTAGCCCCCTAGGGTTTAGGTTTAGGGTTTTCCAGGGTCCTTATTAGGGTTTTTGGTATTTCAAGGGTGTGAATGTAATCTAAGTCCATCCTTGGTAACTTTTTATGATTATTTCACTTAATCTTTTGGGTTTTCTCTATTTGGGTCCTATGATACCCTTCTAATCCCCATTTAAGGTTAAGTATCCTACACTAGGGTCTTATTTGCAAAATGCCATATCAATACAACTTGTTTGAAATTTTTGCCTAGTGAATGCATTCTAGGTGTATCAAACATATGCAATGCCAATGCTTATGATGTTATGCTCAAGTTTTAGAGATAGTAACACCAGGGGTGTTACATCCTTCCCCCCATAAAAGAATCTCGTCCCGAGATTAAAAGTCCTAGAGTAAATAGTGGAAAAGGAAATGCTTCACGTCTTCATTTCCTGAGTTTTGGTACAAGGCAGGGGTGGTTGGGGGCTCACTCCTTTATTACAACAATTTTATACACTTTACAATTTACAAGAGGCTAAAAAGCCTGGGAAATTCTTGTCTAAGAAGTCTTGAGTTTCCCAAGTAGCCTCATCTTCGGAATGTTGGTTCCACTGTTTCTTATAAAACTTGAGAGTTTTTCTTCGGGTAACCCTGTCCTTTTGATCCAAGACTCGAATAGGGTGCTCAGAATATGTCAAGTCTGGCTCTAGGAAAACATCTGTTACTTCAATGGTTCGATCTGGAACCCGAAGACATTTCTTCAATTTAGACACGTGGAACACATTATGTACAGCAGACAAGGTTTCGGGTAACTGAAGTCGGTATGCTACTGGTCCATATCTTTCAAGGATAGGAAAAGGACCAATATACCGGGTGCAAGCTTCCCTTTAACCCCGAAACGCGATACGCCCTTCATTGCTGAGACTTTCAAGTAAACATAATCTCCCACGAGAAAGTATAAGGGTTGTCGTCGCTTGTCTACATAACTTTTCTGACGAACTTGAGCTTTCTTCAAATTATGAATTATCCTTTGCACTTTTTCTTTGGTCTCTTTCACCATATCAGGCCTGAAAAAGTACCTTTCATCAGGTTCAGACCAATTTAGCGGAGTACGACATCGTCGTCCATATAAAGCTTCGAAGGGTGCCATCTTAATGCTTTTTGATAGCTATTATTATATGAGAACTCCGCTAATGGTAACCAATCATCCCATTTCTGTGGGAATTCCAGAACAAATGCCTGCAGCATATCTTCGAGTATCTGATTTACCCTCTCAGTCTACCCACTGGTTTGAGGATGATAGGCCGAACTATGGAGCAACTTAGTACCCAGGGAGTTGTGAAGTGCTTCCCAAAACTTGGCTACAAATTGGGGTCCACGATCCGACACTATAGTCTTTGGAACACCATGCAGACTAAAAATACGAGCAATGTACAATTGGGCATAGACAGTAACCGGGTGAATTGTCTTGACTGGCAGAAAATGAGCAATTTTTGTAAGCCGATCAATAATAACCCAGACAGAATCATACCCTTTGGCAGTTTTGGGCAATCCCACAATAAAGTCCATACTAATATCTTCCCATTTCCATGTTGGTATTGGTAAAGATTGTAATGGACCTGCAGTCTTCATATGTTTGGCTTTGACGCGTCTACAAGTGACACATCTAGCAACATAGCGTGCAATTTCAATTTTCATCTTCGTCCACCAATAATGTTGTTTTAGATCTTGATACATCTTAGTGCTTCTGGGATGAATAGAATAGCGACTAAGATGTGCTTCATCTAATATTTGTTGGTGGATTTCTTCATTCTTTGGCACAACTATGCGGTTGTTGAACCATACAATGCCTTGATCGTCTTTTCTGAAACATTTGGCTTTTCCGGCCTCTATTTTCTCATGGATGTGTTTCATACCCTCATTATCCTTTTGAGCATCCATTATCCATTGTAAAAGGACTGACTCAAGCTTTAGTGTATTGTCAGAGGTCTTCACCGTAAGACAGTGACAGGAAACTGTACGGCTAAGTGCATCTGCCATGACATTGGCCTTGCCAGGGTGATAATGGATCTCCAGTTCATAATCATTAATAAGCTCGAGCCATCGTCTTTGTCTCATATTGAGCTTAGACTGGGTGAAGATATACTTCAGGCTTTTATGATCTATATAAATATGACAGATATTACCCAGTAGATGATGATGCCAGATCTTCAGGGCATGAACCACTGCAGCTAGCTCCAGATCATGAGTGGGATAATGCTCCTCATGCCGGCGCAACTGCCTTGAAGCATACGCGATTACTCGGCCTTCTTGCATTAATACGCAACCGAGACCACTGCCTGATGCGTCACAATACACATCAAATGGCTTATTAATGTCCGGTTGAGCCAATACCGGAGCAGTGGTTAATAATATCTTCAATTTCTCAAAGGCTTCATTACATTCCAAAGACCAATTGAATTTAGTCTCATTCTTCAATAGACTTGTGATTGGCTTCACCAGCTAAGAAAAATCCGGTATAAATCGGCGGTAATAGCCAGCTAGTCCAAGGAAGCTTCGGAATTGATGAACAGTGGTTGGGGGTTTCCACTCCAAAATATCCTTGACCTTGCTGGGATCTACCGCAATCCCCCTGGCAGATAACACATGTCCAAGAAATTGAATTTCTTCTAGCCAAAACGCGCACTTACTGAACTTAGCATATAATTGATGTTCCCTTAAGCGCGTCAATACAATCCGTAAATGTTGAGCATGCTCCTCTTCATTCTTGGAATATATTAAGATATCATCTTTGAAGACCACCACAAATTTGTCCGACTCGGGCATGAATACCGAGTTCATCAGATAAGTGAAGTGGGCAGGAGCATTTGTTAGTCCGGAAGACATTACCAAGTACTCAAATAATCCATACCGCGTAGTGAATGCGGTCTTTGGTATATCCTCGGGCCAAATATGGATCTGATGATAGCCCGACCTGAGATCAATTTTCGAGAATACCCTTGCTCCAGTCAGTTGATCAAATAGAATGTCAATCCGTGGAAGAGGGTACTTGTTCTTGATAGTGACCTCATTCAGGGGTCAATAATCCACGCACATCCGTAATGTTTGATCCTTCTTCTTGACGAAAATGGCTAGACAACCCCATGGTGACGAGCTTGGCCGGATGAATCCTTTCTCTAGTAGATCTTGTAATTGAATCTTCAGTCCTGCCAGCTCATTTGGAGGCATCCGGTACGATCTTCTAGAAATGAGAGCCGTACCGGGCTTAAACTCAATTACAAACTCTACATCTCTTTCAGGTGGCAATCCAGGCAAATCTTCTGGAAAGACATCTGGGAACTCACATACTACCGAAATATCCTTGATCTCCGGTATAATGGCTTCATATATTTTGCCAGTAGTTTTAGCTGGAATGGGGATAGACAAAAGAATTTCCTCTTGGTTATGACTTAACCTGATGGTTCTCTGATCAGTGTTGAGGGTTGCTTTATGTTGGCCAACCAATTCATGCCCAAAATCACATCTATGTCTTGGCCTTTCAGAACAATCATATTAGTAGGAAAGTCCTGTTCGGCCAATGTTACGGGCACTTGGAAAGCCACTTCCTTAGTAAATATTTGTCCCCTAGGTGAATGAATTTTAAACCCTTCCCTTGATTCATGGTATGGAATGCAATGTTGCTCCAAAAATTTCTTTATGATGAATGTATGCGAAGCACCAGAATCAAAGAGAATAATTGCGGGATGATTGGCCACAAGGAACGTACCCATCATTACCGGTTCACCGTCTAGTGTGGTGGCCACTTGAGTGTAATAAATTCGTCTCGTCTTCTTTATGTTCTTGCCCGCATTTCCCTTAGCTTGAGAAGAATACCCAGTACCTTGTTGATTGTTTGAGCGATTCTGCTTCGGGTAGGGGCAATCCTTAATAAAGTGCCCAGATTTTCTGCAATTGAAGCAACCTGTTGACAAACTGGGAAGGACAGGGAAACGAGTGCCAGGGGCACCCGGTTGACTTGTTGTAGTGGGGGTAGCATTGGGACGGATGAACACTGGTTGTTTGAATGGGAAGGAGGGTGGGCGTGAGGTAGAACTACCCTGATTAAAAGGCCGGATAACAAACCGTTGCCTTTCTCGGGGCCCTGATTAGGCCTGTTGCCTCCATTCCCCTTGGACTTTCCAGAATTTGTATATTTAGATTCAACTTCCAGCGCTGTGCTGATAGCCTATAACGCCTTGAATTTGGGGGTAGAATTTTTTCTTCTTTTCTCTCACCAAATTCAAGCGTTACTCTCTTTTCTCTTCCCGTTTCACTCCCTCTTCCCAATTTCAAACCAGTATAGTGACAGGTGTCTGTGTCGTGTATGAACAAAACCTAAGTGTCATTGGTGTTGCATCATGCCGAAGCACACTTCTTTGTCTGATGTCGCGTGTTCGTCTTGTTCCGTTTCGGATTTTGGTTGGCGATTGATTTCCTTTAATGGTTGTGCGTGTCGTGGGTTTCGACCCGTGGTGTGACCCAGCCCAGCCCAGCCTAGCCCGGCCTGGCCTAGCCTGGCTCGCGTGCCCCCGGCGCCCCACACCCCCCCATGTGCCCCCTCCTCCTCTCCCTCTCTCATTTGGATTTCCCGCGCAGCAACCTCTCTCTCCCTCTCCCATCTCTCTCTCCCCGTGGTGCCCTAGGGCTTGGAGACGGCGATCACCGGAATTTGGATCCCGAGGTGAGCTCCCCTCCCCTCCCTTCTCCTCTCTCTCTCCCTCTCTCCCTCTCCCTCCTCTCTCCCCCTGCGCGCGCCCCCTCTTCTCTCCCCTGCGCGCGCGCGTCCCTGCGCGGTGGCGCGACACCCCGCTCGGCCCCTCCCCTCCCCGGCAGCGCTCGGCCCCGCCCCTCCCCTTCCCCGTCCGGCGCGGCCCCTCCCCTCCGATCCTCGGCGGCACTCGGCCCCTCCCCTCCGGTCCCCGACGGCGCTCGGCCCGCCCCTCCCCTCCCCGCCGGCGCTCGGCCCCTCCCCTTCCCTCCCGGGCGGCGCGCGGCCCCTCCCCTCCCCGACGGCGCTCGGGCCGCTTCTGCTCCCCGGCCCCCAGCGCGGCCCCTTTCCCGGCGCAGCTCGGCGTGAGCGCGTCCCGGCGCGGGCACGGCCCCTGCGCGGCGCGCGGCCTCGGCGCGGGCGTGGCCTCGGCGTGCGGCCTCAGCCCCCGGCGACGCGGCTCCGGCCCCTGCGCGCGGCCTCGACCCCCCCTGCGCGCGGCCGTTCTAGCCCCGTTGCGCGGCGTCTGACCCTTGGATTAGTTAGTTTCAAAATTAGTTTAATGAGTGTGTTGTGTCGCGCGCTTCGTCACGCGACGATTCAATTCAAGTTCGTATTTATCAATGTGTTGCGTCGCGCGCTTCGTCGCGCGACGATTCAATTTAAATTTGTGTTTATTAATGTGCTGCATCGCGCGCTTTGTCGCGCGACGATCTATTTTAATTTCAGGTTGTTTAAGGTGTGATGTCGCGCGTCCAGACGCGCGACTTTCCACTTTAAAGTCAGCTCTGTTGGCGTATGTCATCGTGCGCTTCGTCGCGCGATGCTTAACGTCTCTTTATAATTAGTGCAAGTGTCTCGTTGTGTGCTCTGTCGCGCGGCGAGTCATTTACTTCTTAATTCAATCTAAATGTCGTGTCGTACGTCTCGACGTGCGACCACTCCCTTTCAGTCATCTTCAATTGTTTATAATAATTAAATGTGGAACTTGTCTTTACTTTATGCTAAAACGTAGTGTCCAAATTAATTCCCTTCCATTGAGCGAGTAATTTAATTCATAATCATGTAACGTGATCGTTTCTCGACTGTCTTTTTCTCTTTCTCTCTTAGCCTTAATTGCGAACCCACGTGGAATGTCTGTTTATTTACTGCATTCTATTGTATGGTGTATTGTTCTTTTGTATTAGATGTGTGGATGTATGTATGTTTGCGCTCGCATAGAGAACGATCCGGTTGAAGAGCCCGAAGAACTCGCAGGAGAAGCCCCTGAGCAGCAGTCGGTTGGTGGAGGCAAGTGTCCCTTGACCTATCTCTGTCCTATACATTCTTTAATTCACCTCTCGCATTACACATTTATACCTAAGGATTTACTAGTTTCTGTTATCTGTGTCCTTGTTTACCTGTTTGGGTTGGATTATTATTGCTTAGTCTTATGCTATTGCTCAACTCTAATCACTGAACATGATGAGAATTATCAATGATACGTTGTTTTCCCCTCTTTTATTATGACGTTATACTTGTGGTCTTCAAGGGGGCTCGAGCGGTTTCTCGAGTGCCTCTCCGTAAGGACCTGTTCGTTGGATGACCGCCCGGGAAAACAGTGCAACCATGAGGGTGGAGTGGGACGCCCTTAGCTGAATAATTAGAGGAACCGGGGTGTAGTTCGCTTAGCCGTCGTGCCGTCAATGGGGCTCGGTTTATGCGGCTCGCTCCGCCAAGGTTGATTTGTCCCTTGGGGAGGAGTGCGGTACATTTAGGAAACCTAACGGGCGGCTACAGCCCCGGGGAATCTTTGTAAAGGCTACGTAGTGATACCCTGCTGGGTCACCTTGGTAGTGATCAATGGAGAGTCATGATCTTCGGGCAGAAAGGGAAATCACGGCTTGTGGGTAAAGTGCACAACCTCTGCAGAGTGTTAGAAAACTGATATATCAGCCGTGCTCACGGTTATGAGCGGCCAAGGGAGCTCCAGTGATTAGTGGTACTTGATCAGAGATGTTCGGATTTGCAGGTGGCAATGAGATTGATGGTTCTTGGTATTGACTCTGGTAATGGTAAGTGGTGCTCTTTCCGTTTGGAAAGGAGTACGCTTGGGTTAATAACGTGGGTTAATCCTAAAACTTGGCTTTCTCTACTAGTAATAATAATCTGGCCAACTAAAAGCAACTGCTTGACTTACCCCCACATAAAGCTAGTCCACTACAGCCAAACAGGATACTTGCTGAGTATGTTGATGTGTACTCACCCTTGCTCTACACACCAAACCCCCCCAGGTTGTCCGCATTGCAACCACTGCTCAGGAGAAGATGAAGTCGTGGAAGGAGACTTCCAGGAGTTCCAAGACTACGACGAGTTCTAGGTGTGGGTTAGCGGCAAACCCCTAGTCGGCTGCCTGTTAAGGCCGCGTTTATCTATGTTTCGTTTTCGCACTTTGATTTATTGTAAAGACTATGTGGATGTCTTGGACATCATGATGTAATCGACTATTATTTCCCTTTTTAATACTATTTGAGCACTGTGTGATGATGTCCATGTTATGTAACTACTGTGTACCTGAATTGCTGATCCTGGCACGTACGTGGTTCGCATTCGGTTTGCCTTCTAAAACTGGGTGTGACATAGGTGGTATCAAAGCCGTGCTGACTGTAGGACCGCAAACCTAGAGTAGAATGGTCGTTCTAAGGATTATAGACCTCTGTCCCTGCCTTGACTTTGGTATCCCTTCAAAAGTTGGTCATATCGACCAAAACTATGTTCTACTATATATTATACCTTGCTGAAAATTGTGTTTTATTCTGATCCTTCATTTATTATGGTTCATTACTTGCTGGTCATACTAGTTCTGTTCTCACTCTTATGCTTGCGGTGTCTTTTGTAGATGGCTCGTCTTAGACACACGGCACGGGAGTCTGTCATTCCCTTCTTACCCTCCCGTCTCGCGGAGCGTCCGCTTCGTCGTCCCGTGGCCGGTCAGTCCAGCCACTTGGAGAGGCTGCACCACCGCCTGCCTGAGGAGCAGGAGCGTCGACGACAGGAGCAGGAGCAGCAGGGCTCTTCTTTCTCGCTCCAGCAGGAGATAGAGTCTGTTTGGAGCTGCTCCCCTGTGCTCCCCCTGGAGGCGCCCCCTGCACCACCACTGAGCGCCCCAGTCCCTGGAGTAGCTGCTAGAGGAGACCCAGACAACGGAGGTGGCGACGACAGCTCGAGCCATGACACCGACTTTTCTGCTAACCAGGAGTTGGAAGGATGGGTTGCTCGACCCATCACTCGCGACGCTGCTCGCGGGTGCCACTTCCACGATGCGCTCGATACCCTGCTACGTCGGGCAATTGACCGGCGTACTTGGTCCATCGAGTATTGTTGTGTGGTCTTCCAGCACAGTCACGGGGTCTAACTGGACCGCTGGGAGACAACCTGCTTGGTGCGCCGTCCGGAGAACAGTCTCCAGGGTGCGGAGGTCTGCTCAGAGCACTATTCCATCTCTGAGTGGGACTCAGCTGAGGGGGCCATGCAAGATGTCGCACGGCGTGCGCTTTCGCACTACTGTTCAGTGCTCGGTGGGGTAGCTGATGGTCTCAACCTGAAGTATTACCCCTGCCGTCCATCTGGCAGCACAGGAGACGTGATTGTCTCACCTGTTGGTGAGGACAATCCTAGGTTGAGCAGCACAAGTCAACCTAGCCGTCGTGCTAAACACGGAGTTGGACCATGCATTAGACGAGCTGAGTAGGGCTCGTGCTGAGATCGCCCAGTTGTGGGCTGAGCGCGCGGAACGTCGTCACCTGGATGATGGTTCCCCCGCTCCCGTCGGGACTCAGCACCCGTACCGCTCACCTCAGCGTGGACACCAGTCTTATGGCAACCCCGACTGCAAGACCAAGATAAATTTAGAACCATAGATTGTCATAGTCGAATCTTGTAATTAATACGAAATATATACGTAGAAGCTATAGTCCTAGCGTTAGTCTCGCTTTTAGTTAGTCTTAGTTAGACAGGGTAGTTTGCTATATCCTGTGCATTTATGTTTGCCATGATGAACTATGTTTGATTTGGATCTTTGTAATGACTGTCACCAGGATGTGGGTATCCCCTGCATTTTGGTTTACCTGTTATATGTTAATGAAGTTAGCTATTTAGTTGGGAAGCCTTTTATTCCACTTTCCTCTTTATCTGAGAAGCTGTGTTGGTCTGTGTTGGAGATTAGTGAAGATGCTCATCTGCTCAGTGTTGTGGAGAATTCTATACTCTTTTCTTATGCTGCAAGATTTGCAAGATCAGTTCTGATGTGTGGTTGCGTTCTGCAGATGTCAGAAAAGGCGCAGAGGAGGAAGGCGTGCTCAGCAGGAGCAGGCAGCTCAGCAGGATGAGGCACCCCAGCAACAGCAGCTGCCACCCCCGCCCCTAATGTCCATCGAGCAGATGTTTCTGATGAAGACTCAGGCAGTTCAAGCTATTGGTCAGACTCTGGCCGCTATTCAGCAGCAGCAGCAGCAGACACCACCTCAGCCTCAGATGCCTCAGATGCCCAGGGACAAAAGTGCTGAATTCATGAGAGGTCATCCCCCAATGTTTGCTCACTCTTCTGACCCCATGGATGCTAAAGACTGGCTGCGCACTATGGAGCGGGAGTTGCATACCGCTTAGTGCGATGACAGGGAGAAAGTCCTGTATGGTCCTCGTCTGTTGAGAGGAGCAGCCCAGTCATGGTGGGAGGCTTATCTCGCCACCCATGCCAACCCCGACACCATCACCTGGGAAGAGTTAAGAGGAAGCTTTCGTCAGTACCATGTTCCTGCAGGTCTGATGACAGTGAAGAATGAGGAGTTCCTGGCCCTCAAGCAAGGGTCATCGTCTGTCAGTGAGTACCGGGACAGGTTTCTGCAGTTGTCTTGCTATGCTCCTGAAGATGTCAACACCGACGCGAAGAGACAGTACCGTTTCCTGAGAGGCTTGGTTGACCCTCTGAAGTATCATCTGATGAATCACACCTTCCCGACATTCCAGCACCTGATTGACAGAGCAATCATGGCGGAGAGGAAGCGTAAGGAGATGGAGGATCACAAGCGCAAAATCAGTGGACCCCAGCCTGGAAGCAGCAATCGCCCTTGTTTCTCAAGCAATCAACCTCAGCAGTTCAGGCAGAACCAGCGTCCACCTCAGCAGCATCAGTTTCAAAGGCAGTTTTCTCAGCATCAGCATCAGAATCACCAGAACAATCAGTCAGGAGGAGGTCAGTTCCAGAGGTAGAATCAGGAGGCACCTCGTCTTCCTACCCCAGCAAACCAGCAGAACAGTCAGGCAGCACCAGCTCAGATTGGAAACAGAGCATGTTTCCACTGTGGAGAGCAAGGCCATTGGGTGATGCAATGTCCGAAGAAGGCAGTCTAGCAGCAGTCAGGCCCCAATGCCCCAGCAAAGCAGAATGTGTCTCAGCCTGGAGCAGGCAACCGCTCTCAGCCGTGCTATAACCATGGGAGACTGAACCACTTGGAGGCTGAAGCAGTTCAGGAGACCCCCGGCATGATAGTAGGTATGTTTCCAGTCGACTCCCATATTGCAGAAGTGTTATTTGATACTGGAGCAACGCATTCATTCATTACTGCATCATGGGTAAAAGCACATAGTCTTCCAATAACTCCCATGTCAACCCCCATTCAAATTGACTCAGCCGGTGGTAGAATTCGAGCCGATAGCATTTGTTTGAATGTAGGTGTGGAAATAAGGGGGATAGCGTTTCCCGCTAATCTCATAGTAATGGGTACTCAGGGAATAGATGTCATCCGAGGGATGAATTGGCTAGATAAGTATCAGGTAGTTATCAGTTGTGATAAGAGGACAATCAAGTTGGTGTCCCCACTAGGAGAGGAAGTGGTGACCGAGTTAGTCCCGCCAGAGCCAAAGAAAGGAAGTTGTTATCAGATGCCTATTGATAGCAGTGAAGTAGACCCAATTGAGATTATCAAGGTTGTGTTTGAGTTCCCTAGATGTGTTTCCAAAGGACTTACCAGGTATGCTACTAGAGCGGAAAGTTGAGTTTGCTATAGAGCTTCTTCCTGGAACCGCCCCTATCTTTAAGAGAGCTTACAAAATATCCGGACCAGAGTTGGTTGAACTTAAGAAGCATATTGATGAGCTGTTAGAGAAAGGTTACATTCGGCCAAGCACCTCACCTTGGGTCGCCCCTGTCCTATTTGTGGAGAAGAAAGATGGCACCAAAAGGATGTGTATCGATTATCGAGCTCTGAATGAGGTCACAATCAAGAACAAGTACCCTTGGCCTAGAATAGAAGATCTGTTCGACCAGTTGAGAGGAGCTAGCGTGTGCTCCAAGATAGATCTGAGGTCAGGTTATCATCAGCTCAGGATCCGACCTTCAGACATTCCGAAGACAGCATTCTTTACCAAGTATGGGTTGTATGAGTTCACTGTGATGCCTTTCGGTCTAACCAATGCACCGACCTTCTTCATGAACTTGATGAACAATGTATTCATGGATTATCTTGATAAGTTTGTGGTGGTATTTATTGATGACATTCTGATATATTCTCAAAGCGAAGAAGAGCATGCAGATCATTTGAGGATGGTATTGCAGAGATTGCGAGAGCACCAGCTGTATGCAAAGTTGAGCAAGTGTGAGTTCTGGATCAGTGAAGTTCTGTTCTTGGGTCACATAATCAACAAAGAAGGATTGGCTGTGGATCCGAAGAAAGTGGCAGACATTCTAAACTGGAAAGCGCCAACAGATGCTCGAGGAATCAAGAGCTTCATTGGAATGGCCGGATATTATCGGTGATTCATTGAAGGGTTTTCAAAGATTGTGAAACCAATGACAGCTTTGCTAGGCAACAAGGTTGAGTTCAAGTGGACCTAGAAATGTCAAGCGGCCTTTGAAGCGCTAAAAGAGAAGTTGACTACAGTGCCTGTCTTAGTCTTGCCTGATGTGCACAAGTCCTTCTCGGTGTATTGCGATGCCTGTTACACCGGTTTGGGATGCGTGTTGATGCAAGAGGGAAGAGTTGTGGCTTACTCGTCCCGACAGCTGAAGGTTCATGAGCAGAATTATCCAATCCATGACCTAGAGTTGGCAGCAGCGGTTCACGCATTGAAGACATGGAGGCACTATCTGTATGGACAGAAATGTGATGTTTACACAGACCACAAGAGTCTGAAGTACATATTCACTCAATCAGAGCTGAATATGAGGCAAAGAAGATGGTTAGAGTTGATCAAGGACTATGAGATGGAGATTCACTACCATCCAGGCAAAGCGAACGTAGTGGCAGATGCTCTAAGCAGGAAGAGTCAAGTCAATTTGATGGTCGCTCGTCCGATGCCTTATGAGTTGGCCAAAGAGTTTGACAGGTTGAGTCTCGGATTTCTGAATAATTCGCGAGGAGTCACAATTGAGTTGGAACCTACCCTGGAGCGGGAAATCAAAGAAGCGCAGAAGAATGATGAGAAGATCAGTGAGATCCGGCGACTGATTCTGGAAGGCAAAGGCAAAGATTTTCGGGAGCATGCAGAAGGTGTGATATGGTTCAAAGACCGCTTGTGTGTTCCCAATGTCTAGTCTATTCGAGAATTGATTCTCAAGGAAGCTCATGAGACAGCCTATTCGATTCACCCCGGAAGTGAGAAGATGTATCATGATCTGAAGAAGAAATTCTGGTGGTACGGAATGAAGAGGGAAATCGCAGAGCATGTGGCGATGTGTGATAGTTATCGGCGGATCAAGGCAGAGCACCAGAGACCAGCTGGATTGTTGCAACCGTTGCAAATTCCTCAGTGGAAATTGGATGAAATCGGTATAGACTTCATAGTCGGATTGCCTCGCACTCGAGCCGGCTACGATTCCATTTGGGTAGTGGTGGACTGCTTGACCAAGTCAGCCCACTTCATACCTGTCAAGACCAACTACAGCAGTGCAGTATTGGCAGAATTGTACATGTCCCAGATTGTTTGTCTTCATGGTGTGCCAAAGAAGATAGTGTCATACAAGGGGAACGCAATTCACCTCTCATTTCTGGCAGCAGCTGCATGAAGCTTTGGGCACACATCTGAATTTCAGTTCACTTATCATCCGCAGACAGATGGTCAGACCGAAAGAACCAATCAAATTCTTGAAGATATGTTGCTAGCCTATGCGTTGCAAGATCAGTCCGGATGGGACAAGAGATTGCCTTATGCAGAGTTCTCCTATAACAACATTTACCTGGCCAGCTTGAAGATGTCACCTTTTTAGGCGCTCTATGGGAGGAGTTGTAGAACTCCGTTGCCATGGGATCAGCCTGGAGAAAAGCAATTGTTCGGGCCAGACATTCTACTTGAAGCTGAAGAGAACATCAAGATGGTTCAAGAGAACCTGAAGATAGCACAATCAAGGCAGCGAAGCTATGCAGACACAAGAAGAAGAGAGCTGAGTTTCGAGGTTGGAGATTTTGTCTATCTGAAAGTGTCACCGATCAGAGGAGTCAGAAGATTCGGAGTCAAAGGCAAGCTAGCACCCCGCTACATCGGTCCGTATCAAATTCTCGCAAAGCGTGAAGAAGTGGCCTATCAGCTCAGTTTGCCAGAAGGTTTGTCCGTAGTGCATGATGTCTTTCATGTGTCTCAGTTCAAGAAATGTCTGCGAGTGCCAGAGGAGCAATTGCCAGTTGAAGGTCTGGAGGTCCAGGAAGACTTGACCTACACAGAGAAACCAACGCAAATCCTTGAGACTACAGACAGAGTCACCCGAAGGAAGACCATCAGAATGTGCAAAGTCAGATGGAATCATCACTCTGAGGAAGAAGCAACCTGGGAGCGTGAAGATGATCTGATGGCTAAATACCCTGAGCTCTTTGCTAGCCAACCCTGAATCTCGAGGGCGAGATTCTTTTAAGGGGGATAGGTTTGTAACGCCCTGAATTTGGGGGTAGAATTTTTTTTCTTCTTTTCTCTCACCAAATTCGGGCGTTACTCTCTTTTCTCTTCCCGTTTCGCTCCCTCTTCCCAATTTCAAACCAGTATAGTGACAGGTGTCTGTGTCGTGTATGAACAAAACCTAAGTGTCATTGGTGTTGCATCATGCCGAAGCGCACTTCTTTGTCTGATGTCGCGTGTTCGTCTCGTTCCGTTTCGGATTTCGGTTGGCGATTGATTTCCTTTAATGGTCGTGCGTGTCGTGGGTTTTGACCAGCGGTGTGACCCAGCCCAGCCCAGCCCGGCCCGGCTCAGCCCGGCTCGTGCGCCCCCGACGCCCCACACCCCCCCATGCGCCCCCCTCCTCCTCTCCCTCTCTCATTTGGATTTCCCGCGCAGCAACCTCTCTCTCCCTCTCCCATCTCTCTCTCCCCGTGGTGCCCAAGGGCTTGGAGACGGTGATCACCGGAATTTGGATCCTGAGGTGAGCTCCCCTCCCCTCCCTTCTCCTCTCTCTCTCCCTCTCTCCGTCTCCCTCCTCTCTCCCCCAACGCGCGCCCCCTCTTCTCTCCCCTATGCACGCGCGTCCCTGCGAGGCGGCGCGACACCCCGCTCGGCCCCTCCCCTCCCCAGCGTCGCTCGGCACCGCCCCTCCCCTTCCCCGTCCGGCGCGGCCCCTCCCTCCGGTCCCCGGCGACGCTCGGCCCCTCCCCTCGGGCCCCGGCGGCGCTCGGCCCGCCCCTCCCCTCCTCGGTGGCACTCGGCCCTCCCCTTCCCTCCCCGATGGCGCGCGGCCCCTCCCCTCCCCGGCGGTGCTCGGCCCGCCCCTGCTCCCCGGCCCCTGGCGCGGCTCGGCACGAGCGCGTCCTGGCGCGGGCGCGTCCCGGCGCGGGCGCGACCCCTGCGCGGGCGTGGCTCGGCGCGGGCGCGGCCCTGGCGCGAGCGCGCGGCCTCGGCCCCCGGTGACGCGACCGTTCTAGCCCCGTTGCGCGGCGTCCGACCCTCGGATTAGTTAGTTTCAAAATTAATTTAATGAATGCGTTGCGTCGCGTGCTTCGTCGCGCGACAATTCAATTCAAGTTAGTATTTATCAATGTGTTGCGTCGCGCGCTTCATCGCGCGACGATTCAATTTAAATTTATGTTTATTAATGTGCTGCATCGCGCGCTTCGTCGCATGACGATTCTTTTAGTTTATATTCATTAAAGTGTTGTGTCGCGCGCTTCGTCGCGCGACGATCTATTTTAATTTTAGGTTGTTTAAGGTGCGATGTCGCGCGTCTAGACGCGCGACGTTCCACTTTAAACTCAGCTCTGTTGGCATATGTCGTCGTGCGCTTCGTCGCGCGATGCTTAACGTCTCTTTATAATTAGTGCAAGTGTCTCGTTGTGCGCTCTGTCGCGCGGCGAGTCGTTTACTTCTTAATTCAATCTAAATGTCGTGTCGTACGTCTCGACGTGCGACCACTCCCTTTCAGTCATCTTCAATTGTTTATAATAATTAAATGTGGAATTTGACTTTACTTTATGCTAAAACGTAGTGTCCAAATTAATTCCCTTCCATTGAGCGAGTAATTTAATTCATAATCATGTAACATGATCGTTTCCCGACTGTCTTTTTCTCTTTCTCTCTTAGCCTTAATTGCGAACCCGCGTGGAAAGTCTGTTTATTTACTGCATTCTATTGTATGGTGTATTGTTCTTTTGTATTAAATGTGTGGATGTATGTATGTTTGCGCTCGTATAGAGAACGATCCGGTTGAAGAGCCCGAAGAACTCGCAGGAGAAGCCCCTGAGCAGCAGTCGGTTGGTGGAGGCAAGTGTCCCTTGACCTATCTCTGTCCTATACATTCTTTAATTCACCTCCCGCATTACACATTTATACCTAAGGATTTACTAGTTTCTGTTATCTGTGTCCTTGTTTACCTGTTTGGGTTGGATTATTATTGCTTAGTCTTATGCTATTGCTCAACTCTAATCACTGAACATGATGAGAATTATCAATGATACGCTGTTTTCCCCTCTTTTATTATGATGTTATACTTGTGGTCTTCAAGGGGGCTCGAGCGGTTTCTCGAGTGCCTCTCCGTAAGGACCTGTTCGTTGGATGACCGCCCGGGAAAACAGTGCAACCATGAGGGTGGAGTGGGACGCCCTTAGCTGAATAATTAGAGGAACCGGGGTGTAGTTCGCTTAGCCGTCGGGCCGTCAATGGGGCTCGGTTTATGTGGCTCGCTCTGCCAAGGTTGATTTGTCCCTTGAGGAGGAGTGCGGTACATTTAGGAAACCTAATGGGCGGCTACAGCCCCGGGGAATCTTTGTAAAGGCTACATAGTGATACCCTGCTGGCACTACAAGAATATTGACCTTCTATGATGTTCTTATGGTATTATAAGCGTCACAGAAGGTGCGTAATTAAAGGTCTTCTGTGACGAAACATAATAAATAATGACGTTCCTAAGAATATTCCTCCTTAGGAACGTCATAATTTTTTATGTTTCGTCACAGAAGACATTTAATTATGCACCTTCTGTGACGCTTATGATACCATCAGAACGTCATAGAAGGTCAATATTCTTGTAGTGTGGGTCACCTTGGTAGTGATCAATGGAGAGTCATGATCTCCGGGCAGAAAGGGAAATCACGGCTTGTGGGTAAAGTGCACAACCTCGGCAGAGTGTTAGAAAACTGATATATCAGCCGTGCTCACGGTTATGAGCGGCCAAGGGAGCTCCAGTGATTAGTGGTACTTGATCAGAGATGTTCGGATTTGCAGGTGGCAATGAGATTGATGGTTCTTGGTATTGACTCTGGTAATGGTAAGTGGTGCTCTTTCCGTTTGGAAAGGAGTACGCTTGGGTTAGTAACATGGGTTAATCCTAAAACTTGGCTTTCTCTACTAGTAATAATAATCTGACCAACTAAAAACAACTGCTTGGCTTACCCCCACATAAAGCTAGTCCACTACAGCCAAACAGGATACTTGCTGAGTATGTTGATGTGTACTCACCCTTGCTCTACACACCAAACTCCCCCCCCCAGGTTGTCCGCATTGCAACCACTGCTCAGGAGAAGATGAAGCCGTGGAAGGAGACTTCTAGGAGTTCCAAGACTACGACGAGTTTTAGGTGTGGGTTAGCGGCAAACCCCCAGTCGGCTGCCTGTGAAGGCCGCGTTTATCTACGTTTCGTTTTCGCACTTTGATTTATTGTAAAGACTATGTGGATGTCTTGGACATCATGATGTAATCGACTATTATTTCCCTTTCTAATACTATTTGAGCACTGTGTGATGATGTCCATGTTATGTAACTGCTGTGTACGTGAATTGCTGATCCTGGCACGTACATGGTTCGCATTCGGTTTGCCTTCTAAAACTGGGTGTGACACAACCCTTCCGTATGTGAGGTCGATGCAGGTTGCCATTTTCCTTTGCATCCAATCATTTAAACCCCTCATGAAACATTTCTTCTTCTTTATGTCTGTGTTGACTTGGTCAATTGCATACTAAGATAAGTGATTAAATTTATTGAGATACTGGGTGACAGTATCTCCGCCTTGCTTCAACTTCATGAATTCCTCCTGTTTCATGTGGAGTACTCCTTCAGGTATGTAATGTTCCCTGAAGGCCAGCTTGAATTCATCCTAGGTTACTTGATGACCAGCCGGTTGTACGGCAACAAAGTTCCCCCACCAGGTGCTGGCAGGGCCACGCAATTGCTAAGGTGCGAACAGGAGCTTCTGAGTTTCGGAGCACCAAAGAAGTCCAAATTTCTGCTCAATGATGCAGATCCATTCATCCGCCTCTAAAGGGTCTTCTGCCTTGATGAACAATGGGGGGCGCGTTTCGGAGAAATCCAAATAAGAGGTATCACTGGGGCCTTGCGGATAGCCCCGCCCGCCTTGTTGTTGGAGTTGCTGACCTGCCATCTTCCGTAGGAAACGGGTATTATCTGCTGTAGCATTCACCAAGGCAGTGATAGCCTCGGCAAGTGTCGGGGGTACTGGAGGTGGGTTTGGTGTTGCCTCCCTCCCACGGGAGGTACTAGCCCCATCCTGAGAACGAGTCCGGGAAGGCATCTGTGGCAACAAACATTTGAAAACAATATGATATTCCATACAAACCATCCATTTCACATTACTTTAAAAGGTAATGTTACAGACTCGTACTTTACAATAGGATTACACCCCCTATTACACAATAGCACTACTTCTACACTATACTATTCCTGCTTCCTGTCACTCTTGGAAGCCTCACTATCGGGCATAGGAGACCACTCATCGACCAACTTCATAGAGGGAGGGGGGCTGAAAAGGTCCATTTCGCCACCAAAAGCTTCTCCCGCTACTTGAGAAGGTCCGACTTCTGTCCCGACAGGATCCGCAGGTACACTGGGGTGTAGTTGTGAGTACAATACATGAACTTCTTCATGTAGAGTATTACAATAAGCCTGCAAGGTATCAATAGCTGAGCTAAGCTCTTCTACTCGGGCTCGAGCTTTTGCCTCCGTAGCCCAGGCAAGCGAACGAGAGTGAACCACCCAATCGAGCGCTAGATCTCGATCAGCGAGCTGATCTTGTAGGCGGCGGATGTCGCTTCTCAATTCATTGATCCTCTCGCCATCCGCGACCCATATGTTATTCCTGCGACTGGAGTTCCGTTTGAAGCTGATCAACTTGAGCTTCTAAGTCCCCAATTGGATCATTATTGCCGCTATTGCTGTCATCATGTCTCGGGGCAAGTTGGTGACGAGGTACACCGATCGGCCCGGTTGACTTGCGGGCAGTCTTTCTTGTACGTGGCGGCATTATTACTAGGGGAAATCTTATTAGCATAGTTCTTAGCATGATGCATGTGTAATTACAGAACCAACCTTAGTTGATTCAACCTTCTATACATTGCACTCTTCCTATCTAGTCTTTCATATAAACTTTTCAGAAATAGTAGATAAGAAGTGAAGAAATTTTCTAGATGAGTCTTAGAAAATTCTTTTGAAGATGACTCATAATATCTACAGAGATGGGCTTCGCTCCGATACCAGCTGTGACGGAACCTCCCAAGTCATTAGGCCCACCTACAGTTGTCCTTGTCCAACGGACCTCAGACAACCATGTAGGTGCCCCTGAATCACTTGACAAGTTTGGTATCTGCTTTTCTTACCTTTCCCAAGAACGCTTCACCCGTTACGCAAACATTACAAGCATCAGGAATTATGAGAATGCGGAAGCAATTACATGAACTTACCTTTATTTTAAAAGTAAGACAAAATTATATATTACAGACCAGGAGATAACTTATGAGTGCAGAGTAATATTATTACACACCAAGGGAGGCAAAAACCCCTCCCATTAAGCTTTTAAACAAAAGTTCTTATGGAGGAACCCTTCCTCCCGCAGCTTTACTCTTGGTTTTCTTCTTTTGTGACCACCTTGGAACAGAAACAACAAAAGTTTGTTGCTTCTTCACCTAAAAACAATAGGGAATAAAACCCTGAGTATGGAATTACTCAGCAAGACTTACCCGACTAAAGAAAAGACTCTCAAGGATATGCTGGTTATAAGGGAATAAGGCAAGGTTTCTCAATAATCAAAGACTCTGTTTGCAGAAATGCTTACTAAAAGTGGATCCTTAAAAATCTAGTTTTATTGTCAGGTTAAGTGAAATTACCTGCAACTAGAGTTCTTTCTACCCTAGTTCAAGCACTTGACCTGCACTAGCCAATTTCTTAACAACCCTTCATCTTCACTGGAGTTCTACGTATAAGTCAGTGACCAAGTCTTCACAACCGCGAAGGTACGGCGATCCGAATCGATTATACTCAGCTGAGGATCTCCGATCACACGACATATGTAGCACTTAACCCTTGCATATGTCAACCCGCCACCAGGGTTCTTAAGACCAGATCAGGTTCACATCAACCGAGAGCACAGATACACCATCGTCCAGCCTCTTGCCACGGAGGTTACACGCTACTCTCGCCATCGCTCCACTCCCATTGCGTGTTATCTTATTCTGGCCTTAGTCTGCCCGAGGCAAAGCTTACCCATGACGAGGCATGTGACCAGTTAAAGGGTCCTCGGTCAGCAAACCTACATCAAGATGGTCCTTAATCGACTCAGACGGAGACACTACACCGAGACTCCCGCCCGATCTCAGCCTAATCAGTTCAAACCCAAAGTTTGGTACCTGGCAGAGGTACATCTTTTCCGATGTTGAACCCATCACGGCCATGATGGATTCACCATCAAGTTTTGTTTTCAAAAACATCCCAACCACTTTTGCCACATCATCTTTTGTAAAAACAAAACATTTTGTTTTTCTAACGCAAGGCTAAGCATCAAAAATCTTTTGTAAAACAGGGATTTCAAGGAAGGTAATCAAATCCAAGGTAGGTAATGGAGGAATTATTTTAGCAATCAACTCCTATCACCTAATGCATCAAGCAAGTGAAAAAGATTTTTAAAACATAAGGGGGTGGCAAATGCATCGGGGCTTGCCTTCGTTTATAGGTGAGTCAGGCTCGGATCTGCATATGTCAATGTAAAAACAATTTCCTGCCTGATGTTCCGTAGGCTGGTGGTGGTGAAGTCTTCTCTTCTTCTACTTCAACTTCTTCCTCGTTTTCTAAATATAACCATTTATATAAGAATGAATGCCATGTAATGCTCATGAGAGTGCAAAGATAATAAGAGTTTATTATCTAAAGTCTTGAATACAATTTTCCTTCACGGAACTCCGAGAACTTAGGGTTTCCGGAGTCAACAGTGAAGTTCAAACAGCAAGGGGTGGGGGTTTTGGGTTCTAATTATCAAACAAGGTCCAAATCATACCAAAATCTACCCAAGGCTTCTAAATATTATATAAAGGTCATCTAAAAAGTTTGGGGATTTTTGGAATTATTATCTATTTCCTATAAATCCAGAAAAAGGTTTTAGGCTATTTTAAATGCTCCAAAATTCCCTATTTGATCTAAAAATCATGAAACTATTTTTATTAAATTCTATGGAAAATTAGGAATCTAGGAAAATTGGTTTGACATTTTTGCCATTTTTCTAACATTTTCTAGGATTTATTTATCTCTGGCAGAAAAAGAAAAAGGAAATCTGTGAACAGCGCTGGGCCAAATTCAGCCCAGGACGGCCCAACTTCAGCAGAAACGCGCCCGCACGCGAGCCCGTGGCGACTTTGCAAAAAGACCCACGGCATTCAGGATAATCTGAAGTGAGCACTAGTACTGTTTTTCGGGAGTCGCTGATAGTTTGCAGAAACGCCCCTCACATTCTAATTCTTCGCTGCCCAAAGTCCCCGACGGCGACGAGCGCGGCAGAGCTCCGGCGAGCATGTAGACCGGCCGAACGGGGCAAGGACTGGCGCTCCCGAGTGGCAGACACCGAATTGAACCTCACCTGAGCATTTCCCCCAACCTAATTCCAAAAATGGCTAACTGGTTGACTCTGGCCACGTCGACTGTGAGCAGAGCGGATAGTTGAGCGTGTTCCCGGTGATTAGTGGGTTCTTGGTTCAATTGGGTGGGTCGGGAAGCAACACGGACACATGAGAATGCTTAAACGAGAGAACAGACAACATGAACTAACTGGAATTGCGCTGGCCGCGGTGAGGTTGTTTTCACGGTGTTCTTGAGCAGATTTGGGGGAAGTCCAAAATACGAGCTCGCTAGCGATCAATTAAGGGCAATACTGGGTGGCTGGGTACTTCACTACCCTACGGAGCTTGCGGTGGCTACAATTTATAGAGCGCAACAGTGGTGGCCGAGAATTACAGTGGTGACACGCGACGGTCGGAGGAAGGGGGAGTTCACTGGCGCAGTGAATTCGTGTCCTACGCCGTGGAAGTCACTCCGGCGATCAACGGGGAGTGAGAGCAGGTCACAGGCGATGCGGTGGAAGTGCCTGGACACACGGCGCAAGGCCGGAAGGCGGCGGTCACTGGCATACTTATCGGATTCCGCCGCGGTGAGCTTGGTACGGCGGCCGGAGTTGTTTATTGGCCAGGACTTATCCGCGGACGATGATATTTGTGTGACCCTGAGCGCTATCCAAACATTCCAAGCACGAATCACAATGGCAGAAGTGCGAATCCGTGCACGGCGGTCGTCGGCGGTGAGGGTCTGAAGCTTATCCTCCCGGGCACTGTACCATGGCGATGATCTTCAGTTGCCTGCACCGACCATCTTCTTCCTTCTTGATCTCCGAATTCTTATTAAGAACAGAGCAATCTCCCTTAATAAAATTTGTTCACCATGTATCAGTCTACAAACTAACTATAGGATTCTTGGGCTAAAACCGAGTGGATTCAAAGATATGGCGCATCAAACTTGGCCTCATCACACTGGGACCATTTCTGACCTAGGGTTCAGTTTCAGTTTTCTAACCCAGTTCTGACAGAGTAACTTTGAGTTGGTTTTTCTCCAATTTTTGCATAACAACTAAGGGAGATGTCTGCATCAAAGTTGCTCTCCTATAATAGGTCTACAAAATTTATGTGGTGACCTAGGGCAAATCCTCACTAATTTGAAAGCTAAAGATCTCCAAAGTTGAGCCAAATCTCTGATTTTCAGACTTGGTCTATATAGGGTTTAAGTGGTGCTTTTTGCAAATAGACCCAAAACTTAGGGTTTAACTTGCAAATCCACATATTTGTGATCCATATGACTTAGGATACCTTATTGACCTGGTTTTTGCACTTTAGTCCAAAAGTGGACTAATTTTGCACTTAGCCCCCTAGGGTTTAGGTTTAGGGTTTTCCAGGGTCCTTATTAGGGTTTTTGGTATTTCAAGGGTGTGAATGTAATCTAAGTCCATCCTTGGTAACTTTTTATGATTATTTCACTTAATCTTTGGGGTTATTTCTATTTGGGTCCTGTTTTACCCTTCTAATCCCCATTTAAGGTTAAGTATCCTACACTAGGGTCTTATTTGCAAAATGCCATATCAATACAACTTGTTTGAAATTTTTGCCTAGTGAATGCATTCTAGGTGTATCAAACATATGCAATGCCAATGCTTATGATGTTATGATCAAGTTTTAGTGACAGTAACACTAGGGGTGTTACATCTATAAACTTTCTCATGGGACAGGGGTGGGGTATGTTCTAGTGTGCAACTACCTCACTTTGTATTTTTCTCCCATAGTGTTAGTCACTTGTTCTCAAATACTATGAATCAAGAACAAGGCAACACAATTGTTAAAGTTCAAAGACCTTCGTCATCCAAAGCATTATCTCCTATTGGATATAATGATCTTCAGATGAAGGTCATAAAGGACATGCCTTCATCATTCATGAGAATAAGAGTACATATAGATAATGAATGTAATTCATCGGCTCATACACATATGTATTTCATAATGCACACATGAACATTACTAAAATTTAGATTGCATTGGTACCTTTGGCTTGTTCGAAGGTGTTGATGCGAGAGGGATTACAATTCAGCGTGAACAGTACGGTGGCACTGTTCACCTATTTATAGGCACGGGATGTAGCCCGGGTAAAAGTACATTTGTGTCCTTAACATTTACTCACAATTATAACATAAATCATTAGGGACTAGCTAGTATTTTCCTCTTCGGCTCAGCACCATGCTTGGTCCTTGTCACCATTTTAAGCCGAAGCTGATACTCTTTGGCTATAGCTTCAACGTTCATTCTTATCATCCTCGGGCTATACCTTCGTCTTGCATACCTTCGCCATAGAAGAAGACTCCCATCATGAAACGAAACTCCCTATAGTAATCAATATTATGCTAGAAGCAAATGGTTAGTCATGTTTTTGAGGACCTTCGGAAGAGGAAGGCCACCAACAACATCCCCTCGCAGTATTAGTTTGTTTCTTTGTAACGAAGTCAGACAACAATATGAATGCAGGCCTTTAGCTGAAGCTCTGAAAAAACACCTTTCCTTCGCTAGAATAGCGAATCGTTCTGAACTGTGGGACCCACCGAGCGGTGGAGCTCTGAGTATATATATAGAGGTATGTGATGTGAATGTTTTTCGTGCCTGTTGGAACTTGCTCTCCTGGGCATGTAGATCCAACGGGGAAGTGGAAAGAGTGCAAGCAAAGTTTAACGTGGGATGGCAAAAGCTCTGTTAATCTGGCGCCTCAAGGGCACTGTACAGGGGTATTTATAGGCACTCAAGTGGCCACCCATCCCTTGTTAAAGACGTTTATGCCCTCAAGTACCCGGTCTATCCCTAGAATATTCCCATGAGAGGGGGTTATAGTCTGTCATTACAGAAAAGGCTATTACAGACGCAGCCCGTAACATGTTTATCCGCGCGGGGCCCGTCGTAGTGGGTCGAATCCTATTTGGGCCTCCTGACGCGATGAGGACGTGAGTCCCATAGACTTCGACGGAGCCTTCGTCTTGCAACGGAGAGAACGAAGGGGGACCGTGCCGGTCTTCATTCACGCGGCGCTCTCGGCTTGTTCGGGCATGCTGTGGATGTGGACATCGTCGATGAAGGGAGGCGACGAAGACTTCGAGCGAAGGGTAGCGTGTTCGCCTTCGCCCCAACATTTGCCCTCCGAGGGACCAGTTTGACTAAGTCATCTGGTGCCGAAGACAGTCGCTAGATGGTGGAGACGCTGCCCTCGCTCGAAGTGGTCCCACGGGGGTTTTTGAAATGTGACCGTTGATGGATGTGTTACTGTTGGATTGCATGTTTCCCGAAGCACTGCGTCCTGTCCATAAAAGGGGCGGGTGCGGCCGGTACTGTTTCTTACCCTTGGTTGCGCCATAGAAACCCTAACCTTTTCAAACTGCTCACCTGTTCTCCGTGCTCTTGCGCTCCAGAAATCTGGCCCGCGTCAAGCAAACCGCACACCGCCGCCGACAGTACGTAGCAATGTCTTCTACCTCATCTGCTGCGAGTGCATCATTGGGCAGTCCGTCGTCCGAGGATACCTTGAGCGATTTAGTGGCGATGGAGTTGCAGCCGGGCCACATCATGGAGTTTGGCACTTCGAGGATCTCCTCGGTTCACGTGCAGGAGATGCAGCAGCTTGGATACTTTGGTGACGGTGTTGGGCGAGTTCCGGGCGTCGAGGAGATCCTGGAGCCTGAGGGCGAATTGGTTGTGTTCGAGGCGTTTTTCATTGCTGGACTTCGTCTCCCGGCGCATCGTTTCATGGTGTAGATTTTGTGGAGATTTGACAGTGCAGGTCCACCAATTGACACCTAACGACGTGGTCGCCCTGGCGAAGTATGTTTGGGTGGTTGCTTCGTACGGCGGTCAGCCGTCTGTGGAAGTCTTCGCCAAGAACTATTGTCTGTACTGGCAAAATAGGAAAATAGGAAATAAGATTGCGCAATTTAGATCATGCACCTTCACACCGAGGACTGGAAAGACTTCGGCGGAGGTTGTGGAAATAGTCCCGTGCGCTCGGAATAAGTGGGGAAACTGGTGGGACTTTTGGTTTTATGTCTCTGGTGGGGAAGTCGAAGATCTCCCTGGGCTCTCTACAGCTATTATGTGTTCCCACTGCTATGTAGCATTCCCGTCGTTCGAGGTGGCTGAGGACGATGAGGACGAAGGGGCCCTTCGGTATGCTGCCCGCATGAGTAGCAGGCACGATCTTGTCGAGGAATTTATTGGATATGGAGTGTGGCCCTTGGCGTACGGCTGGTGCTGGGCGAAGTATGCCCCCGCCGAATGCCGTCCTTGGGCGATCAGTTGGTGCGAAGTCCTGCCTTCACCTAGGATTTGTGGGGCAAGAACCCGGCTGCGTTTGTGCGGGAGGTGGAGGCCGAGGCCGCGAGGATTGTGGGGCGCTACGTGCCGAGGACTAAAACCTTGCGTAGTTGGGATATTCACGGTTCTAACGTTCGTTTGAACCGCGTTTTTGAGTTGAACCGTCTGCCGTATGGCGGTTACCCGGGAGACAACGACGTTGGTGTTGTTGACCGCCGGGGAAAAAGGGTGGCCGCTGCAGTCGACGAGGACCCTTCACGGGGAGCTGTGCCGGCCGCGACCACTAAAAAGAGGAAACTAGGTACTGCAGCTAAGGGGTTGGGGGTCTCCGACCGTTTTGCTGTCGATTTGTTGGGAACTTGCGTGGCCCTCGGGGGGAGGATGTCTTCGCCCGATCTCCGGGAATCTTCGGCGCGAATGCTGGAGGTTACCGGGGGTCGCTGGCCTAGGAATGTTTCGATCCCTCGGGCGGCCGGCGAAGACATGTTTACGTCCCGATTAGCTAGTGAGTTGAAGATTTTTCCTTATGGACGAAATATTGCTGCTGTTGTATCGGCAATGATGGATAAGGATCGCCAAGACATGACATAGAAGCGTCGGGTGTTCGTGAGGGTTGGGGACCCTAGTAGCAAAGTCAAGAAGGCGCGGGGAGCTGCGAGGTCTGCCGCCCCCAGCCACTAGCAAACCACCGCTGGCTGTGAAGCCTACCACCCCTGGCTCCAGGAAACCTTCACCGGGCGTGAAGTTTGTTGCTCCCGACTCTGGCGGGCCGCTTCCTGCCAAAGCCGTACAGGAGCGGGGGCTGCCGTCTCCGCTGCGGACTGTCGAGGCTGTGGCGGGTGGGGCCGAAGTCTCCATGGATGTTTGCGTGGATGACTACCTTGTGGGCGGTGTCATGATGTTCGATGCTCGTACCGGGCGGGGGCTTGTTGGTGAGTTTTTTTTATTCTGGGTCTCTGAAAAGATTATGATTCAAGATCAGATGCTAGGCAACTGGCTATTGTCCCGGCGCCGATGGCGGCCGCGTCGGTCGCGGCGACGATCGAGGCGAAGGGGTCTTCGCAGGACCCATGGTCCAAGTTTTGTGCCAGCGGCGAGATTACTTCAGCCGCCACCGCCAAAGACGTGGCAGGCTCGGTTGCGCAGCAGCTAAAGCATGCAACATAGCAGCTGAAGCATGTAAGTCATCTTGGACTTCAGCAATTTGTTATTCTTACGTGATTGCGAATTTGACGGCTTTTTACGCCAGGCGGCCGCCTTCGCTAAGCATGTTGTGTCGGGTGCCCTGACCTCGGAGTTCGCTGCCGAGAGGCGATAACTCAAGGGTAGGATTGAACGCCTCCGGGCACAACACACTAAGGCTGTGCGGGACAAATCAGCCGTGGAGAACAAGAGCCGCAAGCTGAAGGAGAAGCTGATGGCTGCGGAGGCTGAAAAGGAGGACCTCGGCCGCCAGCTGGCGGAGGAAAAGGAGGAAGCGAATAGGGCCTGCGCGGAGGCTCAGGCCACACGTGCCAAGGCCAAGCTTGCGTGCGCTGAGGCCAACCTCGCCATCCAACGCGTGGCGGAGGCGGAGGCGAACCACAGTAGCCTGCGCAGCTGTCTGGATAGAGCGGAGGCCTCTACCCGCACAGAGGTCGATCGAGCGCATGCATTGCTAGTGGACGCGTACCGGCAGCTTGGTACACGTAACGTCCCCTTTGATGCGTTTGGTAAAGAAGTGGGCCTCCGCTTTCTCGGATGGTTGCAGAAGGAGCCGGAGGTGTTACAAACGATTGTGATGGGTCTCATGTCCTTCGCCTCGCTCGTCACCTATGAAGGGGTCATGAATGCCTTGTCCCATGAGGGATGCAGGCATTTCGAAGTCTTTGACCGATCGGACGAAGACTTCGAACGCGGAATCTTCCTAGGTCGAAGACCCGGTGCTAAAGTGGTCTGCTCGGGCGCTTTATGATAGGATGTGGGGCCCTCATGGCCGTGATATTGTCCAGGAAAGGTCCGACTGGGCGATGGAGCAGGTGCGGATTTTTAGTATATGTGTATGTATATATATATATATATTTTTGAATGTGTGTTGCTATTTTTGTAGATGGCGCACGATGAGGAGGTCGAAGACCTTGGAGACCTGGAGAGTACAATGTCGCTGGCGGTGGATGCGAGGGCAGGGATTGAGGAGCAGCCGACACCACCGACTGATGCTGGCGAGGGCCCCTGTGGAGGCCTCCGTGCGGACTAGTGAAGATACTTCGGTGGCGGTCGCGCCAGTTGCTGAAGATCTGGCGACGTCGGCCGGCCCTTCGTAGGTGGCGGGATAGGACTAGGGGTATTGGATGTAGGATTTTATTTTTGTGATACTGAAACTCGGTTGCTACGCAGGTTCCGACATGTGGGCCTGCGCAAACAACCCCTACTGACGTTACTAATTTTGTGGCGACCGCTACCGCAGTGCCTGCTGATTATAGTGTGTCTGGTTCTGAATCTGGGTCTTTTTTGTATGATGAGTTTGGGAGTCCTGTTTTCCTGGGCTGAAGAGTCGTCTGATGAGGATTTGGATTATTTCGTTGCGTTAGATACAGTCGTGGTGGAGTTCTCGCCGCGGTTGGAGGTTGGCGAAGTGTCTGATCTCCCTAGTGCGTGGATCGAGCGACGGTGATGAAAAGTGGTTTCGAAGCATAGTGTTGGTGAGATGTCGCGAAATGGTAGGCGCCATCGGATGGGGGTGGAGCGAGCCCTGCCTTCGAGTAGATCGGTTTGATAAACGAGATCTATTGTCTTCGCCGATTGGGACGAGTATTGGTGAAAGAGATCTGTGGAATCTTTTTGAGGGTGAGGAATTGAAAATAATGTTGTTCAATTATAGGGAGGCGGGCATCATATCCGAAGGTTGAGCCGATGTAGTGTGTGGTGCCCTCGCGTTGTCCTGCGGTAGTAGAGGGCGCAATTGTATTCATGTGCGGTGGGTCTGGTGGCCCTTCACCGAGTGTATGTAACCTACAACTTGTATTGTAATGTGGCCTGTTGCCCTTCGCTTGGTAGTGTGATGTTGTAACTGCCGATGGCACCCTTGGCCGATTTTTGCGCGGTGTCTTTGAGTTAAAGACTTCGTGTCTCGCACTTGTTGTGCTTGTTCGGCTGCACCCTTAGGTGACTTTTGCATGGAGTGTCTTTTAGTAGAAGACTTCGTATTGCGCACTTGTTGTGCTTGTCCAGCTGCACCCGCAGGCGACTTTTGCACGGAGTGTCTTTTAGTAAAAGACTTCGTATCGCGCACTTGTTGTGCTTATCCGGCTGCACCCATTGGCGACTTTTGCACGGAGTGTCTTTTAGTGAAAGACTTCGTATCGCGCACTTGTTGTGCTTATCCGGCTGCACCCTTAGGTGACTTTTGCATGGAGTTTGTCGCACGTGAGGGTGGTCTGCGCTACCTGTTCCGGTGATCTCGAATGGGTCGAATGCCGAAGACCGTTGAAGCGGTCTTTTTCGACATGGAGATATTTGGATATTTTTGCAGGGGCTTTTCACTGCTATATTATATGACTCTGCCTCATTAAAAACCTCACCCCCGGGAGGAAAAGAGCGCGGGCCTGAGCAATATTATTCGTGGAATTACATGGGCATGTAGGCCCTGAGATTTAAACAATAAATTTCCGAAGATTGTCGATGTTCCAGGAATGCTCTAGGTCTTCCCCGGATGATGTTGTTAGTCTGTACGCATTGGGGGATGCCTTCGACTTGAACAATGAATGGACCTTCCCATTTCGGCTCCAGCTTGCCCCATGATTCTGTTCGGGTGGTCCGGATGAGCACGAGGTCTCCTTTGTTGAATTCTCTTGGGATGACTGCGTTGTCGCGCTAGGCCTTGGTTTGAGCCTGATTTCTGTCGAGGGCCTGCAAGGCGAGGACGCGGTCTCCGTCGATGAGATCTTTGGAGGTTGGCTCGTCGACATCGAGGATTGCTGATGTGTTTGTTCTAGGTGACCTGTGCTTTATCTCTTGCGATGTCATGGCCTTGGATCCATACAATAGGCGGAAAGGTGTGAACCCGGTTGCCCGACATTCTGTCGTGTTTAGGGCCCATACCACTTCGGGTAGCTAGTCGGCCCATTTGCCCTTTTTATTGTCGAGGAGTCTTTTCTTGATGGCGGTAAAAACCTTGCCATTAGCGTGCTCAACGACGCCGTTGGACTGTGGGTGGTACACCGAGGCGAAGACAGGTTTGGTGGCGATGGAGAAGCAGAAATCCCTGAAGTCTTGGCTGTCGAACTGTTTGTCGTTGTCGATTGTGAGTTCGGATAGGACTCCGAAGAGGCAGACATTGTTTTGCCAGAAGAATTTTTTAGCTGTCTTCGATGTTATTGTGGATACTGCTCTGGCCTCGATCCACTTTGTGAAATATTCGATGGCGACGAAGGTGAATTTGAGGTTCCTTGAGCCAGTAGGCAATGGTCTGACGATGTCTAGCCCCCAGCGCTGAAGCGGCCTTGTATGGGCGATGAGCTTGGTGAATTGTGAAGGGCTGCCTGAGCGAGGGGAGAAATTTTGGCATGCTTCACATGACCTCATGACTCGATTGGCGATGTAAATTATTGCAGGCCAATAAAACCCTTGACGGATCACCTTAGCGGCGAGGGCCCTGGGTCCTGAGTGGGAGCCGCAAGTGCCGCTGTGGACTTCATGGAGGATTTTTATGCCTTCGGTTTTAGTTATGCACTTTAGCATGGGCTGGCTGATCCCCTTTTTGTATAGCTGTCCCTCGACCAGTGCGAAGTCCCGGCTTCTGTGCTTCAGTCGTTTGGCCTCGTTGTGGTCGTTGGGATGGTAGTGACCTTGCAGGTACTGGGTTATTGGGGCCCTCTAGTCTTCAGTCATGATGAGATTGACAATGCGGTGGCCTTCTATGTCTTGTGTTATTTGCAGGCCTTCGGGGTTGCGGACGGCTGGTGTGCCGATGACGTGGTAGAACACGTCAGAGGGTAGGGCCTCGCCCTTGGCTGCTGCTTTGGCCAATGCGTCGGCCTCTTCGTTCTTGGCGCGGTCGATGTGCTGCAAGGTGAAGCCCTTGAATTGCTTCTCGAGGCTGCATACGGCTGTAAGGTATTGCATGAGCGCTGGGTCTTTGGTTGAATATTCTTTCTCGACCTGGCTGGCGACTACTTTGGAGTCTGTTCTGATTATGCAGGTGGTGACACCGAGTGCTCGTAATTTAAAGAGTCCTAAGATGACGGCTTCATACTCGCTATGTTGTTGGTGCATCTGTCGGACTCCAAGGAGAAGCTTAGGCGGGCAGCATATCTGTATTTGACGCCTATGGGTGAAGTGATGATTGCCGCAGCGCCTGCCCCCGCATGGCACCACGCGCCATCGCAGTGAATGGTCCATACTTTCTCTAGGGTCTCTTCTTATTGTCGTGTTGGTCCTGTCTAGTCAACGATGAAGTCTGCCAGGACTTGTGACTTAATCGTTGTTCTAGGTTCAAAGGTGATGTGGTACTCAGAAAGTTCTGCTGCCCACTTGGCGATTCAGGCGGATGCCTCCGGGTTTTGGAATAGTTCACCCAGACCTCTGTCCGAAGTGACCCGTACTTTGAATGCTTCAAAGTAGTGGCGCAGCTTGCGAGATGCCATGACAACTGCGTATGAAATTTTTTCCAGCTCAGTCATGTTGCACTTGGAAGCCGTGAGGACTTCGGAGACATAGTACACTGGGCACTGTCGGGTCATGCCCTCTTGTCCTGCTCTTGGACCAACGCTGCGCTAACTACACAAGGTGAGGCCGCTATGTATAGCAGTAAGGGCAGCGAAGGGTTAGGACTAGCGAGGGTTGCCATATCAGACAAGTGTTGCTTGAGCGACTCGAAGGCTACCGCCTGCTCTGGTCCCCAAGCGAAGTCTTTTGCACCACGCAATGTCTTGAGGAAAGATAGACTACGCTTTGTGGATTTTGAAATGAACCTGTTCAAGGCGGCCAATCTGCCTGTCAGTCGCTGGACATCCCTGGCGGACTGTGGGGGTGTCATGTTGATGATTGCTTAGATTTTTGTTAGGTTGGCCTCGACCCCTCTGTGCGACACCAAGAAGCCAAGTATTTTCCCCTGGCGGACTCCGAAGACACACTTTTCGGGGTTTAGCCGAAGTCGTGCATCCTGCATATTAGCGAATGTTTCGGCGAGGTCGGCCAGGTGATCCTCTTTGTTCTTGCTCGCGATGACAATGTCATCCACGTAGGTGAAAATTTTGCAGGCCTACTTGACTTTCGAGGACCCTTTTTATGAGGCGGGAGAAGGTTGACCCAGTGTTTTTGAGTCCTTCTTGGGAGGCAAAAACCCCTCCCGATAAATAGTAAAAAGTTTTTCTTAAAGGAGGACACCTCCTCCCGCGGCTTCAGTCTTGATTTTCTTCTTTCGGCACCACCTTGGAACAAAAGCAACAAAAATTTGCTACTTCTTCACCTAAAACAACATGGGACAAAGCCCTGAGTACGAAGTGTACTTTCGCAAGTCTTACCCGTCAAAAAAAAGACTCTCAAGGATATGCTGGCCCTTGGGGAATCAAGGTATGGCTTATCAATAATCAAGACTCTGTTTGCAGAAACGCTTACTAATAGTGGATCCTTAAAAATCCAGTTTTATTAGCAAGTTAAGTCATTACCTGAGTTCTAGAGCTCTTTCTACCCTAGTTCAAGCACTTGATCTATACTAGCCAATTTCTTATTAACTCTTCTTGTTCACTGGATTGCTACGTGTAGGGCAGTGACCAAGTCTTCATATCCGAGAAGTAACGGTGATCCGAATCGATTAATACTCAGCTGAGGATCTCCAATCACACGACATATGTAACACTTAACCCTTGCATATGTCAACTCGCCACCAGGGTTCTTAAGACCAGATCAGGTTCACGCTAATCGAGAGCACATATACACCACCGTCCAGCCTCTTACCACGGAGGGTACACTCTACTCTCGCCATCTCTCCACTCCCATTGCGTGTTATCTTATTCTGGTATTAGCCTGCCCGAGGCAAAGCTTATCCATGATGAGGCATGTGACCAGTTAAAGGGTCCTTGATCAGCAAGCATACATCGACATGGTCCTTAATCGACTTAGACGGAGACACTACACCGAGACTCTCTTCTCGTGCAAGTCACCCGCTCGGTCTCAGCATTATCATTTCAAACCCAAAGTTTTGTACCTAGCAGAGGTACATCTTTTCCGATGTTGAACCCATCATGGCCATGATGGATCCACCATCAAGTTTTCTTTTTTTGAAAACATCCCACCCACTTGAAGCATCATCTTTTGTCAAAACAAAACATTTTGTTTTTCTAGAGCAAAGCTAAGCATAAGAAAAACCTTTTTTTAAAATAGTGATTAAGGAAAAGTAATCAAATCCTCAAGGAAGGGAATGCAGCAACTGGTTTAGCACACAACTCCTATCACCTAATGCATCAAGCAAGTGAGAAAGATTTTAAAATAGCAAGGAGGTGGCAGATGCACTGGGGCTTGCCTTGTGTGATAGGTGAGTTAGGCTTTGTTCCACAAATGTCAAAATAAAAGCAGTTCCCTGCCTGAGGTTCTTCAAGTGGTGGTGGTGTAGTCCTGGCTTCTTCAACTTCTATCTCTTCTTCGTTTTCTATACATAGCCATATATAATCATGAATACTCATGTAATGCTCATGAAAATGCAAAGATATTAAAAATATATTATCTTAAGTCTTGAATATAACTTTCCTTCACGGATCTCCGGGAAACTAGGGTTTTTGGAGTCTATAGTGGAGTTCATAGGGCAGGGGACTAGGGTTTTGGGTTCTAGGTACCAAACATGGTCCAAATCTTGCCAAACTTCACCCAAGGCTTCTAAATATCATATAAATCTTATCTAAAAAGTTTGGTGATTTTTGGGATTATTAATTAATTTCTAAAATTCCAGAAGTATAAGCTTTGGCAATTTTAATTACTCTATAATTTCCTATTTGGACTAAAAATCATGAAACTATTTTTATTAAATACTATGGAAAATCAGGAGCCTAGCAAAATTGGTCTTGCATTTTTAGCATTTTTCAACAATTTTCTAGAAATTCTCTAAGCTTAGTAGAAAAAGAAAAAGGAAAAACATGAACAATACTAGGCTGAATTCAGCCCATCCGGTCCACAGAAGGGGAAATAACCTGCGCGTGCTCGTGCCCGCGTGTCGGTTTTGCACTGGAACCCTCGGTGATTTGAAAATCTAGTAAGGAACCCGCACACTATTTGTTTGTCTCACTGACCTTTGCGAAAACCCCCCTGCGCTTCTATTCCTTCACACCCCGAGGTCCACGACGGAAAGCGGAGGAGAACAGAACTCCGGTGAACTCATACCGGCCGGATAACTCAACTACCAGTGTTCCCGTGTGGTTGACACCAAATTCGACTCTTACTAACCATTTCCCCTCCATCAATTTCAGAGTTCTAACCCTAAATCGCTCTATCCACGATGACCGTGCGATCAACGGAAAATTCAATGCGTTCCCTGGTGATCCTATGGGTCCTAGTTTAATTGGCCAGGTCAGAGAGTACCAGGAGCACATCAGAGCACTGAAACGAGTGAATAGAGGGCATGAACGGACCTGGGACGAGCTAGCCATGGCGAGGTTTTCACGCGGTGGTGTTTAGACCGATTTGGGGAAAGCTCCAAATTGGCGAGCTCTGGTGAGTAATTGGAGGCACGACTTGGTGGATTGGGTGCTTGACTACCTTACAGACCCGACGGCACACTTAATTTATAGGCTCCGGGGGCGGTGGCTCGTGAATTTGGGTTGGCGCAGTGGCGGTCAGAGAAGAAAGAGGTCACTGGCGCAAACGATTCGTGGAGGATACCGTGGCGGGCTCACGATGATGGACGGGCTTGTAACACCGATTCATAGCGACGTGTAAACCCTCCAAGATGCATGGTCTGGCTAGATAATGGTGAACTCCAGTGATGCCAGCACGATCGACCATGGCGGGACACGACGGCCGGAGTGAACAGGAGCTCAAGTTCATCCATACGATGATATTTACTACCCTGAGCCACATTCGGTGCATTGTTGAGCCTGAATCGTAATGGCGACAATGATCTCGGCGCGAGATCACCGGCGGTGGGATGAATTGAATCGATCTGATTCGAATACTGTACCATTGAATACCTGGTTCAGAGCGCCTGACAGACAGATTTGTGGTGCCTAGATCTTGAATTTTCACGTAAGAACTTGCTAATCCGTTTGTAGCAAACCTGTAGCCCTATGATCCAGCTACAAATCGACTGTGGCAACTACCCCCAATCGAGCAATAGATCTTATTCTAATTTGGCCCCAAAGTTTGGCCAGTGACACTGGTGGCCTAGGTTTCAGTTTTAAAATTGACTGACAGCCCAACTTTGTGCAGATTTTTCTCCTTTTTTTTGTATAACACAATGCTTAATCTCTTAAGCAAAGTTGTACTCCTATAGTAGCTCTAGATTTTTGATGTGTTGACCCTAGGCAAAATCTTTGTATTTTGAATCTATAGGGCTCCAAAGTCAGCCTTCTTCAATGATTTTCAGACTTAGCCATACATGAGCACTAGAGTGGCCTTTTTGCAATTAGGCCCAAATCTCATGGTTTCATTTGCAAAACTTCAATTAGGTGAACCATGTGACTTAAGGTACCCTAATTTCATGGTTTTTGCACTTAAGTCCAAAAGTGGTCAAAATTTACACATAACCCTCTAGGGTTTTTGTCCAGGGTTTTCTAGGGGTCTATTTAGGGTTTTTGATACTTCTAGGGTTTGGATGCTATCAAATCCTATTAGGGTTGATATCTCATGACCATTTCTAATAAGTTTTGAAGTTTTCTCTTATTTAGGATTTGTTTGCTCTTTTAAGCCCAGTTAGGGTTAAGTACCCTACCCTAGGGTTTCACCCATGACTAGTCACATCTGTACAACTTGTTTGAACTTTTTGCCTAGTGAATACATTCTAAGTGTAACAAGCACATGATATGCTTATGCTCATGATGTTATGCTCAAGTTTTAGTGGCAGTAACACCAGGGGTGTTACATCCTTCCCCCCCATAAAAGAATCTCGTCCCAAGATTAAAAGTGCTAGGGCAAGTAATGGAAAAGGAATTGCTTCACATTTTTATTTCCTTATTTCTGGTACAAGGTAGGGGTGGTATGGTATTCCTTTATTACAACAAGTGTACATATTTTACAATTTACATGAAGCTAAAAAGCCTGGGAAATTCTTTTCTAAAAAGTCTTGAGTTTCCCAAGTAGCTTCATGTTCCGTGTGTTGGTTCCATTGTATCTTATAAAACTTGAGAGTTTTTCTTCAGGTAATCCTGTCCTTTTGATCCAAGACTCGAATAGGATGTTCTGAATATGTCAAGTCTGGTTCTAAGGCAACATCCGCCACTTCAACGGTTCGATCTGGAACCCGAAGACACTTCTTCATTTGAGACACATGGAACACATTGTGTACTGCAGACAATGTTTCGGGTAGTTCGAGTCGATAGGCCACTGGTCCACATTGTTCAAGAATAAGGAAAGGACCAATGTATCGGGGTGCAAGCTTCCCTTTTACCACGAAACGTGATACACCCTTCATTGGTGAGACCTTCAGGTAGACATAATCTTCAACTTGAAAGTACAAGGATTTGCGTCGTTTGTCTGCATAACTCTTTTGGCGAGCTTGGGCTTCTTTCAAATTATGTATTATTCGTTGAACCTTCTCTTCCGTTTCTTTTACCATATCAGGCCTGAAAAACCATCTTTCTCCCGGTTCAAACCAGTTTAACGGAGTATGACATCGTCGTCCATACAAAGCTTCAAAAGGTACCATTTTGATGCTCTCTTAATAGTTGTTGTTGTATGAAAACTCCGCCAATGGTAAACAATCATCCCATTGCTATGGGAATTCCAGAATACACGCTCGCAACATATCTTCAAGTATCTGGTTCACTCTCTCAGTCTGCCCACTGGTTTGAGGATGATAGTCCGTACTGTGGAGCAACTTAGTACCCAAGGATTTGTGAAGTTCTTCCCAGAACTTGGATACAAATTGAGGTCCACGATCCGACACTATTGTTTTCGGAACACTGTGCAAACTGAGAATACAAGCAATATATAGTTCCGCATATGTGGCCATTGTATACTTCACCTTGACTAGGAGAAAGTGGGCGATCTTTTTAAGTCGATCAATGATAACCCAGATGGAATCGTACCCTTTTGCTGTCCTGGGTAACCGCACAATAAAGTCCATGCTTATATCCTCCCATTTCCAAGCTGGGATAGGTAATGATTGCAATGGACCAATAGTTTTCCATATGTATGGCCTTGACATGTCTGCAAGTGTCGCATCTCGCCACATAGCGTGCAATTTCAATCTTCATTATCGTCCACCAATAATGCTGCTTTAGATCATGATACATCTTAGTGCTTCCGGGATGAATAGAATAGCGACTAAGATGTGCTTCATCTAAAATTTGCTGGCGGATTTCATCATTCTTGGACACAACTATGTGGTTGTTAAACCATACAATGCCTTGATCATCTTTTCTAAAGCAGTTGGCTTTACTGGCCTTCATTTTCTTATGAATGTGTTTCATACCCTCATCATTCCTTTGTGCATCAATTATTCTTTGCAGAAGAATCGACTCAAGCTTCAAGTGGTTTAAAGTTCCATGTTGAATCATTCCCAGGTTCAACTTCTCTGTTTCTTGGCGTAATGTAATGTCAGAAGTCTTCATCGTAAGACAATGGCAGGAAGCCTTGCGACTTAGTGCATCTACCACTACATTGGCCTTGCCCGGGTGATAATGAATTTCCAATTCATAATCCTTAATCAGCTCAAGCCATCTCCTCTGCCTCGTATTCAGCTCTGACTGGGTAAAGATGTACTTCAAGCTTTTATGATCTGTATAAATATGACAGATATTCCCCAGCAGATAATGACGCCATATTTTCAGGGCATGAACTACCTGCAGCTAATTCCAGGTCATGAGTTGGATAATGTTCCTCATGCTGGCGCAACTGTCTTGCTGTGTATGCTACAACTCGGCCTTCTTGCATCAAGACACAACCTAAACCACTATCTGATGCTGTCACAATACACATCAAATGGCTTTTCAATGTCCGGTTGAACTAACACCGGAGCAGTGGTCAATAACACCTTTAGCTGCTCGAAGGCGTCATTGCATCTTGAAGACCAATTAAATTTAGTATCGTTTTTCAATAAACTTGTGATCGGCTTCACAAGCTTGGAAAAATCTGGAATAAATCGGCGGTAATAACCAGCCAGCCCAAGGAAACTTCGGACTTGATGTACCGTGGTTGGTGGTTTCCATTCCAAAATATCCTTGACTTTGCTGGGATCAACCGCAATCCCCTTGGCAGACAATATGTGTCCCAAAAACTGGATCTCCTCCAGCCAGAACACACATTTACTAAATTTAGCATATAGTTGATGCTCTCTTAAGTGCGTTAATACGATCCGCAAATGCTGAGCATGCTCCTCTTCATTCTTGGAATATATCAAAATATCATCAATGAAGACTACCACGAATTTATCCAACTCGGGCATGAATACCGAGTTCATGAGATATGTGAAGTGGGCAGGAGCATTTGTTAATCCAAAAGACATAACCAGATATTCAAATAATCCATACCGCGTAGTGAATGCGGTCTTGGGTATATCTTCGGGTCGGATACGGATCTGATGGTAACCCGACCTGAGGTCAATTTTAGAGAAGACCCTTGCTCTGGTCAGTTGATCAAATAAGATATCAATCCGGGGAAGAGGGTACTTATTCTTGATTATGACCTCATTAAAGGGTCTATAATCCACGCACATCCGAAGCGTTTTGTCCTTCTTTTTGACAAAGATGGTTGGACAACCCCATGGTGATGAGCTGGCCCGGATGAATCCTTTTTCCAGTAAATCTTGTAAATGTGTCTTGAGCTCTGCCAACTCATTCGGAGGCATTCGGTACGACCTTCTAGAAATAGGAGCCGTACCAGGCTTCAATTCAATCACAAATTCTACATCTCTCTCTGGAGGTAATCCAGGCAGATCTTCAGGAAAGACATCTAGAAACTCACATACTACCGGAATATCTTGGATCTCCGGTATGCTGGCTTTATAAACTCTGCCAGATGGTTTAGCTGTAGTAGCTATGGGAATGGACAGGAGAACTTCTTCTTGGTCATAACTCAACCTGATGGTTCTCAGATCAGTGCTGAGGATAGCTTTGTGCTGGGCTAACCAATTCATACCCAAAATTACATCTATATCTTGGCCTTTCAAAACAATCATGTTTGTGGGAAAGTGTCGTTCAGCCAATGTTACAGGCACATGGAAAGCCACTTCTATAGTGAATATTTGTCCCCCAGGCGAATGAATAGTAAACCCTTCCCTTGATTTAGTGTAAGGAATGCAATATTTCTCCACAAATTTCTTTCTTATGAAAGTATGCGAAGCATCAGATTCAAAAAGAATAACTGCAGGGTGATTGGCCACGAGAAACATACCCATCATGACCGACTCTCCTTCCAGTGTGGTGGCCACTTGTGTATAATAGATTTGCCCAGATTTTCTTCATATTCTTGCCCGCTGTATTACATGTCGTGTTTCCCTTGCCTTGGTTTGAGCTCCTAGAGCTCTGCTGATTATTGGGTCTGTTCTGCTTTGGATATGGGCAGTCCTTGATAAAATGTCCGGACTTCCCACAATTAAAGCAGCCTGTTGAGGAGCTAGGGGAGTGCGGGGAAACAAGTACCAGGGGCACTCGGCTGAGTTGTTGAGGTGGGGGTCAGTGGCAGGGCGGATGAATACAGGTTGTTTGAATGGGTAGGAGGGTGGACAAGATGAAGAATGGTTTGGATTCAAAGGTCAGATCACCAACCGCTTTTCAGGCCCTTGGTTGGGCCTGTCACCTCCATAGCCCTTTGTCTTGCCTGGGCCTGCATACTTAGCTTCAACTGCCAGTGCCGTGCTGACAACCCTTTTGTAGGAGAGGTCGAGGCAGGTGGCCATCTTCCGTTGTAGCCGGTCATTAAGGACCCTCATAAAACAGTTCTTCTTTTTCAGGACAGTGTTGACCTAGTCAATGGCGTACTGGGACAAATGATTGAATTTATTGAGATACTGCATAACAGTATCTCCTCCTTGCTTGAGCTTCATGAATTCTTCTTGCTTCATATGGAGCACTCCTTCTAGAATGTAGTGCTCCCGAAATGCCAATTTAAATTCGTCCCAGGTGACTTGATGGCTGGCCGGCTGAACGGCCACATAATTTCCCCACCAGGTGCTGGCAGGGCCTCTGAACTGCTGCGCCGCAAACAAGGGCTACCGAGTCTCCGTGCATCGGAGGAGCCCAAACTTTTGCTCAATAACCCGAATCCATTCGTCAGCTTTCGATGGGATCTTTGGCCTTGACGAATAGTGGGGGGCGTGTTTCCGAGAAATCCAAATATGAAGTTTCGCGGGGTCCATGCGGATAAGCTCGCCCGCCTTGCTGCTGATATTGCTGTCCCGCCATTTTGCGAAGGAAGCGGGTGTTCTCGGCTGTTGCATTGACTAAGGCAGCGATAGCCTTAGCCAAGGTTGGGGGTACTGGTGGCGGGTTAGGAGTAGTCTCCCTTCCACGGGAGGTTCCCGCACCATCCTATCCACGAGTCCTAGACGACATCTGAGGCAAAGAACATTTGAAAAATATAATATGCCAAAGCACACCATCATTTTACATTACTTAAAAGGTAATGATACAAACTCGAATTTACAACAGGACCACATTACCTATCATACATTATCATCATATCTCAACTATACTACTCTAGTTTCCTATTACTTTTGGTGGCTTCACTGTCGGGTGTAGGGGACCATTCATCAGCTAGATTCATTGAAGGAGGGGCCTAAAAAGGTCCAACTCCACACCAAGTGCTTCTCCCGCTGCTCCAGAAGGTCCGGCTCCCATTCCAATAGGTTCGGTAGGTACGTCAGGGTGCAGTCGCGAATACAATTCATGAACTTCCTCATGCAATGTATTGCAGTACACCTGCAAGCTGTCGATGGCCGTGCTAAGCTCCTCCACACGGGCTCGAGCTTTGGCATCCTTGGCCCAAGCAAGTGAACGTGAGTTAACAGCCCAATCGAGTGCTAAATCTCGTTCAGCATGTTGGTCTTGCAGATGTCGGATGTCAGTTCTTAACTCATTTATTCGTTGACCATCCTTGACCCACAAATTGTTTTTGTGACGTAATTCCGATCGAAGCCGCTCTACCTGAGCTTCTAGATCACCAATGGGATCATTGCTGCCGCTACTGCTATCTTCATGTCTCGGAGCCAGTTGGAGCCGAGGCACACCAATCGGTCCAATGGACTTGCGCGCAGTTTTCCTTGTGCGCGGCGGCATATCTCTATGGGGAAAAAATCTTATTAATATAATTTTTATCATGATGCATGCATAATTATAGAATCAACCTCAGTTGAATCACAACCTTCTATACATTGCACTCTGCTATCTGGTCTTAGTGTAAGTACTTCGGAAGGTAGTTAGATAAGAAGGAAAGAAATTTTCTTAGATAAGTTTTTGAAAATCCTTTTAGAAAATGCCTCATAACATCTGCAGAGATGGGCTTCACTCTGATACCAGCTGTGACGGAACCTCCCAAGTCATTTGGCCCACCTACAATTGTCTTTGTCCAACGGACCTCAGACAACCCTGTAGGTGCACCTGATCACGTGTTAAGTTTGGTATCTGTATTCCTTTATTTGCCCAAGAGCGTTTCACCCGTCACGCAGATATTACAGCACATCGGAGAAACGAGTATGCGGAAGCAGTTACAATAACTTACTTTTTTGTAAAGTATAGAAAGAGTAGGATTATTATAGACCAGAGCAAAATATAAGAGTGCTGGAGTAATATTATTACAGACCAGAGCAAAAACCCCTCCCGATAAACAGTAAAAAGTTTTTCTTAAAGGAGGACACCTCCTCCCGTGGCTTCAGTCTTGATTTTCTTCTTTCGGCACCACCTTGGAACAAAAGCAACAAAAATTTGCTACTTCTTCACCTAAAACAACATGGGACAAAGCCCTGAGTATGAAGTGTAACTTTCACAAGTCTTACCCGTCAAAATAAAAGACTCTCAAGGATATGTTGGCCCTTGGGGAATCAAGGTATGGCTTACCAATAATCAAGACTCTATTTGTAGAAACGCTTACTAATAGTGGATCCTTAAAAGTCCAGTTTTATTAGCAAGTTAAGTCATTACCTGAGTTCTAGAGTTCTTTCTACCCTAGTTCAAGCACATGATCTATACTAGCCAATTTCTTATCAACCCTTCTTGTTCACTGGATTGCAACGTGTAGGGCAGTGACCAAGTCTTCATATTCGAGAAGTAACGGCGATCCGAATCGATTAATACTTAGCTGAGGTTCTCCAATCACACGACATATGTAGCACTTAACCCTTGCATATGTCAACTCACCATCGGGGTTCTTAAGACCAGATCAGGTTCACGCCAACTGAGAGCATAGATACACCACCGTCCAGCCTCTTGCCACGGAGGGTACACGCTACTCTCGCCATCTCTCCACTCCCATTGCGTTTTATCTTATTTTGGTATTAGTCTGCCCGAGGCAAAGCTTACCCATGATGACGCATGTGACCAGTTAAAGGGTCCTCGATCAGCAAGCCTACATCGATAGGGTCCTTAATCGACTCAGACAGAGACACTACACCGAGACTCTCTTCTCGTGCAAGTCACCCGCCCGGTCTCATCTTTATCATTTCAAACCCAAAGTTTGGTACCTGGCAGAGGTACATCTTTTCCGATGTTGAACCCATCATGGCCATGATGGATCCACCATCAAGTTTTCTATTTTTGAAAACATCCCACCCACCTGAAGCAACATCTTTTGTCAAAATAAAACATTTTGTTTTTCTAGAGCAAAGCTAAGCATAAGAAAAACCTTTTTGTAAAACAGGTGATTAAGGAAAAGTAATCAAATCCTCAAGGAAGGGAATGCAGCAACTGGTTTAGCACACAACTCCTATCACCTAATGCATCAAGCAAGTGAGAAAGATTTTAAAATAGCAAGGAGGTGGCAGATGCACAGGGGCATGCCTTGTGTGATAGGTGAGTCAGGCTCTGTTCCACAAATGTCAAAATAAAAGCAGATCCCTGCCTGAAGTTCTTCAGGTGGTGGTGGTGTAGTCCTGGCTTCTTCAACTTCTATCTCTTCTTCGTTTTCTATACATAGCCATATATAATCATGAATACTCATGTAATGCTCATGAAAATGCAAAGATATTAGAAGTATATTATCTTAGGTTTTGGAGTCTATAGTGGACTTCATAGGGCAGGGGACTAGAGTTTTGAGTTCTAGGTACCAAACATGGTCCAAATTTTGCCAAACTTCACCCAAGACTTCTAAATATCATTTAAATCTTATCTAAAAAGTTTGGTGATTTTTAGGATTATTAATTAATTTCTAAAATTCCAGAAGTACAAGCTTTGGCTATTTTAATTACTCTGTAATTTCCTATTTGGACTAAAATCATGAAACTATTTTTATTAAATACTATGGAAAATCAGGAGCCTAGAAAATTGGTCTTGCATTTTTAGCATTTTTCTACAATTTTCTAGAAATTCTCTAAGCTTAGTAGAAAAAGAAAAAGGAAAAACGTGAACAGTACTGGGCTGAATTCAGCCCATCCGGTCCACAGAAGGAGAAATAACCTGCGCGTGCCCGCGCCAGCGCGCCTGTTTTGCACCGGAACCCTCGACGATTTGAAAATCTAGTAAGGAACCCTCGTACTATTTGTTTGTCTCACTGACCTTTGCAAAAAAACCCCCTGCGCTTCAATTCCTTCACACCCCAAGGTCCACGACGGAGAGCGGCGGAGAACAGAACTCTGGTGAACTCATACCGGCCCGATAACTCAACTACCAGTGTTCCTGTGTGGTTGACACCGAATTCGACTCTTACTAACCATTTCCCCTCCATCAATTTTAGAGTTCTAACCCTAAATTGCTCTGTCCACGATGACTGTGCGATCAACGGACAATTCAATACGTTCCCGGTGATCCTATGGGTCCTAGTTTAATTGTACGGGTCAGAGAGTACCAGGAGCACATCATAGCACTGAAACGAGTAAATAGAGGGCATGAACGGACCTAGGACGAGCTAGCCACTGGCGAGGTGTTCACGCGGCGGTGTTTAGACCGATTTGGGGAAAGCTCCAAATTGGTGAGCTCTGGTGAGTAATTGGAGGCACGGCTTGGTGGATTGGGTGCTTGACTACCTTACGGACCCGACGGCACACTCAATTTATAGGCTCCAGGGGTGGTGGCACATGAATTTGGGTTGGCGCGGTGGCGGTCGGAGAAGAAAGAGGTCACCATCGCAAACAATTCGTGGAGGATACCATGGCGTGCTCACCGGCGATGGACGGGCTTGTAATACTGATTCACAGCGACGTGTTAACCCTCCAAGACACATGGTCTGGCCGGATAATGGTGAACTCCGGTGATGCCAGCATGATCGACCGTGGCGGGACAAGACGGCCGGAGTGAACAGGAGCTCAAGTTCATCATAAGATGATATTTACCACCCTCAGCTACATTCGGTACATTGTTGAGCCCGAATCATAACGGCGACGAGGATCCCGACGCGAGATCACCAGCGGTGGGATGAACTGAATCGATCTGATCCGAATACTGTACCATTGAATACCTAGTTCAGAGCGCCTGACAGACAGATTTGTGGTGCCTAGATCTTGAATTTTCACGTAAGAACTTGCTAATCCGTTTGTAGCAAACCTGTAGCCCTATGATCTAGCTACAAATCGACTATGGCAACTACCCCCAATCGAGCAATAGATCTTATTCTAATTTGGCTCCAAAGTTCAGCCAGTGGCACTGGTGGCCAAGTTTCAGTTTTAAAATTGACTGACAGCCCAACTTTGTGTAGATGTTTCTCCATTTTTTGTATAACACAATGCTTAATCTCTTAAGCAAAGTGATAGCTTGGCCAGGGCGTCAGTATCGGGTCGGTACCCTTGAAAGTTGAACAGGAACTTGTCTCGGAGTCCTTTCTAGGAGTCAATGGACAGTGGTGGTAACTTGGTGTACCAGGTCAGGGCCAGGCCTTCGAGCGCGATGATGAAAGATTTGGCCATCGTGGCGTTGTCCCCTTCGGACGATGCGACGGTGACTTGATAGCTCATGATGTATTGTGCTGGGTCAGAGCTGCCGTTGTACTTTGGGTAAGTGCTTGCCGTGAAGTTGGCGGGCCAAGGTGATGCTTGGAGCTACGGTGCCAGGGGGCTTCGCTCATTGAGGTAGTTGATCCCTTGGAAAGCTGCGACATGTGGTATGAAGGGCCCATGCTGTGCTATGAAAAGGTCTTCGGTTGGGATGCGCTGCTGTAGGGGTGGTCCATGATGCAGACTGTGCTGGCCTTTGCTTTGCATGAGCGCGATTTCTTGCTCGAGCTCCGGAGCTCTCTGCTCCTCGTCCCGTATCATCTGGCATACTTTGGCCTGGGCGGTGACACATTGGCGCTTGGCCTCGAGGATGTCTTTTTGCTTTTGTAAGTTGTGGTTCTTGATGCGCAGGGCCCATAGCTGTAGCTAGTCTACGGCTGAGATGTCGATGACCTCGCCATCCTCTATTGCGTTTTCGCCCTCTATTGGAGCGAAGCCTGGGGGTGGTGCTTGCGGTACGCCTCCGAAGCTGCAGGTGCGCAGGGTGCCTTCTGGGGTGGAGTGGTCTTGGCGCTGTCTTTTGCTGACAGCTTCATCTTTGAAGGCTTTTTAGGGGGTGTTGTCCGCGAGGGCCTTGCCTTTTTTTCTTGGCCACCAGCGCTGCCTTCGCTGGTTCGTCGATGGATGGAGCTGCCTTCGAACTAGCTCGCTTGGGGGCCATCACGGGTTGTTTTTCGTAGCATGAACGGTGGGCTGCCAAATGTTGGAACTTGCTCTCCTAGGCAAGTAGATCCAATGGGGAAGTGGAAAGAGTGCAAGCAAATTTTAACGTGGGATGGCAAAAGCTCTGTTAATCTGGCGTCTCAAGGGCAATGTACGGGGTATTTATAGGCACTCGAGTGGACCCCCGTCCCTTGTTAAAGACGTTTATGCCCTCGAGTACCCGGTCTATCCCCAGAATATTCCCACGAGAGGGGGTTACAGTCTGTCATTACATAAAAGGCTATTATAGACGCGGCCCGTAACATGTTTATCCGTGCGGGGCCTGTCATAGTGGGCCAAATCCTACTTGGGCCTCCGGAAGAGGTGAGGACGCGGGTCCCAGTAGACTTCGACGGAGCCTTCGTCTTGCAACGGAGAGAATGAAGGGGGACCACGCTGGTCTTCATCCACGTGACGCTCTCGGCTTGTTCGGGCGTGCTATGGATGTGGACATCGTCGATGAAGGGAGGCAACGAAGACTTTGAGCGAAGGGTAGCGTGTTCGCCTTCGCCCCAACAGTGCCATCTAGCTATTTGTGCTGTGATAGCCATTTTATCCTTCTTTTGCGAGCGTGGTCGTTTTTTGAGCTTTGGCATTTGTTGTGATCATCATCAAATGGTTGAGGATAACAATATTGTAAACCCCACAGCTGTTGTTTTTTACGAAGCAATGGAAAAGACCAACGTTGAAAAAATCACCAATGAGATATTGGCTGGGCTATCTGGGGATTCCAGCGACAGTGATAGCTTTGATGTGGAGAGTGGAAATGAAGATACCGAAGATTAGCCAGTGGAGGCCGAGCCATGTTGTTTTTGGAAAGTCTAGTGTTAAACGAGGATAGATTGAAGGGATGTGTTGGGGGCCTTCCTCTTCCGAAGGTCCTCAAAAATTTAACTAACATGTTTTTTAGTATAACAGACTATTACAGGAGGCTTCGGCTTTGAGATGAAGGTGTGCATGGTATGAAGGTGTGATCTGAAGGAAGGACAAACATTGCCGAAGATGTGGCTGAAGAAGCTTCGGCTTAGCACGATGACGATGGTGAAAGGTGAAACCGACTTAAAGGAGAAAAGACTGCTCAGTCCTCGACAACTTGCCTTATGGTCAACAATAAATGTCAGGGTCATGAATGTAATTTTGTCTAGACTGTGTCCTGTGCCTATAAATAGAATGAACAGTAACACTGTATTGTTCACGCTGACTTGTAATCACTCTCGCGTCACTCTCGCTTTTTCACCTTCTGTCAAGCCGAAGATACAAGTGTAATATAAATGTTATTGATGCTTATTCATGCTTATAAAATAAGAATATGAATGGTCCAATAATTTGAAATGATTATTCATATTCTCTGTGTTTCATATGTCTCTGTTTACATCTTTGCCTACTGAAATGATGAAGGTATGTCCTTCATGACCTTCGTCTGAAGATCATTATATCCCAAGGGAGATAATGCTTCGAAGGACGAAGGTCTCTAATCATTAACAATTATGTTGCTTTGTTCTTGGTGTATAGCATTCGAGAGCAAGGACCAACATTGGCGCCCACCTCAGGTGAACTCATTCGACCACCTTCGGCAACCATCGACCTTCGTCATGCCACCGAAGAAGACATCAGCGCCAGGGGCTGCATTGCAGCCACTAGACGTTAATCAAGAAACGTTACGTGAAGCTAGGATCCAGAAGAGGAAGGCTACCAGTCCGACACCTCAGGAGGAGGAACTGGACCAAGAAATCAGGGATCTCGAAGCTATTCATCAACAGGTCCAAAAGAAGAGAGAGAAATTGCTTCAGCTCACCGATCTCTAGAGGAAATTGATGAGGCTACCGAAGAAAAGCGTCACCTCACCCAGGATGAACAAGACCGAAGGCCCCAGCATAGGGAGCTTCGATAAGAGAATTCATACAATGATGATTAATCGTATGGTGATTTTCATCATGACAATTTTGCTTTCGATGATGCTTCTCCTTTGGCAGCAGAATTGCAGGCTACCCCATGGCCCCCATCATACAAACCACCTCAGCTTCCTATGTATGATGGGCACTCAGACCCGAAGTTGTTCCTGATGAGCTACGAAGCAACCATATCTTCATATGGGGGCAATACTGCAGTCATGGCGAAATCCTTCGTCATGGCAGTCGAAAGCGTAGCACAAACTTGGTACTCTTCTTATAACACCTCTGGTGTTACTGGCACTAAAACTTGAGCATAACATCATGTGCATTGACATTTCATGTGTTTGTTACACCTAGAATGCATTCACTAGGTAGAATTTTCAAACAAGTTGTAATGATATGACTTGAAGAGTGCTTAACCTTAGGGTAGGGTACTTTACCCTAAAATTAGGGCCTATGGATTAAAGTGAAGCTAAAATAAGTAAAAATATCATAAGCCATGAGAAATGTTCACAAGGTATCACATTTGATGAACTTTAGTGGCACAAAAACCCTGAAGTACTCAAAACCCTAAAAGGAACCCTAGAAAACCCTAATTGAAACCCTAGGGGGGTAAATGCAAATTTTGTGCACTTTTGGACCAATGTGCCAATAACAAAGTGATAGAATACCACAAACCATGTAACTTTCATATTGAAGGATTTTCAAGTAATGTGGAGGAATTTGGACTCATTTGCAAAAGTACCCCTTGAGCACTATGTGGTTAAGTCTGAAATTCAGTGTATTGAAGTCAACTTTGGAGCCCTATATCTTTTTATTCATGGGGATTTTGCCCTAGGTCAATGTAGCAAACTTGTAGAGCTATGTTAGGGGTACAAGTTTGATTAAGTGACTATGCCCTGGTGTTGTACATACATTGGAGATAAATGGACATAAAGTCGGGCTGTCAGTCAACTCTAAGTCTGAATTTTTACTAACAGTGACCTGGGATGAACTTTGGAAGCGATTTTGAGTAGGAACCAGGAAGTATTTAATTATGATTGCTATAGCAGAATCAAAGCTAGTTTATAGAGCTACAACTTTGGTGCAGATGGATCAATAGCTCTCCACATGAAAAATGGAGAATGGAGCTTCTCAATCTGCTCTGTCAGGCGCACTGAAGGGAATTCACATGGTACAATAACTGAAAAAGATCAGTAGATGCACTGAACCTCGCCACTAGTGACCTCGCGCTAGGATTCACGTAGGCGCTACGATTCGCGCCCAGTAAAGCGCGGATAACGACCCCTGGTGAAAAGAACTCGCGCGTGGATGAAGTTGGGGCACTCTGGTCGCCCTGTCGTCCCATCCACTTGCGCCGCGATGTTGAAGGGTGGAATTAGGTGTCTTCCAAGCTAGAGCCCTGGTCGTTGAGTGTCTTGGCCGGTACAGGTTTGCCGGAAGGCATACTCACCGGTGATCACCATCGGGGACATGTCGTTGCGAAGAAATAGAACTCCGATGGCCTAACTGTGAATGTCAGTGACACAACTAAATAGTGAAAAGGGTTCTTAACCAGTTATTCAAATAGCCAGGGTCCCGTGTGCAAAGATGACATCGCAGGCGCGCGCGGGCGTGTTTCGCTTGGACGTGGGCCGGTTCGGGCTGGTTTTAGCCCATCACTGTTCCTCCTTTTTCCTTTTCTTTTTACTACCAGACTTAGAAAATTGTAGGAAATTCTAGGAAAATGATAAAAATATGAGACCAATTTTACTAGACTCCTAAATTCCTCTAGTATCTAATAAAAATAGTTCCATGATTTTTAGCCCCAACCATGAATTATTTAGTATTTAAAAGGGCCTAAACCTAGACTTTTGGAATTTTTAGAAATTACTGGATAGCTCTAAAAACCATAAAACTTTTTGGGTAAGCTTAATATGATAATTAGAGTCCTTGGGTGAAGTTTGACATATTTTGAACATTGTTTGATCCCCAAACCCAAAACCCTAGCTTTCTAAGTAATATTTACCTTACTCTAGTGGAATACTGACTCAGAAAACACTAGCTTCCCTGATGTACCGTGAAGGAAAGTTGTATTCAAGATACAACTTCATGTATCTCTATTATAATTGCATATTCATAGCATCACATGAGCATTCATGTTTATGTATGGTTATGTATAGAAAATGAACAAGAAATAAGTGTCGAAGAAGAAAAGACTGCACCACCAACTGAAACTCCACCTGCTGGGCATTGTTTTTATTTTGATATCTGTGGAACAGATCCCGAATCCCCTACAACACAAGGCAAGCCCCAGTGCATTTACCTTTCCCTGTGATTTTAAAACTCTTTGTCACTTGAATGATGCATTAGGTGATAGGAGTTGAGTGCTATACAATTGCTGCATTTCCTTCCTTGAAGTTGACTACCATTCCTTGATTACCTATTTTATTAAAAGGTTTTGTGATGCTTAGTCTTGCTTTAGAAAACAAAAATATTTTGTTTTTAACAAAAGATGATGCTTAGATGGAATGGGATGTTTTCAAAAATAAAACTTGATGGTGGATCCATCATGGTCGTGATGGGTTCAACATCGGACAAGATGTACCTCTTTCAGGTACCAAATTTTGGGATTGAAAATGATAAAGACGAGATCGGACGGGTGACTTGCACGAGAAGGAAGTCTTGGTGTAGTGTCTCCGTATGAGTCGATTAAGGACTGTGTCGATGTAGGCTTGCTGATTGATGACCTTTTTAACCGGCCACATGCCTCGTCATGGGTAAGCTTTGCCTCGAGCAGACCAATACCAGAAAGGCCAACACACAATGGGAGTGGAGAGATGGTGAGAGTAGCATGTACCCTCCGTGGTAAGAGGCTGGACAGTGGTGTATCTGTGCTCCCGATTGGCGTGAACCTGGTCTGGTCTTGAGAACCCCGGTGGCGAGTTGACATATGCAAGGGTTAAGTGCTACATATGTCGTGTGGTTGGAGATCCCCCGCTGGGTATTAATCGATTTGGATCGCTGTTACTTCTCGGACATGAAGACTTGGTCACTGCCCTACACGTAGCAATCCAGTAAAGTAAAAGGGTGATAAAAGACGGCTAGCGCAGGCCAAGTGCTTGAACTAGGGTAGAAAGAACTCTAGCTACAGGTAATGACTTGATAATAAAACTAGATTTTTAAGGATCCACTGTTAGTAAGCAATTCTGTAAACAGAGTCCTTGATTCTTGAATAGCCTTACCTTGACTCCCTCAAGCCAGCACATCCTTGAGAGTCTTTTTTTTGTTTGGTAAGACTTGCGAAAGTACACTCCGTACTTAGGGTTTTCGAACCTATGTTGTTGTAGGTGAGGAGATAGTAGAGTTTTGCTTTTTCTGTTCAAAGGTGGTACCCAAAGACGAGCCCCAGCAGTGAAGTCAGTCGTGGGAGGACGTTGGCCTCGCACTTTGAAAACAATAAACTTATGTGCGGGAGGGTGTTTTGCCTCCCTGGTCTATAATAATAATACTTTATACACTCTTAATACCCTGGTATTGTAATAATAATACTCTCTCTATATTTAATGAATGTAAATTAAGTTATTGTAAATTGCTTCCGCTTATTCTTTCCTCCGATGTGATGTAATATCTGCGTGACTGGTGAAGCGCTCTTGGGCAAAATTATGAGGATACAGTTACCGAACTTGTCAAGTGATTATGTGCATCTACTGGGTTGTCCAAGGTCCTTAGGACAAGGACAAACGTAGGTGGGCCTAATACCTTGGGATGTTCCATCACAGCTGGTATCGGAGCGAAACCCATCTCTCGAGATATTACGTTACCTTACCACTTTCGGGTAGTCCCTTATCTTGTAGAATTGGGTAACAGAGTGCAATATATAGGAAGTTAAGGGTCAACGAAGGTTGATTCCATAATTATTAGAATATGCATGCATCATGTTAAGAATATACTAATAAATGTTCCCCTCTTATGGAGACATGGTGCGTACAAGGAAAACAGCACGCAAATCTACTGGACCTTTTGGCATGCCTCGTCATTAGCTAGCCCCTAGACATGAAGGGAGTAGTAGTGGCAGCAATGACCCAATTGGAGACCTAGAAGCCAGGGTGGAACAACTTCGGTCCGAGTTACGTCACAGGAATAGGGCACGGGAGCAGGATAGCCAGCGTATAGCTGAATTGTCAGTTGACGTCAGCCGCATGCAATATGATATTTTAGAATGGGATTCGGCCATTGATTGGGTCGTTAACTCGCGTTCAATCACTTGGGATCGTGAATCAAAAGCTCGAGCTCGTGTGGCAGAGCTTAGTGCGGCCCTTGACAGCCTGCAAGTGTAATGTAATACTTTACATGAAGAAGTACATTACTGTATGCTCGACTGCATCCGAACGTGCCTTCTGACGCTGCTGCAATGGAAGCTGGACCATTGAGAACAGCAAATGAAGGACCTGATGTGGAGTTGGACCTTTTTAGGCTCCCTCCTTCCATGAACCTTGCTGACGAACGGTCTCCTGCAGTAGGAAATGAAGCAACAAAGGATGACGAAGACTAGAATAGTAGTTTAGATATTATACTTATGTAAAATAAGTACTAAAGTTAAGTTGTACAATGGAGTCTGTATAATTATTAAATTTTGGTAATGTAATATGATGGTGTATGTTGACATGTTATATTTTTTCCAAATGTTTCTTTGCCTTAGATGCCATCACAGACTCGCGCACATGATGGTGCGGGGACTTCCCGCGGTAGGGAGGATACTCCTAACCCACCTCCAGTACCACCAATTTTGGCTGAGGCTATTGCTGCCCTGGTCAATGCCACTGCGGATAATACGCGATTCTTGCACGAAATGGTAGGCAATCAGTTCCAACAGCATGGAGGCAGAGCTCCTCCTCAAGGACCGCGTGAAACTACATATTTGGAATTTTCTGAGACTCGACCCCTGCTCTTTTTTAAAGCAAAAGAACCTCTAGAAGCCGATGAGTGGGTAAGAGTTATGGAACAAAAGTTTGGATTGATTCGCTGCACAGAGATGCAGAAGCCATTGTTTGCTGCACAACAACTAAGAGGTCCTGCCAGTACTTGGTGGGCAAATTTTGCAGCAATCCAACCTGCTGGGCATCAGATTACCTAGGAGGAATTCATGATAGCATTCCGGGAGCATTATGTTCCAGAGGGAGTGCTCCATATGAAACAAGAAGAGTTCATTCGGTTAAAGCAAGGGGGAGATACTGTAATTCAGTATCTCAACAAATTCAACCATCTCTCCCAGTATGCCATTGAGCAAGTGAATATAGATCTGAAGAAAAAGAATTGTTTTATGAGAGGACTCAATGACAGGCTTCAGCGGAAAATGGCAACTTGCTTGGACCTTACTTACAGCAGGGCTGTCAGTACAGCACTGGCAGTGGAAGCTAAAACTGTAGGACATGGAAAATCAAAGGGGTTTGGAGGTGAAAGGTCAAATCAAGGGCCTGAGAAGAGAACCAGGTTGGTGATCCGACCTTTTAATCAAAATAGTTCTTCGCCTCGCCCACCTTCAAATTCATTTAAGCAGCCTGTCTTTATTCGTCCCACTATTGCCCCAGCTCCTACCAATCAGCCGAGTGCCCCTGGTACTCGTTTCCCTGCTCTTCCCAGTTCTTCCACTGGTTGCTTCAACTGTGGAAAGTCCGGACACTTCATCAAGGACTGCCCATACCCGAAGCAAAATAAAACCAATTTCCAACAGAACTCTAGGAACTCCAACCAAGGAAAGGGGAACATAGCTAATACTTCAACAGGCAAGAATTTCAAGAAAACAGGACAGATTTATTATACCCAAGTGGCTACAACACTGGATGGCAAGCCGGTAATGATGGGTATGTTCCTTGTTGCCAATTACCTAGTAGTTATTCTCTTTGATTCTGGTGCATCACACACCTTTATAAGCAAGAATTTTGTGGAAAAGCATTGTATTCCTTGCACTGAATCAAGGGAAGGATTTATTATCCATTCACCTGGGGGATGGATATTTACTAAGGAAGTAGCCTTCCACATACCGGTAACGTTGGCTGGACGGGAATTTCGGACGGACGGGAATTTCTTACCAATATGATTGTTTTAAAGGGACAAGACATAGATGTAATCCTGGGCATGAATTGGTTAGCCCAGTATAAAGCCATCATCAATACTAACTTAAGGACCATCAAATTGAGTTATGGCCATGAAGAAATTCAATTGTCCATCCCTATAGCTAACCCAACCAAACCATCTAGATGAGTTTATGAAGCTATCGTACCAGAAATCCAGGATATTCTGGTGGTGTGTGAATTTCCGGATGTTTTCCCTGAAGATTTGCCTGGATTGCCTCCAGAAGGGGATGTAGAGTTTGTGATTGATCTGAAGCCCGGTATGGCTCCTATTTCCAGAAGGTTGTACCGAATGCCACCTAATGAATTGGTAGAACTCAAGACTCAGCTACAAGACTTGCTTGAGAAGGGGTTCATTAGGCCTAGTTCATCACCATGGGGATGTCCAGCAATTTTCGTCAAAAAGAAGGATCAGACGCTACGAATGTGTGTGGACTATAGACCCCTTAATGAGGTCACCATCAAGAACAAGTACCCTCTTCCCCGGATCGATATCTTATTCGATCAACTTACTTGAGCTTGGGTATTCTCCAAGATTGACCTCTGGTCAGGTTATCATCAGATCCGCACTGGACCCGAAGATATACCCAAGACCGCGTTCACTACGCGGTATGGATTATTTGAATATTTGGTCATGTCCTTCAGGTTAACAAATGCTCCAGCCCACTTCATGTATTTAATGAACTCGGTGTTTATGCCGGAGTCAAATAAATTTATGGTGGTCTTCATTGATGACATCCTGATCTTTTCCAAAAATTGAAGAGGAGCATGCTAAGCACTTACGAATCGTGCTAACACGCTTAAGGGAGCACAAGTTATATGCTAAGTTCAGCAAATGCGCGTTTTGGTTGGAGGAAATCCAGTTTCTGGGACATGTATTATCCGCAAAAGGAATTGCGGTCCACCCCAGCAAAGTCAAGGATATTCTAGAATGGAAACCGCTAACTACAGTACATCAAGTCCGAAGTTTCCTTGGACTAGCTAGATATTACCGCAGGTTCATTCCGGATTTCTCCAAGATTGTTAAACCTATCACGGGTTTATTGAAGAATGATACCAAGTTTGACAGATCCTCAAAATGCAATGAAGCCTTCGAGCAATTAAAGGTGTTATTAATCACTGCTCCGGTGTTGGCTCAATCGGACATTGAAAAACCTTTTGATGTGTATTGTGACGCATCAGGTAGTGGACTCGGATGTGTCCTAATGCAAGAGGGCCGATTCATAGCTTATGCTTCAAGACAACTATGCCAGCATGAGGAGCACTATCCAACTCATGACTTGGAACTAGCTGCAGTTGTTCATGCCCTCAAGATATGGCGTCATTATCTACTGGGGAATATATATCATATATATACAGATCATAAAAGTCTAAAATATATCTTTACCCAGTCAGAACTGAACATGAGGCAACGAAGATGGCTTGAGCTAATTAAGGATTATGACTTGGAAATCCACTATCACCTAGGTATGATACAACATGGAACTTTGACACAATTAAAGTTTGAGTCGGTTCATCTATAGAGAATTATTGATGCCCAAAGAAGTGATAAGGGTATGTAGCACATTCATGAGAAAATAGAAGCCAGCAAAGCTAATTGCTTTAGAAAAGATGACCAAGGGATAATATGGTTTAATGATTGCATAGTTGTGCCTAAAGATGATGAAGTCCGCCAACAGATTTTGGATGAAGCTCATCTTAGTTGATATTCCATTCATCCTGGAAGTACTAAGATGTATCAAGACTTAAAGCAACACTATTGGTGGACAAAAATGAAGATTGAGATTGCACGCTATGTGGCAAGATCTGACACCTGCAGACGTGTCAAGGCAGTACACGTGAAGACCGCTGGACCACTGCAATCTTTACCCATCCCAACTTGGAAATGGGAAGACATTAGCATGGATTTTATTTTGGGATTGCCCAAAACAGTCAAAGGTTTTGATTCTATATGGGTTATAATTGATCGGCTTACAAAGATCGCCCAGTTTCTTCCCGTCAAAGTAAAGTATACAATGGTGTTGGGGACTTGTTCTCAAATGCTATGAATTAAGAACAAGGCAACACAGAAAGAAGTTAGTGGAAAATACCCTTCGTCCTTCGAAACGTTATTTCCCTTAGGATATAACGGTCTTCAGACGAAGGTCATGAAGGACATACCTTCATCATTACAGTTTATATTGATAAAAGGAGAAGCATATGAAACATGAGAGAATAACATGAATAATCACATGACATTATTACATGTCCTTATTATATAATCATGGAAGAATAAGAACAATATTGAATTACATTTGTACCTTCGGCTTGATAGAAGGCAAAAATACAAGCGTGACGCACGAGCGAGTACAAATCAGCGTGAACAGTACGGGGGTACTGTTCATCTATTTATAGACACAGGACACAGCCTGTGAAGAATTACAATTATGCCCCTCATAAAAGTTTACAACATTAACTCAGACCTTTATGGACTAAAAGGTCATTCTATCTTTAAGTCGGTTTGTAATACCGAAGCTTCATGAAGAGGAACCTTCGGTCATCTCCTGCGGACAGCTTCAGCCGAAGCTGCTTCTTCCTACAAGACCTTCGGCGCGACGAAGCATAGCCCCAACAGTAGCCCCTTTCGCGGCGCTAGATCGTTTTTCGTAACGAGCTTGATCCGTGAAAAAAGTCTCTTAAGCTTCGGGAAGCCGAAGGTCCAAAAAACACCTTCCCTGAGCTCGTTGTCGAGAAACGATTCAGTTTTCGAGCGCGTAGCAGTCCCACCTTGCAGAGTTACTGTTTGGTCTCTGCGGTCCACCGCGCAGCGAGTGCAAGCGGCTGTCCGCCTGGTGTAAAAATCCTGGCGTTTCGCCTTCTTACCTGCAGCACTATATAAACAGACAAGTAGGTGTGAAGTTACCACAGCATTCATTGCTATTTGCACTGTTTTGCTGCCAAAATTTTTAACCATAGCCGAAGCTTGACTCTCGGAATCAAACGAAGCTCCAGCTTGAAGCCTACTTCGTCAGAAGAAAAAACTTCGGAAGAAAAAGTTTTTAGTTCCCGCAAATTCAGAATTAAATGGCCAGAGTGCGCTCTATCGCTAGGGTTGAGCGTGAAGGAGGCGAAGCTGAAGGCTCGGAGACTATTCCCATCTCCGAAGCAATGCAACGATCCGGACTGGTAACTTCGGAAGGAATCCCCACTGTTGAAGCAGAACAAGCAACTGCTGAAGCAGAAGAAGAGAATGTTGAAGACACTGATCCCGAAGATGATTATCGTATTGCCATGCCAAGTAAGCCCAGCCACTTGGACTTCGGAAAGTCTACTGTTTCGAAGGCTGATCTCTCCAAAATGGTAAAGTCGGGCTTTTTCAATGAGAATCAGAAGAAGCTATTACGCTTCGGGGGAGAAGAGACTACTCCAAAGCCGGAGAAGGATGAAATTGTCATTTTCAAGAGCTTTTTCTAAAGGCTAGATTAAGATTCCCCCTACATGAGATTATTGCAGAGGTACTGAAGAGGTTTGGTATCTACTTTCATCAGTTAACTCCTAACGCCATCGTTAGGCTTAGCGTTTATATTTGGGCCCTCCGAAGCCAAGCGGTGGAGCCGTTTGCAGACAGTTTTTGTCGAGTTCACGAACTGCACTATCAGACGAAGGCTAGAAAAGATGGATTGCATGACAATTTTGGTTGTTATAATTTTGCTTATCGGAAAACCACAAAGTTTCCTGTAATCAGCTACCGAAGCAAATGGCCGGCAGGCTGGAAATCAGAATGGTTCTATGTCAAGGTTGATGACGACAAGGAGAAGCTTGTGCAAAGTCCACTCGAACTGATCTTCGGAGAAACCCGACCTCGCTGCAACATGACACCAGAAGGTCCAACACAACAGGCAATGGATGAATTCAGAATTATTGCAGAGCATATCAGTACAAGAGACCTGGTTCAGGAGTTCTTGGCCTTCAGGGTTTTTCCTACTTTAAAAGAATGGGGAATGCCGAAGCTAGAGGGGGAGAAGAAAGAAGGTGAACTTGTGCGTTTACCTTACTATTTCAAGTTTAAGAAATACTTTAAAACACCTTGTCAAGAGTGGCTGGATACAATTGAAGTAATGTGCAATGAAATACTTGGCAATTACTCCAAAAAAGAAGATCAATTGATGACTGCGGCCTTCAGCACCCGTCCGAAGCGAAGACTGAATCGAGTGCTAGACGCCCTGGGTTTTGAATACCCTGACTATGAAAATCTGAACAAAGGTGTGGGGGGCCAGAAAAGGAAAAGGACGACTGAAGCCTTAAATGAAGGTGAGAAAGAACCATCAAAGAAGAGAATTCCGAAGAAGAGGAAAGCGTCTTCTCCGAAGCCAAAAATATCTGACGAAGAAGAAACCCCGGCATCACCCTCTGCCACTGTCGTGGAGGAAATTTTGAAGGTAATGACTGAATCCCTGCCTGCGAAGCTAAGTCCTTTGGGGCCTCAACTGACAAAGTTTTTTCAGAAGGAAAAGGAGCCCGAAAAAACAAAGAAGACGACTAAAGGAAAGAGACAAAGAATTATCACTGTGACAGAGGTTATTGACAAGACACCACGAGAGCTTCAGCTCAGAAGACACCAGCGGCTGAGGAAAGAACAGATATTGAAATCACACCTTCAGAGGCCGCGGCTGCCGAAGCTGCCTCGATTGAAGATGTGAACCTGGAAAGCACAATTGAACACATCGACAAAATACTGCTAGACATGGCCACAGAAGAAGCTACTGCTGCCGCCGAAGAGGCCGCGGCCGCAGCGTCGAGGAAAGGAAAGGAAATTGCTGACGAAGGTTCAGAAAATGAAGCCTTCATGTTTCTAAATTTAGTTGGAGAAAAATTGTCAAAACCCGAAATAGAAGAGCTTAAAGAGTATGCCAAATCTTGCGGGTACAAACCAGGAGCACTTCTCTTCGGAGGTATTGATGATGAAAAATTAGATTGTATCCGAAACCAAACTGGAGCCAAAGTTATCAGTACCCTGTCAAAGAGTATTGGTTTTCCGAAACTGGAAATGGACATTAGCCGCTACCGACGACAACATATCGTTGGTAGTTTATTTTATTCCAATTTCAAGGTGAACTACTATTCCCTTGACTTTTATTGTTTTTAATAATGAAAACATGTTTAACGAAGGTTGTCTTCGTGCAGAGCATGTTGTTGAGCAAGGCCTTGAAAATGCAGCAAGATTTTGAAGACAAGAAACAGGAAGTTATAATTGAAAATTTGGAAAACAAAATAAAGGAGCAATCAGCTGATATTGAGAAGAAAAACTTTAAGCTCCAGGCAACTGAAGGTTTATTGGCGGAAGCCGAAGCAAAAATAACAGAACTGAACACGAAGCTTCTCTGCCAATCTAAGCAGTTTGAACAAGAAAAGCAAGAACTTAAGGCAAAACTTGAAGTCGAAGCTCAACAAAATTCAGATTTGAGAAAACTATTGGCGGACCTTCAAGAAAAATGTTTGGAATTTAGCAACAAATGCATTCAATGACTAAGAAAAATTTTTCACTCAGTTGGAGCCAGCAGTGAGAAATTCACCCCCTCAGCTGAAGATTTACTGAAGACCTTCGAACATATTGAGGGTGAAATTGACGAGCTCGACGAAGTTATAGCTGGGCACGGTGACTTCTGCGCCTGGGTAGCTTCTCGGGGCACTGCTGCAGCTTTCCTAAAAGCCAGCTGCGACCATGGAAAGATTGTCAATAGGCCCAACTTCACTTTATCACCATCAATCCTAGATGACATCCCTGATCTCGCCCGAAGTATTTCCAATAGATTTATAAAAATGATATGGACAAAAGGCGGGCGAGAAAAGGCTGGAGACGAAGCTCGGAGTCATCTTGAACCAGTAAGAAATCATACCTTGTGCTTACCTCTTCCTTCAAGCTCGATTTTGACTTACAACAACTTAATTCATGTAGGATGACGAAGCCGAAGTCGATGATTAAGAAGAGTGACGCCGAGCTAAAATCCCTCGAAGATTAAGTAGGAGTAAACTGTAGACAGACTCAGGAAACTTTTGAGATAACTTGTGTAAATGTAACTAAACTTGTCTTTAATGAATTCTGTTCATACCTTGTATTATGCTCTTACCCTTCTATTAATGTATGTGAAGTGCTTTGTTGTGGACGAAATTATCTTTTTGAGCCGAAGGCGAAAAAACACCTTCCCTTCTTTTCGTACACAGCAAAGCATAGAAAACAACATTTCCCTTTCTTCCGAAGCTCTCTTTTTTGTACGCGAAGAAGCTCTTCTCTTATGCCGAAGCAACCACTTATGCCATGATGATGATTATCCTATATATGCCTGAATGAATGTTTATGAATGCAAATGCTATGATGTAATGTGATGTGCAAATGAATGTCCAAACACATATCCGAAGCCATACCCTCAGCCATTATTTCCTTAGAAACAATCACACATCAGCTCTGCATTCCCTTAGGAACGACTTTGGAGCTTCTTCGCCTTTTACTTTCGACGTAATCAGCATTGACTTTTCGCTGTAAGCTCTGCATTCCCTTAGGAACGACTTTGGAGCTTCTTCGCCTTTTACTTTTGGCGGAATCAGCGTTGACTTTTCGCTGTAAGCTCTGCATTCCCTTAGGAACGACTTTGGAGCTTCTTCGCCTTTAACTTTTCGGCACTCAATGGTGCGTTCTCAGCTTTTACATTTACATTCCTTGGGGGATTTTGCTCTTATAGAACTAAAAAAGGAAATTACATATGATGGCCCCATTAAAAACCTTTCTCCCCCTTTAGAAAGGAAAAGGGTGCCATGAAAAAGAAAAGACATAAAAAGTTACATCAAGTTATACATAATATCGCCGAAGCTCATCCGCATTCCAAGATCTAGGAATGTCGTTGCCGTCCATGTCCTTCAATCTGTATGAACCAGGTCTTGACGAAGATGCTACTAAGAAAGGTTCCTCCCATTTCAATTGTAACTTGCCCACTGTGTCTGGGTTGGCCACTCTCCGAAGTACCAAATGTCCTGGCTCAATATTCTTTAGCCGAACTTTTCTATCTCGCCATTTGACTGTTTCGGCTTGGTATTTATTGATATTCTCCACAGCTTGAAGCCTGATCCCTTCTAAAGCATCTTTTTCCATAGAACAAGCATCTTCAGGACCTGATTCTGTCGAAGCTACTACTCTTATTGATCCAGTTTTAGCTTCTTCCGGAGTTATTGCTTCGTCACCGAATAATAACTTGAATGGAGTAAAGCCTGTAGACCTTGATGTTGTTGTATTGTGGCTCCACACCACTTTGGTTAACTGATCTGGCCACTTTCCCCTGGGTTGATTGAAGATTAACTTCATTATTCCTGTCATTATAATGCCATTGGCTCTTTCAACGAGCCCATTTGACTCCGGATGCCTGACTGATGCAAAATGGATCTTCGTACCAATTTGATCACAGAAATCTCTGAAAGCTTCGGAGTCGAATTGTGTTCCATTATCTAAAGTGATGGCCTTTGGTACCCCAAAACGACAAACGATATTCTGCCAGAAAAACTTTTGGACGGTGGCCGAAGTTATTGTGGCTAATGGCTTTGCCTCAATCCATTTAGAAAAATATTCTACAGCCACTACAACATATCTTAAATTCCCTTGAGCCGGTGGCAATGGACCTAAAAAGTCAAGGCCCCACCTTTGCAATGGCCAGATGGGTAGTATGAGCTGTGTTAAAGACGAAGGTTGTTTTTGATCTCTTGCACTTTTCTGACAGCCTTCGCACTTTTGAACTAACTCTGCTGCATCCGAAGCTGCCTTCGGCCAATAAAACCCTTGGTGGAAAACTTTTCCAAGTAACGGCCTAGATCCAATGTGAGATCCACACAGGCCTGCATGTATTTCTTTCATCAACTCTATACCTTCGGTTCTAGATAAACACTTGAGTAGCGGAGCGCAAACTCCATGCTTGTACAACTCCCCTTCTATCATGACATATGGACGAGCTCTTGCCTCTATCCTCCTGTTATAAGCTTCGTCATCTGAAAGGAATTTACCCTGAAGGTAAGAGATGATCTCAGTTCTCCAATCTTCGCTATAAACAGGAGATATATTGAGGACTGCTCTTTCAAGGAGTTCCACTGAAGGTGCCTTTATTGTTTCGAAGAACACATCCGAAGGTAAAGGCAGCCCCTGTGCTGCTGACTTAGCTAGCAAATCAGCATGCTCATTTTGTCCTCGAGGGATATTTTTGACAGAAAATCCTTCGAAGGAAGCTTCGATTCTTCGGACCGTGTCCAGATATTTTTCAAGCTTCGGATCTTTAGCCTTGCAACTCTTGTCGATATGACCCGAAACAACCTGGGAATCAGTTTTAAGGATGGCCCTTCTGATTCCCATTGCTTTTAATTTCCGAAGGCCCAAAAGCAGGGCTTCATACTCAGTAATATTGTTTGTACAGCTAAAATCGAGTCTTGCCGCATAACAAGTTTTAACTTTGGATGGTGAGACCAACACAGCGGCTGCTCCTGCTCCGAAGGTTCCCCAAGACCCATCGCAAAACACTGTCCACACTTCGGCATCTTTATTTGTTTCTTCATCCTGAGCCCCTGGCGTCCAATCGGCAATGAAATCTGCCAACGCTTGAGACTGGATCGAGGATCTATGCACATAATCAATGCAAAATTCATTGAGCTCTGCAGCCCATTTTCCAATCCGTCCAGTAGCTTCTCTATTTCTCATAATATCCTTCAACGGCTGCGAAGAAGGAACAACAATATTGTATGCTTGAAAATAATGCCGAAGCTTCCTGGATGCCATCAAAACAGCATATAATACCTTCTCCAATTCTGTATAGTTTTTCTTGGATACACTAAGAACTTCAGATACAAAATACACTGGAACCTGCTTCTTGACTTGGCCATCAAGCTTCTCCTGGACAAGTGCTGCACTTACCGCTGAGTGTGAAGCTGCCACGTATAACAACAAAGGAGCCCCTGGCGCTGGTGGAGTTAATGTTGTTAAATCTATCAAATATTGCTTCAGTTCTTCAAAGGCTTTTTGTTGGCTTGGTCCCCATTGAAAGACTTCGGCTGATTTCAGCACTTCGAAGAATGGTAAATTTCTTTCTGCTGATCTGGATATGAATCTATTGAGAGATGCCAGCCTCCCTGTCAATCTTTGGGCCCCCTTTCTTGTAGTTGGTGGCTCCATTCGAAGTATAGCTTCAATTTTACTTGGATTAGCTTCAATTCCCTTTGTTGAAACCAAGCATCCAAGAAACTTCCCCTTCTTTACTCCGAAGACACATTTTTCTGGATTCAACTTTAAGCCAGCTTGTCTGAAACTGGCGAAGGTCTCCTGCAAATCAGCAATATGATTTTCCTGTTTCGTGCTTTTTACAATGATGTCATCAACATAAGTTAGCACATTTCTGCCTATCTGAGACGGGAGAACCTTCGCAGTCATTCTGCTGAAACTTCCTCCAGCGTTTTTGAGCCCCTCAGGCATCCGAAGATAGCAATATGTGCCACTTGGGGTTATGAAGCTAGTCTTCGGCTCATCTTCCTTCTTCATCCAGATTTGGTGATAGCCTGAGTAACAGTCTAACAGACTCATGAGCTCTGAAGAAGCTGCTGCATCAACTAAAGAGTCTATCCTTGGCAATGGGAATTCGTCCTTCGGACAAGCCTTGTTGAGATCTGTAAAATCGATACACATTCGCCACTTGCCATTGGCCTTTTTTACCATAACAGTGTTAGCTAGCCATTCTGGGTACTTTACTTCTCTGATAACTCCTGCACTAAGGAGTCTTTTGACTTCATTACGAGCACCTTCGGCCTTATCATCAGACATTTTCCGAAGCCTCTGCTTTCTGGGTCTGAAGGATGGGTCAACATTGAGCGAGTGTTCAATAACATCCGTATTTACTCCATAGAGGTCATTGGCTGACCATGCAAAAACATCTTTGTTGTTGAACAAAAACCTTATCAAGGTTTTCTCCTGCTCTTCGGACAATTGAGAACCCAACAGCACCTTCTTCTCTGCTATGTCACATAAGAGCATGGGCTTCGGCTGATCTGCTGAAGCTGCTTTCTCCCTTCTGAATTTGTACTGTTCACAAACTTTAGCTCCATCTATGTTATGGATTGCTTTTGAGTCAGTCAAGTTTCCTTCGGCCCTTCTGGCAGCTTCCTGACTTCCATGAATAGTGATGGGTCCTTGATCCGAAGGTATCTTCATGCAAAGATAGGCAGGATGAAGAATTGCTTCAAAAGCATTGAGGGTGCCACGACCAATAATTGCATTGTAAGGGTATTCCATGTCAACAATGTCAAACACAACTTGCTCAGTTCTAGTGTTGTTGATGAACCCGAAGGTTACTGACATGGTGATCTTGCCCAGCGCTACAATCTGTCTTCCTCCGAAGCCACAGAGAGGGTGCGTAGCATCATGAATCTTATCTTCTGGCTCTTGCATTTGCCTGAAGGCCTTAGCAAATATGATATCAGCTGCACTGCCTGTATCAACCAAGACATTGTGGACCAGAAATCCTTTGATAACACAAGAAATAACCATGGCATCGTTGTGTGGGTAATCCTTGAGTTGAAGGTCCTCTTGGGAGAAGGTAATAGGAATGTGAGACCATCTCGACTTGATGAAGGGTCCTTGCACCCCAACATGCTGTACCCTTCTCTGTGCTTCCTTCTTCTGCTTCTTGTTGGCTGGCTCTGAACATGAACCGCTTGTTATCGGGAACAGCAGCTTTGGAGCCGAAGCAGCTCCAGCTTGATCGTTGAACGAAGCCATCAGCTCAAAAAAGTGGAAGTGAGTTCACCGGAGGTGGGCGCCAATGTTGGGGACTTGTTCTCAAATGCTATGAATTAAGAACAAGGCAACACAGAAAGAAGTTAGTGGAAAATACCCTTCGTCCTTCGAAACGTTATTTCCCTTAGGATATAACGGTCTTCAGACGAAGGTCATGAAGGACATACCTTCATCATTACAGTTTATATTGATAAAAGGAGAAGCATATGAAACATGAGAGAATAACATGAATAATCACATGACATTATTACATGTCCTTATTATATAATCATGGAAGAATAAGAACAATATTGAATTACATTTGTACCTTCGGCTTGATAGAAGGCAAAAATACAAGCGTGACGCACGAGCGAGTACAAATCAGCGTGAACAGTACGGGGGTACTGTTCATCTATTTATAGACACAGGACACATCCTGTGAAGAATTACAATTATGCCCCTCATAAAAGTTTACAACATTAACTCAGACCTTTATGGACTAAAAGGTCATTCTATCTTTAAGTCGGTTTGTAATACCGAAGCTTCATGAAGAGGAACCTTCGGTCATCTCCTGCGGACAGCTTCAGCCGAAGCTACTTCTTCCTACAAGACCTTCGGCGCGACGAAGCATAGCCCCAACAAGTGGCCACATACGCGGAACTTTATATTGCTCGTATTCTCAGTTTGCACAGAGTTCCAAAAACAATAGTGTCGGACTGTGGACCACAATTTGTATCCAAATTTTGGGAAGAGCTCCACAAATCTTTGGGTACTAAGTTGCTCCACAGTTCGACCTGTCATCCTCAAACAAGTGGACAAACTGAGAGAGTAAATCAAATACTTGAAGACATGTTACGGGCATGTGTCATAGAGTTTCCACAGAAATGGGATGACTGTTTGCCCTTGGCAGAATTTTCTTATAATAACAGCTATCAAGAGAGCATTAAGATGGCACCGTTCGAAGAATTATACTGGCGACGGTGTCGGACACCCTTAAATTGGTCAGAACATGGAGAACGGTGCTATTTTAGGCCTGATTTAGTCAAGGAAATAGAAGCAAAGGTTCAACGGATAAGACATCACTTGAAAGAAGCTCAAGCTCGTTAGAAAAATTATGCAGACAAACGACACCGACCCTTATTCTTTCAAGTTAAAGATCATGTGTACCTGAAAGTATCACCAATGAAGGGTATGAACCGTTTCGGGGTAAAAGGAAAGCTAACACCCCGATACATTGGTCCGTTTCCCATTCTCGAACAATGTGGACTAGTGGCATACCGACTTGAGCTGCCAGAAACATTGTCTGCAGTATATAATGTGTTCCATGTATCTCAATTAAAGAAGTGCCTTCGGGTTCCGGATCGAACCATCGATGTGGTGGATGTTGTCTTGGAACTAGATTTGACTTATTCAGAACATCCCATTCGAGTTTTGGATCAGAAGGACAAGATCACCTGAAAAAGGACTCTTAAATTCTATAAGGTACAATGGAACCAGCATACTGAAGATGAAGCTACCTGGGAGACTCAAGATTTCTTGGAAAAGAATTTTCCTAGGTTCTTAGCTTCATGTAATCTGTAAGATGTGTACATTTTATTGTAAAGTGGAAATAAACCCCATACCACCCCCTGCTCTATAAGACAAGTAAGGAAATAAAGATGTGATGCGTTTCCTTCTCCATTACTTAGCCTAGGACCTTAAATCTCGGGACGAGATTCTTTTATGGGGGGGGGGGAGGATGTAACACCCCTGGTGTTATTGGCACTAAAACTTGAGCTTACATCATGTTCATTGACATTTCATGTGTTTGTTACACCTAGAATGCATTCACTAGGTAAAATTTTCAAACAAGTTGTGATGATATGACTTGAAGAGTTCTTAACCTTAGGGTAGGGTACTTAACCCTAAAATTAGGGCCTATGGATTAAAGTGAAGCTAAAATAAGTAAAAACCTCATAAGCCATGAGAAATGTTCACAAGGTATCATATTTGATGAACTTTAGTGGCACAAAAACCCTAAAGTACTCAAAACCCTAAAAGGAACCCTAGAAAACCCTAATTGAAACCCTAGTGGGATAAATGCAAATTTTGTGCACTTTTGGACCAAAGTGCTAATAACAAAGTGATAGAATACCACAAACCAAGTAACTTTCAATATTGAAGGATTTTCAAGTAATGTGGAGGAATTTGGACTCATTTGCAAAAGTACCCCTTGAGCACTATGTGGTTATGTCTGAAATTCAGTGTATTGAAGTCAACTTTGGAGCCCTATATCTTTTTATTCATGGGGATTTTACCCTAGGTCAAAATAGTAAACTTATAGAGCTATATTAGGGGTACAAGTTCGATTAAGTGACTAAGCCCTAGTGTTGTACATAAATTGGAGATAAATGGACTTAAAGTTGGGTTGTCAGTCAACTCTGAGTCTGAATTTTTACTCATAGTGAACTGGGATGAACTTTGGAAGCAATTTTGAGTAGGAACTAGGAAGTATTTGACTATGGTTGCTATAGCAAAATCAAAGGTGGTTTATAGAGCTACAACTTTGGTGCAGATGGATCAATAGCTCTCCACATGAAAAATGGAGAATGGAGCTTCTCAATCTGCTCTGTCAAGCGCACTGAAGGGAATTCGCATGGTACAGTAACTGAAAAAGAACAGTAGATGCACTGAACCTCGCCACCGGTGACCTCGCGCTCGGATTCACGCCGGTGCTGCGATTCGCGCCCAGTAAACGCAGCTAACGACCCCTAGTGAAAAGATCTCGCCGTGGATGAAGTTGGAGCACTATGGCCGCCCTATCGTCCCATCCACTTGCGCCGCAACGTGGCCAAGCGGCCGTCACGGTGATGGTCGCCCTTAACCCGAGCCTGCCATGCCATTGCCTTGTTACCACGTCACCGTTGATCGCAATAGGTAGCCTGCCTGTCCTCTGAGTCGACGTGCCAGTAAACCTCCCCTCTCTCCGGCCGCTGATGAACATCTTCTCAAAATTGGGCGCCACCGCTGATGAACTCTATAAATTGATGCCCCAGTGAGCTCTGTTAGGTTATTACGCATCCAAAGCACCAGCTCTCACCTCTGATCGTTCACCAGAGCCTCCCAATTTCCTATTTCCCCCAAATCGGTCAGAACGCCACCGTGAGACATCTCGTCGTGGCCAGTCGTCTACGAGTTAGTTCATGCCCTTCTATGTGATGTTCTAGCCTCCCTCATGTCCCCTGTTGCTCGAAAACCCATGTGATTGAACTAGATCGCATTGAATCTTCGGTATTCGTCGATGTCGTGGGCAGAGAGATTCTGGTCCAGATTAGTGCAATTAGTTGGGGATTAGTGTCGCCGAGGATGGAATTAGGTCTCTGCCAAGCTAGAGCCCTAGTCGTTGAGTGTCTTGGCCGGTACAGGTTCGCCGGAAGGCGTGCTCACCGGCGATCACCATCGGGGACATGTTGTTGCGAAGAAATAGAACTCCAGGGGCCTAACTGTGAATGTCAGTGACACAACTAAATAGTGAAAAGGGTTCTTAACCAGTTATTCTAACTGCTAGGGTCCCCTGTGCAAAGATGACATCACGAGCACGTTTCGCCTGGACATGGGCCAGTTCGGGCTGGTTTCAGCCCATCACTGTTCCTCCTTTTTCCTTTTCTTTTTACTACCAGACTTAGAAAATTGTAGGAAATTCTAGGAAAATGATAAAAATATGAGACCAATTTTACTAGACTCCTAAATTTCTCTAGTATTTAATAAAAATAGTTCCAAGATTTTTAGCCCCAACCATTATTTATTATTTAAAAGGGCCTAAACCTAGACTTTTGAAATTTTAGAAATTATTGGATAGCTCTGAAAACCATAAAACTTTTTGGGTAAGCTTAATATGATAATTAGAGTCCTTGGGTGAAGTTTGACATGTTTTGAACATTGTTTGATCCCCAAACCCAAAACCCTAGCTATCTAAGTAATATTTGCCTTATTCTAGTGGAATAGTGACTCAGAAAACACTAGCTTCCCTGATGTACCTTGAAGGAAAGTTGTATTCAAGATACAACTTCATGTATCTCTATTATAATTGCATATTCATAGAATCACATGAGCATTCATGTTTATGTATGGTTATGTATAGAAAACGAAGAAGAAATAGGTGTCGAAGAAGAAGAGACTGCACCACCAACTGAAACTCCACCTGCCGGGCATTGTTTTTATTTTGATATCTATGGAATAGATCCCGAAGCCCCTACAACACAAGGCAAGCCCAAGTGCATTTACCTTTCCCTGTGATTTTAAAACTCTTTGTCACTTGAATAATGCATTAGGTGATAGGAGTTGAGTGCTATACAATTGCTGCATTTCGTTCCTTGAAGTTGACTACCATTCCTTGATTACCTGTTTTATTAAAAGTTTTTCTGATGCTTAGTCTTGCTTTAGAAAATAAAAATGTTTTGGTTTTTAACAAAAGATGATGCTCATATGGAATGGGATGTTTTCAAAAATAAAACTTGATGGTGGATCCATCATGGTCGTGATGGGTTCAACATCGGAAAAGATGTACCCTGTCAGGTACCAAATTTTGGGATTGAAAATGATAAAGACGAGACCAGACGGGTGACTTGCATAAGAAGGAAGTCTTGGTGTAGTGTCTCCGTATGAGTCGATTAATGACTGTGTCGATGTAGGCTTGCTGATTGTGGACATTTTTAACCGGCCACATGCCTCGTCATGGGTAAGCTTTGCCTCGGGCAGACCTATACCAGAAAGGCCAAGACGCAATGGGAGTGGAGAGATGGTGAGAGTAGCGTGTACCCTCTGTGGCAAGAGGCTAGACGGTGGTGTATCTGTGCTCGAGGTTGGCGTGAACCCGGTCTGGTCTTGAGAACCTCGGTGGCGAGTTCACATATGCATGGGTTAGGCGCTACATATGTCAGGTGGTTGGAGATCCCCAGCTGGGTATTAATTGATTCGGATTGTCATTACTTCTCGAACATAAGGACTTCGTCACCGCCCTACACGTAGCAATCTAGTAAAGTAAAAGGGTGATAAAAGACGGCTAGCACAGGCCAAGTGCTAGAACTAGGGTAGAAAGAACTCTAGCTACAGGTAATGACTTAACTTGATAATTAAACTAGATTTTTAAGGATCCACTGTTAGTAAGCATTTCTGCAAACAGAGTCCTTGATTCTTGAATAGCCTTCCCTTGACTCCCTCAAGCCAGCACATCCTTGAGAGTCTTTTTCTTTGTCGGGTAAGACTTGCGAAAGTACACTCCGTACTCGAGGTTTTCGAACCCATGTTGTTGTAGGTGAGGAGACAACAGAGTTTTGTTGTTTCTGTTCAAAGGTGGTACCCAAGGACGAGCCCCAGCAGTGAAGTCAGTCGCGGGAGGACGTTGGCCTCCCACTTTGAAAACAATAAACTTGTGTGCGGGAGGGTGTTTTGCCTCCCTGGTCTGTAATAATAATACTTTATGCACTCTTAATACCCTGGTATTGTAATAATAATACTCTCTCTATATATTTAATGAATGTAAATTATGTTATTGTAAATTGCTTCCGCTTATTTTTTCCTTCGATGTGATGTAATATCTGCGTGACGGGTGAAGCGCTCTTGGGCAAAATGATGAGGATATAGTTACCGAACTTGTCAAGTGATTATGTGCATCTACTGGGTTGTCCAAGGTCCTTAGGACAAGGACAAATGTATGTGGGCCTAATACCTTAGGAGGTTCCGTCACACTTCTCTTCGGCAAGGGACAATCACATCATGGCAGAAGCTCAAGGATATGCTAGTCACTAGCTTCCAAGGCTTTGAGATGAAGCCAGTCACTTCTCAGGCTTTGTTTTAGTGCATGCAAGACCATGAGGAGTATCTTCAGGCACATGTCTGAAGGTTCTTGTGTCTGAGAGCACAAGCGCCTATGGTGCCCAACGAAATTGTCATTGAGGCCATGATCCAAGGGCTTCGTCTAGGACCTACAGCTCAATATTTTGCTAGGAAGCCCCCACAAACCCTGGAGAAGCTCCTTCAGAAGATGGATGAGTACATCCGGGCCAATAATGATTTCCGCCAAAGAAGGGAGGAAGCATACAAGTTTTCTGAGATGGCTAGGGACTTCAGAGGAAGAATTCACCCCAGGCACGTCAGGTCAATCCATAATGCCAACCCAAGTGATGATAGAGGAAATCAACCCCAAAGGCAACAACACAACTCTCAATCATCAGGGCCACAACAAAGCTCCTTCAGGCCACTAGCTCCAAGAGGCAAAGGGGGCAGAAGCTTTGGAGGAAGATACGGAGATCAGCCTAGGAGACTTTTTTGCTTGTTCTATGGTGAAGACAAAGGCCACACCACAAGAATGTGCCAAGTCATGATTCAGAAGCAGAAAGAGATTGCCGAAGCTGAAGCACGGCAGAATCAGCCGAAGCAAGTCCTCATACCGCTTCATGCTATTCTCCTTATGTCCCAGAGTATGTTAATCAACAGCCTACGGCCTCTGTCGCCTCGGCAAGCCACTCTCAAGCTTCCTGGGCCCAGCTTCCATCACTACCACTGCTAGCACCTACTCTGGCCCGAAGCCAGCAGCCAGAAGGGCACCAACATGCTCAACAGTAGCACGATTTTTGGGAGGAGTCCGAAGCTTGCACAGTCAATAGCACTGTGCCTCAATCCAAGCACATCTACTGAAGAATATCCTACCTCTGCTGCATCTTTATCTTTTCTGCCGTTTTATTTTTCTTGTACGAAAAACAATTCACGAAGGATTGAATTCTGGTTTTATATAATAATATTGTACTCATATCGTTGAGCGGAATGTTTCCTCTCAACAAGACTCCGAAGCTATAAAAGTCGTTCCTAAGGGAGTGCAGTAAGTTCCGAATCTACAAAATTCGTTCCTAAGGGAGTGCAGAGTAAGTTTCAAAACTATAAAAGTCGTTCCTAAGGAGGCGCAGAGTAAGTTCTGAAGCTCAAAAGTCATTCCTAAGGGAATGCAGAGCCAAAATACCACCGAAATAGAAGGTGAAGAAGCTCCAAAGTCGTCCCTAAGGGGATGCAGAGCTTAAATGCCACCGAGATAGAAGGTAAAGAAGCTCCAAAGTCGTTCCTAAGGGGATGCAGAGCTTAAATACCACCGAAATAGAAGGTGAAGAGACTCCAAAGTCGTTCCTAAGGAGATGCAGAGTCTGAGTGTTTCCGTGTGGATATGTGTCTTTGGCATAAACATCATCCCACATAGCATTACCTCATACATCATGTCGCATCAATGGTAATAATCGAGCACGAAGCAAACCTTCGGCAGTTATATGATGAATGAAAGTGTGCTAGAGCACGAAGCAAACCTTTGGCAATTACAATCTTATCAGGAAAATTTTTGTCGACAACAATATCATACAACTCTGTTATAGAGGACCTCTTTTCTTTACGAAGCATGAAAAGAAGGGAAGGTATTTTTTCGCCAAAGGCTCAAAAATGGTATGTATGTAAATTTCTTGCATCGCAAAGAAATATATTACATTAAAATACACATAGATATACAATGTTTAACTTGTACACATCTTACATGACATAAATGTTGAACTTTTCTAGCTACACGAAAGTCTAGTCTTCCTTCAAAATTTTCTCGGAAGCTTTGTTCAGAAGTCCGTCGATAGCTTCGTCAACAGCTTCTTCAGCAATTCTTATAGTTTCCAGTGCCGCCTTCATTGCTGGATCATCTTCGGTATCATAGGGCTCAGGTGGCGGAGAAAGTTCAACTACAGTAAAAGTAATAAGTTGTTAATCTAAAGCCAGAAAAAATACTAAAGCTTTGAAACAGTTAAAATACCTGTGTGCCTTGCGCGCTCGGCAGCCTCTTCGGCTCGCTTGGCTTCTTCTTGAGCTTCATGAGTTTCTTTCTCATTTTTCTTTATAGCTTCGGTGGCTAATTCTCGGCCGCCTTCCATCCAAACGTTGGAGTAAAATTTCCCGCCCAACAGATTCACCTCAGCCGAAGGGTCCTTCGTGTTCTCCACATTGAAGATAGCCTCTGTCTGGGTTGCAGCTTTAACATGTTCGCAGCCAGATTTTTCCAAAATTGCTGCAACCCCTCTGGCATCGGCAAAGGCGTAGAAATCACCATGATCACTAAGGATCTCTTCAAAAGCTTCGGCTTCTTCACTGATCCATTCGACGATTCCTTCAGGATCGCCTCTAACAAATTTTTGCTCAGATGAGTAAGCACCCACCTTTGCAAAACTATCTGTTGGGGACTTGTTCTCAAATGCTATGAGTTAAGAACAAGGCAACACAAAATGTTAAAGGTTAATACCCTTTGTCTAATGATCTTCAGACGAAGGTCATGAAGGACATACCTTCATCATCGCAGTATTAGATAATGAAATAAGAAGCATATGAAATATAATAGGCAACATGAATAATCATATGATATTATTATTATCTCTTCTTTTTATTATCATGGATAAACAAAAACAATAATAAATTACATTTGTACCTTTGGCTTGACAGAAGGTAAAAGTCCAGGCGTGATGCACGAGCGAATACAAGTAAGCGTGAACAGTACGGGGGTACTGTTCACCTATTTAGAGGCACGGGACGCAGCCCGATCAAAATTACATTTATGTCCTTGATAACAAGTTACAATAATGACACAAATTATCATGGACTGATCAATCTTTTCTTCTTTAAGTCGGTGCAGCCCTTCGTCTCAAGGTGTACCATTATGTCGAAGCTCCTCAGACAGCATCTTCGTGTGTACCTTCGTGCTGTGCTTGTTTATACACTGATCTTTCAAAGGTACTTCTTCTTAAAGGACCTTCGGTGACGAAGCAGGCCCCCAACAGTAGCCCCTTCGTGGTGCTAGATCGTTTTTCGTAACGAGCTTGATCCATGAAAAATCTTCAAGGCTTCGGAATGCCGAAGGTCCAAAAAACACCTTCCTTGAGCTTGTTGTCGAGAAACGATTAAAGTACTCCAGGTGTGAGGTGGCCCACCACACAGCGGGTAGTGGTCCACCGTTCAGTGGGTGCAGGTGACTGTTCGGCGGGTGCTAGCGACTTGGCGATTCACCTTTCCACCTGCTGCATTATATAAACATACGGGTAGATGTGAAGTTACCATAGCATTCATTGCCATTGCACTATTGTGCCGTTGAAAAATTTGACCATAGCCAAAGCTTTTTCACCGCATTCTCGAGTGAACCGTCACTTTGAATTAGCTTCGTCAAAAGAGGGAGCTTCGTCAAAACTGTAAAAAAAATCAGCTTCATAAAAACTACAAAAAGATCCATCAGATGGCCAGAGTATGCTCGACTACGAGGGTGACCCGTGAAGGAGAAGAGACTAAGGCTACTGAGACAGCTCCGATTTCTGAAGTCATGAGACAATCGGGGTTAGTTGTGATAGAGGGAGCCATTGAAGAAGGTGCATCTACTGCCGAAACTGAACAAGCTGATGTTGAGGAAGAAAATGCTGATGAAGAAGAAGATTATAACATTCTGATCCCATCAAAACCTAGCCACTTGGATTTTGAAAAATCTACTGTGTCTGAAACCGATATGCCAATGATGATAAAACTGGGCTACTTCGGAGAAGCTGAGAAGAAGCTTATTTGCTTTGCCGGGGAAGAAACCACTCCAACACCGAAGGGTGACGAAGTAATAGTTTTTAAAATCTTTTTCAGAGCAGGATTATGGTTTCTGCTGAACGAGATGATTGGAGAAGTTTTGGATAATTATGAAATTTACCTTAATCAGGTGACCCCTAACGATATCGTTAGGCTCAGCATCTTCATCTGGGCCCTTTGAAGCCAAGGAATGGACCCAAATGCTGAAGCTTTCAGCGGAGTGCGTGAGCTACATTATCAAACAAAGGCTAGAGAAGACGGGCTACATGAAAATTTTGGTTGTTATAACTTTGCGTATCACAAGGATACGAAGGCTCCGGTCCTCATATCGCACCAAGTGGCCAACTGGCTAGAAGAGTGAGTGGTTCTATATCAAGGCTGATGTGAAGAAGAGGGACAAGCTAAAGACAATGGTCATGAGCCCACTGAGTTTAAGCTTCGGGATGACCAGACCCTTGTGCAACATGAAGCCAGGGTTACCATGCTAGCTAGCCGTAACAGAATTCAGAGTGGTGGCTATACATATCAGCACCAGGGATCTAGTACAAGAATACTTGGCGAACAGGGTCTCTCCAACATTGAGTGAATGGAGTATGCCGAAGCTGAAAGGAACAAAGAAGAAGGGTGAACTTGTTCGATTTCCTTATAGGTTTAAATTTGAGAAACAGTTCAAAGAACCCTGACAAGAATGGCTAGAGATGATTGAGACTATGTGCAACGAAATTTTGGGCAATTATACCAAAAAGGAAGATCAATTAATGACTGCAGCCTTCGGCACCCGACCAAAACAAAGGTTGAATCGGGTAATGGACGCTTTAAAGTTTGAATACCCTGACTATGAACGACTAAGCAAGGGTGCTGAAGGACCAAAGAGAAAAAGGGTTGTCAGTGTTATGAGCAGACAGGCTGCTAGGATGGTGAAAGAGGACGAAAAAGCTCTGAAAAAGAGAAAATCCAGTCCTGAGCCGAAGGTGGTGACCTCGAAGAAGAGAAAAACTGCAACTCCAGAGCCGAAGATGGCTCAGATAGAGGGGGAAGCTCCTTCGATGCCTTCTGCTGGCGAAGTAGAAGAAATTTTAAAGGTAATGACCGAATCCTTACCTATCAAGCTGCTAAGTCCTCTGGGGCCACATCTGACGAAGCTTTTACAGAAGAAGGGCGAACCTTTGGCAGCAAAAAAGGCGGTTGGGCCAAAAAAGCAAAGAATTGTTACTGTTATGCAAGCCATTGAGGAAACTCCACCGCCGGCCTCAGCATCAAAAATGACACCAACTACCGAAGCTGCGACTGCTGAAGCTACCAATCTGGAGAGTACATTATTTGCTATTGATAAAGTGCTCTTGGATTTGGCTGCAGAGGAGACTACCGCGGCTAAAGAGGGAGTCCTGGCTGCAGAGGAGACTGCTGCAGTTATAGAAGAAGCCCTGGTCGCAGTGCCTGGAAAAGGGAAAGAAATTGCCGAAGATACTTCGGAAGAAAAAAGCTTCAACTTTCAAAATCTAATTGGTCAAGAATTATCCAAGGCCGAGAAGGAGGAGCTGCAGGAGTATGCTATATCCTTTGGCTACCAACCAAGAGCCGTGCTCTTTGGTGGAATCAACGAAGAAGCCTTAGGATGCATTCGAGACCGCACCGGTGCGAAGGTTATCAGCACTCTGTCGAAGAGTGTTGGTTTTCCAAAGCTTGAAGCTGACATCAGCAGCTACCGACGATAGCATATCGTCGGTAGCTTATTCTACTCCTACTTTAAGGTAAAGCTTTTTTTCTCGGTTTTTATTGTTTTGTGATGAAGCAAAGATTTCTGACAAAGATTATTTTGCACAGAGTATGCTGCTAAGCAAAGCCTTGAGAATGCAACAAGACCTCGAAGATAAGAAGAATGAGGTTATAATCGAGGGCTTAGAAAATAAAATCAAAGATCATGAAGCTTCTCTAGAAAAGAAAGACTTCCTTCTTCAGACAATGGAGGGTTTACTGGCTGAAGCCTAAGCCGAAGTTGCCAGATTAAACGATGAACTCCTCCGAAGATCAGAAAGCTTCGAGCAAGAAAAGAAGAATTTCGATGCGAAGCTCAAAGCCGAAGTCGAGAAAAGTTCGAATCTAAAAAAATCCTTCAAAGAGCTTCAGGACATATGCTTGAACTTCGGCAACCGGTGCATGTAGTGGCTGAAACAGATCTTCAACTCAGTGGGAGCCAGCTCTGAAAAATTTGAACCTTCAGTTGAAGACTTGCCAAGCACCTTCGAACATATTGAGAGCAAAGTTGAGGCGCTTGACGAAGTAATAGCTGGGCACGGCGACTTCTCTGTCCTGCTAGCTTCTCGCGGCACAGCTGTAGCTTTTATGAAGGCTGGTTGCATGCACAGAAAGATTGCCAACAGACCGAACTTCAGCTTATCACCAGTGGACTTAACTGATATTCCTAGCCTAGCCCGAAGCATTGGAAATAGATTTATAACACAAATTTGGACGAAGGGTGGGCGGGACTTAGCTGGTGACGAAGCTTGAAGTCATCTTAAGCCGGTATTAAGCTTGTACATGTTTCTTACCTTCTCCAGAGATTACTTTTTACCTTATACCGCTTTGTTGTGTACAGGATGATGATGCCGAAGGTCAATAAACCGAAGCTTGACGGAGACTGATGAAGCTGCTGCACAAAGCTTTAGAGACATTTGAATTATCCTTGTAAAAGATTTTGTATTTTAGGAATCAAACATTACTCTGTAAATTTGTCCATACCTTGTAATATATTTTTACCTTCTCATCCATGTGTGAATTGCTTTGATGTGGACGAAACCTATATCTTTTGAGCCAAAGGCGAAAAACACCTTCCCTTCTTTTTGTACACAACGAAGCATATCTTTGCTTCTTATCGAAGTATTGTAATCAGAGCCGAAGCATCTGTTTGTACTCTATGTTATGAAGATGATGATCCTACGAATGTCTACATGAATGTGTATTAATGCAATGAATGATGTGATGTAATGTGCAAATGAATGTCCAAACACACGCATATGAAGCCATACCCATACTCTGCATCCCCTAAGGAACGCCTTTTGAGTCTTAAGCTCTACATCCCCTTAGGAATGTCTTTTGAGCTTCTTCACCTTCTATTTTGGTGGTATAAGTTTTGCATCCCCTTAGGAACGTCTTTTGAACTTCTTCGCCTTCTATTTCGGCGGTATAAGTTCTGCATCCCCTTAGGAACGACTTTTGAACTTCTTCTCCTTATATTTCGGCGGTATTTGGCTCTGCATTCCCTTAGGAACGACTTTTGAGCAAAAAACTTACGATGCGCTCTCTTAGGAACGACATTTTGTAGCTTCATCATGCTCTACATCCCCTTAGGGACGACTTTTGAGCTTCTCCCTGCTTTTCCTCTTTTTCTCTCTCTGCACTCGATGGTGCATGCTCAGATTTTACATTTTACATCCTTTTGGGGGATTTGGCTCTCATGGAGCTAAATAAGACAGGAAAAATTACAAGCTATGGCCCCATTAAAAACCTTTCTCCCCCTTTGGAAAGGAAAGGGGTGCCATAGAAAAAATGAAAAAAGATTACATCAAATTACACATAATATCGCTGAAGCTCATCTGCATTCCAAGATCTAGGTATGTCGTTGCCGTCCATATCCTTCAATCTGTAAGAACCAGGCCTCGACGAAGATACCACCAGAAAAGGTCCTTCCCACTTCAGCTGCAATTTGCCTACTGTGTCCGGATTGGCCACTCTCCGAAGCACCAAATGCCCTGGCTTAATATTTTTCAACCAAACTTTTCTGTCACGCCATTTTATTGTTTCGGCTTGATATTTGTTGATGTTCTCTACAGCCTGAAGTCTGGTCCCCTCTATAGTATCTTTTGCTACATGATAATCAGCTTCATCTTCTGCCGAAGCTACTGTTCTAATTGATCCTACTTTAGCTTCTTCTGGAGTTATAGCTTCATCACCAAATAATAGTTTGAAAGGTGTAAAACATGTTGATCTTGACATGGTTGTGTTGTGGCCCCACACCACTTTGATCAACTCATCTCGCCACTTTCCTCTGGGCTGATTGAAGATTAGCTTCATTATTCCTGTCATTATAATGGCATTTGCTCTTTCTACCAGTCCATTTGATTCTGGGTGCCTTACTGATGCAAAATGAATCTTCGTGCCAATTTGGTCACAAAAATCTTTGAACGTTTCATCATCAAACTATGTTCCATTGTCCATAGTTATAGCCTTCGGCACGCCGAAGCGAAAAACAATATTTTGCCAAAAGAATTTTTGGACTGTAACTGAAGTTATTGTAGCTAAAGGCTTTGCTTCAATCCACTTAGAAAAATATTCTACAGCCACCACAACATATTTCAAATTACCTTGCGCTGGTGGAAGTGGGCCTAACAGATCCAGACCCCATCTTTGCAACGACCAAGTAGGCTGTATCAGCTGTGTGAGAGACGAAGGTTGCTTCTGATCTCTTGCACATTTTTGACAATTCTCGCACTTTTGAACTAACTCTGGTGCATCCGAAGCTGTCTTCGGCCAATAGAATCCTTGTTTAAACACTTTTCCCAACAAGGGCCTGGACCCAATGTGAGATCCACAAAGACCTACATGTATCTCCTTCATTAATTCTATACCTTCGGTTCTGGATAAACACTTGAGGAGTGGAGAACAGACTCCATGCTTATATAATTCCCCTTCTATCATAACATACGGTCTTGTCCTTGCCTCCATTCTCTTATTATAAGCTTCATCATCCGAAAGGCAACTACCTTGGAGAAAAGATATAATTTCAGTTCTCCAATCTTCACTATGTACAGGAGAAATTGTAAGCACTGCTCTCTCCATGAGTTCAACCGAAGGTGCTTTTATTGTTTCGAAGAATACTTCCGAAGGTAGAGGGAGCCCCTGTGCCTCTGATTTGGCTAACAGATCTGCATGCTCATTTTCTCCACTTGGAATATTCTTGACAGAAAAACCTTCGAAAGAAGCCTCCAACCTTCGAACTGTATCCAGATTTTTTTCGAGCTTCGGATCTCTCGCCTTACTACTTTTGTCTACATGACCAGAAATGACTTGAGAGTCAGTTTTAAGGATGACCCTTCTTATACCCATTGCCATTAACTTTCGAAGGCCCAACAGAAGTGCTTCGTATTCAGCAATATTATTTGTACAACTAAAGTCAAGCTTTGCTGCATAACATGTTTTGATTTTGGATGGCACAACAAGGACCACAGCTGCTCCTGCGCCGAAGGTTGCCCAAGAACCATCGCAGAATACTATCCAAGCTTCGGCGTCTTTATTGGTTTCTTCTTCCTAAGCCCCTGGTGTCCAATCAGCAATGAAGTCTGCTAACGCCTCAGACTGAATTGAGGATCTATGTACATAATCAATACTGAACTCGTTAAGCTCCACAGCCCATTTTCCAATCCTTCCAGTAGCTTCTCTGTTCCTCATTATGTCCTTCAGAGGCTATGACGAAGGAACAATTATGTGATATGCTTGAAAATAATGCTGAAGCTTCCTGGAGGCCATTAACACAACATACAACACCTTCTCCAATTCTGTATAATTTTTCTTTGATAGACTTAAAACTTCGGAGACAAAGTATATTGGAGCCTGCTTTTTGATTTGGCCATCTAGCTTCTCCTGTACAAGGGCTGCACTAACTGCAGAATGAGAAGCTGCCACATATAAGAGTAATGGAGCCCCTAGCGAAGGTGGAGTTAGTGTTGTTAAATCGATCAAGTATTGCTTCAGCTCTTCAAAAGCTTTTTGCTGGGCCGGACCCCATTGAAAAACTTCGGCTGACTTCAGTATTTCAAAGAATGGCAGATTTGTTTCTGCTGATCTGGATATGAATCTGTTTAATGATGCTAGCCTTCCTGCCAGCCGTTGGGCCCCCTTCTTTGTGCTTGGCAGCTCCATCCGAAGGATAGCTTCAATCTTGCTCGGGTTGGCTTCAATTCCCTTCATTGATACCAAACAGCCAAGGAACTTGCCCTTCTTTACCCCAAAAACACACTTTTCTGGATTTAACTTCAGGCCAGCTTGCCTGAAATTAGCAAATATCTCTTGCAAATCATCAACGTGATTTTCTTGCTTCGTGCTTTTCACTATGATATCATCAACATAGGTCAGTACATTCCTACCTATTTGAGAATGAAGGACCTTGGCTGTGATTCTACTGAAGCTTCCTCCAGCATTCTTGAGCCCCTTAGGCATCCGAAGGTGGCAATAGGTGCCACTGGGAGTAATGAAGCTAGTCTTCGGCTCGTCTTCCTTATTCATCCAAATTTGATGATAGCCTAAATAACAATCCAACTTCACCTCCTCAATCGTGGGCACCACAACTGTCTTTTCTTAAGATTGCAGCTTCAGCCTATAGGTCAGGACCTTGGCTCTCTTCGGCTTCGGTGCACTAGAAGAGGTCGAAGTGGCAGTTTTTCTTTTCCCTCCTTGCTTTCGAGCAGGAAAAAATAGTCAGGATAAACAAACCCGATCACATCAAAAACTCTATTTAGTATCCTTTTTCCTCGAGCACCGAAGGCAATGGTCATGGCCTCGTCCTCTGGCTTCATGTAGGCTCCCAGCAGCTCATCACTAGTTGCCTCAATAGCATCTAGCCAATCGTCATTTGGTTCGTCAAACTGGCTTCTATACCAGAAGGTGTATCTAAGATAAACCAAACCACCTTGGCTAGAGCCAACAGTAGTTTCCTTCGGCATCTCCCACTCATTCACAAGAGGCCATACCATGTAAGCAATGTGTTCCTGTACCAAATCCCTGGTACCGATGTAAGTACACACGGTGTTGAAAGCCATTAGGCACGCTTGCACCTCATTTCCAATTGCAATTGATGGCCTTCTAATGCTGAAGCATGACCATATGGGATGCTGAATAATGCCCCTCACATCCTCTTTCTTGCTCAGATCATTCTTTACATAGAACCATTGCTTCATCCAAGAACCAGTCATTTCTTCTGAAATGTTGGCGCAAGATAACTTGCCTCAGAGCGGGGCACGAAGTTGTAGCACCTGAAGTTGTTTTAGTATTGCTCCTTCCCAGTTGTCTTTGTTTGGTAAGATAATTCATGTATATTACAGAAGCACCTAGCATCTGGCTCTAGCCCTTGGCTTCTCATAGCCCAAATGAAAACCCCCACTTTAATCAAAGCTTCAGGAGTAAGTTGATGAAGGTATATTTCAAACGCCTTCTGTACTTCAACCAGCATCTTGTGCATTGGAAAACGAAGCCCAGCCTGAATGAAGCTTTTAAAAACCACTACTTCATCTACTTTGGGAAGAGGAACAGTGCTTTCTCCTCTAGCCCTCACAATGGATATATCATGAAAATATTTTACCTTAATCCTATTGGTCCTTGCTCTCGGATGCTATACACCAACAACAAAGCAACTGTTAATGATTAGAGACCTTCGTCCTTCGAAGCATTATCTCCCTTGGGATATAATGATCTTCAGACGAAGGTCATGAAGGACATACCTTCATCATTTCAGTAGGCAAAGATGTAAACAGAGACATATGAAACACATAGAATATGAATAATCATTTCAAATTATTGGACCATTCATATTCTTATTTTATAAGCATGAATAAGCATTTATAACATTTATATTACATTTGTACCTTCGGCTTGATAGAAGGTGAAAAAGCGAGAGTGACGCGAGAGTGATTACAAGTCAGCGTGAACAGTTCGGTGTTACTGTTCATCTATTTATAAGCATAGGACATAGCCTAGACAAAATTACATTCATGTCCCTGACATTTATTATTGACCATAAGGCAAGCTGTCGAGGGTGAGCAGTCTTTTCTCCTTTAAGTCGGTTTCGCCTTTCACCATCGTCATCGTGCTAAGCCGAAGCTTCTTCAGCCATAGCTTCGGCAATGTTGGTCCTTCCTTCAGATCACACCTTCATACCATGCACACCTTCATCTCAAAGCCGAAGCCTCCTGTAATAGTCTGTTATACTGAAAAAACATGTTATTTAAATTTTTGAGGACATTCGGAAGAGGAAGGCCCCCAACAGTAGCCCCCTGCAGTATTAATTTGTTTTTGCACTTAACAAATTTAGACGATGACGTGAACGAAGGCCTTTAGCCGAAGGTCCGAAAAAACACCTTCCCTTCGCTAGAATAGCGAAAGCCAATGACATGTAAGGCCCGCCAAGTTGCAATGCACTGGGCGTATAAATAGGAACCCGCAATGCAAGCATTTGATGCGCCATCTCAAACACTTGTTCTATTTTTTCAAGCTTGAATTTTCTTGCTCTATTAGATTTCGCTTGATTCGTGAGCTTTGGTATTTGCATGAGTGCTCACCAAATGGCTGAAGAGAAGAAGGTTGTTGATCCTGCTCTAGCTGGTTTTTACGAGGCCATGGAGAAGACAAACACAGAGAAGATTACAAATGAAATGTTAGCTGGTTTGTCTGAAGATTCTGACGACAGCGGAAGCTTTGATATGGAAAGTGAAGATGAAGATGCTGAAAATCGGCCCTGGCGGCCGAGTCACACCATCTTTGGAAAATCATCCATTAAGCCGAGTCAAATTGATGCTTTGAAAGGGAGATATTTCCTAGATATTTCCATTGTGAGAGCTGGAGGGGACAACGCTACCCCTGCTCCTGAAGAAGATGAAGTGGATGTTTATAGGAGCTTTATGAAGGCAGGGCTTCGGTTCCCATTAAGCAAATTTCTGGTTGAAGTGCTGAAGACCTTTGAAATTTTCCTTCATCAGATTACCCCTGAAGTCATCATCAGGATGGGGGTTTTGTTTGGGCCGTGAGGAGTCAAGGGCTAGAGCCAAGCGCAAAATGCTTCTGTAACATGCACGAGCTGCTGTATGAGACGAAGGCTACTGGCAAGGAGAAGTATCACTATAATTTTGGTTGTTATGGCTTCATGCCCCTCTCTGATGTGAGCTATCCAGTACTGACATTTTGAAAGAGGTGGCCAGGTGCCTGGATGGAAGAATGGTTTTATGTGAAGAATAACTTGGATGAGAGGGAAGATATAAAAGGGATTATCCAACACCCCATTTGGTCTCGCTTCGGCATCAGAAGGTCGGCCACTGCTCTTGGGAATGATATAGAAGCATGCCAGAGGAGTTTCAACACTATGTGCACTTTTATTGGCACAAGAGACTTGGTTCAAGAGCACATCGCCTACAAAGTATGGCCGCTCGTGAATGAATGGGAGTTGCCGAAGGAAGCTGCTACCGGGTCTAGTCAGGGCAGCCTGGTCTATCTAAAATATACCTTCAGATACAAAGGTGAGTTTGATGAGCCGAACGATGAGTGGTTGAGCAGTATTGAGGCGACCAGTGATGAATTGCTTGGGGCCTACACAAGGGCCAAAGATGATGCAATGACCTTGGCCTTCGAAGGATGAGGCAAGAAAAAGTTGAATAGAGTTTTCAACGTTATTAGTTCTGTATATCCCAATTACAGCTATCCCTCGCGGAAGCAGGGAAAAAAGAGAAATATTGCTACTTCTGCCATTTCTGCCACACCGAAGGGCAAAAAGATCAAGGTTTTGACGCACCGTCCTTGATACATTGAGACGGCCACGGTGCCGAAGCTTGTAGAAGGTACATCTACCGCTGAGCTAGGATAGCCTAGTCCTGCCGAAGCACCTAAGGTTCCTGCAACCGGGTCGGCTGAAGTGCCGAAACATGCTGCCGAAGCCAAAGGAAAGGCGGCCGAAGAGCTAGAATTAGGGGAAACGGCAGGGCTACCAAAAAACTTGAGCCCGCCAATGGAGCCAGAATTACCGAAGGTATCAAAAGCTCCCGCAATAACTCCCAAGAGGAGGAGGATGGCTAGCGTACTGGACGCCATCCTGGAGTCGACAAGGGCATCAACTCCCGCTCCTGCAAAGGAGACTGCCGAAGGTGCTACAGCTCGTGCTAAACCCGAAGCTGGGCCCTCGGTGCCCACTGAAGCAGAGCCTACTGGAACTGAGCAGGGAACTGAACAAGGAGCTTCAGGCACTGGTCTTGTTCTGGAGAAAGATTGAATCTCCTATTCCCAAAGCACCTTCTAAAGAACTTGACTTTATTATTCGACACGCTTCAGGTAAAAAGTTGTCTGAAGAAGAAATTGTGGAAGCCAAACATTACGCCCAAGAACTGAAGTACCCAAAGGGGGCCTTATTGTACAATGGCATCGACGAAGATGATTTCCTATACTTTCTCTCGGACAAAAAGGAAATATCTGTCTACTGGGAGATGGTGAAAAATATGGGATTTCCGAAGCTTGAAGTTGGTCTTTCTGCTATGTCGAAGGATGACCTCGCAGACAGCCTTGCGTACAATAGTTTGAAGGTATGGGAGTTATGGACTTATAAGCGGATTATTTTTTTGTGTCTTCTCTTCTTGTGTTGTTCCCTTGTTTTTGCAGGGCTTAATTCTGAGCAATGCCTTAAGAGCGCAGAAAAATGCTGAAGATGAAAGTTGCCAGATAGCTCTTAGTAACCTTTGGGTCTGAGGTTATCAAATTGAGGATTGAAGCTGCAGAGAAGGACAAAATTTTGCTTTCCTTAGTAGACAAAGTCAAGACCAGTGAAGCCAATCTTGCCGCGTAGTCCGAAACTCATAGAGCCAAAGTTGAAAATTTAAAGAAAAAACTTGCTAAGAAGAATGAAGATTTCAAATTGGCTAAGGCGAAGGAGGAAATAAGCGAGTGGACTTGCGCAAGGTTACAAAAGAATGTAGATGGGCTTCGGGAATCAAAGGAAAGATATTACAAAAAATCCTTGAATTGCACCAAGAAGCTAAAGGACAGTGTTGGGGGCCTACTTCGTCATAGAAGGTCTTTTAAGAAGAAGTACCTTCGAATGACCAGTGTATAAACAAGCACAGCGCGAAGGTACACACAAAGCTGCTGTCTGAGGAGCTTCGGCATAATGGAACGCCTTGAGACGAAGGGCTGCACCGACTTAAAGAAGATAAGACCGATCAGTCCATGATAATTGTGGCATGATTGTAACTAGTTATCAAAGTCATAAATGTAATTTTGACCGGGCTGCGTCTCGTGCCTATAAATAGGTAAATAGTACCCCCGTACTGTTCATGCTGACTTGTATTCGCTCGTGCATCACGCCTGAACTTTTACCTTCTGTCAAGCCGAAGGTACAAATGTAATTTAATACTGTTTCTGTTTATCCATGATAATAAAAAGAAGAGATAATAATAATATCATATGATTATTCATGTTGCCTATTATATTTCATATGCTTCTTCTTTCATTATCAAATACTGCAATGATGAAGGTATGTCCTTCATGACCTTCGTCTGAAGATCATTATATCCTAAGGGAGATAATGCTTCGAAGGACGAAGGGTATTAACCTTTAACATTTTGTGTTGCCTTGTTCTTAAATCATAGCATTTGAGAACAAGTCCCCAACATTGGCGCCCACCTCCGGTGAACTCACTTCCACTTTTGAGCTAATGGCTTCATCAACAACCAAGTCGTAGCACCTTCGGCTACGAAGCTGGTGCTCCCGATAACCGGTGGTTCAAGTTCAGGCCGGCTAACAAGAAGCAGAAGAAGGAAGCACAGAGTAGGGTGCAGCATGTTGGAGTGCAGGGACCCTTCATCAAGTCCAAATGGTCTCACATTCCAATCACCTTCTCCCAGGAGGACTTTTAGCTCAAAGATTACCCTCACAATGATGCTATGGTCATATCTTGTGTCATCAAGGGATTTCTGGTCCATAATGTTCTGGTTGACACAGGCAGTGCAGCGGATATCGTATTTGCTAAGGCCTTCAGACAGATGCAAGAGCCAGAAGACAAGATTCATGATGCTACACACCCTCTTTGTGGCTTCGGAGGAAGGCAGATTGTCGCACTTGGTAAAATCACAATGTCAGTGACCTTCGGCTTCATCCACAACACAAGGACCGAGTAGGATGTCTTTGATATTGTTGACATGGAGTACCCCTATAATGCAATCATTGGCCGAGGGACACTTAATGCCTTCGAAGCAATACTTCATCCAGCATATTTATACATGAAGATACCTTCGGAACAAGGGCCCATTGCTATTCATGGGAGTCAAGAAGCTGCCAGAAGGGCCGAAGGAAACTGGATAGATTCAAAAGCAATCCATAACATAGATGGAGCCGAAGTCAGTCAGCAGTATAAATACAAAAGAGAGAAGGCTGCTTCGGCGGATCAGCTGAAACCTATGCTTCTATGTGAAGACATAGAAGAACAAAGGGTACTGCTGGGGTCTCAATTATCTGATGAGCAAGAGAAAACTTTGCTAAGATTTTTAATCAACAACAAAGATGTTTTTGCTTGGTCAGCTAATGATCTTTGTGGTGTCAACAGAGATGTTATTGAACATTCACTCAATGTGGACCCATCCTTCAAGCCAAGAAAACAAAGGCTTCGGAAGATGTCTGAAGACAAAGCCGAAGGTGCTCGAAACGAAGTAAAGAGACTTCTTAGTGCCAGTGTCATCAGAGAGGTGAAATACCCAGAATGGCTAGCCAACACTGTTATGGTGAAGAAGGCCAATGGTAAATGGAGAATGTGTATTGATTTCACAGATCTCAAAAAGGCATGCCCAAAGGACGAGTTCCCATTGCCAAGAATAGACTCTCTAGTAGATGCAGCAGCTTCTTCAGAACTCATGAACCTACTGGATTGATATGCAATCTTTAGAAAAGACAGTTGTGGTGCCCATGATTGAGGAGGTGAAGTTTATTGAGAGTGCTGAAGCTACCCCTGCCATGCCAGCCAAAGCTAGTGCTGATGTAGTAGAAGAGCCAGAAACAAGGAAAACAACAAAAGAACAGCCAAAGCTGCTGAGCCCTCTAGTAGTGGCGGAGTTGCCGAAGCTATCAACTACTGCAACAACAACCCCAAGGAAGAGGAGGATGGCTAGTGTTTTGGATGCTGTTTTGGAATCGAAGAAAACACCAACTCCTGCTTCTGCCGAAGATTCTGGCAAGAAAATTGGAGATGCAAGGGAAGTGGTTACTACCAGCGCTGCTTCTATTCACGCTGAAGCAGGACCTTCAGGAGCTACGCCAGTAAAGCTGATAGGAGAGAGCCTTCCAGAAAAGCCCACGTCACCTGCTCCTGAAGCACCTTCGCAGAGTGATTTGGAATATATTGTTCGACACACTTCGGAAAAGCAATTATCATCATAACAAATTGCCGAAGTGCAAAATTATGCCAAGGACTTGAAATACCCCCGAGGGTCCTTGGTATACGGAGGAAATGACGAAGATGACTTCCTCTACTGTCTGCCAGACAGTAAAGAGATTAATGTTTGTCCCGAGATGATGGACAACTTGGGCTATCCAAAACTTGAGCTTGGTCTGTCTGCGATGATGAAGGATCAGCTTGCTAATAGCCTCGCCTACAACAGCTTGAAGGTTTATACATTTTGGCTTCGCATTTGGTAATTTTTGTTACGGTGAACTATTTTTGTGGTAATTCTTACTATTATTATTTGTTCATTCTTTGTCTAGTAGGGTCTAATTCTTAGTAAGGCTCTAAAAGCTTAAAAAGATGCAGAGGATGAAAGCTACCAGATGGCAATTGCAAACCTTCGATCGGAGGTTATAACTTTGAGGAATGAAGATCTTGAAAAAGATAAGATTCTACTCTCTTTGGTTGAAAGGCTAAAATCCAGCGAAGCTAAATTGTCCACTCAAGCTGAAAGGAAAATGTGCCCTTGGGCCATTTCTATAATTGTTTTGGTGATTAAATGTCCAACACAAATGTTTTGAACTCTTATGTGCTAAACGAGCAAGAAGTGCAAATCAAAGACAAGGTATGTTTCTAGACCTAGTGAATTGTTTTTGAGTACTAACATGTTTATCTAAATGCAAGAAACAGTGTCGAGAAAAGAAGAAACGAATTGGAGGCCTGGTACACCGGACTGTCTGGTGGTGCGCCGGACAGTGTTCGGTGCCCTAGGTGAGTCGACGGTGATCCAGCTGCTCTCGAGAGTGACGCGACTATAAATCACCGGACCGTCCGGTGGTGCACTGGACTGTCCAGTGAGTCGTCAACGACGAACTCGTCGCTCTCGGGAAAAGAAAAAGGAGACGTGGCTATAATTCACCGGACTGTCCGGTGGTGCACCGAACTGTCCAGTGAGCCAACGACGTCAGCGGCCAACGGTCGTCCGTGCGATCAGCGCACGACACGTGGCTCGCTCCAATGGTCGGCTGGGTGCACCGGACAGTGTCCGGTGAGCCAACCGGTCCCGAGGAGCAATGGTCAACTGCGCCTGATATGGAAGGAGATCGCGCACCGGACATAAACAGTGGTTGTCTGGTGGTGCACTGGACTGTCCGGTGCACCACTCGACAGAAGGCAAGAATGGCCTTCCAAATTGACCTCCAATGGCGCCTAGCTGCCTTGGGGCTATAAAAGGGACCCCTAGGCGTATGGAGCAGGACACCAATCTTTCAATAAACATTCTAAGACTCCTAGACTCCGTCTCCACGCATTTGATTTGCTGTGTTAGTGATTTGAGCTCCGTTTGAGTTGCGAACTCCCTGTGCTGTGTTTCAAGCTCAAGTCTTGGCTTGTGTGCGTGGTTATGCTGCGAATTTTATTCTTGCATGTGTTGCTCTCCCATCCTTACTCTTGTTCTTTCTTTGTGATCATAACTTTGTAAGGGCGAGAGGCTCCAACTTGTGGAGATTCCTCGCAAACGGGAAGAGTACTCTAAGATAAAACACCATGGTATTCAAGTTGATCATTGGATCACTTGAAAGGGGTTGAGTGCAACCCTCGTCCATTGGGACGCCACAACGTGGAAATAGGCAAGTGTTACTTGGCCGAACCACGGGATAAAAATCGTGTATCTCGTGTGTTGCTTTGTGTGATTGCTTTGTTCGCAGGTGCGTGTTCCATAGCCACTTGATTTCACTAACACTTTAATAATCAAGTTTGCGGCTATTTAGTGTTTGATTTTACAGGATCACCTATTCACCCCCCTCTAGGTGCTCTCAATTAGTATCAGAGCCGTACTCTTCATCTAAGGGACTAACCGCCCAAAGAGATGGATCCTAAGGGAAAGAGGATGGTGGTCAACGACAAGGAGAAGGAGTCCCTCTTCAACGAGCCAAGAGACGACAAGCCCACTGACTCAGGCTCGAGTCACAAGAAGAGGGACGGGAAGAAGAAGAGACGCATCAAGAAGATCATCTACTACGATAGCGATGCATCTTCTTCTTCACCAAGGGACGACGACGACGACTCCTCGTCTAAGAAAAAGACGATTAATCAAAACTATTCTTTTGATTACTCACGCATTTCCTACAATTCAAATGCCCATTTGCTTTCTATTCCTCTTGGAAAACCCCGACACTTTGATGGAGAGGATTACTCATTTTGGAGCCATAAAATGCGTAGTCATCTATTTTCTCTTCATCCTTGCATTTGGGAAATTGTAGAAAATGGGATGCATTTTGATAGTACGGATAATCCTGTGATTATTAGTGAACAGATTCATCAAAATGCCCAAGCTACTACTGTCTTGCTAGTGTCACTTTGCAGGGATGAGTATAATAAAGTGAGTGGCTTGGACAATGCTATGCAAATCTGGGACACCCTCAAGATATCTCATGAGGGAAACGACGCCACTATGATCACCAAGATGGAACTAGTGGAAGGCGAGCTAGGGAGGTTCATGATGATCAGGGGAGAGGAGCCAACTCAGACCTACAACAGGCTCAAGAACCTGGTCAACAAAATCCGAAGCTAAGGGAGCACAAGATGGATGGATCATGACGTCGTCCAACTCATGCTAAGGTCATTTACTGTAATTGACCCCCATCTTGTCAACCTTATTCATGAAAACCCTAGGTACACCAAGATGACGCCCGAGGACATCCTTGGAAAATGCGTGAGCGGGCGCATGATGGTGAAGGAGGCACGATACGTGGACGATGCGCTAAATGGTCCACTGCCCATCTACGAGTCGTAGCCTGTTGCCTTCAAAGCAACAAGCAGCAAGGAGGCGCTACCAAGCAAGGTAGCACAAGTGGAGGTTGTCGGGCTCAATGAGGAAGAAATGACGCTTATCATCAAGCGCTTCAAGACCGCGCTAAAAGGACGCATGGAGTACCCTAACAAGAATAAAACAAAGGGAAAGCGCTCCTGCTTCAAATGCGGTAAGACTGGTCATTTCATAGCACAATGCCCCTGTCAGCGTTTCGACCCCGGGGGGTCCCTGGACCGACAAGTAAATTGTCGTCGCGTGCCCCAGCCCAGATGGGTCGGCGCGAGACGGAGCGCGAAGGGGGGAAGAAGCCGGGGGGAGACAGGCGTAAAAGGGGAAACCCGCGGCCTTCGTGTTTGTCCTGCGCCCAGGTCGGGTGCGCTTGCAATAGGGGGTTACAAGCGTCCACGCGGGAGGGAGCGAGAGGCTTACGCGAGCGCCGTCCCGTCCTTCCCCGCGCGGCCAACCCTCTGTAAGAGGGCCCTGGACCTTCCTTTTATAGGCGTAAGGAGAGGATCCAGGTGTACAATGGGGGGTGTAGCAGTGTGCTAACGTGTCTAGCGGAGAAGAGCTAGCGCCCTAAGTACATGCCGTCGTGGCAGCCGAAGAGGTTTTGGCACCCGGTTCGTGTGCTGTCGTGGCCGTCGGAGGAGCGCTGGAGCCTGGTGGAAGGACAGCTGTTGGGGCTGTCAAGTCCTTGCTGACGTCTCCTTGCTTCCGTAAGGGGGCTGAGAGCCGCCGTCGTCATGGAGCATGTGGTGCGCCATCATTACTTGTTTATCGGGGCGAGCCAGATGGGATGCCGGTCTTGTTCCCTGTAGCCTAAGTTAGCTTGGGGTAGGGTAATGATGGCGCCTCCTGTGACATGGTCGGTCCGAGCCCTGGGTTGGGTGAGGCGGAGGCTCCTCCGAGGTCGAGGTCGAGTCTATCTTCCGAGGCCGAGGTCGAGTCCGAGCCCCTGGGTCGGGCGAGGCGTGGACCGTCGGCTGAGGCCAGGGCTGAGTCCGAGCCCTGGGGTCGGGCGAGGCGGAGTTCGTCGTCTTCTAGGGCTGAGCCTGAGTCCGAGCCCTAGGTCGGGCGAGGCAGAGTTCGTCGTCTTCCGGGGCCGAGCCCGAGTCCGAGCCCTGGGGTCGGGCGATGCGGAGTTCGCCGTCTTCCAGGGCTGAGCCCGAGTCCGAGCCCTGGGGTCGGGCGAAGCGGAGTTTGTCATCTTCCGGGGCTGAGCCCGAGTCCGAGCCCTGGGGTCGGGCGAAGCGGAGTTCGTTGTCTTCCGGGGCTGAGCCCGAGTCCGAGCCCTAGGTCGGGCGAGGCGGAGTTCGTCGTCTTCCGGGACCGAGCCCGAGTCCGAGCCCTGGGGTCGGGCGAAGCGGAGTTTCCTATGGTGCCTGAGGCCGGACTTGGCTGCTGTCAGCCTCACTCTGTCGAGTGGCACAGCAGTCGGAGCGGCGCAGGCGGCACTGTCCTCTTGTCAGGCCGGTCAGTGGAGCGGCGAAGTGACTGCGGTCACTTCGGCTCTGTCAACTGAAGGGCGCGCGTCAGGATAAGGTGTTAGGCCACCTTTGCATTAAAGGCTCCTGCGATACGGTCGGTCGGCGTGGTGGCTTGGCTAAGGTTGCTTCTTGGTGAAGTCTGGGCCTCGGGCGAGCCGAAGGTGTGTCCGTTGCTGGAGGGGGTCCTCGGGCGAGACGTAAAGCCCCCGAGGTCAGCTGCCCTTGCCCGAGGCTGGGCTCGGGCGAGGCGAGATTGTGTCCCTTGAGTGGACCGATCCTTGACTTAATCGCACCCATCAGGCCTTTGCAGCTTTGTGCTGATGGGGGTTACCAGCTGAGATTAGGAGTCTTGAGGGTACCCCTAATTATGGTCCCCGATAGTAGCCCCCAAGCCTCGAATGGAGTGTTAATACTCGCTTGGAGGCTATTGTCGCACTTTTTTGCAAGGGGACCGGCCTTTCTCGGTTGCATTTTGTTCCGGTGGGTGCGCGCGAGCGCACCCGCCGGGTGTAGCCCCCGAGCCCTCGGAGGAGTGGTTTGACTCCTTCGAGGTCTTAATGCGTTTCGCAATGCTTCAGCCGGCCTGGTTGTTCCCTCATGCGAGCTGGCCGTAGCCCGGGTGCACAGTCGGGTCCTAAGTTCTCGGGCTGGTATGTTGACGCTGTCAACGGTTTGGCCGGAGCCGGGTTTGCGAGAGCAGCCCCCGAGCCTCCGCACAGGGCGAGAGGACGGTCAAGGACAGACTCGACTTTTTTACATACGCCCCTGTGTCGCCTTTCCGCAAGGAGGAGGGGGGAAAAAGTGCCATGTTGCCCTCGGAGGGCGCTGAACATGGTGTCTCCGGTGAGCTGCTAACGGGTAACATGGTGTCTCCGGTGAGCCCCATTTGTTAGGGGTCGGCTAGAGGCCCGGAGGCGTGCTCCAAAAGTACCTGCGGGTGATCTGCCGGACCCAGTCCCCTTTTGACGGGGTCCGAGGGCTCGATGGCTCCCTCTGATGGGATTCCATTACAAGATCGTTCCCGCTGGTCTCGGAAATGTCCTAGGGTACCTCGGGAGCGTAGCCCGAGCCTTGGTTATGTATCGAACGTACCCAGGGTCATCCCTCGCTCTGCGTCTGAGGCGGCTGTGAACCCTTCGAGGGCCAGCCTACGAACCCCTGATCAGTAGTGGGCGCGGAGCCCGAGTGGCCTGAGGCGGTCGTTGAACCCTTCCGAGGGGCCGGCCTTTGAACCTCTGACCAGTAGTGGGCGCGGAGCCCGAGCGCTCTGAGGCGGCTGTTGGACCCCTTCGAGGGGCCAGCCTTCGAACCTCTGATCAGTAGGGGGGCTCGGGGCCCGTTTCCTTCGCGGGGAAGGATCCCTTTTGGGGTATCCCCTTTCCCGGTCCCTGTTGTAAGAGAGAGGAAGAGGAACAGGAAAAGGATACGAAATCAAATGACGTGGCGTACCTTTTTGGACGCGGTCATTATGGCAAAGGCGAAGCGTCGCCCGCTTCTCCTGCCAAAGGTGCCGCCTGTCCCGCGGCGGAGTTAATGCGGCGGGACGAGTGGTTCGCGGGGCAGCCGTTGCGCGTGCGCGAGCCGTTCGAGGAACGGGACGCGGGCGCGCCGTCTTCATGCCGTGGGAGAGGGCTCCCCGTCGTCCCAGGAGGGGACGTGAGCTTGGCTGACGACTTGACCGCTGCTTTCGCTTGCCTGCCACCGCCATTACTGCCGGCCCATTTCTGGCCGCATCGACCGTCGCGCCTTCTCCTACAGCTGACTGGCCCATGATCGATGTGCCTGGTTGGCACTGTTGGGTCATGCGCAGGGTTGCCTCGAGTCGCGGTACTGGTTCCGCAGTCGAGGAGGCGCGGTAGTGGCGCGAGTGGCGGTGCGGTTTCTTGCACGTAGCAACGGGCGCGCCGGTTGCATGACACGTGGGCCTGGGCCTCCATGCTGGATGCATCGAAGTCGAAAGGGTGCACCCCTTTGGTGCGGTTGCATGCCGCCTGCATGGCAGTCCGCCCTTTCACCCGCTGGTCTGGGCGAAAGTGGGGGAATGCTTGTAACCGCTGGGCAGTTGCGCGCGCCGCGCGCGGTGGTTTGGCTTCTTCTGCCCTAGGCCAGCTTGCATGACGTGTGGGACCCAGCCCCTGTGTCGTAGGGGGAGGACCTTGGAGCGTGTTGGAGAAGACTCAGCCCGCGACGGCTGAGGACGCAAGTGGGGAGAGTTGCCTTTAAAAGGAGGGCGACCCCCTTGAAGGGCAACCATGTCTTCGCGCTCCCCTCATGCATCGCGTCTTTCCACCTTTCGAGCCCCCAGATGGGAGGCGCCCGTGGTTCTTCCGCCTTGTCGTCGTTGGGGAAACGCAACTTCGTGGAAGTCGGTACCTTTCAGCCATCGTTCGGCTTCAAGGATTTTCGTCAGGCAGCCCGGCCGCATCCCCTCGCCGGTGGTCACCCAAGACGGTGACCTCCAGTTCGATGGTGGGGAGAAGCGAGCCAGGCTGCAATCTTGGTCCCGCCCTCAGCTTCAAGGATCTTCATCATCCTGGATGGGCGGAGGCCAGGCTGAGCCGGAGCTCTACCTCCCGTGCGGGTTCGTGGGTCACCTTCTCCCTCAGCATTCAAGGGAGAGGGCGCTCACCAGCCTAGCGGGAGGGACAGACTTCGACAACGAGGGGCTGGTCAGCGGCGAGCGTCGTCAGCCTCAACGCGTTGTGCTCGCTGGCTCAGCTGGCTCTGGCTCGGCTTCCGGTTCCCCCTCCCGCCGCAAGAGCGGTTGTCGCGCCGCGCGCACCGGAGGACCGCCCAAGACATCGCGCGCTGCTAGGGCGGCGTTCGTGTTCTGGGGCTGTCCTGCCTTTGCCCTGGTACGGCGCCTTTGCGCGGAGGTCGGTGCCCCGCTCGTCCGGGAGGATCCGTGTGGGGATCTGCCGGTGGGCAGACAGCTCCAGTCGTCGGTGCTGAGGTGGCGGCGGCTGAAGAAGTCCCCATCGCCGATGGGATCAGCGCCACCATCCACGCCCCGGACCTCCGGCTCTTTGTACTTGTCCTCGCCCCTCGAGCGTAGACGTGGGCGAGGGCATCGCTGCAGCGGCGTCCGCCCTGAGGCCATCGCTGCTGCAGTTCGGCCACCTGGAGCGGACGTCGTTGTCGCTGCTGCTGGAGCGGGCGGCGGTGGGCGACCTGGAGCCTTATCGCCCCGCGGGCCCTCCAATGTGGGGGGTTGTTCGTACCCGCGGAGGTGGAACCGGAGTTCCGTTTGTAATGGCACCTTAAGTGCCGGAGTCTGTTCATTGTGGCTGTCGGGGCCTGAACATGTATGTATTTTCGGCATGGAGCCGTGTTTTTTCTTCATTTCGAGCACTAAGACTCGCCTGTCGGCTATCTGAACCGCTTCACCAGGCGTGAGTTGCCTCGTGCGAAGGTGACGAGTGAGGTATCCGTATCCCGGAGGCGTAGGAGTCCCTCGGCTCGGTCGGCCTTGCTGTCCGAGGCTTCTCTTGCTTAGTTAAAGGAACCCTCGGTCGCTCTTCGATGAGCCGAAGCCAGAGGTAGCGGTGTCACACAGACAGAGGCGGAGTTGACTCGAAAAGAAGACTTCGTCGGCTGGAGCCCGGCTGGGCCGTCCACTGGCGGGACCAGCGTCGGAGTTGAGTTGCTGAGGCCACGAGCCGGGCTGATGTCCTCGGGGGACAGCTGGCTGAGGCTTCGGGGTGGCCGGACGAGCCATCTGCTCGGGCTGGATTCCTGGAGAAGACCCTGGCGGTGATGGCCCGGGCGTGGTGCTGATGTCGTCCTTCGAAGTGGAGATCCTCTGACCGCGTCGCCGTCCGAGGCTAGGTCGGACCTCGCCAAAGGTATAGCTGACGCCGAGGATGCTGCTGCTCCCTTCAACCGTCAAGGTCCGAGCCTGCAGGATCGGGTTATCTTATAGTGTGCTTATGTTTTCTGCGGCCACCGAGGCCCAAACATACTGTCGTCGTGTTGTAAAGCTGTCTGTCTTTTCCCCTTGCTTTGAGTATCTGGACTTATTTGTCGGTAACAGAGTTGTTTGTCCAAGCGAGAGTTACTTTTCACGGAAGGTGATGAGTGAGGTATCCGTATCCCGGAGGCGTAGGAATCCCTCGGCTCGGTCGGCCTTGTCGCTTACGTGTACTCTTACTCGTCCGCCAGATTCTGCTATCGATGTAGTCGAGAAGGCCCAAAAAATCGTTTCGGCGGAAGGGTCTTCGAGCGTTGGGACTTATTCGATCAGCGGAATCGCTTATCCGAGCGTGAGTTACTTATCGCAGAAGGTGATGAGTGAGGTATCCGTATCCCGGAGGCGTAGGAGTCCCTCAGCTCGGTCAGCCTTGGCTGCTTACGTGTACTCCGTCGTTTTTAGGATCCACTTTCGAAGTAGTCGAAAAGCACGAGAGATATTCTGGCAGAAAAGATCTTTTTCCGAGGAAAAATTTTGACGCAGAGGGGTTCCCCCCTTCTAGCCCCCGAGGGAGGGTCGGGCTTTTTGCCGAGGCAAGGCCGACCCTTCCTTGATGGTTAGACTTTATGTGTGAACGAGGTGTATGAACGACTTGAAAGCATCTTAAGGGTAGAAGCGACGTAGCTATCGGATGTTCCAAGCATTGCTGTAGACCTCGCCTTAACTGTTGGCCAGCTTGTACGTCCCGGGCTTCAGAACTTTGGTGATGACGAACGGCCCTTCCCAGGGAGGCGTGAGCTTGTGCCGCCCTCGGGCATCTTGTCGTAGCCGAAGCACCAGGTCGCCCACCTGGAGGTCTCGGGACCGAACCCCTCGGGCGTGGTAGCGTCGCAGGGACTGCTGATACCGCGCCGAGTGTAGCAAGGCCATGTCCCGAGCCTCCTCCAGCTGGTCCAGTGAGTCTTCTCGGTTAGCTCGGTTGCTTTGATCGTCGTAGGCCCTCGCCCTCGGGGAACCGTATTCTAAGTCTATGGGCAAGATGGCCTCGGCCCCATAGACTAGAAAGAATGGTGTGAAGCCCGTGGCTCGGCTCGGCGTTGTCCTCAGACTCCAGACCACCGAGGGGAGCTCCTTCATCCATCGCTTGCCGAACTTGTTGAGGTCGTTGTAGATCCACGGCTTGAGTCCTTGCAGGATCATGCCGTTGGTACGCTCTACTTGCCCATTCGTCATGGGGTGAGCCACGGCGGCCCAGTCCACCCGGATGTGGTGATCCTCGTAGAAGTCCAGGAACTTTCTGTCGGTGAACTGGGTGCCGTTGTCGGTGATGATGGAGTTCGGGACCCCAAAGCGATGGATGATGTTGGTGAAGAACGCCACCGCCTGTTCGGACCTGATGCTGTTTAGGGGCCGGACCTCGATCCACTTGGAGAATTTGTCGATGGCAACCAGCAGGTGCGTGTAGCCCCCGCATGCCTTCAGCAAGGGGCCGACGAGGTCCAGACCCCACACAGCAAATGACCACGTGATGGGTATGGTCTACAGAGCCTGAGCGGGCAGGTGGGTCTGCCTTGCGTAGAATTGACATCCTTTGCAGGTGCGCACAATTCTAGTGGTGTCGGCCACCGCGGTCGGCCAGTAGAAGCCTTGTCGGAAGGCGTTTCCAATAAGGGCTCGAGGTGCTGCGTGATGACCGCAATCCCCCGAGTGTATTTCTTGTAAGAGCTCCTAGCCTTCGGCGATGGATATGCATCGCTGGAGGATGCCTGAGGGGCTGCGGTGGTAGAGCTCCTTCCCGTCCCCTAGCAAGATGAACGACTTGGCGCACCGCGCCAACCGCCGAGCTTCGGCTCGGTCGAGGGGTAGCTCTCCTCGGTGGAGATATTGCAGGTACGGGGTCTGCCAGTTTTGATTAGGCGTGACCCCGCTTCGCTCTTCCTCGACGCGCAGTGCCTCATCTTCAGGGGCCGAGGTTGGCTCGGGCTGAGCCGAGGGTGTCTCGGGCAGAGCCGAGGGTGCCTCGGGCAGAGCCGAGGATGCCTCGGGCTGGGCCGAGACCTTCTCGGGCTCGGGCGTGTCGTCGGTCTTGACGGAGGGTTGGTGTAGGTCTCGGGAGAAAGACGTCCGGGGGAACCGTTGTTCGCCCCGAGGCTATCTTAGCCAGCTCGTCCGCAGTCTCGTTGTAGCGTCGGGCGATGTGGTTGAGCTCGAGCCCGTAGAACTTGTCTTCTATGCACCGAACCTCATCGCAGTAGGCTTCCATCTTCGGGTCGCGGCAGTGGGAGTTCTTCATGACTTGGTCGATGACGAGCTGCGAGTCACCGCGGGCGTCGAAGCGTCGGACCCCTAGCTCGATGGCGATGCGCAACCCATTGACCAGAGCCTCATACTCGGCCACATTGTTGGACGCTGGGAAGTGGAGGCGTAGCACGTAGCGTAGGTGCTTTCCGAGGGGCGAGATAAAGAGCAGGCCCGCGCCTGCCCCTGTATTCATCAGCGACCCGTCGAAAAACATGGTCCAGAGTTCCGGTTGGATCGGAACTGTCGGGAGCTGGGTGTCGACCCATTCAGCCACAAAGTTCGCCAAGACCTGGGACTTGATGGCCTTCCGAGGGGCGAACGAGATCGTCTCGCCCATGATTTCCACTGCCCACTTTGCAATTCTACCCGAGGCCTCTCGGCACTGGATGATCTCCCCCAGGGGGAAGGATGACACCACAGTCACTGGATGAGACTCGAAGTAGTGTCGCAACTTCCGCCGCGTCAGGATTACCGCGTACAGCGGCTTCAGAATTTGTGGGTAGCGGATCTTAGTCTCGGACAGTACCTCACTGATGAAGTAGACTGGCCTCTGGACAGGCAATGCATGCCCTTCTTCTTGTCTCTCAACCACGATCACGGCGCTGACCACTGAGTGGTAGCGGCGACGTAGATCAAGAGGTCTTCTCCGGCGGCGGGAGGCACCAAGATGGGCGCATTCGTGAGGAGCGCCTTCAGGTTCCCGAGGGCTTCCTCGGCCTTAGGGGTCCAAGTGAAGCACTCGGCCTTCTTTAAGAGGCGGTACAGAGGCAGGCCTCTTCGGCCGAGGCGTGAGATGAAACGGCTCAGAGCCGCAAGGCATCCCGTGACCCTCTGTACGCCATTCAAGTCCTTGATGGGCCCCATGTTGGTGATGGCCGCGATTTTTTCCTGGTTGGCCTCGATGCCCCGCTTGGAGACGATGAACTCCGAGAGCATGCCTCGGTAGACCCCAAAAACGCACTTCTCGGGATTGAGCTTTACACCTTTCTCCTTGAGACATCGGAATGTCACTTCAAGGTCGGAAAGGAGGTCGGAGGCTTTCCTCGTCTTGACTACGATGTCATCGACGTAGGCCTCGACCGTTCAACCAATGTGTTCGCCGAACACGTGGTTCATGCACCTTTGGTATGTTGCACCCGCATTCCTCGAACCGAACGGCATGGTAACATAGCAGTACATGCCGAAGGGTGTGATGAAAGAAGTCGCGAGCTGGTCGGACTCTTTCATCCTGATTTGGTGATACCCTGAGTAGGCATCAAGGAAAGATAGGGTTTCGCACCCAGCAGTGGAATCCACGATTTGATCGATGCGAGGCAGAGGGTAGGGAACTTTCGAACATGCTTTGTTTAGACCAGTGTAGTCTACACACATCCGCCATTTCCCTCCTTTCTTTCTCACAAGCACAGGGTTGGCAAGCCATTCGGGATGGAATACCTCTTTGATGAACCCCGCTGCCATTAGCTTGTGGATCTCCTCGCCTATGGCTCTGCGCTTTTCTTCGTCGAATCGGCGCAGAGGCTGCTTCACGGGTCGGGCCCCAGCTCGTATATCCAGCGAGTGCTCGACGACATCCCTCGGTATGCCGGGCATGTCCGAGGGACTCCACGCAAAAACGTTGGCGTTTGCGTGGAGAAAGTCGACGAGCACTGCTTCCTATTTGGGGTCGAGCTCGGAGCCGATCCGGATCTGCTTGGAGGCGTCGTTGCTGGGGTCGAGAGGGACGGACTTAACCGTCTCCGCCGGCTCGAAGTTGCTGGCATGGCGCTTCACGTCTGGCGCCTCCTTAGAGAGGCTCTCCAGGTCGGCGATGAGGGCCTCGTATTCGGCGAGGGCCTCGGTGTACTCCACGCACTCCACGTCGCATCCGTACGCGTGTCGATACGTGGGGCCAACGGTGATGACCCCGTTGGGGCCCGGCATTTTGAGCTTGAGGTAGGTGTAGTTGGGGATGGCCATGAACTTGACGTAGCATGGCCTCCCTAGCACTACGTGGTAGGTTCCTCGAAACCCGACCACCTCGAATGTGAGGGTCTCCCTTCAGAAGTTGGAGGGTGTCCCAAAGCAGACGGGTAGATCGAGTTGTCCGAGGGGCTGGACGTGTTTCCCGGGGATGATCCCGTGAAAAGGCGCAGCGCCTGCCCGGACTGAGGACAGATCGATCCGCAGGAGCCCGAGGGTCTCGGTGTAGATGATGCTGAGGCTGCTGCCTCCATCCATGAGGACCTTCGTGAGCCTGACGTTGCCGATGACGGGGTCGACAACGAGCGGGTATTTCCCCGGGCTCGGCACGCGGTCGGGGTGATCGCCCTGGTCGAAGGTGATGGGCTTGTCGGACCAGTCTAGGTAGACCGACGCCGCCACCTTTACTGAGCAGACCTCCCGACGCTCTTGCTTGCGGTGCCGAGCCGAGGTGTTCACCACTGGCCCACCGTAGATCATGAAGCAGTCGCGGACCTCGGGGAACTCTCCTGCCTTGTGATCCTCCTTATCGTTGTCGCGGGCCCTGCCACCTTCCGCAGGTGGCCCGGCCTTGTGAAAGTGGCGCCGAAGCATGGCGCACTCCTCAAGGGTGTGCTTGACGGGCCCCTGATGATAGGGGCACGGCTCCTTGAGCATCTTATCAAAGAGATTGGCACCTCCGGGATGTTTCCGAGGGTTTTTGTACTCGGCAGCGGCGACAAGGTCCGCGTCAGCGGCATCGCGTTTCGCTTGCGACTTCTTCCTGCCTTTCTTCTTGGTGCCGCGCTGAGTTGACGCCTCGGGGACATCTTCCGGTGGGCGGCCCTAGGGCTGCTTATCCTTCCGGAAGATGGCCTCAACCGCCTCCTGGCTAGAGGCGAACTTGGTGGCGATGTCCATCAGCTCGCTCGCCCTAGTGGGGGTCTTGTGACCCAGCTTGCTCACCAGGTCGTGGCAGGTGATGCCGGCGAGGAACGCGCCGATGACATCCGAGTCGGTGACGTTGGGCAGCTCGGTGCGCTGCTTCGAGAATCGCTGGATGTAGTCCCGGAGAGACTCCCTCGGCTGCTGGCGGCAGCTTCGAAGATCCCAGGAGTTCCCAGGATGCACGTACGTGCCCTGGAAGTTGCCGGTGAAGGCTTGGACCAGGTCGTCCCAGTTGGAGATCTGCCCCAGAGGCAGATGCTCCAGCCAGGCCCGAGCGGAGTCGGAGAGGAACAGGGGGAGGTTGCAGATGATGAGGTTGTCATCGTCTGTTCCATCCACGTGGCAGGCCAGCCGATAGTCCGCGAGCCACAGTTCCGGTCTCGTCTCCCCCGAGTACTTTGTGATAGTAGTCGGGGTTCAGAACCGGGTCGGGAATGGCGCCCGTCGTATGGCTCGGCTGAAAGCCTGCGGATCGGGTGGTTCGGGCGAGGGACTCCGATCCTCCCCGCTGTCGTAGCGTCCGCCACGCCTGGGGTGGTAGCCTCGGCGCACCCTCTCGTCGAGGTGGGTTCGACGTTTGCGGTGAGGGTGTCCGTTGCCGAGGCGATCCGGGGCTGCAGGCGCTGTGTTGCGCGTGCGCCCGGTGTGGACCGAGGCTCCTGCATGAATTAGGAAGTCGCGGCGCGATGTTCCGAGGGGTACCCCTGCCTTCGGGAGGCGGAGCTTTCGGCCCGTCGGACCGCGGCATCCTCCAGGAGATTCTTGAGCTCTCCCTGGATACGCTGCCCCTCGGTGGTAGATGGCTCCGGCATCGCGCAGAGAAGTATTGCCGCTGCAGCCATGTTCTGGCCGACCCCACTAGAAGCCGGTGGCGGCCTTGCCCTGACATCATCGGTGATGCGGTGCTAGATGCCCTGGGGTAGATGACGCGCTTCTCCGGCCGGAGGTTGTCCTGCCCATTCCTGCCTGATGTCCCGGCGGAACGGCTCAAGTGTTCCTGCTCCCTCGTCGAGCCAGGCCTGCATCTCGCGGATTTGCTCGAGATGTGGGTCATGACCCCCCGCCTGGATGGGGACCACATCTAGCTCCCAAAGGATGTCAACGCGAGGCGCAGGCGTAGAGGGATCACCGTTTTCCGGCGTACCAAGATGGTTGCCTTCGCCGGGACCCCCTAGATCAACGTGGAAACATTCACGACTTGGGCAACAGTCCTCGTCGCCGAGGCTGCGGCTACCGTCGGAACAATCGGAAAGGCAGTAGTCGCATGCGGTCAAGTCCCGCGTGGCACTGGGGTTACCAAGTCCAGAGAAATCCCAACAAAAGTCGGGCTCGTCATCTTCCTCGGAACCCGAGGGCCCGTAGGTCGAGACGGCCGTCAGCCGGTCCCAGGGTGACCGCATACAATACCCAGAGGGTTTGGACTCGCCTCTATGAGAGCGTCCACCGAAGCGAAGTCGGTTGGTGGGTCAAGGTTGAATCCAAAAGGCACAAGATGGGAGTCGGTCGGTACCTCTTGGTCGACGGGCGGTGACGAAGTCGCGTCAAGGGCAGACTGCACCGTCGTCTCAGGTACGAGGGTGATGCCCAGCAAGTCCTTTGCGAGCGTGCTGGCATCGTCCGTTTGCTTGGAGTTGGCGTGTTGCGGGGAGACGACGCTCGTCTTCGTCTCAGACGCGAGGTCGATGCCCGACGTGCCCCCCGTTGGGGCGCCGGCGCCGTCGACTCGCTCGACAGCTGATGAGGTGCCGCCTCCTTCTTGGCCTTGGTTGCCACGCCTCCTCCTCCGTCGGTGGGGGAGGGGACGGGACAAGCTCGAATGTCGTTCTTCCGCCACGTGGGGAAGACGTCGTCGATTCTGCCGCCGGCGAGCGGATTGTCGGCCGCCATTGTCGCTGTCGCGCAGCGGGGGAAGGAGTATCATGTCGTAGCTGCCGTCGAGGGACATGAACTCAAGACTCCCGAAATGGAGCACCGTCCCAGGCTGGAAAGGTTGCTGGAGACTACCCATCTGGAGCTTGACGGGAAGTTGTTCGTCAACACGCAGCAGGCCCCTACCTGGCGCGCCAACTGTCGGCGTTTCGACCCCAGGGGGTCCCTTGACCGACGAGTAAATTGTCGCCGCGTGCCCCAGCCCAGATGGGTCGGCTCGAGACGGAGCGCGAAGGGGGGAAGAAGCCGGGGGGAGATAGGCGTAAAAGGGGAAACCCACGGCCTTCGTGTTTGTCCCGCGCCCAGGTCGGGTGCGCTTGCAGTAGGGGGTTACAAGCATCCACGCGGGAGGGAGCGAGAGGCTTACGCGAGCGCCGTCCCATCCTTCCCCGCGCGGCCAACCCTCTGTAAGAGGGCCCTGGACCTTCCTTTTATAGGCGTAAGGAGAGGATCCGGGTGTACAATGGGGGGTGTAGCAGTGTGCTAACGTGTCTAGCGGAGAAGAGCTAGCGCCCTAAGTACATGCTGTGGTGGCAGCCGGAGAGGTTTTGGCACCCGGTTCGTGTGGTGTCGTGGCCGTCGGAGGAGCGCTGGAGCCTGGTGGAAGGACAGCTGTTGGGGCTGTCGAGTCCTTGCTGATGTCTCCTTGCTTCCGTAAGGGGGCTGAGAGCCGCCGTCGTCATGGAGCATGCGGGGCGCCATCATTACTTGTTTATCGGGGCGAGCCAGATGGGACGCCGGTCTTGTTCCCCGTAGCCTGAGTTAGCTTGGGGTAGGGTAATGATGGCGCCTCCTACGACGTGGTCGATCCGAGCCCTGGGTTGGGCGAGGCGGAGGCTCCTCCGAGGTCGAGGTCGAGTCTGTCTTCCGAGGCCGAGGTCGAGTCCGAGCCCCTGGGTCGGGCGAGGTGGAGACCGTCGGCTGAGGCTAGGGCTGAGTCCGAGCCCTAGGGTCGGGCGAGGCAGAGTTCGTCGTCTTCCGGGGCCGAGCCCGAGTCCAAGCCCTGGGGTCGGGCGATGCGGAGTTTGTCGTCTTCCGGGGCTGAGCCCGAGTCCGAGCCCTGGGGTCGGGCGAAGCGGAGTTCGTCGTCTTCCGGGGTTGAGCCCGAGTCTGAGCCCTGGGGTCGGGCGAAGTGGAGTTCGTCGTCTTCCGGGGCTGAGCCCGAGTCCGAGCCCTGGGTCGGGCGAGGCGGAGTTCGTCATCTTCCGGGACTGAGCCCGAGTCCGAGCCCTAGGGTCGGGCGAAGCGGAGTTTCCTATGGCGCCTGAGGCCGGACTTGGCTGCTGTCAGCCTCACTCTGCCGAGTGGCACAGCAGTCGGAGCGATGCAGGCGGCACTGTCCTCTTGTTAGGCCAGTCAGTGGAGCGGCAAAGTGACTGTGGTCACTTCGGCTCTGTCGACTGAAAGGCGCGCGTCAGGATAAGGTGTCAGGCCACCTTTGCATTAAAGGCTCCTGCGATACGGTCGGTCGGTGTGGCGGCATGGCCAAGGTTGCTTCTTGGTGAAGTCTGGGCCTCGGGCGAGCCGAAGGTGTGTCCGTTGCTAGAGGGGGTCCTCAGGCGAGACGTAAAGCCCCCGGGGTCGGCTGCTCTTGCCCGAGGCTGGGCTCGGGCGAGGCGAGATCGTGTCCCTTGAGTGGTCCGATCCTTGACTTAATTGCACCCATCAGGCCTTTGCAGCTTTGTGCTGATGGGGGTTACCAGCTGAGATTAGGAGTCTTGAGGGTACCCCTAATTATGGTCCCCGACAGCCCCGATAATGATAATGACCAGGGACAAGAAAAGAGTGGGAAGAGGGAAAAGAAGAAGAACTATAGGAAGGCGAAGGGCGAGGCGCACCTTGGAAAGGAATGGGATTCTGACTGCTCATCATCCGACTCCGACGATGAAGGATTGGCTGCCTCGGCCTTCAACAAGTCTTCGCTCTTCCCCAACGAACGCCATTCTTGCCTCATAGCTAAGGAGAAGAAGGTACGTATTCGAGATTCCCCTAAGTACTCTTCTTCTAGCGATGAGGAATCTTTCGATGATGAAGTAGATTACACTGACTTTTTTAAAGGACTAGATAGAGTTAAGGTAGACAAAATTAATGAATTAATTGATGCTCTAAATGAAAAGGATAGATTGCTAGAAAAGCAAGAGGACATTTTGTATGAGGAACATGACAAGTTTGTTAATGTTCAAAAATCTCTAGCTTTAGAAATTAAAAGAAATGAAATGCTATCCTCTGAGTTGTCTTCTTGTCATGAATCTGTCTCTAGTCTAAAAGATTTAAATGTTGAATTAAATGCTAAACTAGAGGAAGCAAATGCAACTAGATCATGTGTAGAACATGTAGTTATTTGCAATAGATGTAAGGACTTTGATGTTAATTCCTTTGATGAACATCTTATTTCTATTGCTAAATTAAACGATGAGGTGGCAAGTCTTAACGCTCAACTTAAGACTTGCAAAGTTGAATTTGATAAATTAAAATTTGCTAGGGATGCCTACACTATTGGTAGACACCCCTCAATTAAGGATGGACTTGGTTTTCGAAAGGAAACCAAGAACTTAACAAGCCAAAGGAGTCCCGTTCTCAACAAGGAGAAAGGGAAGGCCCCTATGGCTAGTAGTCCTCAAAGGAACCATGCCTTCATTTATAATAGGAAAATTGCTAGTCGTTCTCATTATAATAGGAGTTATGATCATGCTGCTTATAATGATTCTCATGCTATGATTGCCTCTAGTTCCACTTTTGTTCATGGTAGAAGTAGGCCTAGGAGAAATCATGTTGTGTCTCATGCGCCTAGGAGAATGTGCAACGGACCTTCTACTATTTATCATGCTTGCAATACTTCTTTTGTACTTTCATGTAAGAATGCAAAGGTAGTTTGGGATCCAAATGTAAGGGAGACAAGACTTGTATTTGGGTTCCAAAAGTTATTGTGACTAACCTTGCAGGACCCAACAAGAGTTGGGTACCTAAAACCCAAGCTTAAATTGCCTTGCAGGTTTATGCATCAGGGGGCTCAAGCTGGATTATCGATAGTGGATGCACGAACCACATGACGGGGGAGAAGAAAATGTTCACCTCCTACGTCAAGAACAAGGACTCCCAGGATTCGATCATCTTTGGAGATGGGAACCAAGCCAAGGTTAAAGGATTCGGAAAGATAGCCGTCACATCCGAGCATTCTATCTCCAATGTGTTTTTAGTTGAATCGCTCGGGTACAACTTATTGTCTATGAGTCAATTATGTAACATGGGTTATAATTATTTATTCACAAATGTAGATGTATCTGTCTTTAGAAGGAGTGATGGTTCATTATCCTTTAAGGGTGTATTAGATGGCAAGCTCTATTTAGTTGATTTTTCGAAAGAGAATACCGATCTAGATGCATGCTTAATGGCTAAGACTAATATGGGCTGGCTTTGGCATCGCCGTCTAGCACATGTTGGGATGAAGAACATTCATAAGCTTCTAAAGGGAGATCATGTGTTAGGACTAACCGATGTCTGTTTTGAGAAAGACAGACCTTGTGCAGCATGTCAGGCAGGGAAACAGGTGGGAAGCACTCATCACAGCAAGAATGTGATGACAACATCAAGACCACTGGAGCTTCTTCACACAGACCTCTTCGGACTTGTTGCCTACCTCAGCATTGGGGGAAGTAAGTATGGCCTTGTAATTGTTGATGATTTTTCCCGCTTCACTTGGGTGTTCTTTTTGCAGGACAAATCAGAAACCCAAGGGACCCTAAAGCACTTTCTAAGGAGGGCTCAAAATGAATTTGAGCTAAAAGTGAAAAAGATAAGGAGCGACAATGGGTCCGAGTTCAAAAATCTACAAGTGGAAGAGTATCTTGAGGAGGAAGGCATCAAGCACGAGTTCTCCTCTCCCTACACACCACAACAAAATGGTGTGGTAGAGAGGAAGGACAGGACGCTAATCGACATGGCGAGAACGATGCTTAGAGAGTTCAAGACGCCCGAGCGGTTCTAGTCGAAAGATGTGAACACAGCCTGCCACGCCATAAACCGGCTTTATCTGCATCGCCTCCTCAAGAAAACCTCCTACGAACTCGTTACCGGTAACAAACCCAATGTCTCTTACTTTTGTGTATTTGGGAGCAAATGCTACATTTTGGTGAAGAAAGGTAGACATTCTAAATTTGCTCCCAAGGCAGTAGAAGGGTTTTTAGTAGGGTATGACTCAAATACAAAGGCGTATAGGGTCTTCAACAAATCATCAGGATTAGTTGAAGTCTCTAGCGATGTTGTATTTGATGAGACTAATGGCTCTCCAAAAGAGCAAGTTGATCTTGATGACATAGATGAAGAAGAAGTTCCGACGGCCACAATGCGCACGATGGCTATAGGTGATGTGCGACCACAGGAACTACCTGAACAAGATCAACCATCTTCCTCGATAGTGGTGCATCCCCCAACTCAAGATGATGTACAGGTACCTCAAGAAGAAGGGCAGGATCAATGGGGAGCACAGGAAGATCAAGTGATGGAGGAAGAAGCACCACAGGCCCCTCCAACTCAAGTCTGAGCGACAATCCAAAGACATCACCCTATCGATCAGATTCTAGGTGACATTAGCAAGGGAGTAGCTACTTGCTCACGATTAGCTAATTTTTGTGAGCATTACTCGTTTGTCTCTTCTATTGAGCCTTTCAGGGTAGAAGAGGCCTTGTAGGATCTGGACTGGGTGTTGGCCATGCAGGAAGAGCTCAACAACTTCAAAAGAAATGAAGTCTAGACGTCTAAAGCAAAATGTTGTGGGAACCAAGTGGGTGTTCCGAAACAAGCAAGACGAGCACGGGGTGGTGACAAGAAACAAGGCTCGACTTGTGGCAAAAGGTTATGCCCAAGTCGCAGGTCTGGATTTCGAGGAGACTTTTGCTCCTATGGCTAGGTTAGAGTTAATTCGAATACTATTAGCCTATGCCGCTCACCATTCCTTTAGGCTATTCCAAATGGACGTAAAGAGCGCTTTCCTCAACGGGCCAATCAAGGAGGAGGTATACGTGGAACAACCCCCTGGCTTTGAGGATGACAGGTATCCTAACCATGTGTATAAGCTCTCTAAGGCGCTCTATGGACTTAACCAAGCCCCAAGAGCATGGTATGAATGCCTTAGATATTTTCTTATTTCTAATGCTTTCAAGGTTGGGAAAGCTGATCCCACTCTTTTTACAAAGACTTGCAACGGTGATCTTTTTGTTTGCCAAATTTATGTCGATGACATAATATTTTGGTTCTACTAATCAAGAGTCTTGTGAGGAGTTTAACAGGGTGATGATGCAAAAGTTTGAGGGGCCGATGATGGGCGAGTTGACCTACTTCCTTGGATTCCAAGTGAAGCAACTCAAGGACGGCACTTTTATCTCCCAAACGAAGTGTAACACCCGGTTTTAAAGGACAAAGCCGGGTGCATCTCATACATGCGCCAAGAAGACAACACATATAATAACAGAGTGTATAGAGATAAATGTCATAAAACATCAGAGTATTTATTACATAGCGAAAGACTTATTACAAAATAAAGATAATTATAAAACGAACTAAGGATCGTCGGCGCCAATGTCGACTGAGAAACGCCACCTAGATCAGATCATACTCCTCGCTTTGAGGCTCCTCCTGAACCACCTGCTCTTCTCCTGTGGGGGGGGTGTGAGACAGCAAGAGTGAGCTCACATACGTTCATAGCTCAACAAGTCGTGGGGAATAATGTGGCATGAACTCACCAAAGGTGGGAGTTCATGTAGTGTAAGGCTGATCAATGAAATAGAGGCTAAGGCTGAGCATTGCTTTTATAAGTTGGTCAAAATTTTATTAGCAATTACTAAGTGTAAGTAAATACCAAACCATAGTAATAATAAATAAATGTAATAATAAAATAATCCCAAATGCAATGAGATGACAAATTAAGTTTAAGTTCCATAAATTAATCATGTGAGGGTCCGAGCCGCTCTTGACCGTGAGCACGGCTAGTATACTAGTTTTACACTCTGCAGAGGTTGCGCATCTTTACCCACAAGTCATATTACCCATCTGCCAAGAGACGGCCAATCCCATACACCTCTACCGAGGAGGCGAGGCAGGGTAACACTACGAGGCCTTTACAAAGTTCCACTAGCTTCAGACTACCCGCTACAGTTTATAGGAAGCTCCAGTGCAGGGTTCCTGCTGACCGCCATCACAGCAAAATCAACCAGGGACCTCCCTACACTGACCACTCCCCTACTGCCCTTGCCCCTTTCGGGTAAGGTAGCCCTCCCCTAGCTTTCCTAGTTAATCAGCCAAGGGCGTCCCATTAAACCCTTGTGGTAGCACTGTTTTCCCGGGTGGTCGCTGCATGTTCCCATTAACATAATGATCTTAACATGAACAAGGAATAATAAAACAGATAACCATAAACAGTATAACAATGAGTGATGAATATCTCTATACCCAAATCCACATAAAGCAATAGCATGTACTACCCAAAACTTTAGTAGTAAAACCAGTGGTGAAGCAAGGTATAAAGATAGTCAAATCTAGGGTATCCTATTGGGTCCCAGCAAAATTATCCTATGCAGACCATTATGAATAATAAGAACATGAATGGGTAAAAGAAGTGATCAAGGGCACAACTTGCCTGGCACTTGAGATTCCAGGTACCAACTTGCTTTTCAGATGACACGTGTCCTCGCGCTAGACGTAGCAATACAAGCAAACATGGTATATACAAAATTAACATCACACCAAACATAAGAATATACTGCATAATAATGATCTACACGTTGCTACGAGACTAACGCAACTTGAACGGATCAAATCGGAGTTAAAACGGAGGAGTTATGAATTTCCTAAGGTTTTATGTATTTGATATAAGATTAATTAGGAAATGAATTTTGTGGTGACATTCATGTCAAAACAGAGGTACTAATTGATAAACAATAATACTACAAAATTATAGGAATTGGAATTAATTAATTTGGACTCCATATGAATTTTCTATGAATTAATCAAGTTATAGGAATTGTTTTTATGTTAAAAATTCATTTCTATAATTATTTAACTGATTTCCTCGGATCTCTGGACTGCGCACCAAAATTCAGGAACTGCAGGGGCCTCTGCGCAAAGATCCTAAGGCACAGTGCACAGCGACAAGGGATGGCGGGTTGATTTTAATGAACTATAGGGCTTCTTTTGTATAACAGTAAGGCCGAAGGGGAATTGTGTGATATGGGCCATTGGATCCGAGACCGAGCGCCCCGATTAGATCCAGTGGCCGCACGAATCGGTATGCAACGCGATCCACACGATTTGAAAGGAACGGCTCAGATTTTATTAATCCCGATTCACTGAGATCCACCCAATCAGATCCGACGGCTACGGTTTACTCACGCGAAAGGGTATTCGGCGTTCTAATCCTAGCCATTCGCCAACGGATCAACGACCGAGATCTCTACGCCACCCCGGCGACGAAACACGACGGTGAACTCGCACGGCGCGGCGGCGCCATGACTGAGGAGCACCAAACTCCCACCCCAGCGCCTAAAACTTCGAACTCAACGATGCTACGCGTAGCGGAGAGAGAACCAAGGAAGGTGGGAGCAGTTTTACCTTGAATCGGGGCGATGGCTTCACTGCCCACGCGGTGGTGCGGTTTTCCGTCGCCGGTGATACGCCGATGAGCAATTCTTCACGCACGGAGCCTTGATTCACCCCGCCGAAACCACGGACGGATTCACCGCGAACCCGCAGTGCTCCACGGCCCGACAACTCGCCCCGATCGGTGAAGGGGGAGGCTCGCCCCGTGCGGTGGCGCTCGGACCACACAGCGATGCCGGGGATTGGCTTGGTTGGGATTATTTGCGCGTCGATGGGGAAAAGGGGGAGGATGAGAACCCCGGCTATGCCCTTATACGGCCACCCGAGACCGGCCCGCGCGCTGCACCAACGGAATCGCGCGATTTGCGCCATTCCGAGCTCGCCCGATCCGCGCGGCGAGATTGTCGTGAAGACGTTGGAGCTGACATTAGGGACCCACGCGCCAGAGACAGCCACAAGAGGTGAGCGCGCGTGCGTGGATGACAGGTATGGCCCACCGGTCGGCGCAGTACACAGCCAAAACGCAGCACAAGCCAGTGGGCCGCGCGGTGGAGAAGCGGGGTTGGGCCGAATTCCAGTATTTAGGCCTAGTTAGTTGGGTTTGTGTTTTTTTTATTCTTTTATTTCCTATTCTTTTTTTTTTCATTTTCTTTTCATTCGAATCTCTAATTTGAATTTGAATCCTGTTATGAACTTCACCTTTGAGTTAAATGTACAAACTCAAATCTGTACAAGAATAATATATATATTATAATTATTTTTATTCACATAGTAATTTCTTCCTTCTCTTTTCTCTTTTACATATTATTTCTAAAACCCTAAAGTGCAACTTTGGGTTAAATTCAAATCTCCATCTCATTATTGTACTTCTATTATTATTATTTTATTATCAATTGCACAAACAAGCAAAACTCCATCATGATGCACAATTTAGTGGTGTCCTTTGTTAGTTATTTATTTGTTTAAGTGAGGTGTCCACATGAAATGATGAATAGGGATAACACACATATCTATGAAGAAATATAATTTCTCCCTTTTAGATCCTTCCTACAAAGTGGGTATTACAAATCCTACCCCCCTTAAAAATAATCTCGTCCTCGAGATTTAAGAAGATCTAGGGAAAATGTGGGGAAAATCTATACGAAGCTCTTCTTCTCTTTCCCACGTTGCTTCATCTTCACCGTGGTGACTCCATTGAACTTTGCACCTCTTTATAACCTTATTCCTCGTAACTCGAGTCAATGTATCAAGAATCTTGATGGGGTACTCAGCATAAGTCAAATCCTCTTGAACACTAAGGTCTTCCATTGGTAACTGTTCTTCAGGGACACGGAGACACTTCTCAAGTTGAGACACGTGGAACACATTATGCACATCCGATAGACTAGCAGGTAACTCGAGTCGATAGGCCATCTCTCCAACTCGCCTAAAAACTCTGAATGGTCCAATAAAGTGAGGGGACAATTTGCCCTTAACTTTAAATCTCCTCATTCCACGAAGTGGTGACACTTTGAGGTACACATGATCTCCTTCCTCAAATTCCAGTGGTCTTCTTCTATTATCAGCATAGCTCTTTTGCTTGGTTTGAGCTACCCTCAAGTTCTCTCGAATTATACGAACTTGTTCTTCTGCCTCTTGAATAAGTTCAGGCCCAAAGAACTGTCTTCCTCTAGTCTGATCCAATATAGAGGAGTCATGTATTTCCTGCCATATAGAGCCTCGAACGGTGACATCTTCAGACTGGCCTGGTAACTATTATGAGAACACAGCATAAGGTAGACTCTTGTCCCAACTACTACCATGCTGAAGGACACAAACTCTCAACATATCTTCCAATACTTGATTAGTCCTTTCGGTCTAAGGATGGCCGAACTAAAATTCAACTTCACATCCATATTCTCATGAAAACTTTTCCAAAATCTGGAGGTAAACTGTGATCCTCTATCTGAATCGATCTTCTTCAGTACACCGTGTAGAGACTCAATCCTCTTAGCCAATTGTGATCCCTTATAGATGGTCTTGACCGGAATAAAATGAGCCACCTGGGTCAGTCTATCCACAATAACCCATATAGAATCGTATCCTTTCGAGGTGCGAGGCAATCCAACAACGAAGTCCATAACAATCTTTTCCCACTTCCACTCGGGTATCTTCAGTGGATGAATTAGTCCAGCTGGCCTCTGGTGTTCAGTCTTAACTCTTTGACACACATCGCACATAGCCACATGTGCAACCACATCTCTCTTCAATCCATACCACCAATACTTTCGCTTCAAATCCTGATACATCTTGGTACTACCAGGATGAATAGAATAATCCAAGTCATGGGCCTCCTTTAAAATAGTCTCACGAAGGCTTTCAATCTTGGGAACTCATATCCGATCCTTGAACCATATTGTGCCTTACTCATCCTCCGTGAATTCCAAACCTCGACCCTCAATAATCAGATCCTTGATCTCTTGTATTTTAGTATCACCAATTTGTCCTTTGCGGATCTCTTGTTCCAAAGTAGATTCCACATCAATAGTTACTCCTTCAGTGTGAGCTACTATCCCCAGGTTAAGTCTCCTGAAATCCTCAACAATCTCATCGGGTAGCTGGGCAACAATAGCTAAATGAACATGCTCCTTTCGACTCAAGCTATCTGCAACCAAATTTGCCTTGCTCGGGTGATAGTGAGTCTCCAAATCATAATCCTTAATAAGCTCCAACCAACGGCGTTGCCTAAGGTTGAGATCCTTCTGAGTGAATATGTACTTCAAACTCTTATGATCCATGCATACTTGACACTTGTTTCCGATAATATAATGTCTCCAAATCTTAAGCGCATGCACAACAGCTGCCAATTTTAAGTCATGAGTGGGGTAGTTCAACTCATGTTTCCGCAACTGACGAGATGCATAGGCGATCACATGTCCTTCTTGCATGAGCACTCATCCCAATCCTTGGCCACATGCATCACAATAAATATCAAATCCTTTCTGTAGGTCTGGCATAATCAACACTGGTGGCGACATCAATCTCTTCTTTAATTGATCAAAGCTATCTTGGCACTTCTCATCCCACTTAAACTCTCTTCCTTCTCCAGAAGTGAGGTGATAGACTTAGCAATCTTAGAAAATCCTTCAGTAAATCTTCGATAATATCCTGCAAGTCCCAAGAAACTCCGGACCTCCATAACCGTAGTGGGTATGCTCCACGCCACTATCTCCTTGACTTTAGCAGGATCCACTAATATTCCTCCATTAAAAATGATATGTCCCAGAAATGGCACCTCACCAATCCAGAAATCTCGTCGCTTCTGTAGCATCAATCTCAGATGTTCCTCATGATTACTATCACTCTTAGAATAAATAAGAGTATCGTCGATGAAAACCACGACGAATCTGTCCAAATCATGAACACCTTATTCCTTAGATCCATAAAATAGGCTGGTGCATTAGTTATCCAAATGACATAACGGTGAACTCATATAATCCATATCGAGTCGAGAAATCCGTCTTGGGAATATCTGATGGCCTAATCTTCATTTGATGGTAACCCGATCGGAGATCAATCTTCGAGAATACGCTTGCACTTCTCATCCGATTAAATAAATCCTCAATGCGGGGTAATGGACACTTGTTCCTCACAGTAACATCATTAAGGGATCTATAATCCACGCACATCTCTTGCGATCCATCTTTCTTCTGTACGAATTGAACTAGCGCTCCACAAGGTGAAGAACTTGGACGAATGTACCCAGCCTCTTGTAACTCTGTTAACCGCTTCTTAAGTTCTTTTAACTCTTCTACAGACATCAGGTATGACTGTTTGGGAGTAGAAGTAGTTCCAGGTAAGAGATCAATAACAAACTCAACTTCTCTATCAGGTGGCATCCCTGGTAACTCCTCTGGAAAGACTTCCGGAAAAATCTCTAACTGCGTGGATGTTGCCACCCACAAACTTCTCATCTACTAAGAATGCCACTAGTCTGATGGTGGTAGTTACTGCAACTTCAACTTCAAAACTTTGTCCTTTAGAACTGGTGAGTCCTACGGTTCCTTTAGCAGAGTGTATAAACTGTCTTTACCTTTCTTAACCGTGACATACCAAGGATCAGATCTATACTGCTTGGCTCCAATATTATAGCAGTAACTCCAAATTCTCTACCCATAATGGTCAATGTCAATCTACGTGTCATTTGATTCGCCACAACAGGCCCTTTAGGTGTAATTACTCTCATGGGTTTTCTCATATTGTCCAACACATATGCCCAAACCAAAATCTCAGCATGACGCATAATTTTATTAGCAACACATGGGGTCAAATAGACCTTTTTATTCCTCCTAAAATAGTATCATACCGAATACTAACTAAAGGAACATGTAGATCTTACAAATAGTAGTAATTTATATATATGTTTATGTAGCTTGGTGGAGCTGGTGGTGGTGGAGATGGTGGTTGTTGTCGTTGTCTCTCCAACCGTGATTGCCTTATTTCTTGATGTATCTCCAGACGGGCCTGACGTATTTCCTCGCGTTCTTGTCTTATCTGGTTTTGCATTTCGGTCACCATGTCTGTCAATTGTTGTATTACCAGCCTTTGGGTTGCAATCACTTGATCGGTTTCAACAGGTGGAGGATTTGGAGGATTCATTTTTGTTTGCTGTTGCGTGATAATCTTTCCTTTCCTGGTATTGACCATCTGAGTTAGATACATATGGTAAGAGAATAGTAGCCAAGGCAGGTACTTACAAATCAGGTTATTCTGGGGGATTTATTAGCTAAGCAGATTAATATTCCACCTACTATAGCTAATTCAATACCTTATGTTGGTACATGCTAAGATGTCCATCAATCAATCAAAGAAGCAAATCAGGCATTTAGCATCAGCACAATCAACCAACATTTTTTTTAAGAAAATAGTTTTAAATTTTGTCTTGGGTTCCCTAACTCTTAAGAATGTCATAGGGGTAGGGATTCCAAGGTTTGAAATCCATCTTGTCTTAGAGTAGAAAAGGTAAGAATGATCAGAGTAGAACAGTAGAAGGTGAGACATGATCAAGATAAGTATAGAGAGAATCAGAGTAAGGTAAGTCTAGAATGAATCAGAAGAAGGTAAGTAGGGAAGGGTTTTGTCCTTTTCTATCTAGGTTTCGTCCTACAGTCAACATTTGCTCCGATACCACTTCTGTAACACCCGGTTTTAAAGGACAAAGCCGGGTGCATCTCATACATGCGCCAAGAAGACAACACATATAATAACAGAGTGTATAGAGATAAATGTCATAAAACATCAGAGTATTTATTACATAGCGGAAGACTTATTACAAAATAAAGATAATTATAAAACGAACTAAGGATCGTCGGCGCCAATTTCGACTGAGAAACGCCACCTAGATCAGATCATACTCCTCGCTTTGAGGCTCCTCCTGAACCACCTGCTCTTCTCCTGTGGGGGGGGTGTGAGACAGCAAGAGTGAGCTCACATACGTTCATAGCTCAACAAGTCGTGGGGAATAATGTGGCATGAACTCACCAAAGGTGGGAGTTCATGTAGTGTAAGGCTGATCAATGAAATAGAGGCTAAGGCTGAGCATTGCTTTTATAAGTTGGTCAAAATTTTATTAGCAATTACTAAGTGTAAGTAAATACCAAACCATAGTAATAATAAATAAATGTAATAATAAAATAATCCCAAATGCAATGAGATGACAAATTAAGTTTAAGTTCCATAAATTAATCATGTGAGGGTCCGAGCCGCTCTTGACCGTGAGCACGGCTAGTATACTAGTTTTACACTCTGCAGAGGTTGCGCATCTTTACCCACAAGTCATGTTACCCATCTGCCAAGAGACGGCTAATCCCATACACCTCTACCGAGGAGGCGAGGCAGGGTAACACTACGAGGCCTTTACAAAGTTCCACTAGCTTCAGACTACCCGCTACAGTTTATAGGAAGCTCCAGTGCAGGGTTCCTGGCTGACCGCCATCGCAGCAAAATCAACCAGGGACCTCCCTACACTGACCACTCCCCTACTGCCCTTGCCCCTTTCGGGTAAGGTAGCCCTCCCCTAGCTTTCCTAGTTAATCAGCCAAGGGCGTCCCATTAAACCCTTGTGGTAGCACTGTTTTCCCGGGTGGTCGCTCCATGTTCCCATTAACATAATGATCTTAACATGAACAAGGAATAATAAAACAGATAACCATAAACAGTATAACAATGAGTGATGAATATCTCTATACCCAAATCCACATAAAGCAATAGCATGTACTACCCAAAACTTTAGTAGTAAAACCAGTGGTGAAGCAAGGTATAAAGATAGTCAAATCTAGGGTATCCTATTGGGTCCCAGCAAAATTATCCTATGCAGACCATTATGAATAATAAGAACATGAATGGGTAAAAGAAGTGATCAAGGGCACAACTTGCCTGGCACTTGAGATTCCAGGTACCAACTTGCTTTTCAGATGACACGTGTCCTCGCGCTAGACGTAGCAATACAAGCAAACATGGTATATACAAAATTAACATCACACCAAACATAAGAATATACTGCATAATAATGATCTACACGTTGCTACGAGACTAACGCAACTTGAACGGATCAAATCGGAGTTAAAACGGAGGAGTTATGAATTTCCTAAGGTTTTATGTATTTGATATAAGATTAATTAGGAAATGAATTTTGTGGTGACATTCATGTCAAAACAGAGGTACTAATTGATAAACAATAATACTACAAAATTATAGGAATTGGAATTAATTAATTTGGACTCCATATGAATTTTCTATGAATTAATCAAGTTATAGGAATTGTTTTTATGTTAAAAATTCATTTCTATAATTATTTAACTGATTTCCTCGGATCTCTGGACTGCGCACCAAAATTCAGGAACTGCAGGGGCCTCTGCGCAAAGATCCTAAGGCACAGTGCACAGCGACAAGGGATGGCGGGTTGATTTTAATGAACTATAGGGGCTCTTTTGTATAACAGTAAGGCCGAAGGGGTATTGTGTGATATGGGCCGTTGGATCCGAGACCGAGCACCCCGATTAGATCCGGTGGCCGCACGAATCGGTATGCAACGCGATCCACACGATTTGAAAGGAACGGCTCAGATTTTATTAATCCCGATTCACTGAGATCCACCCGATCAGATCCGACGGCTACGGTTTACTCACGCGAAAGGGTATTCGGCGTTCTAATCCTAGCCATTCGCCAACGGATCAACGACCGAGATCTCTACGCCACCCCGGCGACGAAACACGACGGTGAACTCGCACGGCGCGGCGGCGCCATGACTGAGGAGCACCAAACTCCCACCCCAGCGCCTAAAACTTCGAACTCAACGATGCTACGCGTAGCGGAGAGAGAACCAAGGAAGGTGGGAGCAGTTTTACCTTGAATCGGGGCGATGGCTTCACTGCCCACGCGGTGGTGCGGTTTTCCGTCGCCGGTGATACGCCGATGAGCAATTCTTCACGCACGGAGCCTTGATTCACCCCGCCGAAACCACGGACGGATTCACCGCGAACCCGCAGTGCTCCACGGCCCGACAACTCGCCCCGATCGGTGAAGGGGGAGGCTCGCCCCGTGCGGTGGCGCTCGGACCACACAGCGATGCCGGGGATTGGCTTGGTTGGGATTATTTGCGCGTCGATGGGGAAAAGGGGGAGGATGAGAACCCCGGCTATGCCCTTATACGGCCGCCCGAGACCGGCCCGCGCGCTGCACCAACGGAATCGCGCGATTTGCGCCATTCCGAGCTCGCCCGATCCGCGCGGCGAGATTGTCGTGAAGACGTTGGAGCTGACATTAGGGACCCGCGCGCCAGAGACAGCCACAAGAGGTGAGCGCGCGTGCGTGGATGACAGGTATGGCCCACCGGTCGACGCAGTACACAGCCGAAACGCAGCACAAGCCAGTGGGCCGCGCGGTGGAGAAGCGGGGTTGGGCCGAATTCCAGTATTTAGGCCCAGTTAGTTGGGTTTGTGTTTTTTTTTTATTCTTTTATTTCCTATTCTTTTTTTTCATTTTCTTTTCATTTGAATCTCTAATTTGAATTTGAATCCTGTTATGAACTTCACCTTTGAGTCAAATGTACAAACTCAAATCTGTACAAGAATAATATATATATTATAATTATTTTTATTCACATAGTAATTTCTTCCTTCTCTTTTCTCTTTTACATATTATTTCTAAAACCCTAAAGTGCAACTTTGGGTTAAATTCAAATCTCCATCTCATTATTGTACTTCTATTATTATTATTTTATTATCAATTGCACAAACAAGCAAAACTCCATCATGATGCACAATTTAGTGGTGTCCTTTGTTAGTTATTTATTTGTTTAAGTGAGGTGTCCACATGAAATGATGAATAGGGATAACACACATATCTATGAAGAAATATAATTTCTCCCTTTTAGATCCTTCCTACAAAGTGGGTATTACACGAAGTACACTCAGGATCTTCTCAAGAGGTTTGGGATGAAGGACGCCAACCCCGTGAAGACACCAATGGGAACTGACGGGCACGTTGACCTCAACAAAGGAGGTAAGTCCGTTGATCAAAAGGCATATCGATCAATGATAGGTTCATTACTTTATATTTGTGCTTGTAGACCGAACATTATGCTTAGTGTATGCATGTGTGCTAGACTTCAATCCGACCCCAAGGAATGTCACCTTGTGGTTGTTAAGCGAATTCTTAGGTATTTAATTTCTACGCCTTGCTTCGGGATCTGGTATCCAAAGGGGTCTACCTTTGACTTGATTGGATACTCAGGCTCCGACTATGCCGGGTGCGAGGTTGATAGGAAGAGTACATCAGGGATGTGCCAATTTCTAGGAAGGTCCCTGGTGTCCTAGAGTTCCAAGAAACAAACATTCGTTGCCCTATCCACCGCTAAGGCCGAGTACGTTGCCGCAAGATAGTGTTGCGCGCAACTGCTTTGGATGAGGCAAACCCTTCGGGACTTTGGCTACAATCTGAGCAAAGTCCCACTCCTATGTGACAATGACAGTGCAATCCGCTTGGCGGATAATCCTGTTGAACATAGCCACACTAAGCACATAGACATCTGGCATCACTTCCTGAGAGACCACCAGCAAAAGGGAGATATCGATGTGTACCACATTAGCACCGAGAGCCAGCTAGCCGATATCTTCACCAAGCCTTTAGATGAGAAAAGGTTTTGCAGGTTGTGTAATGAGCTAAATGTCTTAGATTCGTGTAACTTGGATTGATCTATAGCATACATGTAGTCTATGCATTTGATCATGTTACTTTGTGCATTTAAAATCAGTTATTTATGGTGCTCAAGTTGTACAGTCATCCCCGGACCTCACAAGTCCGTATGTAGATGTGCACATGTTTAGGGGGAGATGTGCTACAACTTGATCCCTTTAAGACTAAGTTGTTTGTTTGAGTACACCTGATGTAGTCTCGAAGGTACATTGAAAGGGAAAATGAACTTGGACGAAGCAAAGACTTCCACTGCACTCTCGTATTAGTGTATTTATTCCAAGTTCATACTTGTGCTCTCATTGCCTTTTGCTCTTAGGTAGTGTTTGGTTGAAGAGCCAAGTAGAACGGAGCTATTCTGTTTCAGTTTTATTGCTGTTTGGTTACAAAATAAGTAGGACGGAATGGCTCCAATTAGGGAATATTCTCCTCAGATCCGGAACCATTCCGCTCCAAAAAAACAACCGAATGGAGCCGCTCCGTTCCCATCCCGCTCTCACAGTCACGCTCCGTTCCGTTCACTCTACAACCAAACAAAAAACAGAGCCGCTCCGTTCCAGATTACCAAACACAGAACAGAGCGGCTCCGTTCCTAGAATCAGGGATGGAACAGCTCCGTTCTACTTGGCTCCTCAACCAAACACTACCTTAATTGACATTTTTGGTGAGGCAATGGGGTTAAAGGGCCAAAATGATCTCGTTTTGGTGCTTAATGCCAAAGGGGGAGAAATTAAGGGCCAAAGCAAATGGATCAGCCAACCACTTGCGAGTTTCAAAAATAGTAAAATTTCAAGAAATAGTAGAGTTATAATTTGCATTTTGCCCAAAATCCTCTTATTGCAAAATTTGGTCTCTTGTGGGGGAGAATATTGATTATGGGAAAAGGGGGGAGTTTTTGGCACTTGATAAATTTTACTCTTGGAATATCTCTTGATTTGCCCAAACAAGTGTGTTTGACTTAGAGATAGGAAAAATAATTTGGTTTGCAAAAATAAACCAAGTGGTGTCAAAGAATGATCCAAATATGTCAAATCTTGAGTAAAAAGAATTTGATCTTCATTTGCATTTATGTTGCACTTCTTTTTGTTGCTTTTTGATGTGTTGGCATAAATCACCAAAAAGGGGGAGATTGAAATGTGCCTTGGGCCATTTCTATAATTGTTTTGGTGATTAAATGTCCAACACAAATGTTTTGAACTCTTATGTGCTAAACGAGCAAGAAGTGCAAATCAAAGACTAGGTATGTTTCTAGACCTAGTGAATTGTTTTTGAGTACTAACATGTTTATCTAAGTGCAAGAAACAGTGTCGAGAAAAGAAGAAACGAATTGGAAAAGAGTCGGCCTGGTACACCGGACTGTCCGGTGGTGCACCGGACAGTGTCCAGTGCCCCAGGCGAGTCGACGGTGATCCAGCTGCTCTCGGGAGTGACACGGCTATAAATCACCGGACCGTCCGGTGGTGCACTGGACAGTCCGCTGAGTCGTTAGCGACGAACTCGTCGCTCTCGGGAAAAGAAAAAGGAGATGTGGCTATAATTCACCAGACTGTCTGGTGGTGCACCGGACTGTCCGGTAAGCCAACGACATCAGCGACCAATGGTCGTCCGCGCGATCAGCGCGCGACACGTGGCTCGCTCCAACGATCGTCTGGGCGCACCGGACTATCCGGTGTGCACAGGACAGTGTCCGATGAGCCAACCGGTCCCGAGGAGCAACGGTCAGCTGCGCCCGATATGGAAGGATATCGCGCACCGGACATAAACAGTGGTTGTCCAGTGGTGCACCAGACTGTCCGGTGCACCACTTGACAGAAGGCAAGAATGGCCTTCCAAATTGATCTCCAATAGCTCCTAGCTACCTTGGGGCTATAAAAGGGACCCCTAGGCGCATGGAGCAGGACACCAAGCTTTCAAGAAACATTCTAAGACTCCAGACTCCGTTTCCACGCATTTGATTCGCTATGTTTGTGATTTGAGCTCCGTTTGAGTTGTGAACTCCTTGTGCTGTGTTTCGAGCTCTAGTCTTGGCTTGTGTGCGTGGTTATGCTGCGGATTTGAGTCTTAAGTGTGTTGCTCTCCCATCCTTACTCTTGTGCTTTCTTTGTGATCATAACTTTGTAAGGGCGAGAGGCTCCAACTTGTGGAGATTCCTCACAAACGGGAAGAGTACTCTAAGATAAAACACTGTGGTTTTCAAATTGATCATTGGATCACTTGAAAGGGGTTGAGTGCAACCCTCATCCATTGGGACGCCACAACGTGGAAGTAGGCAAGTGTTACTTGGCCGAACCATGGGATAAAAATCGTGTCTCGTGTGTTGCTTCTTGTGATTGCTTTGTTCGCACGAGCGTGTTTCGTAGCCACTTGATTTCACTAACACTTTAATAATCATGTTTCTGGCTATTTAGTGTTTGATTTATAGGATCACCTATTCACCCCCTCTCTAGGTGCTCTCACAAGCAGAACTGCATAGATCTGAAGTACAAGAATTAGAAAAGAAACTTCGCAAAGCAACTGAAAATTTCAATGTGGAGCTAACAAAACGTGAAATATCTGATATTGAACGCTTAAGAGTACATAAAATGTCAAAGAGCTTCATCAAGCCAAAGAGGAGTGCTATAATGTTGATACAGAATGTGCTAAGAATTTGAAGAATAGCTTTTCTAAAGTTGGCGCATTTTGCTCAGAGTAGAAATTTATTTGCGGTGATCGTGAAGGGGTTATCCGGTGGATTAACAGTGAAACCGAAGCTTTTGAGGAGATTCTTAGTGATAGAGGGGATTTCTATGCCTTTGCCAGTGCCCGTGGGGTCATGTCGGTCCTAGAAAAGGTTGGCAGCGAACATGCCAAGGCTGTGGTTCAGCTAGGATTTTCACTCTTAGCCAACGATATTAAAAACCCTTCGGCCGAAGCCACTGCACTAGGTGGAAAATTTTATTCCAAAGTATGGCTGAAGGGTGGCTGAGAGATAGCTAACGAAGCTATTAGAAAGAAAGAGAAAGAATCTCATGACACCTTGGAAGAGGCCAGAAGAGCTGAAGATGCGGCTGAATGCGCCAGGCTTATAGGTATACCTTTCATGAATTAGCTTCGTAATATATTTTAGCTTCGGTAGTAACAGACACTTATATTGTGGTACAGCTGAGCTTTCTCCCCCTCCGGAGCCATGCGACCCTGAAGCTGATCCATCTGTGAAGGGGGCGCTCGATGTAATTTGGACTGCTAACGAGACCGTTAACGAAGTTGTCAATAGACTACTGAACGAAGCTGCCGATAAAGTTTTAAAGGAGGATGACTAGAGCTTATTTGTTAATAAGTTAGATTCTCTGTGTAACACCCCTGGTGTTACTGTTACTAAAACTTGAGCATAACATCATCAGCATTAGCATTTCATGTATTTGACACACCTAGAATGCATTCACTAGGTTGAAGTTTTAAACAAGTTGTATTGATATGGCATTTTTGCAAATAAAACCCTAGAGTAGGGTACTTAACCCTAAATGCGGTTTAGAAGGGTAAAACAAAATCCAAATAGAGAAAACCCTAAAGCTTTAGTGAAATAGTCATAAAGTGTTACTAAGAATGGACTTAAATTACATTCACCTCCCTGAAATACCAAAAACCCTAAAAAGGACCCTGGAAAACCCAAGACCTAAACCCTAAGGGGCTAAGTGTAAAATCAGTGCACTTTTGGACTAAAGTGCAAAAACTAGTAAAGTAAGGTGTTTTAAGTCATATAGTTCACAATCATGAAGATTTGCAAACTAAACCCTGAATTTTCGACCTATTTGCAAAAAGACCCTATTTGAGTTCTCAACCCAAGTCTGAAATTCAGTGACATGGGCTCAACTTTGGAGCTTTGTAACTTTCAAATTATAAGGTTTTTGCCTTAGGTCACCACATCAATTTTGTAGACCTATTATAGGAGAGTAACTTTGATGCAGACATCCCCTTTGGTTGTTATGCAAAAATTGGAGAAAAGCAAGCCCAAAGTTGCTCTATCAGAACTGGTTTATATAACTGAAACTGAACCCTAGATCAGAAATGGTCACAGTGAGATGAGGCTAAATTTGATGTGCCATATCTTTAAATCCACTCGGTTTTGACCCAAAAATCCTGTAGAAGGTTTGAAGGCTGTTGAATTAAGAACAAACTTTATTAAGGGAGATTGCTCTGTTCTTAACAAAAATCCTGAGTTAAAGATGGAAGAAGGTGGTTGGTTCAGACAAAAACCGAAGATCGAGCGCTGCAAATATCTGATGAAGCGATAAGAACTGGGGCACTGTTGAAATGGATGAACTTGCGCGATCCAGTGCTGGGGATTGATCCGGGGTGGATAGCCTCGAACGTGGCATGATTTCGTGAACCCGGTCGACCGTGGCCGGAGATAGTCACCGGCGGCCACCGTGACTCATCCAGTTTTGCCGCGGTGTCATCCATGCCCCGATTCTACCTCACTGTATCTCTTCCTTACGTGTAAGCTTGCGCTAACAAGGTTATCCGTGGCCGTGAAGTGATCGCCGGACCGCTGCGGCAATAAATTGCCCTGTGGTCCACGGTGAGGTATGAACATCACACACACAGTGAGTTGAATCGAAGCCAAATTCGCGCTGCCTCTGCCCCCTCCTCTCAAATTGATTGTGCACGGTAAAACTAGTGTCCCTTGCGGCCGTATAGCCCCAAGCTCCGCCCTCAATTTCACCTGAGCACGCCACGATGCCGTTTTCCCCCAAATCGGTCAGCCGCGCCGCCGAGAACAGCTCGTCCGTGGCCAGCCCGCTCTGGTAAGACTCTGTCCAATTCAAGCATTGTTTTAGTAGCTCTGCTCAATTCGGCCATGGTTAAGCGGGAACGCGAGCTCGTGATCACGGTCTCCGCCGTGCACATGGCCAGACCATTCCCAAAGTATTCAAGCTAAGATTAGTGAGTGTTCCTCAGTCACCTTAGGTCGGTTATGCCTCCCCGATAGCTAGATTTGGCAGCCATCGCCGGCCATGGCTAGTACAGGCCGCGTCGGGGATGAACGGCGAGCGCACCGTGGTCAGGGAGCTTATTGGAGAAGAAAAGAAAGTCCATGGACCTTTGCGTAACTGTTAGAGAGAGGATAAATAGTGGCTGGGGATTCTTAACAAAATTTTTCATACAGCGAGGGCCTCTGTGCAAATAAACTAGTGCGCGCGCGGGCGCGTGTGGGCGCGTCTCTGTTCCTCTGCAAGCTGGCCGTTTGGGCTGCTTTCGGCCCAGTACTGTTCACGTTTTTTTTTCTCTTTTCTTTTTCTTTGAAACTTTGGAAATCTGTAGAAAATTGTAGAAAAATGGTAAAAATGTCAAACCAATTTTGCTAGATTTCTAATTTTCCATAGAATTTAATAAAAATAGTTTCATGATTTTTAGATCAAATAGGTAATTTTGGAGCATTTAAAATAGTCTAAAACCTTGTTTCTGGATTTTTAGAAAATAGATAATAATTCGAAAAATCCCCAAACTTTTTATATGAACCATATACATTATTTAGGAACCTTGGATAAAGTTTGGTATGATTTGGACCTTGTTTGTTACTTTGAGCCCAAAACCCTACCCTGCCCTTTGAATTCCTATAGTGACTCTAGAAACCCTGATTCTCTAGAGAACCGTGAAGGAAAATTTTATTCAAGACTTTAGATAACCAACTTTTACTATCTTTGCATCTTCATGAGCATTACATGGGCATTCATTATTATGTATGGTTATATTTAGAAAACGAGGAAGAAGTTGAAGTAGAAGAAGAGAAGACTTCGCCACCACCACCTGAGGAACATCAGGTAGGCAGTTACTTTTATTTTGATATCTGTGGATCCGAGCCTGATTCACCTGTAAACCAAGGCAAGCCCCAGTGCATTTGCCACCTCCTTTATTCTTTTAAAATCTTTCTCACTTGCTTGATGCATTAGGTGATAGGAGTTGAATGATAAACAATTCCTGCATTACCTTCCTTGAATTCGATTACGTTCCTTGAATCCCTGTTTTACAAAAGGTCTTTACTATGCTTAGTCTTGCTCTAGCAAAACAAAAGGTTTTGTTTTTACACAAGATTATGTGGCAAAGTGGGACGGATGTTTTTGAAAATCAAACTTGATGTTGAGTCCATCATGGCCATGATGGGTTCAACATCGAAAAAGATGTACCTCTGTCAGGTACCAACCTTTGGGATTGAAATGATTAAGATGAGACCAGGCGGGTGACTTGCACAAGAAAAGAGAGTCTCGGTGTAGTGTCTCCGTCTGAGTCGATTAAGGACCGTCTCGATGTAGGCTTGATGACCGAGGACCCTTTAACTGGTCACATGCCTCGTCATGGGTAAGCTTTGCCTCGGACAGACTAAGGCCAGAATAAGATACCACACAATGGGAGTGGAGAGATGGCGAGAGTAGCGTGTACCCTCCGTGGCAAGAGGCTGGACGGTGGTGTATCTGTGCTCTCGTTTGGCGTGAACCTGATCTGGTCTTAAGAACCCCGGTGGCAAGTTGACATATGCAAGGGTTAAGTGCTACATATGTCGTGTGATTGGAGATCCTCAGATGAGTATAATTGATTCGAATCGCCGTACCTTCGCGGTTATGAAGACTTGGTCACTGCTCTATATGCAGAACTTCAGTAAAGATGAAGGATTGTTAAGAAATTGGCTAGTATAGGTCAAGTGATTGAACTAGGTAGAAAGAACTCTAGTTACAGGTAATCTTACTTAACTTGACAATAAAACTGGATTTTTAAGGATCCACTTTTAGTAAGCACTTCTGCAAACAGAGTCATTGTTCATTAAAAAACCTTGCCTTGACTCCCTTATAACCAGCATCCCCTTTGAGAGTCTTTTCTTTAGTCGGGTAAGACTTACTGAGTAATTCCATACTCAGGGTTTTATTCCCTATTGTTTTTAGGTGAAGAAGCGATAAACTTTTGTTGCTTCTGTTCTAAGGTGGTACCAAAGGACGAGCACCAAGAGTAAAGCTGCGGGAGGAAAGGATCCTCCATAAAACTTTTGTGTGAACTTATCGGGAGGCGTTTTTGCCTCCCATGGTTTGTAATAATAATACTCTGCACTCGTATAGTATATTTCTGGTCTGTAATAATATAACTCTGTCTTACTTAAATAAAGGTAAGTTTATGTAATTGCTTCCGCATTTTCGTAACTCCGATAATTTGTAATGTCTGCATGATGGGTAAAACGCTCTTGGGAAAGTAAGGAAAGCAGATACCGAACTTGTCAAGTGATTTAGGGGCACCTGCAGGGTTGTCTGAGGTCCGTTGGACAAGGACAACTGTAGGTGGGCCTAATGACTTGGGAGGTTCCGTCACAGCTGGTATCGGAGCGAAGCCCATCTCTGCAGATATTATGAGGCATCTTCAAAAAGAATTTTCTAAAAGACTTATCTAGAAAATTTCTTCCCTTCTTACCTAAGTATCATTGAAGAGTTTATGGCAAAGACCAGATAGGAAGAGTGCAATGTATAGAAGGTTGAATCAACTAAGATTGATTCTGTAATTACACATGCATCATGCTAAAAACTATGCTAATAAGATTTCCCCCTTAGAAAAATGCCGCCACGCACGAGAAAGACTGCGTGCAAGTCAACTGGGCCAATCGGTGTACCCCGTCATCAACTTGCCCCACGGCATGAATATAGCAGTAGTGGGAGCAACGATCCGATTGGAGATCTGGAAGCCCAAGTGGATCAGCTTCGAATGGAACTCCGACGCAGGAACGAAATATGGATCACGGATGGCGGAAGAATCAATGAATTAAGAAGAGACATCCGCCAAATGCAAGACCAGCTAGCGGATCGGGATCTAGCGCTCGACTGGGCGGTGAACTTTCATTCACTAGCTTGGGCAAAGGAAGCTAGAGCTCGAGCCCAAGTGGAAGAGCTTAGCTCAACTGTGGATAGCTTGCAGGTTTATTGCAATACACTACATGAAGAAGTTCATGTAATGTACTCACAATTACACCCGAACGTCCCTGCGGATCCTGTCGGGATGGAGGCCGGACCTTCTAGAATAGCGGGAGAAGCACTTGGCGGTGAGCTGGACCTTTTTAGGCCCCCTCCCTCTATGAAGCTGGTCGACGAATGGTCTCTGACGCCTGACAGTGAGGCTACCCAGAGTGACAAAAAGCGGGAATAGTATAGTATAGAAGTACTACTATTGTGTAATAGGTGGTGTAGTCCTATTATAAGTACGAGTCTGTAACATTACCTTTTTAAGTAATGTGAAATGGATGGTTTGTATGGCATATCATATTGCTCCAAATGTTCTTTGCCTCAGATACCTTCTAAGACTCGCGCTCAGGATGGGGCTGGTACCTCCCGTGGGAGGGAAGCGACCCCAAATCCACCTCCAGTACCCCCGACACTTGCTGAGGCCATCGCTGCCTTGGTAAATGCTACAACAGACAATACCCGCTTCCTGCGGGAGATGGCAGGTCAACAACTCCAACAACAAGGCGGGCGGGCATATCCGCAAGGCCCCCGTGAGACATCTTATCTGTACTTCTCTGAGATGCGCCCTCCGTTGTTCGTTAAAGCAGAAGATCCTTTAGAGGCGGATGAATGGATCCGCGTCATTGAACAAAAATTCGGGCTTCTTCGGTGTTCAGAAACTCAAAAGCCCCTGTTTGCAGCCCAACAACTGCGAGGCCCTGCCAGTACGTGGTGGGGAAACTTTGTGGCCGTTCAGCCGGCCGGTCATCAAATCACATGGGATGAGTTCAAGCTGGCTTTCAGAGAGCATTATATACCTGAGGGAGTTCTTTACATGAAGCAAGAGGAGTTCATGAAATTGAAGCAAGGCCGAGATACTGTTACCCAGTATCTCAATAAGTTTAACCACTTTTCCCATCACAGAATCGATCAAGTCAACACCGACATAAAGAAGAGGAACTATTTCATGAGAGGCTTGAATGATCGGATGCAAAGAAAGATGGCTACCTGCATCGACCTTACTTATGGAAGGGCTGTCAGCACAGCACTGGCAGTCGAAGCTAAATATGCAAGTTCCGAAAAATCCAAGGGGAATGGAGGCAACAGGCCCAATTAGGGCCCCGAGAAAAGGCAAAGGTTGGTTATCCGACCATTCAATCAGAATCGTTCTTCATCGTGCCCACCCTCCTTCCCATTCAAGCAACCAGTGTTTATCCGTCCTACCCCTGCCCCCACTACTACAAATCAGCAGGGTGCCCCTGGCACTCGTTTCCCTGCTCTTCCAAGCTCATCCATCGGCTGCTTCAACTGTGGAAAGTCTGGGCATATCATTAAGGACTGTCCATACCCGAGGCAGAATCAAGCAAATAATCAACAAAGTTCCGGAAGCTCCAAGGGAAATGTGGCAACCAATAACGTGGGCAGAAATACAAAGAAAACAAGATGGGTTTATTACACTCAAGTGGCCACAACACCGGAAGGCGAACCGGTGATGATGGATACGTTTCTCGTAGCCAATCACCCTGCACTTATTCTCTTTGATTCTGGTGCTTCACATACTTTCTGTCACACCCGGATTTAAAGGGACAAAGCCGGGTGCATCTCATACATGCGCTAAGAAGACAACATATATAATAACAGAGTGTATAGAGATAAATGTCACATAAATCAGAGTACTTATTACATAGCGGAAGACTTATTATAAAATAAAAGAATAAATATAAAACGAACTAAGGATCGTTGGCGCCAATGTCAACTGAGAAACGCCACCTAGATCAGATCGAACTCCTCGCCTTGTGGCTCCTCCTGAACCACCTGTTCTTCTCCTGTGGGGGGTGTGAGACAGCAAGGTTGAGCTCACATACGTTCATAGCTCAACAAGTCGTGGGGAATAATGTGGCATGAACTCACCAAAGGTGGGAGTTCTCCTGAAGCTGAGCATTGCTTTTCTAAGTTGGTCAAAATTTTAATAGCAATTACTAAGTGTAAGTAAATACCAAACCTTAATAACAATAAAGAAAAGTAATAATAAAACAATCCCAAATGCGATGCAAATGTCAAATTAAATTTAAGTTCCATAATTAATCATGTGAGGGTCCGAGCCGCTCAAGACCGTGAGCACGGCTAGTATACTAGTTTTACACTCTGCAGAGGTTGCGCATCTTTACCCACAAGTCATGTTACCCATCTGCCAAGAGACGGCCAAACCCATACACCTCTACCGAGGAGGCGAGGCAGGGTAACACTACGAGGCCTTTACAAAGTTCCACTAGCTTCAGAAATCCCGCTACAGTTTATAGGAAGCTCCAGTGCAGGAATCCCTCGCCTGACCGCCATCGCAGCAAAATCAACCCAAGGACCTCCCTACACTGACCACTCCCCTACTGCCCTTGCCCCTTTTGGGTAAGGAAGACCTCCACTAGCTTTCCTAGTTAATCAGCCAAGGGCGTCCCATTAAACCCTTGTGGTAGCACTGTTTTCCTGGGTGGTCGCTCCATGTTTCCATTAATTTAATGATCTTAACATGAACAGTAATAATAATAAGATAATAACAGAATAATCATGAATAGTGTATCTCCATACCCAACCACATAAAGCAATAGCAGTACTACCCAAAAATATTTCAGGGGTGAACAAGGTATAAAGATAACCAAAACTGGGGTAACATAAAGGATCCCATCAAAATTAACCTATGCAGATCATTATAATTAATAAGAACATGGCTGGGAAAAAGTAAGTGATCAAGGGCACAACTTTCCTTCAATGAGCTCCTGCTCAGCTATCTCTACCTGCTGAACCTCAGATTCCACAGTGGCTTGCTCGTCTACTCGCATCAACACAATACATACATAGTATAGCAAAAATTAACATTGCACCAAACATGTAAATAAAATACACAGTAATAAACTAGACATTAAAATAAGATCACAGGAACTGGAATCATTAAATTTGGAGCTATATATTTTAAGTTATGAATTTCCTAAGGTTTAATGTGCTTGAAATGGGATTAAATGGGAAATAATTTTATTTCTGTTTTCATGACAAAACAGAGACTCTAAGTGCTAGAGAATATTATTACAAAAATTTAGAAATTGGAATGGGTTAATTTGGAGTTCATATGAATTTTCTATGGAATAAACAAGTTCTAGCACTTATTTTCATATTAAATATTCATTTTCTAATTCAATTATTCAATTTAAATAGGCTCTGAATTAGGCGTCAAAATCTGCGAACCGCAGGGGCCTAGCTACAAAAATCCCTGTGACTCAGAGTGCTACCGATAGGACGGCGGGTTAATTTTAGTATAATTCGGGGGCTCATACGTAAAACCGCCACAACCCAAGTCTACAGAAGTAGATCAACCGTCTGATCCACCTAGGACGCTCCAGATTAGTCGCGCCACAAGCCGAATCGGTACGTGAACACGCCCATTGGATGAAAGATCTACGGCTTATATTTTTGGTGACCGACTCCAATCCTAGGCGCACGATCCCGCATCGACGGTCGCGGATCCAACCGGCAGAGTCGCTGCTATCGTCAAATATCCACCGCATAGGGCTGGATCAACGGCTCACAAACCCTCTCCTACCTCCCGACCAAGCCACAGCGGCACTGCCCAGGGGAAAGCACGGTGGACCATCGCTGGAGTCCGAGCTACACGCGATTTCTGCCACTAAACTCTAATCCGGACGCGGCAGGAAGAAGCAGTAACAATAGGGTATTGCGTAGGACCCTACTCACCATGAATCGAAGAGGCGAATCCAGCTCCCCACGGTGCACGGCGAACTCCGAAGTACGGCGAGCAATTGCACGAGTCTTGGCGGTGTTCGACTCAAATCGAGGGCACTGACGGCTTCCCCAGGTGAATTTGATCTTCCTGGCCCAATACCGAGACTAGGCAACACGCGGTGGTGAGTTTCACCATCGGCGGCTTCAACCTCTCTGCAAGGGATGCGGCGGTGCAACAAGGGCATGGAGAGTTGGTGGCGAGAAGAAGAGGAGCGAAAACGGCGAGGTCGTGGCCCTATACTTGTAGGCATGGCGGCGACTAAATAGCCCCGAAGCTCGTGGCCGCCCACGCGACATGCACGGGACGGGCGTTGCGCAGGGGAATACGGAGTCCGCGCCCGGGGAAGACGGCGACGTGTGCGAATTGAGGGACTGACGACAGTGGCCCACAGCCAGTGTATCACGCGGAACAGAGGTGGCTAGCGCGCGGGTGTAAGGGATGAGCTGAGCAATAGGGCTCGCGTCTCAGTCTAAGCAGGCGCGGGCGCTGCGGTTTCGCTGGTGGGCCGCGCGGAACGGGAAAAAAACGCTATGGGCTGAAAGTGAGGCAGTCGGCCCAAGTGATTCTTTAATTCTTTTCTCTTTTTTTATCTTTTCTTCCTATTTTCTTTTCTTCCTTTCTAGGTTTAAATTTTGAGTTTGAATTTTGAAGTCAATCTTGTGCTACATAAATCTTTATTACTTTTGTGAAGTTAATAATACCAATTCTTGAAATATAATTATATCATTTATATTCTTATATCATTTATCTCCTTCTTATTTATAAAGCCCTAATTTTAATTTAGGGTGTGATTTATCTTCTAGTATTTATTATCTTATTATCCTTATTATTATTTTTATTGTTATTATTTTATTTAATGCACAAACATATAAACTCCAATATGATGCATTTTCTTTTTATTTTAGTATCAGTGGTTTTTTTAATTAATCACTCTTAATATGCATGCTCTTTTTATGATGCAAATATGACACATAAAATGAGGAAGTCACTATATGATCCTTTTATACAATTTTGAGTATTACAAATCCTACCCCCCTTAAAAATAATCTCATCCTCGAGATTTAGGAAGATCTAGGGAAAAGGTGGGGAAAATCTATACGAAGCTCTTCTTCTCTTTCCCAAGTTGCTTCATCTTCACCGTGGTGACTCCATTGCACTTTGCACATCTTTATAACCTTATTCCTTGTGACACGAGTCAGTGTATCCAGAATCTTGATGGGGTACTCAGCATAAGTCAGATCCTCTTGAACACTAAGGTCCTCCATTGGCAACTGCTCTTCAGGTACCATGAGACATTTCTTCAGCTGAGATACATGAAAAACATCATGAACATCTGCACGATGATCCGGTAACTCCAATTGATATGCCACCTCTCCCACTCGCTTCAAGATTAAGAAGGGTCCAATAAAGCGAGGGGACAACTTTCCTTTGACTTTGAATCTTCTCATACCTTGGAGTGGTGACACCTTCAAATAGACATAATCTCCCTCCTTAAACTCAAGCAGTCTTCTCCGGATATCAGCATAGCTTTTCTGCCTGGATTGTGCAGTTCTCAAATTCTCCCTTATTTGCTGGACTTGCTCCTCTGCTTCTTGTATAATCTCAGGCCCAAACAACTGCCTTTCACCAGTTTGATCCCAATACAGTGGAGTCCTGCACTTTCTGCCATATAAAGCCTCAAACGGTGACATCTTCAAACTGGACTGATAGCTATTATTGTAAGAGAACTCTGCATACGGCAAACTCTTATCCCAACTACCACCATGCTTAAGGGCACAAGCTCTTAACATATCTTCCAGCATTTGGTTAGTCGTCTCAGTCTGCCCACAAGTCTGTGGATGGTAAGCCGAACTAAAATTCAATCTGGTATCCAAGGACTCGTGTAACTTCTTCCAATATCGAGAAGTAAACTGTGACCCCCGGTCTGACACAATCTTCTTAGGCACACCATGCAAGCATACAATCCGTGCCATGTACAACTCTGCTAACTTGGCTCCTGAATATGTGGTCTTCACTGGAATAAAGTGGGCTACTTTAGTTAGCCTGTCCACAGTCACCCATATAGAATCATACCCAGCAGATGTGCGGGGTAGTCCAACAATGAAGTCCATGCCAATCTCTTCCCATTTCCACTCAGGTATCTTCAGTGGATGCAGTAGTCCGGCTGGACTCTGGTGTTCAGCCTTAACTCTTTGGCATACATCGCACATAGCCACATGTGCAGCCATGTCTCTCTTCAGTCCATACCACCAATATTTTTGCTTCAAATCCTGATACATCTTAGTACTCCCAGGGTGAATAGAATAAACTGAGTCATGTGCCTCCTTCAATATGGTTTCCCGAAGACTATCGATATCAGGAACACAAATCCGGTTCTTGAACCATATCATGCCTTGCTCATCCTCTGTGAATTCCGGGCCTCTACCCTATATTATCAGATCCTTGATCTCCTGAATCTTAGCATCACCAATCTGACCTTTACGAATTTCTTGCTCCAAGGTAGGTTCCAATTCAATGGTAACTCCTTCCGTATGTGTAACAATTCCCAGGTTGAGCCTCTCAAAATCTTTTGCTAATTCATCAGGTAGCTGGACAACGAAAGCGGAGTGAACATGCTCCTTCTGACTCAAGGCATCTGCAACCAAATTTGCCTTGCCTGGGTGATAGTGAATCTCCAAATCATAATCCATAATAAGCTCCAACCAACGGCGTTGCCTAAGGTTGAGATCCTTCTGAGTGAATATGTACTTCAAGCTCTTATGATCCGTGTATACTTGGCACTTAGTTCCCATAATGTAGTGTCTCCAAATCTTAAGTGCATGCACAACGGCAGCCAGCTCCAAGTCATGAGTGGGGTAGTTCAATTCATGTTTCCTCAACTGACGAGATGCATAGGCGATCACATGTCCTTCTTGCATGAGTACACATCCCAATCCTTGGCCACAAGCATCACAATAAATGTCAAATCCCTTCTGCAGATCCGGCATAACCAACACTGGTGGTGACATCAATCTCTCCTTCAATTGATCAAAGTTGTCTTGGCATTTCTCATCCCACTTGAATTCTCTTCCTTTCTCCAGAAGCGATGTCATAGGCTTGGCAATCTTAGAGAACCCTTCAATAAATCTCCGATAATATCCTGCGAGTCCCAAGAAACTCCGAATCTCAGTAACTGTAGTGGGCACTCTCCACTCCATTATCTCCTTCACTTTAGCAGGATCCACTGCTATTCCTCCATTAGAAATAATATGTCCAAGGAATGGCACCTTATCAATCCAAAACTCGCACTTGCTAAACTTGGCATAAAGTTGATTATCTCGTAGCTTTTGTAGCACCAATCTTAGATGTTGTTCATGATCACTTTCATTCTTAGAATAGACAAGAATATCGTCGATGAACACCACGACGAATCTGTCCAAATACTCCATAAACACCTTATTCATCAAATTCATGAAATAAGCTGGTGCATTGGTTAATCCAAATGACATAACCGTAAACTCATATAATCCATATCGGGTTGAGAAAGCCGTCTTAGGAATATCCGAGGGTCTAATCTTCATCTGATGGTATCCCGATCGGAGATCAATCTTCAAGAATACCCTGGCTCCTCTCATCTGATCAAACAAATCCTCAATACGGGGTAATGGATACTTGTTCTTCACAGTGACATCATTAAGTGATCTATAGTCCACGCACATTCGTTGCGATCCATCCTTCTTCTGTACAAATAACACCGGTGCTCCCCAAGGTGAGGAACTCGGATGAATGTACCCTACTTCCTATAACTCAGTTAACTGCTTCTTAAGATCCTTCAGTTCTTCTACAGCCATCCTGTATGGTCGCTTAGAAATAGGGGCAGTTCTAGGTAAAAGATCAATAACAAACTCAACTTCCCTATCTGGTGGCATCCCTGGTAACTCCTCTGGAAAGACATCCGGAAAATCTCTAACCACCCAGATGTTGTCACCAACAAACTCCTTAGGTATAAAGAACATTGCACGCTTGGATGAGGTGGTTACTGCAATATTAACTTGAAATGTTTCTCCTTTAGGACTAGTGAGCTCTATAGTACCCCTACCACATGCTATAATGGCCTTTGCCTTCCTTAACCATGACATACCAAGAATCAGATCTATACTGCTGGCCTCTAATATTATAGCATTAGCTCCAAATTCTCTTCCCATAATTGATAATATCAATCTACGTGTCATTTGATTCGCCTCAATAGGCCCTTTAGGTGTGATTACTATCATTGGTTTTCTCATATTTAGCAGGCGTATCTCATTAGTGTTGGCATATCGAGCAGACATAAATGAATGTGTAGCACCAGAATCAAAGGGTATTGTTGCAGGAATTGCATTAATGTAAAACATACCGAGTACGATGTCAGCACCATCAGGAGTATCATCAACGCTAACTTGATTCACCCTGGCTATAGAATATCCCTTGCTAGGAGTCTGCTGCTTATTCTTAGCTGGTGTACCAGAATTCTCCATAGGACAAGCATTAGCATAGTGCCCAATCTGACTACACTTGAAGCATGTAGGGCCGGTCTTCTGTCCTACAGGCCTCGTCGGGGTGCTAGTGGGAGTAGCCTGACGAGTAGGAGGTGTACGTGGAGACCCCTGTGGAACATACTGTACTGGTCGTGGTCCTCCTGGTCGAGTCGGTGTACCCTGTGGCGAAACATAGCGGGGACGAACACTGCTGCTACCCTGTCCCTGTGAGATAGCCTTCCTCTTCAAATCACCCAGTTGAACACGCTTGTGTTCAATAGCAAGAGCCTTATCCAGTAGCCTCTGAAACGACGGAAATGTGTGTGCCATCAGTGCATACTGTAAGGGTCCATTAAGTCCTTCAATAAAGAGCTCCTGCTTCCTCTCATCCTCAGCAACTTCCTCCGGAGCATATCTCGACAGCTGAATAAATTTGCCTCTGTACACGCTGACCGACATGTTGCCTTGCTTCAATGACAGAAACTCCTTCTTCTTGATCTTTATCATGCCAGCTGGAATATGGTAGTTCTTGAACTGTGTACTGAACTCTGCCCAAGTAATAGTATCAGCAACATCATGGGCAGCAGTATAAGAATCCCACCAGTCAGCAGCAGGACCTGTCAGACGACCTGAGGCATAAAGAACTTTTTCCCGGTCTGAGCATTGGGCGATGTTGAGCATCTTCTCAATTGACTTCAACCAGTCATCCGCGTCAAGTGGATCTAGTGAGCTGGCGAAGGTCGGTGGCTTATGACTCATAAATTCCCGGTGCTTATCACGAGGTGGAGCTGGTGGTGGTGGTGGAGGCAATGGTACTTGTTGCTGCTGCTGTTGCTGAAATTGCTGCTGCAGCTGTTGTTGCGCCCTTCTCTCCTGGCGTATCTCCTCTCTCTCCTGGCATAACTCTTGACGTATCTCTTCTCTTTCCTGACGCATCTCCTGGCGTTCTTGCTGCATCCGGGCACGCATATCAGCCATAGTGTCCGCCATTTGCTGCATCACCCTCATCTGAGCTGCAATCAGTGGATCAACTCCGCCTGGTGGAGGATTAGGAGGATTCATCTCTGCTGGCTGTGGCTGAGGTTGTCTATATATCCTTCGAGTGTGTCGATTAGGAGGTAAATCAATTCCACCACCCCTTCTGGTATTGACCATCTGAGTTAGATACATATGGTAAGAGAGAGTAGCAGACAAGGCAGTAATTACGAATCGTGTTACTTTGGGGGATTTATTAGCTAAGCAGATTAATGTTTTACCTACCATAGCTAATTCATTACCTTATAGTGGTACATACTAAGATGTCCATATATAATATTTCAATCAATCAAAGAAGCAAATCAGACATTTATCATCAAAACAATAAAACAACGTTTTTAAATATAGAAAATAGTTTTGATTTTTGTCTTAGGCTTCCTATCTCTTAAAAAATGTCAAAGGGGTAGGGATTCCAAGGTGTGAAATCTATCTTGTCTTAGAGTAGAAAAGGTAAGAATGATCAGAGTAGAATAGTAGAAGGTGAGACAGGATCAAGATAAGTATAGAAAGAATCAGTGTAAGGTAAGTGTAGAATGAATCAGAATAAGATAAGTAGGTAAGGGTTTGTCCATTTCTATCTAGGTCTCGTCCTACAGTCAACATTTCCTCTGATACCACTTCTGTCACACCCGGATTTAAAGGGACAAAGCCGGGTGCATCTCATACATGCGCTAAGAAGACAACATATATAATAACAGATTGTATAGAGATAAATGTCACATAAATCAGAGTATTTATTACATAGCGGAAGACTTATTACAAAATAAAAGAATAAATATAAAACGAACTAAGGATCGTTTGCGCCAATGTCAACTGAAAAACGCCACCTAGATCAGATCGAACTCCTCGCCTTATGGCTCCTCCTGAACCACCTGTTCTTCTCCTGTGGGAGGGTGTGAGACAGCAAGGGTGAGCTCACATACGTTCATAGCACAACAAGTCGATGCAAATGTCAAACTAAATTTAAGTTCCATAATTAATCATGTGAGGGTCCGAGCCGCTCATGACCGTGAGCACGGCTAGTATACTAGTTTTACACTCTGTAGAGGTTGCGCATCTTTACCCACAAGTCATATTACCCATTTGCCAAGAGACGGCCAATCCCATACACCTCTACCGAGGAGGCGAGGCAGGGTAACACTATGAGGCCTTTACAAAGTTCCACTAGCTTCAGAAATCCCGCTACAGTTTATAGGAAGCTCCAGTGCAGGAATCCCTCGCCTGACCGCCATCGCAGCAAAATCAACCCAAGGACCTCCCTACACTGACCACTCCCCTACTGCCCTTGCCCCTTTCGGGTAATGAAGACCTCCACTAGCTTTCCTAGTTAATCAGCCAAGGGCGTCCCATTAAACCCTTGTGGTAGCACTGTTTTCCCGGGTGGTCGCTCCATGTTCCCATTAATTTAATGATCTTAACATGAACAGTAATAATAACAAGATAATAACAGAATAATCATGAATAGTGTATCTCCATATCCAATCCACATAAAGCAATAGCAGGTACTACCCAAAAATATTTCAGGGGTGAACAAGGTATAAAGATAACCAAAACTGGGGTAACATAAAGGATCCCATCAAAATTAACCTATGCAGATCATTATAATTAATAAGAACATGGCTGGGAAAAAGTAAGTGATCAAGGGCACAACTTGCCTTCAATGAGCTCCTGCTCAGCTATCTCTACCTGCTGAACCTCAGATTCCACAGTGGCTTGCTCGTCTACTCGCATCAACACAATACATACATAGTATAGCAAAAATTAACATTGCACCAAACATGTAAATAAAATACAAAGTAATAAACTAGACATTAAAATAAGATCACATGAACTGGAATCATTAAATTTGGAGCTATATGTTTTAAGTTATGAATTTCCTAAGGTTTAATGTGCTTGAAATGGGATTAAATGGGAAATAATTTTATTTCTGTTTTCATGACAAAACAGAGACTCTAAGTGCTAGAGATTATTATTACAAAAATTTAGAAATCGGAATGGGTTAATTTAGAGTTCATATGAATTTTCTATGGAATAAACAAGTTCTAGCACTTATTTTCATATTAAATATTCATTTTCTAATTCAATTATTCAATTTAAATAGGCTCTGGATTAGGCATCAAAATCTGCGAACCGCAGGGGCCTAGCTACAAAAATCCCTGTGACTCAGAGTGCTACCGATAGGACGGTGGGTTAATTTCAGTATAATTCGGGGGCTCATACGTAAAACCGCCACAACCCAAGTCTACGGAAGTAGATCAACCATCTGATCCACCCAGGACGCTCCAGATTAGTCGCGCCACAAGCCGAATCGGTACGGAACACGCCCAATGGATGAAAGATCTACGGCTTATATTTTTGGTGACCGACTCCAATCCTAGGCGCACGATCCCGTATCGACGGTCGCGGATCCAACCGGCAGAGTCGCTGCTATCGTCAAATATCCACCGCATAGGGCTGGATCAATGGCTCACAAACCCTCTCCTACCTCCCGACCAAGCCACGGCAGCACTGCCCAGGGGAAAGCACGGTGGACCACCGCCGGAGTCCGAGCTACACGCGATTTCCGCCCCTAAACTCTAATCCGGACGCGGCAGGAAGAAGCAGTAACAATAGGGTATTGCGTAGGACCCTACTCACCGTGAATCGAAGAGGCGAACCCAGCTCCCCACGGTGCACGGCGAACTCCGAAGTACGGCGAGCAATTGCACGAGTCTTGGCGGTGTTCGACTCAAATCGAGGGCACTGACGGCTTCCCCAAGTGAATGTGATCTTCGTGGCCCAATACCGAGACCAGGCAACACGCGGTGGTGAGTTTCACCGTCGGCGGCTTCAACCTCTCCGCAAGGGATGCGGCGGCGCAGCAAGGCCATGGAGAGTTGGTGGCGAGAAGAAGGGGAGCAAAAACGGCGAGGTCGTGGCCCGATACTTGTAGGCATGGCGGCGGCTAAACAGCCCCGAAGCTCGCGGCCGCCCACGCGACATGCACGGGACGGGCGTTGCGCAGGGGAATACGGAGTCCGCGCCCGGGGAAGACGGTGACGTGTGCGAATTGAGGGACTGACGATGGTGGCCTACAGCCAGTGTATCGCGTGGAACAGAGGCGGCTAGCGCGGGGGTGTAAGGAATGAGCTGAGCAATAGGGCCCGCGTGTCAGTCTAAGCAGGCGAGGGCGCTGCAGTTTCGCTGGTGGGATGCGCGGAACGGGAAAAAACGCTATGGGCCGAAAGTGAGGCAGTCAGCCCAAGTGGTTCTTTAATTCTTTTCTCTTTTTTATCTTTTTTTCCTATTTTCTTTTCTTCCTTTCTATGTTTAAATTTTGAGTTTGAATTTTGAAGTCAATCTTGTGCTACATTAATCTTTATTACTTTTGTGAAGTTAAGAATACCAATTCTTGAAATATAATTATATCATTTATATTCTTATATCATTTCTCTCCTTCTTATTTATAAAGCCCTAATTTTAATTTAGGGTGTGATTTATCTTCTAGTATTTATTATCTTATTATCCTTATTATTATTTTTATTGTTATTATTTTATTTAATGCACAAACATATAAACTCCAATATGATGCATTTTCTTTTTATTTTAGTATCAGTGGTTTTTTTAATTAATCACTCTTAATATGCATGCTCTTTTTATGATGCAAATATGACACATAAAATGAGGAAGTCACTATATGATTCTTTTATACAATTTTGAGTATTACACTTTCATAAGCAAAAAGTTCATGGAGAAACATTGCATTCCATATACTGAATCAAGGGAAGGGTTTAAAATACATTCGCGTGGGGGACAAATATTTACCAAAGAAGTGGCTTACCAAGTGCCCGTAACATTGGCTGGACGGGACTTTCCTACTAGTATGATTGTTCTGAAAGGCCAAGACATAGATGTGATTCTGGGCATGAATTGGTTGGCCCAGCATAAAGCAATCCTCAACACTGATCTAAGAACTATCAGGTTGAGTTATGGCCAAGAAGAAATTCTTTTGTCTATTCCCATAGCTATTCCAGCTAAACCAATTGGCAGAATTAATGAAGCCATTATACCGGAGATCAAAGATATTCCGGTAGTATGTGAGTTCCCAGATGTCTTTCCAGAAGATTTGACTGGATTGCTACCTGAAAGAGATGTAGAGTTTGTAATTGAGTTGAAGCCCGGTACGGCTCCCATTTCTAGAAGATCGTACCGAATGCCTCCAAATGATCTGGCAGAACTCAAGACCCAATTGCAAGATCTACTTGTGAAAGGATTCATCTGGCCAAGCTCGTCAACATGGGGTTGTCCAGCCATCGTCGTCAAGAAGAAGGATCAAACATTGCGGATGTGCATGGATTATCGACCCCTTAATGAGGTCACTATCAAGAATAAGTATCCTCTTCCTCGGATTGACATTCTATTTGATCAACTGACTGGAGCAAGGGTATTCTCCAAGATCGACCTCAGATCGGGCTATCATCAGATCTGTATCCGGCCCAAAGATATACCAAAGACCGCATTCACTACGCGGTATAGGTTATTTGAATATTTGGTAATGTCTTTTGGACTGACAAATGCTCCAGCCCACTTCACTTATCTGATGAACTCGGTATTTATGCCTGAGTTGGACAAATTCGTGGTGGTCTTCATAGAAGATATCTTAATATATTCCAAGAATGAAGAGGAGCATGCTCAGCATTTACGGATCGTGTTGACACGCTTAAGAGAACATCAATTATATGCCAAGTTCAGTAAATGCGCGTTCTGGCTAGAAGAAATCCAATTTCTAGGACATGTGTTATCTGCCAAGGGGATTGCGGTAGATCCCAGCAAAGTAAAGGATATTTTGGAGTGGAAACCCCCAACCACTGTACATCAAGTCCGAAGTTTCCTTGGACTGGCTGGCTATTACCGCCGATTTATACCAGATTTTTCCAAACTTGTGAAACCAATCACGAGTTTATTGAAGAATCATACTAAATTCAATTGGTCTTCAATGTGTAATGAAGCCTTTGAACAATTGAAGGTATTATTAACCACTGCTCCGGTATTGGCTCAACCGGATATCGAAAAAACCTTTGATGTGTATTGTGACGCATCAGGCAGTGGTCTCGGCTGTGTATTAATGCAAGAAGGCCGAGTAATAGCTTATGCTTCAAGGCAGTTGCGCCGGCATGAAGAGCATTATCCAACTCATGATCTAGAGTTAGCTGCAGTGGTTCATGCCCTGAAAATATGGCGTCATTATCTACTGGGTAATGTCTGTCACATTTATACAGACCACAAAGTTTGAAGTATATCTTTACCTAGTCCGAGCTCAATATGAGATAAAGGAGATGGCTCGAGCTTATTAAGGATTATGAACTAGAGATCCATTATCACCTAGGCAAAGCCAATGTAGTGGCAGATGCACTTAGTCGCAAGGCCTCTTGCCATTGTCTAACAATGAGAACTTCTGACATTACATTATGCCAGGAAATGGAGAATCTGAACCTAGGAATGATTGAGCATGGAACTTCAAATCACTTGAAGCTTGAGTCAGTCATCTTACCAAGAATAATTGACGCACAAAAGAATGATGAGGGTATGAAGCACATCCATGAGAAGATAGAAGCCGGAAAAGCCAAGTGCTTTAGGAAAGACGATCAAAGTATTGTATGGTTTAACAACCGCATAGTTGTGCCAAAGAATGAATAAATCCGCCAACAAATATTAGATGAAGCACATCTTAGTCGCTATTCTATTCATCCCGGAAGCACTAAGATGTATCAAGATCTGAAACAACATTATTGGTGGACAAAAATGAAGATTGAAATTGCACGCTATGTGGCTAGATGTGACACTTGCAGACGTGTCAAAGCCATACATATGAAGACTGCCGGTCCATTACAATCTCTACCAATACCAACATGGAAATGGGAAGATATTAGTATGGACTTTATTGTGGGATTACCCAGAACTGCAAAAGGCTTTGACTCCATTTGGGTTATCATCGACCGACTCACAAAGTTCGCCCACTTCCTTCCAATCAAAGTAAAATATCCAGTAATTGCATATGCAGAACTGTACATCACTCGTATTCTTAGTTTGCACGGTGTTCCAAAGACCATAGTGTCGGATCATAGACCTCAATTTGTATCCAAATTCTGGGAAGAACTTCACAAGGCTTTGGGTACTAAATTGCTCCATAGCTCGGCCTATCATCCTCAAACCAGTGGTCAAACTGAGAGGGTAAACCAAATACTTGAAGATATGCTACGGGCATGTGTTCTAGAATTCCCACAAAAATGGGATGATTGTTTACCATTAGCGGAGTTCTCATATAATAATAGCTATCAAGAAAGCATTAAGATGGCACCCTTTGAAGCTTTATATGGACGACGATGTCGTACTCCGTTAAATTGGTCTGAACCAGGTGAGAGGTACTTCTTCAGGCCTGATATGGTAAAAGAAACCGAAGAAAAAGTTCAACGAATAATTCATCATTTGAAGAAAGCTGAAGCTCGTCAAAAAATTATGCAGACAAACGACGAATGCCCTTGTATTTTCTGGTGGGAGATTATGTCTATCTGAAGGTCTCCCCAATGAAGGGTGTAACACGTTTCGGGGTAAAAGGGAAGCTTGCACCTCGATACATTGGTCCTTTTCTTATACTTGAAAGGTATGGACCAGTGGCATACCAACTACAGTTACCCAGAACCTTATCTGCTGTACATAATGTGTTCCACGTGTCTCAACTGAAGAAGTGTCTTCGGGTTCCCGATCGAACCATTGAAGTGACGGATGTTGTCCTAGAGCCAGACTTGACATATTCAGAACACCCTATTCGAGTCTTGGATCAAAAGGACAGGGTTACTCGGAGAAAAACTCTCAAGTTTTACAAGATACAGTGGAACCAGCATTCAGAAGATGAGGCTATGTGGGAAACTCGAGACTTTTTAGAAAAGAATTTCCCAGGCTTTTTAGCCTCCTGTAATTTGTAAAGTGTATAAAATTGTTGTCATAAAGGAGTGAACCCCAAACCACCCCTGCCTTGTACCAAAATTCAGGAAATAAAAATGTGAAGCATTTCCTTTTCCACTACTTGCCCTAGAACTTTTAATCTCGGGACGAAATTCTTTTATGGGGGGAAGGATGTAACACCCCTAGTGTTACTGTTACTAAAACTTGAGCATAACATCATCAGCATTAACATTTCATGTGTTTGACACACCTAGAATGCATTCACTAGGTTGATGTTTTAAACAAGTTGTATTGATATGGCATTTTTGCAAATAAAACCCTAGAGTAGGGTACTTAACCCTAAATGGGGTTCAAAAGGGTAAAACAAAATCCAAATAGAGAAAACCCTAAAGCTTTAGTGAAATAGTCATAAAGTGTTACTAAGAATGGACTTAAATTACATTCACCTCCCTGAAATACCAAAAACCCTAAAAAGGACCCTGGAAAACCCTAGACCTAAACCCTAGGGGGCTAAGTGTAAAATCAGTGCACTTTTGGACTAAAGTGCAAAAACTAGTAAAGTAAGGTGTTTTAAGTCATATAGTTCACAATCATGAAGATTTGCAAGCTAAACCCTGAATTTTGGACCTATTTGCAAAAAGACCCTATTTGAGTTCTCAACCTAAGTCTGAAATTCAGTGACATGGGCTCAACTTTGGAGCTTTGTAACTTTCAAATTATAAGGTTTTTGCCCTAGGTCACCACATCAATTTTGTAGACCTATTATAGGAGAGCAACTTTGATGCAGACATCCCCTTTGGTTGTTATGCAAAAATTGGAGAAAAGCAAGCCCAAAGTTGCTCTATCAGAACTGGGTCAGATAACTGAAACTGAACCCTAGATCAGAAATGGTCACAGTGAGATGAGGCTAAATTTGATGCGCCATATCTTTGAATCCACTCAATTTTGACCCAAATATCCTATAGAAGGTTTGAAGGCTGTTGAATCAAGAACAAACTTTATTAAGGGAGATTGCTCTGTTCTTAACAAAAATCCAGAGTTAAAGATGGAAGAAGGTGGTCGGTTCAGACAAAAACCAAAGATCGAGCGCTGCAAATATCTGATGAAGCGATAAGAATAGGGGCACTGTTGAAATGGATGAACTTGCACGATCCAGTGCTGGGGATTGATCCAGAGTGGATAGCCTCGAACGTGGCATGATTTCGCGAACCGGGTCGACCGTGGCCGGAGATAGTCACCGGCGGCCACTGTGACTCAGCCAGTTTTGCCGCGGTGTCATCCATGCCCCAATTCTACCTCACTGTATCTATTCCTTACGTGTAAGCTTGCGCTAACAAGGTTATCCGTGGCCGTGAAGTGATCGCCGGACCGCCGCAGCTATAAATAGCCCTGTGGTCCACGGCGAGGTATGAACATCACACACACAGTGAGTTGAATCGAAGCCAAATTTGCGCTGCCTCTGCCCCCTCCTCTCAAATTGATTGTGCACGGTAATTTAGAGTCCCTTGCGGCCGTATAGCCCCAAGCTCCACCCTCAATTTCACCCGAGCACGCCACGACGCTGTTTTCCCCCAAATCGGTCAGCTACGCCGCCGAGAACAGCTCGTCCGTGGCCAGCCCGCTCTAGTAAGACTCTGTCAAATTCAAGCGTTGTTTTAGTAGCTCTTCATGCTTGTGAAGCTTGTTGTGGCAACCGTTAGCTCAATTCGACCATGGTTAAGCAGGAACACGAGCTCGTGATCACAGTCTCCGCCGTGCACATGGCCAGACCATTCCCAAAGTATTCAAGCTAAGATTAGTGAGTGTTCCTGAGTCACCTTAGGTCGGTTATGCCTCCTCGATAGCTAGATTTGGCAGCCATCTGAAAGGGAAATGTGCCCTTGGGCCATTTCTAAGTATTTTGGTGATTGAGTGCCAACGCAAGTGCTTTTGTGTTGATCTATGCAATGTGGTGAACAAAGTGAAAATCAAGTCAAAAGGTATGCTTCTAGACTTAGTACATTGTTTTATGGACTAATGTATTGTGTCTAAGTGCTGGAAACAGGAAATATTGAATTGGAAATAAGATGGCTTTGTTCAGCCAAAGTTTGCTCAGTCTGAGTGCACCGGACTGTCCGGTGGTGCACCGGACAGTGTCCGGTGCGCCAGGCTGGCTCTGACGAACAGGCTGCTCTCGGGACTTCGACGGCGGTGTACGGCTAAAATTCACCGGTCTGTCCGGTGGTGCACCGGACTGTCTGGTGAGCCGTTCACAGACGAACTCGTCGCTCTCGGGAGATGATTAACGGCGTACGGCTAAAATTTACCGGTCTGTCCTGTGGTGCACCGGACAGTCCGGTGAGTCAACAATCAGCCGGGGCAACGGTTGGCCGAGGATTCCACGCGTGACGCGTGGCCGAGCCAACGGTCACATTGGTGCACCGGACTGTCCGGTGTGCACCGGACAGTGTCCGGTGCGCCAACGGCTCTCAGACTCCAACGGTCGGCTTCGCTAGATAAGGAAGGATATCTGCACCGGACAGTGTCCGGTGGTGCACCGGACTGTCCGGTGTGCCAGTCGATAGAAGGCAAGATCTGCCTTCCAGGATTGCTCTCAACGGCTCCTAACTGCCTTGGGGCTATAAAAGGGACCCCTAGGCGCATGGAGGAGAACACCAAGCATTCCTAGAGCACTCTTGATCACTCATACTCCATTCTTACGCACTTGTTCGACATCCTAGTGATTTAAGCTCCGTTCTAGTGTGCTAGTCTTTTGAGCTTAAGTCTGGGTCTTGTGTGTGTGTATTTGCTGTGATCTTAGTGTCTTGTGTGAGTTGCTAATCCCTCCCTTACTCCGTGCTTCTTTGTGAACTTCAAGTGTAAGGGCGAGAGGCTCCAAGTTGTGGAGATTCCTCGCAAACGGGATTAAGAAAAGCAAACAAAACACCATGGTATTCAAGTGGGTCTTTGGACCGCTTGAGAGGGGTTGATTGCAACCCTCGTCCGTTGGGACGCCACAACGTGGAGTAGGCAAGCGTTGGTCTTGGCCGAACCACGGGATAACCACCGTGCCATCTCTATGATTGATCTCTTGTGGTTATTGTGTTTTGTAGAGACTCCTCAATAGCCACTTGGCTATTATTGTGCTAACACTTAACCAAGTTTTTGTGGCTTAAGTTTCAAGTTTTACAGGATCACCTATTCACCCCCCCCCCCCCTCTAGGTGCTTTCAATTGGTATCAGAGCCGTTCTCTTCACAAGGGACTAATCGCCCGAAGAGATGGATCCTAAGGGGAAGGGAATCGTGATCAACGACAAAGAGAAGGAGTCCTTCGTCAACGAGCCTAAAGATGATAAGCCTACCGACTCAGGCTCGGGCCATATACGCAAAGATGGAAGGAAGAAGAAGACGAGACACATTAAGGAGATCGTCTACTACGACGACAGTGATGAGTCCACTTCTTCCCATAAAGACAACGACGACCACGACTACGACAAACGAAAGACGGTTAACTCAAACTTTTCTTTCGATTATTCGCGTATTCCTCAAAGTTCAAATTCACATTTACTTTCCATTCCTCTCGGCAAGCCTCCACACTTTGATGGGGAGGACTACGGATTTTGGAGTCACAAAATGCGTAGTCATTTGTTCTCTCGCCATCCAAGCATATGGGAGATTGTTGAGAATGGAATGAAGTTTGATAGCTCGGATAGTCCTATTTTTATTAATGAACAGATTCATAGAAATGCACAAGCTACTACTGTGTTGTTAGCCTCCTTGTGCAGGGACGAGTACCATAAGGTGAGCGGCTTGGACAATGCCAAGCAAATCTGGGACACCTTCAAGATCTCTCATGAGGGGAATGACGTCACCTTGCTCACCAAGATGGAGTTGGTAGAAGGCGAGCTCGGAAGATTTGCGATGATAAGGGGCGAGGAGCCAACCCAAACATACAACCGGCTCAAGACCCTTATCAACAAAATAAGGAGCTACGGAAGCACACGATGGACGGACCACGACGTCGTCCGACTAATGCTAAGGTCCTTTACCGTTCTTGATCCTCATTTGGTGAATAATATTCGTGAGAATCCCAGGTACACCAAAATGTCGCCCGAAGAAGTCCTTGGAAAATTCGTAAGCGGGCGAATGATGATCAAGGAGGCGAAGGTACGTGGACGACGCACTGAATGGTCCAATCAATGAGCCTCAACCCGTTGCTCTCAAGGCAACGAGAAGCAAGGAGGAGTTACCTAGCAAGGTGGCGCAAGTTGAGGCGGCAGGGCTCAATGATGAAGAGATGGCCCTCATCATCAAGCGCTTTAAGACTGGCGCTTAAGGGTCGCAAGGGACAGCCAAGCAAGACCAAGTCAAAGGGGAAGCGCTCATGCTTCAAATGTGGTAAGCTTGGTCATTTTATTGCTAACTGTCCCGATAACGATAGTGACCAGGAAAAAGGAAACAAGAGGGAGAAGAAGAAGAATTACAAGAAGGCCAAGGGCGAGGCACATATCGGAAAGGAGTGGGATTCGGATTGCTCCTCCTCCGACTCCGACAATGAAGGACTCGCCGCCACTGCCTTCAACAAGTCATCCCTCTTCCCCAACGAGCATCACACATGCCTCATGGCGAAGGAGAAGAAGGTATGTACTCGAGATACCACTTATGCTTCTTCAAGTGATGATGATTCTAGTGATGACGATGAGATAGATTATTCTAGTCTATTTAAAGGTTTGGATAGAATTAAAATTGGCAAAATTAATGAGTTAATTGATGCCTTGAATGAAAAGGATAGACTTTTAGAAAAGCAAGAGGATTTGTTGTATGAAGAACATGATAAATTTGTAGAGGCACAAAAAGCTCATGCTTTAGAAGTTAAAAGAAATGAAATGCTTTCTTATGAACTATCTACTTGTCATGAAACCATTGCTACTTTAAAAGGTGTTAATGATGATTTAAATGCTAAACTAGAAGTAGCTAGTAAATCTAACTCTTGTGTAGAACATGTTTGCACTAGGTGTAAAGATCTTAATGTTGATACTTGTAGTGAACACCTAGAGCGCATTTCTAAATTAAATGATGAAATAGCTAGTCTTAATGCCCAACTTAAGACTAGCAAGAGTGAATTTGACAAACTAAAATTTGCAAGGGATGCCTACACAATTGGTAGACACTCCTCAATTAAGGATGGTCTTGGCTTCAAGAGGGAAGTCAAGAACTTAACAAGCCATAAGGCTCCCATCTCCGCCAAGGAGAAAGGGAAGGCCCCTATGGCTAGTAGTGTGCAAAAGAACCATGCCTTTATGTACCATGATAGGAGACAATCTAGAAATACTCATAGGAGTTGTAATGCGTATGATGCTTTTGATTCTCATACCATGTCTGCTTCTAGTTCTTCCTATGTGCATGATAGAAATGTTGGTAGGAGAAATGTTATTCATAATATGCCTAGGAGAAATGTTGTTAATAAGAAAGTTAATGAACCTTCTACAATATATCATGCTTGCAATGCTTCTTTTGCCATTTATAGAAAGAATAAGAAGGTGATTGCTAGGAAATTAGGGGCAAGATGCAAGGGAGATAAAACTTGCATTTGGGTCCCTAAGACAATTGTGACTAACCTTGTAGGACCCAACAAGAGTTGGGTACCTAAGACCCAAGCCTAAATTTGCCTTGCAGGTTTATGCATCCGGGGGTTCAAGCTGGATTATCGACAGCGGATGCACAAACCACATGACGGGGGAAAAGAGGATGTTCTCTTCCTACGTCAAGAACAAGGATTCCCAAGATTCAATAATATTCGGTGATGGGAACCAAGGCAAGGTAAAAGGGTTAGGTAAAATTACTATTTCATCTGAGCACTCTATTTCTAATGTGTTTTTAGTTGAGTCGCTTGGATATAATTTGTTATCTGTTAGTCAATTATGCAAAATGGGATATAATTGTCTATTTACAAATGTAGATGTGTCTGTCTTTAGAAGATGTGATGGTTCACTAGCTTTTAAGGGTGTACTAGACGACAAACTTTATTTGGTTGATTTTGCAAAAGAAGAGGCCGGTCTAGATGCATGCTTAATTGCTAAGACTTGCATGGGCTGGCTGTGGCATCGTCCGCTTAGCACATGTGGGGATGAAGAACCTCCACAAGCTTCTAAAGGGAGAACACGTGATAGGTCTAACTAATGTACACTTCAAAAAAGATAGACCTTGTGCAGCTTGTCAAGCAGGAAAACAGGTGGGAGGCTCTCATCACACCAAAAATGTGATGACCACATCAAGACCCTTGGAGATGCTTCATATGGACCTCTTCGGACCCGTCGCCTATCTAAGTATAGGAGGAAGTAAGTATGGTCTTGTTATAGTTGATGATTTTTCCCGCTTCACTTGGGTATTCTTTTTGCAGGATAAATCTGAAACCCAAGGGACCCTCAAGCGCTTCCTCAGGAGAGCTCAAAATGAGTTTGAGCTCAAGGTGAAGAAGATAAGGAGCGACAACGGGTCCGAATTCAAGAATCTTCAAGTGGAGGAGTTCCTTGAGGAGGAGGGGATCAAGCATGAGTTCTCCGCTCCCTACACACCACAGCAAAATGGTGTGGTAGAGAGGAATAATAGGACGCTCATCGATATGGCGAGGACAATGCTTGGAGAGTTCAAAACCCCCGAGTGTTTTTGGTCGGAAGCCGTGAACACGGCTTGCCACGCCATCAACAGGGTCTATCTTCACCGCCTCCTCAACAAGACTTCATATGATTCTGCTAACTGGTAACAAACCCAATGTGTCTTATTTTCGTGTATTTGGGAGCAAGTGTTATATTCTTGTGAAGAAAGGTAGAACCTCTAAATTTGCTCCCAAAGCTGTAGAAGGGTTTTTATTAGGTTATGATTCAAATACAAAGGCGTATAGGGTCTTCAACAAATCATCGGGTTTGGTTGAAGTCTCTAGCGATGTTGTATTTGATGAGACTAATGGCTCTCCAAGAGAGCAAGTTGTTGATCTTGATGATGTAGATGAAGAAGACGTTCCAACGGCCGCAATACGCACCATGGCGATTGGAGATGTGCGGCCTCAGGAACAATTGGAGCAAGATCAACTGTCTTCCTCAACTATGGTGTATCCCCCAACCGAAGATGACGAACAGGTACCTCAAGTAGAGGCGCATGATCAAGGGGGAGCACAGGATGTTCAAGTTGAGGAGGAAGAAGCACCTCAGGCACCTCCAACCCAAGTTCGATCGACGATTCAAAGGGATCATCCCGTCGACCAAATATTGGGTGATATTAGCAAGGGAGTAACTACTCGTTCAAGATTAGTTAATTTTTGTGAGCATTACTCCTTTGTCTCTTATATTGAGCCTTTCAGGGTAGAAGAGGCCTTGCTAGATCCGGACTGGGTGTTGGCCATGCAGGAGGAACTCAACAACTTCAAGCGCAATGAAGTTTGGACACTGGTGCCTCGTGCCAAGCAAAATGTTGTGGGAACCAAGTGGGTGTTCCGCAACAAACAGGACGAGCACGGGGTGGTGACAAGGAACAAGTCTCGACTTGTGGCAAAAGGTTATGCCCAAGTCGCAGGTTTGGACTTTGAGGAGACAGTTTGGTCCTAGTGGCTAGGCTAGAATCAATTCGTATTTTGCTAGCATATGCCACTCACCATTCTTTCAGGTTGTACCAAATGGATGTGAAGAGCGCTTTCCTCAACGGGCCGATCAAGGAGGAGGTGTACGTGGAGCAACCCCCTGGCTTCGAGGATGAACGGTACCCCGACCACGTGTGTATGCTCTCTAAGGCGCTCTATGGACTTAAGCAAGCCCCAAGAGCATGGTATGAATGCCTTAGAGACTTTTTAATTGCTAATTCTTTCAAGGTTGGGAAAGCCGATCCAACTCTTTTCACTAAGACTTGCGATGGTGATCTTTTTGTGTGCCAAATTTATGTCGATGACATAATATTTGGTTCTACTAACCAAAAGTCGTGTGAAGAGTTTAGCAGGGTGATGACGCAAAAATTCGAAATGTCGATGATGGGCGAGTTGAACTACTTCCTTGGGTTCCAAGTGAAGCAACTCAAGGACGGCACCTTCATCTCCCAAGCAAAGTACACGCAAGACTTGCTAAAGCGGTTTGGGATGAAGGACGCTAAGCCCGCAAAGACTCCGATGGGAACCGACGGACACACCGACCTCAACAAAGCAGGTAAGTCCGTTGATCAAAAAGCATACCGGTCAATGATAGGTTCTTTGCTTTATTTATGTGCTAGTAGACCGGATATTATGCTTAGCGTATGCATGTGTGCTAGATTTCAATCCGATCCAAGGGAGTGTCACTTGGTGGCCGTGAAGCGAATTCTTAGATATTTAGTCGCTACGCCTTGCTTCGGGATCTGGTATCCAAAGGGGTCTAACTTTGACTTGATTGGATACTCAGATTCCGACTATGCTAGATGTAAGGTCGATAGGAAGAGTACATCGAGGACTGTGCCAATTCTTAGAAAGGTCCCTGGTGTCGTGGAACTCTAAGAAACAAACTTCCGTTGCCCTATCCACCACTGAGGCCGAGTACGTTGCCGCAGGACAGTGTTGTGCGCAACTACTTTGGATGAGGCAAACCCTCCGGGACTTTGGCTACAATCTGAGCAAAGTCCCACTCCTATGTGTCGGCGTTCCGAGACCGGGGGGTCCTCGAGCCGACGAGTGAGTGTGCCGCGTGCCCCAGCCCAGATGGGTCGAGCGCGTGGGCGAGCGCGAAGGGGGGAGAGAGAGCGAGAGCGAGGTGGCCGGAGCCGGGTCGTGAGGGAGTCGGAGATTCTCGCGGCCTTCGTGTTCGTCCCACGCCCAGGTCGGGTGCGCTTGCAGTAGGGGGTTACAAGCGTCCGCGCGGGTGAGGGGAGCGAGCGGCCCCGAGAGAGCGCCTGCCCCTGCCCTCGTTCCCGCGAGGCCAACCTTCTCTAAGAAGGCCCTGGTCCTTCCTTTTATAGGCGTAAGGAGAGGATCCAGGTGTACAAATGGGGGTGTAGCAAGGTGCTACGTGTCTAGCGGGGGAGAGCTAGTGCCCTAAGTACATGCCAAGGTGGCAGCCGGAGAGATCTTGGCACCCAGCTAGTGTGGCGTCGTGGCTGTTGGAGGAGCGATGGAGCCGGACGGAGGGACAACTGTCGGAGTGGTTGGGCCCTTGCTGACGTCCCCCTGCTTTCGTAAGGGAGCTGGGAGCCGCCGTCGTCATGGTCCAGCGAGGCGCCATCATTGCCTATCTGGCGGAGCTAGCCAGATGGGACGTCGGTCCTGTTCTCTGCGGCCCGAGTCGTCTCAGGGTAGGGTGATGATGGCGCTTCCTGTCGACGTGGCGGACTCGTGCCCTAGGTCAGGCGACGTGGGGGCTCCTCCGAGGCCGAGGTCGAGTCTGTCCTGCATGGCCGAGGCCGAACCTGAGCACCCGGGTCGGGCGAGGCGGAGGTCGTTCGGCAGAGGTCGGGGTGGAGTCCGAGCCCTGGGTCGGGCGAAGCGGAGTTCATCGTCTTCCGGGGCCTTAGCCTGAGTCCGAGCCCTGGGTCGGGTGGAGCGGAGTTCGCCGTCTTCCGGGGCCTTAGCCCGAGTCCGAGCCCTGGGTCGGGCAGGAGCGGAGTTCGCCGTCTTCCGGGGCCTTAGCCCGAGTCCGAGCCCTGGGTCGGGCGGAGCTTCCTCTGGCGCTTTTGGCCAAGCCTGGCCGCCCGTCAGTCTTACTCTTTGCGTTAAAGGCCCTAGTGACTTGGTCGGTCGGCGCAGGTGATTTAGTCAGGGTTACTTCTTAACGAAGGCAAGGCCTCGGGCGAGCCGGAGATGCGTCTGCCGTGAAAGAGGAGGCCTCGGGCGAGACGGAAACATCTCAGGGTCGGCTTGCCCTTGCCCGAGGCTAGGCTCGGGCGTGGCATGATCGAGTCGCTCGTATGGACTGATCCCTGACTTAATCAAACCCATCAGGCCTCTGCAGCTTTATGCTGATGGGGGTTACCAGCTGAGAATTAGGTGTCTTGAGGGTACCCCTAATTATGGTCCCCGACAGTAGCCCCCGAGCCTCGAAGGGAGTGTTAACACTCGCTTGGAGGCTTTTGTCGCACTTTTTTGCAAGGGGACCAGCCTTTCTCGGTTGTACTTTGTTCCGGTGGGTGCGCGCGAGCGCACCCGCCGGGTGTAGCCCCCGAGGCCTCGGAGGAGTGGTTTCACTCCTTCGAGGTCTTAATGCCTTGCGTAATGCTTCGGCTGGTCTAGGCGGTTCCCTCATGCGAACAGGCCGTAGCCCAGGTGCACTGTCGGGGCCCAAGTTCTCGGGCTGGTATGTTGACGCTGTCAACGGTTTGGCCGGAGCCGGGTTTGCGAGAGCAGCCCCCGAGCCTCCGCACAGAGCGAGAGGACGATCAGGGACAGACTCGGCTTTTTTATATACGCCCCTACGTCGCCTTTCCGCAAGGAGGAGGGGGGGAGAGCGCCATGTTACCCTCGATGGGCACCGAACATGGTGTCTCCGGTGAGCTGCAATCGGGTAATCCGAGTGGACGTCCGTGCCCCGTTCGTTGGGGGTCGGCTAGGGGCCCGGAGGCACGCCCAAAAGTACCTGCGGGTGAATCTGCCGGACCCGGTCCCCTGGCGACGGGGTCCGAGGGCTCGTTGCCTCCCTCCGATGGGATTCCGTTACAGAGTCAGTTCCCGCTGGTCTCGGAAATGTCCTAGGGTACCTCGGGAGCGCAGCCCGAGCCTTGGTTATGTATCGAACGTACCCCTGGTCATCCCTCGCTCGGTGTCTGAGGCGACTGTGAACCCTTCGGGGGGCCAGCCTTCGAACCCCTGATCAGTAATGGGCGCGGAGCCCGAGTAGCCTGAGGCGGTCGTGGATCCTTTCGGGGGGCCGACCTTCGAACCTCTGACCAGTAGTGGGTGTCGGGCCCACGCGATCTGAGGCGGCTGTTGAACCCTTCGGGGGGCCAGCCTTCGAACCCCTGATCAGTAAGGAGGCTTGGAGCCTAGTTCCTTCACGGGGAAGGATCCCTTTGGGGGTATCCCCCTTCCCGGTCCCTGTTGCAAGAGATAGAGAAAGAGGAAAAAGGGAAAAAGGATACGAAATTGAACGACGTGGCGTACCTATTTGGTGTGGCCGCTTTGGCGAAGGCGAAACGTCGCCAGCTGCTCCCGCCAGTGGCGCTGCCCGTCGAGCCGCGGAGTTAATGCACCGGGGCGAGTAGTTGGCGAGGCTGCCGTTGCGCGTGCGCGAGCCGTTCGAGGAACGGGTCACGGGCGTGTCGTCTTCACATCGTGAGAGAGGGGGTTCTCTTGCTGCCTCCGGATGGGACGTGAGCTTGGCTGATGGCGTGACCGCTACTCTTGCGCGCCTGCCACCGTCATTACTGCCGGCCCACTTTTGACCGCGTCTGACCGCTGCGTCAGGCTGGCGCTGCTGGGTCGCGCGCTGGGCCGCCTCGGGTCGCGGTATTGGTTCCGCAACCGAGGAGGTGCGGTGGTGGCGCAAGTGGCATAGTGGCTTACATGCAGCATCCGGCGCGCCGGTTGCGCGACGCGTGGGCTTGAGCCTCCGTGCTGGCCTGTCAGGAGTCGGAGAGGCGCGTCCACTTGGTGCGGTTGCATGCCGCCCGCATGGCTGCCCGCCCCTTTCGCCCGTTGGTCTGGGCAAAAGTGGAGGGTCACTTGTAACTGCTGGGTGGTTGCGCGCGCGCCACGCGCGGACGGTTCGGCTTCTTCTGCTCGGAGCCGGTCTGTATGACAGGCGGGTCCCAGCCCCCGCGTCGCAGGGGAGGACTTTGGAGGCGTGTTGGAGAGGACTCAGCCTGTGACGGTTGGGGGCGCAAGCAGGGAGAGTTGCCTTTAAAAGGAGGGCGACCCCTTTCGTAAGGCGACCATGTCTTCTTCCTCCCTTATGCGTCGTGTCTTTCCATCTTTCAAGCCCCGGATGGGGGAAACCGCCGTCTTCGTGCCTCATCGTCGGAGGACACTGCTCCGCGGGAGTGGGTACCTTTCAGCCATCGTTCGGCTTCAAGGATTTTCATCAGGCAGCCCGGTTGCTCCCCTCCGCTGGGGGTCACCCGAGACGGTGACCACCAGCTCCTGGGTGGGGAGGAGCAAACCGGACTGCGATCTAGGTCCCACCCTCAGCTTCAAGGATGTTCATCATCCTCGCTGGGGTGGGTGCCGGACTGAGCCGGCGCTCTACCTCCCTGCACGGGTTTCGTGGGTCATCCTCTCCCACGATGTTCGAGGGAGAAGGCGCTCACTGGCCCTGCGGGCGGCCCGGACTTCGACAACGTGGGGTGGATCAGGCGGCGGACGTCGTCACCTCCAGCGTGTCGGGTCCGCTGGCTCGGCTCCGGCGGCCCCTTCTATTGGGGGGTAGCTGCCGCGCCGTGTACACGGGAGGTCCACCCTAGACGTCGCGCGCTGCTAGGGCGGCGTTCGTGTTCTGGGGTGGCCCTGCCTTTGCACCGGGGCGGCGCCTTTGCGCGGAGGCCGGTGCCCCACTCATCTGGGAGGATTTGAGTGGGGATCTGCCGGTAGGCTGATGGCTCCCGGCGTCAGTGCCGAGGTGGAGGCGGCTCGAGAAGTCCCCGTCACCGATGGGATCACCTCCACCATCGGCGCTTCGGGCCTCCGGCTCTTTGTACTTGTCCTCGCCCCTCGAGCGTCGGCGCGGGCGGGGGCAAGGCTGCAGCAGTGCCTACCCCTGAGGCCTGCGCTGCTGCAGTTCGGCCATCCGGAGTGGGGGCCGTTGCCGTCGTAGTCGGAGCGGGTGGCGACGAGCCGCCCGTCAGTCTTCCGTAGCCCCGCAGGCCTGCCCCTACCGAGTGGGGTTGTTCGTACCTGCGGGGGGGGAACCGGAGTTCCGTTTGTAATGGCACTTCGAGTGCCGGGTTTTTTCGTTCATTTTGGCTTTCGGGGCCTGAACATGTATGTAATTACGGCACGGAGCCGTGTTTTTTCCTCATTCCCGAGCACTAAGACTCGTCTGCTGATTGTCTGAACCGCTTCACTAAGCATGAGTCGCCCCGTGTCAAGGTGACGAGTGAGGTATCCAGTATCCCGGAGGCGTAGGAGTCCCTCGGCTCGGTCGGCCCTGTTGTCCGAGGCTCCTCTAGCTTAGTTAAAGAGACCCCTCGGCCGCTCTTCGACGAGCCGAGGCCGGGGGTAGCGATATCAGCGTGAGCAGAGGCGGAGTTGGCTCGGAAATGAAACCTGGTTGGCCGGAGCCTAGCCGAGTGGTCCGTTGGCAGGATCGACGCCGGAGTTGATCAGCCGAGGCTTCGGACCGGGCTCGTGCCCTCGGAAGGTGGTTGGCCGAGGCCCCGGAGGTGGCTGGCCGAGCCGCCCGCTCGGGCCGGATTCCCGGAGAAGCCCCTGACAACGATCGCCCGGGCGTGGTGATGACGCCGTCCTTTGGAGCGGAGGCCCTCAGGACCGCGTCGCCGTCCGAGGCTAGTTCGGGCCTTGCCGAAGGTGCTGTCGATTGCCGAGGGTGTCGCCGCCCCCTTCCAGCGCCAAGACCTGAGCCTGCAGGATCAGCCTGTCTTGTAGCGTGTGCTTTGTGCGGCCGTCGAGGCCAGAACACACACCCTTGCTGTGTTGTAAAGCTGCGTCCCTTTTCCTCTTGTTCCAAGCATCTGGACTTTTTGTCGGTAACAGGGATGTTTGTGCGAGCGAAAGTTGCTTCTCGCGGAAGGTGAGGAGTGAGGTATCCGTATCCCAGAGGCGTGGGAGTCCCTCGGCTCGGTTGGCCTTGCCGCTTACACGCACTTTTACTCGTCCATGAGGCCATATCACCGACTTAGTCGAGAAAACTCGAAGAATCGCTTCGACAGAAGAGCTTCCGAACGTAGAGACTTGTTCGATCCGCGTAGTCACCTTATCCGAACGCGAGTTACTTATCGCAGAAGGTGATGAGTGAGGTATCCGTATCCCGGAGGCGTAGGAGTCCCTCGGCTCGGTCAGCCTTGACTGCTTACGTGTACCCTGTCGTTTCCATGACCCACTTTTTGAAGTAGTCAAAAAGCACGAAAGATATTCTGGTAAAAGAGATTTTCTGTTCGAGGAAAATTTTGACGCAGAGGGGGTTTCCCCCCTTTTAGCCCCCGAGGGAGGGTCGGGCTTTGCCGAGGCGAGGCCGACCCTTCCTTGTTGACTAAACTTTGCGTGGGTGCGTGGTATATGAACAATTTGGAAACATCTCAAGGGTAGAAGCGACGTAGCTGTTGGATGTTCCAAGCGTTGCCGTAGACCTCGCCTTGACTGTTGGCTAGCTTGTACGTTCCGGGCTTCAGAACTTTGGCGATGACGAACGGCCCCTCCCAGGGGGGCGTGAGCTTGTGCCTCCCTCGGGTGTCTTGCCGCAGCCGAAGCACCAGATCGCCCACCTGGAGGTCTCGGGGTCGGACCCCTCGGGCGTGGTAGCGTCGCAGGGACTGCTGATATCGCGCCGAGTGTAGTAAGGCCCTGTCCTGAGCCTCATCCAGCTGGTCCAGCGAGTCTTCTCGGCTAGCTTGGTTGCTTTCTTCGTTGTAGGCCCTCGTCCTCGGGGAGCCGTATTCCAGGTCAGTGGGCAGGACGGCCTCGGCCCCGTAGACCAGGAAGAACGGCGTGAAACCTGTGGCTCGACTTGGCGTCGTCCTCAGGCTCCAGACCACCGAGGGGAGTTCCTTCATCCATCGCTTGCCGAACTTGTTGAGATCATTGTAAATCCGGGGCTTGAGCCCTTGTAGAATCATGCCGTTGGCACGTTCCACTTGCCCATTCGACATGGGATGAGCTACGGCGGCCCAGTCTACCCGGATGTTGTGATCCTCGCAAAAATCTAAGAATTTTTTGCCGGTGAACTGGGTGCCATTGTCGGTGATGATGGAGTTCGGGACCCCGAAACGATGGATGATGTTGGTGAAGAACGCCACCGCCTGCTCGGATCTGATGCTGTTCAGGGGTCGGACCTCGATCCACTTGGAGAATTTGTCGACGGCGACCAGCAGGTGCGTGTAGCCCCCGGGCGCCTTCTGCAGAGGGCCGACGAGGTCCAGACCCCACACAGCGAAGGGCCAGGTGATGGGTATCGTCTGCAGAGCCTGAGCGGGCAGGTGGGTCTGCTTCGCATAGAATTGGCACCCTTCGCAGGCGCGGACAATTCTAGTGGCGTCAGCCACCGCCGTCGGCCAGTAGAAGCCTTGGCGGAAAGCATTCCCGACGAGGGTTCGAGGTGCTGCATGATGGCCGCAAGCCCCCGAGTGTATTTCCCGTAGGAGTTCCTGACCCTCGGCGATGGAGATGCATCGCTGGAGGATGCCCGAGGGGCTACGGTGGTAGAGCTCCTTCTCATCGCCCAGCAAGACGAACGACTTGGCGCGTCGCGCTACCCGCCGAGCCTTGGCTCGGCCGAGGGGCAGCTCTCCTTGGCGGAGATATTGCAGGTACGGGGTCTGCCAATCTTGATCTGGCATGACCCCGCTCTGCTCCTCCTCGATGTGCAGTGCTTCGCCCTCGGGGGCCGAGGGCTCCTCGGGTTGAACCGAGGATGGCTCGGGCTGGGCCAAGGTCACCTCGGACGGGGCCGAGGGCACCTCGGGCTCGGGCGTGTCGCCTATCTTGACGGAGGGTTGGTGCAGATCCCGGGAGAAGACGTCCGGGGGAACCGTCGTTCGCCCCGAGGCTATCTTCGCCAGCTCGTCCGCAGTCTCGTTGTAGCGCCGGGCGATGTGGTTAAGCTCGAGCCCGTAGAACTTGTCTTCCAGGCGTCGAACCTCGTCACAGTAGGCCTCCATCTTCGGGTCGCGGCAGTGGGAGTTCTTCATGACTTGGTCGATGACGAGCTGCGAGTCGCCGCGTGCATCGAGGCGTCGGACCCCTAGCTCGATGGCGATTCGCAATCCGTTGATCAGAGCCTCGTACTCAGCCACATTGTTGGACGCCGGGAAATGGAGGCGGAGCACGTAGCGCAGGTGTTTCCCGAGGGGCGAGACGAAGAGCAGGCCCGCGCCGGCTCCCGTCTTCATCAGCGACCCGTCGAAAAACATGGTCCAGAGCTCCGGTTGGATCGGAGCCGTCGGCAACTGGGTGTCGACCCATTCGGCTACGAGTCCGCTAGTACCTGGGACTTGATGGCCTTCCGAGGGGCGAACGAGATTGTCTCGCCCATGATTTCCACCGCCCACTTTGCGATCCGTCCCGAGGCTTCTCGGCACTGGATGATCTCCCCCAGGGGGAAGGATGACACTACAGTCACCGGATGAGACTCGAAGTAATGTCACAGCTTTCGCCTCGTCAGGATCACTGCATACAGCAGCTTCTGGACTTGTGGGTAGCGGATCTTGGTCTCGGACAGCACCTCGCTGACGAAGTAAACTGGCCTCTGAATGGGCAAGGCATGCCCCTCTTCCTGCCTTTCGACCACGATCGCGGCGCTGACCACCTGAGTGGTTGCGGCGACGTAGACCAAGAGGGTTTCTCCATCAGCTGGGGGTACCAAGACGGGCGCCTGGGTGAGGAGCGCCTTCAGGTTCCCGAGGGCTTCCTCGGCCTCGGGAGTCCAAGTGAAGCACTCGGCCTTCCTTAAGAGACGGTACAGGGGCAGGCCTCTTTCGCCGAGGCGCGAGATGAAACGGCTCAAGGCCGCGAGGCATCCCATGACCCTCTGTACGCCTTTTAAGTCCTTGATGGGCCCCATGTTTGTGATGGCTGCAATCTTCTCTGGGTTGGCTTCGATGCCCCGCTCGGAGACGATGAATCCCAAGAGCATGCCTCGGGGCACCCCGAAGACGCACTTCTCGGGATTGAGCTTGACGCCCTTCGCCTTGAGACACCGGAATGTCAGCTCAAGGTCGGAGAGAAGGTCGGAGGCTTTCCTCGTCTTGACTACGATGTCATCGACGTAGGCCTCGACCGTGCGACCGATATGTTCGCCGAACACATGGTTCATGCACCGCTGGTACGTTGCACCCGCGTTCCTCAAACCGAACGGCATGGTGACATAACAGTACATGCCGAAGGGCGTGATGAAAGAAGTTGCGAGCTGGTCGGACTCTTTCATCTTGATTTGATGATACCCTGAGTAGGCATCGAGGAAAGACAGGGTTTCGCACCCTGCAGTGGAGTCCACGATTTGATCGATGCGAGGTAGAGGGTAGGGGACTTTCGGACATGCTTTGTTGAGGCCAGTGTAGTCTACGCACATCCGCCATTTCCCCCCTTTCTTCCTCACAAGTACAGGGTTGGCAAGCCATTCGGGATGGAATACCTCTTTGATGAACCCTGCTGCCATCAGCTTGTGGATCTCCTCGCCTATCACCCTGCGCCTTTCCTCGTCGAATCGGCACAGAGGCTGTCTGACCGGTCGGGCTCCGGCCCGAATATCCAGCGAGTGCTCGGTGACATCCCTCGGTATGCCGGGCATGTCCGAGGGACTCCACGCAAAGACGTCGGCGTTTGCGTGGAGAAAGTCGACGAGCACTGCTTCCTATTTGGGGTTGAGCCCGGAACCGATCCGAATCTGCTTGGAGGTGTCGCCACTGGGGTCGAGAGGGACGGCCTTAACCGTCTCCGCTGGCTCGAAGTTGCCGGCATGTCGCTTCACGTCCGGCACCTCTCGGGAGAGGCTTTCCAGGTCGGCAATGAGGGCCTCGGACTCGGCGAGGGCCTCGGCGTACTCCACGCACTCCACATTGCATTCGAATGCGTGTTTGTACGTGGGGCCGACGGTGATGACCCCGTTGGGGCCCGGCATCTTGAGCTTCAGGTAGGTGTAGTTGGGGATGGCCATGAACTTCGCGTAGCATGGCCTTCCCAACACTGCGTGGTAGGTTCCTTGGAACCTGACCAGCTCGAACGTCAAAGTCTCCCTTCGGAAGTTGGAGGGTGTTCCGAAGCAGACAGGAAGGTCGAGCTGTCCGAGGGGCTGGACGCGCTTCCCGGGAACGATCCCGTGGAAGGACGCAGCGCCTGCTCGGACGGATGACAGATCGACGCGCAGGAGCCTGAGGGTCTCAGCGTAGATGATGTTGAGGCAGCTGCCCCCATCCATCAGGACCTTGGTGAGCCTGACGTCGCCGATGACGGGATCAACGACGAGCGGGTACTTCCCTGGGCTCGGCACGTGGTCGGGGTGGTCATCCTGGTCGAAGGTGATGGGCTTGTCGGACCAGTCTAGGTAGACTGGCGCCGCCACCTTCACCGAGCAGACCTCCCGACGCTCCTGCTTACGATGCCGAGCCGAGGCATTCGCCGCATGCCCTCCGTAGATCATGAAGCAGTCGCGGACCTCGGGGAACTCTCCTGCTTGGTGATCTTCCTTTTTGCCGTCGTCGCGGGCCCTGTCACCCTCTGCGGGTGGCCCGGCCCGGTGGAAGTGGCGCCGAAGCATGACGCACTCCTCGAGGGTGTGCTTGACGGGCCCCTGATGGTAGGGGCACGTCTCCTTGAGTGCCTTGTCGAAGAGGTTGGCGCCTCCGGGGGGCTTCCGAGGGTTCTTGTACTCGGTGGCGGCGACAAGGTCCGTGCTGGCGGCGTCGCGTTTCGCTTGCGACTTCCTCCTGCCTTTCTTCTTGGCGCCGGGCGGAGTAGACGCCTCGGGAGCATCTTCCGACGGGCGGCCCTGGGGCTGCTTGTCTTTTCGGAAGATGGCTTCGACCGCCTCCTGACCAGAGGCGAACTTGGTGGCGATGTCCATCAGCTCGCTTGCCCTGGTGGGGGTCTTGCGACCCAACTTGCTCACCAGGTCACGGCAGGTGGTGCCGGCCAGGAACGCGCCGATGACATCGGAGTCGGTGATGTTGGGCAGCTCGGTGCGCTGCTTCGAGAATCGCCGGATGTAGTCCCGAAGGGACTCTCCTGGCTGTTGCCGGCAGCTTCGGAGGTCCCAGGAATTCCCGGGGCGCACGTACGTGCCCTGGAAGTTGCCGGCGAAAGCCTGGACCAGATCCTCCCAGTTGGAAATCTGCCCCGGAGGCAGGTGCTCCAACCAAGCGCGAGCGGTGTCGGAGAGGAACAGGGGGAGGTTGCGGATGATGAGGTTGTCGTCGTCCGTCCCACCCAGTTGACAGGCCAGGCGGTAGTCCGCAAGCCACAATTCCGGTCTCGTTTCCCCCGAGTACTTTGTGATAGTAGTCGGGGGTCGGAATTGGGGCGGAAACGGCGCCCGCCGAATGGCCCGGCTGAAGACCTGCGGACCGGGTGGTTCGGGCGAGGGACTCCGATCCTCCCCGCTGTCGTAGCGTCCTCCACGCCTGGGGTGATAACCTCGGCGCACCCTTTCGTCGAGGCAGGGCCCGACGGTCGCGATGAGGGTGCTCGTCACCGAGGTGGCCCGGGGCCGCAGGCGCGGCATTGCGCGTGCGCCCGGTGTAGACCGAGGCTTCCCGCATGAGTCGGGAAGTCGCGGCACGAGGTTCCGAGGGGTACCCCTGCCTTCGGGAGGCAGAGCTCTCGACCCGCCGGGCCGCAGCGCCTTCCAGGAGATGCTTGAGCTCTCCCTGGATTCGCCGACCCTCGGTGGTTGATGACTCCGGCATCGCGCGGAGGAGCATTGCTGCGGTGGCCAGGTCCTGACCGGTTCCGCCGGATGCGGGTGGCGGTCTGTCCCTGGCATCGTTGGCGATGCGGTGCTGGAGACCTTGGGGCAGGTGACGTATTCCTCCGGCCGGGGGCTGGCTCGCCCATACCTGCCCGACGTTCCGGCGGATTGCCTCGAGCGCTCCTGCTCCCTCATCGAGCCCGGCCTGCGCCCCGCGGACTTGCTCAAGCTGTGGGTCGTGACCCCCCGCCGGAACGGGGACCACAGCTAGCTCCCGCGGGATGTCGGCGCGTGGCGCTGGCCTAGGGGGATCACCATCCTCCGGCATGCCGAGACAGCTGCCTCCGGAGGGATCCCCTAGCTCGACGTGGAAACATTCGCGGCTCGGGCCGCAGTCCTTGTCTTCAAGGCTGTGGCTGCCGTCGGAACAGTCGGAGAGGCAGTAGTTGCATGCGGTCATGAAGTCCCGCATGGCACTGGGGTTGCTAGATCCAGAGAAATCCCAGCAGATGCTGGGGTCGTCATCTTCCTCGGACCCAGAGGGTCCGTAGGTCGAGACACCCGTCAATCGGTCCCAAGGCGACCGCACACGAAACCCCAGAGAGGTTGCACTCGCCTCAACGTGAGCGCCCGCCAAAGCGAGGCCGCCAGGCGGGTTGAGGCCGAGTCGAAATGACGAAGGATGGGAATCAGCCCGTACCTTTTGGTCGACGAGGATCGACGAAGTCGCATCGGGGGCTGATCGTGCTTTCGTCCTGGGTGCGAGGGCGACGTCCTGCAGGCCCTCCATGAGCGTGCTGGCGTCGTCCACTTGCTCGGGATCGGCGTGTCGCGGGGGGACGGCGCTCGCCTTCGCCTCAAACGCGGGGGTGATGCCCGACGCGTCCACCGTTGGGGCGCTGGGGATGTCGATTTGCTCGACAGTCGACTGAGCGCAGCCTCCCGCTTGGCCTTGGTTGCCCCGCCTCCTCCTCCGATGGCGAGGGAGAGGATGGGGTGAGCTCGAAAGTTGTCCTTCCCCCACGCGGGAAAGACGTCGTCGATTCCGCCGCCAGCGGGCGGGCTGTCCGCCACCATTGTCGCTGTCGCGCGACGGTGGAAGGAGTATCATGTCGTAGCTGCCGTCGAAAGACATGAACTCGAGACTCCCGAAACGGAGCACCGTCCCGGGTTGAAGAGGTCCTTGGAGACTGCCCATCTGGAGCTTGACGGGAAACTACTCGTCAACACGCAGCAGGCCCCTACCTGGCGCGCCAACTGTCGGCGTTCCGAGACCGGGGGGTCCCCGAGCCGACGAGTGAGTGTGCCGCGTGCCCCAGCCCAGATGGGTCGAGCGCGTGGGCGAGCGCGAAGGGGGGAGAGAGGAGAGCGAGAGCGAGGTGGCCGGAGCCGGGTCGTGAGGGAGTCGGAGATTCCCGCGGCCTTCGTGTTCGTCCCGCGCCTAGGTCGGGTGCGCTTGCAGTAGGGGGTTACAAGCGTCCGCGCGGGTGAGGGGAGCGAGCGGCCCCGAGAGAGCGCCTGCCCCTGCCCTCGTTCCCGCGAGGCCAACCCTCTCTAAGAAGGCCCTGGACCTTCCTTTTATAGGCGTAAGGAGAGGATCCAGGTGTACAAATGGGGGTGTAGCAAGGTGCTACGTGTCTAGCGGGGGAGAGCTAGTGTCCTAAGTACATGCCAAGGTGGCAGCCGGAGAGATCTTGGCACCCAGCTAGTGTGGCGTCGTGGCTGTTGGAGGAGCCATGGAGCCGGACGGAGGGACAGCTGTCGGAGTGGTTGGGCCCTTGCTGACGTCCCCCTGCTTTCGTAAGGGAGCTGGGAGCCGCCGTCATCATGGTCCAGCGGGGCGCCATCATTGCCTATCTGGCGGAGCTAGCCAGATGGGACGTTGGTCCTGTTCTCTGCGGCCCGAGTCGTCTCAGGGTAGGGTGATGATGGCGCTTCCTGTCGACGTGGCGGACTCGTGCCCTAGGTCGGGCGACGTGGGGGCTCCTCCGAGGCCGAGGTCGAGTCTGTCCTGCATGGCCGAGGCCGAACCTGAGCACCCGGGTCGGGCGAGGCGGAGGTCGTTCGGCAGAGGTCGGGGTGGAGTCCGAGCCCTGGGTCGGGCGAAGCGGAGTTCATCGTCTTCCGGGGCCTTAGCCCGAGTCCGAGCCCTGGGTCGGGCGGAGCGGAGTTCGCCGTCTTCCGGGGCCTTAGCCCGAGTCCGAGCCCTGGGTCGGGCGGAGCGGAGTTCGCCATCTTCCGGGGCCTTAGCCCGAGTCCGAGCCCTGGGTCGGGCGGAGCTTCCTCTGGCGCTTTTGGCCAAGCCTGGCCGCCCGTCAGTCTTACTCTTTGCGTTAAAGGCCCCAGTGACTTGGTCGGTCGGCGCGGTGATTTAGTCAGGGTTACTTCTTAACGAAGGCAAGGCCTCGGGCGAGCCGGAGATGCGTCTGCCGTGAAAGAGGAGGCCTCGGGCGAGACGGAAACATCTCAGGGTCGGCTGCCCTTGCCCGAGGCTAGGCTCGGGCGTGGCATGATCGAGTCGCTCGTATGGACTGATCCCTGACTTAATCAAACCCATCAGGCCTCTGCAGCTTTATGCTGATGGGCGTTACCAGCTGAGAATTAGGTGTCTTGAGGGTACCCCTAATTATGGTCCCCGACACTATGTGACAATGAGAGTGCTATCCGAATAGCGGAAAATCCTGTTGAGCACAGCCGCACAAAGCACATTGACATCCGGTATCACTTTTTGAGAGACCACCAGCAAAAGGGAGATATCGAAGTGTTTCATGTTAGCACCGAGAACCAGCTAGCCGATATCTTCACTAAGCCTTTAGATGAAAAGACCTTTTGCAGGCTGCGTAGTGAGCTAAATGTCCTAGATTCGCGGAACTTGGATTGATTCATAGCATACATGTATTTATGCCTTTGATCATGTTCCTTATGCATTTTGTTGCTTATGTATAGTGCTCAAGTTGTACAAACACTCCCCGGATCTCACAAGTCCTTGTGCAAGTGATGCACATATTTAGGGGGAGTTGTGCTACAACTTGACCCTTTGAGACTAACCGTTTGCTTGAGTTTGCTTGATTTAGTCTCAAAGGAGGTTTGAAAGGAAAAAGGTGGACTTGGACCATGAAAGACTTCCACTGCACTCCGATGAGAGGGTAACTTATTCCAAGTTCATCTCATGTACTCTTATTGCCTTTATATTCTTATTTGAAGATTTTGGTGAGGCAATGGGGTTAATGGGCCAAGATTGATCCCGTTTTGGTGCTTGATGCCAAAGGGGGAGAAAATAAAGGCCAAAGCTATAAATGGATCAGCTACCACTTGAGAAAATTTAAATTTGAAAATAGTAGAAAATAGTAGATTAGAGCTTTTGGTTTGTCAAAACTCTTTTATTGTCTCTTTTGTCAAAAGTTGGCCTCTTGTGGGGAGAAGTGTTGATTATGGGAAAAGGGGGAGTTTTTGAAATCCTTGATAAATTTCCTTTGGAATACCTCTCTCTATGTCTCTACAAGTGGATTTGACTTAGAGATAGGAAATTGAGTTTGATTTGCAAAAACAAACCAAGTGGTGGCAAAGAGTGATCCATATATGTCAAATTTGATTCAAAACAACTTTGAGTTTTCATTTGCATTGATATTGCACTTGTTCTAGTTGCTTTATGTTGTGTTGGCATAAATCACCAAAAAGGAGGAGATTGAAAGGGAAATTTTCCCTTGGGCCATTTCTAAGTATTTTGGTGATTGAGTGCCAACGCAAGTGCTTTTGTGTTGATCTATGCAATGTGGTGAACAGAGTGAAAATCAAGTCAAAAGGTATGCTTCTAGACTTAGTACATTGTTTTATGGACTAATGTATTGTGTCTAAGTGCTAGAAACAGGAAAGATTGAATTGGAAATAACATGGCTTTGTTCAGCCAAAGTTTGCTCAGTCTGAGTGCATCGGACTGTTCGGTGGTGCACAGGACAGTGTCCGGTGCGCCAGGCTGGCTCTGACGAACACGCTGCTCTCGGGACTTCGACGACGGTGTACGGCTAAAATTCACCGGTCTGTCCGGTGCTGCACCGGACTGTCCGGTGAGCCGTTCACAGACGAACTCGTCGCTCTCGGGAGATGATTAACGGCGTACGGCTAAAATTCACCGGTCTGTCCGGTGGTGCACCGGACTGTCCGGTGAGTCAACAGTCAGCCGGGGCAACGGTCGGCTGAGGATTCCGCGCGTGACGCGTGGCCGAGCCAACGGTCACATTGGCGCCAACGGCTCTCAGACTCCAACGATCGGCTTCGCCAGATAAGGAAGGATATCTGCACCGGACTGTGTCCGGTGGTGCACCGGACTGTCCGGTGCGCCAGTCGACAGAAGGCAAGATCTGCCTTCTAGGATTGCTCTCAACGGCTCCTAGCTGCCTTGGGGCTATAAAAGGGACCCCTAGGCGCATGGAGGAGAACACCAAGCATTCCTAGAGCACTCTTGATCACTCATACTCCATTCTTACGCACTTGTTCGACATTCTAGTGATTTAAGCTCCGTTCTAGTGTGCTAGTCTTTTGAGCTTAAGTCTGGGTCTTGTGTGTGTGTGTATTTGCTGTGATCTTAGTGTTTTGTGTGAGTTGCTAATCCCTCCCTTACTCCGTGCTTCTTTGTGAACATCAAGTGTAAGGGCGAGAGGCTCCAAGTTATGGAGATTCCTCACAAACGGGATTAAGAAAAGCAAACAAAACACCGTGGTATTCAAGTGGGTCTTTGGACCGCTTGAGAGGGGTTGATTGCAACCCTCGTCCGTTGGGACGCCACAACGTGGAGTAGGCAAGCATTGGTCTTGGCCGAACCACGGGATAACCACCGTGCCATCTCTGTGATTGATCTCTTGTGGTTATTGTGTTTTGTAGAGACTCCTCAATAGCCACTTGGCTATTATTGTGCTAACACTTAACCAAGTTTTTGTGGCTTAAGTTTCAAGTTTTACAGGATCACCTATTCACCCCCCCCCCTCTAGGTGCTTTCACCATCACCGGCCATGGCCAGTACAGGCCGCGTCGAGGATGAACGGCGAGTGCGCCGCGGTCAGGGAGCTTGTTGGAGAAGAAAAAAAGTCCAGGGACCTTTGCGTAACTGTCAGAGAGAGGATAAATAGTGGCTAAGGATTCTTAACAAAATTTTTCATACAGCGAGGGCCTCTGTGCAAATTAACCAGTGCACGCATGGGCGCGCGTGGGCGTGTCTCTGTTCTTGTGCAAGCTGGGCCTTTTGGGCTGCTTTCGGCCCAGTACTATTCACGTTTTTTTTCTCTTTTCTTTTTCTTTGAAACTTTGGAAATCTGTAGAAAATTGTAGAAAAATGGTAAAAATGTCAAACCAATTTTCCTAGATTTCTAATTTTCCATAGAATTTAATAAAAGTAGTTTCATGATTTTTAGATCAAATAGGGAATTTTGGAGCATTTAAAATATCCTAAAATCTTGTTTCTGGATTTTTAGAAAATATATAATAATTCAAAAATCCCCAAACTTTTTATATGAACCATATACATTATTTAGGAACCTTGGGTAAAGTTTGGTATGGTTTAGACCTTGTTTGATACTTAGAGCCCAAAACCCTACCCTGCCCATTGAATTCCTATAGTGACTCTAGAAACCCTGATTCTCTAGAGAACCGTGAAGGAAAATTTTATTCAAGACTTTAGATAACCAACTTTTACTATCTTTGCATCTTCATGAGCATTACATGGGCATTCATTATTATGTATGGTTATATTTAGAAAACGAGGAAGAAGTTGAAGTAGAAGAAGAGAAGACTTCGCCACCACCACCTGAGGAACATCAGGCAGGCAGTTACTTTTATTTTGATATCTGCGGATCTGAGCCTAATTCACCTGTAAACCAAGGCAAGCCCCGATGCATTTTCCACCTCCTTTATTCTTTTAAAATCTTTCTCACTTGCTTGATGCATTAGGTGATAGGAGTTGAATGATAAACAATTCCTGCATTACCTTCCTTGAATTCGACTACCTTCCTTGAATCCCTGTTTTACAAAAGGTTTTTACTATGCTTAGTCTTGCTCTAGCAAAACAAAAGGTTTTGTTTTTACACAAGATGATGTGGCAAAGTGGGAGGGAAGTTTTTGAAAATCAAACTTGATGGTGAGTCCATCATGGCCATGATGGGTTCAACATCGGAAAAGATATACCTCTGTCAGGTACCAAAGTTTGGGATTGAAATCATTAAGATGAGACCAGGCGGGTGACTTGCATGAGAAGAGAGAGTCTCGGTGTAGTGTCTCCATCTGAGTCGATTAAGGACCGTCTCGATGTAGGCTTGATGACAGAGGACCCTTTAACTGGTCACATGCCTCGTCATGGGTAAGCTTTGCCTCGGGCAGACTAAGGCCAGAATAAGATACCACGCAATGGGAGTGGAGAGATGGCGAGAGTAGCGTGTACCCTCCGTGGCAAGAGGCTGGACGGTGGTGTATCTGTGCTCTCGGTTGGCGTGAACCTGATTTGGTCTTAAGAACCCCAGTGACAAGTTGACATATGCAAGGGTTAAGTGCTACATATGTCGTGTGATTGGAGATCCTCAGCTGAGTATAATCGATTTGAATCGCCGTACCTTCGCGGTTATGAAGACTTGGTCACTGCCCTATACGTAGAACTTCAGTAAAGATGAAGGATTGTTAAGAAATTGGCTAGTATAGGTCAAGTGACTGAACTAGGTAGAAAGAACTCTAGTTATAGGTAATCTTACTTAACTTGACAATAAAACTGGATTGTTAAGGATCCACTTTTAGTAAGCACTTCTGCAAATAGAGTCATTGTTCATTGAAAAACCTTGACTTGACTCCCTTATAACCAGCATCCCCTTTGAGAGTCTTTTCTTTAGTCGGGTAAGACTTGCTGAGTAATTTCATACTCAGGGTTTTATTCCCCAATGTTTTTAGGTGAAGAAGCAACAAACTTTTGTTGCTTCTGTTCTAAGGTGGTACCAAAGGACGAGCACTAGGAGTAAAGCTGCGGGAGGAAAGGATCCTCCATAAAACTTTTGTGTGAACTTATCGGGAGGGGTTTTTGCCTCCCATGGTTTGTATAATAATACTCTGCACTCGTATAGTATATTTCTGGTTTGTAATAATATAACTTTGTCTTACTTTTAAATAAAGGTAATTTTATGTAACTGCTTCCGCATTTTCGTAACTCTGATAATTTGTAATGTCTGCATGATGGGTAAAACGCTCTTGGGAAAGTAAGGAAAGCAGGTACCGAACTTGTCAAGTGATTCAGGGGCACCTGCAGGGTTGTCTGAGGTCCGTTGGACAAGGACAACTATAGGTGGGCCTAATGACTTGGGAGGTTCCGTCACACTCTGCATATAATTTTTCTTTTGTAAGCAACACTTATCAACTATCTATATATTTAATGATGTAATATATTTCTTTGTGAGGCATGAAATCTTCGTATGTACCGTTTTTGAGCCATAGGCAAAAAAACACATTCCCTTCCTTTCACGCTTCATAAAGAAAGAAAGAAATTCCCCTTCTTTGTCGAAGCGATTCTGAAGCTCTTGCCATATATGTTGCATAAGAATACCATTATCGAAGGCATAATCTTCTTATGATAGTATCTCTGTCACAAGCATGGGTTTTGCTTTATTGATACGTTCTTTCATGAGTCTTTGCCGAAGCTAGACTTAACCTCATGGGTTAGCCGGTATGTTTCAAGGAGCAATTTTCCTTCTTTTTTTACTGTTTGTGTCGGTGCAAAATGATGTATGATGCGATGACATGCAATATGATGTGATGGTATGATGCAAATGACATTGATGCACAAAACATAAAAAATAATTCTCTGCATCCCCTTAGGAACGACGTTGGAGTCTCTTTAGCTTTTACTTAGGTGCTATTTCAGCTCTGCATTCCCTTAGGAACGACTTTAGAGCTAAGCTCTGCATCCCCTTAGGAACGACTTTGGAGCTTCTTCACCTTTTACTTAGGTGATATTTTAGCTCTGCATTCCCTTTGGAATGACTTTGGAGCATCTTCACCTTTTACTTAGGTGGTATTTTAGCTCTGCATTCCCTTAGGAACGACTTTGGAGCTTCGTCACACTTTGTGTTACACTCGATGGTGTAACCCCAGATTCATTACATCAGGCCGAAGGTTGAACCTTCTTATATTGTTTTTTGAAGAAAAAATATAAAGATACAATAATAACGAGTACATTAAGCATGAAAAATCTTCTAATTGAGGCCTTGTATTGCTTCAGTAAATATGTCTTGACTCAGGCACAGTACTGTTTACTGTGCGCGCTTCGGACTCTTCACATGTGTCATGCTGTTGCTGCGGTTAGCGGTGCCCTTCTGGATGCTGATTGTGAGTCAAGGTTGGTGCCATGGGTGGTGGTGGTGGTAGTGGGGCCCATGCTGCTTGAGAGTGACTTGCCGAAGCAACCGATGCCATGGGCTACTAGTTGCCCACATACTCGAGAATGTATGGAGAATAGCACGAAGCAGTATGCAGGACCTGCTTTTGTTGATTCTTCCTTGCTTCGGCTTTAGCTATCTCTTTTTGCTTTTGGATCGTGACTTGGCACGTCCTTGTTGTATGACCCTTATCTTCCCCGTAGAATAAACAGAACAACCTTTTGGGTTCGGAATTGAACCTTCCTTTGAAGCTTCTTCCTCCTCTGCCTCTTGGAGCTGGTGGTCTGTAGGAGCTTTGTTACGACCCTGAAGACTGGGAGCTTTGCTGATGGCCTTGAGCGTGGTTTCAGCTATCGTCACTTGAGCTGGTGTGATATCCTGGCCCCTAGGATGGTGATATCCTGGCCCAACGCTTAATACAATTAATAGAGTATCCATACCAACAAGGTGCATCTTCTTTTTCAGAAGCCTATCTTGAAAGAACCTCCAAGTTAAGCATGCTTGGCTTGGAGCAATTTGGGATGGGTGACTGACCAGGAAGTTTTCTCAGGTGCGCATGAGTGAGGAAAAAGTGTGCACAAAAGACCTATGTTGGTCTATGGGGACAATATATGATCCTAGAGAGCTGCCAGGACTAAGTACCAATGGTCCAGGGATTGGACGGGGTGTTACAAGTGGTATCAGAGCCGACCCTCGTGATTTCACGGGCGTGTGTGCGTTAGGGGTTTGGGTATATGGCGCATGGCGCATGTGGGCCCAGAGTGGTCACATGGCATGGCATATGACGACACTAGACACACAGACATGGCTAAGAGGGGAGGTTCCTTAATTGGGGTTGACCGACGAGGACGTCGATCTTCTAAGGGGGTGGATTGTGATATCCTAGCTCCTAAGATGGTGATATCCTGGCCCAAGGCTTAATAGAATTAATAGAGTATCCATACCAACAAGGTACATCTTCTTTTTCAGAAGCCTATCTCGAAAGAACCTCTAAGTTAAGTGTGCTTGGCTTGGAGCAATTTGGGATGGGTGACCGATTGGCAAGTTTTCTCGGGTACGCATGAGTGAGGACAAAGTGTGCACAAAAGACCTGTGTTGGTCTGTGGGGACAATATATGATCCAAGAGAGCTGCCACGAGTAAGTACTGTACGTCTAGGGATTGGACGGGGTGTCACAGCTTGGATTGTGGATTGTTCTGACATGTCTAGGGTGGAGCCTTCCTTCGAAGCCCCTAGTCATCTCTAAGTATATGTAGGCCTCTTCCCTTCTCTGTCGAAAGTCATTATCGGCCCTGATGTATTCGTCCATCTTCTGGAGAAGCTTTTCCAAAGTTTGCAGTGGCTTCCTGGCAAAATATTGTGTCGTTGGTCCTGGTCGAAGCCCCTTGATCATAGCTTCGATAACAATATTGTTTGGCACCGTTGGCGCCTGAGCCCTGAGACGCAAAAACCTTCGGACATACGCCTGCAGGTATTCCTCATGGTCTTGCATGCACTAGAACAGGGCTTGGGTAGTTACTAGCTTTGTCTGGAAACCCTGAAAGCTGGTTACAAGCATGTCCTTCAGATTTGCCATGACGTAATCGTTCCTAAGCGAAGGGAAGAATACCATGTCTGAGCCACGCTCCTGACTACCATGCTAAAGGATTTCGCCATGACAGCCATGTTGCCACCATATGAAGATACAGTTGCCTCGTAACTCATAAGAAATTGCTTCGGATCAGAATGCCCATCGTACATGGGAAGCTGCGGTGGCTTGTAGGATGGTGGCCATGGGGTAGCCTGCAATTCTGCTGCTAAAGGAGAAGCGTCATCAAAAGCAATGTTACCGTGATGAAAGTCATCATACCATTCGTCATCATTGCTTGGACTTTCTTAGCGAAGCTCTCTCTATTGTGGCCTTCATCCTTGGTCATCTTGCGTGATATGACACATTTCTTCATGTTGGGGACTTGTTCTCAAATGCTTCGGATTAAGAACAAGGCAACATAAAAAGTGTTAAATGATAAAGCCCTTCGTCCTTTGAGACATTATTTCCCTTCGAGATATAATGTGTTCCGGACGAAGGTCACAAACAACATATCTTCGTAAGCACAATAAACTATGACGAAGAACTTACATGCAACATAAAGAGCAATATAAACATTTAAATATTATCACAACGTCATTTCTATTTTATTATCATATAAAAATAGAAATGAGTTCAAATTACAAGTGTACCTTCGGATTCCAGGAGGGCAAAAGTACAAGGATGACGGAAGGCAAATGCCAAGTCAGCGTGAACAGTACGGGGGTACTGTTCATCTATTTATAGGCGTGGGACGTAGCCCATGAAAAATTACATTCATGTCCATTACATTTGCTAATGACTTATGGGAATCCATTAAGGCCTAAGTAGTCTTTTCGTCTTTAAGTCGGTTCCCCTTTCTGCTATCGCGACGAAGCTTTCTACGCATAGCTTCGGCTGTGCACCATTCTTCGTACAGCTTGGTAATCAGCTTCGTACATCTTGGGCTTCATTCTGACCGTACTCCATGCTCATGATCCGAGTCCGAAGATACCTGTTCATATAATTCACTTGGAAAATATTGTCAAATCATGTTTTTGAGGACCTTCGGAGGACGAAGGCCCCCAACAGTAGCCCCTCGCAATATTAATTTGTTAGCGATAAATTCAGATTGCGATATGGACGAAGGCCTTAAGCCGAAGGTCCGAAAAAACACCTTCCCTTTGCTAGAATAGCAAAAGTCACTGACACCTGGGACCACACGGTTTCCGTCATATCGAGTGTATAAATAGGAGCCCGCCATATTTGATTTGGCACGCTCCCTTTGCCATCTGTCTTTCCTGCTTATAAAACTTTCTGCCCAAAAATATTTGTTTTCTTTCCTAGTTTTAAGCTTCGGGAGCGAGAAGTAGGATATCCGAAGAGATGTCTGAGGAGAAGAAGGCTGTTGTCGAGATGAAGCTAAGTCTTTCTGAAGAGAAGAACCTGGGCTTTCTTGAGGCAATGTCGAAGACCAATACAGAAAAGATTACCAAAGAGATTTTGGAAGGTTTATCTAAAGATACTGGTGACAGCGACAGTTATGATGTAGAAAGCGGCGGTGGAGAGTCTGAAGATCGACCATGGCGGCCAAGTCACTCGTTTTTTGGGAAACCCACTATTAAGCAGAGTCATATTGACAATATGAGGGGGAGATATTTTCGAGATATATCTATTGTGAGAGCTGATTCTGGAGAAAAGACTTCTCCCACCCCCGAAGAAGATGAGGTCGTGATCTTCCGAAGCTTTCTCAAAGCTGGGCTTCGGTTCCCCCTAAGCAGCTTTGTTGTCGAAGTCCTGAAGACATTTCAAATCTACCTTCATCAAATTACTCCCGAAGCTATCATAAGAATGGGAATCTTTGTCTGGGCTGTGAAAAGCCAAGGTTTAGAACCAAATGCTAAAAGCTTCTGCAAAATTCATGAGTTGGTATATGAGACGAAGCCCTGGGGGAAAGAACAATATCACAACAACATTGGTTGTTACAGCTTCGGTGCCCGCTCCGGGTCAAGCCGCCCTGTGCCAACCTTTCGGAAGAGGTGGCCCGATACCTGGATGACAGAATGGTTCTATGTAAAGAATGACTTGACAGCGCAGGAAGATGTTAAGAGTATCATTATGCGCCCCATCTGGCAACGCTTCGGACTCCGAAAGCCGAAGGTTGAAATGGATGAAGCGGCTGAAGAATGCCAAAGAGCCTTCGGCGTAGTCTGCTCTTTTATTGGGACAAGGGATCTGGTCCAAGAGCATATTGCCTTCAGGGTGTGGCCACTTGCAGGAAAGTGGGAAATGCCGAAGGAGACCATCAAAGAGTCTGACGAAGGTGGACTAGTCAGACTAAAATACTCATTCAAATACGGGGATAAATTTGTTGAACCTGATGACGATTGGTTAAAAAGCATTGAAACATTAAGTGACGAACTGCTTGGGGTATATTCGAAGGCCGAGAATACTGCATTATCGGCAGCCTTCGGAGGCCGAAAGAAGAAGAGGCTCAACCGGGTATTTGATGCAATCGGGTTTGTCTACCCTGACTATCATTATCCGGTGCTGGGCTGTAAAAGAAAAAATACTTCTCCTGCAACAGAAGTTGCCACAAGTGCTTCTAGTGAGCCAGTGCCGCAAAGAAAAAAGATGAAGGTGCTCACCCACCGGGCACGTTTTATTGAGCCGGCCACATTGCCTGAATTTATCGGTGAAGTCTCTTTGGCCACTGAAGCTACAGAGCCAGCTCCAGTGCCGAAGATCGAAGAAAAAACTGAAGCACCTTCAGCAGAGAAGACAGAAAAACCGAGAATTGAAGGACCAAAAATATTGGAAATCTTAAGTCCTTCAGCAAGTGCTGAGACAATAAAAAATCAAAAGGGCCCATCTGTGACCCCAAAAAGAAAAAGAATGGTGAACGTGTTAGATGTTTTGGAGACAATTAAGTCTTCAAGCATAACTCCAAAGAAGACTGTTGAACCTTCTGAAGCGTCTACTGAAGCTTTAGCTGCTGAAGCTTCAAAGCGACAACTTGAAGCTGAAGCTGGGCCTTCAGAGCCTACCAAGGAACAACCTTTGGAAGCCGAAGAAAAATTAAAAATGCTAGAGCCAATTTTGGTTGAAGAAATTGACACTGCTGCCCCCAAAACACCTTCCACCGTACATGATTACATTGTGCGACATGCTTCGGGTAAGAAATTATCTGAAGAAGAGATTTATGAAGCCAATCACTATGCCAGAGAATTAAAATATCCGAAGGGGGCACTAGTGTTCAATGGGACAAACGAAGATGACTTCCTATACTGCCTCCCTGACAACAAAGAATTATCTGTCTGCCGGGAGATGGCTAGGAGTATGGGGTTTCCGAAGCTTGAAGCTGGACTATGCGCTATGACGAAGGAAGATCTTGCGGATAGCCTCGCATATAATAGCCTGAAGGTATGGGAATTAGACGTTTGAAAAATTTTACAATTCGTAATTCATTCTTTTATTCTTATATGGATTCTTTTTCGTATAGGGTTTAATTCTAAGCAACGCATTAAGAGCACAAAAGAGTGCCGAAGACGAGAGCTATGAAATTGCGTTCAACAATTTGCGATCAGAAGTTATTAAACTGAGAAACGAAGCTCTAGAAAAAGATAAAATTCTGCTTACATTGGTAGACAAGATAAAAAAGGACGAAGCTGCTGCAAAGGTTCAGGCCGAAGCTCACAGACGCGAAATTAAAGATCTTCAGAAGCAATTGGCCCGGGCGAAAGAAGAACGCATACTTGAAGAGACGAGGCGGGAATGTAGCGACCAATGGGCCAATCATTTGGAAGGAACCGTTGAAGAGCTTCGGTCTTCTAAGAACAGGTGCTACAAAAAATCCATGGATTGTATAAAGAAAATAAAAACCAGCTTCGCCAGTGTTGGCGCATTTTCGAGTGAAGAAGATTTTGTGAGAGGTAACCCAGAAGGGCCGATAGAATGGATCTGCCACGAAGCTGAAGCCTTCGAAGAAATTCTAAACAGTCGAGGTGACATTTGCGCCTTCTCGGGTGCCAGGGGGATTGCTTCTATACTGGAGAAAAAAGGCTGCGATCATGTTAAGGTTCTTGCACAATCCGAAGCCAGCTTATCCCCTGAAGATATTAAAGACCCCTCGGCCGAAGCTAGCCAGGCTGGTGGAAAATTTTTCACCGATGTCTGGGACAATGATGGCCGAGAAATGGCCCGAGAAATTATCCAAAAAAGCGAAAAAGGCATTCATGATGCTAGGAAAGTAGCAGAAGCTGCTGAAAAAAGCACAGAGCCCGAAGGGCAAATAGGTATTAACTAGTGTTTTTTATTTCTTTGTTGTAATTTTTGATTTCAAACTTGACGACGGCTTGTAATAGTAATAAGTCCGCATCCACTCTTCCCTCAGAACCTGCTGGATCGTCGGCTGGCCCCCACACGAAGGGGGATGACGAAATTAGACAAATGGCCGAAGCTATCATGGATAAAGTTGTTGAACAACTACTAAATGAGGCTGCAGAAGTAGTACTCAGGGAAGACTAGATGTTATTGTAAAAACATTTGAAATGTGATCTATGTAATATTTTGTAACTTTGAATGTAATATACAAATTTCTTTTTAAGATTCAATTCTTTACGATGCATGAAATTTAACATACATACCGTTTTTGAGCCTTCGGCGAAAAAACACCTTCCCTTCTTTTCATGCTTCGTGAAGAAAAACTTTTATGTATCCCGACAACTTCGACACTGCTCTGATGAAGCATATCTATGCTTCGTAAAAAATTTTTCCGAAGATGTACTTCGAAGGTCAATATCGTATTCCCTTTTTCGGCCTTAGCACAATTTTCACTTTTTCAAAATATTCTCCGAAGATCAATATTGTATCCCCTTCTTGTGCCATATGCAGCATGATGTATGATGCTTATGCTATGCAAAATGATGTGATGATGTTATGTTATGTAGATGGCATTTGTTCCGAAGATACACACATATCCCCACAAAATATTTTTGTACCAGCGCTGACTTTTCGCTGTAAGCTCTGCATTCCCTTAGGAACGACTTTGGAGCTTCTTCGCCTTTTACTTAGACGGTATCAGCGTTGACTTTTCGCTGTAAGCTCTGCATTCCCTTAGGAACGACTTTGGAGCTTCTTCGCCTTTTACTTAGGCGGTATCAGCGTTGACTTTTCGCTGTATGCTCTGCATTCCCTTTGGAACGACTTTGGAGCAGAAAACTTACACTGCGTTCCCTTTGGAACGACTTTTTCTGATTTCAGCAAACTTACTCTGCGTTCCTTAGGACGACTTTTTGTTGCTTCGAAGGATTTTCAATAATTCGAAGGTCCTCCTTGTTATCGTAAACTTTTTCATGAAGACGAAAAAATGTCCTTTATTACACAGAAAATAGAATTGAATGGAAAAAACTGGTAGGATATTTGTCAATAGATGTGCTTCGACTCTGGCACAGTGCTATTGACTGTGCGAGCTTCGGATTGTTCTTTGAGATCCCTTTGGTGTGGAGCATATTGGCTCCCTTCTGGCTGTTGGCCTTGTTGCAACGGTGGTGGAGGCGGAGGCTGTTGCCAGGAAGCTTGAGGTTGACTCGCCGAAGCAACAGAAACTGCAGGGTGGTTGCCTATGTATTCTGGGATGTAAGGCAGATGGTACGAAGTAGTATGCATGACCTGCTTCGGCTGAGCTTGTTGCGCTGCTGCTTCGGCTATCTCCTTTTGCTTCTGGATGGTAACATGGCACATCCTGGTGGTATGGCCCTTGTTTTCACCACAGAATAAGCAAAATACTCTCCTTGGTTGATCTCCAAATCTTCCGCCGAAGCCCCTGGCGCCTCTGCCTCTTGGAGCTGGTGGCCGAAAGAAACTTTGCTGTTGCCCCGAAGCCTGTGAGGAGCACTGCGACCTGTTCTGCTGACTCCCCTTATCATCATTTTGAGTAGAGTTGTGGATGGACCTGACATGCCTCGGATAGAATCTTCCTCCGAAGCCCCTGGTCATTTCAGAAAATCTGAAAGCCTCCTCCCTTCTTTGGCGAAAATCGTTGTCGGCACGAATGTACTCGTCCATCTTCTGGAGTAGCTTCTCCAAAGTTTGAGGAGGCTTCCTAGCAAAGTATTGAGCTGAAGGTCCAGGACGAAGCCCCTTGATCATGGCCTCGATGACAATTTCATTGGGCACCGTTGGTGCCTGCGCCCTCAAACGCAAGAACCTTCTGACATACGCCTGAAGGTATTCTTCATGATCCTGAGTGCATTGGAACAGGGCCTGAGTAGTGACCGGCTTCGTCTGAAAACCTTGGAAGCTGGTTAACAACATGTCCTTCAGCTTTTGCCATGAAGTGATCGTTCCTGGTCGAAGGGAGGAATACCAGGTTTGAGCAACACTCCTGACAGCCATAACAAAAGACTTTGCCATGACTGCCGTATTGCCGCCATATGAAGATACTGTTGTTTCGTAGCTCATCAAAAACTACTTCGGGTCTGAGTGGTCGTCGAACATGGGAAGCTGGGGTGGCTTGTAGGATGAAGGCCAAGGTGTAGCCTGCAGCTCAGCGGACAGAGGAGAAGTATCATCAAAAGCAAAATTTCCATGGTGGAAATTCTCATACCAGTCATCTTCGTTGAAGAAACCCTCCTGATGAAGATCCTTGTGCTGAGGCCTTCGGTTCTGCTCATCCTGAGTAAGATGGCGAACTTCTTCAGAAGCTTCGTCTATCTGCCTTTGCAGTTCAACTAGCCTGGCCATCTTTTCCTTCTTCCTCTGCACCTGTTGATGAAGCATCTCCATATCCCTGATCTCTTGGTCTAGCTCATCCTCCTGAAGCGTCGGGCTGACGGCCTTCCTCTTCTGGCTTCGGGCCTCCCGAAGAGAGACAGTCTCCTGATTGTGGTCCAGTGGTTGCAGGGCTGCAGCCCCAGTTGCTGAAGCTTTCTTCGGCGCCATAGCAAAGGTTTATGGCTTCCGAAGGTGTTCAAAAACTCAAAGTGGAAGTGAGTTCACCGGAGGTGGGCGCCAATGTTGGGGACTTGTTCTCAAATGCTTCGGATTAAGAACAAGGCAACATAAAAAGTGTTAAATGATAAAGCCCTTCGTCCTTTGAGACATTATTTCCCTTCGAGATATAATGTGTTCCGGACGAAGGTCACAAACAACATATCTTCGTAAGCACAATAAACTATGACGAAGAACTTACATGCAACATAAAGAGCAATATAAACATTTAAATATTATCACAACGTCATTTCTATTTTATTATCATATAAAAATAGAAATGAGTTCAAATTACAAGTGTACCTTCGGATTCCAGGAGGGCAAAAGTACAAGGATGACGGAAGGCAAATGCCAAGTCAGCGTGAACAGTACGGGGGTACTGTTCATCTATTTATAGGCGTGGGACGTAGCCCATGAAAAATTACATTCATGTCCATTACATTTGCTAATGACTTATGGGAATCCATTAAGGCCTAAGTAGTCTTTTCGTCTTTAAGTCGGTTCCCCTTTCTGCTATCGCGACGAAGCTTTCTACGCATAGCTTCGGCTCTGCACCATTCTTCGTACAGCTTGGTAATCAGCTTCGTACATCTTGGGCTTCATTCTGACCGTACTCCATGCTCATGATCCGAGTCCGAAGATACCTGTTCATATAATTCACTTGGAAAATATTGTCAAATCATGTTTTTGAGGACCTTCGGAGGACGAAGGCCCCCAACACTTCAGTAGCTTCATCAATCTTCTTTTGAAGTTCGGCTAGCCGAACCATCTTTTCTCTCTTTCTTTGCACTTGCTGGTGAATAACCTCCAAGTCTCTGATCTCTTGGTCCAGCTCTTCCTCCTGCGGTGTTGGGCTGGTAGCCTTCCTCTTCTAGTTTTGGGCTTCTTTCAGAAAGAGCCCTTCTTGGTTGGTGTCTAGTGGCTGAAGGGTAGCCCCTGGCGCTATTGCCTTCTTTGGCCGCATGACGAAGGCAAATTCTTGAGATGTTGCCGAAGGTGGTCGTTTGAGTTTACCGGAGGTGGGCGCCAATGTTAGTCACTTGTTATCAAATACTGTGAATCAAGAACAAGGCAACACAATTGTTAAAGGTCAAAGACCTTCGTCTTTCGAAGCATTATCTCCTCTTGGATATAATGATCTTCAGATGAAATTTATGAGAATAAGTACACATATGTATTTCATAATGCACACATGAACATAACAAAATTTACATTACATTGGTACCTTCGACTTGTTCGAAGGTGTTGATGCTAGAGCGATTACAATTTAGCATGAATAGTACGGTGGCATTGCTCACCTATTTATAGGCACGGGACACAGCCCGGGTAAAAGTACATTTGTGTCCTTAACATTTACTCACAATTATAACATAAATCATTAGGGACTAGCTATTCTTTTCCTCTTTGGCTCGGCACCATGCTTGGTCTTCATCACCAATTTAAGCCAAAGTTGTTACTCTTTGGCTATAGCTTTAGCGTTCATTCTTATCATCCTCGGGCTATGCCTTCGTCTTGCATACCTTTGCCATAGGAGAAGACTCCCATCATGAACCGAAACTCCCTGTAGTAATCAATATTATGCTAGAAGCAAATGATTAGTCATGTTTTTGAGGACCTTCGGAAGAGGAAGGCCCCCAACACATTATGGCATAGGTGTTTAGGAAAAATTAGGGTTGCGCACTATTTTCCATTTTTGGATTCTCTTTTTATTTTCTAAAGGAATTTGTATAAACCTAACTTTATTTTTTATCCCACTTATCTTGGTGTTCTGAGGTGGTTAGTATTTTTGTAGTGGTTTAACAATGGTTAAGTGACTACCATAATTTTCTTAACCTTAGTGCATGGGTCCTACTATTTTTACCATTACTTTCCTTTAAATACTTAATATCTAAATTAAATAATAAGTTTCAGAACAGTACTAGACTATGATTCTACATATTTTTCCCAAGAACTATATCACTTAGGCTTGCTAGGAAAAATAGGATTGTTCTCTGGTTTCTATTCTTAGTATCCTTTTTCATTTTCCCAAAGTTTGAGCAAAAACAAGTTTCAGAGGATAAAAATTATCTAACTTTGTGTACTGGGGTGCTAAATATTTTTAAACAGTGTATCTGCTGGTTAATGTAACACCCCTGGTGTTACTGGCACTAAAATTTAAGCATAACAACATGTGCATTGACATTTCATGTTGTTTGTTACACCTAGAATGCATTCACTAGGTAAAATTTCAAAACAAGTTGTGATTATGTGGCTTAAGGTGTACTTAATACTAGGGTAGGGTACTTAACCTTGGAATTAGGGCCTATGGATGAAAGTGAAGCCAAAATGAGTAAAATCTCAAAAGACATTAGGAAATGTTCACAAGATATCAAATTGGTGAACTTAAGTGGCACGAAAGCCCTAATGTGCCCAAAACTTTAAAAGAACCCCTAGAAAACCCTAATTGGAACCCTAGGGGGTAAATGCAAATTCTATTCACTTTTGGACCAAAGTGCAAATATCAAAGTGATAGAACACCACAAACCAAGTAACTTTCACATTGAAGGATTTTTATGTAGTGTGAAGGAAATTGGACTTATTTGCAAATGGACTCATGAACACCATATGTCTAAGTCTGAAATTCAGTGTGTTGGAGCCAACTTTGGAGCTATGTATTACTCAATTCATGAAAATTTTGCCCTAAGTCAATACAGCAAACTTATAGAGCTATGTTGGAGGTACAAATTTGATTAAGTGATTAAGCCCTAGTGCTACATGGAAATGGGAGAAAAATAGGCAGGAAACTGGCCTGTCAGTCGACTTTGACACTGAATCAGGACTGACAGTGATCTAGGGTTGATTTTGGGAGCTATTTTGAGTATGATCCAGTAAGTATTTGTGTATGATTGCTATAACAAAATCTAAGCTGGATTATAGGACAACAACTTTGTTACAGATAGATTAAGTAGTTGCCACATGAAAATCAAAGATCAAGGCCCTGCAAATCGCTTTGTGAGGCGCTCTGATGGGGGTTCTGATGGTACAGTGCCTGAAGAAGATCTCAGGTGTAGTGCACCTCGCCATCGGTGACTTCGCGCCCTTGACGCTGGCGCTGCGATTCGTGCCCAGTGGCGCTTGGATGACTTCGCAGGGTGAAAGATCTTTGGCTCGGGATGAAGTCAGAGCATTATGGCCGCTCTGTCACCTCATCCACTTGCGCCGCGACCTGGCCGCGCGGCCGTCGCGGTGATGATTGCCGTTAACCCGAGCATGCCACGCTACTGCCTTGTTACCACATCGCCGTTGATCGCAATAGATAGCATGTCTGTCCTCTGAGTCGACGCGCCAGTGAATGCCATGGTAACTCGCGCTAGTGAACTTCCCCTCTCTCCGGCCACCAGCACGCCTTCTTCAAATTGGACGCTTCCAGTGATGGATTCTATAAATTGATGCCCTAGTAAGCTCCGCTAGGTTATTACACACCCAGTGCACCAGCTCTCGCCTTCGATCGTCCACCATAGCCGCCCAATTTCGCATTTCCCCCAAATCAGGTTTTCCGCGCCGCAGAGAGTCTCTCACCGTGGCCAGCCCTCCTCAGGTTGGTTCATGCTTCTCTGTTGGATGTTCTAGCATCCCTTAGGTCTCCTATTGCTTGTAGGCTCGGTTGATTGAACTAGACCGCGCTGAATCACCAAGAACACATTGGATTGTTCTCGGTTTTCGTCGTCGTCGTGGACAGAAGGATTCCAGGCTTGAATCGTGCAATTGATAGAGGGATTAGGGTCGCCGAGGGTGGGATTAGGTGTCAGCCAAGCTAGGGGTTTGGTCATTAAGTATCTCGGCTGGTACAAGTTCGCTGGAGGGCATGCTCACCGGCATTCGCCATCGGGGACCTGTCGTTGCGAAGAAATAGAACTCCGAGGGCCTAACTGTGAATGTCAGTGAAACACACGAATAGTGTCGCGACCCCTTTTCGGGTTGTTCAAATCGGCAGGGACCTTTGTGCAAAGACGCCAACGTGGGCGCGTTTCGCCTGGACGTGGGCTGGTTCGGGCTGGTTTCAGCCCATCACTGTTCATCATTTTCCCTTTTCTTTTTCTACCAGGCTTAAGAAATTTGTAGGAAATTCTAGAAAAATGATAAAATCATGAGACCAATTTTACTAGACTTCTAAATTCCCCTAGTATTTAATAAAAATAATTCCAAGATTTTTAGCCCCAACCATGAATTATTTAGCATTTAAGAAGTTCTAAACCTAGTCTTTTGGAATTTTAGAAATCACTTGATAGCTCCAAAAATCATACAACTTTTTGGGTAAGCTTAATTTGATAATTAGAGCCCTTGGGTGAAGTTTGACATGTTTTGGACATTGTTTGATCTCCAAACTCAAAACTCTAGCTTTCTAAGGTAATATTTGCCTTATCCTAATTGAGTACTGACTCAGAAAACCCTAGTTACCCAGGTGTACCGTGAAGAAAAGTTGTATTCAACATACAACCTAATGTATCTCCATTATAACTGCATATTCATAGCATCACATGAGCATTCATGTATATGTATAGTTATGTATAGAAAATGAAGAAGTAATTGTCGAAGAAGAAGAAACTGCACCACCAACTGAGACTCCACCTGCCTGGAATAGTTTCTATTTTGATATCTGTGGAATAGATCCCGAATCCCTTACGACACAAGGCAAGCTCCGGTGCATTTACTTTTCCTTGCTCTTTAAACTCTTTATCACTTGAAATGATGCATTAGGTGATAGGAGTTGGGTGATAAACCAATTGCTGCATTCCTTCCTTAGAATTGATTACCATTCCTTGATTACCTATTTTGCTAAAAAGTTTTCTGATGCTTAGTCTTGCTTTAGAAAAACTAAATGTTTTGTTTTAAACAAAAGATGATGCTTCAGATGGAATGGGATGTTTTCAAAAAAATAATAGAACTTGATGATGGATCCATCATGGCCGTGATGGGTTCAACATCGGAAAAGATGTACCTCTGCTAGGTACCAAACATTGGGATTGTAAATGATAAAGACGAGACCGGGCGGGAGACTTGCACGAGAAGGAGGTCTCGGTGTAGTGTCTCCATCCGAGTCGATTAAGGACCGTGTCATTGTAGTCTTGCTGATTGAGGACCTTTTAACTGGCCATATGCCTCGTCATGGGTAAGCTTTGCCTCGGGCAGACCAATACCAGAAAGGCCAACACGCAATGGGAGTGGAGACATGGTGAGAGTAGCGTGTACCCTCCATGGCAAGAGGCTGGACGTTGGTGTATCTGTGGTCTCGATTGGCGTGAACCCAGTCTGGTCTAGAGAAACCCGGTGACGAGTTGACATATGCAAGGGTGAAGTGCTACATATGTCGTGTGGTTGGAGATCCCCAGCTGGGTATTAATCGATTCAGATCGTCGTTACTTCTCGGACATGAAGACTTGGTCACTGCCCTACACGTATCAATCCAGTGAACTGAAGGGATGACAAAAAGACGGCTAGTATAGGCCAAGTGCTTGAACTAGGATAGAAAGAACTCTAGATGCAGGTAATTTTACTTAACTTGACAAGTAAAAATGGATCTTTAAGGATCCACTCATAGTAAGCTTTTCTGCAAAAGAGTCTTTGATTCTTGACAAGCTTTACCTTGACTCCCTCAAGCCAGCATATCCTTGAGAGTTTTTTTTCTTTTGTTTGGTAAGACTTGCGAAAGTACACTCCATACTCAGGGTTTTCGAACCCATGTTGTTGTAGGTGAGGAAACATCAGAGTTTTGCTGTTTCTGTTCAAAGGTCGTACCTAAGGAGAAGCCCCAGTAGTGAAGTTGGTCGCGGGAAGATGTTTGCCTCCCACCTTGAAAACCATAAACTTTTGTGCGGGATGGTGTTTTGCCTCCCTGGTTTGTAATAATAATAGTTTATGCACTCGTAATACCCTGGTATTGTAATAATAATACTCTCTCTATATATATTTTATGAATGTAAATAAAATTGTTGTAATTTGCTTCCGCTTATTCTTTCCTCCGATGTGATGTAATATCTGTGTGACTGGTGAAGCGCTCTTGGGGGAAATGATGAGGATATAGTTACCGAACTTGTCGAGTGATTATGTGCATCTACAGGGTTGTCTAAGGTCCTTAGGACAAGGACAACTATAAGTGGGCCTAATACCTTGGGAAGATCCATCACAGCTAAGTATCTTCATAAATTTTCTCAACCTCAGTTTAAAAGTTCTATTATTATTTTCCCTATTTTCAAGGTTTAAGTAGTTTTCTTAATTAAATTTAATCCCAAAAAGGCAATTCAGGAAACATGGGGTTAATTATTTTTGCTCAGTAGTTTAATTTATACAGAGTCTAGCAAAATTGGTTTGACCCAATATGAATGAATATAGATCAAGTTATGGCTTTTCCAAGTTTGCTGTAAATTAAAAACGAATTAGGAAATCTAAATGGAAAAGAAAGTCAACTTTGCGCTCGGGACCCTGATCTCTATTTTCCCTTTTCCTTACAACTAGGTCCTCAAGGCACTATTCATTTGAGTCATAGGGTTCGCAGAAAAACCCCCTAGGTTTCTTTTTCCCTTAACCCGTGGTCCCTGACTACATAGTAACCGAGGTGAAGAAGACGGTGGAGCGGCTTACCGGCGTTGGTAGGGTTCCGACGAGGGGTCGGGTGAGGAAGGGGAGTCTCTGACGGTCACGTCGAGGTACGGGTGGTCGTCTCTGGTGCCCAGAGTTGGTCTAGCCACAAGTCCAGGCGGCGAAGCTCGTCGGCACAACCTGTACTGGCCAAACCACGACGATAGAGCTCAATCAGACCGCACAAAGAGGTTCACGGGGTGGCCAGGAGTGTGTGTGCGCAAGGTATCAAAGAATGGATGGGTATGTTACCTGGTCCACGTGCTCCGGCAGGTGAAGGAGGTCCGGTGAGGTATTCTGTCTTCCCTGGCGAGGCACCATTCGATTCGAGCGGCTGGGAAGCTTTGCTAGCCTCTAGGGAAGCTGGTCGAGGAACTAGATTGGGCAAAGTTGGGCTAGAGTGGCCGGTCTACGACGGTCGTCGCGTCGGCGAGCTTGCGGGGCACTGTGCCTGGTGTCTAGGCATTTACCGGCGCTCGGTTGCCGATGGAAGGATATGGGTGTGCGAGAGGGCAAGGCCGAGGGTCGGGGCTTCTTATAGGGGAGGTTTCGGGCACAGGTGCGGGGTGGAGCACGCGACCGAGCCGACCGACGCTCGTGGAGAGCGCGCCCAGGACAGGTCGAACACGTGGAGGTGATTAGGCACAAACTTGTTCATTGGACCATTTGAGTTTGAGTTAAGGAGCTAGGTGAACGTGGCAAGTTTTGAATTTGGTTTGGGGGACTTAGAGAAAATTATGAATTCCCCCCTAGGGTTCTTTCGGTTGGTGATTAATTTGTGGCTGATTAAGGTCCGTTTTGAAGAAACTTGCTTACTATCTTTGATAGAGATTTTTATGATCTTTAACTTGTTTAATTAGCTCATATGATGATAAGGTCTGATTTGTATTTGGTTTTCATGTTTTCAGTTTTGGCTTACAACACCCGAGTGGTTTAGACTTAGGCTTTTCTGAAATCTTTCTCTTGTCATAAGCACCATATGGTCAAGGTAAGCACCATATGAACTTAGACACTAGCTAATCCTCTTGTGGCTAAATTGTGTTCATCAAGGATTTCTCTATTCCACATGTGGTGACAAATTAGGGTGTGGCTCTAGAGTATTATAAACCCTAAGTAACACCAGGGGTGTTACACCTTGGTTTAAACAAATTCGAATTATAAATTAGAAAGGTAGAAAAGAAAAAAAGAAAGTGAGAAACATGCTACTCGGGATAGGTCCCTGATTTTGGTCCATTTGGTCTTTCTGGCGTGCGTGACCACGGGCCCAACAGCGGCCTCGCGGGAGGGTTTTTTTACGCCGACATGTGGGCTAGGGGGTCAACACCTTAATCCCACACTTCGGTGTCGCTGGGCACCGGGGCCCACACTTCAGCCATAGGATGCGTGCGCGCTCGGGTATCAACTTTACCGCCATGGGAGCCAAGTCCGGTAGCTGGCACTTCTAGAATGAGTTTGTTAGGATCCCTCGGATCTCGGTAACCACCATAGCGTGATCCTCCCGCACCAGCCAGGTGGAGGGTATCCTCACCCCTTGGGACTATAAAACCGAACTCGTGTCCTTCGTGAGCGCCATCAGTCGAAGAGGGAGGAAGTGAGGCCGCCGCCGAGGACCGACACCGTTGCACTCGTTCCACCAGCGGAGATTACTCAGGGCGCTTCGTGGAAGCACGGCGGGTGTCGCGCAGGAGGTTTCAAAGGCCGAGATTGATCGGAACATGCAGAATCGCTCACCGGAGTCAAAATTTGCCGTAGAATCGCTCACCGGAGCACGCAGAATCGAGAGCAGCAACCTCAGCGCCACCGTTTTGGGTAACCACACCTTCTATCGCTTCTCCTTCATCTACGCTTCGCTCGGCACCAATCCGCATTGGCAATTAAGCCCATGGAGACTGTATTTCACCTCGCCGATGAACTCTCGGTTGTGGGGTGCAGCGGTGCCGCCGTGATGCGGTCGTGGGGTTGGGGATGACATGGCAGCCATTCGTCACTGGATGTGAGACTAAGATTAGAATCCTTCTATTCCTTCACTCCAAAAATCCTAACCGTTCATCTATCGTTGAGCGATCCGGATTAGCTTATAAAATGCCGATTAAACCGGGCTATCGTGGATCAACGATCTAATGGCCCAGATACGATCATCCCCTTCGTCGATCAAAGTTGTTAAAGAGACCCTTGGGTTTTTAAAATTGAACATGATATCCACTGCATGTTAAAAGAAATTACCCAGAGGTCCAGTAATTTATAAGTTAAACCCTGAGTTCTTGGGATTTATTGACCGTCGTCCACAGCCCTAGAAAATTCTTGGTTTAATAAAAGGAAATGAATTTTGAATATAAAAACAATTTCAGAAATCTTATAAAGCTCATAACTTAGTCATTTTAACTTTGATTAAACCCGCTCCAGTCGCGTTAGCTGTGGCGGAACTGCCCGAATTATTCCAACTTAAGTGCCTAAGTCCTGACCTTAGAGGCTAGACCACACTTAAATGGGAATAACCCGTCAATCCCTCGGATCTAGTCCGACACGGCCACTGACAGGATCAAGTACCACAGTCTCACTCGATGGTGAGTCACAGAGCAAATACAATAAAGCATAAAACCATGCATGGAAACGTGTTAAATTATTACATCACCATTGTCACCATCGGAGTTTTCGCAAAAGTAACCATCATTGTTTTGAAGTGCAGCGGAAATAAACTAACGATAAATAAATGGAGAGATGGGGAAGCCTGTCCCATCACTCCTCATGCTCCTCCTCAGCCGAGGCAGGGTCCCACTCGACGGTCCAACCCGGTGGCAGGGTGGATGGCCAAGTCACTCCAGCAACCATATCCTCCAGAGAACCTGTAAAATTATGCCACAAGCAAGGCTGAGTATACTAATACTCAGCTAGACTTACCCGGTGTGAGGAGTCTATACTCCTCTACCTCTAGACATGCAGCTGTTTGGCTGTGGGGTTTGGTTGCCAAAAGCACTATCTGTGTTTCTAAATCAAGATTTTAACTTTGTCAAAATTAAGTGTGACTCGCTTAAGGCTAAAAGTGTACTATCTACTCATACATAGTAGCAATGCATTTTTAGCAATCAACAGCTTGTATCATCTCAACACAGTTCCACTTGTTACTCAATGCAGTACAATGGATCAAGCAGTCTCATTAGCTGCGAGAAGCAGACGATTCGAATCGAGTTTTTATCCTTGCAAGGTAAACCTAAACACACGACATGTAGGGGCACCCCGTCCCCACACATATCAACCGTCCCCATCGATTCCCCGTCAGCAGATCAGGGCTCACCGCCTTGGCGTACAATGCCTCACTGACCCCGACTGGCCGTCGTGCAGTGACCGCACTTGTACCCACCATAACCGGAATGGGAGACTACGTCTCAGGTCGCGTGAGGGGATATGTCCACTGCCAGGTTCACTCAGGTACTAGGCTTACCGATTTACCATATTTCTCGGTATGTGTTTAGTACGTTCAAACGCTTGACACATGTATCCGCACGTTAATCCTTATTTCATTTTCCATCTCGTGGGCAACCAATCCCCATGGATTGTTGTCCACCAACTAGTATCATGACAGTGTGAAAGTGGGTACAATCAATTTCCTGATCTCGCGCGAGTGCTAGAAAAATCACTCGTCTTCTACCGAGATCCTAATTAAATAAAGCAACTACCCGACCTGTCACACTAGTATTCATCTCAAAAGGATTCCTGAGATCATGCAGCTAGGGTTTCAAACAATTCCTACACCTAAGTGCACAATCAATCCTACAATCATTAAGTGAAGTAAAATAGCATAAATAACAGGTTATGCATAAAACCGGGGCTTGCCTTCCAAAGCAGTGGCAGGCAGGTCCTCTAGTGCAGGCTCTGGTGCTGGGTCTGGGGCAACCTCCTGGGCAACTCCTTGCTCCGGCACGAGGATGTACTCTCCGTCACCAAGATTACAGTCTATCGAAATGCAATGAACATGTATGTCATGATTATGCAGGATTTAAGAACATTAAGCTACAGAAATTAAGTCATGAATTAACTTAGGGTTCCCTGGCTATGTGGGTTTTCCAGTGGTATATATATATACATAGACTTGTTCCCTTTTAGGCTTAGGTTTTCTTTTAGGATAACGTAGGGGATTTGCATTGTTTTTATAGATTTCAGTGGACAAATTTACAAGGGTCTTAGGAGGATACTAACTTCCATCATCTTTTTTTTTCCTTTCTTTAATTTCCATCCAGGGTTTCTAGTATAGGCTTGAACTATGACAGTATTTTAAAAATTTCCAAAAATTCTGTAAAAATTACAGTGGGTTGTTACTGGCTATTTTAGCTTGTTTTAAGAATTTGAGGCTTAGAGTACAAAAGCTAGGCTTTAAACAAAAATAACAATAGTTAGGCAAAATGGGCCACTTTACACTACAAGTCTTTTATCAAAGTGGGTTCTGACCTAAGGGTTATTTTTGTTGGCCTCTAGTAGTGATAATAAGCTATTGTACCAAAAATGGCAGAGAGCAACATGATGGTTAATTAATGATGGATTTCTAAAGTTTGGTGCAAAAAGGGTGCTTAGAACTAACTTGTCGTTTGAAAAATATCAAACAACAGATTTCAGATTTTTCTTAAGTTCTTACTACCAAGACATTAATTATCCTAAGGTTTGGGGAGGTTTCACATTAGGGTTATTTTTGTAGGGTTTTCCTAAGTTATCCTTGTTTTATTAATTTAAAAGGTAGCTTTCTTATTTTACACTACAACAGGTTATGATATATTTTCCAGTGAACTATATTGCATGAGTATCTTAACAAAAATAGGGGTGCCCTCTGTATTATTATTTATGTCACCTTTTCTATTTTTCTTAATCTTAAACATATTATGGAATAAGGGGTGAAAACTATTTTAATGTAGTGGACAGAGGGGTTTAACATTTTTAACTAGGTCAGTAGGTAGATATAAACTTCTCTAAATTTTTCTAACCCTAGTTAAATAGCACAACCATTTTTCTTGCTATTATTGAGCTTTTGGTCAAAACTAAAATTAAATCAGAACCTTATATTTTTCTATAGTACTTATGGGGTTTTATATTTTTCTTAGATAGGTTACCTTATTTAGAGTCTGGCAAAATTAGCTTGACCAAATTTGGATAAACCAAACAGAAGTTATGGGTTTTTAAAGTTTCTGTTTGAATTTAAATCAGGTTTGAATAAAGCTTTTCTGAAAAAGCAGTTTGCGCCGAGGTCCCTGGGTTTAAACTGAATCAAACCTCACAGATCTACCCTCGCGCCACTATTCCCCTGAGTCTCTGACATTTCGCTTAACCCCCTGGCTTTCTCTCCCTCTCACCCGCAGTCCCTCCCCCAACTGGAACAGTAGCCGCGGGGAAGAAAAGGATGGCGCGGCTTACCGGCGGCGAGGGAGGTCCGACGAAGGGCAGGGTTTGCTCGGGAGGTTCTGGCGATCACGTCGAGGTACGGCTCGTCGTCGGGGATGGCCGGAATCGCCCGGACCACGGGCGCAGGCGGGCGAGCTCGTCGGCGGCGTGTGCTCCTGGCCTATCCACGGCGGTACAGTTCAATCCAAGGGTATGGGGAGATTCATGGAGGTCCAAGGAGTCTAACCGTGCAAGGAATCGAAGAGAGACTCACCGTGTATCTCGGTCCCCGGTTGCCGGCGGTCGGGTGAAGTCCGGTGACCTTGTTCCGGCGTCTCCGGTGAAGCAGAGCCCGATTCCTTGCCCGGGGAGCTTCACTGGTGGGTGCACACTCGTGTCCGAGGGTTGGATGGGACTGTGGAAGGCTGGGCTGGCCGGTCTACGGCGGCAGTGGCTCGGGTGGCCGCGGGCACGTCGCGCACAGGCAAACGGCGGTGAACTGAGCTCCGGCGAGACTTGAGCGCGTGCGGAGGGGTACGGCCAAGGCTCTCGGGCGTTTTATAGGCGCGGACGCGGACCAGGGCGCTGGCTTGGCTCGGGCGCGGCGCGGGGCTCACGGGGGCGCGCGCGGGCGTGCTCTGGCGCGGCAGAACGCGTCGAACACGTGGCGGTTAGTTTCTTCCATTGTTCAAACGTCGGCAGAGGTCGCAAACGTGCGAATCTTTGCAAAGGTTTGGTGCAGACCTCTTCCTGGCACCTAGGGCTGTCACTCAACTGTGAGACGTCGGGGCAGATATGGCCTAGGGAGAGAGATCTTTGGATGCCAAAACAGGTGTGTCACACTGGGCACTTCGCGACAAAAGCCATTGCCATGGCATGTCAAACGTCCGAGTCTCAGGCTCAACTTTTTCCAGTGGGTGCCCTAGGTGGTATGCCACGTTTTTGGTATAGAACACAAGTGGATTTGATGCCATCTTCAAGGTGAACACGGTTGATCCTTAAACTAGGGTTAAAAATGGACTTAGAGAGAAATAGAGAGCTCTAGCTCTCTCTCCACTTAGTGATTTGATTTGGGGTTTCTCCAGGGGCCTTTTTGCAATAGTTCCTTCCTCTAATTGCTGGTTATAAGGTTGCTTAAGGTTGGGTCAAAGATCACTCATGTTTTGCACATTTGCTTACTTCCCTTTTTCTTCTTATCCATGGCTTTGAAAGGAGGGTTCCAGAGGGGTCTAGGGTTTTTCCCCTTTCTTGTCCAAGGTAGCAAATGTACAACAGCTTACATGGTGCTCTTAGGTACTTAGAATTCTTGGTTAACACATAATCTCCAAGGTTCTTTGTTATCCTCAAGTTATTTCCACCTGTGATCACAATCCTTAGCATTTAGGTTAGGCTCTAGTCCTGGTAACACCTGAGGTGTTACAGCCCTCCCCCCTTAATGGAATCTCGTCCCGAGATTTTTAGGTAGAGTCCCTCGGAGGGATGCTTGAAGGTGTGTTGGTGCTACTTTCCCCTTATACTCAAGTTTTATCTTTTTAACTGTTCTTCGAATGTCATCCTCTTTGCAACTTCAGAAGGAAGCCCTTCTTAAGTCAAATCCACAACTTAGACTATCCTTGTTATCTAAGTTTTTCTTATAATTGACTTCCAAGGGCAGGTGGGGGTGGGGTTTTGGGGCTACATACCGACTCCTTTGGGCAGAAAGTCGGGGAAGCGAGAGCGTAGAAAATCCTCCGTCTCCCATGTAGCTTCTTCTGCTGAATGGTGACTCCACTGAACCTTATACATTCTGATTGATCTTGCCCGAGTTGATCTTTCCTTTTGATCCAATACCTTGACGAGGTACTCTTGGTAGGACAAGTCTGGTTCTAACTCAATGTCCGGTTCTGGTAGCACTTCAGTGGGTAGACGAACACATTTCCGCAGCTGAGATACATGGAACACATTGTGAACTGCTGCCATGCAGGGTGGCAATTCCAATTGGTAAGCTACAGGTCCACAACTTGCCTTGATCTTATATGGTCCAATGTAACGAGGGGCTAACTTGCCCTTGATCCCGAATCTCTGGACACCCTTGGTTGGCGATATCTTAAGATAGACATGATCTCCCACCTCAAACTGTAGTGGCTTCCGCCTCTCGTCATGATAACTCTTTTGTCTGGCCTGAGCAGCTTCTAAGTTCTTCTTGATAATTCTAACCTTTGCCTCTGCTTCAAGCACCAAATCTGGCCCAAAATTTTCCCTTTCTCCTGCTTGAGACCAATTCAGCGGGGTTCTGCATCTTCTCCCATATAAGGCCTCAAAAGGTGCCATCTTCAGACTAGACTGATAGCTATTATTGTAAGAAAATTCGGCCAAGGAAAGACACTTGTCCCAGTCCTTTCCATAGTGTAGTGCACATGCTCGCAACATATCTTCCAAGATCTGATTTACCCTTTCTGTCTAACCATCTGTTTGAGGGTGATATGCTGAGCTTCGGATTACATGGGTCCCGAGGGCTTCTTGCAGTTTCTCCCAAAAGCGTGCCACAAACAGTGCTCCTCTGTCAGATATAATGGTCTTTGGTATACCATGCAATCTTACTATCTGATCAACATAAATTTCTGCGTACTTTTCTGTCTTGTGGGTGGTGTGCACTGGCAAGAAATGAGCAGTCTTGGTCAACCTGTCCACAATGACCCAAATAGAATCATGGTGCCTGGAGGTATTGGGTAATCCTACTATGAAGTCCATGCAAATGTCCTCCCACTTCCAAGATGGTATGGGAAGGGGTTGCAAGGGACCTGCTGTCTTCAAGTGACTGGCCTTGATTCTCTGGCAAGTGTCACACTCTGATACGTACTTGGCAATTTCCCTCTTCATCCTGGTCCACCAATACAAAGATCTGAGATCATGGTACATCTTGTTACTGCCCGGGTGCATGGAGAACTTGGAGAGGTGAGCTTCATCCAATATCTTCTTTCTGAGCTCAGGGTCCTTGGGAACAACCAATCGATCTTCAAACCATAAAATTCCCTTGCTGTCCTGACGGAAACACTTGTATTTCTCTGCCTTCTGCTTGATCATTTCTTTGATAACCTGAACACCCTTATCCCCAATCTGCGCCTGAACTATTTGCTCTTGCAATGTGGGTTCCACCGCGATATATCTCAATTCACCGGAAAGGACAACTTCCAGGTTCAGCCTACACAGCTCATCACACAGGGTGGTGACTCTTGTATCCATGTTCATACAATTGCACTGGGCCTTTCTGCTCAAAGCATCTGCCACAACATTGGCTTTGCCAGGATGGTAATGTACCTCCAATTCATAGTCCTTGATCAATTCCAACCATCTTCTCTGCCTCATGTTCAGATCAGCCTGAGTGAAAATATATTTGAGGCTCTTATGGTCAGTGTAAATGTTGCAGTGAGCTCCCATCAAGTAGTGTCTCCATATCTTGAGGGCATGAACTACTGCTGCCAACTCCAAATCATGTGTCGGGTAGTTCTGCTCATGGGGTCTGAGGGCTCGGGAAGCATAAGCAATGACCCGGTTATCTTGCATCAAGACACAACCCAACCCTGTACCAGAAGCATCACAATAAACTTCAAAGGGCTTGGTATTGTCAGGTTGGGCTAGCACTGGGGCTGTTGTCAAATGCTGCCTCAGTGTATGAAAAGCATCTTCGCACTTCTGGCTCCACTCAAATTTGACCCCCTTCTTCAACAGTTCAGTCATTGGCTTGGCAATTCTGGAGAAATCCGGAATAAATCGTCGGTAGTACCCTGCCAATCCCAGAAAACTCCGAATCTGTCTTACTGTAGCCGGGGGTTTCCTAATCCATCACTTCTTGTACTTTCTCAGGATCAACTGATATCCCATCCTGAGAGATTGTGTGACCCAAGAATTTTATTTCCTTCAGCCAGAATTCACATTTAGACAATTTGGCATAAAGGCGATGATCGCAGCAGTCGCTGAAGCACAATATGCAGATGCTCAGCATGCTCGTCTTCGTTCTTGGAATAGACTAGAATATCATCAATGAAAACAACCACGAACTTGTCCAACTCTAGCATAAATACTGAGTTCATCAAGTACATGAAATAAGCCGGGGCATTGGTCAGCCCAAAAGACATCACCAAAAACTCATACAGCCCATATCTGGTGGAGAAAGCCGTCTTGGGAATATCACTGGCACGGATCTTGATCTGATGGTAACCTGAGCGAAGGTCTATCTTGGAGAATACCTTGGCTCCCATCAACTGATCGAACAGAACATCAATGCGGGGTAACGGGTATTTGTTCTTGATAGTCACCGCATTGAGAGGGCGGTAGTCAACACACATCCTCAAACTCTCATCCTTTTTCTTAACAAATAAGGCGGGACATCCCCATGGCGATGTACTGGGACGAATAAACCCCTTGTCCAATAACTCTTGCAATTGCTTCTTCAATTCTGCCAATTCCGCGGGAGGCATCCTATAGGGTCTCTTAGAGATAGGAGCAGTCCCGGGTTGCAACTCAATTGCAAACTCGATGTCTCTGTCAGGTGGCATTCCTGGCAATTCATTCGGAAAAACATCGGGGTAGTCACAGACGACGGGGATCTTTTCCACTGGGGATTCTATCATAAGAAATGCACAAGAACGGGTGCAACCCTGATCGGGCAAAAATAATGTGGTTTCACCACAGGTTGGTGAGCGCACTTCAATGGCCCTAGTTGAAATGTCAATCACTGCCTGATGTTTGGTCAACCAATCAGTTCCCAATATGATATCCACACTATCCAGTCCCAAGATAAGAAGGTTGGTTTTAATTATCAAACTACCAAACTTTAGAGGCACATTCTTGTTGATTTGATTGGTGGCAATCCTGCCTCCTGGTGTTGAAATGGTGATACCCCCATTGGTGTGGTGAAAAGGCAATTGACACTTGGCACTAAATTTGGCACTAATAAAGCTATGTGATGCACCAGAATCAAAAAGAGTGATAGCAGGATAATTTAAAACTGTAAAGATACCAGTCATGACGGGTGCTCCCTCTGGAATGTCAGCCATGGTAGTGAAGTTCAGCTTGCCCTGCCTCACTTGCACCTTCTGTCTCTTGCCTTGATTCTGATTGGCATTCTGCCCCTGCCTCTGCTGGTTTCTGGGGCAATTCTTGGCATAATGCCCAGTGCTAGCCACAAGTGAAACACCTGTTATCATTGGCCTGGCGGTACTGCTGCTGCTGATTGGTCCTCTGAGCTGGAAACTGGGTGCGGTTGGGTGCCTGCTGCTGCTGCTGCTGCGGTGGTCTGATCACCCATCTCCCTTGCTGCTGCTGAGGTCCCTTGTTCTGCGTGTCAGACACAATCCTGAAGCGCTATGGCTGAGATGAGGATCTTGCCACAGGGGTCTTCCTCTTCTTCTCCGCCTGTCGAGCCAAGATGCAGTCCTCCTGGGAGATAGCCATGTTGACCAACTCATTGTAGCTATTGGCCCTGACGGTGTTGAGACAGGTCACGGAGCTTAGTGCTGAGCCCCCTCCTGAACCTGTCTCGCTTCTTCTCATCCGTATCTGCATGGTATCCAGCATACTGGCACAAATCATTGAAGGCCTGGGCATACTGCAACACTGTCCTGCTGCCCTGCGCGAGTGCCAGAAACTCATTGAGCTTCCGGTCCATGATGCCAGCAGGGATATGGTGCCCTCTGAAAGCTGCCTTGAATTCCCTCCATTCCACTTCTCTACCTTCTGGCTGCATGGCCAGAAAATGGTCCCACCAAGTCCGTGCGGGTCCGCGAAGCTGCTGGGTGGCGAACCTGACCTTGGTGACCTCTGAGCAAGCTCCATGGAGCAGTGGGAATTTGGATTCCACCACCCGCAACTAGACATCTGCATCAAGTGGGTCCTCGGCCCTTGTGAACAGTGGAGGACTGGGTGCTGAGGAACTCCTGATAGGTAGCCGCCGCAGGGTGACGCTGATGGTCTCCACCACCATAATGCTGTGGTGGTGGCTGACGCTGAAGCCAGCTGCCTCAAGATCTCATTCTGCTGAGCCATGAGCTCCTGCAGAGTGGGAGGCGGTGGCGGAGGAGGAATGTGCTCATTCTGACCACGGCGCGCTCTCCCAGCCATCTGAAAAATCACATGGTTGCTTAATAACACATCTCCAAGCTTAGGGTTCAAACACGGTAGGGGAGTTAAAGCAATTGATAGATTCCACATAAAACAAAAAGAAACATAAACCTTTCGTCCAAATTTAAACTGCCATTAATCATCCCCGAACCTCCCAAAAGAGTTCAACATGGTTACATCAATGATCCAAAAGACTCAACTCTACCTAGCCTAGTACCCCAAGGGTGCAAAAGCTAAGCTAGCGGCGAGGAGTCCAACTATCATCAACCTCTAGGATTAGCCTGGCATCTAATGAGCGAACGAGGCAACGCTGGACTCGGGGGAAGGTGGTCTCCCTGAGCCAGCGGTGTCTACACTGGAGGCAGGCTCATCCCCTCCCTCGATGTCAACGTCCTCATCAACCTCCTCATCATGGATCTCTTGGTGATGCATGTCCAGGTGCTCATTAGCCTCTGCTAGCTGCTGCTGAGTGTTGAGGAGCTGATCCTCGAGAACCTCGATGGTGTTCTCCCTGGTGCCCACAAGTTCCTCCAACTCTTGGACATCAGTGGATAACTGCTCCACTTGCAAATCTTTTTCCACTAGCTCCTGGGACAAATCCACCACGAGCTCCTCCCTGTTGTCCAGGGTGATCTTGGTGGCCTCCAGTAGTGCCATCAAATGAGACATGGCCTCCCCGCGCATCACTTGCAGGCGATACAGAGCGTTCATGCATCGTACCGACAAGTGAGCGGTGTGGCCATGGGTAGAGAGCCTAGATGTCCTTGGCATGCTCCACCCGATCTCCCACAAGATGCGGGGAAAACCCTCTTGTGCAAGTCCGTCAGTGTGGGTCAGTGCATTTCCGTCAGCGGAGGATCCGTGGGAAGTCATCTGTGCACGGTTAAGCGTAAGTAAAAGAAAAAGAAATACAAAAAAGAATAAGGAAAATAAAACTCAGCCTTATCTCATTTTTTAAGTCCTTTTACTAGTTATCCATTTGCTTAATTAAGAATGCATGCATGCGCGTCCTGAACGACCTCTCCAGAAAATAAAAAGGGTTAGGGAAGAACTCCCAAAAAGTGGCCTGTAGGGCCTAGTCACTTAGCCACCTAGCTACCCTTCTATTATCCTAAGGCTTCACGTCCTAGGTCTATCCTGCTCGTCCTATAGTCTATCCGACATTGTTTCTATCAAATTTTTACTTTAGAAAAGGGGATGGCATCTATGTTTTATTGATTCCTCTGTGGTGGTACAAGCTCCGATACCAGCTGTGGCGGAACTGCCCGAATTATTCCAACTTAAGTGCCTAAGTCCGACCTTAGAGGCTAGACCACACTTAAATGGGAATAACCCATCAATCCCTCGGATCTAGTCCGACACGGCCACTGACAGGATCAAGTACCACAGTCTCACTCGATGGTGAGTTACAGAGCAAATACAATAAAGCATAAAACCATGCATGGAAACGTGTTAAATTATTACATCACCATTGTCACCATCGGAGTTTTCGCAAAAGTAACCATCATTGTTTTGAAGTGCAGCAGAAATAAACTAACGATAAATAAATGGAGAGATGGGGAAGCCTGTCCCATCACTCTTCATGCTCCTCCTCAGCCGAGGCAGGGTCCCACTCGACGGTCCAACCCGGTGGCAGGGTGGATGGCCAAGTCACTCCAGCAACCATATCCTCCAGAGAACCTGTAAAATTATGCCACAAGCAAGGCTGAGTATACTAATACTCAGCTAGACTTACCCGGTGTGAGGAGTCTATACTCCTCTACCTCTAGACATGCAGCTGTTTGGCTGTGGGGTTTGGTTGCCAAAAGCACTAGCTGAGTTTCTAAATCAAGATTTTAACTTTGTCAAAATTAAGTGTGACTCTCTTAAGGCTAAAAGTGTACTATCTACTCATACATAGTAGCAAGCATTTTTAGCAATCAACAGCTTGTATCATCTCAACACAGTTCCACTTGTTACTCAATGCAGTACAATGGATCAAGCAGTCTCATTAGCTGCGAGAAGCAGACGATTCGAATCGAGTTTTTATCCTTGCAAGGTAAACCTAAACACACGACATGTAGGGGCACCCCGTCTCCACACATATCAACCGTCCCCATCGATTCCCCGTCAGCAGATCAGGGCTCACCGCCTTGGCGTACAATGCCTCACTGACCCCGACTGGCCGTCGTGCAGTGACCGCACTTGTACCCACCATAACCGGAATGGGAGACTACGTCTCAGGTCGCGTGAGGGGATATGTCCACTGCCAGGTTCACTCAGGTACTAGGCTTACCGATTTACCATATTTCTCGGTATGTGTTTAGTACGTTCAAACGCTTGACACAGGTATCCGCACGTTAATCCTTATTTCATTTTCCATCTCGTGGGCAACCAATCCCCATGGATTGTTGTCCACCAACTAGTATCATGACAGTGTGAAAGTGGGTACAATCAATTTCCTGATTTTGCGCGAGTGCTAGAAAAATCACTCGTCTTCTACCGAGATCCTAATTAAATAAAGCAACTACCCGACCTGTCACACTAGTATTCATCTCAAAAGGATTCCTGAGATCATGCAGCTAGGGTTTCAAACAATTCCTACACCTAAGTGCACAATCAATCCTACAATCATTAAGTGAAGTAAAATAGCATAAATAACAGGTTATGCATAAAACCGTGGCTTGCCTTGCAAAGCAGTGGCAGGCAGGTCCTCTGGTGCAGGCTCTGGTGCTGGGTCTGGGGCAACCTCCTGGGCAGCTCCTTGCTCCGGCACGAGGATGTACTCTCCGTCAGCAAGATTACAGTCTATCGAAATGCAATGAACATGTATGTCATGATTATGCATGATTTAAGAACATTAAGCTACAGAAATTAAGTCAAGAATTAACTTAGGGTTCCCTGGCTATGTGAGTTTTCCAGTGGTATATATATATATACATAGACTTGTTCCCTTTTAGGCTTAGGTTTTCTTTTAGGATAACGTAGGGGATTTGCATTGTTTTTATAGATTTCAGTGGACAAATTTACAAGGGTCTTAGGAGGATACTAACTTCCATCATCTTTTTTTTTCCTTTCTTTAATTTCCATCCAGGGTTTCTAGTATAGGCTTGAACTATGACAGTATTTTAAAAATTTCCAAAAATTCTGTAAAAATTACAGTGGGTTGTTACTGGCTATTTTAGCTTGTTTTAAGAATTTGAGGCTTAGAGTACAAAAGCTAGGCTTTAAACAAAAATAACAATAGTTAGGCAAAATGGGCCACTTTACACTACAAGTCTTTTATCAAAGTGGGTTCTGACCTAAGGGTTATTTTTGTTGGCCTCTAGTAGTGATAATAAGCTATTGTACCAAAAATGGCAGAGAGCAACATGATGGTTAATTAATGATGGATTTCTAAAGTTTGGTGCAAAAAGGGTGCTTAGAACTAACTTGTCGTTTGAAAAATATCAAACAACAGATTTCAGATTTTTCTTAAGTTCTTACTACCAAGACATTAGTTATCCTAAGGTTTGGGGAGGTTTCACATTAGGGTTATTTTTGTAGGGTTTTCCTAAGTTATCCTTGTTTTATTAATTTAAAAGGTAGCTTTCTTATTTTACACTACAACAGGGTATGATATATTTTTCCAGTGAACTATATTGCATGAGTATCTTAACAAAAATAGGGTTGCCCTCTGTATTATTATTTATGTCACCTTTTCTATTTTTCTTAATCTTAAACATATTACGAAATAAGGGGTGAAAACTATCTTAATGTAGTGGACAGAGGGGTTTAACATTTTTAACTAGGTCAGTAGGTAGATATAAACTTCTGTAAATTTTTCTAACCCTAGTTAAATAGCACAACCATTTTTCTTGCTATTATTGAGCTTTTGGTCAAAACTAAAATTAAATCAGAACCTTATATTTTTCTATAGTACTTATGGGGTTTTATATTTTTCTTAGATAGGTTACCTTATTTAGAGTCTGGCAAAATTAGCTTGACCAAATTTGGATAAACCAAACAGAAGTTATGGGTTTTTAAAGTTTCTGTTTGAATTTAAATCAGGTTTTAATAAAGCTTTTCTGAAAAAGCAGTTTGCGCCGAGGTCCCTGGGTTTAAACTGAATCAAACCTCACAGATCTACCCTCGCTGCCACTATTCCCCTGAGTCTCTGACATTTCGCTTAACCCCCTGGCTTTCTCTCCCTCTCACCCGCAGTCCCTCCCCCAACTGGAACAGTAGCCGCGGGGAAGAAAAGGATGGCGCGGCTTACTGGCGGCGAGGGAGGTCCGGCGAAGGGCAGGGTTTGCTCGGGGAGGTTCTGGCGATCACGTCGAGGTACGGCTCGTCGTCGGGGATGGCCGGAATCGCCCGGACCACGGGCGCAGGCGGGCGAGCTCGTCGGCGGCGTGTGCTCCGGCCTATCCACGGCGGTACAGTTCAATCCAAGGGCATGGGGAGATTCATGGAGGTCCAAGGAGTCTAACCGTGCAAGGAATCGAAGAGAGACTCACCGTGTATCTCGGTCCCCGGTTGCCGGCGGTCGGGTGAAGTCCGGTGACCTTGTTCCGGCGTCTCCGGTGAAGCAGAGCCCGATTCCTTGCCCGGGGAGCTTCACTGGTGGGTGCACACTCGTGTCCGAGGGTTGGATGGGACTGTGGAAGGCTGGGCTGGCCGGTCTACGGCGGCAGTGGCTCGGGTGGCCGCGGGCACGTCGCGCACAGGCAAACGGCGGTGAACTGAGCTCCGGCGAGACTTGAGCGCGTGCGGAGGGGTACGGCCAAGGCTCTCGGGCGTTTTATAGGCGCGGACGCGGAACCAGGGCGCTGGCTTGGCTCGGGCGCGGCGCGGGGCTCGCGGGGGCGCGCGCGGGCGTGCTCTGGCGCGGCAGAACGCGTCGAACACGTGGCGGTTTGTTTCTTCCATTGTTCAAACGTCGGCAGAGGTCGCAAACGTGCGAATCTTTGCAAAGGTTCGGCGCAGACATCTTCCTGGCACCTAGGGCTGTCACTCAACTGTGAGACGTCGGGGCAGATATGGCCTAGGGAGGGAGATCTTTGGATGCCAAAACAGGTGTGTCACACTGGGCACTTCGCGACAAAAGCCATGCCATGGCATGTCAAACGTCCGAGTCTCGGGCTCAACTTTTTCCAGTGGGTGCCCTAGGTGGTATGCCACGTTTTTGGTATAGAACACAAGTGGATTTGATGCCATCTTCAAGGTGAACACGGTTGATCCTTAAACTAGGGTTAAAAATGGACTTAGAGAGAAATAGAGAGCTCTAGCTCTCTCTCCACTTAGTGATTTGATTTGGGGTTTCTCCAGGGGCCTTTTTGCAATAGTTCCTTCCTCTAATTGCTGGTTATAAGGTTGCTTAAGGTTGGGTCAAAGATCACTCATGTTTTGCACATTTGCTTACTTCCCTTTTTCTTCTTATCCATGGCTTTGAAAGGAGGGTTCCAGAGGGGTCTAGGGTTTTTCCCCCTTTCTTGTCCAAGGTAGCAAATGTACAATAGCTTACATGGTGCTCTTAGGTACTTAGAATTCTTGGTTAACACATAATCTCCAAGGTTCTTTGTTATCCTCAAGTTATTTCCACCTGTGATCACAATCCTTAGCATTTAGGTTAGGCTCTAGTCCTGGTAACACCTGAGGTGTTACATTAGCTTCGTGATAAAATTGTCTATGTAGTAATAACATCATATATACCTTGTCACATATCTTTATAATTAAATATTGTGTAACCTATATCTATTTGAGTTTTGCACCTAAAAGCATTGTTCTACCCATAACTTTTTTGTTTTAACTCCGAATTTAGTGGTCCTCGATCCTAGGATTTTGTAGCAATGCGTAGACTAATATTATGCAATTGTTTCATTGTTCGGTGTGAAGTTAATTTTTTCTCTATATTATTTGTTTGTATTGTTGCGAATAGACGAACAAGGAATCTGAAGCCACCCAAGTAGAAGAATTTGAGCAGGAGCTCGATGAAGGCAAGTTGTGCCCTTGACCACTCTTCTTTACCCAATAATGTTCTTCATAATAACTATGATATGCTCAGGTTAAATTTGATGGGACATAATAGGCTTACCTAGTTTTGTCTACCTCACACCTTGCATACAAATGAATTATTGGGTAGTTGGCTATGCTCTACCTTGTTTTTGGGAAATAATGATGTTGATCCTTGTTCTCGGATGCTATACATCACGAACAAAGCAACACAATTGTTAACGATTAGAGACTTTCGTCCTTCGAAGCATTATCTCCCTTGGGATATAATGATCTTCAGACGAAGGTTATGAAGGGCATACCTTCATCATTTCAGTGAACAAAGTGTAAATAGAGACATACGAAACACAAAAGAATATAAACAATCATCACAACTCATTAGATAATTTATATCCTTATTTTATAAACATGAATAAACATCAATGATATTTATATTACATTTATACCTTTGGCTTGATAGAAGGTGGAAAAGCAAGAGTGACACAAGAGTGATTACAATTCAGCATGAATAGTACGGTGTTACTGTTCATCTATTTATAGGCACAGGACGCAGCCTGGGCAAAATTACATTCATGTCCCTGACATTTACTGTTGACCATAAGGCAGGCTCTCGAGGACTAAGCAGTCTTTTCTCCTTTAGGTCGGTTTCATCTTTCACCATCATCATCGTGCTAAGCCGAAGCTTCATCAGCCACAACTTCGGAGCTAGTTTATCCTTCCTTCAGACTGCACCTTTATACCATGCACACCTTTATTTCAAAGCCAAAGCATCCTGTGACAGTATGTTATACTGAAAAATCTGTTAGTTAAGTTTTTGAGGACCTTCGGAAGAGGAAGGCCCCCAACAGTAGCCCCTCGCAGTATTAATTTGTTTTTGCTTTTAACAAATTCAGACTGCGACATGAACGAAGGCCTTTAGCCGAAGGTCCGAAAAAACACCTTCCCATCGCTAGAATAGCGAAAGTCAATGACATGTAGGGCCCGCCAAGTTGCAATGCACTGGGCATATAAATAGGAACCTACAGTGATAGCATTTGATGCACCATTTCAATCTCTTGTGCTATTTTTTCAAGCTTGAATTTTCTTGCTCTGTTAGATCTCGCTTGATTTGTGAGCTTCGGCATTTGCACAAGTGCTCACCAAATGGTTGAAGAGAAGAAGGTTGTTGATCCTACTCTAGCTGGTTTTTACGAGGCTATGGAGAAGACAAACAAAGAGAAGATTACAAATGACATGCTAGCTGGTTTGTCTGAAGATTCTAGTGATAGCGAAAATTTTGATGTGGAAAGTGGGAACGAAGATGCCGAAGATCGGCCCTGGCGGCAGAGCCACACTATCTTCGGAAAGTCATCCATCAAACAGAGTCACATTGATGCGATGAAAGGAAGATATTTTCGTGATATGTCCATTGTGAGAGCTGGAGGGGACAGCGCCGCCCCTACACCCGAAGTGGACGAAGTTGTTGTTTACAGGAGTTTCATGAAGACAGGGCTTCGATTTCTGTTAAGTAAATTTCTGGTTGAAGTGTTAAAGACATTTGAGATTTTTCTTCATCAGATTACCCCCAAAGCCATCATTAGGATGGGAGTTTTTATTTGGGCCATGAGGAGCCAAGGACTAGAGCCGAGTGCAAAATGCTTCTGCAACATGCACGAGCTATTGTATGAGATGAAGGCTACTGGCAAGGAGTTGTATCATAATAATTTTGGTTGTTATGGCTTCGTGCCCCACGCCGATGTAAGCAATCCAGTTCCAACGTTTCGGAAGAGGTGGCCAGGAGCCTGGATGGAAGAATGGTTTCATGTAAAGAACAACTTGGTTGAGAGGGAAGATATAAAAGGGATTATTCAACGCGCTATGTGGTCTTGCTTTGGCATCAGAAGGCCAGCCGTTGCACTTGGAAACGATATTGAAGCATGCCAGAAGGCTTTCAACAATGTATGCACCTTTATTAGCACGACAGACCTAGTCCAGGAGCACATAGCTTACAGAGTGTGGCCTCTTGTTAATGACTGGGAAATGCCGAAGGAGACTGCTACCGGGTCCAGTCAAGGCGGCTTGGTTTATTTGAAATATACCTTCAGATACAGAGATCAGTTTGATGAGCCGAATGATGACTGGCTGAACTGTGTTGAGGCGACTAGCGACGAGTTGCTTGGGGCCTACACAAGGGTCAAAGATGATGCCATGACTTTAGCCTTCGGAAGTCGAGGCAAGAAAAGACTAAATAGAGTTTTTGATGTTATTGGTTTTGTATACCCAGATTATAGCTATCCCTCATGAAAGCAGGGAAAAAAGAGAAAATTGCTACTTCGGCCATCTCTGCTACGCCGAAGGGTAAGATCAAGGTTTTGACGCACCGACCTAGATACATTGAAACAAGCTAGGGCGCCGAAGCTTGCTGAAGGGACATCTTCCACCACTGAGCCAGGACGACCTGCTCCTATCGGCTCCAAGGAAGAATCGGCTGAAGTGCCAAAGGTTCCTGCAGCCGAGTCGGCCGAAGCGCCGAAGCATGCTGCCGAAGCCAAAGGAAAGGCGGTCGAAGAGCCAGAGTTAGTGGAAACGACAGGGCTACCAAAAATCTTGAGCCCGCTGTAATACTCAAAACTGTACAAAAGCATTATATGGAGATTTCCCTATTTTATGTGCCACATTGCATCATAAAAAGAGCATACACAGAATTTAGAGGTGAAATAAGACAAATGATAAAAAAATAAATAAATAATATGCCTCATGTTGGAGTTTTATTGTTGAGCATTAAATAAAAACAATAATGATGATAATAATAAAATAATAATTCTAAAGGTTGGGTCAAACCCTAAATGGAAACTAGAGTTTAGAAATAAGGAAAAGAGAAGGGATATAAAAAAAATATAAATAATATATATATAAATAAATATATTCAGAATTAATATCCCTAATTTCACAAATATAAGTTGAAGTGATGAGCCATAGAAGTTTGAATTTAAGTTTGAATTCAAATTTAACTTGGAAATGAAGAAGAGAAAATAGAAAATAAATGGAAAAAGATTGAAACCCCTAACTGGGCCACAAGCACCCATTTCGGCCCACCTAAGGATTACCCTCGCGCCTGCCCACTCCGTCCACGCTGCGCAATGCCCACTGAGGACTGGGACCCGCGGGTCAGCTCCTCATCACGCGCGCGCGCTCGATGCCTCTGCCGCGCGGGGCCAGCGCGTCAGCCACTCCGACCCCTCCTGTCAGCTATCTTCTTGGCCATCCACCACGCCCAGCTGCTCAACCGCTCGCCGGGATACTCGCCGCGAGCTCGGAACCACCTCGGCCGAGTCTTTGGGGCTCGGATTCACCTCGACGTGGGGATAAATGCCTCCTGGGTTCCTGCGGTCTCTTCGTATTACCTCGCGCTTAGCTCGGTGACCCGTTCCCCGATACCAGGCGCCGCTGGAACCCGCCGTAGTCGCTAGCCGTCGACGACCCCAGCTGTCGCGCGTGGTGCGCTCCCTGGTGACCCAGCGGGGGTGTAGATTGTGCTCAAAGGCGGAGCAGGGTGCGCGGACCTAAGGGGCGAGGGGAATTCCTCGCCGGTGTTGGTGAAGCCGCCGCACTCGGACGCTCTCCGTGGCCAGGGCCTCCCACTCCGATTTTGTAGGTAATTCCTCTCCCCACTGGCTCGAATTAATAGTAGCACCAAGAATTAGCTATTAGAGCCAGGATTGAGTCACGGGGGAGGCCAGAATTCCTCGTCGGGGTAGGCTCTTGCGCATCACTGCCTTGCGCCGTCGTCGGTGCATTTCTGGACTTGGGCTGCGGCACTGATGCCGTAAACTCGTGCGCCCAGTCGCGCCCTTCGTATTTGTTCCCTGTGCGTCGAAGTTCGGGCACTGGGGTGGAATTTTCGTGACCGCCGGCCATGGCGCCGCCGCGGGAGGGATGGCGCCGCCGCGCTCCGCTATCGGACGTTGGTGGGGGCCTCGGGGTCATCCGATTCTTGTTCAACGGTGGAGATTAGAAGTCAAAAGAACGATTCAGCTCGGGTGCGGTGACGGTAGATCTATTCATCAGCGGATAGGATGGACTCTAGTGTTGGAGGCTAAAATGAGCCTTGCGGACGGTCCGGCCCTGAGGCCGGACGGTCCGCGGTCCGGACGGTCCGCGGTGGCGGCGCGGACGGTCCGCGCGCGCAGAATCAGTTAGGGTTCCTAGTTTCTCGCGGGATTTGTTACCTAAAACCGCGGGATTAACTCGGGAAACAGTTGGAAACGGATCCAGACCTCCCCCTTTATATAGATGAAGGGCTACGGCCGATTGAACCCCCAACAATCGATCAAATCAAGTCTATTACTCGTTTTTACCATATGCATTAGGAGTAGTTCTAGTCTAGTTCTAGTTTAGCCCTAGTTTAGCCTTCCAATCCCCAAATTCTCCGTCTCTCTTCGACTCTATGTCGATTAGAGGAGTCTAGGTCGGTCTACCCGAGCCTAGACACCACCTAGGATCTCTCCTCCCCGAAGGGGTCCCTCCCGGGAGCGAGATCCAGGCACCGCCGGCGACCTTCGCCGCCCCCTGCGCACGCGCGGATCGTCCGGCCTTAGGGCGCGGACCGTCCGGCCGTCAGGCAGGGAACGCCAGCCCCTGCGCCAGGTCGCGGACCGTCCGGCCCCTGGCCGCGGACCGTCCGCGCCTGACCAGAGAGCACCGCCACCGGTTCTTGTTGAGTGTTTGGCGCTCCAAGAAGGCGTCAACATACTTTTTGGCGACTCCGCTGGGGAAAGGTGTTTAGATCTACTAAAAATCAGGCCCTCAAATGGCTGGTTCTAAAGATCACACCGATATCTCCCCAGATAATATCCTGAAGACGGCTGTCGAAAATCTAACAGCCGATGAGCAACAACAATACGAGGACTACATGCGCCAAGCGAAGGAGAAATTCTTGTCGCAATACACGGTGGATCGCCACCAGAAGGTTATCAAACATGGAGAGACTGACGTTGCATCTCTTCTGTCTTCGCTTCAAGTCCCCAACGTAAATAAACCCGACGATATCCAATCTATTAAATATTATGTAGATCAGCAGCAGGATCAAATGAAACAACAGATTGTAGGGTTAGAAGAGTCAATTAGAAAATTAACGCGTACGTTGGAGAAGTCTGTTGCTCCTAGTTTTCCATCATATGAGACTAGTAACAGGATATCTATGTCTAATACATCGGCAACAAATGGGGATTTGCAGCCCCAGCCATTATATGGTATGCCGATGAACTCCTATACAGGACAAGTACCACCACTGCCATCCCTGCTTGGTAGATCGGCACCCATGAACACGGTCGGACCATCCGAGCTTCTGCCCGGACCGTCCGGCCCATATGCAGACCGTCCGGCTTGCTCTTCCGGACAGTCTGGGGCCGCCCAAGGACCACCGCCGTCCCTGCTTGGCAGATCGGTGACCCTGGACACGGTCGGACCAGTCCGAGCTTCTAGCCCGGACCGTCCGGCCCTTACGCGGACCGTCCGGCTTTCCTTGCCGGACAGTCCGGGCCCGCACCAGGACTACCACATGGCGTCCCGATAATGGCGAACGCAACCGGTCAGTTCGGATTTACCACCGGACAAGCTGGATACGCATACGCAGAACCTGTTGTTGCACACCATGCACCAAATTATTACACACCACAGCAGCAGTACGTTTCGCCCTCTACATATTTAAACCATAACGTACCATACAACCACAGACCGATCAACACTATCGATCGGTCACGGCAAGAAGGTCGGTATACTAATACCCGACCAAATGAGCCCCACAGCCCAGAATCCGGTGGTCTGCCACCGGGTGCAATGGAAAAAATTAGGGAAGAGATGACTGAACTATTTTGAGATAAGTTCGGAGTTAGTGTAGCCAAGGGTAGGGCAATCATACCAAAAGCCGTATAATCACCGGTTTGACACTGTCCCATATCCGCAAGGGGCAAGGATACCAGAATTTTCTAAGTTCTCTGGTGAGAATGGGAGGAGCACACACGAACACATAGGCCAGTTCCTAGCACACCTAGGTGAATTGGCCGATGGAGAAGCATTTCGTGTTCGGTTATTTTCTCTATCCCTTACTGGTACCGCTTTTGCATGGTACGCCGCCCTGCCTCCTAATTCCATTAATTCCTGGAATGAGTTAGAAAGTAAATTTCATGAACATTTCTTTGCCGGGGAATATGAATTAGGACTAGCTGACTTAGCTTCAGTTCGACAAGGACGCGAAGAATCGGTTAATGATTATATCCGGAGGTTCCGGGCACTAGAAACCGATGCTTTCGGATCCATGTCGCAGACAAAGAGCTAGCAGGGTTAGCTTTTAATGGGTTGCTATCCTACTTAAGAGACAAATTAGATGGGACCCAGTTCTTTTCGATAGCCCAGCTACATCAGCGGGCTTTAGCCTGTGAAAGCCGATTTAAAGAGACATCAAAATCGGCCGGCCGTACTATACATCTAATAGAGCGTGATAGTTCAGATGATGAATCCGCAGATGTATATACCGCTGAGTTTATTTGGCCAACAAAGGCCAAATCTTCAGCATGTTCTTCCTTACAGCCGGTTCAAAAGAATTCGGCAAGAAGAGATTAAATTTACCTTTAATGTTGCCAAATGCGATAAGATATTTGATGAGCTACTTAAAAATGGCAACATTAAATTAACTCATACTATCCCTCCTATAGATGAATTAAAGAGACGTGCTTATTGTAAGTGGCATAATTCTTTTTCTCATGCCACCAATGACTGTAATGTTTTTCGTCGACAGGTACAATCGGCCATAAATGAGGGCCGATTGGCTTTTCAGGAAATGCAAGTGGACACACAACCATTTCCTGTTAATACAATAGATATCGCATGCAAAAAGATCTTAGTTCGGCCCGAAATGGCCGATAAAGGCAAAAGCAAAGACATCATCATTGGTAGCCCTCGCACGTCGAATATATCACAAAAGGAGATTGTTCGAAAGGCTCCGGACGATAAGGCTAAAAAGTCCAGAGGCACTGGGGGGCAGGCACAATTAATGAGTCAAGCACGACAGCCTGTCCTGAGCATCACGGACGATCTGGCACCTACGTGCGGACGGTCCGGTGTTCAGATAGACGGTTCGGCTAACTCTGCCGGACAGTCCGCCTATGCCCAAAGGTGTCAGCCTCCACACAAAACCTTAAAAGGGAAGGAGACACAACAGCGAAGCACAAATGGTCGGCTGATCAAAGCTGACTCTACTGTTGATCAGTTGCTCTCCAAGAATACTAGCGAGAAGACCGTTCTACGTGATCGGTCAACGAAGAAATCTCGGTCACCTACTAAAACGAAACGGGTAAACAAAACGGCCCGAAAGGTGACACAACAAGCATCGCCTATTCATCCTATGAGACCAGGGTACTTTCCACCCGTTTACTCATCGTCAGTATATTATCCTGTTCAAACATGGAATGGTACGATGATAAATCCATGGTACATGTATAGTCCCTTTGTCTATCCATACTAGGGGGCACCTCCATTTTATTCATTTTGATCCATTAATCAAATGGTCATGGCCGAGAAAGATACAATCCAAAACGGCTTTTATACATTGGTGCTTTATTGAATGATCTCTATTTTGAAAAGCCGATGACTTACATCAGGTTTAGTTCATATGCTTTTGGTTCGTCAACCTTCACCAAAAGGCAGGGGGGCATATGTTGGAGGCTAAAATGAGCCTTGCGGACGGTTCGGCCCTGAGGCCGGACGGTCCGCGGTCCGGACGGTCCGCGGTGGCGGCGCGGACGGTCCGCGCGCGCAGAGTCAGTTAGGGTTCCTAGTTTCTCGCGGGATTTGTTACCTAAAACCGCGGGATTAACTCGGGAAACAGTTGGAAACGGATCCAGACCTCCCCCTTTATATAGATGAAGGGCTACGGCCGATTGAACCCCCAACAATCGATCAAATCAAGTCTATTACTCGTTTTTACCTTATGCATTAGGAGTAGTTCTAGTCTAGTTCTAGTTTAGCCCTAGTTTAGCCTTCCAATCCCCAAATTCTCCATCTCTCTTCGACTCTACGTCGATTAGAGGAGTCTAGGTCGGTCTACCTGAGCCTAGACACCACCTAGGATCTCTCCTCCCCGACGGGGTCCCTCCCGGGAGCGAGATCCAGGCGCCGCCGGCGACCTTCGCCGCCCCCTGCGCACGCGCGGACCGTCCGACCTTAGGGCGCGGACCGTCCGGCCGTCAGGCAGGGAACGCCAGCCCCTGCGCCAGGTCGCGGACCGTCCGGCCCCTGGCCGCGGACCGTCCGCGCCTGACCAGAGAGCACCGCCACCGGTTCTTGTTGAGTGTTTGGCGCTCCAAAAAGGCGTCAACATCTAAGGTATTTAAATCCAGGCCGCTCGCCGTTGATCCAACGGTTGGGATCGTTCCAACGCGTAACGATTCGTGATCTAATCCAGGCCCTCGATTGATGATCGGATGGCTCAGATCCCGCGATACCCCTTCGCGCGGCACAATTCCTAAAGAGACCCTAGGTTAATTAACAATTCAACCCGCAGTCCAGACCAGTGGCGCGCTGTGTCTTGGAGATCTTGCGGGTTAGCCCCTGAACTTACCAGTAAATGAGGCCCAACCCAGAGCTGTTTTAAATTGATTAAATGAATTAGAAATTGGATTTTTAATATGAAAATAAACCCTAGAACTTGTATAAATCATAGAAAATCCATTTTTAGTCCAAATTGAGCCATTCCATTGTCTAAAATTTTGTAATAATGTTCTCTATCATATAGTATCACTGTTTTGACATGAACTCTGTTAGAACATTAATTTAACATTTAATCCTAATTTAATCACATTAAACCTTAAGAAATTCATAACTTGAAACCTATAACTCCAAATTTAGTGATTCCAGTTCCTATGCTCTCATTTTAATGTGTAGATTTTTACTGTATATTTTATCTACATGTTTGGTGTGATGTTGATTTAGGCTATACTATGTATGTATTATGTTGACGCGAGTAGACGAACAAGCCACTGTGGAATCTGAGGTTCAACAAGTAGAGGTAGCTGAGCAGGAGCTCACTGAAGGCAAGTTGTGCCCTTGATCACTTACTTTCCCAGCCATGTTCTTATTAATTTTAATGATCTGCATAGGCTAATTTTGATGGGAGCCTTTATGTTACCCCAGTTTTGATTACCTCTATACCTTGTTCACCCCTGAAACATTTTTGGGTAGTACATTGCTATTGCTTTATGTGGATTGGGTATGGAGATACACTATTCATGATTATCCTGTTATTATCTTGTTATTATTACTATTCATGTTAAGATCATTAAATTAATGGGAACATGGAGCGACCACCCGGGAAAACAGTGCTACCACAAGGGTTTAATGGGACGCCCTTGGCTGATTAACTAGGAAAGCTAGTGGAGGGCTACCTTACCCGAAAGGGGCAAGGGCAGTAGGGGAGTGGTCAGTGTAGGGAGGTCCTTGTTTGATTTTGCTGCGATGGCGGTCGGCAAGAACCCAGTGCACTGGAGCTTCCTATAAACTGTAGCGGGTAGTCAGAAGCTAGTGGAACTTTGTAAAGGCCTCGTAGTGTTACCCTGCCTCGCTTCCTTGGTAGAGGTGTATGGGATTCATGACCCCTTGGCAGATGGGTAACACGGCTTGTGGGTAAAGATGCGCAACCTCTGCAGAGTGTAAAACTAGTATACTAGCCGTGCTCACGGTCATGAGCAGCTCGAACCCTCACATGATTAATTATGGAACTTAAATTTAATTTGAGATTTGCATCGCATTTGGGATTATTTTACTATTGCTGTTCTTTATTATTATTAAGGTTTGGTATTTACTTACACTTAGTAATTGCTAATAAAATTTTGACCAACTTATAAAAAGCAATGCTCAGCCTCAGCCTTTATTTCATTGAGCAGCCTTACACTTCATGAACTCCCACCTTTGGTGAGTTCATGCCACATTATTCCCCACGACTTGTTGAGCTATGAACGTATGTGAGCTCACTCTTGCTGTCTCACACCCCCCCACAGGAGAAGAACAGGTGGTCGAAGAGGAGCCACCTAACACTGAGGCATTCGACTTGATCTAGGTGGCGTTTCTCAGTTGACATTGGCGCCGACGATCCTTAGTTCGTTTTATGGTTATACTTTTATTTTGTAATAAGTCTTCCGCTATGTAATAAGTACTCTGATGTTTTGTGACATTTATCTCTATACACTCTGTTATTATATATGTTGTCTTCTTGGCGCATGTATGAGATGCACCCGGCTTTGTCCTTTAAAACTGGGTGTTACAGAAGTGGTATCAGAGGAAATGTCGACTTTAGGACGAAACCTAGATAGAAATGGACAAAACCCTTACCTACTTATCTCATTCTGATTCATTCTATACTTACCTTACTCCGATTCTTTCTACACTCATCTTGAACCTGTCTCACCTTCTACTGTTCTACTCTGATCATTCTTACCTTTTCTACTCCTGAGACAAGATGGATTTCACACCTTGGAATCCCTACCCCTATGACATTTTTAAGAGTTAGGAAGCCTAAGACAAAATTAAAATTATTTTCTCTATTAAAAATGTTGGTTGATTGTTCTGATGATCAATGCCTGATTTGCTTCTTTGATTGATTGTAATATTATATGGACATCTTAGCATGTGCCAGCATAATGTAATAAATTAGCTATGGTAGGTAAAACATTAAACTGCTTAGCTAATAAATCCCCCAAAGTAACATGATTTGTAATTATTGCCTTGTCTACTGCTCTCTCTTACCATATGTATCTAACTCAGATGGTCAATACCAGGAGGGGTGGTGGAATTGATTTGCCTCCTAATCGACACACTCGAAGGATATATAGACAACCTCAGCCACAGCCTGCAGAGATGAATCCTCCTAATCCTCCACCAGGCGGAGTTGACCCACTGGTTGCTGCTCAGATGGCGGTGATGCAGCAAATGGCGGACACTATGGCTGATATGCGTGCCCAGATGCAGCAAGAACGCCAGGAAATGCGTCAGGAAAGAGAAGATATACGCCAGGAGTTGCGCCAGGAGAGAGATGAGATACGCCAAGAAAGGAGGGCGCAACAACAGCAGCTGCAACAACAACTTCAACAACAGCAACAAGTGCCATTGCCTCCACCGCCACCACCAGTTCCACCTCGTGATAAGCACCGGGAGTTTATGAGTCATAAGCCACCGACCTTCGCCAGTTCGCCAGATCCACTTGATGCAGACGATTGGTTGAAGTCAATTGAGAAGATGCTGAATATTGCACAATGCACTGACCGGGAGAAGGTTTTATATGCTTCTGGACGTCTGACTGGTCCTGCTGCTGACTGGTGGGATTCATATACTGCTGCCCACGATGCTTGCTGATACTATTACCTGGGCAGAGTTCAGTACACAATTTAGGAACTACCATATTCCAGCTGGTATGATAAAGATCAAGAAGAAGGAGTTTCTGTCATTGAAGCAAGGTAACATGTCAGTCAGCGAGTACAGAGACAAATTTATTCAGCTGTCGAGATATGCTCCAGAAGAAGTTGCTGAGGATGAGAGGAAGCAGGAGCACTTCATTGAAGGACTTAATGGACCCTTGCAGTATGCACTGGTTGCACACACCTTTCCATCATTTCAGAGGCTACTGGATAAGGCTCTTGCTATTGAACACAAGCGTGTTCAACTGGGTGATTTGAAGAGGAAGGCTATCTCACAAGGACAGGGTAGCAGCAGTGTTCGTCCTCGCTACAGTTCACCACAGGGTACACCGACTCGACCAGGAGGACCACGCCCAGTTCAGCAATCACCACTGAGGACTCCACCTCCTCGACAGGCTACCCCCACTGGCACCCCGACGAAGTTTGCAGGACAGAGTCCAGGCACTACGTGTTTCAAGTGTGGGAAGACTGGTCATTATGCAAATGTCTGCCCACAGAGGATTGCTACTACTCCAGTTCAGAACAAGCAACAGACCCTTGGCAAGGGATATTCTATAGCCAGGGTGAATCAAGTCAGCGTTGATGATACTCCTGATGGTGGGGACCTCGTAATTGGTATGTTTTATGTTAATGCAATCCCTGCAACCGTATTATTTGATTCTGGTGCTACACATTCATTCATGTCTGCTAGATATGCCAACACAAATGAAATACCACTGCTAAATATGAGAAAACCCATGATAGTAATTACACCTAAAGGGCCTGTTGAGGCGAATCAAATGACACGTAGATTGATATTAACCATTATGGGTAGAGAATTTGGAGCTACTGCTATAATATTAGAGTCAAGCAGTATAGATCTGATCCTTGGTATGTCATGGCTAAGAAAGGCAAAGGCCGTTATAGCATGTGGTAGAGGTACCATAGAGCTCACTACCACTAAAGGAGAAAGATTTCAAGTTAATATTGCAGTAACCTCCTCGTCCATGCGTGCAATGTTCTTTATGCCTGAGGAGTTTGTGGGTGACAACATCCGGGTGGTTAGGGATTTTCCGGATGTCTTTCCAGAGGAGTTACCAGGGATGCCACCCGATAGAGAAGTTGAGTTTGTTATTGATCTCTTACCTGGAACCGCCCCTATTTCTAAACGGCCCTATAGAATGTCCGTAGAGGAGTTGAAGGAACTGAAGAAGCAGTTGACGGAGTTACAAGAGGCTGGTTACATTCGTCCGAGTTCCTCACCTTGGGGAGCACCGGTATTATTTGTGCAGAAGAAGGATGGATCACAAAGAATGTGTGTGGATTATAGATCTCTCAACGATGTTACGGTGAAGAACAAGTATCCATTACCCCGTATTGAGGATTTGTTTGATCAGATGAGAGGAGCGAGAGTATTCTCGAAGATTGATCTCCGATCGGGTTACCATCAGATGAGGATTAGACCGTCGGATATTCCCAAGACAACATTCTCGACTCGATATGGATTATATGAGTTTACTGTTATGTCATTTGGATTGACCAATGCACCAGCTTATTTAATGAATTTGATGAACAAAGTGTTTATGGAGTATTTGGACAGATTCGTCGTGGTGTTTATCGACGATATTCTAATCTATTCTAGGAATGAAAGTGACCATGAACAACATCTAAGGTTGGTGCTACAAAAGCTGCGAGATAATCAACTCTACGCTAAGTTCAGCAAGTGCGAGTTTTGGATTGACAAGGTGCCATTCCTTGGTCATATTATTTCTAATGGAGGAATAGCAGTGGATCCTGCTAAAGTGAAGGAGATAATGGAGTGGAGAGTGCCCACTACAGTTACTGAGATTCGAAGTTTCTTGGGACTCGCAGGATATTATCGGAGATTTATTGAAGGGTTCTCTAAGATTGCTAAGCCTATGACATCGCTTTTGGAAAAAGGAAGAGAATTTAAGTGGGATGAGAAGTGCCAAGAAAGCTTTGATCAATTGAAGGAGAGACTAATGTCGCCACCAGTATTGATTATGCCAGATCTACAGAAGGGATTTGACATTTATTGTGATGCATGTGGCCATGGACTTGGATGTGTGCTTATGCAAGAAGGTCATGTGATTGCCTATGCATCTCGTCAGTTGTGGAAGCATGAACTGAACTACCCTACTCATGACTTGGAGCTGGCTGCCGTTGTGCATGCACTTAAGATTTGGAGACACTACATTATGGGAACTAAGTGCCAAGTATACACGGATCATAAGAGTTTGAAGTACATATTCACTCAGAAGGATCTCAATCTTAGGCAACGCCGTTGGTTGGAGCTCATTAAGGATTATGACTTGGAGATTCATTATCACCCAGGCAAGGCAAATTTGGTTGCAGATGCCTTGAGTCGAAAGGAACATGTTCACTCCGCTTTCGTTGTCCAGCTACCTGATGAATTAGCAAAAGATTTTGAGAGACTCAACCTGGGAATTGTTACACATACGAAAGGAGTGACTATTGAATTGGAACCTACCTTGGAGCAAGAAATTCATAAAGGTCAGATTGGTGATGCCAAAATCCTAGGAGATCAAGGATCTGATAACAGAAGGTAGAGGCCCGGAGTTCACAGAGGATGAGCAAGGCACGATATGGTTCAAGAATCAGATCTGTGTTCCCGATATTGATAGTCTTCGGGAAACCATATTGAAGGAGGCACATGATTCAGTTTATTCTATTCACCCTGGGAGTACTAAGATGTATCAGGATTTGAAGCAAAAGTATTGGTGGTATGGTTTAAAGAGAGATGTGGCTGCACATGTGGCTATGTGCGATGTATGCCAAAGAGTTAAAGCTGAACACCAGAGGCCAGCCGGACTACTGCATCCACTGAAGATACCTGAGTGGAAATGGGAAGAGATTGGCATGGACTTCATTGTTGGACTACCCCGCACTGTCTGCTGGATATGATTCTATATGGGTGATTGTGGACAGGCTAACTAAAGTAGCCCACTTTATTCCAGTGAAGACCACCTATTCCGGAGCTAAGTTGGCAGAGTTGTACATGGCACGAATTGTTTGCCTACATGGTGTGCCAAAGAAGATCGTGTCTGATCGAGGGTCACAGTTTACCTCTCGATATTGGAAGAAGTTGCACGAGTCATTGGATACAAGATTGAATTTTAGTTCGGCTTACCATCCACAGACTGATGGGCAGACTGAGAGGACTAACCAAGTGCTTGAGGATATGTTAAGAGCTTGTGCCCTTAAGCATGGTGGTAGTTGGGATAAGAGTCTACCGTATGCTGAGTTCTCATATAATAATAGCTATCAGGCCAGTTTGAAGATGTCACCGTTTGAGGCTTTGTATGGCAGAAAGTGCAGGACTCCCTTGTATTGGAATCAAACTGGTGAAAGGCAGTTGTTTGGGCCTGAGATTATACAAGAAGCAGAGGAACAAGTTCAGCAAATAAGGGAGAATTTGAGAACTGCACAATCCAGGCAGAAAAGCTATGCTGATACCCGGAGAAGACTACTTGAGTTTAAGGAGGGTGATTATGTCTATTTGAAGGTGTCACCACTTCGGGGTATGAGAAGGTTCAAAGTCAAAGGAAAGTTGTCCCCTCGCTTTATTGGACCCTTCTTAATCTTAAAGCGAGTGGGAGAGGTTGCATATCAATTGGAGTTACCGAATCATCTCGTGGATGTTCATGATGTCTTTCATGTATCCCAGCTGAAGAAATGTCTCAGGGTACCTGAGGAACAATTACCAATAGAAGACCTTAATGTTCAAGATGACCTGACTTATGTTGAGTACCCCATCAAGATTTTGGATACTTTGACTCGAGTTACGAGGAATAAGGTTATAAAGATGTGCAAAGTGCAATGGAGTCACCACGGTGAAGATGAAGCAACTTGGGAAAGAGAAGAAGAGCTTCGCATAGATTTTCCCCACCTTTTCCCTAGATCTTCTTAAATCTCGAGGACGAGATTATTTTTAAGGGGGGTAGGATTTGTAATACTCAAAACTGTACAAAAGCATTATATGGAGATTTCCCTATTTTATGTGCCACATTGCATCATAAAAAGAGCATACACAGAATTTAGAGGTGAAATAAGACAAATGATAAAAAAATAAATAAATAATATGCCTCATGTTGGAGTTTTATTGTTGAGCATTAAATAAAAACAATAATGATGATAATAATAAAATAATAATTCTAAAGGTTGGGTCAAACCCTAAATGGAAACTAGAGTTTGGAAATAAGAAAAAGAGAAGGGATATAAAAAAATATATAAATAATATATATATAAATAAATATATTCAGAATTAATATCCCTAATTTCACAAATATAAGTTGAAGTGATGAGCCATAGAAGTTTGAATTTAAGTTTGAATTCAAATTTAACTTGGAAATGAAGAAGAGAAAATAGAAAATAAATGGAAAAAGATTGAAACCCCTAAATGGGCCACAGCACCCATTTCGGCCCACCTAAGGATTACCCTCGCGCCTGCCCACTCCGTCCACTGCTGCGCAATGCCCACTGAGGACTGGGACCCGCGGGTCAGCTCCTCATCACACGCGCGCGCTCGATGCCTCTGCCGCGCGGGGCCAGCGCGTCAGCCACTCCGACCCCTCCTGTCAGCTATCTTCTTGGCCATCCACCGCGCCCAGCTGCTCAACCGCTCGCCGGGATACTCGCCGCGAGCTTGGAACCACCTCGGCCGAGTCTTTGGGGCTCGGATTCACCTCGGCGTGGGGATAAATGCCTCCTGGGTTCCTGCGGTCTCTTCCTATTACCTCGCGCTCAGCTCGGTGACCCGTTCCCCTATACCAGGCGCCGCTGGAACCCGCCGTAGTCGCTAGCCATCGACGACCCCAGCTGTCGCGCGTGGTGCGCTCCCTGGTGACCCAGCGGGGGTGTAGATTGTGCTCAAAGGCGGAGCAGGGTGTGCGGACCTACGGGGCGAGGGGAATTCCTCGCCGGTGTTGGTGAAGCCGCCGCACTCGGAAGCTCTCCGTGGCCAGGGCCTCCCACTCCGATTTTGTAGGTAATTCCTCTCCCCACTGGCTCGAATTAATAGTAGCACCAAGAATTAGCTATTACAGCCGGGATTGAGTCACGGGGGAGGCCAGAATTCCTCGTCGGGGTAGGCTCTTGCGCATCACTGCCTTGCGCCGTCGTCGGTGCATTTCTGGACTTGGGCTGCGGCACTGATGCCGTAAACTCGTGCGCCCAGTCGCGCCCTTCGTATTTGTTCCCTAGTGCGTCGAAGTTCGGGCACCGGGGTGGAATTTTCGTGACCGCCGGCCATGGCGCCGCCGCGGGAGGGATGGCGCCGCCGCGCTCCGCTATCGGACGTTGGTGGGGGCCTCGGGGTCATCCGATTCTTGTTCAACGGTGGAGATTAGAAGTCAAAAGAACGATTCAGCTCGGGTGCGGTGACCGTAGATCTATTCATCAGCGGATAGGATGGACTCTAGGGTATTTAAATCCAGGCCGCTCGCCGTTGATCCAACGATTGGGATCGTTCCAACGCGTAACGATTCGTGATCTAATCCAGGCCCTCGATTGATGATCGGATGGCTCAGAATCCCGCGATACCCCTTCGCGCGGCACAATTCCTAAAGAGACCTTAGGTTAATAACAATTCAACCCGCAGTCCAGACCAGTGGCGCGCTGTGTCTTGGAGATCTTGCGGGTTAGCCCCTGAACTTACCAGTAAATGAGGCGCGACCCAGAGCTGTTTTAAATTGATTAAATGAATTAGAAATTGGATTTTTAATATGAAAATAAACCCTAGAACTTGTATAAATCATAGAAAATCCATTTTTAGTCCAAATTGAGCCATTCCAGTGTCTAAAATTTTGTAATAATGTTCTCTATCATATAGTATCACTGTTTTGACATGAACTCTGTTAGAACATTAATTTAACATTTAATCCTAATTTAATCACATTAAACCTTAAGAAATTCATAACTTGAAACCTATAACTCCAAATTTAGTGATTCCAGTTCCTATGCTCTCATTTTAATGTGTAGATTTTTACTGTATATTTTATCTACATGTTTGGTGTGATGTTGATTTTGGCTATACTATGTATGTATTGTGTTGACGCGAGTAGACGAACAAGCCACTGTGGAATCTGAGGTTCAACAAGTAGAGGTAGCTGAGCAGGAGCTCACTGAAGGCAAGTTGTGCCCTTGATCACTTACTTTCCCAGCCATGTTCTTATTAATTTTAATGATCTGCATAGGCTAATTTTGATGGGAGCCTTTATGTTACCCTAGTTTTGATTATCCTCTATACCTTGTTCACCCCTGAAACATTTTTGGGTAGTACTTGCTATTGCTTTATGTGGATTGGGTATGGAGATACACTATTCATGATTATCCTGTTATTATCTTGTTATTATTACTGTTCATGTTAAGATCATTAAATTAATGGGAACATGGAGCGACCACCCGGGAAAACAGTGCTACCACAAGGGTTTAATGGGACGCCCTTGGCTGAATTAACTAGGAAAGCTAGTGGAGGGCTACCTTACCCGAAAGGGGCAAGGGCAGTAGGGGAGTGGTCAGTGTAGGGAGGTCCTTGTTTGATTTTGCTGCGATGGCGGTCGGCAAGAACCCTGCACTGGAGCTTCCTATAAACTGTAGCGGGTAGTCGGAAGCTAGTGGAACTTTGTAAAGGCCTCGTAGTGTTACCCTGCCTCGCTTCCTTGGTAGAGGTGTATGGGATTCATGACCCCTTGGCAGATGGGTAACACTGGCTTATGGGTAAAGATGGGCAACCTCTGCAGAGTGTAAAACTAGTATACTAGCCGTGCTCACGGTCATGAGCAGGCTCGGACCCTCACATGATTAATTATGGAACTTAAATTTAATTTGACATTTGCATCGCATTTGGGATTATTTTACTATTACTGTTCTTTATTATTATTAAGGTTTGGAATTTACTTACACTTAGTAATTGCTAATAAAATTTTGACCAACTTATATAAGCAATGCTCAGCCTCAGCCTTTATTTCATTGAGCAGCCTTACACTTCATGAACTCCCACCTTTGGTGAGTTCATGCCACATTATTCCCCATGACTTGTTGAGCTATGAACGTATGTGAGCTCACTCTTGCTGTCTCACACCCCCCCCACAGGAGAAGAACAGGTGGTCGAAGAGGAGCCACCTAACACTGAGGCATTCGACTTGATCTAGGTGGCATTTCTCAGTTGACATTGGCGCCGACGATCCTTAGATCGTTTTATGGTTATACTTTTATTTTGTAATAAGTCTTCCGCTATGTAATAAGTACTCTGATGTTTTGTGACATTTATCTCTATACACTCTGTTATTATATATGTTGTCTTCTTGGCGCATGTATGAGATGCACCCGGCTTTGTCCTTTAAAACCGGGTGTTACACCCGCCACCGGAGCCAGAATTGCCAAAGGTATCAAAAGCTCCGGCAATAACTACCAAGAGGAGGAGGATGGCTAGCGTGCTGGACGCTGTCTTAGAGTCGATAAGGGCATCAACTCCTGCTCCTGCAAAGGAGACTACCGAAGCTAGGCCCTCAGTGCCCATTGAAACAGAGCCTGTTGGAACTGGACAAAGTATTGAACAAGGACCATTGGACGTCGGTTTGGTGCCGGAGATATAAGATGCGCCCAAGAAGGTTGAATCTCCGACTCTCGAAGCGTCTAGTGAAGAGCTAGACATCATTATTCGACATGCTTCGGGTAAGAAAATGTCGGAAGTGGAAATTGCGGAAGCCAAACACTATGCCCGGGAACTGAAGTACCTGAAAGGGGCCTTGGTGTATAATGGCACCAACGAAGATTGTTGGGGGCCTTCGTCTTGCGAAGGTCCTCAAAAACATGACTAACAATGTTTCCCAGGTGTAATATATATTCAGGAACCTTCGGACTTGGGATAAAGCTGTACACAATATGAAAAGCAGGGTCAGGACGAAGGATGAACCAGTTCCGAAGCTATGCGCAAGGAAGCTTCGGCTCAAAGACAGAAAATAGAACCGACTTAAAGGGAAAAAGGCTATCTAGTCCTCGTTGGATTGTCATTAAGTCAATCGTAAAAAGGGCATGGATGTAATTTTACATAGGTTGCGCCCTGTGCCTATAAATAGATGAACAGTACTCCCGTACCGTTCACGCTGACTTGTACTCGCTGGTGCGTCATGCTTGTGCCCTTGCCTTCAATCAAGCCGAAGGTAAAAATGTAATTTGATATTGTTCTTATCCATTCCTGATTATATAAAAGGAAGATATATTATGATGTCATGTAACTATCCATGTTACTATGTTTTACATGCTTCATCTTTCATTAATTTATGTTGCAATGATGAAGGTACGTCCTTCATAACCTTCGTTCGAAGATCGTTACATCCCCAGGGAAATAATGCTTCGAAGGACGAAGGGCATTAGACATTAACCTATTTTTTGAGTTGCCTTGTTCTTGATTCATAGCATTTGAGAACAAGTCCCCAACATTGGCGCCCACCTCCGTTGTACTCACTTCCACAACCTTCGGCAAACCACTTACCTTCGTTATGCCGTCGAAGAAGACAACAGCGCCAGGGGCTGCTGCACTGCAGCCACTGGACACAAACCAGGAGACTCTCTCTCTCCGAGAGGCTCGAAGCCAGAAGAGAAAGGCCACCAGTCCAACATTCTAGGAGGAGGAGTTGAACCAAGAGATCAGGGACATGGAAATCATCCATCAACAAGTGCAAAAGAAAAAAGAGAAGATGGCTCGACTGGTCGATCTTCAAAGGAAGATCGATGAAGCTACTAAGGAAGTGCGTCATCTTACTCAAGATGACCAAGACCGAAGGCCTCAATACAGGGAGGTTCTTCAAGAGGGCTTATTCAACGAAGATGGATGGTATGATGATTTTAATCATGATACCTTTACTTTTGATGATGCTTCTCCCTTGGCAGCAGAATTGTAGGCTATCCCATGTCCACAATCCTACAAGCCACCCCAGCTACCCATGTACGATGGGCACTCGGACCCAAAGCAATTTTTGATGAGCTATGAGGCAACAATATCCTCATACGGAGGCAATGCAGCTGTCATGGCAAAGTCCTTCGTCATGGCAGTCTGGAATGTAGCCTAGACATGGTATTCTTCTCTTCGGCCAGGGACAATCACATAGTGGCAGAAGCTCAAGGATATGGTGGTTACCAGTTTCCAAGGCTTTCAAACGAAGCTAGTCACAGCTCAAGCTTTGTTCCAATGCATGCAAGATCATGAGGAATACCTTCAGGCATATGTCCAAAGGTTCTTGCGGATGTAATTTTACATAGGCTGCGCCCTGTGCCTATAAATAGATGAACAGTACTCCCGTACTGTTCACGCTGACTTGTACTCACTGGTGCATCACACTTGTGCCCTTGCCTTTAATCAAGCCGAAGGTAAAAATGTAATTTGATATTGTTTTTATCCATTCCTAATTATATAAAAGGAAGATATATTATGATGTCATGTAACTATCCATGTTACTATGTTTTACACGCTTCATCTTTCATTAATTTATGTTGCAATGATGAAGGTACGTCCTTCATAACCTTCGTCCGAAGATCGTTATATCCCCAGGGAAATAATGCTTCGAAGGACGAAGGGCATTAGACATTAACCTATTTTTTGTGTTGCCTTGTTCTTGATTCATAGCATTTGAGAACAAGTCCCCAACCGGCGCACTCACTTCCACTTTTGAGCTGATGGCTTCGTTCAGCAACCAAGTTGTAGCATCCTCGGCTACGAAGCTAGTGCTCCCGATAACAGGCGGTTCAAGCTCAGAACCAGCCAACAAGAAGCAGAAGAAAGAAGCACAGAGAAGGGTGCAACATGTTGGGGTGCAGGGACCCTTCATCAAGTCTAAATAGTCCCACATCCCAATCACCTTCTCCTAGGAGGATCTTCAACTCAAGGATTACCCCCACAATGATGCTATGGTCATATCTTGTGTCAGTCACGGGGTTTCTGGTCCATAATGTTCTAGTTGACATAGGCAGTGCAGCGGATATCATATTTGCTATGGCCTTCAGACAAATGCAAGAGCCAGAGGATAAGATTCATGATGCTACGCACCCTCTTTGTGGCTTCGGAGGAAGGCAGATTGTAGCACTCGGCAAAATCACAATGCCAGTAACCTTTGGCTTCGTTCATAACACAAGGACTGAACAAGTTGTTTTTGATATTGTTGACATGGAGTACCCATACAATGCAATCATTGGTCGAGTGACAATGCTTTCGAAGCTATACTCCATCCAGCATACTTATGTATGAAGATACCTTCAGAGCAAGGGCCCATTGCTATCCATGGAAGTCAAGAGGCTTCCAGAAAAGCTGAAGGAAATTGGACTGATTCAAAGGCAATCCATAATATAGATGGAGCCGAAGCCTGTGAGCAGTATAAATACAAAAGAGAGAAGGCTGCTTCGGTGGATCAGCCGAAGCCTATGCTCTTATGTGAAGACATAGCAAAACAAAGGGTATTGCTAGGGTCTCAGCTATCTGAAGAACAAGAGAAGACTTTGCTAAGATTCTTATTCAACAATAAAGATGTCTTTGCTTGGTCCGCTAATGATCTCTGTGGTGTCAACAGAGATGTCATTGAACATTCGCTCAACGTGGATCCATCCTTCAGGCCAAGAAAACAAAGGCTTCAGGAAAATGTCCGAAGACAAAGCTGAAGGTGCTTGGAACGAAGTGAAGAGACTTCTTAGTGCTGGTGTTATCAGAGAGGTTGTAAGTGCAATCAACCCTAATTGAGGGTTTTGGTGATTAAATGACAAAACAAACAGAGATTCTAACAAGTTTGCTCCTAGCATGTACACAGTTATTCTACAGACAGGAGAAGCACAGATCTTATGAGTATGCAAATGTAAAAGCATAGCGGATTAAAATTCTACATCATATGGCGTGCTCCAAGTGCTTGGAATCAACGACAGTTTACTTTTTCTAATTATTGAGTTATAGAAATCGCCGTTCAATTAAGAGGGATCCACAATAAGTTAAGTAAGTTATGCAATGAGCTCAGTTCAAATTCCTTCAAATCCTCTAAGAGAACACTTTTCTAGATCATGAATGTCCTTTGAGAAACCACTCTTACTCCCCACAAAAGTTCCACCATGGTTCACTTTAGATTTGTCAAAACTTGCTCTTTAGTTTCAAAAACCGGTTCAACCGGACCTGAAACCGGTTCAACCGGTTTCTATACAGTTTCTTCTGCCACCTCTGTCCTGCCTGTCTGACAGCCAAAAGCTGTCAGAAAAGTCGTGTGCAGAGATTTTTTGAAAACCGGTTCAACCAGATTTGTGCCTGGCTTAACCGGTTTTGTGTACGGTCAAGTCTCCGGCTGAGTAGCTCAGTGAACCAAGAACCCCCTGGTGGAAACCGGTTCAACCGGTTTAAGAACCGGTTCAACCAGTTTTTGGTCCACTTCTCCCAACGGCTGCCAGCTTTTGGGAGATCCTTTAAATACCCCCCACACTCTCTCTCTTCATTCACTTCTGCCCTTCCACGAATTCTTGGCTGACCAACCTCCAAACAAAGGCATTCATTTCACCTCTCACACCCGAAATCGCATTCCCTTCAATCGTTTGAAGGATCCTTGGTGTGAGGTGAAGTCGATCTAACACACTATTGATTTCATCTTGATTCTCCTATTCTCTTCGTTCTTGAGCTCATTGCAAACTTAACCTTGTGCGGATTTGTTACTCTTGGAACCTTGCGTTCCTTGATGGTTAGCGGTTGCTTGGGAGTCTCCAAATTTGTGGACGACCCCAAGAAGTTTGTATCACCCGCTCTTTGAGCAAATTTGAGAAGAGATTGCCTTGACCTTGGTGGTCGGCTTATGGAGGATTAGGGTTGGAAAAGACCCGGCCCTTTGTGGGCTCCTCAACGAGGAGTAGGACACCTTTGTGGTGGTTGCCGAACCTTGGGTTAAATCGTGTGTTCTTGTGTGTTCTTACGTGTTCTTGATAAGCACTTTAATTAGTTGGTTAGTTCATATTCGGTTATATTGTGTGCAAATCGTGTGAAAACAATTCACACCAATTTGTCATCTATTTGAGTGGATTTTCTCTAGGGCAAGTCTTTAGCATAATCTCTAACTACTTCATCTCATTTGTTTAACTGTTTATCTAATCTAAGTTGAGCAGGTTCATACTTGTTCAGTTGTAAACAAAATCAACTGAACCGGTTTGCACCAGTGCAACTTGAATTTGACACTATTTTGAAGTTTTTAGTGGAAAATTCAGGTGTAGCCTATTCACCCCCCTCTAGGCTACTTTCAATTGGTATCGAAGCTTCGTACCTCATTTTACGCTTAACCGCGTGAGGAAACGATCATGTCTACTCAAAGGGACCATGTGGATCCTCTCCTCGAGGAAATCCCCATCACATCTTCCAGTGAGGAAGTGGACCACAAGGTCCTCGACCTCGCCATGAAGATTGCCGAGAAGATGTTCCTCAAAATGAAAGAGGAAGATGCTAAGAAAAGGGCCGAAGAAGAAGAATCAAGAAGAAAGGATAAAGAAGACAAAGGAAAGGGAAAAATTGAATACAATGATGACCTAGTGGAACTTTTGGTGTCAAAGGTGATGAGCAAGGTAAGTCTCAACACCGAAGGATCATCTACTGAAAGTAAAGGTAACAAGTTCACAAAGTTCAATTTGATTATTCTAGAAATTTTATTCCCAACTTCTCTTCCACCCCACTTGGAAAGTTACCAACTCTTAGTGAGTTGAACTATGACGAGTGGGCCGATAAGATGAAGTCGCATTTAATCTGTGTACATCCTAGTCTTTGGGAGATTGTCAATATAGGTATGTATAAGCCCGCCCTAGGAGAAGAGATGACTCCGAAAATGAAGCAAGAAGTTCACCGCAATGCTCAAGCGATGAGTATAATAAAAGGAAGTCTTTGTCCGGAAGAATACCGGAAAGTCCAAGGAAGAGAGGATGCTCGTGACATCTGGAGCATTCTCAAAATGTCACATGAAGGAGACCCCAAAGCTAGGAGACATAGAATTGAAGCTTTGGAGAGTGAGCTTGCTCGATATGATTGGACTAAGGGTGAGTCACTTCAATCACTCTTTGATCGGCTAATGGTGTTGGTCAACAAAATCAGAATGCTTGGAAGTGAAGATTGGAGTGACTCCAAGGTCACTAGACTATTTATGAGAGCATACAAAGAAAAGGACAAGAGTCTAGCAAGGATGATAAGGGACCGTGATGACTATGAGGATATGACACCTCACCAACTATTTGCAAAGATTCAACAACATGAATCTGAAGAAGCCCCAATCAAGACAAGGGACACTCATGCCTTGATCTCAAATGAACAAGATACCCCCAAGAAGAACAAAGACCACAAGGCAAAGAAAGTGGTCGAGACATCAAGTGATGAAGATAGTTCAAGTGATGAAGACACAACTATGTTCATCAAAACCTTCAAGAAGTTTGTGAGGAAAAATGATTCAGTTTCAAAGGAAAGGAAAGAAGAGGGCATGTTATGAATGTGGCCAAACCAGTCATTTCATAGCGGATTGTCCTAACAAAAAGGAACAAGAAGCCAAGAAGGAGTACAAAAAGGACAAGTTCAAAAAGGGGGGCAAGAACAAGGGATATTTCAAGAAGAAGAAATATGGTCAAGCCCATATTGGTGAAGAATGGAACTCCGATGAAGAGAGTTCTAGCTCCGAAGAAGAGGAAGTGGTGGCAAAGGTTGCCATCCAATCTACTTCAAGCTCGCAACTCTTCACCAACCTCCATGACGACTCCTACACTCCAACTTGCCTCATGACAAAAGGAGATAAGGTAACTTTATTTAGTGATGATTTCTCAAATGATGATGATGATTGCCATGAAAAACAAAATGATTAAAGAATTTGGCTTAAATGGATATAATGTTATCACTAAATTAATGGAGAAGCTAGATAAAAGAAAAACAACTCTTGATGCTCAAGAAGACTTGCTCATCCTTGAAAAGGAGAGAAACCTAGAGCTTCAAGAATTGCTGCTCAATAAAGATGAAATGCTAGAAGCCTTGACTAGGGAAGTGTCTTTAGTCAAGATAACTATAGAGGATAAAGAAAAAAATGACAAATATGAAAACCTCTATAGTTAATCTTGCAAATGAAAAGGATGCACTTGAATCAAGCACGTTAAGCTTGACTGCCCAAAATCAAGAACTTCAAGTGCAACTTGAAAATTGCAAGAACATCAATGCTTTATCTTTATTGATTGAATATAAGTCTAGCTCCTCAAATAATACCATTTGCAAACATTGTGTCAAATACCATGCTTCTTGTTGTTTGACTAACCATGCAAGGAAGAAAAGCCCACAGGTTAAGGTCAAAGAAATATTGAAGAGATGCTCTAGCAATGATGGGTTAAAGAAAGTTGAACCCGAGTATAAGTCCTTGAAGCCCAACAATGGAAAAAGGGGGCTTGGGTTCAACTCATTTAAGGAAAACCCTAGCATAGTGCATAAGGGGTGGAGATCCCCCATGTTCATAGAGGGAACCACCCTATATGATGCCTTGGGGAGGATTCACTCCTCAAATGACAAGTCAACTCAAGTAAAGGTGAACTTGAGTTCCACAAAGAATAAGATGAAGGAAGAGGGATCCACAAGTGGAGAAAAATTTATTGCTCCCATTTCTCATTCTTATCTTTGTGATTATATGTTGACTTGGAATTCAAGGAAATTGGTTGTGAAATATGTGGGTGCCTACACTAAAAGAAAAGTCATGAAAAGAAGTGTGTGGGTACCCAAGGCTATAACTAACACTATAGGACCCAATTCAATTTGGGTACCTAAAAGCATAGCCTAAATTTGTTTTGCAAGTCTACTCCTCTGGTGGGTCAAGCTGGGTGCTTGACAGTGGATGTACAAATCACATGACCGGGGAGAAAGACATGTTTCACTCCTTGCAACTAACTCAAGAAGCACAAGAAATTGTGTTTGGAGATAGTGGCAAGAGTAAAGTGATTGGTATTGGTAAAATTCCTATGTCTGACCAACAATCACTTTCAAATGTTTTACTAGTAGATTCTTTAAGCTACAATTTGATGTCTGTTTCACAACTTTGTGGAATGGGATATAATTGTCTATTTTCTAATGTGGATGTGAAGATCCTTAGAAGGGAGGATTCCTTAGTTTCCTTTATGGGTCGCTTGAAGGGTAAACTTTATCTTGTTGATTTCACAACAAGTAAGGTGACACCTGAGACTTGTTTAGTGGCAAAGTCCGACAAGGGTTGGCTATGGCATCACCGGCTAGCTCATATCGGTATGAGAAATTTGGCCAAACTTCAAAAGGATAGTCACATCATTGGACTAACAAATGTTGTGTTTGAGAAAGATAGGGTTTGTGGTGCATGCCAAGCAGGAAAGCAACATGGAGTCCCACATCAATCAAAGAATGTGGTCACAACAAAGAGGCCATTGGAGCTTCTTCACATGGACCTCTTCGGACCTGTGGCTTACATCAGTATTGGTGGTAGTAAGTATGGCTTAGTTATTGTTGATGATTTTTCTCGCTTCACCTGGGTTTTCTTTTTGAGTGACAAAGGTGAAACCCAAGAGACCTTGAAGAAATTCATGAGAAGAGCTCAAAATGAGTTTGAGCTTAAAATCAAGAAAGTGAGAAGTGACAATGGGATAGAATTCAAGAACACAGGTGTCGAAGAATTCTTAGGCGAAGAAGGAATCAAACATGAGTTCTCGGTCCCCTACACTCCACATCAAAATGGAGTGGTGGAAAGGAAGAACCGAACATTAATTGAAGCCGCTAGAACCATGTTGGATGAGTATAAGACCCCTGACAATTTTTGGGCAGAGGCGGTCAACACCTCATGTCATGCAATCAACCGCCTTTATCTTCACAAGATTTAGAAGAAGACTGCCTACGAGCTTCTCACTGGTGACAAACCTAAAGTTGATTACTTTAGAGTGTTTGGTTGTAAATGCTTTATTCTTAACAAGAAAGTCAAGAGCTCGAAGCATGCTCCTAGAGTGGACGAGGGCTTCTTGCTTGGTTATGCATCAAATGCGCATGGATATCGTGTTTTCAACAATACCACCGGTCTTGTTGAAATAGCGATAGACGTGACATTTGATGAGTCTAATGGCTCGCAAGGGTATGTTTCTAATGACATTGCAGGAAATGAAGAACCACCTTGTGAGGCCATAAAGAAGCTTGCAATAGGTGAAGTGAGACCTCAAGAAAAGGATGATGACGAAGGAACCTTGTGGATGACCAATGAGGTTTTTGATGTGGGCGCAAAGGTGGTGGGTGATAAATCCTCCACCCAAGCAAACCCATCAACCTCAAGTCATCCAAGTCTTGAAGAAGGTCATCAACCCCAAAGGATGCCAACCGTGGTGGAAGGTGAACATGAAAGTGTTGATGTTGAAGTGCCTCTTGATCAAGTGGATGATGAGGAGGAGCAAATTCAAAGGCAACTATCAGTGCCCCATCCTCGAGTCCACCATACCATCCAAAGGGATCATCCTATGGACAACATCCTGGGTAGCATCAGGAGAGGGGTAACAACTCAATCTCGTTTAGCTAATTTTTGTGAATTTTACTCGTTTGTCTCCTCTCTTGAGCCACTTAAGGTTGAAAAAGCGCTGGGTGATTCAGATTGGATAATTGCCATGCAAGAGGAGTTGAACAGCTTCACCCGGAATGAAGTCTGGTCCTTAGTTCAAAGACCCAAGCAAAATGTGATTGGGACAAAATGGGTCTTTAGGAACAAACAAGATGAACATGGCGTTGTTACAAGAAACAAAGCACGGTTGGTTGCCCAAGGCTACACTCAAGTGGAGGGACTTGATTTTGGTGAAACATATGCGCTGGTAGCAAGGTTAGAGTCAATTAGAATATTAATTGCTTATGCTACTAACCATGATTTCAAGTTGTACCAAATGGACGTGAAGAGCGCATTTCTAAATGGACCACTACAAGAGAGGGTCTATGTGGAGCAACCACTGGGCTTTGAAGATCCAAGAAAGCCAAACCACGTCTATCTACTTCACAAAGCGCTTTATGGGCTTAAACAAGCCCCTAGAGCTTGGTATGACTGTCTTAAAGATTTTTTAATTAAAAATGGATTTACAATAGGAAAAGCTAATTCTACATTATTCACTCGCAAAGTTGATAATGAGTTATTTGTGTGCCAAATATATGTCGATGACATTATATTTGGTAGTACTAATGAAACATTTTGTGAAGAATTTAGCAAGGTGATGACGAACAGGTTTGAGATGTCTATGATGGGTGAGCTCAAATACTTCCTGGGATTTCAAGTCAAACAACTGAAGGAAGGTACCTTTCTATGCCAAACCAAGTATACACAAGACATGCTCAAGAAGTTTGGCATGGAAAAGGCAAAGCACGTCAAGACACCAATGTCATCAAATGGACATCTTGACCTTAATGAAGAAGGTAAACCGGTAGACCAAAAATTATATAGATCAATGATAGGGTCACTGCTTTACTTATGTGCATCTAGACCTGATATCAAGTTAAGTGTTTGCATGTGTGCATGTTTTCAAGCTAATCCTAAAGATTGTCATCTTGTTGCCGTTTAGAGAATCTTAAGATACTTAGTCCACACCCAAAATCTAGGATTATGGTATCCCAAAGGCTCCCTTTTCGATTTACTTGGCTATTCTGACACAGACTATGCCAGTTGCAAAGTAGATCGAAAAAGCACTACTGGGACTTGCCAATTCCTTGGGCGGTCCTAAGTGTCATGGAGTTCCAAGAAACAAAATTGTGTTGCACTTTCCACTGCAGAAGCTGAGTACATAGCAGCTGGTGCATGTTGTGCATAGTTGCTATGGATGAAGCAAACTCTTAGAGACTTTGGTTGTGAGTTTAATAAAATTCCACTACTGTGTGATAATGAGAGTGCCATAAAACTTGCAAACAATCCTGTGCAACACTCTAGAACCAAACACATAGACATTAGACATCATTTCTTGAGAGACCATGAAGCCAAAGGAGACATCGAATTATTTCATGTGAGCACTGAAAATCAACTAGCCGATATCTTCACCAAACCCCTTGATGAGACTAGGTTTTATTTTCTAAGGAGTGAACTAAATATCTTGGATTCTCGAAACGTGTCTTAGGAACTAAAATTTGAATCATGATTGATTGATATAAAATTGTTGTATGCACAAAATGACATGTGAAATCCTATTTTTATTGTCAAAATTACTCATGTCATAAATATTGATTGTATTTTAGGCCTTACCGGGCTATATCTAAAAACTGGTTGAGTAAACCGGCTGAGTAGGCCACTCAACCGGATTTTCTCTGGTGAGAACCGGTTGAAACGGTATAAAAACCGGTTGAACCTGGTTTTCGTCGCTTCGGTGTCCGCGCTGTCTGTCAGCTCCATAGTCTGTGCCGTCAGTCTCGCAGACTGTGGTGTTAGTGTGGTAGGTTTTCTGCGCAGTCAATGTCGTTTTCTATGCGTTTTACTGTGCACGCTGCAGCAAAACCAGTTGAACCGGTTTCAGAACTGGTTGAACCAGTTTCAGAACCGGTTGAACCGGTTTTGGTCAGCCTGACCAGCCGCCGCCTCCTCTTTTCTCTTCTCCCCTTCCCTCTTTCTCTCTTTACCCTTTCATTTGTTACTGCCGCCGACGCCTTCACATTTTCTCTCTCCCTCTCTCACTCACACCACACTCCAAATCCCTTTCGAGCCATCAAATCCTTGAGGAGTTTGTTGGAGACTTGTTCCCCTTGGCCTCCTCCATCAACTCCTTCCTCTTCGTTGGGATTTCTGTGGTTGAATCGACAGATCGAGGTATTGTTTTATTTCCCCATTTTTTTACTCAATCCAACACCATTCTTGATTATCTTGTGTATCTTTCCAAGGATATTGTATGGTTTAGGTGCTTGGCACACTTAAACTATTTTCATTTGTCTCGAACATTGCTTGAGTTAAGTAGTTTGGTATTGTTCGTTGTAGTTAAACCGCTCACTTGAATGGTTGAAGTGCATGCTCAATATCATACTTGTCTTTACTCAAACGTGTTTGATAAAATCCTTGAACATCGATTTCCTTGCTCACCATATGTTCCTCTTTTTATCTTAAGGATGATGCGTCGTAGGAATCCGTCAGTAGTTGAGTCTGACTCGGATGACGATGCTCAAGAGATTCGTGAAGAAACTCCTCCACGGTCTAGATCCAAGCGCGGGCGCGGATCCAGGAATGTGATGCAAGGTGGTGAGGCCTCAGGGTCTCATGGGGCTCGTGGTCGAACGGCCCGGAATCCCTCTGGTCGGTCTCGACCCGCGGCCTATGCACAAGCCTGGGAGGCAACTAGCGATGATGACGGAGGCAAAGACGATGAAGTTGTTCTCCCTTCTGCCAACGCACTCATTATCCGGGGGTTGGTTCTTCATAGGGCGGAGGCCCGTCGCTCTACCAATGAGCCTGTCATTGATTTCACTACAAGCGGAGGGTCTGCCCTTCTCCAGGATATCCGCTTCCAAAATCCTACATTACATGTTCGTGATGTTAGGATCGATGGTAATCGGTTCTGGACCCTCCAACATGTTGATTTTTATAATTCTGTGATTCTTCCCAAGAAGCACCAGCCAATCTTGCATCAGCGATATATTAAATGGGAAGGATGTGAAGCAATTGGTGATCCAGAGATGACACAGGCTTTGAGGGCCTATGAGAGGAAGAGGATGAAGAACATTATGACATTCCAATATGATTGGAATGATGAGGTTATTGCTCAGTTCTATTCTACCCTTTGGATCAAGCTGGCTGATGAGGAAAGTCCTTATAACTTTCCATATCTCAATTTCTTTATTGAAGGCAGCTGGTATAAGGTGAGCTATAGGAGGTTTGCTCACATACTTGGATTTTCAGATGGAGATATTTCAGGCGACAAAATTAAGATTCATGACTTTCGTCCTCCCACCAAGGATGAAGCCAGGGATCTTCATATCTCTGAGTCTTGTAAATATTGGGAGTCTACCAATTTGCACAAATTCTACTAGATACATAAATTCTCTCAGCAGAATGACCCTCATCCCCAAAGGGGGTAATCAAATGAATATCCTGGGAGAGAGCAAAGTCTTGCTCTCATTTATGAAGCCAAACAGTTCTGAAAGCATCAATGTATTTGATATGATTTGGCAAGAAATCATCCATGCTGCCTGCTTCCCCCTCAAGGGATGTCTTCACGCCCCCTTCATCATGAATATGATTGAAGTGGTGACTCAGTTTCGCTTTGAGAAAGGAACAAGACATCTCTCGTACACCCCCTTCTGGATTGATCCAAACAATCCAGCAAGGTGTCTGAGGAAAGCCCCCTCCAACTCTCGTGGACCTACTGCTGCCGGTCCCTCGCGTCCCTCTCCTGGTTGCGGATCTCCCACACCACGTGGTGGTGGTCGTGGGATGGGAACTCGACTGGCCCATGGTATTGTAGCATTCTTTTCCATGTGCAGGAACATATCTTCCGATGTGCATGAGCTGGCAAGGCTTCAGCGGGAGACTGACGACAACCTCTGTCGTCAATCTTCTTCCGATGGGTATGCCATTTGCTCCCCTCGCTCGCCTGATGTGCCTCTTCATCCTCCTCCACCAGAAATCAATGAATGGCACCAGAAGGCCTATGGGGTGCCCTTCATGACAGCTGAAGATGAAGAAGAAGAGGAAGAATATTTTGATGATCGTGAGCAGTTTGCCCCGCCTCCCCACCAGGGGGATCCGGGTCAATCTTCTTCATATCCTCCACCTCAGGATCCATCGGGTAGCTATCCTCCCCTAGCTCAGCTTGGGGAAGAAAACTTTGTGGCTAACTTGGCATCTCAATTCTTTGATCAGACTCCTCCTCGGTGGTGATTTGTGGTTGGTGGTTCTCTCCTTTTTTGGTGCTTGTTGCCAAAAAGGGGGAGAAGGATTGGCATCTTGGCAGCAGCTTGGCTTGGTAGCCCCCAGGGGTTTTTTAATTTTTGTAATGAACACCTGGTCTGTAATAACTTTATTTCGACTATGCTTGTTGTGATGCATGCGGTGATGGCCTAGAGCCACAAACATTTTAATGATGTGATGACCTTATTGTAATAGCTAGTACCATTTCATATCTGATGCTATACAATGATGGATTTGTTAGAGTAATGCTATTTTTATATCATCACATCTTATATAATTCTGTTGCATCCCTCGGTGCTTATGTCATGTGTTAGTTTTTCACTCTCTCCAAATATGTTGCAAATTGACATATCAAGTCAATATAAATATCACAAAACTCATGCACATATTTAGGGGGAGCTGCACATACACAAGTATTTATATCTTGCAAGTGCTTTTACTTTTATTTTTATCTCTACTCTAGTTTGTTTTGGCATCAATCACCAAAAAGGGGGTGATTGTAAGTGCAATCAACCCTAATTGAGGGTTTTGGTGATTAAATGACAAAACAAATAGAGGTTCTAACAAGTTTGCTCCTAGCATGTACACAGTTATTCTACAGACAGGAGAAGCACAGATCTTATGAGTATGCAAATGTAAAAGCACAGCGGATTAAAATTCTACATCATATGGCGTGCTCCAAGTTCTTGGAAACAACGATAGTTTACTTTTTCTAATTCTTGAGTTATAGAAATCGTCGTTCAATTAAGAGGGATCCACAATAAGTTAAGTAAGTTATGCAATGAGCTCAGTTCAAATTCCTTCAAATCCTCTAAGAGAACACTTTTCTAGATCATGAATGTCCTTTGAGAAACCACTCTTACTCCCCATAAAAGTTCCACCTTGGTTCACTTCAGATTTGTCAAAACTTGCTCTTCAGTTTCAAAAACCGGTTCAACCGGACCTAAAACCGGTTCAACTGGTTTCTGTACTGTTTCTTCTGCACCTCTGTCCTGCCTGTCTGACAGTCAAAAGCTGTCAGAAAAGTCATATGTAGAGATTTTTCGAAAACCGGTTCAACCGGATTTGTGCCCGGCTCAACCGGTTTTGAGTCCGGTCGAGTCTCCGGCTGAGTAGCTCAGTGAATCGAGAACCCCCTGGTGGAAACCGGTTCAACCAGTTTAAGAACTGGTTCAACCGGTTTTTGGTCCACTTCTCCCAACGGCTGCCAGGCTTTTGGGGGATCCTTTAAATACTCCCCACACTCTCTCTCTTCATTCACTTCTGCCCTTCCATGAATTCTTAGCTGACCAACCTCCAAACAAAGGCATTCATTTCACCTCTCACACCCGAAATCGCATTCCCTTCAATCATTTGAAGGATCCTTGGTGTGAGGTGAAGTCGATCTAGCACACTGTTGATTTCATCTTGATTCTCCTATTCTCTTCGTTCTTGAGCTCATTGCAAACTTAACCTTGTGCGAATTTGTTACTCTTGGAACCTTGCGTTCCTTGACGGTTAGAAGTTGCTTGGGAGTCTCTAAATTTGTGGACGACCCCAAGAAGTTTGTATCACCCACTCTTTGAGCAAATTTGAGAAGAGATTGCCTTGACCTTGGTGGTTGGCTTGTAGAGGATTAGGGTTGGAAAAGACCCAGCCCTTTATGGGCTCCTCAACGAGGAGTAGGACACCTTTGTGGTGGTTGCCGAACCTCAAGTTAAATCGTGTGTTCTTGTGTGTTCTTACGTGTTCTTGATAAGCGCTTTAATTAGATGGTTAGTTCATATTCGGTTATATTGTGTGCAAATTGTGTGAAAACAATTCACACCGATTTGTCATAATCTCTAGGGCAAGTCTTTAGCATAATCTCTAACTACTTCGTCTCATTTGTTTAACTGTTTATCTAATCTAAGTTGAGCAGGTTCAAACTTGTTCAGTTGTAAACAAAATCAACTGAACTGGTTTGCACCAGTGCAACTTGAATTTGACACTATTTCGAAGTTTTTAGTGGAAAATTTTAGGTGTAGCCTATTCACCCCCCCTCTACGCTACTTTCAGAGGTGAAATACCCAGAATGGTTAGCCAACACAGTTATGGTAAAGAAGGCTAATGGCAAATGGAGAATGTGCATTGATTTTATAGATCTTAACAAGGCTTGTCTGAAGGACGAGTTCCCATTGCCAAGAATAGACTCCCTAGTGGATGCAGCAGCTTCTTCGGAGCTCATGAGTTTACTGGATTATTACTCTAGCTATCATCAAATATGGATGAAGAAGGAAGATGAGCCGAAGACTAGCTTCATAACCCCCAGTGGCACATATTGTTATCTTCGGATGCCTGAGGGGCTCAAGAATGTTGTAGGAAGCTTCAGCAGAATGACAGCCAAGGTCCTTCATTCTCAAATAGGTAGAAATGTACTGACCTATGTTGACGATATCATAGTGAAAAGCACGAAGCAAGAAAATCACATCGCTGATTTGCAGGAGACATTTGCTAATTTCAGGCAAGCTAGCCTAAAATTAAATCCAGAAAAGTGTGTTTTTGGGGTGAAGAAGGGCAAGTTCCTTAGCTGTTTAGTATCAACGAAGGGAATTGAAGCTAACCCAAGCAAGATCGAAGCTATTCTTCGGATGGAGCCACCAAGCACAAAGAAGGGGGCCCAACGTCTGGTAGGAAGACTTGCATCATTAAATAGATTCATATCTAGATCAGCAGAAAGAAATCTGCCATTTTATGAAATACTAAAGTCAGCCGAAGTTTTCCAATGGGACCGGTTCAACAAAAAGCCTTCGAAGAGCTGAAGCAATATTTGATTGATTTAACAACATTAACTCCACCTGCGCCAGGGGCTCCACTGCTCTTATACGTGGCGGCTTTGCACTCTACAGTGAGTGTGGCGCTGGTAGAGGAGAAGCTTGATGGCCAAGTCAAAAAGCAAGCTCCAGTGTACTTCATCTCTGAAGTTTTAAGTCTACCAAAGAAAAATTATACAGAATTGAAGAAGGTGTTGTATGCTGTGTTAATGGCCTCAAGGAAGCTCCGACATTATTTTCAAGCATATCACATAATTGTTCCTTTGTCATAGCCCCTGAAGGATATAATGAGGAACAGAGAAGCTACTGGAAGGATTGGAAAATGGGCTACAGAGCTTAATGAATTCACCATTGACTATGTACATAGATCTTCAATTCAGTCCCAGGTGTTAGCAGACTTCATCTCATACATGCGCTTAATGAATTAGAGTAAGGTAAGTAGGTAAGGGTCTATCCATTTTTATCTAGGTTTCGTCCTACGGTCAACATTTCCTCTGATACCACTTCTGTCACACCCGGGCTTTAAGGAACCAAGCCGGGTGCATCTCATACACGCGCCAAGAAGACAACATATATAATAACAGAGTGTATAGAGATAAATGTCATAAAACATCAGAGTATTTATTACATAGCGGAAGACTTATTACAAAATAAAAGATAAATATAAAACGAACTAAGGATCGTCGGCGCCAATGTCAACTGAGGAACACCACCTAGATTAAGTCGAAGGCCTCGGTGTTAGGCGGCTCCTCTTCGACCACCTATTCTTCTCCTGTGGGGGGTGTGAGACAGCAAGGGTGAGCTCACACATGTTCATCGCTCAACAAGCTGTGGGGAATAATGTGGCATGAACTCACCAAAGGTGGGAGTTCATGAAGTGTAAGGCTGATCAATGAAATAAAGGCTGAAGCTGAGCATTGCTTTTATAAGTTGGTCAAAATTTTATTAGCAGTTACTAAGTGTAAGTGAATACCAAACCATAGAAATAATAAGTAAAAGTAATAATAAAATAATCCCAAATGCAATGAAATGACAGATTAAGTTTAAGTTCCATAAATTAATCATGTGAGTGTCCGAGCCGCTCATGACCGTGAGCACGGCTAGTATACCAGTTTTACACTCTGCAGAGGTTGCGCATCTTTACCCACAAGTCGTGTTACCCATTTGCCACGGAGTTGATCAGACCCCATACACCTCTACCAAGGAAGCGAGGCAGGGTACGACTACGAGGCCTTTACAAAGTTCCACTAGCTTCAGACTACCCGCTACAGTTTATAGGAAGCTCCAGTGCAGGGTTCTTGCCTGACCGCCATCGCAGCAAAATCAACCCAAGGACCTCCCTACACTGACCACTCCCCTACTGCCCTTGCCCCTTTCGGGTAAGGTAGCCCTCCACTAGCTTTCCTAGTTAATCAGCCAAGGGCATCCCATTAAACCCTTGTGGTAGCACTGTTTTCCCGGGTGGTTCTCCATGTTCCCATTAACATAATGATCTTTTCATGAACATAAAATAATGAACAGATAATAACAAGTGTAACAAGGAGTGATGAATATCTCTATACCCAAATCCACATAAAGCAATAGCATGACTACCCAAAACTTTAGTAGTAAAACCAGTGGTGAAACAAGGTATAAAGATAGTCAAAATCTAGGGCATCCTATTGGGTCCCATCAAAATTAACCTATGCAGATCATTATGATTAATAAGAACATGAATGGGTAAAAGAAGTGATCAAGGGCACAACTTGCCTTCAACGAGCTCCTGCTCAGCTATCTCTACTTGCTGAACCTCAGATTCCACAGTGGTTTGCTCGTCTACTCGCATCAACACAATACATACATAGTATAGCAAAAATTAACATTACACCAAGCATGTAAATAAAATACACAGTAATAATCTAGACATTAAAATGAGATCATAGGAACTGGAATCATTAAATTTGGAGTTATAGATTTTAAGTTATGAATTTTCTAAGGTTTAATGTGCTTGAAACAGGATTAAATGATAACTTAATTTTCTTACTGCTTTCATGTCAGAACAGAGACACTAAATGATAGAGAATATTATTACAAAATTTTAGAAATTGGAATGGTTCAATTTGGACCAAAAATGGAATTTCTATGAATTTTACAAGTTTCTAGATTTGTTTTTGTATTAAAAATGAATTTCTATAATTATTTCTCTGTTTTTAAACATCTCTGGACTGGGCCTCATTTTTCAGAGAGTTCAGGGGCTCTGGCGCAAGACTCAACAGACTCAGTGATAGTGCCCCCAGGACGGCGGGTTGAATTCTTTCAACCCTAGGGTCTCTTTAGCAAAAGGTGCAGGCCGAAGGGGTATCAAGAAGTCCTGGCCACCCGATCAGGCATCAACGACCTAGGATCAATCACGCGAAGGGTTATCGACATAACTAATCTTGGTCGCCGAACCCAGGATCAACGGTTCAGGTGTCACCCCTTCCTTCACCGAGCTCAGCACGGCAGCGCCGATAGCTCCCCACAACGGAGCCATGGCCGGCGATGGCCATCCCACGAAACAGTGCTTAGAACTTTTGAACGACAGGTGCTAACCAACGCTTGGATCCTAGCGGGCACGTTGGTATGAATCTTACCAGGGTTGGAAGCGCAGAGGGCACTGCCCACGACGACGAGCGGCTCCACGGGCCCGAAGGATTCCAGTGAGCAATTCTGGGTTCATCGGTCGACGATCATCCCCGCCGTGATGACGACCACCTCCCCGGACCGCCCGTGAAGGCCCCAGGCCAATCCTTGTGTCCCAAGCGGACCCAAACGCGTAGATCCGTGGCGGCGGCAAAATCCCCACCACGACACGGCGCGGTTGCGCGGTGGTGGCCCCGGTGATTCCGGCAACGGGCCGCACGCGAGCAAGGACGAGGAGGGAGGAGGTCGCGATGGCTCGGCGGGTTAGATAGGGGCAAGGGTGCGTGATTGCGGTGGCCGGCGAGTAGATTTTTGGTGAACGCGGCGGAGCTCTGTTTTTCTCACTCTGCGTCGCTCCGCACACGCTCACAATAATGGTGGTGGTCACGAGTGCAGGGGAGAGAGGGGAAATAGGTGAGCCCAGGTCGTGTCACCCGATAACGTCGCGAAGTGGCCAGCGCGTCAACCACTCGCGCGACTACCGCGCATGCCGCCATGCTCGCGGATTTGGTTGAAGACGGAGCTGACTTCAGGAGCCCACCGGTAAGTGGCGGAGGAACGGGAGCGCGGTCCCGGGTCCACGCACCAGCGAGCGAACGCAGCAGCGAGCACGCGAGAGCTGGATGGCAGGGGTGGCCCACCCGCCAGCGAGAAGGAAACCGCGCGCGGGGGAGAAGAGTCTGTGCTGTGGGTACCCTCTGTCGGCGCGCATCCGCGGGAGCAAGACGGGCCGCGCGGCGGTAAAGGGAAAATGGGCCGAAAGCGTGATTCTCGGCCCGCCTGGGTGGTCTTCTCTTCTCTTTTTTTTTAATTTTCTATTTTCCTTTTTCTCTCTTTCCAAATTAAAGTTTAATTTCCAATTTGAATTTCAATCTTGTGTTGAATTTGTCCCTAATTTAATGTACCACTGAATGCACAAAGAATTTATTTCTTATTTTCATGTTGTTTTATGTAGTGTCTTCTTGTTTCTTTCTCATTTCTAACTCATTATTCCGTTGCTCTAAATTGCATTTCTTTGGTTAAATCCTAACTTAGACATTGGCACATTTTATTAATCTTGCCAGTACTTAATGCACAAACAAACAAAACTTCAATATGATGCACATGTTGTTTAGTTGTCATTAGTCATTTAATCTCTTTAAATGTGGTTGTTTACATGCTTAGTTAAATTGAAACAAAGCAAATAAGAGAATTATCTCCATTACCATGGTTTACAAATTTGGGTATTACAAATCCTACCCCCCTTAAAAATAATCTCGTCCTCGAGATTTAAGAAGATCTAGGGAAAAGATGGGGAAAATCTATGCGAAGCTCTTCCTCTCTCTCCTAAGTAGCTTCATCTTCACCATGGTGACTCCATTGAACCTTGCACATTTTAATCACCTTATTTCTTGTAACTCAAGTCAAAGTGTCCAGAATCTTGGTAGGGTACTCCGCATAAGTCAGGTCATCTTGAACACTAAGGTCCTCCATTGGTAGTTGCTCCTCAGGTACCCTGAGGCACTTCTTTAGCTAAGATACATGGAACACATCATGTACATCTGACAGATGATCGGGTAGCTTCAGTTGATATGCAACTTCTCCCACTCGCTTTAAGATCAAGAAAGGTCCAATGAAGCGAGGGGACAACTTTCCTTTAACTTTAAATCTCCTCATACCCCGGATCGGTGACACCTTCAGATACACGTGATCACCCTCCTTAAACTCCAGTAGTCTTCTCCTATTATCAGCATAACTCTTTTGCCTGGACTGTGCAATTCTCAAATTTTCTATTATTATTCGAACTTGTTCTTCCGCCTCTTTAATAAGCTCAGGCCCAAAGAACTGTCTTTCTCCAGTCTGATCCCAATATAGGGGAGTCCTGCATTTCCTGCCATACAAAGCTTCAAATGGTGACATCTTCAAACTGGCCTGATAGCTATTATTATAAGAAAACTCAGCATAGGGTAAGCTCTTCTCCCAACTGCCACCATGCTTGAGAGCACAAGCTCTTAACATATCTTCCAGCACTTGATTAGTCCTCTCTGTCTGTCCATCAGTCTGAGGATGGTAGGCTAAACTGAAATTCAACTTTGTATCCAAGCTCTCATGCAACTTCTTCCAAAATCAAGAAGTAAACTGTGATCCTCGATCAGACACGATCTTCTTAGGTACTCCATGTAGACAAACTATTCGAGTCATATACAATTCTGCTAGCTTGGCTCCCGTATAATTAGTCCTCACGGGTATGAAATGAGCCACTTTTGTCAATCTGTCCACAATTACCCAAATAGAGTCATACCCAGCAGGGGTGCGGGGTAGTCCAACAATGAAATCCATACCAATTTCTTCCCATTTCCACTCAGGTATCTTCAATGGGTGCAGTAGTCCAGCTGGTCTTTGATGTTCAGCCTTAACTTTTTGACACACATCACACTTAGCCACATGGGCAGCAACATCTCTTTTCAGTCCATACCACCAATACTTTTGCTTCAAATCTTGATACATCTTAGTGCTACCAGGGTGGATAGAATAATCAGAATCATGGGCTTCTTTCAATATAGTCTCACGGAGGCTATCAATCTCTGGAACACATATCCGATCTTTGAACCATATAGTACCTTGCTCATCCTCCGTGAATTCCAGAACTCTTCCTTCAGTAATAAGATCCTTGATCTCTTGAATCTTAGCATCACCAACCTGACCTTTACTGAATCTCTTGCTCCAATGGTGGGTTCCAACTCGATGGTGACTCCTTCAGTATGAGTAACAATTCCCAAATTGAGTCTCTCAAAGTCTTTTGCTAATTCATCAGGTAGCTGGACAACGAAGGCAGAATGAACGTGCTCTTTCCGACTCAAGGCATCTGCAACCAAATTTGCCTTGCCCGGGTGATAGTGAATCTCCAAATCATAATCCTTAATGAGCTGCAACCAACGGCGTTGCCTAAGGTTGAGATCCTTCTGAGTGAATATATACTTCAAACTCTTATGATCCGTGTACACTTGACACTTAGTTCCCATAATGTAGTGTCTCCAAATCTTAAGTGCATGCACAACTGCTGCCAGCTCCAAGTCATGAGTGGGGTAGTTCAATTCGTGTTTCCGCAACTGACGAGCCTGCATAGGTGATCACATGTCCTTCTTGCATGAGCACACATCCCAATCCTTGGCCACATGCATCACAATAGATATCAAATCCTTTCTGTAAGTCTGGCATTACCAACACTGATGGAGACATCAATCTCTCCTTCAATTGATCAAAACTTCCTTGACACTTCTCATCCCACTTAAATTCTTTTCCTTTCTCTAGAAGCGATGTCATAGGCTTGGCTATCTTAGAGAATCCCTCAATGAATCTCCGATAATACCCTGCAAGCCCCAAGAAACTCCGAATCTCAGTAACTGTAGTGGGCACTCTCCACTCCATTATCTCCTTCACTTTAGCAGGATCCACTGCTATTCCTCCATTAGAAATAATATGACCAAGGAATGGCACCTTGTCAATCCAAAACTCGCACTTACTGAACTTAGCGTAGAGTTGATTATCTCGTAGCTTCTGTAGCACCAACCTTAGATGTTGTTCATGATCTCTTTCACTCCTAGAATAGATAAGAATATCGTCGATGAACACCACGACGAATCTGTCCAAATACTCCATAAACACCTTATTCATCAAATTCATGAAATAAGCTGGTGCATTGGTCAATCCAAATGACATAACAGTGAACTCATATAATCCATATCGAGTCGAGAAAGCCGTCTTAGGAATATCTGATGGTCTAATCCTCATCTGATGGTAACCGGATCGGAGATCAATCTTCGAGAATACCCTGGCTCCTCGCATCTGATCAAACAAATCCTCGATACGGGGTAAGGGATACTTGTTCTTCACAGTAACATCATTAAGAGATCTATAGTCCACACACATCCGTTGCGAACCATCCTTCTTCTGTACAAACAAGACCGGTGCTCCCCAGGGTGAGGAACTCGGACGAATGTACCTAGCATCTTGTAACTCAGTTAACTGCTTACTTAAGTTCCTTCAACTCCTCTACGGACATCCTATATGGCCGTTTAGAAATAGGGGCAGTTCCAGGTAGGAGATCAATCACAAACTCAACTTCCCTATCCGGTGGCATCCCTGGTAACTCCTCTGGAAAGACATCCGGAAAATCTCTAACCACCCAGATGTTGTCTCCAACAAACTCCTTAGGTATAAAGAACATTGCACGCATGGATGAGGAGGTTACTGCAATATTAACTTGAAATCTTTCTCCTTTAGTGGTAGTGAGTTCTACGGTACCTCTACCACATGCTATAACGGCCTTTGCCTTCCTTAGCCATGACATACCAAGGATCACGTCTATAGTGCTCTCTTCTAACACTATAGGGGTAGCCCAACTGGGTTAGGAGCACAGGGTACGAAAGAAAGGATTGTAGACAAGGCATGTAATTACATAGCATGTTACTTTGGGGGAATTTATTAGCTAAGTAGATTAGTGTGTTACCCACTAAAGCTGATACATTACCTTATGGTGGCACATACTAAAATGTCCATATATAATATTTCAATCAATCAAAGAAGCAAATCAGACATTTTATCATCAGAACAATCAAACAACGTTTTTAAATATAGAAAATAGTTTTGATTTTGTCTTAGGCTTCTTATCTCTTAGAAATGTCATAGGGGTAAGAATTCCAAGGTGTGAAATCCATCTTGTCTTAGAGTAGAGAAGGTAAGAATGATTAAATTAGAACAGTAGAGGGTGAGACAGAATCAAGATAAGTATAGAAAGAATTAGAGTAAGGTAAGTAGGTAAGGGTCTATCCATTTTTATCTAGGTTTCGTCCTACGGTCAACATTTCCTCTGATACCACTTCTGTCACACCCGGGCTTTAAGGAACCAAGCCGGGTGCATCTCATACATGTGCCAAGAAGACAACATATATAATAACAGAGTGTATAGAGATAAATGTCATAAAACATCAGAGTATTTATTACATAGCGGAAGACTTATTACAAAATAAAAGATAAATATAAAACAAACTAAGGATCGTCGGCGCCAATGTCAACTGAGGAACGCCACCTAGATTAAGTCGAAGGCCTCGGTGTTAGGCGGCTCCTCTTCGACCACCTGTTCTTCTCCTGTGGGGGGGGGGGTGTGAGACAACAAGGGTGAGCTCACACATGTTCATCGCTCAACAAGCTGTGGGGAATAATGTGGCATGAACTCACCAAAGGTGGGAGTTCATGAAGTGTAAGGCTGATCAATGAAATAATGGCTGAAGCTGAGCATTGCTTTTATAAGTTGGTCAAAATTTTATTAGCAGTTACTAAGTGTAAGTGAATACCAAACCATAGAAATAATAAGTAAAAGTAATAATAAAATAATCCCAAATGCAATGAAATGACAGATTAAGTTTAAGTTCCATAAATTAATCATGTGAGTGTCCGAGCCGCTCATGACCGTGAGCACGGCTAGTATACCAGTTTTACACTCTGCAGAGGTTGCGCATCATTACCCACAAGTCGTGTTACCCATTTGCCACGGAGTTGATCAGACCCCATACACCTCTACCAAGGAAGTGAGGCAGGGTACCACTACGAGGCCTTTACAAAGTTCCACTAGCTTCAGACTACCCGCTACAGTTTATAGGAAGCTCCAGTGCAGGGTTCTTGCCTGACCGCCATCGCAGCAAAATCAACCCAAGGACCTCCCTACACTGACCACTCCCCTACTGCCCTTGCCCCTTTCGGGTAAGGTAGCCCTCCACTAGCTTTCCTAGTTAATCAGCCAAGGGCGTCCCATTAAACCCTTGTGGTAGCACTGTTTTCCCCTGTGGTTCTCCATGTTCCCATTAACATAATGATCTTATCATGAACATAAAATAATGAACAGATAATAACAAGTGTAACAATGAGTGATGAATATCTCTATACCCAAATCCACATAAAGCAATAGCATGACTACCCAAAACTTTAGTAGTAAAACCAGTGGTGAAACAAGGTATAAAGATAGTCAAAATCTAGGGCATCCTATTGGGTCCCATCAAAATTAACCTATGCAGATCATTATGATTAATAAGAACATGAATGGGTAAAAGAAGTGATCAAAGGCACAACTTGCCTTCAACGAGCTCCTGCTCAGCTATCTCTACTTGCTGAACCTCAGATTCCACAGTGGTTTGCTCGTCTACTCGCATCAACACAATACATACATAGTATAGCAAAAATTAACATTACACCAAGCATGTAAATAAAATACACAGTAATAATCTAGACATTAAAATGAGATCATAGGAACTGGAATCATTAAATTAGGAGTTATAGATTTTAAGTTATGGATTTTCTATGGTTTAATGTGCTTGAAACAGGATTAAATGATAAAATAATTTTCTTACTGCTTTCATGTCAGAACAGAGACACTAAATGATAGAGAATATTATTACAAAATTTTAGAAATTGGAATGGTTCAATTTGGACCAAAAATGGAATTTCTATGAATTTTACAAGTTTCTAGATTTGTTTTTGTATTAAAAATGAATTTCTATAATTATTTCTCTGTTTTTAAACATCTCTGGACTGGGCCTCATTTTTCAGAAAGTTCAGGGGCTCTGGCGCAAGACTCAACAGACTCAGTGAATAGTGCCCCCAGGACGGTGGGTTGAATTCTTTCAACCCTAGGGTCTCTTTAGCAAAAGGTGCAGGCCAAAGGGGTATCAAGAAGTCCTGGCCACCCGATCAGGCATCAACGACCTAGGATCAATCACGCGAAGGGTTATCGGCATAACTAATCTTGGCCGCCGAACCTAGGATCAACGGTTCAGGTGTCACCCCTTCCTTCACCGAGCTCAGCACGGCGGCTCGATAGCTCCCCACGACGGAGCCATGGCCGGCGATGGCCATCCCACGCAACAGTGCTTAGAACTTTTGAACGACAGGTGCTAACCAACGCTTGGATCCTAGCGGGCACGTTGGTATGAATCTTACCGGGGTTGGAAGCGCAGAGGGCACTGCCCACGACGACGAGCGGCTCCACAGGCCCGAAGGATTCCATTGAGCAATTCTGGGTTCATCGGTCGACGATCATCCCCGCCGTGATGACGACCACCTCCCCGGACCGCCCGTGAAGGCCCCAGGCCAATCCTTGTGTCCCAAGCGGACCCAAACGCGTAGATCCGTGGCGGCGGCAAAATCCCCACCATGACACGGCTGCGGTTGCGCGGTGGTGGCCCCGGTGATTCCGGCAACGGGCCGCACGCGAGCAAGGACGAGGAGGGAGGAGGTCGTGATGGCTCGGTGGGTTAGATAGGGGCGAGGGTGCGTGATTGCGGTGGCCGGTGAGTAGATTTTTGGTGAACGCGGCGGCGCTCTGTTTTTCTCACTCTGCGTCGCTCCGCACACGCTCACAATAATGGTGGTGGTCACGAGTGAAGGGGAGAGAGGGGAAATAGGTGAGCCCAGGTCGTGGCACCCGACAACGTCGCGAAGTGGCCAGCGTGTCAACCACTCGCGCGACTACCGCGCATGCCGCCATGCTCACGGATTTGGTTGAAGACGGTGCTGACTTCGGGAGCCCACCGGTCAGTGGCGGAGGAACGGGGGCGTGGTGCCGGGTCCACGCGCCAGCGAGCGAACGCAGCAGCGAGCACGCGAGAGCTGGATGGCAGGGGTGGCCCACCCGCCAGCGAGAAGGAAACCGCGCGCGAGGGAGAAGAGTCTGTGTTGTGGGTACCCTCTGTCGGCGCGCATCCGCGGGAGCAAGACGGGTCGCGCGGCGGTAAAGGGAAAATGGGCCGAAAGCGTGATTCTCGGCCCGCCTGGGTGGTCTTCTCTTCTCTTTTTTTTTAATTTTCTATTTTCCTTTTTCTCTCTTTCCAAATTAAAGTTTAATTTCCAATTTGAATTCCAATCTTGTGTTGAATTTGTCCCTAATTTAATGTACCACTGAATGCACAAAGAATTTATTTCTTATTTTCATGTTGTTTTATGTAGTGTCTTCTTGTTTCTTTCTCATTTCTAACTCATTATTCCATTGCTCTAAATTGCATTTCTTTGGTTAAATCCTAACTTAGACATTGGCACATTTTATTAATCTTGCCAGTACTTAATGCACAAACAAACAAAACTTCAATATGATGCACATGTTGTTTAGTTGTCATTAGTCATTTAATCTCTTTAAATGTGGTTGTTTACATGCTTAGTTAAATTGAAACAAAGCAAATAAGAGAATTATCTCCATTACCATGGTTTACAAATTTGGGTATTACAGGAACCTTCGGTGCAGGAGCGGCTGCTATCCTAGTAGCACCTTCGAAAGTCAGAACATGTTACACAGTCAAGCTTGATTTTAGTTGTACAAATAATATTGCTGAATACGAAGCACTCATGTTGGGGCTTCAGAAGTTAAGGGCAATGGGAATAAGAAGGGCCATTCTAAAAACTGATTCTCAAGTCATTTCTGGCCATGTGGATAAAAGTAGCAAGGCAAGAGATCCGAAGCTTGAAAAATATCTGGATGCAGTTCGAAGGCCTTTCCTTGATCCCCTGTTTTGCAAAAAGGATTTTCTTATGCTTAGCTTTGCTCTAGAAAAACAAAATGTTTTTTTGACAAAAGATGATGCTTCAAGTGGGTGGGATGTTTTCAAAAATAAAACTTGATGATGGATCCATCATGGCCATGATGGGTTCAACATCGGAAAAGATGTACCTCTGCCAGGTACCAAACTTCGGGTTTGAAATGATTAAGCTGAGACCGGGCGGTTGACTTGCATGAGAAGAGAGTCTCGGTGTAGTGTCTCCGTCTGAGTCGATTAAGGACCTTCTCGATGTAGGCCTGCTAACCGAGGACCCTTTAACTAGTCACATGCCTCATCATGGGTAAGCTTTGCCTCAGGCAGACTAATACCAGAATATGATAACACGCAATGGGAGTGGAGAGATGGCGAGAGTAGCGTGTACCCTCTGTGGCAAGAGGCTGGACAGTGGTGTATCTGTGCTCTCGGTTGGTGTGAACCTGATCTGGTCTTAATAACCCCGGTGGTGAGTTGACATATGCAAGGGTTAAGTGCTACATATGTTGTGTGATTGGAGATCCTTAGCTTGAGTATTAATCAATTCGGATCGCCATTACTTCTTGAACATGAAGACTTGGTCACTGACTTACATGTAGCAATCCAGTGAACAAGAAGGGTTAATAAAAAATTGGCTAGTATAGGTCAAGTGCTTGAAATAGGGTAGAAAGAACTCTAGAACTCAGGTAATGACTTAACTTGCTAATAAAACTGGATTTTTAAGGATCCACTATTAGTAAGCATTTCTGCAAATAGAGTCTTTGATCATTGATGAGCCATACCTTGATTCCCGAAGGCCAGCATATCCTCGAGAGTCTTTTATTTTGACGGGTAAGACTTGCGAAAGTACACTTTGTACTCAGGGCTTTGTCCCATGTTGTTTTAGGTGAGGAAGCAACAAATTTTTGTTGCTTTTGTTCCAAGGTGGTGCCCAAAGAAGAAAATCAAGACTGAAGCCTCGGAAGGAAGTGTCCTCCTTTAAGGAAAACTTTTTACTGTTTATCGGGAGGGGTTTTTGCCTCCCATGTTATGTAATAATATTACTCTAGCACTCTTATATTTTCGCTCTAGTCTGTAATAATACTACTCTTTCTTTTTTAAAAAATAAAGTAAGGTATTGTAACTGCTTCCGCATTCTTCTACCTCCGATGTGTTGTAATGTCTGCGTGACGGGTGAAACGCTCTTGGGCAAGGTAAAGAATACAGAAACCGAACTTATCAAGTGATCAGGGGCACCTGTAGGGTTGTCTGAGGTCCGTTGGATAAGGACAACTGTAGGTGGGCCTAATGACTTGGGAGGTTCTGTCACATCTGGTATCGGAGCGAAACCCATCTCTGTAGATGTTATGAGGCATTTTCAAAAAGAATTTTCAAAGACTTACTTAAGAAAAATTGTTTCCTCCTTATCTAAGTACCTTCTGAAGTGCTTATTTTAGAGACCAGAAAGTAGAGTACAATGTATAGAAGGTTGTGAATCAAATAAGGTTGATTATGTAATTATGCATGCATCATGATAAAAACTATATTATTAAGAGTTTCCCCCTTATGGAGATATGCCGCCACACACAAGGAAAACTGCGCGCAAGTCCACAGGACCGATTGGCGTGCCTCGCCATCAATTGGCTCCGAGACATGAAGATAGCTGTAGCGGCAGCAATGATCCCATTGGTGATCTAGAAGATCAGGTAGAGCGGCTTCGATCGGAGTTACGTCACAGAAACAATGTGTGGATCGAGGATGGTCAATGAATAAATGAGTTAAGAACTGACATCCGACATCTGCAAGACCAACTTGATGAATGAGATTTAGCACTCGATTGGGCTGTTAACTCACGTTCACTTGCTTGGGCCAAGGAGGCCAAAGCTCGAGCCCGTATGGAGGAGCTTAGCACTGGCCATCGACAGCTTGCAGGTGTACGGTAATACATTGCATGAGGAAGTGCATGAATTGTATTCACGACTGCACCCTGACGTACCTACCAAACCTGTCGGAATGGGAGCCAGACCTTCCGAAGCAGCAGGAGAAGCCCTTGGTGGGGAGTTGGACCTTTTTAGGCCCCCTCCTTCAATGAATCTGGCTGATGAATGGTCCCCTACGCGCGACAGTGAAGCCGCCAAAAGTGATAAGAAACTAGAATAGTATACTTTAGATATGATAATAATGTATAATAGGTAATGTGGTCCTATTGTAAATTCGAGTCTGTATCATTACCCTTTAAGTAATGTAAAATTATGGTGTGTTTTGGCATATTATATTCTCTAAATGCTTCCTTGCCTCAGATGCCATTTAGGACTTGTGGACAAGATGGTGCGGGAACCTCCCGTGGGTGGGAGACTACTCCCAACCCGCCACCAGTACCCCCAACCTTGGCTGAGGCTATCGCTGCCTTAGTCAATGCAACAGCCGACGACACCCGCTTCCTTCGCGAAATGGTGGGACAGTAATATCAGCAGCAAGGCGGGCGAGCTTATCCGCAAGGACCCCGTGAAACTTCATATTTGGACTTCTCGGAAACACGTCCTCCACTATTCGTCAATGCCGAAGATCCCCTCGAAGCAGACAAATGGATTCGGGTTATTGAGCAGAAGTTTGGGCTCCTCCGATGCACTTAGACTCAGAAACCCTTGTTTGCGGCGCAGCAATTAATAGGCACTGCCAGCACCTAGTGGGGAAATTATGTGGCCGTTCAGCCGGTCGGCCATCAAGTCACCTAGGACAAATTTAAATTAGCATTTCGGGAGCACTACATTCCAGAAGGAGTGCTCCATATGAAGCAAGAAGAATTCATGAAGCTCAAGCAAGGAGGTTATGCAGTATCTCAATAAATTCAATCATTTGTCCCAGTATGCCATTGACCAGGTCAAGACTAACTTAAAGAAGGAGAATTGTTTTATGAGGGACCTTAATGACCGGCTACAACGGAAGATGGCCACCTGCCTCGACCTCTCTTACATCAGGGCTATCAGCACGGCGCTGGCAGTTGAAGCTAAGTATGCAGGCCCAGGGAAGTCAAAGGGCTATGGAGGTGACAGGCCCAACCAAAGGCCTGAAAAGCGACAAAGGTTGGTGATCCGACCTTTTAATTCAAACCGCTCTTTACCACATCCACCCTCCTACCCCTTTAAACAACCTGTTTTCATTCGCCCTGCCACTGCCCCCATCTCAACAACTCAGTTGAGTGCCCCTAGTACTCGTTTCCCTGCCGTCCCAAGCTCCTCAACATGCTGCTTTAATTGTGGGAAGTCTGGACATTTTATCAAGGACTGCCCATATCCAAGGCAGAACAGATCAAATAATCAGCAGAGTTCAGGGAGTTCCACCCAAGGCAAGGGAAACACGGCAAGTAATACTGCGGTCAAGAATATGAAGAAAACTAGGCGAATCTATTATACACAAGTGGCCACTACACCGGAAGGAGAACCAGGTCATGATGAGTACGTCTCTCATGGCCAATCACCCTGCAGTCATTCTCTTTGATTCTGGTGCTTCACATACATTTATAAGCAAGAAGTTTGTGGAAAAACATTAGATTCCATACATTGAATCAAGGGAAGGGTTTATAATTCATTCGCCAGCGGGACAAATATTCACTAAAGAAGTGGCTTTCCATGTGCCCGTAACATTGGCTGAATGGGACTTTCCCACAAATATGATTGTTGTAAAAGGCCAAGATATAGATGTAATTTTGGGCATGAATTGGTTAGCCCAACACAAAGCTATCCTCAACACTAATCTGAGAACCATCAGATTGATCTATGACCATGAAGAAGTTCTTTTGTCCATCCCTGTAGATATTCTAGCTAAACCATCTGGCAGAGTTTATGAAGCCATCATACCGGAAGATCCAAGATATTCCGGTAGTATGTGAGTTCCCGGACATCTTTCCGGAAGATCTGCCTGGATTACCTTCTAAAATACCAGACCAATTTTACTAGGCTCCTGATTTTCTATAGTATTTAATAAAAATAGTTTTAGGATTTTTATTCCAAATAAGGAATTATGGAGTATTTAAAATAGCCAAAACCCATATCTCTGGAATTTTAGAAATTAATTAATAATCCCAAAAATCACCAAACTTTTTAGGTAAGCTTTAAATATTATTTAGAAGCCTTGGGTAAAATTTGGTATGATTTGGACCATGTTTGGTACCTAGAACCCAAAACCCTAGTCCCCTGCCCTATGAACTTCACTATAGACTCCAAAACCCTAGTTTTCCGGAGATCCGTGAAGGAAAGTTATATTCAAGACCTAAGATAATATACTTTTGTTATCTTTGCACTTTCATGAGCATTACATGAGCATTCATGATTATTTATGGCTATATATAGAAAATGAAGAAGAGATAGAAGTTGAAGAAGCAAGGACTACACCACCACCACCACCTGAAGAACCTCAGGCAGGAAACTGCTTTTACTTTGTCATCTGTGGAGCAGAGCTTGACTCACCTATCACACAAGGCAAGCCCCGGTGCATTTGCCACCTCCTTACTACTTTCAAAATCTTTCTCACTTGCTTGATGCATTAGGTGATAGGAGTTGTGTGTTATACAAGTTGTTGCATTTCCTTCCTTGAGAATTTGGTTACCTTTCATTGATACCCTGTTTTGCAAAAAGGATTTTCTTATGCTTAGCTTTGCTCTAGAAAAACAAAATGTTTTGTTTTGACAAAAGATGATGCTTCAAGTGGGTGGGATGTTTTCAAAAATAAAACTTAATGATGGATCCATCATGGCCATGATGGGTTCAACATTGGAAAAGATGTACCTCTGCCATGTACCAAACTTTGGGTTTGAAATGATTAAGTTGAGACCGAGCGGGTGACTTGCACGAGAAGAGAGTCTCGGTGTAGTGTCTCCGTTTGAGTCGATTAAGGACCTTCTTGATGTAGGTCTGCTGACCGAGGACCCTTTAACTGGTCACATGCCTCAACATGGGTAAGCTTTGCCTCAGGCAGACTAATACCAGAATAAGATAACACGGAATGGGAGTGGAGAGATGGCGAGAGTAGCGTGTACCCTCCGTGTCAAGAGGCTAGACGGTGGTGTATCTGTGCTCTCGGTTGGCGTGAACCTGATTTGGTCTTAAAAACCCCGGTGGCGAGTTGACATATGCAAGGGTTAAGTGCTACATATGTCATGTGATTGGAGATCCTCAGCTCAGTATTAATCGATTCGGATCGCCGTTACTTCTCGGACATGAAGACTTGGTCACTGACTTACACGTAGCAATCCAGTGAACAAGAAGGTTTAAAAAAAATTGGCTAGTATAGGTCAAGTGCTTGAACTATGGTAGAAAGAACTCTAGAACTCAGGTAATGACTTAACTTGCTAATAAAACTGGATTTTTAAGGATCCACTATTAGTAAGCGTTTCTGCAAACAGAGTCTTTGATCATTGATGAGCCATACATTAATTCCCGAAGGCCAGCATATCCTTGAGAGTCTTTTATTTTGACGGGTAAGACTTGCGAAAGTACACTTCGTACTCAGGGCTTTGTCCCATGTTGTTTTAGGTGAGGAAGCAACAAATTTTTGTTGCTTTTGTTCCAAGGTGGTGCCCAAAGAAGAAAATCAAGACTGAAGCCTCGGGAGGAAGTGTCCTCCTTTTAGAAAAACTTTTTACTATTTATCGGGAGGGGTTTTTGCCTCCCAAGTAATGTAATAATATTACTCCAGCACTCTTATATTTTCGCTCTGGTCTATAATAATACTACTCTTTCTTGCTTTAAAATAAAGTAAGTTATTGTAACTGCTTTCGCATTCTCGTACCTCCGATGTGTTTTAATGTCTGCGTGACGGGTGAAACGCTCTTGGGCAAGGTAAAGAATACAGATACCGAACATGTCAAGTGATCAGGGGCACCTGCAGGGTTGTCTGAGGTCCGTTGGACAAGGACAATTATAGGTGGGCCTAATGACTTGGGAGGTTCCGTCACAAATTTTGTGATCAGATTGGCATGAAGATACATTTTGCATCAGTTAGGCATCCGGAGTCAAACGGACTGGTCAAAAGAGCAAATGGCATTATAATGACGGGAATAATGAAGCTAATCTTCAATCAACCCAGAGGAAAGTGGCCAGATGAGTTGATTAAAGTGGTGTGGAGCCATAATACAACCATTTCAAGATCAACAAGATTTACACCGTTCAAGTTATTATATGGTGACGAAGCTATAACCCAGAAGAAGCTAAAGCGGGGTCAATAAGAACAGCAGCTTCGGTAGAGGATGAAGCTGATTATCATGTAGCAAAAGATACTATAGAAGGGACCAGACTTCAGGCTATGGAGAATATCAATAAATATCAAGCCAAAACACTAAAATGGTGTGACAGAAAAGTTTAGTTGAAAAATATTAAGCCAGGGCATTTGGTGCTTTGGAGAGTGGCCAATCCGTACACAGTAGGCAAACTACAGCTGAAGTGGGAAGGACCTTTTCTGGCGGTATCTTCGTCAAGGCCTGGTGCTTACAGATTGAAGGATATGGACGACAATGACATTCCTAGATCTTGGAATGCGGATGAGCTTCGATGATATTATGTGTAATTTGATGTAATATTTTTCCATTTTTTCCTATGGCACCCTTTTCCTTTCCAAAGGGGGAGAAAGGTTTTTAATGGGGCCATGGCTTGTAATTTTTCTTTTCTTATTTGGCTCTATGAGAGCAAAATCGCCCAAAAAGAATGTAAAATGTAAAATCTGAGCATGCACCATTGAGTGCAGTGAGGAAACAAGCAGGGAGAAGCTCAAAAAGTCATCCCCAAGGGGATGCAGAGCATGACGAAGCTACAAAAAGTCGTTTCTAAGAGAGCGCAGAGTAAGTGTTCTGCTCAAAAGTCGTTCCTAAGAGAGCGCAGAGTAAGTTTTCTGCTCAAAAGTCGTTCCTAAGGGAATGCATGTGGCGGAACTGCCCGAATTATTCCAACTTAAGTGCCTAAGTCCGACCTTAGAGGCTAGACCACACTTAAATGGGAATAACCCGTCAATCCCTCGGATCTAGTCCGACACGGCCACTGACAGGATCAAGTACCACAGTCTCACTCGATGGTGAGTCACAGAGCAAATACAATAAAGCATAAAACCAGGCATGGAAGAGTATTAAATTATTACATCACCATTGTCACCATCGGAGTTTTCGCAAAAGTAACCATCATTGTTTTTGAAGTGCAGCGGAAATAAACTAACGATAAATAAATGGAGAGATGGGGAAGCCTATCCCATCACTCCTCATGCTCCTCCTCAGCCGAGGCAGGGTCCCACTCGACAGTCCAACCCGGTGGCAGGGTGGATGGCCAAGTCACGCCAGCAACCATGTCCTCCAGAGAACCTGTAAAAAATTATGCCACAAGCAAGGCTGAGTATACTAATACTCAGCTAGACTTACCCGGTGTGAGGAGTCTATACTCCTCTACCTCTAGACATGCAGCTGTTTGGCTGTGGGGTTTGGTTGCCAAAAGCACTAGCTGAGTTTCTAAATCAAGATTTTAACTTAATCAAAATTAAGTGTGACTCGCTTAAGGCTAAAAGTGTACTATCTATTCATACATAGTAGCAAGCATTATTAGCAATCAACAGTTTGTATCATCTCAACCAGTTCCACTTGTTACTCAATGTAGCAGCATGGATCAAGCAGTCTCATTAGCTGCGAGAAGCAGACGATTCGAATCGAGTTTTTATCCTTGCAAGGTAAACCTAAACACACGACATGCAGGGGCACTCCGTCCCCACACATATCAACCGTCCCCATCGATTCCCTGGCAGCAGATCAGGTCTCACCGCCTTGGCGTACAATGCCTCACTGACCCCGACTGGCCGTCGTGCAGTGACAGCACTTGTACCCACCATAACCGGAATGGGAGACTACGTCTCAGGTCGCGTGAGGGGGTATGTCCACTGGCAGGTTCAATCAGGTACTAGGTTTACCGATTTACCATATTTCTCGGTATGTGCTTAGTACATTCAAACGCTTGACTCACGGTACCACACCTTAATCCTTAATCAACTTTTTATCCCGTGAACAACCAATCCCCATGGATTGTTGCCCACAAACCAACCTCAATATGATAAGAAGGTGGATACAGCCAATTCCTGACCTCGCGCGAGTGCTAGAAAAATCACTCGACTTCTACCGAGATCCTAATTAATAAAGCAGCTACTCGACCTAGCATACTAGTATTCATCTCAATAGGATTCCTGAGATCATGCAACTAGGGTTTCAAACAATTCCTACACCTAAGTGCACAAACAATCCTACAAACAGTAAGTGTAGTAAAGTAGCATAAATAACAGGTTATGCATAAAACCGGGGCTTGCCTTCCAAAGCAGTGGCAGGCAGGTCCTCTGGTGCAGGCTCTGGTGCTGGGTCTGGGGCAACCTCCTGGGCAGCTCCTTGCTCCGGCACGAGGACGTACTCTCCGTCAGCAAGATTACAGTCTATCGAAATGCAATGAACATGTATGTCATGATTATGCAAGATTTAAGAACATTAAGCTACAGAAATTAAGTCAAGAATTAACTTAGGGTTCCTTGGCTACGTGGGTCTTCTAGTGGTATATATAGACTTATTACCTTTTAGGTTTAGGTTTTCTTTTAGGGTAACATAGTGGATTTGTATTGCCTTTATGGATTTCAGTGGACAATTTACAAAGGTCTTAGGAGGACATTAATTTCCATCATCCATTTTCCTTTCTTTAATTTCCATCTAGGGTTTCTAGTATAGGTTTGAACTATGACAGTATTTTAAAAATTTCCAAAAATTCTGTAAAAATTACAGTGGGTTGTCACTGGCTATTCTAGCTTGTTTTAAGAATTTGAGGCTTATAGTACAAAAGCTATGCTTTAAACAAAAATAACAATAGTTAGGCAAAATGGGCCACTTTACACTACAAGTCTTTTATTAAAGTGGGTCCTGACCTAAGGGTTATTTTTGTTGGCCTCTAGTAGTGATAAAAAGCTCTTGTACCAAAAATGGCAGAGAGCAACATGGTGGTTAATTAATGATGGATTTGTAAAGCTTGATGCACAAAGGGTGATTAGAACTAACTTGTTATTTGAAAAATATCAACAACAGATTTCAGATTTTTCTTAAGTTCTTATTATCAAAACATTAGTTATCCTAAGGTTTGGGGAGGTTTCACCTTAGGGTTATTTTTGTAGGGTTTTTCTAAGTTATCCTTGTTTTATTAATTTAAAAGGTAGCTTTCTTATTTTACACTACAACAGGGTATGATATATTTTTCCAGTGAACTACAGTGACTAAGTATCTCAACAAAAATAGGGGTGCCCTCTGGTTCATTATTTATGTCACCTTTTCTATTTTTCTTAATCTTAAACATATTATGGAATAAGGGGTAAAAACTGTCTTAATGTAGTGGACAGAGAGGTTTAACATTTTTAACTAGGCCAGTAGGTAGATATAAACTTCTCCAAATTTTTCTAACCCTAGTTAAATAGTACAACTATTTTTCTTGCTATTATTAAGCTTTTGGCCAAAACTGAAAATAAATCAGAACCTTATATTTTTCTCTAGTACTTATGGGTTTTATATTTTTCTTAGACAGGTTATATTATTAAGAGTCTGGCAAAATTTGTTTGACCAAAATTGGATAAACCAAACAGAAGTTATGGGTTTTTAAAGTTTCTGTTTGAATTTAAAACAGGTTTTAATTAGGTTTTTCTGAAAACGCAGTTTGCACCGAGACCCCTAGGTTTAAACTGAATCAAACCTCGCAGATCTACCCTCGGGCCACTATTCCCTTGAGTCTTTGGCTTTACACTTAACCCCCCAGGGTTTCTCTCCCTCACACCCGCGGTCCCTCCCCCAACTAGAACAGTAACCGCGGAGAAGGAAAGAATGGCGCGGCTTACCGGCGGTGAGGGAGGTCCGGCGAAGGGCAGGGTTCGCTCGGGGAGGTCCTGGCGATCACGTCGAGGTACGGCTCGTCGTCGGGGATGGCCGGAATCGCTCGGACCACGAGCGCAGGCGGGCGAGCTCGTCGGCGGCGTGGGCTCCGGCCTATCCACGGCGGTACAGTTCAATCCAAGGGCATAGGGGGCTTCATGGAGGTCTAAGGAATCTAACCGTGCAAGGAATCGACGAGAGACTCACCGTGTACCTTGGTCCACGGTTGCCGGCGGGCGGGCGAAGTCCGGTGACCGTGATTCGGCTACTCCGGTGACGCAGAGCCCGATTCCTTGCCCGGGGAGCTTTACTGGTGGGTGCACACTCGCGTCCGAGGGTTGGACGGGATTGTGGAGGGCTGGGCTGGCCGGTCTACGGCGGCGGTGGCTCGAGTGGCCGCGGGCACGTCGCGCACAGGCAGACGGCGACGAACTGAGCTCCGGTGAGACTTGGGTGCGTGCGGAGGGGTACGGCCAAGGTTCTTGGGCGTTTTATAGGCGCGGACGCGGACCAGGGCGCTGGCTTGGCTCGGGCGCGGCGCGGGGCTCGCGGGGGCGCGCGCGGGCGTGCTCTGGCAGCGGCAGAACGCGTCGAACACGTGGCGGTTTGTTTCTTCCAGTGTTCAAATGTCGACAGAGGTCGCAAACGTGCGAATCTTTGCAAAGGTTCGGCGCAGACCTCTTCCTGGCACCTAGGGCTATCACTCAACTGTGAGGAGTCGGGGTAGATACGGCCTAGGGAGGGAGATCTTTGAATGCCAAAACAGGTGTGTCACACTGGGCACTTCGCGACAAAAGCCATGCCATGGCATGTCAAACGTCCGAGTCTCGGGCTCAACTTTTTCCAGTGGGTGCCCTAAGTAGTATGCCACATTTTTGGTATAGATCACAAGTGGATTTGATGCCATCTTCAAGGTGAACACGGCTGATCCTTAAACTAGGGTCAAAAATGGACTTAGAGAGGAATAGAGAGCCCTAGCTCTCTCTCCACTTAAAGATTTGATTTGGGGTTTTACCAGGGGCCTTTTTGCAATATTTCCTTCCCCTAAATGCTGGTTACAAAGTCACTTAAGGTTTGGGTAAAAGTTACTCATGTTTTGCACACTTGCTCACTCTCTTTTCCCTCCTTAACTAGGGTTTTGGGAGATAGTGTCTAAGAGAGGTCTAGGTTTCTTCTCCCCTCTCATCCAAGGTAGTAAGTGTGCAAGGATTACAGTAATGCTTTTGGTTGCTCACAATCCTTGGCTAACCTCAACTTTCCAAGGCCCTTATGCTTCTATTCATTAAGTTCTTCCACAGGGGGTCATACCCTTTAAAAACAAGGTGGGCTCTAGTCATGGTAACACCTGGGGTGTTACAGCCCTCCCCCCTTAAAGGAATCTCGTCCCGAGATTTTAGGTGGAGTCCCTTGGAGGGATGCTTTGAAGGTGTGTTGGTGCTACTTCCCCCCTTAAACTCAAGTTCCACTTTCCTAACTGCTCTTCGAATGTCATCCTCTTTGCAACTTCAGAAGGAAGCCCTTCTTAAGTTAAATCCATAACTTAGACTAGTCTTGTTATCTAAGTTTTTCTTATAATTGACTTCAAAGGGCAGGTGGGGGTGGGGTTTTGGGGTTACATACCGATTTCCTTGGTCAGAAAGTCGGGGAAGCGAGAGCGTAGAAGCTCCTCCGTCTCCCATGTAGCTTCTTCTGCTGAATGATGACTCCACTGAACCTTATACATTTTGATTGACCTTGCCCGAGTTGATCTTTCCTTCTGATCCAATACCTTGACGGGGTACTCTTGGTAGGACAAGTCTGGTTCTATCTCAATGTCTGGTTCTGGTAGCACTTCAGTGGGTAGACGAACACACTTCCGCAGCTGAGATACATGGAACACATTGTGGACTGCTGACAAATGGGATGGTAATTCCAATTGGTAGGCTACGGGTCCACAACTTTCCTTGATCTTATATGGTCCAATGTAGCGAGGGGCCAACTTGCCCTTGATCCCAAATCTCTGGACACCCTTGGTTGGTGATACTTTAAGATAGACATGATCTCCCACCTCAAACTGTAGAGGCTTCCGCCTCTCGTCATGATAACTCTTTTGCCTGGCCTGAGCAGCTTCCAAGTTCTTCCTGATGACTCTGACCTTTCTCTCTGCTTCAATTACCAAATCTGGCCCAAATATTTCCCTTTCTCCTGCTTGAGACCAATTCAGCGGGGTTCTGCATCTTCTCCCATACAAAGCCTCAAAAGGTGCCATTTTCAGACTGGACTGATAGCTGTTATTGTAAGAAAACTCTGCCAAGGAAAGACACTTATCCCAATCCTTCCCATAATGCAGTGCACAAGCCCTCAACATATCTTCTAAAATCTGGTTCACCCTTTCTGTTTGGCCATCTGTTTGAGGGTGATACGCTGAGCTTCGGATTACGTGGGTCCCAAGTGATTCTTGTAATTGCTCCCAAAAGCGTGCCACAAAAGGTGCCCCTCGGTCAGAGACTATGGTCCTTGGTATCCCATGCAGACGAACTATCTGGTCGATGTAAATTTCCGCATACTTCTCCGTCCGGTGGGTGGTGTGCACTGGCAAGAAATGAGCAGTCTTGGTCAATCTGTCCACAATGACCCATATGGAATCATGGTGCCTGGAGGTATTGGGTAATCCCACTATGAAGTCCATGCAAACGTCCTCCCATTTCCACGATGGTATGGGAAGGGGTTGCAAAGGGCCTGCTGATTTCAGATGACTAGCTTTTACCCTCTGACAAGTGTCACATTCTGAAACGTACTTGGCAATTTCCCTCTTCATCCTGGTCCACCAATAAAGAGGCCTGAGATCATAGTACATCTTGTTGCTACCCGGGTGCATGGAAAACTTGGATAGGTGAGCTTCATCCAATATCTTCTTTCTGAGCTCAGGGTTCTTGGGAACAACCAATCGATCTTCAAACCATAAAGTTCCCTTGCTATCTTGACGGAAACACTTGTATTTCTCGGCCTTCAGCTTGATCATTTCCTTAATAACCTGAACTCCCTTATCCCCAAACTGTGCCTGAGCTATTTGTTCTTGCAATGTGGGCTCCACTGCAATATATTTCAATTTACCGGAAGGAACAACTTCCAGGTTCAGCTTGCACAACTCATCACACAAGGTGGTAACTTTTGCATCCATGTTCATGCAATTACATTGGGCCTTTCGGCTCAAGGCATCTGCCACGACATTGGCCTTGCCAGGATGGTAATGCACCTCCAAATCATAGTCCTTGATTAATTCCAACCATCTTCTCTGCCTCATGTTCAGATCTGCCTGAGTCAAAATGTACTTGAGACTCTTGTGATCAGTGTAAATGTTACAGTGAGCTCCCATCAAGTAGTGTCTCCATATCTTGAGGGCATGAACTACTGCTGCCAACTCCAGATCATGGGTCGGGTAGTTCTGCTCATGGGGTCTAAGGGCTCGGGAAGCATACGCAATGACCCGGTTATCTTGCATCAAGACACAACCCAATCCTGTACCAGAAGCATCACAATAAACTTCAAATGGCTTGGTGTTGTCGGGTTGGGCTAGCACTGGAGCTGTTGTCAATTGTTGCCTCAAGGTATGAAAAGCATCTTCACATTTTTGGCTCCACTCAAATTTGACTCCCTTCTTCAGCAGCTCAGTCATTGGCTTGGCAATTCTGGAGAAATCCGGAATAAATCGTCGGTAGTATCCTGCTAATCCCAGAAAACTTCTGATCTGCTTCACCGTAGTCGGGGGTTTCCAGTCCATCACTTCTTGCACTTTCTCAGGGTCAACTGATATCCCATCCTGAGAGATTGTGTGACCCAAGAATTTTATTTCTTTCAGCCAGAACTCACACTTGGACAACTTAGCATACAACTGATGGTCGCGAAGTCTCTGAAGCACTGATATGCAGATGTTTAGTGTGCTCAGCCTCATTCTTGGAATAAACCAGAATGTCATCAATGAAAACAACCACGAACTTATCCAATTCTGGCATGAATACTGAGTTCATCAAGTACATGAAATAAGCCGGGGCATTGGTTAGCCCAAAAGACATCACCAAAAACTCATACAGCCCATATCTGGTCGAGAAGACCGTCTTGGGAATATCACTGGTTCGAATCTTGATCTGATGGTAGCCCGAGCGAAGATCTATTTTGGAGAAAACCTTGGCTCCCACTAACTGATCAAACAAGACATCAATGCGGGGTAGCGGGTATTTGTTCTTTACAGTCACCGCATTGAGAGGACGGTAGTCAACACACATCCTCAAACTCTCATCCTTTTTCTTCACAAATAAAGCTGGACATCCCCATGGTGAAGTGCTTGGACGAAGTAAACCCCTTGTCCAACAATTCTTGCAATTGTTTCTTCAATTCTGCCAACTCCGCGGGAGGCATCCTATAAGGTCTCTTGGAGATAGGAGCGGTCCCGGGTTGCAGTTCAATGGCAAACTCAATATCTCTGTCAGGTGGCATTCCTGGCAATTCATCCAGAAAAACATCGGGGTAGTCGCAGACTACTGGGATCTGCCTTACTGGGGATTCTGCCATAACAAAGGCACAAGACCGGGTACCACCCGGGTTGGGTAAATACAAAACAGTCTCGCCATAAACAGGGGAATGAATTTCAATGGCTCTGGCTACAATGTCCAATATTGCCTGATGTTTGGTCAACCAATCAGTCCCCAAGATGATATCCACACTATCCAGTCCCAAAATAAGAAGGTCAGTTTTAATTATCAAACTACCAAACTTTAGAGGTACCTTCATGCTGATTTGGTTAGTGGCAATCCTGCCTCCTGGGGTTGAAATGGTAATAGCCCCGTGGGTGTGGTGAAAAGGCAACTGGCACTTGACACTAAATTTGGCACTGACAAAACTATGCGATGCACCAGAATCAAAAAGAACAGTAGCAGGAAAATTTAAAACTGTAAAGATACCAGTCATGATGGGTGCCCCCTCCGGAATGTCAGCCATTGTAGTGAAGTTCAGCTTGCCCTGCCTCACTTGCACTTTCTGCCTCTTTCCTTGGTTCTGATTAACATTCTGCCCCTGCCTCTACTGATTCTTGGGGCAATTCTTGGCATAATGCCCAGTGCTGCCACAAGTGAAACACCTGTTATCATTGGCCTGGCGGTACTGCTGCTGCTGATTGTTCCTCTAAGCTGGAAACTGGGCGCGGTTGGGTGCCTGCTGCTGCTGCTGCTGCGGTGGCCTGATCACCCACCTCCCTTGCTGCTGCTGAGGTCCCCTGCTCTGTGAGTCAGACACAATCCTGAAGCGCTGTGGCTGAGACGAGGGTCCTGCCACAGGGGTCTTCCTCTTCTTCTCCGCCTGCCGAGCCAAGATGCAGTCCTCCTGGGAGATAGCCATGTTAACCAACTCATTGTAACTGTTGGCCCTGACGGTGTTGAGACGGTCACGGAGCTTGGTGCTGAGCCCCCTCCTGAACCTGTCTCGCTTCTTCTCATCCGTATCTGCATGATATCCAGCATACTGACACAAATCATTGAAGGCCTGGGCATATTGCAACACTGTCCTGCTGCCCTGAGTGAGTGCCAGAAACTCATTGAGCTTCCGGTCCATGATGCCAGCGGGAATATGATGCCCTCTGAAAGCGGCCTTGAACTCCCTCCACTCCACCTCTCTACCATCTGGCTGCATAGCAAGAAAATGGTCCCACCAAGTCCTTGCGGGTCCGCGAAGCTGCTGGGTGGCGAACCTGACCTTGGTGACCTCTGAGCAAGCCCCATGGAGCAGTGGGAACTTGGATTCTACCACCCTCAACCACACATCTGCATCAAGTGGGTCCTCCGTCCTGGTAAACAATGGTGGCTGGGTGCTGAGAAACTCCTGGTAAGTAGCAGCGACGGGGTGACGCTGATGGTCTCCACCAAAATGCTGAGGTGGTGGCTGACGCTGAGCTAGCTGCCTCAGAATCTCATTCTGCTGGGCCATGAGCTCCTGCAGAGTGGGAGGCGGTGGCGGTGGAGGAACGTGCTCATTCTGACCACGGCGCGCTCTCCCAGCCATCTGAAAAAGTCACATGGTTGCTCAATAACACATCTCCAAGCTTAAGGTTCGAACATGGTAGGGGAGTCAAAGTAATTTGATAGATTCCAATTAAAACAAACGAAAACATAATTCTTCCGTCCAATTTAAATTACCATTAATCATCCCTAAACATCCAAAAGAGTTTTAACACTGGTTACATCAAGGATCAAAAGACTCAACTCTACCTAGCCTAGTACCCTAAGGGTGCAAAAGCTAAGCTAGCGGCGAGGAGTCCAATTATCGTCAACTTCTAGTATTAGCCGGGCATCTAGTGAGCGAACGAGGCAACAGCTAGACTCGGGGGAAGGTGGTCTCCCTGAGCCAGCGGTGTCTACACTGGAGGCAGGCTCATCTCCTCCCTCGATGTCCACGTCCTCGTCAGCCTCCGCATCATGGATCTCTTGGTGATGCATGTCCAGGTGCGCATTAGCCTCTGCTAGCTGCTGCTGGGTGTTGAGGAGCTGATCCTCGAGGACCTCGATGGTATTCTCCCTGGTGCCCACTAGCTCCTCCAACTCATGAATCTCGTCAGTTCAGCTGCTCCACCTGTAAATCTTTCTCCACCAGCTCCTGGGATAAATCCACCACGAGCTCCTCCCTGTTGTCCAGGGTGATCTTGGTGGCCTCCAGTAATGCCATCAGGTGGGACATGGCCTCCCCACGCATCACTTGCAGACGATACAGAGCGTTCATGCATCGTACAGACAAGTGAGCGGTGTGGCCTGGGTAGAGAGCCCAGATGTCCTTGGCATGTTCCACCCGGTCCTTCCACATCGGGTCGTCCTCCTTTTCCGCGGGGAACAACCCAATGGGGTGGGTAGCCAGCTCCAAGGGATGGAATCCGCAAAAGGTAGTCAGTCCATGCAGAGCGATAGCCTCAATAGTGTCCTCAGCCCGGTATCCATAGGACTCGGAGTCCAGTGAACGCCAGCCTGGCTGCAGGGGATGAGGCTCCAAAGTCATCCTCACCCGACAGCGAGGTACCCGGTGCTTCTCGAACTGCTGCACCGCGTACTGAGGGGGTGTCAAATATCCTGCCCCCTGAAGTACTTCCCACAAGATGCGGGGAAAACCCTCTCGTGCAAGTCCGTCAGTGTGGGTCAGTGCATTTCCGTCCTCGGAGGATCCGTGGGAAGTCATCTGTGCACGGTTAAGCGTAAGTAAAGAAAAAGAATTACAAAAAGAACAAAGAAAATAAAACTCAGCCTGCCTCTAATTAAAAGGAAAAGGCACTGGGGACCTAGTTGGCTGCTATCTCATTTTTAAGTCCTTTTACTTAGTTATACATTTGCTTAATTATGAATGCATGCATGCTCGTCCTGAACGACCTTTCCAAAAGATAAAAGGAATAGGGAAGGACTCCCATTCTTTAAAACAAGGTGGCCTATAGGGCCTAGTCACTTAGCCACCTAGCTACCCTTCTATCATCCTAAGGCTTCACGTCCTAGGTCTACCCTGCTCGCCCTACTATCTATCCAACATTGTTTCTATCAAGTTTTACTTTAGAAAAGGGATGGTATTCATGTTTTATTGATTCCTCTGTGGTGGTACAAGCTCCGATACCAGCTGTGGCGGAACTGCCCGAATTATTCCAACTTAAGTGCCTAAGTCCGACCTTAGAGGCTAGACCACACTTAAATGGGAATAACCCGTCAATCCCTCGGATCTAGTCCGACACGGCCACTGACAGGATCAAGTACCACAGTCTCACTCGATGGTGAGTCACAGAGCAAATACAATAAAGCATAAAACCAGGCATGGAAGAGTATTAAATTATTACATCACCATTGTCACCATCGGAGTTTTCGCAAAAGTAACCATCATTGTTTTTGAAGTGCAGCGGAAATAAACTAACGATAAATAAATGGAGAGATGGGGAAGCCTATCCCATCACTCCTCATGCTCCTCCTCAGCCGAGGCAGGGTCCCACTCGACAGTCCAACCCGGTGGCAGGGTGGATGGCCAAGTCACGCCAGCAACCATGTCCTCCAGAGAACCTGTAAAAAATTATGCCACAAGCAAGGCTGAGTATACTAATACTCAGCTAGACTTACCCGGTGTGAGGAGTCTATACTCCTCTACCTCTAGACATGCAGCTATTTGGCTGTGGGGTTTGGTTGCCAAAAGCACTAGCTGAGTTTCTAAATCAAGATTTTAACTTAATCAAAATTAAGTGTGACTCTCTTAAGGCTAAAAGTGTACTATCTATTCATACATAGTAGCAAGCATTATTAGCAATCAACAGTTTGTATCATCTCAACCAGTTCCACTTGTTACTCAATGTAGCAGCATGGATCAAGCAGTCTCATTAGCTGCGAGAAGCAGACGATTCGAATCGAGTTTTTATCCTTGCAAGGTAAACCTAAACACACGACATGCAGGGGCACTCCGTCCCCACACATATCAACCGTCCCCATCGATTCCCTGGCAGCAGATCAGGTCTCACCGCCTTGGCGTACAATGCCTCACTGACCCCGACTGGCCGTCGTGCAGTGACTAGCACTTGTACCCACCATAACCGGAATGGGAGACTACGTCTCAGGTCGCGTGAGGGGGTATGTCCACTGGCAGGTTCAATCAGGTACTAGGTTTACCGATTTACCATATTTCTCGGTATGTGCTTAGTACATTCAAACGCTTGACTCACGGTACCACACCTTAATCCTTAATCAACTTTTTATCCCGTGAACAACCAATCCCCATGGATTGTTGCCCACAAACCAACCTCAATATGATAAGAAGGTGGATACAGCCAATTCCTGACCTCGCGCGAGTGCTAGAAAAATCACTCGACTTCTACCGAGATCCTAATTAATAAAGCAGCTACTCGACCTAGCATACTAGTATTCATCTCAATAGGATTCCTGAGATCATGCAACTAGGGTTTCAAACAATTCCTACACCTAAGTGCACAAACAATCCTACAAACAGTAAGTGTAGTAAAGTAGCATAAATAACAGGTTATGCATAAAACCGGGGCTTGCCTTCCAAAGCAGTGGCAGGCAGGTCCTCTGGTGCAGGCTCTGGTGCTGGGTCTGGGGCAACCTCCTGGTCAGCTCCTTGCTCCGGCACGAGGACAGTACTCTCCGTCAGCAAGATTACAGTCTATCGAAATGCAATGAACATGTATGTCATGATTATGCAAGATTTAAGAACATTAAGCTACAGAAATTAAGTCAAGAATTAACTTAGGGTTCCTTGGCTACGTGGGTCTTCTAGTGGTATATATAGACTTATTACCTTTTAGGTTTAGGTTTTCTTTTAGGGTAACATAGTGGATTTGTATTGCCTTTATGGATTTCAGTGGACAATTTACAAAGGTCTTAGGAGGACATTAATTTCCATCATCCATTTTCCTTTCTTTAATTTCCATCTAGGGTTTCTAGTATAGGTTTGAACTATGACAGTATTTTAAAAATTTCCAAAAATTCTGTAAAAATTACAGTGGGTTGTCACTGGCTATTCTAGCTTGTTTTAAGAATTTGAGGCTTATAGTACAAAAGCTAGGCTTTAAACAAAAATAACAATAGTTAGGCAAAATGGGCCACTTTACACTACAAGTCTTTTATTAAAGTGGGTCCTGACCTAAGGGTTATTTTTGTTGGCCTCTAGTAGTGATAAAAAGCTCTTGTACCAAAAATGGCAGAGAGCAACATGGTGGTTAATTAATGATGGATTTGTAAAGCTTGATGCACAAAGGGTGATTAGAACTAACTTGTTATTTGAAAAATATCAACAACAGATTTCAGATTTTTCTTAAGTTCTTATTATCAAAACATTAGTTATCCTAAGGTTTGGGGAGGTTTCACCTTAGGGTTATTTTTGTAGGGTTTTTCTAAGTTATCCTTGTTTTATTAATTTAAAAGGTAGCTTTCTTATTTTACACTACAACAGGGTATGATATATTTTTCCAGTGAACTACAGTGACTAAGTATCTCAACAAAAATAGGGGTGCCCTCTGGTTCATTATTTATGTCACCTTTTCTATTTTTCTTAATCTTAAACATATTATGGAATAAGGGGTAAAAACTGTCTTAATGTAGTGGACAGAGAGGTTTAACATTTTTAACTAGGCCAGTAGGTAGATATAAACTTCTCCAAATTTTTCTAACCCTAGTTAAATAGTACAACTATTTTTTCTTGCTATTATTAAGCTTTTGGCCAAAACTGAAAATAAATCAGAACCTTATATTTTTCTCTAGTACTTATGGGTTTTATATTTTTCTTAGACAGGTTATATTATTTAGAGTCTGGCAAAATTTGTTTGACCAAAATTGGATAAACCAAACAGAAGTTATGGGTTTTTAAAGTTTCTGTTTGAATTTAAAACAGGTTTTAATTAGGTTTTTCTGAAAACGCAGTTTGCACCGAGACCCCTAGGTTTAAACTGAATCAAACCTCGCAAATCTACCCTCGGGCCACTATTCCCTTGAGTCTTTGGCTTTACACTTAACCCCCCAGGGTTTCTCTCCCTCACACCCGCGGTCCCTCCCCCAACTGGAACAGTAACCGCGGAGAAGGAAAGAATGGCGCGGCTTACCGGCGGCGAGGGAGGTTCGGCGAAGGGCAGGGTTCGCTCGGGGAGGTCCTGGCGATCACGTCGAGGTACGGCTCGTCGTCGGGGATGGCCGGAATCGCCCGGACCACGAGCGCAGGCGGGCGAGCTCGTCGGCGGCGTGGGCTCCGGCCTATCCACGGCGGTACAGTTCAATCCAAGGGCATAGGGGGCTTCATGGAGGTCTAAGGAATCTAACCGTGCAAGGAATCGACGAGAGACTCACCGTGTACCTTGGTCCACGGTTGCCGGCGGGCGGGCGAAGTCCGGTGACCGTGATTCGGCTACTCCGGTGACGCAGAGCCCGATTCCTTGCCCGGGGAGCTTTACTGGTGGGTGCACACTCGCGTCCGAGGGTTGGACGAGATTGTGGAGGGCTGGGCTGGCCGGTCTACGGCGGCGGTGGCTCGAGTGGCCGCGGGCACGTCGCGCACAGGCAGACGGCGGCGAACTGAGCTCCGGTGAGACTTGGGTGCGTGCGGAGGGGTACGGCCAAGGTTCTTGGGCGTTTTATAGGCGCGGACGCGGACCAGGGCGCTGGCTTGGCTCGGGCGCGGCGCGGGGCTCGCGGGGGCGCGCGCGGGCGTGCTCTGGCGCGGCAGAACGCGTCGAACACGTGGCGGTTTGTTTCTTCCAGTGTTCAAATGTCGACAGAGGTCGCAAACGTGCGAATCTTTGCAAAGGTTCGGCGCAGACCTCTTCCTGGCACCTAGGGCTGTCACTCAACTGTGAGGAGTCGGGGCAGATACGGCCTAGGGAGGGAGATCTTTGAATGCCAAAACAGGTGTGTCACACTGGGCACTTCGCGACAAAAGCCATGCCATGGCATGTCAAACGTCCGAGTCTCGGGCTCAACTTTTTCCAGTGGGTGCCCTAAGTAGTATGCCACATTTTTGGTATAGATCACAAGTGGATTTGATGCCATCTTCAAGGTGAACACGGCTGATCCTTAAACTAGGGTCAAAAATGGACTTAGAGAGGAATAGAGAGCCCTAGCTCTCTCTCCACTTAAAGATTTGATTTGGGGTTTTACCAGGGGCCTTTTTGCAATATTTCCTTCCCCTAAATGCTGGTTACAAAGTCACTTAAGGTTTGGGTAAAAGTTACTCATGTTTTGCACACTTGCTCACTCTCTTTTCCCTCCTTAACTAGGGTTTTGGGAGATAGTGTCTAAGAGAGGTCTAGGTTTCTTCTCCCCTCTCATCCAAGGTAGTAAGTGTGCAAGGATTAGAGTAATGCTTTTGGTTGCTCACAATCCTTGGCTAACCTCAACTTTCCAAGGCCCTTATGCTTCTATTCATTAAGTTCTTCCACAGGGGGTCATACCCTTTAAAAACAAGGTGGGCTCTAGTCATGGTAACACCTGGGGTGTTACAATGCAGAGCCAAATACCGCCGAAATATAAGGCGAAGAAGTTCAAAAGACATTCCTAAAAGGATGCAGAACTTATACCGCCGAAATAGAAGGCGAAGAACTTACACTGAAAATAAGCAATGAACACCGAAAAATAAGCGTTGAAGAACACTCCAAAGTCGTTCCTAAGGGGATGCAGAGTCTGGGTGCGCCTTCGTAAGCGTGTGTTTGGACATTCATTTGCACATTACATCACATCATACATTGCATTCATACACATTCATTTAGACATTCATAGGATCATCATTATCATATTATAAGCATACAGACAGTCACTTCGGCTCTAATAACAAGGCTTACGATAAGTACAAAAAAGCAAATTTACGCTTCGTTGTGCACGAAAAGAAGAGAAGGTGTTTTTCACCTTCGGCTCAAACAATACAAGTTTCGTCCACATCGAAGCAGTTCATACATGGATGGAAAGGTAAAAATACATTACAAAGTATGGACAAGTTTACAAAGCAGTGTTTGATTCCTAAATTACAATATCTTTTACAAGGTTAATTCAAAATTTCTCTAGAGCTTTTTTGCATTAGCTTCATTAATACCCGTCAAGCTTCGAATCATTCATCTTTGGCTTCGTCATCCTGTACATAACAAAGCGGTATAAGGTAAATAGAAATATCAGCGAAAGATAAGCAACTGGTGCAAGTTTAGTACCGGCTTGAGATGACTTTGAGCTTCATCACCAGCTAAATTCTGCCCACCCTTCGTCCAAATTTGAGTTATGAATCTATTTCCAATGCTTCGGGCCAGACTAGGAATGTCAGTTAAATCCGCTGGTGACAGGCTGAAGTTTGGTCTGTTCACAATTTTCCCATGCGTGCAACCAGTCTTCATGAAAGAAACAGCTGTGTCCGCGAGAAGCTAGTAGGACACTGAAGTCGCTGTGCCTAGCTATAACTTCAGTCGAGTGCATCAACTTCGCCCTCAATATGTTCGAAGGTGCCTGGCAGGTCTTCAACCGAAGGTTCAAATTTTTCAGAACTGGCTCCAACTGAGTTGAAGACCTGCTTTAGCCGTTGCACGCATCGGTTGCCGAATTCTAGACATTTATCCTGAAGTTCCCTCAATGATTTCTGCAAATTCGAATTCTTTTCGACTTCAGCTTTAAGCTTCGCGTCAAAACTCTGCTTTTCCTGTTCGAAGCTTTCTGACTTCGTGGAGAGTTCACTGTTTAATCTGGCAATTTCGGCTTGGGCTTCTGCTAGTGAACCCTCCATTGTTTTAAGAACAAAATCTTTCTTTTCAAGAGCAGCTTCATGATCTTTGATTTTGCTTTCCAAGCCTTCAATTATAACCTCATTTTTTATCTTCGAGGTCCTGTTGCATCCTCAAGGCTTTACTTAGTAGCATACTCTGTGTAAGATAATCTTCGTCAGCAATCACCTTCATCGTAAAACGATGAAAAAAGGTGAAGGAGAAATTTTACCTTGAAATTAGAATAGAATAAGCTACTGACGATATGATGTCGTCGGTAGCGACTGATGTCAGTTTTCAAGTTTTGGGAAACCAACACTCTTTGATAGAGTGCTGATAACCTTCGCTCCAGTTCGATCTTGGATACATCCTAAGCTCTCTTCGTTAATTCCGCCAAAGAGCAACGCTCCTGGTTGGTAGCCACAGGATATAGCATACTCCTGTAGTTCCTCTCTTTTAGGCTTAGATAATTCTTGACCAATTATATTTTGAAAATTAAAGCCTTTTTCCTCTAAAGTATCTTTGGCGATTGCTTTCCCTTTTTAGGCACTATGGCCATGGTTTCTTTGGTGGCTGCAGCAGCTTCTTTCACGGCCATATCCGAGAGTATTCTATCAATATCAGATAATGTGCTCTCCAGATTCGTGGCTTCAGCCGTTGTAGCTTCGGCAGGTGTAGCTTCGGTAGCTGGGCAACTTTGGCAGCTGGTATTATTTTTGATGTTGAAGCTGGTGGTGGCGTTTCTTCAATTGCTTGCATAACAGTAACAATCCTTCGCTTCTTTGGCCCAGCCGCCTTCTTCGTTGCCGAAGCCTCGTCTTTCTACTATAAAAGCCTCGTCAGTTGCGGCCCCAGTGGACTTAGCAACTTGATTGGTAGGGGTTAGGTCATTACCTTTAAAATCTCTTCTACTTCGGCAGCAGAAGGTGTCGAAGGAGCTCCCTCTTCTATTTCAGTCATCTTTGGCTCTGGAGTTGCTGTTTTTCTTTTCTTTGAAGTAGCCACCTTCGGCTCGGGACTAGATTTTCTCTTTTTCAGAGCTTTTTTGTCCTCCTTTATCATCCTAGCTGCTTGTCTACTCATAACAGTAACAATCATCTTTCCCTTTGGCCCTTCGGCACCCTTGTTTAATCGTTCATAATCAGGATATTCAATGTTTAAAGCATCCATTACTCGATTCAGCCTACGTTTTGTTCAGGTGTCGAAGGCCGCAGTCATTAGTTGATCTTATTTCTTCGTATAATTGCCCAGAATTTCATTGTACATAGTATCAATCATCTATTAGCCATTCCTAGCAGGGCTCTTTGAATTGCTTCTCAAACTTGAATGCGATAGGGTAATCGAACAAGTTCACCCATATTCTTTGATCCTTTCAGCTTCGGCGTGTTCCAATTACTTAGTGTTGGAGATACCCTATTTGCCAGGTATTCTTGCACTAGATCTCTGGTACTGATATGCTCAGCCACCACTCTGAATTCTGCCACGGCTAGTTGGCATGGTAACCCTAGCTTCATGTTGCACAGGGGTCTGGTCATCCTGAAGCTTAGGATTAGTGGGCTCATGACCATCTTCTTCGGCTTCTCCCTTTTCTTCTCGTCAGCATTAACATAAAACCACTCGCTTTTCCATCCAGTTGGCCACTTGGACCGATAGCTCAGGACTAGGGCCTTTGTATCCTTGCGATACACGAAAGTTGTAGCAGCCAAAATTTTCATGGAGCCCGTCCTCTCTAGCCTTCGTCTGGTAATGTAGCTCATGCACTCAGTAAAAAGCTTCGGCATTCAGGTCCATCCCCTGGCTTCGAAGGGCCCAGATGAAAATACTAATCCTAACAATGGTGTTAGGAGTCAGCTGATGAAGAAATATTTCATAATTAGATAAAATTTCTCCAATAATCTCGTTTAGCGGAAACCGTAATCCTGCTCTGAAAAAACTTTTGAAAACCACAACTTCATCAACTTTTGGTGTCGGAGTAGTCTCTTCCCCAGCAAAACGAATCAGCTTTTTCTTGGCTTCTCTGAAGTAGCCCAGCTTCATCATCATGGGCATATCAGCTTCAGAAACAGTAGATTTTTCAAAATCCAAGTGACTAGGTTTTGATGGGATCAAGATACTATAATCCTCTTCTTTTTCCTCGTCAGCAATTTCTTCCTCAACGTCTTGTTCAGTTTCGACAACAGGTGCACCTTCTTCAATGGCTCCCTCTGTCACAAAACTAGTCCCGATTGTCTCATCACTTCGGAGATCGGTGTAGTCTCGGTAGCTTCACCCTCCTCTCCGTCACGGGTCACTCTTGCAGTTGAACGTACTCTAGCCATTTGATGATTTTCTTGCAGTTCTTACGAAGTTGATTGTTTTTTCGCAGTCTTTTGATGAAGCTAATCTAGAACAATGGCTAGCTTGGAAATGTAGTGAAAAAGCTTTGGCTATGGTTAAAATTTTCAACAGCACAACAGTGCAATAGCAATGAATGTTGTGATAACTTCACATCTATCCGTCTGTTTATATTGTGCTGCAGGTGGGAAGGTGAATCGCCAAGCTGACCGCACCCGCTGAACAGTTACTCGCACCCGCTGAACGGTGGACCAACCGGCACTTGGGAGGAGAACCGCCAGACCATGCATACTAGCTGCATGGTGGGCAATATCTCGCGCTTGGAATATTTTAATCGTTTCTCGGCAACGAGCTTAGGGAAGGTGTTTTTCGGACCTTCAGCATTTCGAAGCTTCGGAGATGTTTTCAAGGATCAAGCTCGTTATGAAAAAGGATGTAGCACCGCGAAGGGGATACTGTTGGGGGTCTGCTTTGTCACCGAAGGTCCTGCAAGAAGAAACACCTTCGGACGATCAACATAGAAGCAACGCCGAAGCTACCATCTAGGGAGCTTTGGCATAATAACACGCTTTGAGACGAAGAGTAGCACCGACTTAAAGGTGAAAAGACCAATCAGCCCATGATAATCTGTGTCATGATTGTAACTATTTACAAAGGGCATGAATGTAAATCTACACAGGCTGTGCCCTGTGCCTATAAATAGATGAACAGTACCCTCGTAGTTTTCACGCGTACTTGTACTTGCTTGTGCATCACGCCTGCACCTTTGCCTTCCATCAAGCCGAAGGTACAAATGTAATTTGATATTGTTCTTATTCATTCCTGATTATATAAAAGAAAGATATATTATGATGAAGAAGACTTTCTATATTGCCTCCCGGACAATAAGGAAATATCTGTTTGCCAGGAGATGGCAAAAACATAGGATTTCCGAAGATTGAAGTTGGCCTTTCTGCTATGTTGAAGGATGACCTTGCAGACAACCTTGCGTATAATAGTCTGAAGGTACATAAGTTATGGACTTATAAGCAGATTATTTTTTGTGTCTTTTATTCTTGTGCTGATCCTTTGTCTCCCTTCTTTTTTTGTAGGGCTTAATTCTGAGCAACGCTTTGAGAGCACAGAAGAATGCTGAGGATGAAAGTTGCCAGATAGCCCTTGGTAACCTTCGGTCAGAGGTTATCAAACTAAGGAATGAAGCTGCAGAGAAGGACAAAATTATGCTCTCCTTGGTGGACAGAGTCAAGGCTAGTGAAGCCAATCTTGCCGTGTAGTCCGAAGGTCATAGAGCCGAAATTGAAAACTTGAAGAAAAAACTTGTCGAGAAGAAAGAAGATTTTGAAGTGGCTAAAGCAAAATATGAAATAAGCGATTGGACGAGCGCAAGATTGCAAAAGAATGTAGATGAGCTTCGGGAATCGAAGGAGAGATATTACGAAAAATCCTTGGATTGTGCTAAGAAGCTAAAAGATAGTTTTGCAAAGGTGGGTGCTTACTCATCCGAGCATAAATTTGTTAGAGGCGATCCCAAAGGAATCATCGAATGGATCGGTGAAGAAGCCAAAGCTTTTGAAGAGATCCTTAGTGATCGTGGTGATTTCTGCGCCTTTGCCGGTGCTAGAGGGGTTGCAGCAATTTTGGAAAAATCTGGCTATGAACACGTTAAAGCTGCAAACCAGACGGACGCTATTTTCACTGTGGAGAACACGAAGGATCCTTCGGCTGAGACGACTCTGATGGGCGGAAAATTTTACTCCAACATTTCGATGAAAGGCGGCCGAGAACTAGCCGATGAAGCTATAAAGAAGAATGAGAAAGAAACTCATGAAGCCCGAGAAGAAGCCAAGCGAGCCGAAGAGGCTGCCGAGCGCGCAAGGCGCATAGGTATTTTAATTGTTTCATAGCTTTAGCATTTTTTCTGGCTTCGGATTAACAACTTATTACTTTTACTGTAGCTGAACTTTCACCGCCACCTGAGCCCTATGATCCCGAAGCTGATCTAGCAATGAAGGCGGCACTAGAAACTATAAGAATTGCTGAAGAAGCTGTTGACGAAGCTGTCAACAAACTTCTGAATGAAGCTGCTGAGAAAATTTTGAAGGAAGACTAGATTTTTCATGTAGCTAAGAAATGTAACATTAGTGTGATGTAATATTCGTACAAGTTAAACATTGTATATCTATGTGTATATTAGTGTAATATATCTCTTTACGATGCATGAAATTTGCGTAAATACCATTTTTGAGCCTTCGGCGAAAAAGCCCCTTCCCTTCTTTTCATGCTTCGGAAAAAGAAAAGCCCTTTTGTAGCATAGCTATTGTATGGTATTGTTGACAGATTTTCCTGGCGTATAAGATTGCAATTGCCGGAAGGGTTGCTTTGTGCTTCGGCACATTGTTTCATTCATCATATAGTTTGGAACAACTTTCCTTGTGCTGAATTTTGCTGCTGATGCGAGATGATGTATGATGTAATGCTATACTGAATGATGCGGTGATATGATGCAGCATGATGTTTATGCCAAAGACACATGTCCACACAGAAACACACTGACTCTGCATCCCCTTAGGGTTGTCTTTTGAGTCTCTTCACCTTATATTTCGGTGATATTTAAGCTCTGCATCGCCTTAGGAACGACTTTGGAGCTTCTTCACCTTCTATTTCGGTGGCATTTAAGCTCTGCATCCCCTTAGGGACGACTTTGGAGCTTCTTCACCTTTTATTTCAGTGGTATTTTGGCTTTGCATTCCCTTAGGAACGACTTTTGAGCTTCGGGACTTACTCTGCGCTCCCTTAGGAATGACTTTTGTAGCTTCGGAACTTACTCTACGCTCCCTTAGGGACGACATTGGTAGCTTTGTAACTTACTCCACTCTCTTAGGAACAGCTTTTATAACTTCGGAATCTTGTTAAGGGGATGCACCCCGCTCGACGATTTGAGTACAATATTATTAGAACAAATTGGAATTTAATCCTTTGTGAATTGTTTTTCATACAAGAAAATAAAATGGCAGAAAACAAAGATGCACCAGGGGTAGGATATTCTTTAGTAGATGTGCTTAGATTCGAGCACAGTGCTATTGACTGTGCAAGCTTCAGACTCCTCCCAAAAATCGTGCTGCTGCTGAACCTATTGGTGCCCTTTTTGCTACTGACTTCGGGCTAGAGTAGGTGGTAGTGGTGGTGGTGATGGGAGCTGGGCCCAGGAAGCTTGAGAATGGCTTACCGAGGCGACAGAGGCCGTAGGCTATTGATTACCTATGTAATCTAGGACGTAGGGAGAATAGCATGAAGCAGTATGTAGGACCTGCTTCGGCTGATTCTGCCGTGCTTCAGCTTCGGCGATCTCTTTCTGCTTTTGAATTGTGACTTGACACGTGCTAGTGGTGTGGCCCTTGTCTTCACTGCAGAACAAACAAAACAGTCTCCTGGGCTGATCTCTATATCTTCCTCCGAAGCTTTTGCCCCCTCTTCCTCTTGGAGCTGGTGGCCTGAAGGAACTTTGTTGTGGCCCTGATGATTGAGAGCTGTGCTGTTGTCTTTGGGGTTGGCTTCCCCTATCATCGCTTGGGCTGGCATTATGGATTGACCTGACATGCCTTGGGTGGAATCTTCCTCCGAAGCCTCTGGCCATCTTAGAGTATCTGTAAGCTTCTTCCCTTCTTTGCCAGAAATCATTATCAACTCTGATGTATTCATCCATTTTCTAGAGAAGCTTCTCCAGGTTTTGTGGCGACTTTCTTGCAAAATATTGCGCCGTTGGTCTTGGTCTGAGCCCCTTGATCATGGCCTCAATGACAATCTTATTAGGCACTGTAGGCGCCTGGGCTCTCAGTCATAGGAACCTTCAAACATATGCCTGGAGGTACTCTTCCTGATCCTAGTGTGCACTGGAACAGAGCTTGAGCGGTGACTGACTTCATTTGAAAGCCTTGAAAGCTAGTGACCAACATGTCTTTTAGATTCTGCCAAGACGTAGTTGTCCCTGGCCAAAGAGAAGAGTACCAGGTTTGCGCTACACTTTTGATTGCCATGACGAAGGATTTCGCCATGACTGTAGTATTGCCCCCATATGAAGATATGGCTTCGTAGCTCATCAGGAACTACTTCGGGTCTGAGTGCCCGTCATACATAGGAAGCCGAGGTGGCTTGTATGATGGGGGCCATGGGGTAGCCTGCAATTCTGCTGCCAAGGGAGAAGCATCATCAAAAGCAAAATTGCCATGATGACAGTCATCGTACCATTCATCATCATTGTATGAATTTTCTTGACGAAGCTCCCTATGCTAGGGGCCTTCGGTCTTGGTCATCCTGGGTGAGGTGATGCATTTCTTCGGCGGCTTCATCAATCTTCCTCTGGAGGTCGGCGAGCCGAAGCATTTTCTCTCTCTTCTTCTGAACCTATTGATGGATATCTTCCATATCCCTGATTTCTTGGTCCAGTTCCTCCTCCTGAGGTGTTAGGCTGGTAGCCTTCCTCTTCTGGCTCCTAGCTTCACATAGTGTCTCCTGATTAACGTCCAGTGGCTGCAGTGCAGACCCTAGGCGCTGCTGTCTTCTTCGGCGGCATGACAAAGGTTGATGCTTGCCGAAGGTGGTCGAATGAGTTCATCGGAGGTGGGCGCCAATGTTGATCCTTGTTCTCAAATGCTATTTGTTGGGGGCCTTCTTCTTCGTCGAAGGTCCTCCAAGCAAAAACACCTTCGTCAGGACGATATGCAAGCAGACACAACGCGAAGGTATTTGCCGAAGCTACAATCTAGGAAGCTTCGGCATGACGACACGCCTTGAGACGAAGGGCAGCACCGACTTAAAGAGGAAAAGACCGTTTAGTCCATGATAGTGTTTGTCTCATGTTTGTAATTAGTTATCAAGGACATAAATGTAATTTCGACCGGGTTGCGTCCCGTGCCTATAAATAGGTGAACAGTAACCCTATACTGTTCACGCTATCTGACAATCTCGCGCACGTCACTTTTGGATTCCAACCTTATGTCAGGCCGAAGGTATTAATGTGATTCAATATCATTAATGCTTATTCATGATCATAATAATCTATCAGTTTAACACAACTATTCATGTCCTTTCTATGTTTTATATGTTCTCGCTGTTGTTCTGATATACTGAGATGATGAAGGTATGCTCTTCATAACCTTCGTCTGGAGACCATTATATCCTAAGGGAGATAATGCTTCGAAGGACGAAGGCCTTTAATCATTAACATTTGTGTTTCCTTGTTCTTGATTCGTAGCATTTGAGAACAAGTGACCAACATTGGCACCCATCTCTGGTGAACTCACTTCCACTGTTGATACGATGGCTTCGTTCAACAACCAAGCTGTAGCACCTTTGGTCACGAAGCTGGTGCTCCCAATCACGGGCGGTTCAAGTTCAGAGCCAGCCAACAAGAAGCAGAAGAAGGAAGCACAGAGAAGGGTACAACATGTTGGGGTGCAAGGACCCTTCATCAGATCCAAGTGGTCCCACATCCCAATCACCTTCTCCCAGGAGGATCTTCGGCTCAAAGACTATCCTCGCAATGATGCTATGGTTATATCTTGTGTCATTAAGGGATTTCTGGTCCACAATGTTCTCATTGACATAGGCAGTGCAGTAGACATCATATTTGCAAAGGCTTTCAGACAGATGCAAGAACTAGAGGACAAGATTCATGATGCTACACACCCTCTTTGTGGCTTCGGAGGAAGGCAGATTGTGGCACTTGGCAAAATCACAATGTTGGTTACCTTCGGCTATGTCCACAACACAAGGTCTGAGCAGGTTATCTTTGACATTGTTGACATGGATTACCCATACAATGCAATCATTGGTCGAGGGACGCTTAATGTCTTCGAAGCCATACTTCATCCGGCGTACTTATGCATGAAGATACCTTCGGAACAAGGGCCCATTGCTGTCCATGGAAGTCAAGAAGTTGCTAGAAGGGCTGAAGGGAGTTGGACAGATTCAAAGGCAATCCATAACATAGATGAAGCTGAAGCTTGTCAACACTATAAGCACAAAAGAGAGAAGGCTGCTTCGGCAGATGAGCCGAAGCCTATGCTCCTATGTGAAGATATAGCAGATCAAAGGGTACTGCTGGGATCTCAGCTATCTAATGAGCAAGAAAAGACTGCTAAGATTTTTGTTCAACAACAAAGTTGTCTTCTCTTGGATAGTGTAATACCCAATTTGTAAATTGTAAGAGATAATACAAATGGAGAAAACAATTTCTCTTTAACTATATCTGAGTTTGACCTTTATGTACCATCACATGTGAACACTATACAAAAAAATTAATTACAATAGATATACTACTAAGGGTGTGTTTGGTTTGACTTTTAGCTTTGGCTTTTCCCCCCTAAAAGTCAAAAGCCAACCAAAGGGCTAGATCCAGGAAGTAGCTTTTTCTAAAAGCCGACTTTCTCGTAGTGCAAATCTGAAAGCACCTCTGAACCTGCTTTTAGCGGCTTTTCGGATGGATCTGTGAAAACATATATCAAAGAATTTTTAACGACTTTTAGTGGTTTCCACCAAACAATTTTTAACTTTTTAAGCTGCTCACATCCTACAGCAGCTTTTTCCATAACTCACAGCCCCCAGCAACTTTTTCCACAGCCACAGCCCAACCAAACAGACCCTAAATCATTGCATCATGCTGAGTTTTCTATTTTGTGTGCATTTTGTGACAACATAAAATAATATGAAGAAGAAATATATTAAATTCCATAAAAATAGAATTTAAATCTTAGAATTGGAAAAAGAGAGGAGAAAACACAAAACAAAGAGGATAAAATAAAAATAAATGAACTAAAACTTAGTTCATATTGTTTTAGACATTTAGCCTGAATTAGAACCTCACACACATGGATTCATAGTTGAAATTCAAATTTAAAAGAAAAGAGAGGTGAGAAGAAAAGAAAGTAAAAAGAAAAAAGAATGAACCCCTAACTGGGCTGACTGTCCCCAATCCAGCCCACTTCTGCTTTCCTCAGCGCGGCCAGCCCAGTTCCGCTCCCCGCGCCGCGCGCGCTATCGCGTGGGACCCACCGGGCGGTCTCTCGTTCGCGCTCTCGATCAGCATCCCACCGGTTCGTGGGACCGCGCTGACCAGGCCACTTCTCTGCTCTCGCTGACACTTCGGACCCGGTCGCGTGCGTAGGCTGCTGTCCCTGGCGTGTGGCCCAACCTGCTAGTCACCTCCTCGCAACGACGTCCGCGCATGGCAGCGAGCGTGCCGGAGATCCTGTTGCCACACGCGTGGACCTAGCTCGGCCTCAACCACCACCTGGACCAGATAAAAAGCCCCTGCGCTAGTTACCCGTCTCCCCCTTCTCCTTGCTGCGACCCCCATCGTGCACAATTCCGCGTGTGGGAGCCGACGTTCTGGGCGGACCGGAGATCACCGCGGGTTCGCTCCCCCACTGGTGTTTTCGTCCCTCGAGAGTGTACCGGAGCATCGCCTGAGGGTGGGAAGTGTGGTGCTGTGCTCAATTGGGGGAGAGCTTCGCTGCATCGGCGCCAATTTCTCGCCACACTTGCGCCTCCGCCGCGACAGTGTGCTCAACCGTGGACAGGACTTGTGGTGGCGAAATCCCCGATAAGAACTCCTCTCCTGGGTTTGTTATTCACTCGGCAACGCGTAGGTGCTCTCGGATTGCGTGATTGGGGCGTGTGCGCACGGGTTGGTCACCTCGCCGATGATGGCGGCGCCGCAGAAGGGTAGCGCCTGCCGCACGGCTCTGTTGGGTAGAGGGGAGTGGCCCTTGTGCCGTTGGATCGTAAGCGTGCAGTCGTGATTAGATCATGGCGTACCGTTTCGCTCTGTGGGATCTGGACCATAGGATACTGATCGCACGGGCGATGGGTTGATTTGGGTTACATTGAATCCGGAGCGTAGGCTTGTGATTGGACGGTCGATGTCGAGTACGGAGTCGCGTGAGTCGTAGATCTAATCTGGACGCTTTGTTTCCAATCCAACGGCGGAGAAACATCGATACCCCTTCGTGCGTGCAAATTGCTAAAGAGCCCCTGACAAACTAGGAAATAAACCTGCCGTCCATTTTCACTATGCACTGAGTCTAGGATATCTTGCGCAGAGCCCCCTGCGCTTCAGAGAAAATGAAGCCCAGTCTAGAGCTGACTTAAAATTGAATAAATGAATTGAAAATAGATTTTTAATATGAAAACAATTACTAGGTTTGGCATGAAAACAATTACTTAAAATTCATAGAAAATCCATTTTTAGTCCAAATTGACCCATTCTACTTTCTAAATTTTTGTAAGATTATTCTTTATCACTTAGAGTCTCTGTTTTGGCATGAAAACAGTAAGAAAATTTATTTCTCACTTAATTCTATTTAAAACACATGAAACCTTTGAAAATTCATAACTTAAAATCTATAACTCCAAAAATTATGATTCTTGTTCCTAGGTTTTTATTTTAATGTGTAGATTATTACTGTGTATTTTGTTTACTTGTTTGGTGTGATGTTAATTTTCTCTATATACTGTGCTTGTTTGTATTGTGGCGAGTAGAAGAGCCCGTTACTAAGGATCCTGGTGAGCAGCAGGTTGAAGTAGCTGAACAGGAGCTCATTGAAGGCAAGTTGTGCCCATTGACCACTTTTTACCCAATAATGTTCTTTAATACCATTTATTCATGCATAGGTTAATTTTGATGGGACCCGATAGGTCACCCTAGATTGTTTATCTCATTACCTTGTTTACCGCTAAATCACTTGGGTAGTTTGCTATTGCTTTACATGGTTTTGGGATAATCATTTATTCTATCTATGTTCCAATTCTTTTGTTATTCTATTTCTGTTCATGTCAAGATCATTAATGTTAATTGGAACATAGAGCTTAACTTGAGAAACACGTGCCACCACAAGGGTTTAATGGGACGCCCTTGGCTGACTAATTAGGAAAGCTAGTGGAAGACTACCTTACCTGAAAGGGGCAAGGGCAGTAGGGGAGTTGCATGCAAGGAGGTTCTCGGGTTGATTTAGCTGTGATGGCAGTCGGACGGGGGATTCTTGCAAGTGCTCTTCCCATAACTGTAGCGGGTTTTCGGAAGCTAGTGGAACTTTGTAAAGGCCTCGTAGTGTTGCCCTGCCTCGCTTCCTAGGTAGAGGTGTATGGGAGTCACGATCCCTTGGTAGATGGGTAACATGACTTGTGGGTAAAGGGTACAACCTTTGCAGAGCGTAAAACTGGTATACTAGCCGAGCTCACGGTCATGAGCAGCTCAGGACTCTCTGATGATTAATTTATGGAACTTAAATTCAATTTGTCATTCGCATATGCATGGGATTATTATTAATTTTGTTCAATTACTTTATTTAAGGTTTGGTATTTACTTACACTTAGTAACTGCTAATAAAATTTTGACCAACTACTTAAAAGCAATGCTCAACTTTAACCCCTATCATTGACTAGCCTTACACATCACATTTACTCCCACCTTTGTGAGTTCATGTCCACTGGTTCCCCACAACTTGTTGAGCTATGATCATGTGTGAGCTCACCCTTGCTGTCTCACACCACCCCACAGGAGAAGAACGACGGGTGGTTCAGGAGGAGCCACAAGGCAAAGAGTTTAATCTGATCTAGGTGGCGTTTCTCAGTTGACATTGGTGCCAACGATGATCCTTAGTTCATTTTATATTTATTCTTTTATTTTGTAATAAGACTTCCGCTATGTAATAAATACTCTGATGTTTTGTGACATTTATCTCTATACACTCTGTTATTATATATGTTGTCTTCTTGGCGCATGTATGAGATGCATCTGGCTTTGTTCCTTAAAGCTGGGTGTGACAGAAGTGGTATCAGAGGAAATGTTGACTGTAGGATGGGACCTAGATAGAAATGGACAAACCCTTTCCTACTTACCTTACTCTGACTCATTCTATACTCATCTCATCTTGATCTTGTCTCACCTTTTGCTTTTCCACTCTGATTAATCTTATCTTTTCTACTCTAAGACAAGATGGATTTCACACCTTGGAATCCCACCACTATGATCTTTTTAAGAGATAGGGAACCTAAGACAAAATTTAAAACTATTTTCTTTATTTAAAAAATGATTGGTTGATTGTGCTGATGATAAATGCCTGATTTGCTTTTTTGATTGATTGAATTATTATAGATGGACATCTTAGCATGTACCACCATAAGGTATTGAGTTAGCTTTAGTAGGTAAAATATTAATCTGCTTAGCTAATAAATTCCCCAAAGTAACCTGATTTGTAAATACCTGCCTTGTCGACTATTCTCTTACCATATGTATCTAACTCAGATGGTCAAGACCAGGCGGGGTGGTGGAATTGATTTGCCTCCTAATCGACATACTCGATGGATATATAGACAACCCCAGCCACAGCCAGCAGAGATGAATCCTCCTAATCCTCCACCAGGCGGAGTTGACCCACTGATTGCAGCTCAGATGAGGATGATGCAACAAATGGCAGACACTATGGCAGATTTGCAGTGCTCAGATGCAGCAAGAACGCTATGAGATGCGCAAGGAAAGAGAAGAGATACGCCAGAATTGTGCCAGGAGCGAGAAGAGATACGCCAGGAGAGAAGGGCGCAACAGCAGCTGCAATAGCAATTTCAACAACAACAGCAACAGCAACAAGTACCACTGCCACCACCACCACCACCAGTTCCACCCCGAGATAAGCATAGGGAGTTCATGAGTCATAAGGCACCTACATTTGCAAGCTCTCCTGATCCACTGGACGTGGATGATTGGCTGAAATCTGTGGAAAAGATGTTGAACATTGCTCAATGCACGGACCGAGAGAAGGTTTTATATGCTTCTGGACGTCTGACAGGTCCTACTGCTGATTGGTGGGATTCATATACCCACGATGCTGCTGATACTATTACTTGGGCAGAGTTCAGTACACATTTCAAGAATTATCATATACCCGCTGGATTGATGAAGATTAAAAAAAAGGAATTTCTATAGCTGAAGCAAGGAAGCATGTCAGTTAGTGAGTATCGCGATAAGTTCATTCAGCTATCCAGATATGCTCCAGATGAGGTTGCTGAAGATGAGAGGAAGCAGGAGCATTTTATTGAAAGACTTAATGGACCTCTACAGTATGCTCTGGTGGCACATACATTCCCATCATTTTAGAGGCTGCTTGATAAGGCCCTGGCTATTGAACACAAGCGTGTTCAGCTGGGAGATTTGAAGAGGAAGGCTATATCTCAAGGACAAGGGAGCAGCAGTGTACGTCCTCGCTACAGTTCACCCAGGGCACACCAGTTTGCACTGGCAGAGGCTAGCGCCCAGTTCAGGAATCACCTCAAAGGACTCCATCCGGCTCGTCAGGCTACCCCCACTAGCACCCCAACGAAGTTTTCAGGGCAGAGTGCAGGCACCACTTGTTTCAAGTGTGGGAAGACTGGTCATTATGCAAATGTCTGCCCGCAGAGGATGGCTACTACTCCAGTTCAGAATAGGCAGCAAACTCTAGGTTCTGACAAGGGATATTCTATTGCCAAGGTTAATCAAGTCAGCGTTGATGCTACTCCGGATGGTGCTGACATCGTACTTGGTATGTTTTATGTTAATACAATTCCTGCAACCATATTGTTTGATTCTGGTGCTACACATTTATTTATGTCTGCTCGATATGCCAATACAAATGAAATACCACTGCTAAATATGAGAAAACCGATGATAGTAATTACACCTAAAGGGCCTGTTGAGGCAAATCAAATGACACGTAGATTGACATTAACAATTATAGGAAGAGAATTTGGAGCTACTGCTATAATATTAGAGGCAAACAGTATAAATCTGATCCTTGGTATGTCATGGTTAAGAAAGGCAAAGGCCATTATAGCATGTGGTAGAGGTACCGTAGAACTTACCAGCCCTAAAGGAGAAAGATTTCAAGTTAATATTGCAGTAACCACCTCATCCAAACGTGCAATGTTCTTTATACCTAAGGAGTTTATTGGTGACAACATCTGTGTGGTTAGAGATTTTCTGGATGTCTTTCCAGAGGAGTTACCAGGGATGCCACCTGATAGGGAAGTTGAGTTTGTGATTGATCTCTTACCTGGGACTGCCCCTATTTCTAAACGGCCATACAGGATGTTTGTAGAAGAGTTAAAGGAACTTAAGAAGCTATTAATGGAGTTACAAGAGGCTAGGTACATTCGTCCGAGTTCCTCACCTTGGGGAGCGCCGGTTCTGTTTGTACAAAAGAAGGATGGATCACAGCGGATGTGTGTGGATTATAGATCCCTTAATGATGTTACTGTGAAGAACAAGTATCTGTTACCCCGTATTAAGGATTTATTTGATCAGATGAGAGGTGCTAGGGTATTCTCGAAGATTGATCTCCGATCGGGTTACCATCAGATGAGGATTAGACCATCGGATATCCCCAAGACAACATTCTCGACTCGATATGGATAATATGAGTTCACTGTTATGTCGTTTGGATTAACCAATGCACCAGCTTATTTTATGAACTTGATGAATAAGGTGTTTATGTAGTATTTGGACAGATTCGTCGTGGTATTCATCGACAATATTCTTATCTATTCCAAGAGTGATAGTGAACATGAGGAACATCTGAGATTGGTGCTACAGAAGCTACGAGATAATCAACTCTACGCCAAGTTTAGCAAGTGCGAGTTTTGGATTGGCGAGGTGCCATTTCTTGGTCATATTATTTCTAATGGAGGAATATCAGTGGATCTTGCTAAGGTTAAGGAGATAATGGAGTGGTGAGTACCCACTACAGTTACTGAGATTCGGAGATTCTTGGGACTTGCTGGCTATTATCAGAGGTTTATTGAATGATTTTCTAAGATTGCTAAGCCTATGACTTCGCTTCTTGAGAAAGGAATAGAATTTAAGTGGAACGAGAAATGCCAAGATAGCTTTGATCAATTGAAGAAGAGATTAATGTCACCACAAGTGTTGGTTATGCCAGACTTACAGAAAGGATTTGATATTTATTGTGATGCATGTGGCCAAGGCTTAGGATGTGTGCTCATGCAGGAAGGACATGTGATTGCCTATGCTTCTCGTCAGTTGCGGAAACATGAATTGAACTACCCCACGCATGACTTAGAACTAGCAGCCGTTGTGCATGCGCTTAAGATTTGGAGACATTATATCATGGGAACCAAGTGCCAAGTATACACGGACCATAAGAGTTTGAAGTATATATTCACTCAGAAGGATCTCAACCTTAGGCAACGCTGTTGGTTGGAGCTTATTAAGGATTATGATTTGGAGATTCACTATCACCCGGGCAAGGAAAATTTGGTTGCAGATGCCTTGAGTCGCAAGGAGCATGTTCATTTAGCTATGGTTGCCCAGCTACCTGATGAGATTGTTGAGGATTTCAGGAGACTTAACCTGGGATAGTTGCTCACACTGAAGGAGTTACTATTGATGTGGAGCCTACTTTGGAGCAAGAAATCCGCAAAGGACAAATTGGTGATGCTAAAATACAAGAGATTAAGGATCTAATTACTGAAGGTCGAGGTCCTGAATTCACGGAAGATGAGCAAGGCACCGTATGGTTCAAGGACAGGATATGTGTTCTTGATATTGAAAGCCTTCGAGAGACTATTTTAAAGGAGGCCCATGATTCTGATTATTCTATTCATCCTAGTAGTACCAAGATGTATCAGGATTTGAAGCGGAAGTATTGGTGGTATGGATTGAAGAGAGATGTGGTTGCACATGTGGCTATGTGCGATGTGTGTCAAAGAGTTAAGGCTGAACACCAGAGGCCAGCTGGACTATTACACCCACTGAAGATACCCGAGTGGAAGTGGGAAGAGATTGGTATGGATTTTATTACTGGATTGCCTCGCACCCAGAAAGGATATGATTCTATATGGGTGATTGTGGATAGATTGACTAAAGTGGCTCACTTCATTCCAGTCAAGACTACTTATAAAGGTTCTCAGCTAGCAGAGTTATATATGGCTCGGATTGTGTGCTTGCATGGAGTACCAAAGAAGATCGTGTCTGATCGAGGTTCACAGTTTACCTCAAGATTTTGGAGAAGCTTTCATGAGAATATGAGCACAAAGTTGAATTTTAGTATGGCTTATCACCCGCAGACTGATGGACAGACTGAAAGGACTAATCAAGTTTTAGAAGATATGTTGAGAGCTTGTGCCCTTCAACATGGAGGAAGTTGGGATAAAAGTTTAACCTATGCTGAGTTTTTATATAATAATAGTTATCAGGCCAGTCTGAAGATGTCACCTTTTGAGGCTTTATATGGGAGGAAGTGCAGGACTCCTCTATACTGGGATCAGACTGGAGAAAGACAGTTCTTTGGGCCTGAACTGATTCAAGAAGCAGAAGAACAAGTCCGTATAATTCGAAAGAATTTGAGGATAGCTCAAACTAGGCAAAAGAGCTATGCTGATAATAGAAGAAGACCACTGGAATTTGAGGAAGGAGATTATGTATACCTCAAGGTGTCACCACTTCATGGAATGAGGAGATTCAAAGTTAAGGGCAAATTGTCCCCTCGCTATATTGGACCATTCTTGATCTTTAGGCGAGTTGGGGAGATGGCATACTAACTCGAGTTACCTGCTACTCTATCAGATGTGCATAATGTGTTCCACGTGTCTCAACTTAAGAAGTGTCTCCGTGTCCCCGAGGAATAGTTACCAATGGAAGAGCTCAGTGTTTCAGGGTGATTTGACTTACACGGAGTACCCGATCAAGATTCTTGACACATTGACTCGAGTTACAAGGAATAAGGTGATAAAGATGTGTAAAGTGCAATGGAGTCACCACGGAGAAGATGAAGCAACCTGTGAAAGAGAAGAAGAGATTCGTATAGATTTTCCCCATCTTTTCCCTCGTTCTTCCTAAATCTCGAGGACGAGATTCTTTTTAAGGGGGGTAGGATTTGTAATACCCAATTTGTAAATTGTAAGAGATAATACAAATGGAGAAAACAATTTCTCTTTAACTATATCTGAGTTTGACCTTTATGTACCATCACATGTGAACACTATACAAAAAAATAATTACAAAAGATATACTACTAAATCATTGCATCATGCTGAGTTTTCTATTTTGTGTGCATTTTGTGACAACATAAAATAATCTGAAGAAGAAATATATTAAATTCCAAAAAAAGAGAATTTAAATCCTAGAATTGGAAAAAGAGAGGAGAAAACACTAAACAAATAGGATAAAATAAAAATAAATGAACTAAAACTTAGTTCATATTGTTTTAGACATTTAGCCTGAATTAGAACCTCACACACATGGATTCAAAGTTGAAATTCAAATTTAAAAGAAAAGAGAGGTGAGAAGAAAAGAAAGTAAAAAGAAAAAGGAATGAACCCCTAACTGGGCCGACTATCCCCAATCCAGCCCACTTCTGCTTTCCTCAGCGCGGCCAGCCCAGTTCCGCTCCCCGCGCCGCGCGCGCTGTCGCATGGGACCCACCTGGCGGTCTCTCATTCGCGCTCGCGCTCAGCATCCCACTGGTTCGCGGGACCGCACGACCAGTCCACTTCTCCGCTCTCGCTGACACTTCGGACCCGGTCGCGTGCGCAGGCTGCTGTCCCTGGCGTGTGGCCCAACTTGCCAGCCACCTCTCGCAACGACGTCCGCGCATGGCGGTGAGCGTGCCGGAGACCTGGTGCCACACGCATGGACCTAGCTCGGCCTCAACCACCACCTGGACCAGATAAAAAGCCCCTGCGCTAGTTACCCGTCTCCCCCTTCTCCTTGCTGTGACCCCCATCGTGCACAATTCCGCGTGTGGGAGCCGACGTTCTGGGTGGACCGGAGATCACCGCGGGTTCGCTCCCTCGCCAGCGTTTCATCCCTCGAGAGTGTACCGGAGCATCGCCTGAGGGTGGGAAGTGTGGTGCTGTGCTCAATTGGGGGAGAGCTTCGCTGCATCGGCGCCAATTTCTCACCGCACTTGCGCCTCCGCCGCGATAGTGCGCTCAACCGTGGACAGGACTCGTGGTGGCGAAATCCTCGGTAAGAACTCCTCTCCTGGGTTTGTTATTCACTCGGCAACGCGTAGGTGCTCTCGGATTGCGTGATTGGGGCGTGTGCGCGCGGGTTGGTCACCTCGCCGGTGATGGCGCCGCCGCAGAAGGGTAGCGCCGCCGCGCGGCTCAGTTAGGTAGAGGGGAGTGGCCCTTGTGCCATTGGATCGTAAGCGTGCGGTCGTGATTAGATCACGACATACCGTTTCGCTCTGTGGGATCTGGACCATAGGATTCTGATCGCACATGCGATGGGTTGATTTGGGTTACATTGAATCTGGAGCGTAGGCTTGTGATCGGACGGTCAATGTCGGGTACGGAGTCGCGTGAGTCATAGATCTAATCTAGACACTTTGTTTCCAATCCAACGGCGGAGAAACATCGATACCCCTTCGCGCGTGCAAATTGCTAAAGAGCCCCTGACAAACTAGGAAATAAACCCGCCATCCATTTTCACTATGCACTGAGTCTAGGATATCTTGCACAGAGCCCCCTGCAATTCACAGAAAATGAGGCCCAGTCCAGAGCTGACTTAAAATTGAATAAATGAATTGAAAATAGATTTTTAATATGAAAACAATTACTAGAACTTGATAAATTCATAGAAAATCCATTTTTAGTCCAAATTGACCCATTCTACTTTCTAAATTTTTGTAAGATTATTCTTTATCACTTAGAGTCTCTATTTTGGCAAGAAAACAGTAAGAAAATTTATTTCTCACTTAATTCTATTTAAAACACATGAAACCTTTGAAAATTCATAACTTAAAATCTATAACTCCAAAAATTATGATTCTTGTTCCTAGGTTTTTATTTTAATGTGTAGATTATTACTGTGTATTTTGTTTACATGTTTGGTGTGATGTTAATTTTCTCTATATACTGTGCTTGTTTGTATTGTGGTGAGTAGAAGAGCCCATTACTAAGGATCCTGGTGAGCAGCAGGTTGAAGTAGCTGAGCAGGAGCTCATTGAAGGCAAGTTGTGCCCTTGACCACTTTTTACCCAATAATGTTCTTTAATACCATTTATTCATGCATAGGTTAATTTTGATGGGACCCGATAGGTCACCCTATATTGTTTATCTCATTATCTTGTTTACCCCTGAATCACTTGGGTAGTTTGCTATTGCTTTACATGGTTTTGGGATAATCATTTATTCTATCTATGTTCTAATTCTTTTGTTATTCTATTTCTGTTCATGTGAAGATCATTAATGTTAATTGGAACATAGAGCTTGTTGTGGACTTGTTCTCAAATGCTATAAATTAAGAACAAGGCAACATAAAATATTAAATGTTAATGTCCTTCATCCGCTCAAGCATTATCTCCCCGAGAATTTAATGAACTTCAGACGAAGGCCATGATCAGAGTATCACGAAGGTCATACCTTCATGATCAAACTTATAAAATAATGTAAAATGAAGTATAAATTGTAAAACATTAGAAGGAGATATGTTATACACAAATAAAAATAACATTATTCACATATTTCATTATATTTGTACCTTCGTCTTGGCAGAAAGTGATAATTCTAGTGTAATGCATTAGCGATTACAAGATTGTGTGAACAGTACAGGGGTACTGTTCATCTATTTATAGGCACAGGACGCAGCCTGTGTGAAATTACAATTATGCCCTTTATAATCAACTACAATAATGACACAAAACATCATGGGTCTTTAAGTCATTTCATCTTTAAGTCGGTTCACCCCTTCGTCTTGAGATTTGTCACTGTGCCGAAGCTCTATTGGTGATAGCTTCGGCGCTGCTTGTGAAGGGATCTGCCGAAGGTGTTTTCCTTTTTTAGGATCTTCGGCTACGAAGCATACCCCCAACAGTAGCCCCTTCAGCGGTGCTAGATCGTTTTTCGTAACGAGCTTGATCCGTGAAAAAGTCTTCTAGGCTTCGGGATGCCGAAGATCCAAAAAACACCTTCCCTGAGCTGCTTGGCGAGAAACGATTAAAATAATCCGCGCGCGAGGTGGCTCCATCTTGCAGCAGTTACACGCGCCCTGGCGATTCTCCTTTCTGGGCCCTATGGCCCACCGTTCAGCGGGTGTATGTGATTGTTTGTCCGGTGTAGAAGACCTTGGCGATTCACCTTCCCACCTGCGGCACTATATAAACAGACGGGTAGGTGTGAAGTTACCACATCATTCATTGCTATTGTACTGTTTTGCTGCCAAAAATTTAACCATAGCCGAAGCTTGATCATTGTGTTCAAACGAAGCGCCGCTTTTGATTCTGCTTCGTCACTAGAAGAAGAGCTTCGAAAAAATCAAAAAGGTCAACAACTTCAAAAAATTTCATGAAATTCATAATCAAATGGCAAGAGTGCACTCTACTACCAGGGTTGATCGTGAGGGAGATGAGACCGAAACTACTGAAACTGTTCCAATATCCGAAGCAATGAAGCGGTCTAGGCTGGTAATATCGGAAGATGTACCTTCCGCTGAGGCAGAGCAGGCTGATGTTGAGGAGACTGATTCCGAAGACGATTACAACAGTGCAGTGCCGAGTAAACCCAGCCACCTGGACTTCGGAAAATCCACCGTATCCGAAGGTGATTGGCCTAAGATGCTAAACTTGGGCTATTTTAGTGAAGCAAAGAAAGAGCTGATCCGCTTTGGAGGGGAAGAAACTACTTCGAAGCCAGGAAAAGATGAAGTAGTGGTCTTTAAAAGTTTCTTTAAGGCTGGTTTAAGATTCCCTTTGAACAAAATGATTGTTGATGTACTAAATAAGTTTGGGATCTACCTTCATCAGCTAACTCCTAACGCTATCGTTAGGCTTAGCGTTTATATTTGGGCCCTTCGAAGCCAAGGGGTGGAACCATTTGCCGAAGGTTTTTGCCGAGTGCACGAGCTTCTTTACCAGACCATGTCTAGAGCAGATGGGCTACATGAAAACTTTGGCTGCTACAATTTTGCCTATCACAAGACTACAAAGTTTCCTGTGATCAGTTACCGTAGCAAGTGGCCAGCTGGCTGGAAATCCGAGTGGTTTTACGTCAAATTTGACGAAGATAAGGAGAAATTGGTCCAGAGTCCGTTGGAATTAATCTTCGGAGAGACCAGACCCCAGTGCAACATGACACCAGAGGGTCCGACCCAAATTGCTTTGGCTGAATTTAGAGTTATTGCAGAGCACATCGGCACTAGGGACTTAGTGCAAGAATTTTTGGCCTTCAGAGTGTTCCCAACAATGAAAGAGTGGGCCATGCCGAAGCTTGAAGGAAAAAAGAAGGAAGGGGAGCTTGTTCGGTTGCCTTACCATTACAAATTCAAGAGACATTTCAGAGTGCCTTGCCAAGAATGGCTGCACACGATTGAAGTAATGTGCAATGAAATACTCGACAATTACTCTAAAAAAGAAGATCAGTTGATGACTGCGGCCTTCGGCACCCGTCCGAAGCGAAGACTGAACCGAGTAATGGATGCTATTGACTTTGAATATCCCGACTACGAGCGGCTAGACAAGGGTGCCGAAGGGCAAAAAAGGAAGAGAGTGGCTGATGTTCTGAATAAAGATGATGAAAATCAATTGAAAAAGAAAAAACCAAAGCCTGAGCCAAAAACAGATGCTCCAAAGAAGAGAAAAGCAACAGCGCCGAAGCAGAAGGCAACTGACAAAGAAGAAGAAACTGCTGCATCACCTTCTATCGTCGCCGTGGAGGAAATTTTGAAGGTAATGACTGAATCCTTGCCTGTCAAGCTGAGTCTATCAGGGTCACATCTGACGAAGCTTTTTCAGAAGGACAAGGAGCCCGCAAAAACGGAGAAAGCAACTAGGCCGAAAAAACAAAGAATCATTACAGTGACGGAAGTCATTGAAAAGACACCACCAAGAGCTTCTGCTCTGAAGGCGCCAGATGTTGAGGACATGACGGCTACCGAAGCTGCACCTACAGAGGCTACAGCTGCCGAAGCTGCCACAGCGGAAGATACTGAGCTAGAAACCACAATTGCAGATATTGATAAAATACTACTAGATATGGCCGCAGAAGAAGCTGCATCAGCTACCGAAGAGACTTCGGCCCTAGAGCCCGAGAAAAAGAAAGAAATATCTGAAGACACTTCGGAAGACGAAATTTCTAATTTTCAAAACTTAGTTGGGCAAGAGCTGACCAAGGTCGAAAAAGAAGAGTTAAAAGAGTATGTTGTGGCAGGAACCGCCCGAATTATTCCAACTTAAGTGCCTAGGTCCCGCCTTAGAGGCTAGACCACACATAAATGGGAATAACACGTCAATCCCTCGGATCTAGTCCGACAAGGCCACTGACAGGATCAAGTACCACGTACTCACTCGATGGTAAGGCACAGAGCAAATACAATAAAGCATAAACCATACATTAAGGAGTATTAAACTTATTACATCATCTTCGGAGTTTTTGCAAAAGTAGTCATCATTGTTCGGAATGCAGCGGAATAAAACTAACGATAAATAAACAGAGAGATGGGGAAGCCTATCCCATCACTCCTCATGCTCCTCCTCAGCCGAGGCAGGGTCCCACTCGACTGTCCAACCCGGTGGCAAGGTGGACGGCCAAGTCACTCCAGCAACCATGTCCTCTAGAGAACCTGTAAAATTATGCCACAAGCAAGGCTGAGTATACTAATACTCAGCTAGACTTACCCGGTGTGAGGAGTCTACTCCTCTACCTCTAGACATGCAGCTGTTTGGCTGAGGGGTTTGGTTGCCAAAAGCACTAGCTGAGTCTATAAATCAAGTTTTAGCTTTGTCAAGTTTTAGTGTGACTCTCTTAAGACTAAATGTATACCTATCTAATCATACATAGTATCAAACATTTAGCAATCAACAACTTTTGCCAAGTCATCACATTTCCACTTGTTACTCAATGTAGCAGCATGGATCAAGCAGTCTCATTAGCTGCGAGGAGCAGACGATTCGAATCGAGTTTTTATCCTTGCAAGGTAAACCTAAACACACGACATGGAGAGGCACTCCAGTCCCCACACACATCAACCGTCCCCATCGATTCCCTGGCAACAGATCAGGGCTCACCGCCTTGGCGTACAATGCCTCACTGACCCCAACTGCCATCGTGCAGTGACCGCACTTGTACCCACCATAACCGGAATGGGAGACCACGTCTCAGGTCGCGTGAGGGGTAAAGTCTGCGGGAAGGTTCACTTAGGTACTAGGCTTACCGATTTACCATATTTCTCGGCATGTGTCTAGTACGTTCAAACGCTTGACACATGGTACCACACCTTAATCCTTATTCCAATTTCCGTCTCATAGACAACGCATCCCCATGGATTGTTGTCCATAGACCATCATCATTCCGATATAGAAATGGATACAATCAATTCCTGACCTCGCGCGAGTGCTAGAAAATCACTCGACTTCTACTGAGATCCCTAATTAGTAAAATAGCTACTCGACCTAGCATACTAGTATCCATCACAAAAAGGATTCCTGAGTTCATGCAACTAGGGTTTCAATCAACTCCTACACTTATGTGCACATTCAATCCTACAATCATTAGATGTAGTAAAATAGCATAATAAACAGGTTATGCATAAAATCGGGGCTTGCCTCCCAAAGCTGGGGCAGGCAGATCCTCTGGGGCAGGCTCTGGTGCTGGATCTGGGGCTACCTCCTGAGCAACTCCTTTCTCCGGCACGAGGATGTACTCTCCGTCAGCTAGGTTGCAATCTATCGAATGCAATGAGTAAGAACATGTATGCTATGATTATGCCGAATTTAGAAATCATCATGCTAAGTGAAGAAAACTAAGTTAATGGATAACTTAGGGTTTCCTAGTTATAAGAGGCTCTTAGGGTTGAAGGCTTATCAATTTAGGATTGAGGTTCTTGCCTAAGCATAATGGATTAAGACTTGGAATGCCCCTTAAATGTTTTAGTAGGTATTCAAGGGGTTTTGCTGGTTTGGTTAGTGTAACATTAGTCTCCACTATTAATTCCCCTTTTCATGTTCCACTTATGAATTTTAGTGTGTGTTTGAACTACAACAGTGTTTTAACTTTGCCCAAAAATTCTGTAAAAATTACAGTGGGTTACTATTTGTCACTGTAGTTTGTCCTATAAATTTGAGGTGGATACTAATTCAGATACTACTTGTGCAAATTAACAAAAACAAGTTTTAAAAGGGACATTTTACACTATAGCTGTGAATTAAGTGAGGTTTCTGTACCAAATTTTATTTTTGTCCAGATTCATAAATGATATTAGGCCTCTGTGTTAAAAATCACAGAAAAAGGCCTACTGGATATTTAGTTGTGAATTCTTAAAGTTTCATGCCAAAAAGGTACTTATAACTAACCAGTTATTTGAAAAATATCAAACAATAGATTTCATATTTTTCCTATGTTCATAATAACAAAACATTAGTTATCCCAAGGTTTGGGGTGTTTTCTTCTCAGGGTTATTTTTCTAGGGTTTTTCTAAGGTTTCCTGGTTTTCCTAAATTAAAAGGTATCTCTTTTCTTTTGCACTAAACAAGGGTATAATAAATTTTTCTAGTGAACTACACTGAATAAGGGAGCCAACAAAAATGTGGGTGTCCCCTGGTTTTTATTTTAAACTACCTTTATTATTTTCTCTAACTTTAGGCTAAAAATGATTCAAGTGGTAAACTCTACCTTAATTTGGTGTACAGAGGGGTTTATGATTTTTAAACAGGTTAGGAAGTGATTAAGTACTTCTCTGAATTTTCTTAACTCCAGTCTAATAGTGTAGCTATTTTTCCTTATTTTATTTAGCTTTTGACCAGTTGATTAATTAAATCAAAACTTTGAATTTTTCTGCAACACTTGGGGGTTTTATATTTTTCCTCAACATCTTACATTATTCATGCTCTGCCAAAATTGGTTTGACTCGATTTGGGTAAACAAGAGTGAAGTTATGAATTTTTCAAGTTCTGTTTGTATTTAAAACAGAAATAACAAAAGGTTTTCTGGAAATCCACTTTGCACCGAAGACCCTAGGTTCTTTCTAAACTAATCCCTTCAGTTATACCCCTGCGCCACTATTCCTTTGAGTCACTGACAGCGCACAAAACCCCCTGCCCTTTTCTTCTTCTTCCCCGAGGTCCCTCCCCTTAAGCAAACAGTAACCGCGGAAAAGAATAGGGCGGTGCGGCTTACCGACGGCGAGAGAGGTCCGGCGAGGGGTGGGGTTGGCTTCGGAAGGTTCTGGCGGTGACAGCGAAGTACGGCTCGACGGCGGGGGTGGTCGGAATCGGCCGGTCCACGTGCGCAGGCGGGTGAACTCGTCGGTAGCGAGTGCTCCGACCTAACCACGGTGACATGGGTCAATCCAAGGGCACAGGAAGCTTCACGGGGTGTTGAGGAGTCGACACGTGCAAGGAATTGAAGAACAACTCACCGTGGAGCTCGGTCTACGTTCACCGGCAGTCGGGTGAAGTCCGGCGACCGTGGACTGGCTTCTCCGGCGAGGCAAAGTTAGATTCCTTGCTCGGGGAGCTTCACCGGGGCATGCATGGTCTACTCCGAGGATCGGACGTGGCTGGGAGAGGCTCTACTAGCCGGTCTATGGTGGCGGGGGACCGGGTGGCCACGGGCACGCCGTGCGCGGGGCAATGCCGGTGATCTGGTGCTCCAGTGATGTCGAGCGTGCATGGAGGAGTACGGTCGAAGTCCCTGGGGGCTTTATAGGTGCGGGCGTGGGCAGCAGGCACCGGCTCGGCTTTGGCGTGACGCGGGGCACACGGGGCGCGCGTCGGGTGTGCCCTGGCGGGCTCAGAGCGCGTCGAACACGTGTGTGTTTGCTTCTGCCATGGTTCAACGACCGATTGGAGCACCTTAGCGTGAAGATCTTGGCAAAACCACTGTGTACGATCTCTTCCCTGCACCATATCCTACCTTTTTGATGTCTGTCCCAAGCCAAGATACGGTCGGGGTAGGGAGAGATAGGGGTGGGAAGTTGCCTCTGTCCTAGCTGTCCAAACCGAGACAAAACTTGTGCCAAGTCATGTAAAACGACCGAGGGTTGGGTTCAAACTTTTCTAGGGTATTCTAGAGGTATTTTGGCGCCACTTTGTCAATTGGGTCAAATGGTTTTGAAGTTTGAATGAGGGTGAACATGTTTGATCTTTGAAAAAGGGTTGGTTTTAGACTTAGAAAAATTCTGGTTTTTCTTTTGTGCTCAACCCTTTTGTGAACCTTTTGGGGTTTTTCTGAAATCTTTTTGGGGTCACTTTCTTACTATTATTTGTAGGGTATCAAGTGTACTACAACTTTTATAATTGGCCCAAGTCATGATCATGGGGTTTTCAGTAGCCTTTTGATCATACTTACCTCTAGTGCTCCACTTGTCCAAAGGGGTCTGAATTAGGGTTTGGGCAAACCTCCCCCTTATATGTGCATGACAAACCAAGGTATGACTTCTAAGATGGGGTGCACTTACTTAGGATTTTGAGCTCCAAATTTGGTGTACTTATCCCAACTTAAGTCACATGTGATGATGGGCTTACTTGTGTGGCCTTGAGTGGAAAACTCTAAGTAACACCTAGGGTGTTACAGCCCTCCCCCTTAAAGGAATCTCATCCCAAGATTTTGGGTAGAGTACCCTTGGAGGGGTGCCATGAAGGTGTGCTGGTGTGTTGCTCCTTCCACTATTCGAGTTTCTCTAGTTAACGGCTCCTCGAATGTCATTCTCTTTGCAACTTTAGAAGGAAATCCTTTTTGAGTCATTTTTAGAGCTTACACAACCTTTAACATCTATGTTTTTCTTATATTTAGATTCAAAGGGCAGGTGGGGGTGGGGTTTCTGATTACGTACCGACTCCTTTGGGTAGAAAGTCAGGGAAGCGAGAGCGTAGGAAATCCTCAGTCTCCCACATAGCTTCTTCTACTGAATGGTGACTCCACTAAACCTTATACATTCTGATCGACCTTGCCCGCGTTGATCTCTCCTTTTGGTCCAATACCTTGATGGGGTGCTTTTGATAAGACAAGTCTGGTTCTATCTCAAATTCTGGTTCAGGTAGCACTTTAGTGGGTAAGCGGACACATTTTCGTAGTTGGGATACATGGAACACATCATGAACTGCTGACATGTGGGGTGGCAACTTCAACTGATATGCTACGGGTCCACAAGTTTCCTTGATCTCATAGGGTCCAATGTAGCAAGGAGCTAACTTGCCCTTGATTCCAAATCTCTGAACACCTTTGGTGGGTGACACCTTAAGATAAACATGATCTCCCACTCCAAACTGTAGAGGCTTCCTTCTCTTGTCATGATAGCTCTTTTGCCTGGCCTGAGCAGCTTCTAAGTTCTTCTTAATAACTCTGACCTTTTCCTATGCTTCAAGTACCAAGCCTGCTCCAAATATTTCCCTCTCTCCTGCTTGAGACCAATTTAGTTGGGTCCTACACCTTCTCCCATACAAGGCTTCAAAGGGCGCCATCTTCAAACTGGACTGGTAGCTGTTATTATAAGAGAACTCTGCCAATGAAAGGCACTTGTCCCAATCCTTTCCATAGTGTAGCACACATGCCCTCAACATGTCTTCCAAAACCTGATTTACCCTTTCTGTCTGACCATCAGTTTGGGGATGGTATGTTGGGCTTCTTATTACATGGGTCCCAAGTGATTCCTGTAATTGCTCCCAAAATCGTGCCACGAATGGTGCTCCTCTGTCAGATACTATAGTCCTCGGTATTCCATGCAAGCGAACTATCTGGTCAATGTTGATTTCTGCATACTTCTCCATCCTATGGGCGATATGTACTGGCAAGAAATGAGTGTCTTGGTCAACCGATCCACAATGACCCAGATAGAATCATGATGTTGGGAGGTATTGGGCAATCCCACGATAAAATCCATGCAAATATCCTCCCATTTCCAAGATGGCATGGTGAGGGGTTGCAAAGGGCCTGCTACCTTCAAATGACTAGCCTTGATTCTCTAGCAGGTGTCACATTCTGATATATACTTCACAATTTCCCTCTTCATTCTGGTCCACTAGTATAAGGATCTGAGATCATGGTACATCTTGTTACTACCGGGGTGCATGGAGAATTTTGAAAGGTGAGCTTCATCCAATATCTTCTTTCTAAGCTCAGGGTTCTTGGGAACAACCAATCGGTCTCCAAACCATAGGATTCCTTTGCTGTCCTGACGGAAGCATTTGTATTTTCCTGCTTTCTGTTCGATCATTTCTTTGATAACCCGAACACCCTTGTCACCAATCTGTACCATGACTATTTGTTCTTGTAAAGTGGGCTCCACTGAGATATAACTCAAGGCACCGGAGGAAACGACTTCTATTTTCAACTTGCACAACTCATCACATAGAGTGGTGATTCTTGCATCCATTTTCATACAATTACACTGGGCCTTCCTGCTTAAGGCATCTGCCACAACATTGGCTTTGCCAGGATGGTAATGCACCTCCAAATCATAGTCCTTGATTAGCTCTAACCATCTCCTCTGCCTCATATTAAGATCATCCTGGGTGGAGATATATTTGAGACTCTTATGATCAGTGTAAATGTTACAGTGAGCTCCCATCAAGTAATGTCTCCATATTTTGAGAGCATGAACCACAGCTGCTAACTCCAGATCATGTGTGGGGTAGTTCTACTCATGGGGTCTGAGTGCTCAGGAGGCATAAGCAATGACTCTGTTGTATTGCATTAAGACACATCCCAATCCAGTACCAGAAGCATCGCAATAAACTTCAAAAGGCTTGGTGTTGTCCGGTTGAGCTAGCACTGGTGCTATTGTCAAATGCCGCCTTAGTGTATGAAAGGCATCCTCACACTTCTGGCTCCAATCATACTTGAATCCTTTCTTCAACAATTTAGTCATTGGCTTGGCAATTCTGGAGAAATCCAGAATGAATCGTCAATAATACCCTGCCAATCCCAGAAAACTCCGAACCTGCCGTACTGTGGTAGGAGGTTTCCAATCCATTACTTCTTGTACCTTCTCAGGATCAACTGATATCCCGTCCTGAGAAATTGTGTGACCCAAAAATTTAATTTCCTTCAGCCAGAAATCACATTTAGACAACTTAGCATACAACTGATGGTCACGCAGTCTCTGAAGTATGGTATGCAGATGTTTAGTGTGCTCGGCTTCATTCTTGGAATAGACCAGAATATCATCAATGAAAACCACCACAAATTTGTCCAGCTCTGGCATGAATACTAAGTTCATCAGGTACATGAAATAAGCCGGGGCATTGGTCAGCCCAAAAGACATCACCAAAAACTCATAGAGCCTATATCTGGTGGAGAAAGTCGTCTTCGGAATATCACTGGCACGGATCTTGATTTGATGGTAGCCCGAGCGAAGGTCTATTTTGGAGAACACTTTGGCTCCCACCAACTGATCAAACAAAACATCAATGCGGGGCAGTGGGTATTTGTTCTTGATGGTCACCGCATTGAGAGGGCGGTAATCGACACACATTCTCAGACTTTCATCATTCTTCTTTACAAACAAGGCTGGGCATCCCCAAGGTGAAGTACTTGGGCGAATGAACCCCTTGTCCAACAACTCTTGTAGCTGCTTTTTCAATTCCGCCAATTCCTCTAGAGGCATCCTATAAGGCCTCTTGGATATAGGAGCAGTCCCGGGTTGTAATTCAATTGCGAACTCTATGTCTCTATCAGGTGGCATCCCTGGCAATTCATCCGGAAAAACATCTGGGTAGTCACAGACCACAGGGATTTTCTCAACCAGGGACTCTACCATGGTGAATGCACAAGAACGGGTCCAACCCTGATCAGGCAAATATAACAGTGGTTTCACCACATGTTGGCAAGTGCACCTCAATGGCCCTAGCTGCAATATCAATTACTGCCTGATGTCTTGTTAACCAATCAGTTCCCAATATGATATCCACAGCTATCCAAACCCAATATGAGGAGGGTGGTTTTAATTATCAGACTACCAAACTTTATAGGCACATGTCTGTTGATTTGATAGGTGGCAACCCTGCCTCCTGGTGTTGAAATTGTAATACCCCCATTGGTGTGGTGAAAAGGTAATTGGCACTTGGCACTAAATTTGGCACTGATAAAACTATGTGATACACCGGAATCAAAAAGAATAATAGCAGGATAGTTCAAAACTGAAAAGATACCAGTCATGACGGGTGCTCCCTCTGGAATGTCAGCCATGGTGGTGAAGTTCAGTCTGTCCTTGCCTCACTTGCACCTTCAGCCTCTTGCCTTGGTTCTAGTTGGCATTCTGTCCTTGCCTCTGCTGGTTTCTGGGGCAATTCTTAGCATAATGTCCGGTGTTACCACAAGTGAAACACTTGTTGTCATTGGCCTGACGGTACTGCTGCTGCTGAGGCTGATTGTTCCTCTAAACTGGAAACTAGGTGCGGTTGGGTGCCTGCTGCTCCTGCTGTGGTCGGATCACCCAACGTCCTTGCTGCTGCTGAGGTCCTCTGTTCTGAGTGTCAGACACGATCCTGAAGCGTTGTGGCTGAGCTGAAGGTCCTGCCACAGGGGTCTTCCTCTTCTTCTCTGCCTGACGAGCTGTGATACAGTCCTCCTGAGAGATGGCCATGTTGACTAACTCATTATAGCTATTGGCCCTGACCGTGTTGAGACGGTCACGGAGCTTAGTGCTGAGCCCCCTCCTGAACCTGTCCCTCTTCTTCTCGTCGGTGTCTGCATGATATCCGGCATACTGGCACAGGTCATTGAAGGCCTGAGCATACTGTAACACTGTCCGGTTCCCTTGAGTGAGTGCCAGAAACTCATTGAGCTTTCGGTCCATAAGGCCTGCTGGTATGTGATGCCCCCTAAAAGCTGCCTTGAACTCTCTCCATTCCACCTCATGGTTCAGTTGGCTGCATAGCAAGGAAATGATCCCACCATGTCCGCGTGGGTCCGCGAAGCTGCTGAGTGGCGAACCTGACCCTAGTTACCTCTAAACAAACTCCATGGAGTAGCAGGAATTTGGATTCCACTACCCTCAGCCATACATCGGCATCAAGTGGGTCTTCTGCCCTAGGTAAACAACGGTGGCTGGGTACTGAGGAACTCCTGATAAGTGGCTGCCGCGGGGTGACGCTGATGATCACCACCACCACAGTGCTGAGGTGGTGGCTGACGCTGCGCCAACTGTCACAGAATCTCGTTCTGTTGAGCCATCAGCTCTTGCAGAGTAGGAGGTGGCGGTGGTGGTGGAGGAATGCACTCATTCTGTCCACGACGCGCTCTTCCTGCCATCTGAAAAATCATGCATATTCTCGATATCACATTTCTAAGGTTCAAGGTTCAATCAGTGGTGAAAGAGTCAAAAGGGTAAAACTAAAAGATTCCACAGGGCATAAACTTTTCTTCTTAGATTAAGACTGACATCATTCATCAACCATGCTTCCAAAGGAGTTTGTCATGATTACATCAGTAACTCAAAAGACTCAACTCTATCTAGCCTAGTACCCCAAGGGTGCAAAAGCTAAGCTAGCCTCGAGGAGTTCTACCGCCAGCAACTTATAATTCTATCTCTGCGACCTAGTGAGCAAACGAGGCAACGCTCGACTCTGGGGAAGGTGGTCTCTGTGGGGGACAGATATCCCCCGGGTCCATTAGAAGGATAGAAGACCTTACGAAATGCCCAAGGGCCCGATAGATCGTAAGGTCACTCCTTCATGGGCCTGGGGAGGAGCAATCAGTAAAGCAGATCGATGTGAGGCCGGGTCGGTGCAAGCCCGGATGACTCCGCGACGTCGAGCAAGTGACCACCACAGAAGATCCGACTTTCCCGCGCTGGAGCCCCGCACAACGGAACCGGGCGAGGATAAGTCGACCAAATCATAGGAAGATAAGTTCAAACAGTTCACTATCTTTTAGGTGCATGTTGTTATCATATCAGCTTGTATTGCCTCATGGTCAAATATATAAGGCCTAGGGGGCACCCCTTCAAGACGATCGATCCCACTACTCAGCCATCTGCCTCAACTCTTTGTGTTCCCACTTTAGAGAGCTACCTTGTAACCCATACACAAAGCATACTTGCCAGGATGTAGGGTGTTACGCATCTCAAAGCGGCCCGAACCTGTAAACACTATCCATTGTTCTTCGTGCATCTGGCACGAACCATTTAGCTACATTCAGGCGACACCGTCCTACTCCTAAAACACCTTGAGGGGCAACCCCAGGTGTGCGGTCGGACCCAAAACACCGGCAGCTGGCGCGCCTGGTAGGGGGTGTGTCGCCGATCTAAGCTAGCTCAATGGCCGTCACCTTCCACCGCAAGATCACCTTCCGTCCCGGATCCGTGTTCTGCTTTGGAACGATCTCATCCATAGCAGATGAAGAGGGAACTCTACACCGCATCGCCGATCCGCCAAAGAAGAAGTCCACTCCAACACGCTTTGAGAATGTCGGGGTGAGGAAGGAAAAAGCGCAACCTCCAGCGCTCCGAAAAAAGATCGCCTTCGGCAAGCCAGGGGCCGAGGGCCCGCTGACCCGAAGAACTCCACTGTCCACTTCCCGACGAAAGAATGGACGCAAATCGCAAGAAAGAAGGAGGCAAACAAGACCAGGAGGAAGCAAGTTGTTCTTTCCGTTCCTCTGCCCTCAAAGGAGAACGGAAAGAAGATCGCCACGGCCGCTGCACCATTCTACCCCGACGTCCTCTTCATCGGGAGAGTGGAGTCGCCTCCCGTCTCCTACGACGAGCCGACCACGCCCGGAGAAGAACCACCTCAGCGTGAGTCCCGCCGGCGGAGAAACCGGCAGCCGAAATATTCGGCGACATCACGAGGCCGGAGAACGGGATCCGGAGCAACCTGTTTTCGCGGGACGAGGTCTCGGAAATAGGAGAAACTCCGGAAGGAACGCGTCTTCAGAGAACGAAGGAATTCCCACCGACATGATCGCCGACGAGCTTAGGAACAAGCCGAGCAAGACGTGAGACAGCGCCGGGGAAATCCACTCTTCGAGCGCAACCTGAATCCCGACTTCGCCCGAGCCATGAACACGCCGAGTGAAGTCAGAGGCGTACTAGCTCGGATAGCTGATGGACTCCCTCAGACTCCCGACGCCGAGGGCTATCGACGACTGTTTACCCAGGCAGCCAACCATCTTCTACCGCTCGCTCACCCGCCGAACGATCTACGACACGCCATCAACAGTCGCCGGGACGCACGAAGCTCCATCAACGCTTCGCGTGAACGACGGCATGAGAACGAGATCCGCCGCCGGGAGGAGTACGATAGGGATCATGGCATCCCAGCTCGGAGTCAGGCAACTAGAACCGAGTCAACAACGACCTCGACTGGCGGTACTACACGGGGATGGTCGAGGAACCACAACAACTACTCCCCTCCCTGGGACAGACATCATCCCCGACGACAGGAGGACGCGTGTGGAGTGACAACCCTTACTTCACGCCTTAGGGCCATTCAGTGGCCCCCTAACTTCAAGGTATCCAATGTCGACAAATATGAACCTAAGCAGGATCCAGGAGGTTGGCTGGCCGTCTACACCATTGCCGCCCTGAGTCGCCGGAGCATCCGAGGACGTGATGACTGCAGTACTTACCCATTGTCCTCAGGCAAGACACACTGCAATGGCTGCGACATCTACCTCGACACTGCATTGACGACTGGAGCGACTTCAGTCGACGCTTCACCGCCAACTTTCAGTCCCTCTCTGACAAACCAGCGCAACCATGGGACCTCAAATCCATAAAGCGCCGGGGGGACGAAACTCTCTGGTCATACCTCAAAAGGTTCCAGACCATGAGAAATCGTATCCCCAAGGTCACGGAGGCGGCCGTGATCGAGGACTTCTACAGAGGATCCAACGACTCGGCCTTCGTCCGAGCCATATTGCAGAAAGCGCCGACTACCTCCGAGCAGCTGTTCCAGGAAGCCGACCTCTACATCACCGCCGACGAGCGAGCTCAGGACCTCATTGGGGGAGCGAAGCCCGTACCGGCAGCGCCACGACTGCGACACGAACTAGCAACCCGACAAACACTGGGAGAAAAGACCTCGCGAAGAGGTGCACACCGCCGGACCACCTACCTCTCACGCCCGGGGAGGACCTCGCGGAGGCGAGCGCACGCTGGACGACATCCTCGACGCCCAGTGCCCGTACCACAAGGACATGCACCACACCCTGCGGAACTATAGGGACTTCAAGCACTCCATCGGACACAGGCCGACCTTTCCAACCTCTACCTCCTCCTCCGCCGCGGGGAGGACCGGAAGAGCCACGACAACCCTAGCAGCAAGAGGAGGGGGAAGGAGGAGCCTTCCCACGTGTTGACAGGGAGGTCAACGTCATCTTCGGCGGACACGGATCACAGGAAAACAGAAGACAACAAAAGCTCAACAATCGCCAGATATTGGTGGCGACCACCGGTCCTCCCGCTCCGTACCGGTGGTCGGAGCACCCGATCACCTTCACTCGGGTAGATCAATGGCTCAACTTCGACCACCCAGGCAAATACCCGCTCCTCGTCGATCCGGTGATTCGAGAGAGCAGGGTGAAGAAGGTGTTAGTGGACGGGGGGAGCAGCATCAACGTCACCTTCCCCCGGACACTCCAAGGCTTGGGAGTTCACCTCAAAGAGCTCCGCGAGTCAGACACGCCTTTCTTCGGCATCGTGCCGACTGAAGGGGAATACCCGATGGGCCACATCTACATGCCTGTCACCTTCAGAACTCCGGAGAACTACAGAACCGAGTTCCTGAGGTTCGAGGTGGCAAACTTCGACTGCAGGGTACAACGCCATCATCGGGAGGCCGGGATTGGCAAAGTTCACGGCCATCCCGCATTACACGTACATGATATTGAAGATGCCAGGACCACAAGGAATCATAACTGTGCGCGCTGACCTCCAAGGCGCCGCAAATGTTTCCGAGTGGCCATCCAAGCGGCCCTCACCATCAAACCGTCGGCGATTTCTTCAGCGCAGGCGAACTCTAAGCCTGAGGAAGACCTTACAGCACCGGCGAACTGAAGCTCAAGCCGCGACCTCTATGCGGCCGACTGAAGAAACTAAAAGGATCAATCTAGGGTTTGCTGATGAACGCTAGACTGCCATCATCAGCTCCAGCCTGGACGATAAATAGGAAGGCGCGCTCGTCCGATTTCTGCAAGACAACCGAGATGTATTCGCATGGCAACCTACGGATATGCTGGGAGTCCCGAGAGAACTGGCCAAGCACAAACTGAAGGTCTACCCCCAGGCAAGGCTGATCCGGCAAAAATTACGTCGTTTCACGCCCGATAAGAGAGAAGCCATTCACGCTGAACTGGCCCGCTTGTTCGCGGCTGGGTTCAATTAGAGAAGTGTTACATCCCAAGTGGTTAGCCAACCCTGTTCTTGTACTCAAAAAGAATAAAGTGGATTGGCGCATGTGCGTCGACTATACAGATCTCAACAAACATTGTCCAAAGGATCCCTTCGGGCTCCCTAGGATAGATCAGGTGGTAGACTCCACCGCCGGATGTTCTGTGCTGTCTTTTCTGGACTGCTATTCCTGGATACCATCAGATCAGTTTGGCAAAGGAAGACGAGGAAAAAACAACGTTCATCACTCCATTCGGTGCTTTCTGCTATACCTCCATGTCGTTTGGCCTCAAAAACGCTGGAGCGACTTATCAGAGAGCCATTCAAACATGCTTAGCCGATCACTGAGGCAAGCGTGTGGAAGCCTACGTGGATGATGTGGTAATCAAAACAGAGAACTCAGAAAACTTCATCGAAGACTTACAACTCGTTTTCAATAGTCTACGGCGATATCGATGGAAGCTTAATCCCGAAAAATGTGTCTTTGGGGTACCGGCAGGGAAGCTACTCGGATTTATTGTCAGCCACCGAGGAATTGAAGCTAATCCGGATAAGATTGAAGCTATCATGAAAATGGAAGCTCCACGATCACAAAAGAAGGTTCAGCGACTTACCGGATGTATGGCAGCCCTGAGCAGATTTATATCCAGGCTGGGAGAAAAAGGTTTACCTATTTTACAAGCTACTCAAGAAGGTAGACAAGTTTCAGTGGACTTCAGAAGCACAGGAAGCCCTAGATGCACTGAAGAAATTCTTGACAACCCCACCAGTACTGAAACCACCACGGCGAGCCACATCAACTCAACCGGCTGAAGATCTGCTGCTGTATATCTCTTGCACGACTCACGTGGTAAGCACCGCGTTGGTAGTCGAGCGAGCAGAAGAAGGACATGCCTACCCAGTGCAACATCCTGTTTATTTCATTCAGTGAAGTTCTGGGTCCCTCGAAGAAAAAGTATCCTCAAGTTCAGAAGCTATTATACGCAGTACTTCTAACTGCCCGCAAGCTACGTCACTACTTTGATGACCACAAAGTCATAGTAGTCACTGGTTTTCCGATAGGGGACATCCTTCACAACAAGGAAGCCATTGGCCGAATAGCCAAGTGGGCCTGCGAACTGGGATCTCATGACATCGAATTTCGACCTCGCACTGCCATTAAAACCCAAGCATTGGTTGACTTCGTATCAGAATGGACTGAACAACAAGTACCAGAGAACACAGAAACTGCAGAAGTATGGCGAATGTATTTTGATGGCTCGCTGAAACTGCAGGGAGCAGGCGTGGGAATTCTCTTCATCGCACCTGGAGGCGAGCACCTCAAATATGCCCTCCAGTTGTTATTTCCAGCCTCCAACAATGCAGCCGAGTATGAAGCTCTGATCCATGGACTAAACATCGCCATATCATTAGGCATCAAGAGACTAATGGTATACGGAGATTCTTTGGTAGTCATAAGCCAGATAAACAAAGAATGGGACTGTTCGAATGATTCAATGGGAAAATACTGCACTGCCGTCCGAAAACTAGAAGATAAATTCGAAGGCCTGGAATTTCATCATGTAGAAAGAGATCGAAACACGGCAGCCGATGTATTGTCCAAGCTAGGATCCAGTCAAACTCAGGTCCCACCCGGAGTCTTTGTACAAGAAATACCACAACCAAGCATCTCAATGGATCAGGCAGAAAAGTGTAATATCGTGAATCAACCAGAGTCAGGCTCTGATGACTGGAGAGGGCCGATCATCAGATATATCCAGAATGAAGAGGAACCAGACGATAAAAATGCAGCTGAACTGCATCGCTAGACAGTCAGCTCACTACACACTCATTGGGGAGACACTATACAGAAGGGGCGCATCAGGCATCTTCATGAAATGCATTCTATCGTCTACTGGGAAGCGACTTCTGGATGAGGTCCATGCTGGACAATGTGGAATACACGCAGCGTCCAAGACACTAGTCGGGAAGTCTTCAGGTCGGGATTCTATTGGCCAACAGCGAAAAGTGATGCAGCCGAGTTAGTTCGGAGGTGCGAAGCTTGCCAGTACTTGTCAAAGCAACAACATCTACCAGCACAACAACTGCAGACCATACCGATGACTTGGCCCTTTGCATGCTGGGGGCTAGATATGGTTGGACCTTTCAAGAAAGCTCAAGGAGGATACACCCACTGTACTGGTAGCAATCGACAAATTCACTAAATGGATAGAGTTCAAACCCATTGCTTCTTTGACCTCAGCTAAAGCCATGGAATTCATACAAGACATAATATTCAGGTTCGGAATACCGAACTAGTATCATAACCGACCTAGGATCCAACTTCACAAGTTCAGAGTTCTTTGATTTCTGCGAGCAAAAAAGCATTCAGGTCAAGTATGCTTCGGTAGCGCACCCGAGAGCCAACGGGCAGGTTGAACGAGCTAACGGGATGATATTGGAGGCACTCAGGAAAAAGGTTTTCGATAAAAATGAAAAGTTCGCAGGAAAGTGGATAAGGGAATTGCCCTACGTCGTTTGGAGCCTAAGAACCCAACCTAGCCGAGCTCTACATGGAAACACTCCTTTCTTCATGGTCTATGGGTCAGAGGCAGAGCTACCCGCTGATCTCAAGTTTGGGGCGCCGAGGTTGATCTTCGAAAGCATAGCGGAAGCCGAAGCTACTAGGCTGGAGGACATTGATGTACTCGAAGAAGAACGGCTGAACACAGTAATTCAATCAGCACGATACCAGCAAACTCTAAGACGCTATCACGACAAAGTCGTGCGGCAACGAGCCTTTTCAGTGGGAGATCTCGTCCTCCGTCGAATTCTAACGGGGGAGGGACGACACAAGTTGTCACCCTCATGGGAAGGACCATTCATAGTAGCAGAAGTCACTCGACCGGGATCATATCGCCTCACTCAAATGGACGGCACAGAAATTGGGAACTCCTGGAATATAGAGCACCTCAGGAAGTTTTACCCCTAGTCGTATTTCAAAAGCTATCGGGACGATAATGTACTCTGTAAAGCGGGAAATATGTCATCAATAAATAAAGGTTTCAGGAATACTCAGTTTGTTCATGATTGACTGGCATTCTTATTTAGCTCGGGGTGACCACTATGCCCTACTAACGGAGCAATCGGCTTAAGTCAGCAACGACTTAAAACGGTGCAACATGCTCACGCTTACTTAACTCGGGGTGACCACTATGCCCTGCTAACGGAGCAATCGGCTTAAGTCAGCAACGACTTAAAACGGTGCAACATGCTCACGCTTACTTAACTCGGGGTGACCACTATGCCCTGCTAATGGAGCAATCGGCTTAAGTCGGCAACGACTTAAAATGGTGCAACATGCTCACTGCTTACTTAACTCGGGGTGACCACTATGCCCTGCTAACGGAGCAATCGGCTTAAGTCGGCAACGACTTAAAACGGTGCAACATGCTCACGCTTACTTAACCCGGGGTGACCACTATGCCCTGATAACGGAGCAATCGGCTTAAGTCGGCAACGACTTAAAACGGTGCAACATGCTCACGCTTACTTAACCCGGGGTGACCACTATGCCCTGCCAACAGAAGCAATCGATTTAAGTCAGCAACGACTTAAGGCGACCTTCACATGCTTACGATTACTCATAAATAGGGGTGACCTCTATATCCCGTAGACAAGTTTCAAAATCATCACACAACATTTTACTCTAGCAAATTTACGTATTGCCGAATTCTAAAACAACAGGAGAGCAACAATATCATTCAAATACCGGATTGAAATCTTCTAACAAAATATCCGACCGTGATAACCGCGCGCTCAAAGCACGCAAATATTTCTCTATTTTGCAATGTCTTTCTCAGGAGCAACCGACGAAGAAGGGCGACTTGAGGAATCAGGAGCAGCGTTCACGTCAGCCCTTATACCAGCAGGGATCAACTCAGTACCATCAATAGAGCTCAAAACTTGGTCAGTGGGAACGCTAGCCTCTAAAGCGACTCCCTGACCAGAAACTTGGGCCACCACCATGCAACCAGAACGTGAAGGAGATCCGACGTGAACATCCATGGAAGTACAAGAGGGACATCCCGCTCGGACACCCTCGGGGGCTGGGTCATGGCTTGAGCTACCCACTTGAGCCGGATTATCCCCGGCAACACCCTCGGGGGCTGGGTCGTGACTCGCGCTGCCCACCCAAGCCGAATCATCCCCGGCAATACCCTCGGGGGCTGGGTAAGCATCAACACCATCCCTGAGGGTCAAGTTCTCTGCGGCAGCCACCTCTAAGGCTGAAGAACCCTCAGTTACTTCCATAAGACCAAGACGATCCAAGTCAGTCTCCTGGCCCTCAAGACCGTGCTCTAAGGTCGATGAGGTGCAGGACGCTGCCCGGGATGACCCCAACCCAGCATTGAGCACATCAGCACAAACTCCCGTCACACCATCATCCGCTGGCTCTGACAACAGATCCTCTGGAACCATATCTTCAAGAGTCTGATCAAAGTTCGCCAGGGACAATTCTTGTAGACCAATGAGGGCAGACAAAGCAGGAGAAGGAACTCCACTACTTTCCCCACTGGCGACATACTGCCGACTGTTCTTCTGAGTCAGAGGGACCTCATTCTCTTCCTCCCCGTCGTTTTCATCAGCAACACAGGTAACACCCCCATTGGGATCAGCGACAGATGAAGCAACCCCATTGGGGTCAGCAACAGATGGAGCACACCCACTGGGGTCAGCGTCAGTAAACTCGAGGACTTTCTCTTGGGCGCCATCTCAACTCTACTGGCGAACAGAGCGAGAGTCGAATTGCAGAGAGGATCTAGAGGCAGGAAAGCAAGAACTAGGGCACGGAAAGCAGAGGCGGCTGAAAGCGCAGTATATGCGGGATATTCCCGAGTCAGATACCGTCTCCAAAAGCGCCCAGTCAGCACCCGACAGTTACTTCTAAAACACCGGCGTGCCACGTCGACACCCGGCGGCTACTTCTAAAACCCCGGTGTGCCACATCGTCACTCGGCTATTATCCTCAAAGTGGCCGACACAGCCCGTTTTAACTCGGCTGTTATTTCTAAGACGCTGACGTTATCACTAGTCACCCGACAGTTACTTCTAAAACATCGACGTGCCATGTCGTCACCCGGCGGCTACTTCTAAAACCCCGATGTGCCACATCGTCACTCGGCTATTATCCTCAAAGTGGCCGACACGGGCCGTTTTAACTCGGCTGTTATTTCTAAGACGCTGACGTTATTACCAATCACCCGGCAGTTACTTCTAAAACACCGGCGTGCCATGTCGTCACCCGGCGGCTACTTCTAAAACTTCGGTGTGCCACATCGTCACTCGGTTATTATACTCAAAGTGGCCAACACGGCCCGTTTTAACTCGGCTGTTATTTCTAAGACGCTGACGTTATCACCAGTCGCTCCGCATTTATCTCTAAAGCGCCGACGATGTCTTCAATCGCTCGGCGGCTATTTTTAAAAACACCAACGTTATCACCAGTCGCTCGGCATTTATCTCTGAAGTGCCGATGATGTCTTCAGTCGCTCGGTGATTACCTCTAAAGCGCCAACGATGTCTTCAGTCGCTCGGTGGCTATCTCTAAAGCGCCGACGATGTCTTCAGTCGCTCGGCAGCTATCTCTAAAGCGACGACGATGTCCTCAGTCGCTCGGCGGTTATCTCTAAAAAACGCTGGCGTTGTCACAGGTCACTCGGCTGTCACATCTAAGAGCGCTGACGTTGTCAACAGTTATTCCAACGCTGACATGGTTTCGTCATCACTCGGACTCTATTTCAAATGTGTAAATATCGACAATAATAGCTCGGCCATCACCCCTGAAGCGGTGATATGATGCCCGAGTTATTTAGTTACTATTTCGAATGAATAAACTTCACAAATAAGAGATCAACTTATTATGAAGCAAAGTAATTGGTACAGGAGGAGACAAAGTCATTCTTCATTAAGGGAAATAACAGTACTTACAAATCAACTCATTATGAGTTGATACTTCCCTACTTCTACTACTACTACTACTACTACTACTACTACGCTACATTATACTACTCTACACTACTAATACTACTACATTATTTCACTATACTATTTCTAATCTATACTAATATCTAAAAACCAGTGGCATCTAGCCACTGGCCTTGTTGCTGCCCTTGCTGCTACCGCCACCGCCGCTGCCCCTGCTGCTGCCGTTGCCGCCCCTGCTGCCGCCGTTGCCGCCCCTGCTGCCGTCGTTGCCGCCCCTGCCGCCGCCCTCACCGTCGTCGCCTCCGTCGTCGTCGTCGTCGTCGTCACCTTCGCCGTCCTCCTTGGGCGAGTCCTCCTCGTCCGACGAGTACTCCGACTCATCCGAGCCCTCGAGCCCAGAGCGCTCGATGGCCCTGGATGTAAGTCCAGACCTCCGCGGCAATCCCCTGAGAGTCGTCCGAGTCATCGGACGACGCTAGGGGAGAGACGGGAGCTGGAGACCCCTCGGACTCAGAGGAGAACTCCTCCTCTAAGTGTTCCGAGTCGCCAAAGTCCTCTGATGGAGGAGTCGGCTCGCGCTTGCGTTTGTTGTTCTTACCCATGGTGGAAATGCAAGGAGAGGAAGAAAGCAAGCAGCGGAGAACAGCAAGAGATGTGAAAAAACGAGAGAGGCAAAGGCACTATTTATAGAAGAAGAAGGCAACCGCTCACCTCCAACCACGGTCACTGAACAGTCGCGAAGCATTCAATACACACTTCAACCCGTCTGAAGACACATCAGGCGGCTGACGCCGTTTCACGCAACGCAACACCCATTGGGACTCCAGTCAACAGCGCAGATGATATGATTACGCCCGCCGTCACATCACATTACTACTCAGAAGCAGCCGGCTAAAACACTCAGCGTACCAAGCCGTCCCTTGCCCACACCCATTGGGGGGGACGCCCAGGAATTATCAGTATATTTTTCAAAACTGTCACATCCGTGCAGGACATGCAATGAATACCTCAAGACAAAAATGAGATATCAGTAAGGATCAAAGGAAAGCCAAATATAGCCGGTGAAGTACAAAATCTGACCGACAGAAGCGACGTGAAGACTAGCCAGGGAACGTCCATCAAATGTCCAATCAGTCGCAGAGCAAATAAATTGCACCACTTAGCAAGATACGGGCGGATCACAAACTCGGCTGCAAAAGACAAAATACATGCTGACCTCTGAAGCATAATATTGATGACATAATGCTGACCTCTAAAGCATAATATGGGTGACATAATGCCGACTTCTAAGGCACCCGAAAAAAGAAAAGATGACCCTCAGCAAAAAGACATGAAATGAAGACCTTCGAATGGATTATCTTCAAAAATCCACTCGAAGCTCGGGGGCTACACCCATTGGGTGCACCTTCGGTGCACCCAATGAATCACCATTTCAAGAGAAGACAACACCAATTTCTAAGGCATAAGGCAAGATTGAAGGCAAGGCTGACCTCCAACCAAAGTGTAAGTGGGAAATAAAAGTGATTTCTGATGAAGACCTTCGAGTGGATTATTATCCAGAATCCACTCGAAGCTCGGGGGCTACACCCATTGGGTGCACCTCCGGTGCACCCAATGAAATTCAAGGTCCTGCAATACGAAATGACGATCTCCAAGGCATGAGTATGAGGCAAAACTCCAGATTTCGAGTGAAGCAAAGCAGAAGAAGACAGTAAGGAATTGTTTTTACCAAACTGCCCGAGAAGCATTTCTTATCGTAAACGAAGCCCGCAAGTTGGACCTAGGATCTTTGGGCCGATTATCTCAAAATCAACCCAAAGATCGGGGGCTTGTGGGGGACAGATATCCCCCGGGTCCATTAGAAGGATAAAAGACCTCACGAAAAGCCCAAGGGCTCGATAGATCGTAAGGTCACTCCTTCATGGGCCTGGGGAGGAGCAATCAGTAAAGCAGATCGATGTGAGGCCAGGTCGGTGCAAGCCCGGATGACTCCGCGACGTCGAGCAAGTGACCACCACAGAAGATCCGACTTTCCCGCACTGGAGCCCCAGCACAACGGAACCGGGCGAGGATAAGTCGGCCAAATCATAGGAAGATAAGTTCAAACTAGTTCACTATCTTTTAGGTGCACGTTGTTATCATATCAGCTTGTATTGCCTCACGGTCAAATATATAAGGCCTAGGGGGCACCCCTTCAAGACGATCGATCCCACTACTCAGCCATCCGCCTCAACTCTCTGTGTTCCCACTTTAGAGAGCTACCTTGTAACCCATACACAAAGCATACTCACCAGGACGTTGGGTGTTACGCATCTCAAAGCGGCCCAAACCTGTAAACACTGTCCATTGTTCTTCGTGCATCTGGCATGAACCATTTAGCTACAGTCGGCGACACCGTCCTACTCCTAAAACACCTTGAGGGGCAATCCCGGGTGTGCGGTCGGACCCAAAACATCGAAAGTCTCCCTGAGCCAGCAGTGTCCAAGTTGGAGGCAGGATCCTCTCCTCCCTCGATGTCGACATCCTCGTTGGCCTCCATGTCCTGGATCTCCTAGTGGATGCATATCCAGGTGCTGGTTAGCTTCCGCAAGCTGCTGCTGAGTGTTGATCAGCTGATCCTCGAGAACCTCGATGGTGTTCTCCCTGGTCCCCACTAGCTCCTCAAGCTCGTGGATCTCATCTGACAACTGCTCCACTTGTAGATCTTTTTCCACCATCTCAGTGGACAAGTCAACCACAAGTTCCTCTCTGTTATCCAAAGTGATCTTGGTCGCCTCCAACAATGCCATCAGATGGGACATTGCTTCTCCATGCATCACTTGCAGACGATACAGGGCATTCATGCACCGCACCGTCAAGTGAGCAGTCTGACCTGGGTAGATAGCCCAAATATCCTTGGCCTGCTCCACTCGATCCTTCCACATTAGGTCGTCCTCCTTTTCCGTAGGGAACAAACCAATGGGGTGAGTGGACAGCTCCAAGGGGTGGAATCCACAGAAGGTGGTCAGTCCGTGAAGAGCAATCGCCTCGATAGTATCCTCAGCCCGATATCCAAAAGACTCAAAGTCCAGCGAACACCAGCCTGGCTGTAGGGGATGAGGCTCCAGGGTCATCCTCACCCCACAGCGGGGCACTCGGTGCTTCTCAAACAGCTGCACCGCATACTGGGGAGGCGTCGTGTAACTAGCTCCCTGAAGTACCTCCCACAAGATACGGGGGAAACCCTCTCGTGCAAGCCCGTCCGTGTGGGACTGTGCATTCCCTTCGTCCGAGGATCCATGAGAAGTCATCTGTGTACGGTTAAGCGTAAGTAAAAGAAAAAGAATTATAAAATGAAAAGGGATCGCAACTCAGCCTCTCTATAATGGCGACAATGGTATTGGGGGTACTTAATTTGTCATCATTGCGTATTAATGTTCTTACCCAATTATTAAATAGTTTAATTAAGGATGCATGCATGCTCGTCCCAAATGTCCTCACATCAACTTAGAGGGAACAGGAAGGAACTCCCATCCCTTATAGTAGCCTGTAGGGCTTGCTCAGCTAGCCACCTAGCTACCCCTCTATCATCCTAAGGCTTCACATCCTAGGTCTATCCTGACCGTCCTACGGTCTATCCAACATTTGTTTCTACCAAGTTTTACTTTGGAAAAGGATGGTATTTATAGTTCATTGATTCCTCTGTGGTGGTACGAGCTCCGATACCAGCTGTGGCGGAACCGCCCGAATTATTCCAACTTAAGTGCCTAGGTCCCGCCTTAGAGGCTAGACCACACTTAAATAGGAATAACACGTCAATCCCTTGGATCTAGTCCAACAAGGCCACTGACTGGATCAAGTACCACGTACTCACTCGATGGTGAGGCATAGAGCAAATACAATAAAGCATAAACCATACATTAAGGAGTATTAAACTTATTACATCATCTTCGGAGTTTTTGCAAAAGTAGTCATCATTGTTCGGAATCCAGCGGAATAAAACTAATGATAAATAAACAGATAGATGGGGAAGCCTGTCCCATCACTCCTCATGCTCCTCCTCAGCCGAGGCAGGGTCCCACTCGACTGTCCAACCCGGTGGCAAGGTGGACGGCCAAGTCACTCCAGCAACCATGTCCTCTAGAGAACCTGTAAAATTATGCCACAAGCAAGGCTGAGTATACTAATACTCAGCTAGACTTACCCAGTGTGAGGAGTCTACTCCTCTACCTCTAGACATGCAGCTGATTGGCTGAGGGGTTTGGTTGCCAAAAGCACTAGCTGAGTCTATAAATCAAGTTTTAGCTTTGTCAAGTTTTAGTGTGACTCTCTTAAGACTAAATGTATACCTATCTAATCATACATAATATCAAACATTTAGCAATCAACAACTTTTGCCAAGTCATCATATTTCCACTTGTTACTCAATGTAGCAGCATGGATCAAGTAGTCTCATTAGCTGCGAGAAGCAGACGATTCGAATCGAGTTTTTATCCTTGCAAGGTAAACCTAAACACACGACATGGCGAGGCACTCCATCCCCACACACATCAACCGTCCCCATCAATTCCCTGGCAACAGATCAGGGCTCACCGCCTTAGCGTACAATGCCTCACTGACCCCGACTGCCGTCGTGCAGTGACCGCACTTGTACCCACCATAACCGGAATGGTAGACCACGTCTCAGGTCGCGTGAGGAGTAAAGTCTACGGGCAGGTTCACTTAGGTACTAGGCTTACTGATTTACTATATTTCCCGGCATGTGTCTAGTACGTTCAAACGCTTGACACACGGTACCACACCTTAATCCTTATTCCAATTTCCGTCTCATAGACAACGCATCCCCATGGATTGTTGTCCACAGACCATCATCATTCCGATATAGAAATGGATACAATCAATTCCTGACCTCGCGCGAGTGCTAGAAAATCACTTGACTTCTACCGAGATCCCTAATTAGTAAAGCAGCTACTCGACCTAGCATGCTAGTATCCATCACAAAAAGGATTCCTGAGTTCATGCAACTAGGGTTTCAATCAACTCCTACACTTAAGTGCACATTCAATCCTACAATCTTTAGATGTAGTAAAATAGCATAATAAACAGGTTATGCATAAAACCGGGGCTTGCCTTCCAAAGCTCGGGCAGGCAGATCCTCTGGGGCAGGCTCTGGTGTTGGATCCGGGGCTACCTCCTGAGCAACTCCTTGCTCCGGCACGAGGATGTACTCTCCATCAGCTAGGTTGCAATCTATCGAATGCAATGAGTAAGAACATGTATGCTATGATTATGCCAAATTTAGAAATCATCATGCTAAGTGAAGAAAATTAAGTTAATGGATAACTTAGGGTTTCCTGGTTATAAGAGGCTCTTAGGGTTTAAGGCTTATCAATTTAGGTTTGAGGTTCTTGCCTAAGCATAATGGATTAAGACTTGGAATGCCCCTTAAATGTTTTAGTAGGTAGTCAAGGGGTTTTGCTGGTTTGGTTAGTGTAACATTAGTCTCCACTATTAATTCCCCTTTTCATGTTCCACTTATGAATTTTAGTGTGGGTTTGAACTACAATAGTGTTTTAACTTTGCCCAAAAATTCTGTAAAAATTACAGTGGGTTACTATTTGTCACTGTAGTTTGTCCTATAAATTTGAGGTGGATACTAATTCAGATACTACTTGTGCAAATTAACAAAAACAAGTTTTAAAAGGGCATTTTACACTATATAGCTGCGAATTAAGTGAGGTTTCTGTACCAAATTTTATTTTTGTCCAGATTCATAGGTGATATTAGGCCTCTGTGTTAAAAATCACAGAAAAAGGCCTACTGGATATTTAGTTGTGAATTCTTAAAGTTTCATGCCAAAAAAGTACTTATAACTAACTTGTTATTTGAAAATATCAAACAATAGATTTCATATTTTTCCTATGTTTATAATAACAAAACATTAGTTATCCCAAGGTTTGGGGTGTTTTCTTCTCAGGGTTATTTTTCTAGGGTTTTTCTAAGGTTTCCTGATTTTCCTAAATTAAAAGGTATCTCCTTTCTTTTGCACTAAATAAGGGTATAATAAATTTTTCTAGTGAACTACACTGAATAAGGGAGCCAACAAAAATATGGGTGTCCCCTGGTTCTTATTTTAAACTACCTTTATTATTTTCTCTAACTTTAGGCTAAAAATGATTCAAGTGGTAAACTCTACCTTAATTTGGTGTACAAAGGGGTTTATGATTTTTAAACAGGTTAGGAAGTGATTAAGTACTTCTCTGAATTTTCTTAACTCCAGTCTAATAGTGTAGCTATTTTTCCTTATTTTCTTTAGCTTTTGATCAGTTGATTGATTAAATCAAAACTTTGAATTTTTCTGCAACACTTGGGGATTTTATATTTTTCCTCAATAGCTTACATTATTCATGCTGTGCCAAAATTGGTTTGACTCGATTTGGGTAAACAAGAGTGAAGTTATGAATTTTTCAAGTTCTGTTTGTATTTAAAACATAAATAACAAAAGGTTTTCTAGAAATCCACTTTGCACCAAAGACCCTGGGTTCTTTCTAAACTAATCCCTTCAGTTATACCCCTGCGCCACTATTCCTTTGAGTCACTGACAGCGCACAAAACCCCCTGCCCTTTTCTTCTTCTTCCCCAAGGTCCCTTCCCTTAAGCAAACAGTAACCGCAAAAAAGAATAGGGCGTTGCGGCTTACCGGCGGCGAGGGGAGGGGTTGGCTTCGGGAGGTTCTAGCGGTCACAGCGAGGTACGGCTCGACGGCGGGGGTGGTCGGAATCGGCCGGTCCACGTGCGCAGGCGGGTGAACTCGTCGGCGGCGAGTGCTCCGGCCTAACCACAGCGACATGGGTCAATCCAAGGGCACGGGAAGCTTCACGGGGTGTTGAGGAGTCGACACGTGCAAGGAATTGAAGAACAACTCACCGTGGAGCTGGGTCTACGTTCACCGGCGGTCGGGTGAAGTCCGGCGACCGTGGACTGGCTTCTCCGGCGAGGTAAAGTTTGATTCCTTGCTCGGGGAGCTTCACCGGGGCATGCACGGTCTACTCCGAGGGTCGGACGCGGCTGGGAGAGGCTCTGCTAGCCAGTCTACGGTGGCAGGGGATCGGGTGGCCGTGGGCACGCCGTGCGCGGGGCAATGCTGGTGATATGGTGCTCCGGTGAGGTCGAGCGTGCGAGGAGGAGTACGGTCGATGTCCCTGGGGGCTTTATAGGTGCGGGTGCAGGGTGGCGGCGCCGACTCGGCTTTGGCGCGACGCGGGGCACACGGGGCACACGTCGGGCGTGCCCTGGCGAGCTCAGAGTGTGTCGAACATGTGTGAGTTTGCTTCTGCCATGGTTCGACGGCCGATTGGAGCACCTTAGCGTGAAGATCTTGGCAAAACCACTGTGTACGATCTCTTCCCTGCACCATATCCTACCTTTTTTATGTGTGTCCCAAGCTAAGATACGGTCGGGGTAGGGAGAGATAGGGGTGGGAAGTTGCCTCTGTCCTAGCTGTCCAAACCGAGACAAAACTTGTGCCAAGTCGTGTCAAACGACCTAGGGTTGGGTTCAAACTTTTCCAGGGTATTCTAGAGGTATTTTGGCGCCACTTTGTCAATTGGGTCAAATGGTTTTGAAGTTTGAATGAGGGTGAACATGTTTGATCTTTGAAAAAGGGTTGGTTTTAGACTTAGAAAAATTCTGGTTTTTCTTTTGTGCTCAACCCTTTTGTGAACCTTTTGGGGTTTTTATGAAATCTTTTTGGGGTCACTTTCTTACTATTATTTGTAGGGTATCAAGTGTACTACAACTTTTATAAGTGGCCCAAGTCATGATCATGGGGTTTTCATAGCCTTTTGATCATACTTACCTCTAGTGCTCCACTTGTCCAAAGGGGTTTGAATTAGGGTTTGGGCAATTCTCCCCTTTATATGTGCATGACAAACCAAGGTATGACTTCTAAGATGGGGTGCACTTACTTAGGATTTTGAGCTCCAAATTTGGTGTACTTATCCCAACTTAAGTCACATGTGATGATGGGCTTACTTGTGTGGCCTTGAGTGGAAAACTCTAAGTAACACCTGGGGCGTTACATATGCCATATCTTGCGGGTATCGGCCGGGGGTATTTCTCTTCGGTGGCATCGATGATGAAAAGCTGGGTTGTATCCTGGATCAGACCAGAGCAAAGGTTATCGGTACTCTATCAAAGAGTATCGGTTTCCCGAAGCTCGAAACAGATATCAGCCGCTACCGACGACAGCACATCGTCGGTAGTTTATTTTATTCCAATTTCAAGGTAAACAACTTTGTCTCTAACTTTTCGTTACTTTTAATAGCGAAAGATAATTTTTTAATAAAGATTGTTTGTGTGTAGAGTATGTTGCTGAGCAAAGCTTTAAAAATGCAGCAAGATGTGGAAGACAAAAAGCACGAGGTTATAATCGAGAATTTAGAGAGCAAAATAAAAGATCAAGCTGCTGCTCTCGAGAAGAAAGACTTCGAGCTTCAGACAACCGAAGGCTTATTGGCAGAAGCGGAAGCTAAAATAGTAGAACTAAATATGAAGCTTCTGTGTCAGTCAGAAAATTTTGAACAAGAAAAGCAGAATCTTAACGAAAAATTTGAGGCCGAGGTTCAGAAGAGCTCAGATTTGCAGAAATTATTATCAAGCCTTCAAAGTAAATGTTTGGAATTCAGCAATCGATGTGTTCAACGGCTGAAGAAGGTCTTCTATTCAGTCGGGGCCAGCAGCGAAAAATTTACTCCTTCGGCTGAAGATGTACCAGGGGCCTTCGAACACATCGAAGGTGAAATTGATGACCTCGATGATGTTATTGCTGGACATGGTGACTTTTGTGCCCTGGTAGCTTCTCAGGGCACCGCTGCTGTGTTCCTGAAATCTGGCTGCGAGCACGGAAAGATTATCAGTAGACCCAATTTCAGCTTATCACCAGCAGATCTGGATGATATCCCCAACCTTGCCCGAAGCATAGCGAATAAATTTATAAAGGTGGTATGGACAAAGGGTGGACGAGAAAAGGCTGGTGACGAAGCTCGGAGTCATCTTAAGCCGGTAACAAAATAATACCTTGTGCTTACCTCTTCCTTCGAACTTGAATTTTGCTTACAATACTTTAATTCGTGTAGGATGACGAGGTCGAAGCTGAAGTTCGATGAATACTGATGAAGCTTGAATAGATGACTCTAGAAAAAGCTCTAAAAACTTTTTGTAACAACTTTTGTAAATGTAGTTAAATTTTACTTGATGAACTTTGTCCATACCTTGTAATATATTCTTACCTTTCCATTAATGTATGAAGTGCTTTGGTGTGAACGAAATTAACATTTTTGAGCCGAAGGCGAAAAACACCTTCCCTTCTTTTCGTACACAGCGAAGCATAACAACTGCTTCTTTTTCTCTTTTGTCGAAGCCTGATCTTTAGAGCCGAAGCTACTGCCTGTGTTATGATGATGATGATCCTACGTATGTCTAAATGAATGTTTATGAATACAAATGTTATGATGTAATGTACTGTGCAAATGAATGTCCAATCACATATACGAAGCCACAACCATAACCTTCATTCCCTTAGGAATAAACAAAGTCTCTTTGCCGTTTATTTTTCGGCTTCACCGTTTATTTTTCGGTGTATCAACGCTGACTTTTCGCTATAAGTTCTGCATTCCCTTAGGAACGTCTTTTGAACTTCTTCGCCTTCTATTTCGGCGGTATTCGCGTTGACTTTTCGCGCTTCGCCTTATATTTCGGCGGAATCAGCGTTGACTTTTCGCTGTAAGCTCTGCATTCCCTTAGGAACGACTTTTGAGCAGAAAACTTACTCTGCGCTCCCTTAGGAACGTCTTTTTGTAGCTTCATCATGCTCTGCATCCCCTTAGGGACGTCTTTTGAGCTTCTCCCTGTTTCTTCTTTTTTCTTTGCACTCGATGGTGCGAGCTCAGTTTTTTACATTTACATCTTTGGGGGATATTGCTCTTGTAGAGCTGTAATAAGAAAAAGGGAAATTACATGCTATGGCCCCATTAAAAACCTTTCTCCCCCTTCGGAACGGAAAATGGTGCCATAAGAAAAAATAAAAAGATTACATCAAGCTATACATAATATCGCCGAAGCTCATCCGCATTCCAAGATCTAGGAATGTCAGTTGCTGTCCATATCCTTCAATCTATAGGAACTGGGTCTTGATGAAGATACTACCAGGAAAGGTCCTTCCCATTTCAATTGTAGCTTGCCTACTGTATCTGGGTTGGCAACCCTCCGAAGTACCAAGTGTCCTGGCCTGATATTCTTTAATCGAACTTTTCTGTCCCGCCATTTTATTGTTTCGGCTTGATATTTATTGATGTTCTCCACAGCCTAAAGCCTGATCCCCTCTAAAGCATCTTTTTCCACAGAATAATCAGCTTCGTCTTCTGCCGAAGCCACTGTTCTTATTGATCCTGCTTTAGCTTCTTCCGGAGTTATTGCTTCGTCACTAAATAGTAATTTGAATGGTGAAAAGCCTGTTGACCTTGACATTGTTGTATTGTGGCTCCACACCACTTTGATCAATTCATCTGGCCACTTTCCTCTGGGCTGATTGAAGATTAACTTCATTATTCCCATCATTATAATGCCATTAGCTCTTTCAACAAGTCCATTTGACTCCGGATGCCTGACTGATGCAAAATGAATCTTCGTGCCAATTTGCTCACAGAACTCTTTGAAAGCTTCGGCATCAAACTGTGTTCCGTTGTCCACAGTAATGGCCTTCGGCACTCCAAAGCGACAAACAATATTTTGCCAGAAAAACTTCTGAACAGTGACTGAGGTTATTGTGGCTAAAGGCTTCGCTTCAATCCACTTGGAAAAATATTCTACCGCCACCACAACATATCTTAAATTTCCTTGTGCTGGTGGAAGTGGACCTAGCAAATCAAGGCCCCACCTTTGCAATGGCCAAGTGGGCTGTATTAACTGAGTCAGAGATGAGGGTTGTTTCTGATCCCTTGCACATTTTTGACAGCCTTCACATTTTTGAACTAATTCTGCTGCATCCGAAGCTACCTTCGGCCAATAAAAGCCTTGACGAAAAACTTTTCCCAGCAAGGGCCAAGATCCGATGTGGGATCCACACAGACCTGCGTGTATCTCCTTCATCAATTCAATACCTTCGGTTCTTGATAAACATTTGAGGAGTGGTGAACAAACTCCATGTTTATACAATTCCCCTTCTATCAAGACATATGGTCTTGTTCTTGCCTCCATTCTTTTGTTATAAGCTTCATCACTTGAAAGACAATTTCCTTGAAGGAAAGATATTATTTCAGTTCTCCAATCTTCACTGTGCACTGGAGAAATAGTGAGCACTGCTCTTTCCATGAGCTCAACCGAAGGTGCTTTTATTGTTTCAAAAAATACTTCGGAGGGTAAGGGGAGCCCCTGAGCCGCTGATTTGGCTAGCAAATCCGCATGCTCATTTTCACCTCTTGGAATACTTTTGACGGAAAATCCTTCGAAGGAAGCTTCCAACCTTCGGACTGTATCCAAATATTTTTCAAGCTTCGGATCTCGTGCCCTGCTGCTTTTATCCACATGGCCAGCTATGACTTGAGAATCAGTCTTTAAGATGGCCCTTCTTATTCCCATTGCCCTTAGTTTCTGAAGCCCCAATAAAAGTGCTTCGTACTCAGCAATATTATTTGTGCAACTAAAAGCCAGTTTGATTGCGAAACATATTTTGACATTTGAAGGTGCAACTAGAACTGCAGCTGCTCCTGCTCCGAAGGTTCCCCAAGAACCATCGCAGAATACCGTCCAAGCTTCGTTATCTTTACTTGTTCCTTCTTCGTGAGACCCTGGCGTCCAGTCAGCTATGAAGTCTGCTAGCGCCTGAGATTGAATTGAAGATCTATGCACGTAATCAATGGTGAATTCATTGAGCTCCGCGGCCCACTTTCCAACCCTTCCAGTAGCTTCTCTATTCCTCATAATATCCTTCAAAGACTGTGACGAAGGAACAATTATATGGTAAGCCTGGAAATAATGCCGAAGCTTCCTGGAAGCCATTAACACAGCATACAACACTTTTTCCAACTCTGTATAATTTTTCTTTGACACGCTCAACACTTCTGAGACAAAATATACCGGGACTTGCTTTTTACTTTGTCCTTCAAGCTTCTCCTGTACAAGTGCCGCACTCACTGCAGAGTGCGAAGCTGCCACATACAATAGCAGAGGAGGCCCTGGCGTGGGTGGAGTTAGCGTTGTTAGATCTATCAGATACTGCTTCAACTCTTCGAAGGCTTTCTGCTGAGCTGGTCCCCATTGAAAGACTTCGGCTGACTTCAGCACTTCGAAGAATGGTAAATTCCTCTCTGCTGATCTAGATATGAATCAATTCAAGGATGCCAGTCTTCCTGTCAGCCGCTGAGCCCCTTTCTTTGTGCTTGGCGGCTCCATCCGAAGAATAGCTTCGATTTTATTCAGATTAGCTTCGATTCCCTTTGTCGAAACTAAACAACCAAGGAATTTCCCCTTCTTTACTCCGAAGACACATTTTTCTGGATTTAACTTCAGGCCAGCTTGCCTAAAGTTAGCAAGTGTTTCCTGCAAATCAGCAATGTGATTTTCTTGCTTTGTACTTTTTACTATGATATCATCAACATATGTTAGCACATTTCTGCCTATATAAGAATGAAGGACTTTGGCTATCATTCTGCTGAAGCTTCCTCCAGCATTTTTGAGCCCCTCAGGCATCCAAAGGTAACAATATGTTCCACTGGGGGTTATGAAGCTGGTTTTTGGCTCATCTTCTTTTTTCATCCAGATTTGATGATAGCCTGAATAACAATCTAGCAGACTCATGAGCTCTGACGAGGCTGCGGCATCTACTAGAGAATCTATTCTTGGTAATGGAAACTCATCCTTCGGACAAGCCTTGTTGAGATCAGTAAAATCAATGCACATTCTCCATTTACAATTGGCCTTCTTCACCATAACAGTGTTAGCTAGCCATTCTGGGTATTTCACTTCTCTGATGACTCCAGCGCTAAGAAGTCTTTTCACTTCATTTCGAGCACCTTCGGCTTTGTCATCAGATATTTTCCTGAAGCCTCTGCTTTCTAGGTCTGAAGGATGGATCAACATTGAGCGAGTGTTCAATGACATCCCTGTTGACACCACAGAGATCATTGGCTGACCATGCAAAGACATCTTTGTTGTTGTACAGAAACCTTATCAGGGTTTTCTCCTGCTCCTCAGACAATTGAGATCCCAGCAGCACCTTCTGCTCTGCTATATCTTCACATAAGAGCATGGGCTTCGGCTGATCGGCCGAAGCAGCCTTCTCCCTTCTGTACTTGTACTGCTCACAAGCTTCGGCTCCATCTATATTATGGATTGCCTTTGAATCTGTCCAGTTCCCTTCAGCCTTTCTGGCAGCTTTCTGACACCCATGAATAGCAATAGGCCCTTGATTCGAAGGTATCTTCATGCAAAGATATGCTGGATGAAGAATTGCTTCGAAAGCATTGAGTGTTCCACGACCACTGATTGCATTGTAAGGATACTCCATGTCGACAATATCAAACACAACTTGCTCAGTTCTTGTGTTGTTAACAAATCCAAAGGTCACTGGCATCGTGATCTTGCCAAGCGCTACAATCTGTCTTCCTCCGAAGCCACAAAGAGGGTGTGTAGCATCATGAATCTTATCCTCTGGCTCTTGCATCTATCTGAAGGCCTTAGCAAATATAATATCCACTGCACTGCCTGTATCGACCAGAACATTATGGACCAGAAATCCTTTGATAACACAAGAAATAACCATAGCATCATTGTGAGGGTAATCCTTGAGCTGAAGGTCTTCTTGCGAGAAGGTAATTGGGATGTGAGACCATCTTGACTTGATGAAGGGTCCCTGCACCCCGACATGTTGTACCATTCTCTGTGCCTCCTTCTTCTGCTTCTTGTTGGCCGGCTCTGAGCATGAACCGCCTGTTATCGGGAGCACCAGCTTCGTAGATGAAGCAGCTCCAGCTTGGTTGTTGAATGAAGCCATTAGCTCAAAAATTGGAAGTGAGTACACCGGAGGTGGGTGCCAATGCAGGGGACTTGTTCTCAAATGCTATAAATTAAGAACAAGGCAACATAAAATATTAAATGTTAATGTCCTTCATCCACTGAAGCATTATCTCCCCGAGGATTTAATGAACTTCGGACGAAGGCCATGATCAGAGTATCACGAAGGTCATACCTTCGTGATCAAACTTATAAAATAATGTAAAATGAAGTATAAATTGTAAAACATTAGAAAGAGATATGTTAAACACAAATAAAAAATAACATTATTCACATATTTCATTATATTTATACCTTCGTCTTGGCAGAAAGTGATAATTCCAGTGTAATGCGTTAGCGATTACAAGATTGCGTGAACAGTACAGGGGTACTGTTCATCTATTTATAGGCACATGACGCAGCCTGTGTGAAATTACAATTATGCCCTTTATAATCAACTACAATAATGACACAAAACATCATGGGTCTTTAAGTCATTTCATCTTTAAGTTGGTTCACCCCTTCGTCTTGAGATTTGTCACTGTGCCGAAGCTCTATTGGTGATAGCTTCAGCGCTGCTTGTGAAGGGATCTGCCGAAGGTGTTTTCCTTTTTTAGGATCTTTGGCTACGAAGCATACCCCCAACAGAGCTTAACTTGAGAAACACGTGCCACCACAAGGGTTTAATGGGAGGCCCTTGGCTGACTAATTAGGAAAGCTAGTGGAAGACTACCTTACCCGAAAGGGGCAAGGGCAGTAGGGGAGTTGCATGCAAGGAGGTTCTCGGGTTGATTTAGCTGCGATGGCGGTCGGACGGGGGATTCTTGCAAGTGCTCTTCCCATAAACTGTAGCGGGTTTTCGGAAGCTAGTGGAACTTTGTAAAGGCCTCGTAGTGTTGCCTTGCCTCGCTGCCTAGGTAGAGGTGTATGGGAGTCGCGATCCCTTGGTAGATGGGTAACATGACTTGTGGGTAAAGGGTACAACCTCTGCAGAGTGTAAAACTGGTATACTTAGCCGAGCTCACGGTCATGAGCAGCTCAAGATTCTCTGATGATTAATTTATGGAACTTAAATTCAATTTGTCATTCGCATATGCATGGGATTATTATTAATTTGGTTCAATTACTTTATTTAAGGTTTGGTATTTACTTACACTTAGTAACTGCTAATAAAATTTTGACAAACTACTTAAAAGCAATGATCAGCTTTAACCCCTGTCATTGACTAGCCTTACACATCACATGAACTCCCACCTTTGTGAGTTCATGTCCACTGGTTCCCCACAACTTGTTGAGCTATGAACATGTGTGAGCTCACCCTTGCTGTCTCACACCCCCCCCCCACAGGAGAAGAACGGGTGGTTTAGGAGGAGCCACAAGGCGAAGAGTTTGATATGATCTAGGTGGCGTTTCTCAGTTGACATTGGCGCCAACGACGATCCTTAGTTCGTTTTATATTTATTCTTTTATTTTGTAATAAGACTTCCGCTATGTAATAAATACTCTGATGTTTTGTGACATTTATCTCTATACACTCTGTTATTATATATGTTGTCTTCTTGGCGCATGTATGAGATGCACCTGGCTTTGTTCCTTAAAGCCGGGTGTGACAGATAGCTAATGATCTTTGTGGTGTCAACAAAGATGTCATTGAGCATTCACTTAATGTGGATCCATCTTTCAGGCTAAGGAAGCAAAGACTTCGGAAGATGTCTGAGGATAAAGCTGAAGGTGCTCAGAACGAAGTGAAAAGACTTCTTAGTGCTGGTGTTATTAGAGAAGTAACATATCCAGAATGGCTAGCCAACACTGTTATGGTGAAGAAGGCTAATGGCAAATGGAGAATGTATATTGATTTCACAGATCTCAACAAAGCATGTCTAAAGGATGAGTTCCCATTACTAAGAATACACTCCCTTGTAGATGCAGCAGCTTCTTCGGAGCTCATAAGTTTATTGGACTGCTACTCAGGATATCATCAGATTTGGATGAAGAAGGAAAACGAGCCAAAGACAAGCTTCATAACTCCCAGTGGTACTTATTGCTACCTTCGGATGCCTGAGGGGCTGACGAATGCTGGAGGAAGCTTCAGCAGAATGACAGCCAAGGTCCTTCACTCTCAAATAGGTAGGAATGTGCTGACTTATGTTGATGACATCATAGTAAAAAGCACGAAGCAAGAGAATCATATTGCTGACTTACAAGAGACATTTGCCAATTTCAGGCAAGCTGGTCTTAAATTAAATCCAGAAAAATGTGTCTTTGGAGTAAAGAAGGGCAAGTTCCTTGGCTGTCTAGTATCAACAAAGGGAATCGAAGCTAACCCAAATAAGATCGAAGCTATCTTCGGATGGAGCCACCAAATTCAAAGAAGGGGGCTCAACGATTGGCAGAAAGGCTCGCATCGTTAAATAGATTTATATCAAGATCAGCAGAAAGGAATCTACCATTCTTTGAAATACTAAAGTCAGCCGAAGTTTTCCAATGGGGTTCGGCTCAGCAAAAGGCCTTCGAAGAATTAAAGCAATACTTGATAGACTTGACAACGCTAACTCCACCTTCGCTAGGGGCTCTGTTACTCCTGTATGTGGCGACATCTCACTCTGTAGTGAGTGCGACACTTACAGGAGAAACAAGATGGCCAAGTCAAAAGGCAAGCACCAGTATACTTCGTCTCTGAAGTTCTGAGTTTATCAAAAAGAAATTATACAGAATTAGAGAAGGTATTGTATGTTGTGTTGATGGCCTCCAGGAAGCTTCGACATTATTTTTAAGCATATCATATAATTGTTCCTTCATCACAACCTCTCAAGGACATAATGAGGAATAGAGAAGCTACTGGAAGAATTGGAAAATGGGCTGCAGAGCTCAATGAATTCACTATTGTTTATGTACATAGATCCTCAATTCTATCCCAGGCGTTAGCAGATTTCATTACTGATTAGACGCCAAGGGCTCAGGGAGAAGAAGTAATAAAAGACGCTGAGGCATGGACAGTCTTCTATGATGGTTATTGGGGAACCTTCGGCACAGGAGCGGCTGCTGTTCTGGTAGCGCCCTCTAAAGTCAGAACATGCTACGTGACAAGATTGGACTTCAGTTGTACAAATAACATTGCTAAATGCGAAGCTCTTCTATTGGGGCTTCAGAAGCTAAAGGCAATGGGAATAAGAAGGGCGATCCTTAAGACTGACTCCCAAGTCATTTCTGGTCATATAGACTGTTGGGGGCCTTCGGCTTCCGAAGGTCCTCAAAAACACGATTTGATAATGTTTTCCAAGTGAAATATGTGAACAGGTATCTTCGGATTTGGATCATGAGCATACAGAGCATGGTTAGGACGAAGCCTGAGCGAGACGAAAGGTGATTATGACGAAGGACAAGGTGATCACGAAGCTATGCACAGGAAAGCTTCGGCATGACAGTAGAAAAGGGGAACCGACTTAAAGATGAAAAGGCAAATTAGACCTCGAAGAATTACTATAGCGTTATTAACAAATATAAAGGGCATGAATGTAATTTTACATGGGCTGCGTCCCTTGCCTATAAATAGATGAACAGTACTCCCATACTATTCACGTTGACTTGGCGTTTACTCTTACGTCACGCTTGTACCCCTGCTTTTCTTCGAGCCAAAGGTACATTCATAATCTGTCATTGTGAATACAACAATGCAAATTAAAATAAGTTAATTATAACATTTAAAGTGTTTATATTACTATTTCATATCTTGTGTATGAATCCCTCTTCATCATTTATTGTGCTCATGAAGGTTTGTCCTTCATGACCTTCGTCCGGAATTCATTATATCCGAAGGGAGATAATGCTTCGAAGGACGAAGGACTTTGACATTTAACACTTTTATGTTGCCTTGTTCTTGACTCTTAGCGTTTGAGAACAAGTCCCCAACATTGGCGCCCACCTCCAGTGAACTCACTTCCACTAATTTGAGTTTTGAACACCCTCGGCAAGCGTAGACCTTCGTCATGCCGCCAAAGAAAGCTTCAGCAACAGGGGCTGCCGCTCTGCAGCCGCTGGACCCCAACCAAGACACTCTCTCTCTTCGGGAGGCCCGAAGCCAGAAAAGGAAGGCCATCAGTCCAACGCCTCAGGAGGACGACTTGGACCAAGAGATCAGAAATATGGAGATGCTCCATCAGCAGGTGCAAAGGAAGAAGGAAAAGATGGCTAGGCTGGCTGATCTGCAAAGGCAGATAGACGAAGCCTCTGAAGAAGTTCGCCATCTTACTCAAGATGAGCAGAACCAAAGGCCTCAGTATAGAGAGCTTCATCAAGAGGGCTTCTTCAACGAAGATGACTGGTATGAGAATTTCCATCATGTAAATTTTGCCTTTGATGATGCTTCTCCTCTATCAGTGGAACTGCAGGCTACACCTTGGCCCCCGTCCTACAAGCCACCTCAACTCCCCATGTACGACGGCCATTCAGATCCGAAGCAGTTTTTGAAGAGCTACGAAGCAACAATATCTTCCTATGGTGGCAATACTGCAGTCATGGCGAAGTCTTTCGTCATGGCTGTCAAGAATGTTGCACAAACCTGGTACTCCTCCCTTTGGCCAGGAACGATCACATCATGGCAGAAGCTGAAGGATATGTTGATCACCAGCTTCCAGGGGTTTCAAACAAAGCTGGTTACCGCTCAAGCTTTATTCCAGTGCACCCAAGATCACGAAGAGTATCTTCAGGTGTATGTCCGAAGATTCTTACGCCTGAGGGCACAAGCGCCAACAGTGCCCAATGAAATTGTCATTGAGGCCATGATTAAGGGGCTTCGACTGGGACCTTCAGCCCAATACTTCGCCAGAAAGCCCCCTCAGACTCTGGAGAAATTGCTTTAGAAGATGGATGAATACATCCGTGCTGACAATGATTTTCGACAGAGAAGGGAGGAAGCTTACAGGTTCTCCGAAATAGCCAGGGGCTTCGGAGGGAGAATTCATCCCAGACATGTCAGATCAATTCATTCCACTCAGAATGATGACAGGGGAAGCTAGCAGCAGAGGCCGCAATATTCCTCCCAGGCTTCGGGGCAGCAGCAGAGCTATCCTCGACCTCCAGCTCCAAGTGGCAGAGGTGCCAGGGGCTTCGGAGGGAGATTTGGGGATCAGCCCAGGAAGATTTATTGCCTATTCTGCGGTGAGGACAAGGGCCATACCACCAGGATGTGCCATGTTACCATCCAGAAACAAAAGGAGATAGCAGAAGCTGCGACCCAATAGAGCCAGCCGAAGCAAGTTATGCACACTGCTTCGTACCATTCGCCATACATTCCAGAGTATGTAGGCAACCACCCTGCAGCTTCTGTCGCTTCAGCAAGCCAACCTCAGGCATCCTGGCAATAGCTTCCCCCTCCACCACCAATGCAACAAGGCCAGCAGCCAGAAGGGAGTCAGCATCCCCACCTCCAACGGGACTTCAGAGAAGAGTCCGAAGCTCGCACAGTCAATAGTACTGTGCCAGAATCGAAGCATATTTACTGACAAATATCCTACTTCGGCAGCAGTTTTTACATTTAGTATCATTTTCTTTTTTAATAAGGAACAATTATTGAAAGCCTAAGTATTTTTGTCGTTTTTTAAATCTCTTGTAATAGTTTCGTTTTTGCCACAGTAAAAATATACCTCCTCCACAGAGTAGCGGAGTTGCCGAAGCATAAGATTTATGGTTACAAGGGGAATTTCCAAAGTAACAAAAAGTCGTTCCTAAGGGAGCGCAGCGTAAGTTTTCTGCTCAAAAGTCGTTCCGAAGGGAATGCGGAGCCTACAAGCGAAAAATAAACGCTGATACCGCTGAAAGTAAAAGGCGAAGAAGCTCCTAAGGGAGGCTTACAGCAAAAAATAAACGCTGATTCCGCTGAAGTAAAAGGCGAAGAAGCTCCTAAGGGAGGCTTAGATTGAAAAATAAACGTCGATCTTCGGCAAATATCATTTTGCATAACATCACATCATCACATCATTTGCATAGCATAACATCATACATCATATTGCATCAATGACGCAAGAAGGGGATTAATGTTGATATTTGGAGATTGTTTCGAAGAAACGGTGCCAAGGCACAAAAAAGTAAATTTTGAAGAAGCATACCTTCGTCAAACTCCGAAATGAAAAGATTTATCGGTTATTGATTTTACGAAGATTGGACGTTTTTATGAAAATACGGATATTATTTATGAAGCATGAAAAGAAGGGAAGGTGTTTTTTCGCCGAAGGCTCAAAAACGGTATGTATGTAAAGTTTCATGCATCGTAAAGAATTGAACCATAAATAGCTTATATATTACATTCAAAGTTACAAAATATTACATATGTTCAAGAAATATTACATTCCAAATGTTTTTACAATAACATCTAGTTTTCCCTTAGAACAACTTCTGCAGCTTCGTTCAGTAGTTGATCAACAACTTTATCCATGATAGCTTCAGCCATTTTTCTAATTTCGTTGTCCCCCTTCACGTAGGGGTCCGCCGATGGCTTGGCAGGCTCTGAGGGGCGAGAAAGTGTGGCTGTGTTACAAAGCGTAAACAAGTTCGAAATCAAAAATTACAACAGAGCCAAAAACTGCTAGTCAATACCTATTTGCACTTCGACATCTGCACTCTTTTCAGCGGTCTCTGCTACTTTTCTAGCGTCATGAATACCTTTCTCGCTCTTTCGTATAATTTCTTGGGCCATCTCCTAGCCACCATTGTCCCAGATGTTGGTGAAAAATTTTCCACCAACTAGGCTCGCTTCGGCCGAGGGGTCTTTTATATCTTCAGAAGACAAGGCGGTTTCGGATTGTGCCAAAAATTTTACATGGTCACAGCCTTTTCTCTCCAAAATAGTGGCAATCCCCCTGGCACCCGCAAAAGCACATATGTCTCCACGGCTATTCAAAAATTCTTCAAAAGCTTCAGCTTCATGGCTGATCCATTCAATTGGGCCTTCGGGGTCACCCCTTATGAAGTCCTCCTCACTTGAGAATGCGCCGACGCTGGCGAAGCTGGTTCTTATTTTCTTAACACATTCTATAGATTTTCATAACACTTTTTCTTGGATGCACGAAGCTCTTCAACGTTTCTTTCTAAATGATTGGCCCATTGTTCACTAATTTCTCGTTTTGTTTCTTCAAGTGTGCACTCTTCTTTAGCTCTGACTAGTTGTTTCCGAAGATCTTCAATTTCGCGCTTCTGAGCTTCGGCTTGAGTTTTGAAAGCAGCTTCGTCTTCTTTTATTTTATTCAATAACGAGTGCAATATTTTATCTTTTTCGAGACCTTCGTTCCTTAGTTCAATTACGTCGAAATGAAGGTTGCTCAAGGCCATGGTATACCCTTCGTCTTCGACATCTTTTTGTGCCCTGAGGGCATTGCTAAGTATAAGACCCTGGAAAAAATGTTTGTTAATAAGTTTAAGCAAATGAAAATTTTTGGTTTCAAAAAATAATACAAAGATTTCATTTTTTCACCTTTAAACTATTGTACGCTAAGCTGTCAGCCAGCTCGTTCTTTGACAACACTGAGAGCCCGTCTTCTAGTGTTGGGAATCCGAAGCTTTTGCTCATCTCCCAACAGACTGAAATCTCCTTGCTGTCAGGGAGACAATACAAGAAGTCTTCTTCTCCGCTGCCGTTGAATATCAACACCCCCTTGGGATATTTCAGTCTTTGGGCATAGAACTGAGCCTCCTGCTTTTCTTTTTCAGTCAACTTCTTCCCTGAAGCATGTCGTAAAATATAATCGGAAGCTTCAGAAAAGGCTTCGGGGCGGCAGTGCCACTTTCTTCAACAAAGATTTGTTCTGCAGTTTCTGTTTCTTTGGTTTCCAAGAATTTTACCTTGGCGGGTTCTGAAGGCCCAGCTTCAGTTTCAACTTGGTGCTTTGAAGCTTCGGCCTCAGAGGCTTCGATTTGCACTTCGGGAGTTTCGGCAATTTTCTTTGGAGTAGTGCTTGAAGACTTTATTGTCTCCAATACATCCAGTACATTAACCATCCTTTTTCTTTTGGGGGTCAACGCTGGACCCTTTTGGCTTTTTGGTACTTCAACTTTTGTTGAAGGACTTAAAATTTCAGATGTCCTTGTCTCTTCAGCCTTCGGTTCTTCTATTTTCTTTATCTCCGGCATTGTGACCGGCTCTTCAATATTCTTCAGGGGAGTCGCCTCTTTGGCTTCGGGGGCCGAAGAGGATTCACCGACAAACTCGGGCACTGTGGCTGGTTCAATATAGCGTGGACGGTGTGTAAGAACCTTTATCTTTTTACTCTTCGGCGCTGGCTCACTAAGAGCGGCTGAGGCGGCTTCCTTCGTAGATGTCGTATCTTTCCTTTTTGACCCCGTGTTGGGTAACGGTAGTCAGGATACACGAACCCAATGGCATCAAATACTCGGTTGAGCCTTTTCTTCTTCCGGCCTCCGAAGGCTGCGGATAGTGCAGTATCTTCTGCCTTCGAGTATGGCCCAAGCAGCTCATCGCTTACGGCCTCAATACTTTTTAGCCAGTCGTCATCTGGCTCGACGAACTTGTCTCCATATTTGAAGGTGAATTTTAACCTAACTAGTCCACCTTCGTTAGGTTTGCTGACGGTTTCCTTTGGCATTTCCCACTTATCCGCAAGTGGCCATACTCTGAAGGCAATGTGTTCTTGGATCAAATCCCTTGTCCCGATGAAAGAGCAAACTACTCCGAAGGCTCTCCGGCATTCTTCGGCTGCTTCGTCAATTTCCACCTTCGGTTTCCGAAGGCCGAAGCGCTGCCAGATAGGGCGCATAATGATACCTTTAATATCTTCTCGCGTTTTCAAGTCGTTTTTCACATAAAACCATTCCTTCATCCAGTCCCTAGGCCATCTTTTCCGAAAAGTTGGCACGGGACAGCTTGACCCAGAGCGGGCACCGAAGCTATAACAGCCAAAATTGTTGTGATATTGCTCCTTGCCCCATGGTTTCGTCTCATACAATAACTCATGCATATTACAGAAACTTTTTGCATTTGGTTCCAAACCTTGGCTCTTCATGGCCCATACGAAGATTCCCATCCTTATGATTGCTTCAGGAGTAATTTGATGAAGGTAGATTTCAAATATCTTCAAAACTTCTACCACAAAACTGCTCAAAGGAAACCGAAGTCCAGCCTTAAAGAAGCTTCGGAATATCACGACTTCATTTTCCTCAGGAGTCGGACAAGTTTTCTCTCCTTCGTCAGCCCTTACAATAGATAAATCCCGAAAATATCTGCCCCTCATATTGACAAGATGGCTTTGTTTAATGCTTGATTTTCCAAAAACTGCATGGCTTGGTCGCCAAGGTCGATCTTCGAAATCTTCACCGCCACTTTCCACATCATAGCTATCACTATCACCAGTGTCTTCAGACAAACCCTCTAAAATCTCCCTAGTAATTTTCTCTGTATTTGTCTTTGCTATTGATTCAAGGAAGCCGAGATTCATCTCTTCGGAAAGGCTTAGCTTCGACTCAGCAACAGTTTTCTTGTCTTCAGACATCTTCGAAAATGCTAGGAAAGTACTCTCGAAGACGAAGCTTAAAAATGTAAAAAGCCAGGAAAGCATTGGTGTGCAAAGAGCTAAAAATTAGGAAGGCAGGAGCCGGCGGCAAGAAAGCGTGCTAAATGTGCTGGCGGTGCGTTCTTATTTATACGCCCAGTACGTCGCAAGTGGTAGGGCCCCACTTGTCATTGACTATTGCTATTCTAGCAAAGGGAAGGTGTTTTTTCGGACCTTCGGCTTAAGGCCTTCGTCCATATCGCAATCTGAATTTATTATTCTAACAAATTAATATTGCGAGGGGCTACTGTTGGGGGCCTTTGGCTTCCGAAGGTCCTCAAAAACATGATTTGATAATGTTTTCCAAGTGAAATATGTGAACAGGTATCTTCGGATTTGGATCATGAGCATACAGAGCATGGTTAGGACGAAGCCTGAGCGAGACGAAAGGTGATTATGACGAAGGACAAGGTGATCACGAAGCTATGCACAGGAAAGCTTCGGCATGACAGTAGAAAAGGGGAACCGACTTAAAGATGAAAAGGCAAATTAGACCTCGAAGAATTACTATAGCGTTATTAGCAAATATAAAGGGCATGAATGTAATTTTACATGGGCTGCGTCCCTTGCCTATAAATAGATGAACAATACTCCCGTACTGTTCACGTTGACTTGGCGTTTGCTCTTACATCACGCTTGTACCCCTGCTTTTCTTCGAGCCAAAGGTACATTCATAATCTGTCATTGTGAATACAACAATGCAAATTAAAATAAGTTAATTATAACATTTAAAGTGTTTATATTACTTTTTCATATCTTGTGTATGAATCCCTCTTCATCATTTATTGTGCTCATGAAGGTTTGTCCTTCATGACCTTCGTCCGGAATTCATTATATCCGAAGGGAGATAATGCTTCGAAGGACGAAGGACTTTGACATTTAACACTTTTATGTTGCCTTGTTCTTGACTCTTAGCGTTTGAGAACAAGTCCCCAACATAGACAAAAGTAGCAAGGCAAGAGATCCAAAGCTTGAAAAATATTTGGATACAGTCCGAAGATTAGAGGCTTCCTTCGAAGGATTTTCTGTAAAAAATATTTCAAGAGGGGAAAATGAGCATGTAGATCTGCTAGCTAAGTCAGTGGCACAGGCGCTCCCTCTACCTTCGGAAGTATTTTTTGAGACAATAAAAGCACCTTCGGTTGAACTTCTGGAGAGAGCAGTGCTTGCAATATCACCTGTACATAGTGAATATTGGAGGACTGAGATCATATCTTTCCTCCAAGGTAACTGTCTTTCGGATGACGAAGTTTATAATAAAAGAATGGAAGCAAGGACAATACCATATGTCATAATAGAAGGGGAGTTATACAAACATGGAGTCTGCTCTCCACTTCTCAAGTATTTATCCAGAACCGAAGGTATAGAGCTGATGAAGGAAATACATGCAGGTTTGTGTGGATCTCACATTGGATTTAGACCTTTGCTAGGGAAGGTTTTCAGACAAGGATTTTATTGGCCGAAGGCAGCTTCGGATGCAGCAGATCTGGTTCAAAAGTGCGAAAATTATCAAAAATGTGCAACAGACCAGAAACAACCTTCATCGCTAACCCAGTTAATACAGCCAACCTGGCCATTGCAAAGATGGGGCCTGGATTTGTTAGGTCCACTCCCACCAGCACAAGGCAACTTGAAGTATGTTGTAGTGGCAATAGAATATTTTTCTAAGTGGATTGAGGCAAAGCCCTTGGCTACAATAACTTCAGCCACGGTCCAAAAATTCTTCTAGCAGAATATTGTTTGTCGCTTCGGTGTGCTGAAGGAAACAACTGTGGACAATGGAACACAATTTGATGGCTAAACATTCAAAGGTTTTTGCGACCGAATTGGTACGAAGATTCATTTTGCATCAGTTAGGCACCCGGAATCAAATGGGCTAGTATAAAGAGCAAATGGCATTATAATGACAGGAATAATGAAGCTAATCTTCAACTAGCCCAGAGGAAAGTGGTCAGATGAGTTGATTAAAGTGGTGTGGATCCACTACACAACTGGGTCAAGGTCAACAAGATTTACACCCTTCAAGCTCCTATTTGGTGACGAAGCAATAACTCTAGAAGAAGCAAAGACAGGGTCAATAAGAACAACAACTTTGGTAGAAGACGAATCTGATTATCAAATGACAAAAGCTACTATAGAAGGGACCATACTTCAGGCTGTAGAGAACATCAATAAATATCAGGCCGAAACAATAAGGCGGTGTGATAGAAAAGTTCGATTGAAAAACATCAAGCCAGGACATCTGGTCCTTCGGAGAGTGGCCAACCCAGATACAGTGGGCAAGTTGCAACTTAAGTGGGAAGGTCCTTTTCTGGTAATATCTTCGTCAAGACCCGGTTCTTATAGATTGAAGGATATAGATCTTGGAATTTGGATGAGCTTGGGCGATACTATGTGTAATTTGATATAATCTTTTTTTCATTTTTTCTATGGTACCCTTTTCCTTTCAAGAGGGGAGAAAGGTTTTTAATGGGGCCATATCTTGTAATTTTTTCATTATTATTTAGCTCTATGAGGGCCAAATCCCCTAAAAAATGTAATATGTAAAATCTGAGCCCGCACTGATGAGGACATCACTTTTATACATACAATGAATGAACCGATAACACGATCTCGTGCACGACAGCTAAATCTCCAGGTACGTTCTACCCTAGTCAATTGTGTTTCAGAGCTTACGCTTGGGGCCATGGATGTTTTAATGATTAGGTACCTTGGAGAGGACCAGCAAGGACTTGGGAAAGGCCAAGGTGTTGAGGAGGAGCAGCAAGGGCGTCCACAACAGGAAGGAGATCAAGTCCGAGTCGGCTGCGACTCCATCTCGGGTTTCAGGACCAGTCTGCACTAAAATGGACGCCCAAGATGCATCCGGACTCCGATTGCGACGGACTGGATATGGTTCAAAAGATAACGAGATTATCTAATCAACCCAACTGGTTCCACCCTAAAACTCATCCGGAGACAACGGTAATCGTCGAAATAAGTCAGCGTTCAGATTCTGTTTTGGTGCTGCGACACCGTCCGTTGGGCCGTTGGGCCGTGTATCGCGTCGGAGCCCATTAGGGGCGAGTCCAGGGCTACGCACGCCCTAATACTCTATTTATTCAGCAGCCGCCGCCACATTTAGGCTGGGGTTTTGCTTAGATCAATTCTGTCATCGAACAGTGTCGCCATCATCGGCTTGTGAGACCCCATCCCGTAATCAATACAATTTTGGTTGCATTTCTTTCCTGTTCTTGCTTGTGTTCTTGATTGCGCTTGCTGGGATAAGCCTTCGTGGCGAGGTCATTCGTGTGTCATGGGTGATAACCAACAGAGCCGTGGTGTAGTGATTGCGAGGAACCGTTCGTTCGGAGCCTTAGATCATCAACGTCGAGATCTCCACTTAATCAAGTTATCGTATCGCACGGAAGATCGGGCCGTGTCTACTATCAATTGGTATCAGATTTCTAGGTTGCCCGTGAGGTATAATTCTACCTTTAGATTAGTTTTGTTTCGTCCCATAGTCCACAAAAAGCCAAAAAAAATTTACGATCAGTTTATTCCGACCTAAAACCATCGCCTTAGCCTTTGCATAATTCAGTTTTAGAGTCCGCAGCTCTGAGTTCGTGTTCTAGTTAAGTTTGGTAGCTGGATTAGATTTGTTTTGGTTCAGTTTGATTGTATCCATCCACTTCCATCCTACAAAACCGACCCTATCTACAAAACAGATCCTATCTCTACAACCGACCCTATCCACAAAAAGGTCCTATCTCTACAACCGATCCTATTCACAAAATAGATCCTATCTCTACAACCGACAATATCCACAAAACATATCCTATCTCTAAAACCGACCATATCCACAAAACAGATCCTATATCTAAACCGACCATATCCAGAAAACAAATCCTATCTCTAAAACTGACCCTGTGCTCCATAGCCGTCGTTTCGGTTCCTATCGATTTGTGTCTTTGAAAACCATAACTTGAGGTACCTTCCATAAAACGGGCATAACTTTTCGCTCGGTGCTCCGTTTGAGCTCAAATTTTTACAGCAGATTCCTGACTCCATTCTGGGGTGACCCAAATGGTTCAGTCAAAAAATTCAAAAAAAATCGGGAAGATAATTAAAAAAATTGTTTAAGTGTTTTCAGGAATTTCAGAGATCCTTTGTGAATTTCTCTAGGCCACAATACAACTCTGTTTCAAGTAAAATTTTGTGTGCTTCCTTCCTTTGTGTTTTTGGATCAGTAGGTAAAAAATCAGAATATTTCGAGCTCTTTTGATGGTACTCCTTTTGAAACGCGCCATTGATTTCTACTAGTGCTGAAAAATCTGCCCTATTTACAGAACTGCCATTCCCACTAGATACTTGTACCTCCTTTCTTGTGCTTTGGTCCAACTGTTCTATTACATTTTCTAGGCCAGCAACTAGGACGAGTACTTGGAACACTTATTTAGCATTGCTATCTGTTACTGACTTGTGTGCCACATATATATATTTAGTCAGCCTTCCCATAGCTCCAATTTTCTCTCGAGCAGAACAGGTACTCTTTTGCAATCACACCCACCTGCAGTCACATCGGTCACCGTTTGCCACCTGCAGTGCTGGTAAGAACGTTGTAAGAGCGGGGTAAGACGCTTCATAATTTGTATTCCACCACCTCCACCACCACCCTGAGAGATAGTTGTAGGGTTCACATTGTTTGTTGCCTTTTTGTCTCTGTTTCGTGCTAACAATGACAGGACCAAAGAATCAAATGGACAAGGACAAGGGGCCTAAACTTAACGACGATGAGTGTGTCTCTCAAATGGAATTGAAGGAGATGATGCGCGCGATGACTGAAGCTTTTAAAAAATACCAGGACTCTGCCTCGACATCCTATGAGCAGCTTGATCGACGAGTTGCTGAACTTGTTACACGCATGGACGTACTGGAGGCTCGTCCCCCACCACCAACTCCAGCCCCAGCTCACTCTCCTGTGGACGACGACGACGATGACGATGATGTTTATGCACCGCTGCGACAACGCCTCGCACGTAATCGACAAGGTATGGGAGGTAATGGTAGACGTCGTCATCATAATCCTGAACCAGACCATGATCCATTAGCTAAGATTAAGTTTTCTATTCCACCGTTCATGGGTTCTTATGATGCTGAAGCTTACTTAGACTGGGAGATGACGGTAGAACAAAAATTTAATTCCCATCTTGTTCCTGAGCAGCATAGGGTTAGACAAGCCACTAGTGAATTTAAAGATTTTGCTATCATTTGGTGGAATGAACTTGTTAACACACGTGCTGCACCACAAACATGGAATGCGTTAAAAGAGGAGATGCGAGCTCGCTTTGTTCCCCCTTCTTATAGACGTGATCTTCGAAAAAAATTGCAACGCTTAGATCAGGGAGACATGTCGGTACAGGAATACTACCAAGAACTTCAGAAAGGTATGCTACGATGTGGGGTAGTTGAGGATCCGGAGGATCAAATGGTTAGGTTTTATGGGGGATTGAGGCGGGAGATTCAGGATATTGTTGATTATAAAGAATATCATTCTATACAATGCTTGTTCCATCTTTCTATGTTGGCAGAAAAAGAATTGCAGGGTCGTCAACAACGGAGGAACAACACTTTCGCTCCACGCCAGCCACCGGCGCAAGCCAAGGCGTCATCATCTTCAGGCGTACGGACGTCCACATCATCCATTGTACCTTCGGGTGTTGCAGCAAAACCTGCTACGACCACCTCTTCCACAGGCCACTCCTCCGACATCAAGTGCCACCGCTGCTAGGGACTTGGTCATATTCAGCGAGATTGCCCCAGCAAACGGGCATACATTGCTACTGGTGATGGTGGGTATGTTAGTGCTTCTGATGTTGAAGACGAAGATACTGTTGGAGCTAACATTGCAGAGACTTATGATGGTGATGAAGAGGTTCTTGGTACAACAGCGACCGAGACCTATAAGGCCTTGATTGTGCAACGAGCTTTGAGTACCACGGCTAGTGACGACGATGACAGACAGCGCCACAACCTTTTCAACATGTTCCTCATCGTCAAGGACTGCCGTGTACATACCATCATTGACGGTGGTAGCTGCAACAACTTGGTGAACGTTGAGGTGGCCAAGAAGCTTGGCTTGACCACACGAGAGCATCCCCACCCTTATCACATTCAATGGTTTAACGACAGCGGTAAGTTCAAGGTAACAAAAACAGCAAGGGTGCATTTTTCTATTGGCTCTTACCATGACTTTGCTGATTTCGATGTGGTGACTATGGATGCTTGCTCTCTTTTACTAGGACGTCCTTGGGAGTTTGATACTGATGCTATTCACCATGGTAGATCTAATAAATATACTTTCATGCATAAGGGAAAGAATATTGTGTTGCTTCCTATGACTCCCACTGAGATTGTCCACTTTGAACATGAGAAAAGACTAATGCTAAGCAAAAAGGTGTTTTGAACTCTGAAAATCAGCAACCTATTAAGTTAAAAACTCCTACTTTGCTAGCCACTAAATCTGATCTTGATGAGTTACATGCCTCTCTTGGACTTTGCTATGCCTTAGTGTGCAAAAATGCTTTCTATTCCATTGATGATACATCTATTGTCTTGCCACCTGCTATTGCTAACCTTTTGCAAGAGTATATGGATGTGTTTCCCTCTGAGATAACCCCTGGATTGCCACCTGTGCGAGGCATTGAGCACAAGATTGATTTAATTCTAGGGGCGAGCTTGCCCAACCGTGCTGCCTACAGGACCAACCCCGAGGAGATTAAGGAGATTCAGCGCCAGGTCCAGGACCTTCTAGGACCGTGGGTACATTCATGAGAGCCTTAGTCCTTGTTCTGTTCCAGTTCTTTTGGTTCCTAAGAAAGATGGCACTTGGCGCATGTGTATTGATTGTAGAGCCATTAATAACATCACAATTCGGTACAGATATCCTATTCCTAGATTGGATGACATGCTTGATGAATTAAGTGGTTCTATTGTTTTCTCTATAATTGACTTGCGTAGTGGATACCACTATATTCGTATGTCTTTAGGTGATGAATGGAAAACTGCATTTAAAACTAAGTTCGGTCTTTATGAGTGGTTAGTCATGCCTTTTGGGTTAACTAATGCGCCTAGCACTTTCATGAGATTGATGAACGAGATTTTACGTGCTTTCATCGGCAAATTTGTGTTGGTATATTTTGATGATATTCTTATCTATAGTAAGTCTCATGATGATCATATTGAACATTTACGTGCTGTTTTTTATGTTTTGCGTGATGCACGTTTATTGGTAACCTTGAGAAGTGCACCTTCAGCACCGATCGTGTGTCTTTTCTTGGATATGTTGTGACATCGCAGGGCATTGAGATGGATGAGGCAAAAATTCTTGCCATCACGAGCTGGCCACTTCCAACCACGGTCACACAGGTTCGAAGTTTTCTTGGTCTTGCAGGATTCTACAGGCGATTTGTGCGGGATTTCAGCACCATTGCAGCACCTCTCCACGAGTTGACAAAGAATGGAGTGTTGTTTCGTTGGGGACCATCACAACAACAAGCCTTTGATGCCCTCAAGTTGAAGCTCACACAAGCACCACTGCTGCAACTTCCTGATTTTGACAAGACATTCGAGCTCGAGTGTGATGCGAGCGGCATTGGCATTGGAGGAGTGCTCATTCAAGGAGGTAAACCTGTTGCTTTCTTTAGTGAAAAATTGAATGGTCCAACTCTGAATTATTCTACATATGACAAAGAATTATATGCTTTAGTACGAGTTTTACAAACTTGGCAACATTATCTATGGTCTAAAGAATTTGTCATACATTCGGATCATGAATCTTTGAAGTATCTTAAGGGACAATCTAATCTAAACAAACGACATGCTAAATGGATTGAATTCATAGAATCATTTCCTTACATTATTAAGCATAAAAAAGGAAAGGATAATGTAATTGCTGATGCTTTATCTAGACGTTATACAATGCTGTCCCAACTTAATCATAAAATATTTGGTTTGAAGACTATAAAGGAATTATATGCTGCTGATTTGGACTTCAAAGATGCTTTTGAAAATTGCAGAGAGGGAAGAACGTGACAAAAATTTATGCTGCGTGAAGGCCTTCTCAACCGTGCTAACAAGTTGTGTGTTCCAGCTAGCTCCGTTCGTCTTCTACTCTTTCAGGAAGCACATGGAGGTGGCTTGATGGCACATTTTGGTGTTAAGAAGACCGAGGATGTGTTGTTTACTCATTTCTATTGGCCTCGGATGCGGCGTGATGTTGAGTGCTACGTCTCTCGTTGCACCATGTGCAACAAAGCTAAGTCCCGACTTAACCCCCATGGTCTTTATTTGCCTCTTCCTGTTCCTCGTGCACCTTGGGAGGATATTTCTATGGATTTTGTTTTGGGATTGCCTAGAACAAAGAGGGGGAGTGATAGTGTTTTTGTCAGTTGTCGATCGTTTTTCAAAGATTGCACATTTTATACCCTGTCACAAAACTGATAATGCTTCACATATTGCTGATTTGTTCTTCACTGAGATTGTGCGTTTGCATGGTGTGCCAAATACTATTGTTTCTGATAGGGATGCTAAATTTTTAAGTCATTTTTGGAGAACTTTGTGGTCTAAATTGGGAACAAAGTTGTTGTTTTCTACTACTTGTCATCCCCAAACTGACGGGCAAACAGAGGTTGTTAATTGCACTTTATCTACCATGTTGCGGGCTATTTTGAAGGATAATTTGAGGTTGTGGGAGGAATGTTTGCCACATATTGAGTTTGCTTGTAACAGATCGATTCATTCCACAACCAAGCTTAGTCCATTTATGGTAGTATATGGTTTTAATCCTCGTGCCCCAATTGATTTGCTACATTTACCACCTTCTGAAATAGTGAACTTGGATGCTACACAACGTTCTAAATTCATTCTTAAGTTACATGAAACAACTAAGTTGCAAATTGAAAAGATGAATGAAAAGTATCGTATTGCTGCTAATAAAGGTAGGAAGGAAATGAAATTGGAACCTGGTGACTTGGTGTGGGTTCATTTGAGAAAGGATAGGTTTCCTGATTTGAGAAAGTCTAAACTTATGCCACAAGCTTTAGGTCCTTATAAAGTTCTTGCAAAAATTAATGATAATGCATATACACTTGAGTTGCCGCCAAATTTTGGGGTTAGTCCCACCTTTAACATTTCAGATTTGAAGCCATATATGGGTGATGAAGATGAGGCCGAGTCGAGGACGACTCCAATTCAAGAGGAGGAGGATGATGAGGACATCACTTCTATACATACAATGAATGGACCGATAACACGATCTCGTGCACGACAGCTAAATCTCTAGGTACGTTCTACCCTAGTCAATTGTGTTTCAGAGCTTACGCTTGGGGCCATGGATGTTTTAATGATTAGGTACCTTGGAGAGGACCAGCAAGGACTTGGGAAAGGCAAGGTGTTGAGGAGGAGCAGCAAGGGCGTCCACAACAGGAAGGAGATCAAGTCCGAGTCGGCTGCGACTCCATCTCGGGTTCCAGGACCAGTCTGCACTAAAATGGACGCCCAAGATGCATCCGGACTCCGATTGTGACGGACTGGATATGGTTGGAAAGATAACGAGATTATCTAACCAACCCAACTGGTTCCACCCTAAAATTCATCCGGAGTCAATGGGAATTGTCGAAATAAGTTAGCGTTCAGATTCTGTTTTGGTGCTGCGACACCGTCTGTTGGGCCGTTGGGCCGTGTATCGCGTCGGAGCCCATTAGGGGCGAGTCCAGGGCTACGCACGCCCTAATACTCTATTTATTCAGCAGCCGCCGCCACATTTAGGCTGGGGTTTTGCTTAGATCATTTCTGTCATCGAACAGTGTCGCCGTCATCGGCTTGTGAGACCCCATCCCGTAATCAATACAATTTTGGTTGCGTTTCTTTCCTGTTCTTGCTTGTGTTCTTGATTGCGCTTGCAGGGATAAGCCTTCGTGGCGAGGTCATTCGTGTGTCACGGGTGATAACCAACGGAGCCGTGGTGTAGTGATTGCGAGGAACCATTCGTTCGGAGCCTTGGATCATCAACGTCGAGATCTCCACTCAATCAAGTTATCGTATCTCACGGAAGATCGGGCCGTGTCTACTATCACGCACCATCGAGTGCAAAAAAGAAAAAAAGGGAAAAGCTCAAAAGTCGTCCCCAAGGGGATGCAGAGCATGACGAAGCTGCAAAAAGTCATTCCTAAGGGAGCGCAACATAAGTTTTCTGCTCAAAAGTCGTTCCTAAGGGAATGCAGAGCCAAAAATATGATGAAGCTGCAAAAGTCGCTCCTAAGGAGCTGCAGAGTAAGTGTTCTGCTCAAAAGTCATTCCAAAGCGAATGCAGAGCCAAATACCACTGAAATAGAAGGTGAAGAACTTCAAAAGTCGTTCCTAAGGGGATGCAGAACTTAAATGCCACCGAAATAGAAGGTGAATAAGCTCAAAAGTCGTTCCTAAGGGTATGCAGAGCTTAAAAGACTCAAAAGTCATTCCTAAGGGGATGTAGAGTCTAGTGTGGTTTCGTGTGCGTGTTCGGGACATTCATTTGCACATTACATTACATCATTCATTGCATTCATACACATTCATATAGACATTCATAGGATCATCATTATCATAACATGAAGCACAAACAGAAATACTCCAACTTTGACAACAATGCTTCGATGAGCACGAAGAAGCAAGGTCACGCTTCGTTGTGTATGAAAAGAAGGGAAGGTGTTTTTCGCCTTCGGCTCAAAAGATACAAGTTTCATCCATAGCAAAGCAATTTATACGTGGGTGGAAAGGTAAAAATATATTACAAGGTATGAACAAAGTATACAAGGTATGGTTAAATTCTCGGTTACAATTTCTTTACAAAGATAATACAAATGCTTCTAAGTTCTATACAGGAAGGCCTGAGAAACGGCTTCAGCAGCCTTCGGAATTTGCCTCGGAGTATCAATCTTCGGCACCACCATCCTGTAGACAAACAGGCAGTATAAGGTACAAGGCAATTACAAGAGATGGCAACAACAGGTATAAATTTCATACCGGCTTAAGCAAGCTTCGGGCCTCGTCACTAGCCAAGTCTCGCCCACCCTTTACCCAAATCTAAGTTATGAATCTATTTCCAATGCTCCGGGCCTCGTTGGGAATATCAATTAAATCTTGAGAAGACAGACTGAAAGTTGGTCTATTTACTGTTTTCCCGCGTGTGCAACCAGCCTTCATAAATGTCGTAGCCGTGCCGCGAAAAGCTAGCAGGCCACAGAAGTCACTGTGCCCGGCTATCACTTCATCAAGCGCCTCAACTTTGTTTTCAATATGTTCGAAGGTGCTTGGCATGTCTTCTGCCGAAGGGATAAACTCTTCGGAGCTGGCTCCAACAAAGCTGAAGACCTTTTTTAATCTTTGCACGCAGCGGTTGCCAAATCTTAAACAAATGTTTTGAAGCTCTTTCAAGGATTGCTGAAGCTTTGAATTTTTGTCAGCTTCGGCTTCGTATTTTGTTTGCATATCTTTTCTCTCTTGTTCGAAGCTCTTTGATTTTTGGACAAGTTCTTCGCTTAATCTAGCATTTTTGGCTTGAGTTTCTGCAACTGAAACCTCCATTGCCTGAAGTCGGAAATCTTTCTTCTCAAGAGAAGCTTCGTACTCTTTAATTTTCTTTTCCAAACCCTCGATAATGATTTCGTTTTTTTGTCTTCGAGGTCTTTCTACATCTTCATTGCCTTGCTTAGCAACATACTCTGTAGAGATAAACCTTCATCAGAAAATTTTGCTTCATCACAAAAATAAAAAGAAAATTTTGCTTCATCTTAAAAAAGGAATTTTACCTTGAAGTTGGAATAAAACAAACTGCCGACGATGTGTTGCCGCCAGTAGCCGCTAATATCAACTTCGGCTTCGAGAAACCAACACTCTTCGATAGAGTGCCGATTCCACCAAAGAGCATGGCTCCTGGCTGGTAGCCACAGGATATATTATACTTCCTGTAGCTCCTTCTTTTTGGCCTCAAATAATTCTTGCTCGACTAGGTTTCGAAGGTCGAAGTCTTTTTCCTCCAAAGTAGCATCGGCAATCTTCTTTCCTTTGTCAGGAACTGTGGCCATGACCTCTTCTGTAGCTGCAACTGTTCCTTCCACAGCCATATCCAAGAGCAGTTTATCAATCCTAGATAGTGTACTCTCATGGTTCGTGGCTTCGGCAGCATCTACAGCTTCGGAAGAGATATTTGCTTCAGTAGTGGCCTCGATACTTGCAATGGGTGTTATTTTAGATGCCGAGGCTGACGGTGGCGTCCGTTCAATTGCTTGCATTACAGTAACGATTCTTCGCCTTTTCTGCCCACCCGCCTTCTTTATAGCTGAAGGCTCGCCCTTCTTCTATAAAAGCTTCGTCAGTTTTGGCCCTAGAGGACATAGCAGCTTGATAGGTAGAGATTCAGTCATTACCTTTGAAATTTCTGCTACTTCGGCAGTAGGAGGCATCGAGGGAGTCTCCTCTTCTACCTCAGCCATCTTCGGCTCTGGAATTTTAGTTTTTCCTTTCTTCAAAGCTGCCACCTTCGGCTCAGGAGTGGATTTTCTCTTCTTTAAAATCTTCTCATCCTCCTTCACCATTCTGGCAGCTTGTCTGTTTAGAATGCTGACAATTCTTTTTCTTTTTGCCCCTTCGGCACCCTTGCTAAGCCGCTCATAATCAGGGTATTCAAATTTTAGAGCAATCATCACCTGGTTTAACCTTCGTTTCGGCCGGGTGCCGAAGGCTGCTGTCATCAATTGGTCTTCTTTCGTGGTATAGTTTTCCAATATTTCATTACACATAGTTTCAATCATCTATAGCCATTCTTGGCAATGCTCCTTGAACTATTTTTCAAACTTGAAACGATAAGCTAGTCGAACAAGTTCATGCTTCTTCTTCGTTTCTTCATCTTCGGCATCCCAAAGCCACTTGATGTTGGGAATGTCCGGTTGGCCTAGGTATTCCTATACCAAGTCCCTTGTGCTGATTTGTTCGGCAACCACCCTGAACTCTGCTATGGCTAACTGACATGCTGACCATAGCTGCATGTTGCACAGGGGCCTAGTCATTCAGAAGTTTAAGGATAGTGGGCACATGACCATCGTCATCAGTTCCCCCCTCTTCTTCTCATCAGCCTTAATATGAAACCATTCTCCTTTCCAGCCAGTTGGCCATTTTGTGTGGTAACTGAGAACTGGAGCCTTCGTATCCTTGCAATACACAAAATTGTAGCAACCAAAATTTTCATGAAGACCGTCCGCCCTGTCCTTCGTCTGGTAGTGCAACTCGTGCACTCGTCAGAAAGCTTTGGCATCTGGGCTCATCCTGTTGGGGACTTGTTCTCAAATGCTTCGGATTAAGAACAAGGCAACATAAAAAATGTTAAATGATAAAGTCCTTCGTCCTTTGGCACATTATTTCCCTTCTGGATATAATGTATTCCGGACGAAGGTCACTAACAACATATCTTCGTAAGCACAATAAACGATGATGAAGAATTTATATGCAACATAAGAAGTAATATAAACATTTAAATATTATCGCAACGCCATTTCTATTTTATTATCATAGAAAAATAGAAATGATTTCAGATTACAAGTGTACCTTCGGATTGTAAGAAGACAAGAGTATAAGGATGACGCAAAAACAAATGCCAAGTTAGCGTGAACAGTACGGGAGTACTGTTCATCTATTTATAGGCGCGGGACGCAGCCCATGTAAAATTACATTCATGTCCATTACATTTGCTAATGACTTATGGGAATCTATTAAGGCCTAAGTAGTCTTTTCATCTTTAAGTCGGTTCCCTTTTCGGCTATCGTGACGAAGCTTTCTGCGCATAGCTTCGGCCACGCACCATCCTTCGTACAGCTTGGTAATCAGCCCATCCTTCATCTCAATCCCCCTTCGTCTGGCTTAGGCTTCGTCCTGACCGTACACCATGTTCATAATCTGAGTCCGAAGATACCTGTTCATATAATTCACTTGGAAAACATTTGTCAAATTATGTTTTTGAGGACCTTCGAAGGACGAAGGCCCCCAACAGTAGCCCCTCGCAATATTAATTTGTTAGTGATAAATTCAGATTGCGATATGGACGAAGGCCTTAAGCCGAAGGTCCGAAAAAACACCTTCCCTTTGCTAGAATAGCAAAAGCCACTGACACGCGGGACCACACAGTTTCCGTCATATCGAGTGTATAAATAGGAGCCCGCCACATTTGATTTGGCACGCTCTCTTTGCCATCTGTTTTGCCTGCTCATAAAGCTTTCTGCCCAAAAAATATTTGTTTTCTTTCCTAGTTTTAAGCTTCGGAAGCGAGAAGTAAGGTTTCCGAAGGGATGTCTGAGGAGAATGTAACACCCCTGGTGTTACTATAACTAAAACTTGAGCATGGCATCATGAGTATGGGCATTGCATATGTTTGACACACCTAGAGTGCATTCACTAGGCAAAAATTTCAAACAAGTTGTATTGTTTTACTGTTTTACAAATAGGACCCTGATTTAAGGACTTAACCCTAAATAGTGGTTAAAGGGGTAAGACTTAACCAAAGTTGAGAAAACCTAAAGGCTTTAGGGTAAAAGTTATAAAGTGACCCCAACAATAAGGTTGAATCACATTTATACCCCTGGGATATTAAAAACCCTAATCAAAACCCTGGAAAACCCTAAAACCAAACCCTAGGGACCTAAGTGCAAAATTAGTCCACTTTTGGGCTAAAGTGCAAAAATCAAGTCAAATAAGTTTCTTAAGTCCCTTGGTTCACAAATGTGTGAACTTGAAAACCAAATGTGGAGTTTTGGACTCTTTTGCAAAAAGGACCCCAAGTTTAATTCCTAAACTAAGTCTGAAATCAGGGTTATAGGCCCAACTTTGGGGCTGTATAGCTTTCAAAATAATGAGAATTTATATGAGGTCACCACAGCAAAGTTGTAACCTGATTGTAGAAGAACAACTTTGTTTAAGGTGGTAAGCTCACTTGTTGAGAACAATTCAGAGATAATCATGCCTGAAGTTGCTCTGTCAGGCTGGTTTCAGAAAACTGAAACTGAACCTAAGGTTAAAACAAGGTTCCAGTGAGGCGAGGCCAAGTTTGATGCGCCATAGTTTTGAATCCACTCGGTATTAGTCCAAGAATCCTATAGTTGGTTTGAAGACTGATATATGGTGAACAAATCTTAGTAAGGGAGATTGCTTTGTTCTTGACAAGAAATTGGAAATTAAGAAGAGAGAAGGGGGTCGGTTCAGGTAACTGAAGCAGATGCGCCATGGTACAGTAGACCATTAGAGATAAGACCGCCAGCTGGTTTGCTCGTCGCCGGTGAGTCGCCGCCGGTGGTCGATCTCGTGCTACGATTCGTGCATCGGGGACAACGGATAAACTTGACCGGGTAAAAATCCGAGGCAAGATTGAGCTCCGGCTAAGACCGCCGCACTTCACCCCAGCTCATCGTCGAGTATATGGCCTCGTCACCGATAAGCCACCGTCGTCGTGCACCACGTGTCCTAGCGCGAGACTCCTTTGTGGTGACTCGTTAGCTGCATGTCCGGCGATCACCGGAATCACTGCCACGGTGAGAGCTACTTTTTCCCCCGCACCGAGCTCATCCGGCCGCTAACACCCCTCGGCCGAATTCGCCACCGACCCTCGATGCGTCTATAAATTGCGGATGCCACGGACTCCGTAGGGTAGTAAGCTAACCGACCACCTCGAATCAGCCTCAATCATTCACTGAGAGCCGCGAATTCGGAGTTCTCCCCAAATCATTTTCCGCCGCCGTGAAACCCACCCCACCGTGGCCAGACCACTCTGGTAAAGATTCCACGCCTCTCAAGTATTGTTCTAGCATCTAGGTAGGCACGTTAAGCTCACCGTAGCATCCGTTTGCCCAATCCGGGCCTGCGTAATTGGGCACATGGGATCAACGCCGCGGTTCCCGCCGTGAACGTGGACAGGCCGTTCTCATGGCGTTCTTGTCCAATTGATGCATGTTCCTAGGTCGCCTTGAGTAAGTTATGCTCCCGCTGTCGCTCGACTGTGCATTCGCCGCCGGTCAGGGCCAGTCCGTGCGGCATCGGTGATGAACGGCAAACGCGTCGTGGTCGGGGACTTTAAACTCAGAATTGATTGAAGGGGAAGGACTTTTATGCAAACTGTCAGCGACTGCGTTAAACAGTGGAAGACCGGATCCCAGTTTGTGTAAACCCCGAGGGCTTTTCTGCAAAGCCGCCAGCGCGGGCGCGGGCGCGCGCACTTCTGCGTGGGTTTGGGCCACTCGGGCCAGTTCTGGCCCAACACTATTCACCTCTTTTCCTTTTTCTTTTTCCGAAAGACTTTGAAAATCTGTTAAAAATTATAGAAAAATCCTAAAAATATGAGACCAATTTTCCTAGGCTTATTATTTTCCATAGTATTTAATAAAAATAGTTTTATGATTTTTAGTTTAAACAGGGAATTTTAGGATATTTAAAATAGCCTAAACTATTGATTCTGGATTTTTAGAGAATAAATAATAAGTCCAAAATTTCCCAAACTTTTTATGTGAGCTTATCACATTATTTAGAAGCCATGGGTAGAGTTTGGTTTGATTTGGGCCTTGTTTGATCACTAAACCCAAAACCACCCCCCTGCCCTATGAACTCCTTTACCGACTCCGGAAACCCTAAGTTCCCGGAACTCTGTGAAGGAAAGTTGTATTCAAGACATAACTAATAAGTTTATGCTACCTTTGCATCCTCATGAGCATTCCATGACATCCATTCTTATGCATGTATATGATTATATTAGAGCAAGAAGAAGAAGAAGAAGTTTCCGAAGAAGGGATATCACCCACCTCTGATCCCCAGGCAGACAACTGCTTCTATTTTGACATCTGTGGATCCGAGCCAGACACCTCTGATAACAAAGGCAAGCCCCGGTGCATTTGCCACCTCCCTTGATGTTTTTAAAATCTTTCTCACTTGCTTGATGCATTAGGTGATAGGAGTTGATTGATTAAACAATTCCTGCATTACTTTCCTTGATTTTGATTACCCTCCTTGAAATCCTGTTTTTACAAAAGGTTTTACTTTGCTTAGTATTGCTTTAGAAAAACAAAAGGATTTGTTTTACAAAAGATGTTTGGCAAAGTGGGAGGGATGTTTTCAAAAATAAAACTGGATGGTGGATCCATCACGGCCGTGATGGATTCAACATCGGAAAAGATGTACCTCTGTCAGGTACCAAACTTTGGGTTTGAAATGAGTAAGCTGAGACCGGGCGGGTGACTTGCACGAGAAGAGAGTCTCGGTGTAGTGTCTCCGTCTAAGTCGATTAAGGACCTTGTCGATGTAGGCTTGATGATCGAGGACCCTTTAACTGGTCACATGCCTCGTCATGGGTAAGCCTTGCCTCTGGTAGACTAAGGCCGGAATAAGATAACACGAAATGGGAGTGGAGCGGTGGCGAGAGTAGCGTGTACCCTCCGTGGCAAGAGGCTGGACGGTGGTGTATCTGTGCTCTCGGTTTGCGTGAACCTGATCCGGTCTTAAGAACCCCGGTGGCGGGTTGACATATGCAAGGGTTAAGTGCTACATATGTCGTGTGATTGGAGATCCTCAGCTGAGTATAATCGATTCGGATCGCCGTACCTTCGCGGTTATGAAGACTTGGTCACTGCCCTACACGTAGCATTCCACTAAAGATGATGGGTTTTTGGTTAAGAAATTGGCTAGTGCAGGACCAGTGATTGAACTAGGGTAGAAAGAACTCTAGTGCAGGTAATTTTACCTAACTTGACAAATAAAATTGGATTTTTAAGGATCCTCTTTAGTAAGCATTTCTGCAAAACAGAGTCTTTGACTATTGAGAAGCCTTACCTTGACTCCCATATATCCAGCATACCCTTGAGAGTCTTTTCCTTAGTCGGGTAAGACTTGCTGAGTAATTCCATACTCAGGGTTTATCCCTTTGTTGTTTTTAGGTGGTGAAGTAGCAGACTTTTGCTGCTTCTGTGCTAAGGTGGTTCCCAAGGGAGAAAACCAAGACTGAAGTGCAGGGAGGACTCGGTCCTCCATCTAGAATCTTTTATTTATAGTCTTTCGGGAGAAGTTTGTGTCTCCCTGGTTTGTATAATTATTACTTTTATGCACTCACTTTTAGAACTGGTCTGTAATAATTTAACTTGAGCTTACTTTGGAAATAAATGTAAGATTATGTAAATCGCTTCCGCATACCTTTATCTCCGATGATCTGTAATGTCTGCAAGACGGGTGAAACGTTCCTGGTGAGGTAAGGAAAGATACCGAGCTTGTCAAGTAACTTAGGAACATCTACAGGGTGTCTGATGTCTGTTAGACAAGGACAACTGTAGGTGGGCCTGATTACTTGGGAGGTTCCATCACAGCTGGTATCGGAGCGTAGCCCTTCTTTGCAGATATTCCAGGGCATCTTCAAAAGATTTTCAAAAGTCTTATCTAAAGATTCTTTTCTCTTCTTACCTAAGTAGTCCGAAGAGTTTATATCAAAGACCAGATAGGAAGAGTGCAATGTATAGAAGGTTGAATCAACCAAGGTTGATTCTGTATTTACTCATGCATCATGCTAAGAATTATACTAATAAATTTCCTCCTTAGAAAATGCCGCCGCGCACAAGAAAGACCGCGCGTAAGTCGACTGGACCTCTTGGAGTGCCTCGACATCAGCTTGCTCCGCGAGATGTAGATAGTAGTAGCGGGAGCAATGATCCCATAGGGGATCTGGAAGCAGAAGTAAGCAGGCTCCAATTGGAACTCCGCCGCAGGACAGCTATTTGGATTGGAGATGGTGACCGTATAAATGAGTTACGAGCAGACGTTCGCCATCTACAAGACCAGCTGGCCGATCGGGATTTGGCACTCGATTGGGCTGTTCAATCTCGTTCATTGGCATGGGCCAAGGAGGCAAGGGCTCAGGCCCGAGTTAGAGAACTCAGCTCAGCTGTGGACGACCTGCAGGTGTACTGCAATACACTCCATGAAGAAGTCCATGTGCTCTACTCGCAACTACACCCTAATGAGCCTACACCATCTGCTGAGGCGGAAGCCGGACCTTCTCACGTCGCGGGACGCGCGTTGGGTGGGGAATTAGACCTGTATGAACCCCCTCCTTCTTTGAGGTTGGTGGACGTCTGGACTCCCACTCCTGATGAGGAAGCCGCCAAAAGCGATGGGAAACAGGACTAGTGGTGTAATAAGAGTAGAGTAGTGTATTGTAGGGAGTAGTGTATTGTAGGGAGTAGTGTTATATTAGAGTAGTGTATTGTAGGGTGTACGGTTGTATAATAGGTTAAACTTTTGTAAAATGGGTAATGTATCCTGTTGTGTAATGTCGAGTCTGTACCATTACTTTTTACAGTAATGTAAAACGGAAGGTTTTCTTTGGCACATTATGTTTATTCAAATGTTTTTGCCTCAGATGCCGACCCGTACTCGAGGACAGGATGCAGCTGGAACATCCGGGGGTGGGGATGCTACCCCGAATCCACCTCCCGTTCCACCCACGCTTGCCGAGGCAATCGCTGCCTTGGTAAATGCTACAGCCGACAATACCCGCTTCCTGAGGGAGATGGCGGGTCAGCAACAGCTTCAGCAGCAAGCAGGAAGAGGATTTCAACAGGGTCCCCGTGAGACCACTTATCTGGATTTCTCTGAGACTCGTCCGCCTCTCTTCGTCAAAGCAGAAGATCCGCTTGAAGCCGACGAATGGATAAGGGTCATTGAACAGAAATTTGGCCTTCTTCGCTGCTCAGAAACCCAGAAGCCGTTGTTTGCGGCTCAGCAACTTCGAGGCCCTGCCAGCACTTGGTGGGGGAATTTTGTGGCCATCCAACCGGATAATCATCAAATTACATGGAATGAGTTCAAAGCAGCATTCCGCGAGCATTATATTCCTGAGGGAGTGCTGCACATGAAGCAAGAAGAGTTCATGAAATTGAAACAAGGGGGAGATACTGTGAATCAGTACCTCAACAAGTTCAATCACCTGTCCCAGTACGCAATTGATCAGGTGAATACAGATTTGAAAAAGAAGAATTGTTTTATGAGGGGTCTGAACGACCGGATGCAGCGGAAGATGGCTGTGTGTATTGATCTTACTTATGGAAAGGCTGTCAGCACAGCCTTATCTGTGGAGGCCAAATATGCAAATACTGGGAAAAGTAAGGGATTTAGTGGTGATCGGCCTAGTCAGGGCCCGGTAAAGAGGCAACGGTTTACTCTCCGGCCCTCTAACCAGAACCGTTCAAGTGCACCATCTTTCCCTTTCAAGCAGCCTATAATTATTCGTCCCAACAAAGCTCCCACTGTCCAAAGTCAGCCGGGTGCCCCAGGCACTCGATTCCCTGCACTGCCAAGTTCTTCAACTGGATGTTTTAACTGTGGCAAATCTGGACATTTTATTAAAGATTGTCCCTATCCTCGGCAAAATCAGGCTAATAATCAGCAAGGATCGGGAAGTTCAGCTCCAGGCAAGGGAAGTACTTCGGGCAAGAATACCAAGAAAACGGGGCAAGTATACTATACACAAGTGGCTACCACACCGGAGGGAGAGCCGGTGATGATGGGTACGTTCCCTGTGGCCAGCCACCCTGCAATAATTCTTTTTGATTCTGGTGCTTCGCATACCTTCATTAGCAAGACATTTGTGGAGCAATATCACATTACATGTCATGAATCAAAAGAGGGTTTTAAAATTCATTCACCTGGGGGATACATTTTTACTAAAGAAGTGGCCTATGGAGTGCCAGTAACTATGGCCGGACGGAACTTTCCTGCTAATATGATTGTTCTAAGAGGCCAGGATATAGATGTAATTTTGGGGATGAATTGGTTAACCCACCACAAGGCAGTACTCAACACTGAACTCAGAACCGTCAGGTTGAGTTATAATCAAGAAGAAATTCTCTTATCTCTCCCCAAGACCAATCCAGCCAAAGCTTCTGGTAGAATCTTTGAAGCCATTGTACCGGAGATCAAGAACATTCCGGTAGTATGTGAGTTTCCAGATGTGTTTCCGGAAGATTTGCCTGGACTGCCCCCTGAAAGAGATGTTGAATTTGTAATTGAGCTAAAACCCGGTACGGCTCCCATTTCCCGAAGGTCGTATCGTATGCCCCCTAATGAGTTAGCAGAATTGAAGATTCAATTGCAAGATCTGCTGAATAAAGGATTTATCCGGCCAAGCTCGTCCCCTTGGGGTTGTCCCGCCATCTTTGTGAAGAAGAAGGATCAAACCTTGCGAATGTGTGTGGACTATCGGCCCCTAAATGAGGTCACCATTAAGAATAAGTACCCTCTTCCAAGGATCGACATCTTATTTGATCAACTGACTGGGGCGAGGGTGTTTTCCAAAATTGATCTCAGGTCGGGCTATCATCAAATCCGTATTCGGCCCGAGTATATACCGAAGACCGCATTCACTACGCGGTATGGATTGTTCGAATATCTAGTAATGTCTTTCGGGCTCACAAATGCTCCTGCCCACTTCACCTATTTGATGAACTCGGTGTTCATGCCCGAGTTAGACAAGTTCGTGGTGGTCTTCATCGATGATATTTTGATATATTCTAAAAATGAAGAGGAGCATGCTCAGCACTTACGGATTGTATTAACGCGCCTGAGGGAACATCAACTATATGCCAAGTTCAGCAAGTGCGCGTTCTGGCTGGAGGAAATTCAATTTTTGGGGCACGTATTATCAGCTAAGGGAATTGCGGTAGATCCTAGCAAGGTCAAGGATATTCTGGAATGGAAACCTCCAACGACTGTTCACCAAGTCCGGAGTTTTCTTGGACTCGCAGGATATTATCGCAGATTCATACCTGATTTTTCTAAGCTTGTGAAGCCAATCACAAGTTTATTGAAGAATGATACTAAGTTCAATTGGACTTCTAAATGTAATGAAGCTTTTGAGGAATTGAAGACACTATTGACCACTGCTCCGGTATTGGCTCAACCGGACATCACCAAGCCTTTTGATGTATACTGTGATGCGTCAGGCAGTGGACTCGGCTGTGTGCTAATGCAAGAAGGCCGAGTAATTGCGTATGCTTCAAGGCAGTTACGCCGTCACGAAGAGCATTATCCAACACATGATTTAGAGCTAGCTGCTGTGGTTCATGCCCTGAAAATATGGCGTCACTATCTGCTGGGAAATATCTGTCACATATATACTGATCATAAGAGTTTGAAGTATATATTTACCCAGTCAGAGTTAAATATGAGGCAAAGGCGTTGGCTTGAGCTTATTAAAGATTATGAACTGGAAATCCATTATCACCCAGGTAAGGCCAATGTGGTGGCAGATGCCTTGAGTCGTAAGACTACCTGCCAATGTCTTATGGTAAAGACCTTCGAAAACACTTTGTGTCAAGAAATGGAAAAGTTAAACCTGGGGATAATCCAGCAAGGGACTTTGAATCAACTAAAGCTTGAGTCAACCATTTTGCAAAGGGTAATTGATGCTCAAAAAGATAATCTGGGCATGAAGCACATACGTGAGAAGATCAGGGCTGGAACAGCCCAATGTTTCAAAGAAGATGATCAAGGTGTGTTATGGTTCGAGAACCGCATAGTAGTGCCGAAGAATGAAGAACTCCGCCAGCAAATTTTAAATGAAGCTCATCTTAGTCGCTATTCCATTCATCCGGGAAGCACTAAGATGTATCAAGATTTAAAGCAACATTACTGGTGGACGAAGATGAAGATTGAAATTGCACGCTATGTGGCTAAGTGTGACACTTGCAGACGTGTCAAAGCCATACACATGAAAACTGCTGGTCCATTCCAATCTTTGCCAACCCCAACATGGAAATGGGAAGACATCAGCATGGACTTTATTGTGGGATTGCCCAGGACGGCCAAAGGGTATGATTCTATTTGGGTTATCATTGACCGACTCACGAAGGTTGCCCACTTCTTACCTGTCAAGGTCACATATACAGTAGCCACCTATGCAGCATTATACATTGCCCGTATTCTCAGTCTACATGGTATTCCGAAGACTATAGTGTCGGACCGTGGACCTCCGTTCGTAGCCAAGTTTTGGGAAGCACTTCACCAATCCTTTGGGTACTAAGTTACTCCACAGCTCGGCCTACCATCCCCAAACCAGTGGACAGACTGAGAGAGTGAACCAAATACTTGAAGATATGTTACGGGCATGTGTCCTGGATTTCTCGCAAAAATGGGATGAATGTTTGCCCTTAGCGGAGTTTTCATATAATAACAGTTACCAGGAAAGCATCAAGATGGCACCTTTTGAAGCCTTATATGGGCGACGGTGTCGAACTCTACTAAATTGGTCTGAACCTGGAGAAAGGTACTTCTTTAGGCCTGATATGGTGAAAGAGGTCGAAGAAAAGGTGCAGAAAATTATTCATAATATGAAGGAAGCTCAGACTCGACAAAAGAGTTATGCAGACCGACTACGACAACCCTTATGTTTTCTGGTAGGCGATTATGTCTACTTGAAAGTTTCACCAATGAAGGGTGTGTCGCGTTTTGGGGTCAAAGGAAAACTTGCACCCAGGTACATTGGTCCATTCCTGGTACTTGAGCAATGTGGACCAGTGGCATATCGACTTCAGCTCCCTGAAACGTTGTCTGCCGTGCATAATGTGTTCCACGTGTCACAATTGAAGAAGTGTCTTCGGATTCCCGATCGAACCGTTGAAGTGACTGATGTTGTCCTGGAACCAGATTTAACATACTCGGAACATCCCATTCGAGTTCTGGATCAAAAGGACAGGGTTACCCGGAGAAAGACTCTCAAATTTTATAAAATACAGTGGAACCAGCATTCGGAAGATGAGGCTACATGGGAAACTCAAGATTTCTTAGATAAGAATTTCCCAGGCTTTCTAGCCTCTTGTAAATTGTAAAGTTTGTATAGCTGTGTAATAAAGGAATGAACCCCCACACCACCCCTGCCTTGTACCAGAAATCAGGAAATAAAAACATGACACATTTCCTTTTCCATTACTCACCCTAGGACTTTAAATCTCGGGACGAGATTCTTTTATGGGGGGAAGGATGTAACACCCCTGGTGTTACTATAACTAAAACTTGAGCATGGCATCATGAGTATGGGCATTGCATATGTTTGACACACCTAGAGTGCATTCACTAGGCAAAAATTTCAAACAAGTTGTATTGTTTTACTGTTTTACAAATAGGACCCTGGTTTAAGGACTTAACCCTAAATAGTGGTTAAAGGGGTAAGACTTAACCAAAGTTGAGAAAACCTAAAGGCTTTAGGGTAAAAGTTATAAAGTGACCCCAACAATAAGGTTGAATCACATTTATACCCCTGGGATATTAAAAACCCTAATCAAAACCCTGGAAAACCCTAAAACCAAACCCTAGGGACCTAAGTGCAAAATTAGTCCACTTTTGGGCTAAAGTGCAAAAATCAAGTCAAATAAGTTTCTTAAGTCCCTTGGTTCACAAATGTGTGAACTTGAAAACCAAATGTGGAGTTTTGGACTCTTTTGCAAAAAGGACCCCAAGTTTAATTCCTAAACTAAGTCTGAAATCAGGGTTATAGGCCCAACTTTGGGGCTGTATAGCTTTCAAAATAATGAGAATTTATATGAGGTCACCACAGCAAAGTTGTAACCTGATTGTAGAAGAACAACTTTGTTTAAGGTGGTAAGCTCACTTGTTGAGAACAATTCAGAGATAATCATGCCTGAAGTTGCTCTGTCAGGCTGGTTTCAGAAAACTGAAACTGAACCTAAGGTTAAAACAAGGTTCCAGTGAGGCGAGGCCAAGTTTGATGCGCCATAGTTTTGAATCCACTCGGTATTAGTCCAAGAATCCTATAGTTGGTTTGAAGACTGATATATGGTGAACAAATCTTAGTAAGGGAGATTGCTTTGTTCTTGACAAGAAATTGGAAATTAAGAAGAGAGAATGGGGTCGGTTCAGGTAACTGAAGCAGATGCGCCATGGTACAGTAGACCATTAGAGATAAGACCGCCAGCTGGTTTGCTCGTCGCCGGTGAGTCGCCGCCGGTGGTCGATCTCGTGCTATGATTCGTGCATCGGGGACAACGGATAAACTTGACCGGGTAAAAATCCGAGGCAAGATTGAGCTCCGGCTAAGACCGCCGCACTTCACCCCAGCTCATCGTCGAGTATATGGCCTCGTCACCGATAAGCCACCGTCGTCGTGCACCACGTGTCCTAGCGCGAGACTCCTTTGTGGTGACTCGTTAGCTGCATGTCCGGCGATCACCGGAATCACTGCCACGGTGAGAGCTACTTTTTCCCCCGCACCGAGCTCACCGGCCGCTAACACCCCTCGGCCGAATTCGCCACCGACCCTCGATGCGTCTATAAATTGCGGATGCCACGGACTCCGTAGGGTAGTAAGCTAACCGACCACCTCGAATCAGCCTCAATCATTCACTGAGAGCCGCGAATTCGGAGTTCTCCCCAAATCATTTTCCGCCGCCGTGAAACCCACCCCACCGTGGCCAGACCACTCTGGTAAAGTTCCGCGCCTCTCAAGTATTGTTCTAGCATCTAGGTAGGCACGTTAAGCTCACCGTAGCATCCGTTTGCCCAATCCGGGCCTACGTAATTGGGTACATGGGATCAACGCCGCGGTTCCCGCCGTGAACGTGGACAGGCCGTTCTCATGGCGTTCTTGTCCAATTGATGCATGTTCCTAGGTCGCCTTGAGTAAGTTATGCTCCCGCTGTCGCTCGACTGTGCATTCGCCGCCGGTCAGGGCCAGTCCGTGCGGCATCGGTGATGAACGGCAAACGCGCCGTGGTCGGGGACTTTAAACTCAGAATTGATTGAAGGGGAAGGACTTTTATGCAAACTGTCAGCGACTGCGTTAAACAGTGGAAGACCGGATCCCAGTTTGTGTAAACCCCGAGGGCTTTTCTGCAAAGCCGCCAGCGCGGGCGCGGGCGCGCGCACTTCTGCGTGGGTTTGGGCCACTCGGGCCAGTTCTGGCCCAACACTATTCACCTCTTTTCCTTTTTCTTTTTCCGAAAGACTTTGAAAATCTGTTAAAAATTATAGAAAAATCCTAAAAATATGAGACCAATTTTCCTAGGCTTATTATTTTCCATAGTATTTAATAAAAATAGTTTTATGATTTTTAGTTTAAACAGGGAATTTTAGGATATTTAAAATAGCCTAAACTATTGATTCTGGATTTTTAGAGAATAAATAATAAGTCCAAAATTTCCCAAACTTTTTATGTGAGCTTATCACATTATTTAGAAGCCATGGGTAGAATTTGGTTTGATTTGGGCCTTGTTTGATCACTAAACCCAAAACCACCCCCCTGCCCTATGAACTCCTTTACCGACTCCGGAAACCCTAAGTTCCCGGAACTCTGTGAAGGAAAGTTGTATTCAAGACATAACTAATAAGTTTATGCTACCTTTGCATCCTCATGAGCATTCCATGACATCCATTCTTATGCATGTATATGATTATATTAGAGCAAGAAGAAGAAGAAGAAGTTTCCGAAGAAGGGATATCACCCACCTCTGATCCCCAGGCAGACAACTGCTTCTATTTTGACATCTGTGGATCCGAGCCAGACACCTCTGATAACAAAGGCAAGCCCCGGTGCATTTGCCACCTCCCTTGATGTTTTTAAAATCTTTCTCACTTGCTTGATGCATTAGGTGATAGGAGTTGATTGATTAAACAATTCCTGCATTACTTTCCTTGATTTTGATTACCCTCCTTGAAATCCTGTTTTTACAAAAGGTTTTACTTTGCTTAGTATTGCTTTAGAAAAACAAAAGGATTTGTTTTACAAAAGATGTTTGGCAAAGTGGGAGGGATGTTTTCAAAAATAAAACTGGATGGTGGATCCATCACGGCCGTGATGGATTCAACATCGGAAAAGATGTACCTCTGTCAGGTACCAAACTTTGGGTTTGAAATGAGTAAGCTGAGACCGGGCGGGTGACTTGCACGAGAAGAGAGTCTCGGTGTAGTGTCTCCGTCTAAGTCGATTAAGGACCTTGTCGATGTAGGCTTGATGATCGAGGACCCTTTAACTGGTCACATGCCTCGTCATGGGTAAGCCTTGCCTCGGGTAGACTAAGGCCGGAATAAGATAACACGAAATGGGAGTGGAGCGGTGGCGAGAGTAGCGTGTACCCTCCGTGGCAAGAGGCTGGACGGTGGTGTATCTGTGCTCTCGGTTTGCGTGAACCTGATCCGGTCTTAAGAACCCCGGTGGCGGGTTGACATATGCAAGGGTTAAGTGCTACATATGTCGTGTGATTGGAGATCCTCAGCTGAGTATAATCGATTCGGATCGCCGTACCTTCGCGGTTATGAAGACTTGGTCACTGCCCTACACGTAGCATTCCACTAAAGATGATGGGTTTTTGGTTAAGAAATTGGCTAGTGCAGGACCAGTGATTGAACTAGGGTAGAAAGAACTCTAGTGCAGGTAATTTTACCTAACTTGACAAATAAAATTGGATTTTTAAGGATCCACTTTAGTAAGCATTTCTGCAAAACAGAGTCTTTGACTATTGAGAAGCCTTACCTTGACTCCCATATATCCAGCATACCCTTGAGAGTCTTTTCCTTAGTCGGGTAAGACTTGCTGAGTAATTCCATACTCAGGGTTTATCCCTTTGTTGTTTTTAGGTGGTGAAGTAGCAGACTTTTGCTGCTTCTGTGCTAAGGTGGTTCCCAAGGGAGAAAACCAAGACTGAAGTGCGGGAGGACTCGGTCCTCCATCTAGAATCTTTTGTTTATAGTCTTTCGGGAGAAGTTTGTGTCTCCCTGGTTTGTATAATTATTACTTTTATGCACTCACTTTTAGAACTGGTCTGTAATAATTTAACTTGAGCTTACTTTGGAAATAAATGTAAGATTATGTAAATCGCTTCCGCATACCTTTATCTCCGATGATCTGTAATGTCTGCAAGACGGGTGAAACGTTCCTGGTGAGGTAAGGAAAGATACCGAGCTTGTCAAGTAACTTAGGAACATCTACAGGGTGTCTGATGTCTGTTAGACAAGGACAACTGTAGGTGGGCCTGATTACTTGGGAGGTTCCGTCACAGAGAAGAAGGTTGTTGTCGAAATGAAGCTAAGTCTCTCTGAAGAGAAGAACCTGGGCTTTCTTGAAGCAATGTCGAAGACCAATACAGAAAAGATCACCAAAGAGATTTTAGAAGGTTTGTCTGAAGATACTGATGACAGCGACAGTTATGATGTAGAAAACGGCGGGGGAGAGTCCGAAGATCGACCATGGCGGCCAAGTCACTCGGTTTTCGGGAAAACCACTATTAAGCAGAGTCACATTGACAATATGAGGGGGAGATATTTTCGAGATGTATCTATTGTGAGGGCTGATGCTGGAGAAAAAACCTCTCCTACCCCCGAAGAAAATGAGGTTGTGATCTTCTGAAGCTTTCTCAAGGCTAGGCTTCGGTTCCCCCTAAGCAGCTTTGTTGTCAAAGTCCTGAAGACATTTCAAATCTACCTCCACCAAATTACTCCCGAAGCTATCATAAGAATGGGAATCTTTGTGTGGGCTGTGAAAAGCCAAGGTTTAGAACCAAATGCTAAAAGCTTTTGCAAAATTCATGAGTTGGTATATGAGACGAAGCCCTGGGGGAAAGAACAATATCACAATAACTTTGGTTGTTACAGCTTCGGTGCTCGCTCCGGGTCAAGCTGCCCCGTGCCAACCTTTCGGAAGAGGTGGCCCGGTGCCTGGATGACAGAATGGTTCTATGTAAAGAATGACTTGACAGTGCAGGAAGATGTTAAGAGTATCATTATGCGCCCTATCTGGCAACGCTTCGGACTCCGAAGGCCGAAGGTTGAAATGGATGAAGCGGCCGAAGAATGCCAAAGAGCCTTCGGTGTAATCTGCTCTTTTATTGGGACAAGGGATTTGGTCCAAGAGCATATTGCCTTCAGAGTTTGGCCACTTGCAGGAAAGTGGGAAATGCCGAAGGAGACCATCAAAGAGTCTGACGAAGGTGGACTGGTCAGACTAAAATACACATTCAAATACGGAGATAAGTTTGTTGAACCGGACGACGACTGGTTAAAAAGCATTGAAACTTTAAGTGACGAACTGCTTGGGGTATACTCGAAGGCCGAGAATACTGCATTATCAGCAGCCTTCGGAGGCCGAAAGAAGAAGAGGCTCAACCGGGTATTTGATGCAATCGGGTTTGTCTACCCCGACTACCATTATCCGGTGCCAGGTCGCAAAAGAAAAAATACTTCTCCTGCAAAAGAAGTTGCCGCAGGTGCTTCTAGTGAGCCAGCGCCGCAAAGAAAAAAGATGAAGGTGCTCACCCACCGGGCGCGTTTTATTGAACCAGCCACAGTGCCTGAGTTTATCGGTGAAGTCTCTTTGGCCACTGAAAGTACAGAGCCAGCTCCAGTGCCGAAGATCGAAGAAAAAACTGAAGCACCTTCAGCAGAGAAGGTAGAAAAACCGAGAATTGAAGGACCAAAAATATTGGAAATTTTAAGTCCTTCAGCAAGTGTTGAGACAATAAAAAATCAAAAGGGCTCATCGGTGACCCCGAAAAGAAAAAGAATGGTGAACGTGCTAGATGTTTTGGAGACAATTAAGTCTTCAAGCATAACTCCGAAGAAGACTGTTGAAACTTCGAAAATGGAAACTGAAATCTCTGCTGCTGAAACTCCAAGGCAACAATCTAAAACTGAAGCTGGACCTTCAGAGCCCACGAAGGTAAAACCGTTGGAAACCGAGGAAGAAAGAGTGATGGAACCAATTTTAATTGAAGAGATCAGTACTGCTGCCCCCGAAGCATCCCCCAAAGTCCTTGATTATATTGTTCGACATGCTTCGGGGAAGAAGTTAACAGAAGAAGAAATTTTTGAAGCTAATCACTATGCAAAAGAATTGAAATATCCGAAGGGGGCACTAGTGTTCAATGGTACAAATGAAAAAGATTTCCTATACTGCCTCCCGGATAACAAAGAACTACTTGTCTGCCGGGAAATGGCCCGAAGCATGGGGTTTCCGAAGCTGGAGGCTGGCCTCTGTGCGATGACAAAGGACGATCTTGCGGACAGTCTTGCGTATAATAGCCTGAAGGTACGAGATCTGCGCATTTGGAAACTTTATGATTTGAAATCTATTGTTTTATTCTTATAGTAACTTTTTACATATAGGGCTTAATACTAAGCAACGCGTTGAGAGCGCAAAAGAATGCCGAAGACGAGAGCTATGAAATTGCCTTCAACAACCTTCGAACAGAGGTTATCAAACTAAGGAACGAAGCCCTGGAAAAGGACAAAATTCTAGTTACATTGGTAGATAAAATAAAGGAGAACGAAGTTGCGTCTAAAGCACAAGTTGCAGCTCAAAAGCACGAGATTGACGATCTTCGGAAGCAATTGGCCCGGGCGAGAGAAGAACGCATACTTGAAGAAACGAGGCGGGAATGTAGCGACCAATGGGCCAATCATTTGGAAGGAACCGTTGAAGAGCTTCGGTCTTCTAAGAAAAGGTGCTACGAAAAATCCATGGAATGTGTAAAGAAGATAAAAACTAGCTTCGCCAGCGTTGGCGCATTTTCGAGTGAAGAAGATTTTGTGAGAGGTAACCCAGAAGGGCCGATCGAATGGATTAGCCACGAAGCTGAAGCCTTCGAAGAAATTCTAAACAGTCGTGGGGACATTTGCGCCTTCTCGGGTGCCAGGGGGATTGCTGCTATACTGGAGAAAAAAGGCTGCGATCATGTTAAAATTCTTGCACAATCCGAAGCCAGCTTATCCCCTGAAGATGTTAAAGACCCCTCGGCCGAAGCTAGCCAGGCTGGTGGAAAATTTTTCACCGACGTCTGGGACAATGGTGGCCGAGAAATGGCCCGAGAAATTATTCAGAAAAGTGAGAAGGGCATTCACGACGCTAGAGAAGTAGCTAAGGCCGCTGACAAAAACTCAGAGCCCGAAGGGCAACTAGGTATTAGCTAATGGTTTTTATTGTGTTGTAATTTTTGATTTTAAGCTTCGCTCGCAATTTGTAATAGCAATGTGGCCGTATCCTGTCCTCCTTCAGATCCTACCAAAGCGTCTCCGGGCCCTCACCCGAAAGGAGACGAAGAAATTAAAAGGATGGCTGAAGCTATCATGGATGAAGTTGTTAACCGACTCCTGAACGAAGCTGCAGAAGTTGTTTTGAGAGAAGATTAAGCACTATTGTAAAAACTTCTGAAATGAAATATGTGTAACATTTTGTAACCCTGTGATATTTGCTTTTAATGTTTCGATTATTTACGATGCATGAAACTTTACATACGTACCGTTTTTGAGCCTTCGGCGAAAAAACACCTTCCCTTCTTTTCATGCTTCGTGAAGATAGAAAAACTTTTGTGCATCACAACAATGCCCATAGTGCTCTGATGAAGAATATCCAAGCTTCGTGAAGACATTCTCTGAAGCTATATTCTGAAGATCAATATTGTATCCCGTTGTGACTTAGCACGATTTTCACTTTCTCAAAGCATCTTTCTGAAGGTTGATACTGTGTCCCCTTCTTTTGCCATATGCAACATGATGTATGATGCTTATGCTATGCAAAATGATGTGATGATGTTATGTTATGTAGATGACATTTGTTCGAAGATACACACATATCCCCGTAAAACACATAATATTTTTGTATCAGCGTTGACTTTTCGCTGTAAGCTCTGCATTCCCTTAGGAACGACTTTGGAGCTTCTTCGCCTTTTACTTAGGCGGTATCAGCGTTGACTTTTCGCTGTAAGCTCTGCATTCCCTTAGGAACGACTTTGGAGCTTCTTCGCCTTTTACTTAGGCGGTATCAGCGTTGACTTTTTGCTGTATGCTCTGCATTCCCTTTGGAACGACTTTGGAGCAGAAAACTTACGCTGCGTTCCCTTTGGAACGGCTTTTTGTGACTTCAGCAAACTTACTCTGCGCTCCTTAGAACGACTTTTTGTTGCTTCAAAGGATTTTTGATAATTCGAAGGTCCTCCTTGTTATCGCAAATCTTTAAGCTTCAGCAACTTAAGCATGAGAAAAATACATTTTCCTTGTGGCAAACAACGAAATTATTACATGAAAACTGAAAAAATGTCCTTTATTACACAGAGAATAGAACTGAATGGAAAAGACTGCTATCAAGGTAGGATATTTGTCAATAGATGTGCTTCGACTCTGGCACAGTGCTATTGACTGTGCGAGCTTCGGGTTGTTCTCTGAGATCCCTTTGGAGTGGAGCATATTGGCTCCCTTCTGGCTGTTGGCCTTGTTGCAGCGGTGGTGGAGGCGGAGGCTGTTGCCAGGAAGCTTGAGGTTGACTCGCCGAAGCAACAGAAACTGCAGGGTGGTTGCCTATGTATTCTGGGACGTAAGGCGGATGGTACGAAGCAGTATGCATGACCTGCTTCGGCTGAGCTTGTTGTGCTGCAGCTTCGGCGATCTCCTTTTGCTTCTGGATGGTAACATGGCACATCCTGGTGGTATGGCCCTTGTTTTCACCACAGAACAAGCAAAATATTCTCCTTGGTTGATCTCCAAATCTTCCGCCGAAGCCCCTGGCGCCTCTGCCTCTTGGAGCTGGTGGCCGGAAGAAGCTTTGTTGTTGCCCCGAAGCCTGTGAGGAGCACTGCGGCCTGTGCTGCTGACTCCCCTTATCATCATTTTGAGTAGAGTTGTGGATTGACCTGACATGCCTCGGATAGAATCTTCCTCCGAAGCCCCTGGTCATTTCAGAAAACCTGAAAGCCTCCTCCCTTCTTTGGCGAAAATCATTGTCGGCACGAATATACTCGTCCATCTTCTGGAGCAGCTTCTCCAAAGTTTGAGGAGGCTTCCTAGCAAAGTACTGAGCTGAAGGTCCAGGCCGAAGTCCCTTGATCATGGCCTCAATGACAATTTCGTTGGGCACCGTTGGCGCCTGCGCCCTCAAACGAAAGAACCTCCTGACATACGCCTGAAGGTATTCTTCGTGATCCTGGGTGCACTGGAACAGGGCCTGAGCAGTGACCGGCTTCGTCTGAAACCCTTGGAAGCTGGTTAACAACATGTCCTTCAGTTTTTGCCATGAAGTGATCGTTCCTGGTCGAAGGGAGGAATACCAGGTTTGAGCAACACTCCTGACAGCCATAACAAAAGACTTTGCCATGACTGCAGCATTGCCACCATACGAAGATACTGTTGCTTCGTAGCTCATCAAAAACTGCTTCGGGTCTGAATGGCCATCGAATATGGGAAGCTGGGGCGGCTTGTAGGACGGAGGCCAAGGTGTAGCCTGCAGCTCAGCGGACAGAGGAGAAGCATCATCAAAAACAAAATTTCCATGATGGAAATTGTCATACCAGTCATCTTCTTTGAAGAAACCTTCCTGATGAAGGTCTTTTTGTTGAGGCCTTCGGTTCTGCTCATCGTGAGTAAGATGGCGAACTTCTTCAGAAGCTTCGTCTATCTGCCTTTGCAGTTCTGCTAGCCTGGCCATCTTTTCCTTCTTCCTCTGCACCTGTTGATGAAGCATCTCCATATCTCTGATCTCTTGGTCTAGCTCATCCTCTTGAGGCGTTGGGCTGACAACCTTCCTCTTCTGGTTTCGGGCCTCCCGAAGAGAGAGAGTCTCTTGATTGGGGTCCAGCGGTTGCAGAGCTGTAGCCCCAGTTGCTGAAGCTTTCTTCGGTGCCATAGCGAAGGTTTATGGCTTCCGAAGGTGTTCAAAAACTCAAAGAGTGGAAGTGAGTTCACCGGAGGTGGGCGCCAATGTTGGGGACTTATTCTCAAATGCTTCGGATTAAGAACAAGGCAACATAAAAAATGTTAAATGATAAAGTCCTTCGTCCTTTGGCACATTATTTCCCTTCTGGATATAATGTATTCCGGACGATGGTCACTAACAACATATCTTCGTAAGCACAATAAACGATGATGAAGAATTTATATGCAACATAAGAAGTAATATAAACATTTAAATATTATCGCAACGCCATTTCTATTTTATTATCATAGAAAAATAGAAATGATTTCAGATTACAAGTGTACCTTCGGATTGTAAGAAGACAAGAGTATAAGGATGACGCAAAAACAAATGCCAAGTCAGCGTGAACAGTACGGGAGTACTGTTCATCTATTTATAGGCGCGGGACGCAGCCCATGTAAAATTACATTCATGTCCATTACATTTGCTAATGACTTATGGGAATCTATTAAGGCCTAAGTAGTCTTTTCATCTTTAAGTCGGTTCCCTTTTCTGCTATCGTGACGAAGCTTTCTGCGCATAGCTTCGGTCACGCACCATCCTTCGTACAGCTTGGTAATCATCCCATCCTTCATCTCAATCCCCCTTCGTCTGGCTTAGGCTTCGTCCTGACCGTACACCATGTTCATAATCTGAGTCCGAAGATACCTGTTCATATAATTCACTTGGAAAACATTTGTCAAATTATGTTTTTGAGGACCTTCGAAGGACGAAGGCCCCCAACACATCCCTTAGCTTCAAAGGGCCCAGATGAAGATGCTAAGCCTAACAATGGCATTAGGGGTTAGCTGATGAAGATATATTTCGAAATTTTTCAAGACTTCCCCTATCATCTCGTTCAAGGGAAATCGCAATCCGGCTCTGAAGAAGCTCTTGAAAACAACTACTTCATCATTCTCCGGTGTTGGGGTGGTCTCTTCTCTGCCAAATCAGATAAGCTTGCTTTTAGCCTCCCCAAAGTAGCCCAGCTTCATCATCATGGGCATGTCAGTTTCGGACACAGTAGCTTTCCCAAAATCTAGATGGCTGGGTTTTGTTGGGATCAAGATGCTATAATCTTCCTCATCTTCATCAATATTTTCTTCTTCAGCAGTGGTCTATTCAGCTTCGGCAACAGGAGCACCTTCCTCAGTACTTTCCTCTGTCACAACTAGACCTGATTGCTTCATGACTTTGGAAATTGGTGCTGTCTCAGTGACTTCGGCTTCTTCTCCCTCATGAGACACCCATGCAGTTGAACGCACTCTGGCCATTTGATGGATTTTTCGCGGTTTTGACGAAGTTGATGGTTGTTTCGCAGTTTTGATGAAGCTCACTTTTCTGGCGAAGTTAACTCTAATTGATGAAGTGCTCGGTTGAGAGCATAGTGAAAAAGCTTCGGCTACGGTTAAATTTTTTAACAGCACAACTGTGCAATGGCAATGAATGCTGTGGTAACTCTGCACCAACCCATCTGTTTATATAGTGCTGCATGTGGGAAGGTGAACCGCCAACTCATCTGCACCCACTAAACAGTGGACCACCTGACGCTTGGAGTATTTTAATCGTTTCTCGACAACGAGCTCAGGGAAGGTGTTTTTCGGACCTTCGGTATCCCGAAGCCTTTGAGATTTTATCACGGATCGAGCTCGTTACGAAAAATGATCTAGCACCACGAAGGTGCTACTATTGGGGGCCTTCTTCTTCGCCGAAGGTCCTCCAAGCAAAAACACCTTAGTTAGGACGATATGCAAGCAGACACAACGTGAAGGTATTTGCCGAAGCTACAATCCAGGAAGCTTTGGCATGACCACATGCCTTGAGACGAAGGGCAGCACCGACTTAAAGAGGAAAAGACCGTTTAGTCCATGATAGTTTGTGCCATGTTTGTAATTAGTTATCAAGGACATAAATGTAATTTCGACCGGGTTGCGTCCCATGCCTATAAATAGGTGAACAGTAATCATGTACTGTTCACGCTATCTGACAATCTCGCGCACGTCACTTTTAGATTCCTACCTTATGTCAAGCCGAAGGTATTAATGTGATTCAATATCATTAATGCTTATTCATGATCATAATAATCTATCGGTTTAACACAACTATTCATGTCCTTTCTATGTTTTATATGTTCTCGCTGTTGTTCTGATATACTGAGATGATGAAGGTATGCTCTTCATAACCTTCATCTGGAGACCATTATATCCTAAGGGAGATAATGGTTCAAAGGATGAAGGTCTTTAAACATTAATATTTGTGTTGCCTTGTTCTTGATTCGTAGCATTTGAGAACAAGTGACCAACACTATACATCAAGAACAAAGCAACACAATTGTTAACGATTAGAGACCTTCGTCCTTCGAAGCATTATCTCCCTTGGGATATAATGATCTTCAGACGAAGGTCATGAAGGGCATACCTTCATCATTTCAGTGAACAAAATGTAAATAGAGACATATGAAACACAAAAGAATATAAACAATCATCACAAATCATTAGATTATTTATATCTTTATTATATAAACATGAATAAACATCAATGATATTTATATTACATTTATACCTTCGGCTTGATAGAAGGTGGAAAAGCAAGAGTGATGCAAGAGTGATTACAATTCAGCATGAACAGTATGGTGTTACTATTTATCTATTTATAGGCATAGGACGCAGCCTGGGCAAAATTACATTCATGTCCCTGACATTTACTATTGACCATAAGGCAGGCTGTCGAGGACTAAGCAGTCTTTTCTCCTTTAGGTCGGTTTCATCTTTCACCATCGTCATCGTGCTAAGCCGAAGCTTCTTCAGCCACAGCTTCAGAGCTAGTTTATCCTTCCTTCAGGCCGTACCTTCATACCATGCACACCTTCATTTCAAAGCCGAAGCCTCCTGTGCAGTATGTTATACTGAAAAATATGTTAGTTAAGTTTTTGAGGACCTTCGGAAGAGGAAGGCCCCCAACAAATGCTATACGACATATAATCATACTTTATTATTATTACTAGATTATTCATGATAGGATTATGATGTTAATTAGAACATGGTGCTTAACTTGAGATAACAGTGCTACCACAAGGTTGGAATGGGACACCCTTGGCTGACTAATTATGAAAGCTAGTGGAGGACTACCTTACCCAAAACGGGCAACCACAGTGTGAGGAGCTGCAGATATAGGGAGGTTCTCAGGTCGATCATGCTGCTATGGCTTTTCGGACGAGGGATCCCTATATTGCCCCCTTATCGCAGAAACCGTAGCAGGTTTTCTAAAGCTAGTGAAACTTTGTAAAGGCCTCGTAGTGCTACCCTTCCTCGTCTCCTCGGTAGAGATGAATGTGATTTCTAGACACCTTAGCAGATGGGTAACACGGCTTGTGGGTAAATATGCATAACCTCTACAGAGTGTAAAACTGGTATATCAGTCGTGCTCACGATCAAGAGTGACTCAAGGCTCTCGCATGGTTAACTTATGGAATTTAAACTTAATATGTGGTATCCATTGCATTGTGCGATTATTTATCAATTGTGATTTCTTATTTTATTGGGATGGTATACACTTATACTTAGTAACTACTAATAAAATTTGACCAACTTGTTAAAATCAATACTTAGTGTAAACCATTATTTGTTGATTAGCCTTACACTACACATGAGCCCCCACCATAAGTGAGCTCATGCACATTATTCCCACAACATGTTGAGCGATGAACATCTGTGAGCTCACTCTTGCGATACCCCCACAGGTGAAGAGCAGGTGCCCTAGAGGAGGACTACTACGATGAGTTTGATGAGATCTAGGTGTCGTTTCCCAGTTAGCTTGATGGCGTCGAGGAAATAATATTAGTTCAATTTATTTATTTACAGCTATTTTGTAAGACATTTTTGTTTCGTAATAAAGTTGGTGACATTCGTCTCTATACACTAAGTCATTGTATGTGTTGATCTTCTTTGGCGCACATATGAGACGCACCCGGCTTTACCCTTAAAACCGGGTGTGACATAAGTGGTATCAGAGCAATGTTGATTGTAGGATGTAATCTAGATAGACCTGGACAAAACCTCTACCTACTCACATTTACTCTATTTCTTTCTATACTTTTCTTGATCTTGTCTCACCTTTTGTTGCTTTACTCTGACTACCCTTATATTTTCTACTCTAAAAGATAGAAAGGGGTTTCACACCTTGGAATCCCATATCTACGAATTCCCAAATAGATAGGAGACCAAAGACGAAAAAGGTATATTTTTACCGGTATTTAGGCACTTGAATGCTTGCTCTGCTTGTTCTTATGATAACTGCTTGATTTACTTCTTCGATTGATTGAAATAGTTATGGGGCCATATACACCTTAAAACCTAGTATACTGGGTACATTCTAGCATGTACCACCATAGGTGTAGTGTATTAATGTAAGGTAGTTGACACTCTAATCTACTGAGCTATTGTGACCCAAAAGATCATGACCTAAAAGTCGAGTGTTTCGTACTTACTCATTTGTCTTATGTACAAATCTATCTTACCCTTTGTCTCTAACCGAGATGGTTAATACCATGAAGGGAGGACGTGTCGATCTACCTTCACGCCTTCGCTGAAAGAGGGCAATAGCTAACTCAGAACCAAAGATGAATCCCCCAAATCCTCTAACTGCTGGGGCGAAGGCCTTTTTCGCCGCCCAAAGCCAGCTACTACAACAGATGTCCAACACCATAGCTAACATGCAAGTCCAACTCAACAAAAACTAGCAGCACCCACATCCGCCACCATAACCCCGAGATAAACATCACGAATTCATGAGCCATAAACCAGACCCACTACAAGCTGATGATTGGCTGAAGTCCATAGAAAAAAGCTCAACATTGCCTAATGGACCGACAGAGAGAAAGTATTATATGCATTGGGTCGCCTCACCGGCCCTGCTGCGGACTGGTGGGATGCTTACTATGCAGCCCATGCTGCTGCTGACACCATTTCTTAGGTGGAATCCTCTACAAACTTTAGGACCTACCACATTCCTGTTGGTCTTATGAAGATTAAGAAGAAACTGGAAGTATTCCCTTAAGTAGGGAGGCATCTCAGTAAGTGAGTATAGAGACAAATCCATCTAGTTATTTTGATACACTCCTAAGGAAGTGGCAGATGACTAAAAGAAACAGGAAATATTCCTAGAAGGACTGATTGGGCCACTTCAAGATCAACTGATGTCCCACTCATTCCCATCTTTCCAGAAACTTCTAGACAAGGCAATAGCCCTTGAATACAAGCGTGTTTAGCTTGGCAAAATGAAGAGGAAGGCTATCACCCAAGGTCAAGTAGGAAGCAGCAGCCGCCCTCGCTATGCTCCACCCCAAGGAACCCCAGTTCGCCTTGGTGGTGGGAAATAGTCATACCCACACCCTGCTCGACAAACAACGCAAACCACCCCCAAGCTCCACAAAATTGCCAAGCAAGCACCCAGCCAAAAAAGCCACCACTGCTACCCCAACAACTAGGGCATGTTTCAAGTGTGGTGAAGCGGGTCACTATGCCAATGCGTCTCCCAAGAAGGTTTCTTACACCACTCCAACTCGTGGCAGTAATCCAAACAGGCAGAATCAGTCTTCCACTAATGGGTATCAGACACCATCTAGCAATCAAGGCCAAAGGGGATATAATATCGCTAGAGTGAATTAGATCGGTACTGAAGCCACGATAGATGGTTCTGACATAGTCATAGGTATGTTCCTTATTAATTCCATTCCAACATCAATACTATTTGATTTAGGAGCTTCACATTCATTCATTTTTGCTCGATATGTTAATTCGCATGATCTACCTCTCTTGAATATGCGAAAACCCATGGTAGTTATCACCCCTAAGGGGTCTATTGAAGCAAATTTTATATGCCATGAACTAGACATCACAATTCTAGGAAGCAATTTTTGGGCCACTCCTATTATGCCAGAAAAATGTAGCATAGACTTAATCCTTGCATGACATGGTTAAAGAAATATAAAGCAGTTATACACTATGCCAGAGGAATTATAGAGCTTACTAGTCCAAACGGAGATAGATTTGAAGTTATGATTACCCTAACCCCATTCACTAAACCTATTATCTACCTAATAGAGGGAAAATTCATGGGTAGCCAAATACAAGTAGTTAGAGAGTTCCCAGATGTATTTCTAGAGGAGTTACCTGGAATGCCACTAGATAAAGTTGTGGAGTTCATTATTCACCTACTACCTGGAACTACCCATATCTCACGAAACCCTACCGGATGTCCATAGATAAATTAAAGGAGCTTAAGAAATAGTTGAAACAATTGCAGGAATCGAAGTATATTCATTATAATTCCTCACCTTGGGGGGCGCCTGTCCTGTTTGTTCAGAAGAAGGATGGTTCCCATTGAATGTGTGTCGATTACTAGTCTCTCAATGATGTGACCATTAAGAATAAGTACCCGTTGCCACGTATCGAAGATTTGTTTGATCAGATGAGAGGCACCCAGGTCTTCTCCAAGATTGACCTTAGATCAGGTTATCATCAGACGAAGATTAGGCCTTCTGATATCCGTAAGATGACTTTCTCTACTCAATACGAGGTATACGAGTTCACTATCATATCGTTAGGCTTGACTAATGCACCAGTCTACTTCATGAATCTGATGAATAAGGTGTCCATGGAATATCTTGATAAGTTCGTTGTGGTATTCATCGATGACATTCTGATTTATTACAAGAATTATGGAGAACATGAGGAGCATATGTGGGTTGTATTGCAAAAATTAAGAGATAACCAACTCTACACCAAGTTCAGTAAATGTGAGTTTTGATTGGATGAAGTACCATTCCTTGGGCATATCATCTCCAAGGGAGGGATCATGGTTGATCTAGCCAAAGTAAAAGAAATAGTGGGATGGAAGATACCGGAGTCGGTCGCGAAAATCTAGAGTTTCTTGGGACTCGTGGAATACTATAGACGTTTCATTGTGGGATTCTCTAGGATAGCGAACCCGATGACCTAGCTGTTGGAGAAGGGAAAAGAATTTAAGTGAATTCAGGCCTGCCAGTGTAATTTCTATCAGCTGAAGTTTAAGTTGATGTCACCCCTAGTGTTGGTAATGCCAGATCTACTAAACGGATTTGATATATATTGTGATGCATCTCGTCAAGGATTGGGGTGTATTCTAATGCAAGAGGGACATGTCATAGCCTACACGTCACGCTAGTTGAGGAAACACGAGCTGAACTACCCCACTCATGACCTAGAACTAGCCGCCATAGTGCATGCTCTCAAGATTTGGAGACATTATATAATGGGGACCAAGTGTCAAATCTACAAACCATAAGAGCTTGAAGTATATCTTTACCTAGAAAGACCTAAATCTTAGGCAGCGTCGTTGGTTGGGGCTCATCAAGGATTATGACTTGGAGATTCACTACCATCTAGGTAAGGTGAATCTGCTTGCAGATGCCTTGAGTCGAAGGACCATGCTCATGCAGCTATGGCTACCTAGCTGTCCGACAAGTTGGTAGAGAAGTTTGATAGGCTCAACCTAGGGATAGTTGCCCATGTAGAAGGAATTACTATAGAAGTGGAACCCATCTTGGAGCAAGATATACGGAAATGTTAGATTGGTGATGCTAAGATTCAAGGAATCAAAGACCTGATGGCAGAAGGCAGAGGTACAGACTTAATGAAAGATGAGCAAGGCACAATCTGGTTTAAGAACATGATATGTGTTTTTGAGATAGATAGTCTCCGTGAAACCATATTGAAGGAAGCCCATGACTCAACTTATTCTATCCACCTTGGAAGTACCAAGATGTATAAGGATCTAAAAAAGTATTGGTGGTGTGGTCTGAAAAGGGATGTCGCTGCACATGTGGTCGTATGTGATGTCTGTCAAAGGGTAAAAGTTGAACATCAGAGGCCAGCTAGATTGCTTCACCCGTTAAAGATACCTAAATGGAAGTAGGAGGAAATCGGTATGGATTTCATAGTCAGGTTGCCCCACACCCCCGAAAGGTTATGATTCCATATGGGTGACCATGGAATGATTAACCAAAGTAGCTCACTTTATTCTAGTCAAGACTACATAAAAGGGAACCCAATTGGTAGAGTTATATATATCTCGGATTGTATGCCTACATGGTGTACCTAAGAAGATTGTTCTAATTGGGGATCTCAGTTCACTTCTAGATTTTGGAAGAGTCTTCATGAGAGTATGGACACAAAGCTTAATTTTAGCTCAACCTAACATCCCCAAACAGAAGGGCAAACCGAGAAAACAAATCAGGTGCTGGAGGATATGTTGGGAGCTTGTGCTCTTAAGTACAGTGGCAGTTGCGACAAGAGTTTACCCTACACAGAGTTCTCTTATAATAACAGTTATCAAGCTAGTTTGAAAATGTCCTCGTTTGAAGCTTTATATGGAAGGAAGTGTAGGAACCCATTGTATTGGGATCAGATTGGTGAGAGACAATTCTTTGGACCAGAAATTATCCAAGAAGCGGAGGAATAGGTTCAAATGATCAGAGAGAACTTGAAGACAACGCAGTCAAGGCAGAAGAGCTACACAGATACTCGAAGAAGACAGCTGGAGTTTGAGGAAAGTGACCTTGTGTACTTGAAAGTGTCACCAATTCGGGTATGAGAAGGTTTAAAGTCAAAGGGAAATTGTCCTAAAGCGAGTTGGACAAGTGTCCTACCAGCTTGAGTTAACAACTCACTTGGCACATGTGCATAATGTGTTTCATGTGTCGCGATTGAAAAAGTGCCTTATAGTCCTGGAGGAACAACTACCTATGGATGAAAATAGTGTGTAGCGTGATCTAACCTACACCGAGTATCCTATCAAGATCATTGATACCCTAACATGAGTTACAAGAAACCAAGTGATCAAAATATGCAAGGCACAATGGAGTCATCACGCAGAAGATGGTGACATGGAACCTCCTAAGGTATTAGGCCCACCTACAGTTGTCCTTGTCCTAAGGACCTCGGACAATCCTGTAGCTGCGCATAATCACTCGACAAGTTTGGTCCTCTGTATCTTCCTTACATCGCCCAAGAGCGTGTTACCCGTCACACAGATATTACATCACATCAGAGGAAAGGAAAAGCGGAAGCAGATTAGAATAACTTAATTTACATTCATAAAATATATAGAGAGAGTATTATTATTACAATACCAGGGTATTAAGAGTGCATAAAGTATTATAACAAACCGGGGAGGCAAAACACCCTCCCGCACAAAATTTTATTGTTTTCAAGGTGGGAGGCAAACATACTCCTGTGACCAACTTCACTGCTGGGGCTCTTCCTTAGGTACCACCTTTGAACATAAACACCAAAACTCCGTTGTTTCCTCACCTACAACAACATGGGTTCGAAAACCTTGAGTACGGAGTGTACTTTCGCAAGTCTTACCCGACAAAGGAAAAAGATTCTCAAGGATATGCTGGCTTAAGGGAGTTAAGGTAAGGCTAATCAAAAATCAAAGACTGTTTGCAGAAATGCTTACTATCAGTGGATCCTTAAAAATCCAGTTTTATTATCAAGTTAAGTCATTACCTATAGCTAGAGTTCTTTCTACCCTAGTTTAAGCACTTGGCCTACACTAGCCGTCTTTTGCCACCCCTTTTTACATTACTGGATTGCTATGTGTAAGTCAGTGACCAAGTCTTCATGTTCGAGAAGTAACGGCGATCTGAATCAATTAATACCCAGCTGGGATCTCCAACCACACGACATATGTAGCACTTAACCCTTGCATATGTCAAATCGCCACTCGGTTTCTCATGGCCAGACCGGGTTCACGTCAACCGAGAGCAGAGATACACCACGGAGGGTACACGCTACTCTCGCCATCTCTCCACTCCCATTGCGTGTTGGCCTTTCTGTTATTGGTCCGCCCGAGGCAAAGCTTACCCATGACGAGGCATGTCGCCAGTTAAAGGGTCCTCGGTCAGCATGCCCACATTGACATGGTCCTTAAGCGACTCAGACAGAGATACTACACCGAGACTCTCTTCTCGTGCAAGTCACCCGCCCGGTCTCGTCTTAATCATTTACAACTGAAAGTTTGGTTCCTGGCAGAGGTACATCTTTTCAGATGTTGAACCCATTATGGCCATGATGGATCCACCATCAAATCTTTTCTTTGAAAACTTCCCTTCCCACATGAAGCATCATCTTTGTTTAAAACAAATCATTTGGTTTTCTAAGGCAAAACTAAGCATCAGAAAACTTTTAAGCAAAACGGGTATCAAGGAAGGGTAAACAGTTCCAAGGAAGGAAATGCAGCAATAGTTTATCACTCAACTCCTATCACCCAATGCATCCTTTCAAGTGATAAAGAGTTTAAAACAACAAGGAAAAGGGTAAATGCACCGTGGCTTTCCTTTTGTCGTAGGGGACTCGGGATCTATTCCACAAATGTCAATGTAGAAACTGCCCCCGACAGGTGGATTTCAGTCGGTGGTGCAACTTCCTCTTCAACAACTACTTTTTCTTCGTTTTCTAAACATAACAATATACATACATAAATGTCCATGTGATGCTATGAATATGCAATTATGATAGAATATATTTAGTTATATCTTGAATATAAGTTTCCTTCAGGGTATACGTGAGTCACTAGGGTTTCTTGAGTTAATACCCTAGTAGGGTTAGGCAATTCCTACCTTAGGAAGCTAGGGTTTTGGGGTTTGGGTGCAAACAATGTCCAAAATATGTCAAACTTTACCCAAGGGCTCTAATTATCAAATTAAACTTACCCAAAAAGTTTTATGATTTTTGGAGCTATCAATTAATTTCTAAAATTCCAAAAGACTAGGTTTAGGCCTTCTTAAATGCTAAATAATTCATGGCTGGTGCTAAAAATCTTGAAACTATTTTTATTAAATACTAGAGGAATTTGGAAGTCTAGTAAAATTGGACCCATGATTTTATCATTTTTTTAGAATTTTCTATAAATTTCCTAAGTCTGGTAGAAATAGAAAAAGGAAAGGAATGAATAGTAAGGGCTCAAACTAGCCCGAGCTAGCCCATGAACGGGGAAACGAGCCCGCGCGCTCACCCGCGCTGGCGGCTTTGCACAAAGGTCCCTGACTGTTTGAATAACTAATAAAGAATCCTCGACACTATTTCACTATCTCGCTAACATTCGCACATAAGCCCTCGCACATCTATTGCTTCACAGACACAGGTCCCCGACGGCGAACGGCGGTGAGCACGCCCTCCGACGAGCCTGTGCCGGCTGGGATATGCAACGACTGATGCCCTAACTTGGTCGACACCTATCTCTACCCCTAGCTACTCTAATCCGGCCATCAATTGCACAATTCCGGCACGGAGCCTTTCTATCCATGACGACAGCGAAACCTAAGGGGAAATCGAGGTGTTCCCGGCGATCTAGCGTGGTCTAGCTCAATTGGTTGGGTCGATAAGCATCCTTAGCATGCAAGGGTGCTGAAACGAGTGTAAGGAGGATGTGAACAGACCTGAAGATGGTGGTCCATGGTGGCGCGGAGAGCCGAATTAGGGGAAACTTGAAATTCATGAGCTACAGTGGCTAATCGGAGGCGAGGGCTGGCGTACTGGGTGCGTAATAACCTAATGGAGCTCACTAGGGCATCAATTTATAGAGTCCTTGAATGGTGGCTCCGAATTTAAGAAGAGAAGCTGGCGACCGAGGAGAGGGGATGAGTCACTGCGGTGATCTACTGTGGCATTCACTGAGGCACTGTCTCCGGCGATGGATAGGCTACCTACTGTGGTCTATTGCGACGTGGTAACACCATAGACTACGTGGTGCACGAACGACAAGCGGCCAACACCGGTGAGGATCATTTCGGCCGGTCGTAGAGCAAGTGGGTACGGCGGCCAGCACCCAACTCATCCGCGGTAAGATCTTTTTCACCCTGAGTCATTATCCGTGCGCCCATGGGCACGAATCGCAACGCCGGCGCGAATCCAGGCATGGGAGTCACCGGCAGCGAGGTTCACTGCATCTACTGTCCGGCACCATTGCCCATACAGTGCTTCAAATGGTGCCATCTTAATGCTTTCTTGATAGCTATTGTTATATGAAAATTCTACCAATGGCAGACAATAATCCCATTTCTGTGGGAACTCCAGAACACATGCCCGTAGCATATCTTCAAGTATTTGATTTACTCTTTTAGTTTGTCCACTTGTTTGAGGATGATAAGCTAAGCTGTGGAGCAGTTTAGTACCCAAGCATTTATGCAGTTCACTCCAAAATTTGGATACAAATTGCGGTCGACAGTCCGACACTATTGTTTTTGGAATTCTGTGCAAACTGAGAATACGAGCAATGTATAACTGGGCATAGACAGCAAATGGGTGATCTATCTTGACGGGCAGAAAATGTGATATCTTGGTAAGCCGGTCAATTATAACCTAGATAGAATCAAATCATTTAGCTGTCTAGGGTAATCCCACAATGAAGTCCATACTAATATCTTCCCATTTCCATGCTGGGATGGGCAAAGATTGCAGTGGTCCAGCAGCCTTCATGTGTATGTCCTTGACTCGTCTGCAGGTGTCACATCTTGCCACATAGCGTGCGATTTCAGTCTTCATTTTTGTCCACCAATAGTGTTGCTTTAAATCTTGATACATCTTAGTACTTCCAGGGTGAATGGAATATCGACTAAGATGAGCTTCGTCTAGAATTTGTTGGCGAACTTCGGCATTCTTTGCCACAACTATGCAATCCTTAAACCAAATTATTCCTTGATCATCTTTTCTGAAGCAATTTGCTTTGTCGGTTTCTATTTTCTCATGAATATGCTTCATACCCCTATTGGTTCTTTGGGCATCAATGATTCTTTGCAGAAGAATTGACTCAAGCTTCAATTGTGTCAAAGTTTCATGTTGTATCATACCTAGATTTAACTTTTCCATTTCCTGACATAGGGTGATGTCAGGGGTCCTTATTGTAAGACATTTACAGGAAGCTTTGCGACTCAATGCATCTACCACCATATTGGCTTTTCCTAGGTGATAATGGATTTCCAAGTCATAATCTTTAATTAGCTCAAGCCATCTTCTCTGCCTCATGTTCAGTTCTGACTGGGTAAAGATATATTTTAGACTTTTGTGATTCGTATACACATGACATATATTTCTAGCAGATAATGACGCCATATCTTGAGGGCATGAACGATTGCAGCTAGTTCCAAATCCTGAGTTGGATAGTGCTCCTCATGCCGGCGTAGTTGCCATGAAGCGTAAGCTATGACTCGGCCCTCTTGCATTAGGACACATCCGAGACCACTGCCTGATGCGTCAAATACACATCAAAAGGTTTTCAATATCTGGTTGAGCCAATACTGGAGTAGTGGTTAACAACACCTTCAGCTGCTCGAAGGCTTCATTGCATTTTGGGGACCAATCAAACTTTGTATCATTTTTCAATAAACCCGTAATAGGTTTAACAATCTTGGAAAAATCCAAAATGAACCTACAGTAATATCCAGCCAGTCCAAGGAAACTTCGAACTTGATGTACTGTAGTAGGCGGTTTCCATTCTAGAATATCCTTGACTTTGATGGGATCGACCGCAATTCCTTTTTCAAATAATACATGTCCAAGAAACTGAATTTCCTCCAACTAGAATGCGCATTTGCTGAACATGGCATACAATTGGTGCTCCCTTAAGCGTGTTAGCACAATCCGTAAGTGCTTAGCATGCTCCTCTTCATTTTTGGAATAGATCATAATGTCATCAATGAAGACCACCACAAATTTATCCAACTCATGCATAAATACCGAGTTCTTTAAGTATGTCAAGTGGGCTGGAGCTTTTGTCAATCCGAAAGACATGACCAAATATTCAAATAACCCATACCGCGTAGTGAATGCGGTCTTGGGTATATCTTCAGGTCGAATACGGATCTGATGATAGCCTGACCGGAAGTCAATCTTAGAGAATACCCGAGCTCTAGTAAGCTGATCGAACAAGATATCGATCCGGGGAAGAGGGTACTTGTTCTTGATGGTAACCTCATTAAGGGGCTGTAGTCCACGCACATTCGAAGCATCTGATCTTTCTTCTTGACGAAAATTGCGGGACATCCCCAAGGTGATGAACTTGGCCTAATGAACCCCTTTTCCAGTAAGTCTTGTAGTTGAGTCTTGAGTTCTGCCAATTCATTAGGTGGCATTCGGTACGATCTTATAGAAATAGGAGCCATATCGGGCTTTAGTTTAATCACAAATTCCACATCCCTTTCAGGAGGCAACCCAGGCAAGTCTTCAGGAAAGATATCAGAAAATTCACATACCACTGGAATGTCCTGAATTTCTTGTACGATAGCTTCATAAACTCGTCCAGATGTTTTGGCTGGGACAGCTATAGGGATGGACAATTGAATCTCTTCATGGCCATGGCTTAATTTGATGGTCCTTAAGTCTATATTGATGATGGCCTTATGCTGGGCTAACCAGTTCGTGCCTAGAATTACATCTATGTCTTGACCTTTTAAAACAATCATGTTGGTAGGAAATTCTGGTCCGGCCAACGTTACTGGTATGTGGAAGGCTACTTCCTTAGTAAATATCCGTCCCCCAGGTGAGTGGATAATAAATCCCTCCCTTGATTCAATGCAATTTATGCAATATTTCTCCACAAAATTCTTGCTTATGAAGGTATGTGATGCACCAGAATCGAAGAGAATAACTGTTGGGTGATTGGTAACAAGAAACGTACCCATCAGCACCGGTTCACCTTCCGGTGTAGTAGCCACCTGGGTATAATTGATCCATCCAGTTTTCATGAAATTCTTGCTCATTGAAGTGTTGGCTGTGTTCCCCTTTCCTTGGTTTGAGTTCCCAGAATTTTGCTGAAAATTGGTTTTATTTTGCTTCGGGTATGGGCAGTCCTTGATGAAGTGTCCGGACTTTCCACAATTGAAGAAACCAGTGGAAGAACTGGGAAGAGCAGGGAAACGAGTACTAGAGGCACTTGGCTAAGTGGTAGGAGCCGGGGCAGTAGTGGGACGAATACAGACAGGCTGCTTGAATGGATACGAAGGCGAGCGAGGCGAAGAACGATTTTGATTAAAAGGTCGGATCACCAACCTCGTTCTCTTCTCAGGTCCTTGATTTGACCTCTCTCCTGCATATCCCTTTGTTTTTCTGTGTCTTGCATTTTTGGCTTCCACTGCCAGTGTTGTACTAACAACCCTACTGTAGGTAAGGCCCAAGCATGTTGCTATTTTCCATTGAAGCCTGTCATTAAGTCCCCTCATAAACAATTCTTCTTTTTCAGATCTATATTCACCTGGTCAATGGCATACTGGTAGAGATGGTTGAATTTATTGAGATACTGCATTACAATATCTCCCCCTTGCTTTAAGCGGATAAACTCTTCTTGTTTCATATGGAGCACTCCCTCTGGAACATAATGCTCTCGGATTGCCAACTTGAACTCATCCTAGGTAATCTGATGTCCAACAGGCTGGATTGCTGAGAAATTTGCCCACCAAGTACTGGCAGGCCCTCTTAGCTGTTGTGCGGCAAACAGTGGCTTTTGCGTCTCTATGCATCGAATTAACCCAAACTTCTGTTCCACAACTCTCACCCATTCATCGGCTTTTAAAGGTTCTTCTGCTTTGATGAAGAGCGGGGGTCGAGTCTTAGAGAATTCCAAATAGGTAGTATCACGCGGTCCTTGAGGAGAAGCTCTTCCTCCGTGCTGTTGGAATTGGTTGCTCGCCATTTCGCGCAAGAGGCGTGTATTATCAGTGGTGGCATTGACCAGGGCAGCGATAGCCTCGGCCAAAGTTGGTGGTACTGGTGGCGGGTTGGGAGTATCCTCACTACCGCGGGATGCCCCGCACCATCATGTGCGCGAGTCCGTGATGGCATCTGAGGCAAAGAAACATTTGAAAAAATATAACATGCCAACATACACCATCATATTTCGTTTCCAAAATGTAATAATTATACAGACTCCCATGTACAACTTGACTTTACTACTTATTTTACATAAGTATAACACTTAGACTATACTATTCTAGTCTTTTTCATCCTTTGTTGCTCCATTTCCAGTTGCAGGAGACCGTTCGTCAGCATGGTTCATAGAAGGAGGGGGCCTAAAAAGGTCTAGCTCCCCATCAGGTCCTTCATTTGCTGTTTCCGATGGTCTGGTTCCCATTGCAGCAACGTCTGGAGGCACGTCCGGGTGCAGTCGAGCATACAATACATGCACTTCTTCACGTAAAGTATTACAGTACACTTGCAGGCTTTCGAGGGATGCACTAAGCTCTGCCACACGAGCTAGAGCTTTCGCTTCGCAGTCCTAAGCAAAAGAACGTGAGTTGACGTCCCAATCAATGGCCGTATCCAGTTCTGAGATTTCGTACTGTAGGTGACTGACTTCGGCTGACAATTCCGCTATACGGTGATTGTCCTGCTCCCGTGCCCTATTCCTGTGGCGTAACTCTAACCGAAGTTGCTCTACCCGTGCTTGCAGGTCTACAATCAGGTCATTACTACCACTACTACTTCCCTCGTGTCTGGGCGCTAGTTGATGTCGAGGCACATCCTGATGTCTAGTAGATTTGTGTGCTGTTTTCCTAGTACGCGCCATATCTCCATAAGAGGGGAAGATTTATTAGTATATTCTTAAACATGATGCATGCATAATCTAATAATTATGGAATCAACTTTCGTCGATCCCTCACTTCCTACATATATTGCACTCTGTTACCCGACTTTACAAGATAAAGGACTACCAGAAAGTGGTAAGGTAAGAATGAAAGAATATTTCTAGGTAAGTGTTTGAAAATTCTTTTGAATTAATACACAATATCTGAAGAGATGGGCTTCGCTCCGATACCAGCTGTCACGGAACCTCCCAAGGTATTAGGCCCACCTACAGTTGTCCTTGTCCTAAGGACCTCAGACAATCCTGTAGCTACGCATAAACACTCGACAAGTTCGGTCCTCTGTATCTTCCTTACATCGCCCATGAGCGTGTTACCCGTCACACAGATATTACATCACATCGGAGGAAAGGATAAGCGAAAGCAGATTACAATAACTTAATTTATATTTATAAAATATATAGAGAGAGTATTATTATTACAATACCAAAGTATTAAGAGTGCATAAAGTATTATTACAAACCGAGGAGGCAAAACACCCTCCTGCACAAAAGTTTATTATTTTCAAGGTGGGAGGCAAACATCCTCCCGCGACCAACTTCACTGCTGGGGCTCTTCCTTGGGTACCATCTTTGAACAGAAATAGCAAAACACCGATGTTTCCTCACCTAAAACAACATGGGTTCGAAAACCCTGAGTACGGAGTGTACTTTCGCAAGTCTTACCTGACAAAGGAAACAGACTCTCAAGGATATGCGGGCTTGAGGGAGTCAAGGTAAGGCTAATAAAAAATCAAAGACTCTGTTTGCAGAAATGTTTACTATTAGTGGATCCTTAAAAATCTAGTTTTATTGTCAAGTTAAGTCATTACCTGTAGCTAGAGTTCTTTCTACCCTTGTTCAAGCACTTGTCCTACACTAGCCATGTTTTGCTACCCCTTTTTACTTTACTGGATTGCTACGTGTAAGTCAGTGACCAAATGTTCATGTCCGAGAAGTAATGGCGATCCAAATCGATTAATACCCAGCTGGAGATCTCCAACCACACGACATATGTAGCACTTAACCCTTGCATATGTCAACTCGCCACCGGGTTTCTCATGACCAGACCGGGTTCACACCAATCGAGAGCACAGATACACCACAGAGGGTACACACTACTCTCGCCATCTCTCCACTCCCATTGCGTGTTGGCCTCTCTGATATTGGTCCACCCGAGGCAAAGCTTGTCCATGACAAGGCATGTCGCCAGTTAAAGGGTCCTCGATCAGCAGGCCCACATCGATACGGTCCTTAAGCGACTTAGACGGAGACACTACATCGAGACTCTCTTATCTGCAAGTCACATGCCCGGTCTCGTCTTAATCATTTACAACCCAAAGTTTGGTACCTGATAGAGGTATATCTTTTTAGATGTTGAACCCATCATGGCCATGATGGATCCACCATCAAATCTTTTCTTTGAAAACATCCCTTCCCACATAAAGCATCATCTTTGTTTAAAACAAATCATTTGGTTTTCTAAGGCAAAGCTAAGCATTAGGAAAGTTTTAAGCAAAACATGTATCAAGGAAGGGTAAACAATTCCAAGGAAGTAAATGCAATAATAGTTTATGACTCAACTCCTATCACCTAATGCATCAGTTCTAGTGATAAAGAGTTTAAAACAACAAGGAAAAGGGTAAATGCACCGAGGATTGCCTTGTGTCATAGAGGACACGAGATCTGTTCCACAAATATCAAAGTAGAAACTATCCCTCATAGGTGGATTTTCAGTCGGTGGTGCAACTTCCTCTTCAACAACTACTTCTTCTTCGTTTTCTAAACATAACAATATACATACATAAATGCCCATGTGATGCTATGAATATGCAATTATGATAGAATATATTTAGTTATATCTTGAATATAACTTTCCTTCAGGGTATACGTGAGTCACTAGGGTTTCTTGAGTTAATATCCTAGTAGGGTTAGGTAATTCCTACCTTAGGAAGCTAGGGTTTTGGGGTTTGCATGCAAACAACGTCCAAAATATGTCAAACTTTACCCAAGGGCTCTAATTATCAAATTAAACTTACCCAAAATGTTTTATGATTTTTGGATCTATCAAGTAATTTCTAAAATTCCAAAAGACTAGGTTTAGGCCTTCTTAAATGCTAAATAATTCATGGTTGGGGCTAAAAAACTTGGAACTATTTTTATTAAATACTAGAGGAATTTAGAAGTCTAGTAAAATTGGTCCCATGATTTTATCATTTTTCTAGAATTTTCTATAAATTTCCTAAGTCGGGTAGAAAAAGAAAAATAAAGGAATGAATAGTAACGGGCTCAAACCTGCCCGAGCCGGCCCACGAACGGGGGAAACGCGCCCGCGCGCGCACCCGCGCTGGCGGCTTTGCACAAAGGTCCCCGACTATTCGAATAACTGATAAAGAATGCTCGGCACTATTTCACTATCTCTCTGACATTCGCACATAAGCCCCCGCACTTCTATTTCTTCACAGACCTAGGTCCCCGACGGTGAACGGCGGTGAGCACGCCCTCCGACGAGCCTATACCGGCCGGGATACGCAACGACTGATGCCCTAACTTGGTTGACACCTATCTCTACACGTGGCGACTCTAATCCGGCCATCAATTGCACAATTCTGGTCCGGAGCCTTTCTATCCACGACGACGGCGAAACCCGACAGGAAATCGAGGTGTTCCCGTGATATAGCGTGGTCTAGTTCAATTGGTTGGGTCGATAAGCATCCTTAGCATGCAAGGGTGCTGAAACGAGGGTAAGGAGGATGTGAACGGACCTGGAGACGGCGGTCCACGGCGCGGGGGTTCACGGCGGCGCGGAGAGCCGAATTGGGGGAAACTTGAAATTCGTGAGCTACAGTGGTTATCAGAGGTGAGGGCTGGCGTACTAGGCGCGTAATAACCTAACAGAGCTCACTAGGGCATCAATTTATAGAGTCCACGAATGGTGGCTCTGAATTAAAGAAGAGAAGCTGGCGGCTGAGGAGAGGGGATGAGTCACCGCGGCGCTCTACCATGGCATTCACTGAGGCACTGTCTCCGGCGATGGATAGGCTACCTACTGTGGTCTATTGTGACGTGGTAACACCATAGACTACGTGGGGCACGAACTGCAAGCAGCCAACACCGGCGAGGATCATTTCGGCCCATCGCAGAGCAAGTGGGTACGGCGGCCAGCACCCGACCTCATTTGCGGTAAGATCTTTTTCACCCCGAGTCATTATCCGCGCGCCCATGGGCACGAATCGCATCGCCGGCCCAGGCGCGGGAGTCACCGGCGAAGAGGTTCATTGCATCTACTGATCTTTGTCAGCCACTGTACCATCAGAACCCCCATCAGAGCATCTGACAGAGCGATTTGAGGAATGTTTTTCACCAAATTTTATATAGCAACTTGATCATCTGTCTACAACAAACTTGTCCTAAAATCCATCTCTGATTTTGCTGTAGCACCCACAATCAAATAATCACTGGATTATACTCAAAATTGATTTCAAAGCTTTGCCAATGTCACTAGTGGTCATGGTTCAGTCATCAGTGGTGACTGACAGTCCATCTTTAGGCCAGTTTATCTCCAATTTTTATACAACATCAAGGATTAGTCACCCAAGAAAAGTATTACTCCTATCATAGCTCTACAATTTTAATGTATTAACCCAGGGCAAAATCCTCATGAATTGAGAAATACAGGACTCCAAAGTTGGCTCAATTTCACTGAAATTCAGACTTAGCCACTTAGGATTTCTTGGATCTTTTGCAAATAAGTCCAAATTTCTCCACATTACATGAAAATCCTCCAATGTGAAAGTTTCCTATCACTTTGATATTTGCACTTTGGTTCAAAATTGAATAGAATTTAAATTCTCCCCCCAGGGTTCCTATTAGGGTTTTCTAGGGTTTCTTTTAGGGTTTTGGGCATACTAGGGTCTTTGTGCTATTCAAATCCATCTCTTTTGGGTGTTTCCAAAGACCTTTAAGATTTTACTCCTTTTGGGCTTCACTTTCATCCATAGGCCCTAATTCCATGGTTAAGTACCCTACCCTAGTATTAAGCACACCTTAAGTCACATCATCACAACTTGTTTTGAAATTTTACCTAGTGAATGCATTCTAGGTGTAACAAACAACATGAAATGTCAATGCACATGATGTTATGCTCAATTTTTATTGCCAGTAACACCAGGGGTGTTATAGATGAAACTACCTGGGAGAGAGATGAAGAATTGCGAGTAGAATTTCCTCATATTTTTTCTTGTCCGTCTTAATCTTGGGGTAGAGATTCTTTGAAGGGGAGTAGTGTTGGGGGTTTCCTTCTCTACCGAAGGTCCTCAGGATAAAGAAATTGTTTGTAATTCATTTTGACAAAGATATGTCAAAGGAACTGAGTGCCGAAGCTGTGACAGACTCACAGGAAATATAGCGAAGCTTTGGCAAGAATTAGAGCTTCGGCATAAGGTGATCACGAAGGACTTACATGAAATCAAGCTAGCAATAAAAAGACATGTTTATCCTTGATATTTGTATTAGAGCAATGTATAGATATCAGGGTCATAATTGTACTTTTGCATGCCTATAAATAGATGAACAGTACCCCCGCACTGTTCGCGCTTTATTGGAAGGCAGTACTTGCATTCTCTTCTTCGAGCAAGCCGAAGGTACAAATATAATATGCAGCTTGTATCACTTTATTAACATATAATGCAGATCTCGACATTATTCTGACATGCAATATGAAATGAATGCTTGTTATATTATTACATTATAATATTAATTGTATGAAAAATGAAGACCTGTCCTTCATGACCTTCGTCCAAGATCCATTATCTTTGAGAAAAGATAATGCTTCGAGATCCATTATCTTTGAAAGAAGATAATGCTTCAAAGGACGAAGGTCCTTAATGTTTAACATTTGTGTTGCCTTGTTTTTGGTTTACTGCAATTGAAAATAAGTAACCATCATTGGTGCCCACCATCAGTGAACTCACTTCCACGACTACAACAATGGCTTCGCAAAGTCATCAAGCTGCGGCACCTTCGGGGACGAAGCTTGTGCTTCCGATCACATGCGGTTCAAGCTTCGAACTAGCTAATAAGAAGCAGAAGAAGGAAGCCCAAAGAAGGGTACAACATGTTGGAGTGCAAGGACCCTACATCAAATCCAAATGGTCTCATGTGCCAATCACATTATCAAGAGAACCTTCAGCTCAAGGATTATCCCCACAATGATGCCATGGTGGATACACAATGTCATGGTGGATATAGGTAGTGCAACAGATATTATCTTTGCGAAGGCTTCAAGACAAATGCAAGAGCAAGAGGACAAGATACATGATGCAACACATCCTCTGTGTGGATTTGGAGGAAAACAAATAGCAACACTTGGAATGACAACAATGCCAATCACCTTTGGTTACGTGCACAACACTAGAACTGAACCATTTATGTTTAATATTTGTGACACCCCAGTGTCACCTAGGGCTTTTCTCAGTGCTAACCCAAGAACCATCATTTCATGTAAGCCAAATTAAGCATGAAGCCCCAAATCAACTTAAGAATGAAAGATCCACTAAGTTCATATCTAAAGAATCATGTTCAAAACAAATGAGATTTTCAAAAGAAGGAAAAATGTTGAAACCCTAAAACCACCCCTAATTAAGCTATTTAAGTAGAAATGAAGAAAAGGGATGAAGGACCATGAAGAACATAAAATCATGGCTTAGGCCAATTATAAACATTGAAGTACACTAAATAAACTACAATAAAGATTATGAAAGCTTGGCCAAAATAGTTTATTAAAAACTCCAAACAAGCAATTCAAGTGGAGGTTCAATGGGGAAATCTGAAATTCAGATTTCTGAATTTTCAGCCCTTGAACACAAACCGAGCGTGTTTACCTTGATCCTTAACTCTAATCCAAATGCTCCCATTGACAAAATCATGTCTAACTAAACCCTCTATCACATGCTAGAAGATGGCATTGGGACACAGGCCCTAGACATGACAAATCCAAGGATTTGCCTTGGGCTCGGGCTAGGAGACAGACCAGACTTCAGAGCACCAAATCTTTGAAACTAGTAGGCCAAATCCTATGACCCCCACACAAGATCAGTAGCTTATAGGGAGAAGAAGAGGTTTTGTGCACTGACCAAGGCGAGAGCAGGCTCGGATGAATGACCATACGCGCCAGAACTCGGGCAGAATGAACGCGCACATGGGTTCGACGCTGGTCGACACGCCGGCGTTCGCCCAACACGGGCGCACGCTCGCCCCAGCGTCCGGTCAAGTCCGCCGCGCGCCCTCGCCCTTGGTCGTGCCCGCCCGCACCTATAAAGCCTCCCCGGGCGCGCCTCACCTCACCCCGTGCTCACCCTCGCTGGCCAGACGCCCCTCCTTAGCTCCGGCGAGCCTTTCCTCCGCCCGCCACCACTGCCCAAGCTTCGGCCACCGCGGCCAGCCCACTCCAGTCGCATCCAAGCCATGCCTGCCCTTCGGTTAGCTTCGCCAGTGGCCCGTGAAGCTTTCCAAGCCCTTGAACCCGGCAGAACCTCACTGGAAAACCAAGATCGTCCTCACCGGAGTTCGGTCGCCCACCTGCGCACGTAGACTGAGCAATCCGGTGAGTCATTCTCTAATTCCTTGCACCCACGTCTTCCCTAGCACCTAGTGAAGCTCTCTGACCCATTTGATTGAACTATCGTGCCATGAGCAGGCCGGGCTCCTCACCGCCGACGAGATCCTCCGCTTGCGCACATGGACCGGCCGACTCCGTCCATCCCCGACGGCGACCCGCACATCGCCGTGACCCTCGGGACCTCCCCTACAACCTCGACCACCTCACCAGAGCAGTCTCGCCACCGGTAGACTCTTGTGAATAGAGAAGGACCACGGGTTCGATTTCAAGAAACCCTAGGGGGTTTTCTGCAGAGCCGTAGACTCATGTGAATAGTGCACCGAGGACCTGTCTGTAATTCCTTTAAGATCTTTCACTAGGGACCCCAGCGCAAAACTGTTTTCTCTGTATCTATTTCTAATTAATCTTTTTAAACTCAGCAGAGAACTTAGGAAATTTATATCTTGAGTTATATTCAACCAAATTTAACCAAACCAATTTTGCTGAATTCAAAATATTATGGACTATCATTTAAAAATACTGAACCCCATGCTTTCTGTTTTAAATTTTAGAGTTTGGAATTAGTTAAGTGAAATGACCAAACCTTATTGAATTAAAGAAAATTTGTTATACTTCAGTGCTAAGCTTAAGAAAATTTATAGATATTTAAACCCCATTTAGACATTGTTCAAAAATAGTGAGCACCCCAGTATTGGAAATTCAAGTATGATTATCTATTAAAAGCCATTTTTGCCCAAAACTTAAGAAAATCAGAGAGGTATTAGAAAGCAATGAACAGTGAATGCAATTATTTTTCCTAGCCTACTTAAGTAATAGAGAGCCTAGGAAAAATAAAGGGACCCCTAATCTAGAGCAATTTCTAGAAGAAATGTTTTATTAGGCACTAATCAACTAGAAAAACAATTATTAGAATTATGAAAACCATTTCAAAATTGTTAACAAAAATCCAGTAGACTTGTAACCCCTAGAACACCACTACAAAAATGATAAACACCTCAGTCCATCATTTTAAGTAGGGTAAACAAATAGAACTTGATATTAAGCCATATTTCAATTAAATCATAAGCAAGCCAAAAAGTGTGCAATAGTGGGTAAATAAATTTTTAGTAGATCAATAAAGAAATAGGCCACCAGAGAAAAATACAAAACCCAATTGAAAGCTGCAAAATACTACCCATTGCCAATACTTCATGAAAATGGCCATTTAATCCAAATAAATCCTACCACCCTTCCCTTAAGCAAAAAGTTGCTAAACTTCAGAATGATTGCTCTTGCACAAAGAAGAAGGTAGGAAAATTAGAAATCTGTTGTTTGATATTTTTCAAATATAGTGGTAGTAAAAGCACCCCTTTGGCTAAAAACTTTAGAAAATCATAACAAAATAACTAATAAGTATTAATGGCTAGAAATTTATACAAAGTCATGTTATAACATCTAAATGCCAGCAAAAATATGTCTTAGAGAATAACTGTGATGGAACCTCCCAAGTCATTAGGCCCACCTACAGTTGTCCTTGTCCAACGGACCTCAGACAACCCTGCAGGTGCCCCTGAATTACTTGACAAGTTCGGTATCTTCTTTTCTTACCTTTCCCAAGAGCGTTTCACCTGTCATGCAGACATTACAAGCATTGGAGATACGAAAATGCGGAAGCAGTTACATAAACTTACCTTTATTTAAAAGTAAGACAGAGTTAAATATTTACAGACCAGAATATAATATACGAGTGCAGAGTATTATTATTACAAACCATGGGAGGCAAAAAACCCCTCCCGATAAGTTTAAACAAAAGTTTTATGGATGATCCTTTCCTCCCGCAGCTTCACTCCTGGTGCTCTTCCTTTGGTACCACCTTAGAACAGAAGCAACAAAAGTTGGTTGCTTCCACACCTAAAAACAACATGGGACAAAGCCCTGAGTATGGAATTACTCAGCAAGTCTTACCCAACTAAAGAAAAGACTCTCAAGGGTATGCTGGCTTTCAAGGGGTCAAGGTAAGGCTTAACAATAGTCAATGACTCTGTTTGCAGAAATGCTTACTAAGAGTGGATCCTTAAAAATTCAATTTTACTTGTCAGGTTAAGTAAGATTACCTGTATCTAGAATTCTTTCTACCCTAGTTCAATCACTTGACCTGTACTAGCCAATTTCTTAACAACCCTTCATCTTTACTGGATTGCTACGTGTAAGTCAGTGACCAAGTCTTCATAACCGCGAAGTTACGGCGATCCGAATTGATTATACTCAGCTGAGGATCTCTAATCACACGACATATGTAGCACTTAACCCTTGCATATGTCAACTCGCCACTGGGGTTCTTAAGACCAGATCAGGTTCACGCCAACCGAGAGCACAGATACACCACCGTGCAGCCTCTTGCCATGGAGGGTACACGCTACTCTCGCCATCTCTCCACTCCCATTGCGTGGTATCTTATTCTAGTATTAGTCTGCCCGAGGCAAAGCTTACCCATGACGAGGCATGTGACCAGTTAAAGGGTCCTTGGTCAGCAGGCCTACATCGAGACGGTCCTTAATTGACTCAGACAGAGACACTACACTGGGACTTTCTCTTCTCATGCAAGTCACCTGCCTGGTCTCAGCTTAATCATTTCAAACCCCAAAGTTTGGTACCTGGCAGAGGTACATCCTTTCCAATGTTGAACCCATCATGGCCATGATGGATCCACCATCAAGTTTTATTTTCGGAAACTTCCCACCCACTTTGCAACATCATCTTTGAGAAAGCAAAACATTTTGTTTTTCTAAAGCAAAGCTAATCATAAGAAAACCTTTTGTAAAACAGGGATTAGGAAATAATCCAAGGAAGGAGATGCAGCGATAGTTTAGCACACAACTCCTATCACCTAATGCATCAAGTAAGTGAGAAAGATTTAAAAAGGAATAAGGGGTGGCAAATGCACAGGGGCTTGCCTTGTTTTACAGGTGAATCAGGCTTAGTTCCACAGATGTCAAAATAAAAGCAGCTGCCTGCCTGATGTTCCTCAGGTGGTGGTGGTGGAGTCTTCTCTTCTTCTACTTCTTCTTCGTTTTCTAAATATAACCATACGTAATAATGAATGCTCATGTAATGCTTATGAGAGTGCAAAGATAATAATAGTTTATTATCCAAAGTCTTGAATACAATTTTCCTTCACCGATCTCCGAGAACATAGGGTTTCCGGAGTCAACAGTGAAGTTCACAGGGCAGGGGGGCTAGGGTTTTAGGTTCTAAGTATCAAATATGACCCAAATCATACCAAACTTTACACAAGGCTTCTAAATAATATATAAGGGTCATCCAAAAAGTTTGGAGATGTTTGGAATCATTATATATTTTCTAAAAATCCAGAAACAAGATTTTAGCCTATTTTAAATACTCTACAATTTTCTATTTGAATTAAAAATCATGAAACTATTTTTATTAAATTCTATAGCAAACTAGGAATTTAGAAAAATTGGTTTGGTATTTTTACTATTTTTCTGCTATTTTCTAGAATTGTTTTAGTTCTGGCAGAAAAAGAAAAAAGAAAAACAGTGAATAGTACTGGGCTGAAAGCAGCCCAAATCGGCCCACTCCGTGCGCGCGCCCGCGCGCGCCCGTGTTTATTTTGCAAATAGACTCCTGGCATTCTGGATAACTTGAAGTGGGTTCCTCCACTATTTCCGCAAGTCGCTGACAGTTTACAAGAAACCCCCCCCCACGTTCTATTCCTTTACACAGCCCGATCCACGATGGTGAACCACGCGGGGCAGAGCTCCGGTGAGCTTGTACCGGGCGATTCAGGAAACGATCGGTGTTCTACTTTGGTTTAAACCTAATTTAGACCATAACCAGAGTTTCCCCTCAAGTAATTTCACTAACGGCTACCCAATTTGCTCTGGCCACGGTGACAGCGGAGACAATCAATGGAATAGCGTGTTCCCGGCGATCCATGGCGGTCTAGTTCAATCCGAGGGTTCGAGGAGTTTGAGGAGAGCCTAAGGATGCTAGAACAAATGACGGAGAAGTTTGAACTGACCTAGAATTAGCTGGCCACGGTGAGGCTAAACCGAGCGGGTTCTTGAGCATTTTGGGGAGAATCCAAAATTGGAGCTCACTGGTGATCGATTGACGGCAATACTTGATGGCTGGGTGCGTAATGATCTTACGGAGCTCACGGTGGCTTCAATTTATAATAGGCAAGAGCGGTGGCTGGGAATTCGAGCGACGACGAGCAGCGGCTGGGGAAACAAGGAGGTACTAGCGCTTGCGATTAGTGTCCGGTTACTATGGCAATCTCTCTGACGATCAACGGAGAGATACAACGGTTCACGATGATGCGATGGAGGTACCAGGGCTCGTGGCGCAAGATCAGCAGGCGGCCATCGCTGGTGAACTTATCCGCGCCGGCCGCAAGGCAAGGGGGTACGACGAACCTCATCCGCGCTCGAGCCCAAGTTAATCCAGTACCAAGATCATTACCTTATCATGGTTATCCCCTTACCAGCGAACACGGATCGCGGCGACGGCGGGAATCACAACGTAGAGATCGTCGACGGCGAGGGGGTGAACCTGAGATCACGTTCAGGTTACTGTACCATGGCGTGTTGCTTTCAGGCGACCTGACAGAACAAATTGAAGCTGAATTTTCTCCTAATTTCACTTGGCAACCTATCCAAGGCTCTACAGTAAAGTTGTAGCCCAACATACCATCATCATCTTTGTTATAGTATTCCAAAACAAATTCTTACTGGATCATGCTTAGAATCGAGCTCAAAGTTTGCTCAAACCCACTGGCAGTCCAAATTCAGACTTCAAACAGCCTGAAAGCCTAAATTTGGGTGTATTTATCTCTAAATTCTTCATAACAACCATGTTTAACCCCTTAAACAAAGTTGTTCACCTTTGATAGATCTACAAACTTGATGTGGTGACCTAGGGCAAAAACCTTATAATTTGGCAGATATAGAGCTCCAAAGTTGAGCTAATTACACTGATTTCAGACTTAGCCAATAGGGTTCAAGTGTGGCTTTTTTTGCAAATTAGTCCAAAACTCAAGGTTTAACTTGCAAACCTACTTATTTGTGAACCATATGACTTAAGACACTTTATTATCATGGCTTTTACACCTTAGTCCAAAAGTGCACTGATTTTGCACTTAGCCCCCTAGGGTTTAGGTTTAGGGCTTTCCAGGGTTCCAATTAGGGTTTCTTGCATTCTTAGGGTTTGGATCCTACTTGAGTTCATCCATGGAGACACTTTATGACCTTTTCAATTGAATTTTAGAGTTTTCTCTTGTTTAAGCCTTGTTTGTTCTATTATACCCAATCTAGGGTTCAGTTCCCTACTCCAGGGTTTTATCTACAAAAGGTCATATCAATACAACTTGTTTGAAATTTTTGCCTAGTGAATGCACTCTAGGTGTGTCAAAAATATGAAATACCAATGCTTATGATGTTATGCTCAAGTTTTAGTGACAGTAACACCAGGGGTGTTACATCCTTCCCCCCATAAAAGAATCTCGTTCCGAGATTAAAAGTCCTAGGGTATGTAATGGAAAAGGAAATGCTTCACTCTTTTATTTCCTTATTTCTGGTACAAGGCAGGGGTGGTCTGGGGCTCACTCATTTATTACAACAATTATATACATATCACAATTTACATGGGGCTAGAAAGCCTGGGAAATTCTTTTCTAAAAAGTCTCAAGTTTCCCATGTAGCCTCATCTTCTGAATGCTGGTTCCACTGTATCTTGTAAAACTTGAGAGTTCTTCTTCGGGTAATTCTGTCCTTTTGATCCAAGACTCGAATAGGGTGTTCTGAATATGTCAAGTCTGGCTCTAAGGAAACATCTGTTACTTCAATGGTTCGATCAGGAACCCGAAGACACTTCTTCAATTGAGACACGTGGAACACATTATGTACTGCAGACAAGGTTTTAGGTAGCTGAAGTCGATATGCCACTGGTCCATACCTTTCAAGGACAAGAAAAGGACCAATGTATCGAGGTGCAAGTTTCCCTGTAACCCCGAAACGTGATATACCCTTCATTGGTGAAACCTTCAAATAGACATAGTGTCCCTCTAGAAAATACAAGGGCATCTGTCGTTTGTCTGCGTAATTCTTCTGTCGGGCTTGAGCTTTCTTTAAATTATGAAATATTCATTGAACTTTTTCTTTGGTTTCTTTTACCCTATCTGGCCTGAAGAAACTCCTTTCACCAGGTTCAGACCAGCTCAGCAGAGTGCGACATCGTCGGCCATATAAAGCTTCAAAGGGTGCCATCTTAATGCTTTCTTGATAGCTATTGTTATATGAGAACTCCGCTAATGATAGACAATCATCCCATTTCTGTGGAAATTCCAGAACACATGCCCGCAACATGTCTTCGAGTATTTGGTTTACCCTCTCAGTTTGACCACTGGTTTGAGGATGATAGGCTGAAGTGTGGAGTAATTTAGTACCCAAAGCTTGTGAAGTTCTTCCCAGAATTTGGATACAAATTGAGGTCCACGATCCGACACTATGGTCTTCGGAATACCGTGCAAACTAAGAACGCGAGCAATATACAATAAGGCATAAACAGCAACTGGGTGATCTGCCTTGACTGGTAGAAAATGCGCAATTTTCGTCAGCCGATCAATTATAACCCAAATAGAGTCATACCCTTTTGTTGTTCGGGGCAATCCCAGAATAAAGTCCATACTAATATCTTCCCATTTCCATGTTGGTATTGGTAGAGATTGTAATGGACCCGCAGTCTTCAGGTGTATGGCTTTGACATGTCTGCAAGTGTCACATCTTGCCACATAGCGTGCAATCTCGATCTTCATTTTTGTCCACCAATAATGTTGTTTTAGATCATGATAAATCTTAGTGCTTTCATGATGAATAGAATAGCGACTAAGATGCGCTTCATCTAATATTTGCTGGTGGATCTCTTCATTCTTTGGTACAACTATGTGGTTGTTGAACCATACAATGCCTTGATCGTCTTTCCTAAAGCACTTGGCTTTTCCAGCCTCTATCTTCTCATGGATGTGTTTCATACCCTCATTATCCTTTTGAGCATCCATCATCCTTTATAGAAGGACTGACTCAAGCTTTAGTTGATTTAAAGTTCCATGTTGGATCATTCCTAGGATTAACTTCTCCACCTCCTGGCATAACGTATTATTAGAAGTCTTCATCGTAAGGCAGTGACAGGTAGCCTTACGGCTGAGTGCATCTGCTACCACATTGGCCTTGCCTGGGTGATAATGAATTTCCAATTCATAGTCCTTAATAAGCTCGAGCCATCACCTTTGTCTCATGTTCAACTCTAACTGGGTGAAGTTATACTTCAAGCTTTTATGATCTGTATAAATGTGACAGATATTACCCAGCAGATAATGACGTCATATCTTTAGGGCATGAACCACTGCAGCTAACTCCAGATCATGAGTCGGATAGTGTTCCTCATGTCGGCGCAACTGCCTTGAAGCATAAGCTATTACTCGGCCTTCTTGCATTAAAACACAGCCGAGACCACTGCCTGATGCGTCACAATACACATCAAAGGGTTTTTCAATATCCGGTTGAGCCAATACCGGAGCAGTGGTTAATAATACCTTCAATTATTCAAAGGCTTCATTACACTTTGAAGACCAATTAAATTTAGTATCATTCTTCAATAAACTTGTGATTGGTTTCACAAGCTTGGAAAAATCTAGTATGAATCGGCGGTAATAGCCAGCCAGTCCAAGGAAACTTCGGACTTGATGTACAGTGGTTGGGGGTTTCCACTCCAAAATATCCTTGACTTTGTTGGGATCCACCGCAATCCCCTTGGCAGATAATACATGTCCCAGAAATTGGATTTCTTCCAGCCAGAATGCGCATTTACTGAACTTGGCATATAACTGATGTTCTCTCAAGTGCGTTAATACAATCCGCAAGTGCTAAGCATGCTCCTCTTTATTCTTGGAGTATGTTAAAATATCATCGATGAATACTACTACAAACTTGTCTAACTCAGGCATAAATACTGAATTCATCAAATAAGTGAAGTGGGCAGGAGCATTCGTCAGTCCGAAAGACATTACCAAATATTCAAATAACCCATACCGCGTAGTGAATGCAGCCTTTGGTATATCTTCAGGCTAAATACGGATTTGATGATAGCTCGATCTGAGGTCAATCTTGGAGAAGAACCTCGCTCCAGTCAGTTGATCAAATAGAATGTCAATCCGTGGAAGAGGGTACTTATTTTTAATGGTAACCTCATTAAGGTGTCTATAATCCATGCACATTCGAAGCGTTTGGTCGTTCTTCTTGACGAAGATGGCTGGACAGCCCCATGTTGAGGAGCTTGGCCGGATGAATCCCTTCTCCAGTAGATCTTGTAACTGGGTCTTGAGTTCTACCAATTCATTTAGAGGCATGCGGTACGACCTTCTAGAAATAGGAGTCATACCGGGCTTTAACTCAATTACAAACTCTACATCTATCTCTGGAGGTAATCTGGGTAAATCTTCTGGAAAGACGTCTGGGAACTCACATACTACAGGAATATCTTTGATCTCCAGTATAATGGCTTCATATACTCTGCCAAATGGTTTAGCTGGAATGGCTATGGGGATAGTCAAGAGAATCTCTTCTTGGCCATAACTCAATTTGATAGTTCTCAATTCAGTATTGAGAATAGCTTTATGTTGGACCAACCAATTCATGCCCAGAATTACATCTATGTCTTGGCCTTTTAGAACAATCATATTAGTAGGAAAGTCCCGTTCAGCCAATGTTACGGGCACTTGGAAAGCCACTTCTTTAGTGAATATTTGTCCCCCAGGCGAATGAATTTTAAACCCTTCCCTTGATTCATGGCATGGAATGCAATGTTGCTTCACAAATCTCTTACTTATGAATGTATGTGAAGCACCAGAATCAAAAACAATAATTGCAGGGTGATTGGCCACTAGAAACGTACCCATCATAACCGGTTCGCCGTTCGGTGTTGTGGCCACTTGAGTATAATAAATTCATCCCATTTTCCTTGTATTCTTGCCCGTGGTATTGGTCGCCGCATTTCCCTTCCCTTGCGTGGAATTCCCAGAACTTTGCTGATTACTTGAGCGATTCTGCTTCTGATATGGATAGTCCTTAATGAAGTGTCCAGACTTTCCATAGTTGAAACAGCCAGTTGAAGAGCTAGGGAGGTCAGGGAAATGAGTGCCAGGGGCACCCGGCTGAATTGTTGGAGTGGGGGCAGTGGCAGGGCGAATAAAGACTGGTTGCTTAAAAGGGTAGGAGGGTGGACGTGGGGAAGAGCGATTCGGATTGAAAGGTCAGATTACCAACCTTTGTCTTTTCTCGGGGCCGTGATTGGGCTTGTCGCCTCCATAACCCTTAGATTTCCCGGAACCTGCATATTTAGCCTCAACTGCCAGCGTTGTGCTGATAGCCCTTCCATAAGTAAGGTCGATGCAGGTGGCCATCTTTCTTTGCATTCGATCATTCAAGCCTCTCATGAAACAATTCCTCTTCTTTATATCCGTGTTGACTTGATCGATTGCATACTGGGATAAGTGATTAAATTTATTGAGATACTAGGTAACAGTATCCCCACCTTGTTTTAACTTCATGAACTCCTCCTGCTTCATGTGGAGCACTCCTTCAGGTATATAGTGCTCGCGGATAGCCAACTTGAACTCATCCCAAGTTATTTGATGACCAGCCGGTTGAACGGCTACAAAATTTCCCCACCACGTGCTGGCAGGGCCACGCAATTGTTGGGCTGCGAATAGGGGCTTTTGAACCTCTGAACACCGAAGGAGCCTGAACTTCTGTTCATTGACGCGGATCCATTCATCCGCTTCTAGAGTGTCCTCTGCTTTGACATGTAACACCCAGGTGTTACCCTGGCTAGAGCCACCTTGGCACTAGAAGCTGTGATCACAAAAGATAAAGGCTTAGGGCAGCACATAAGAACTTTGGGGCTCATGTGCTAATTAAGTTGCCCATGACATAAGAAACATTACCCTAAATCCTTGTACACTTACTATCTTGGACAATAGGGGGAGAAGAACCCTAGATCTCTCCAAAGCCCTACCTTCCAAAACCCTAAGTAAGGGGGGGGGGAGAAAGTGATCAAGTGGGTAAAGCATGTGTAACTTTTACCCAAACCCTAAGCAACATTATAACTATCAATTAGGAGAGGGAAATTTTGCCAAAAAGGCCCCTGGAGAAACCCCAATTCAAATCTCCAAGTGGAGAGAGAGCTAGAGCTCTCTATTTCTCTCTAAGTCACATTTTAGCCCTAATTCAAAGACCAGCCATGTTCACTTTGAGAATGGCGCCAAAACCACTTGAGTTCTATACCAAAAATGTGCTATACCACTTAAGGCACCCCCTGGAAAAATTTGAAACTGAGACTTGGACGTTTGACAAGCTTTGACATGGGTTTTGTCGCGATGTGGGCAGTGAGACAAACCAAACTTGGCGCCTATTTATCTCCTAACCTAGGGCGTATCCTCCCTTGGAACTCACATGAACTAGGTAGCTCTAGGTGCAGGGAAGAGATCTTCCACAGGCGACATGGCAAGATTCGTACGCTTGGCCGCTCAGCAGAGCGAAGAACACGGGCAGAAGCAACGCGCCACGTGTTCGACGCGCTCTGAGCTCGCCAGAGCACGCCCGCGCGCGCCCCTCATGCCCGCGTCGCGCCAAACGGGCAAGCCAGCGCTCTGGTACGCGCCGCGCCTATAAAACCCTCCCAAGCTTCGACCATACCCGTCCGCACCCACCCGACCCTCGCCGAAGCTTGGTTCGCCGTCGTTGGCCCGTGCGCAGCTGTCCGCGGCCACCCAGTCCCCTTGCCACCGTAGACCGGCCCGCCCAGCCTTTTCCAGCCCCGTCCAGCCATTGGAGAAGCTTGTGCACCCCTCTGCGAGCCTCCCCGAGCAAGGAATCGGAGTTTCCTTCGCCGGAGAAGCCAGTCCACACTCGCCGGAGCACTTAACCTCGCCGGAGTTCGTGGACCGGGTAAACCACTCCACCACCCTTCGATTCCTTGTGCACACAGTCGCTGCGTGACCCCGTGATGCTCACCGTGCCGTCGGATTGAACCAGATCGCCGTGGTTTGGCCGGTATACTCGCCGCCGACGAGGATCCCCGCCTGCACGTGTGGACCGGGCGATTCCGGCCATCTCCGACGACGAGCCGTACCTCGACGTGACCGCCAGAGCCTCCCCGAGCCGACCCCACCCTTCGCCGGACCTCCCTCGCCGCCGGTAAGCCGCGCCGTCCTTTCTTTCCTACGGCGACTGTTCTGTTTAGGAGAAGGACCGCGGGTGTGAGGAAGAAAACCCTGGGGGGTTAAGTGTAAAGCCCAAGACTCACATGAATAGTGGTCCGAGGATAGATCTGCGAGAGTTGAATTAGTTTAACCCTAGGGGTCTCGGCGCAAACTGGGTTTTCCAGAAAACCTTAATTAAATCTGTTTTTAATTTGGACAGCAACTTTGAAAATGCATAACTTCTGTTTAAATCATCCAAATCTGGTCAAACCAATTTTGCCAAACTCTAAATAATGTGACCTGTCTAAGAAAAATATAAAACCCCATATGAACTAGAGAAAAATACAAGGTTCTGATTTATTTTCAGTTTTGGCCAAAAGCTTAATAATAGCAAGAAAACTAGTTGCACTATTTAACTAGGGTTAGAAAAATTTGGAGAAGTTTATATCTACCCACTGACCTAGTTAAAAATGCTAAACCTCTCTGTCCATTACATTGAGATAATTTTTACCCCTTATTCTATAATATGCTTAAGTTTAAGAAAAATAGAAAAAAGTGATATAAATGATGAACCAGAAAGCACACCTATTTTTATTGAGATACTTAGTCAATGTAGTTCACTGGAAAAATGTATCATACCCTGTTGTAGTGTAAGATAAGCAAGATACCTTTTAAATGGAGAAAATAGGGATAACTTAGAAAAACCCTACAAAAATACCCCTAAGGTGAAACCTCCCCAAACCTTAGGACAACTAATGTGTTGATAATAAGAACTTAAGAAAAATCTGAAATCTGTTGTTTGATATTTTTCAAATAACAAGTTAGTTCTAATCACCCTTTTTGCACCAAAGTTTAGAAATTCACCATTAATTAACCACCATGTTGCTCTCTGTCATTTTTGGTACAAGAGCTTTTTATCACTACTAGAGGCCAGCAAAATTAACCATTAGGTCAGAAACCACTTTAATAAAGGACTTGTAGTGTAAAGTGGCCCATTTTGCATAACTATTGTTATTTTTGTTTAAAGCCTAGCTTTTGTACCTTAAGCCTCAAATTATTAAAACAAGCTAGAATAGCCAGTGACAACCCACTGTAATTTTTACAAAATTTTTGGAAATTTTTAAACCACTATTACAGTTCAAAACCCCTACTAGAAACCCTAGATGGGAATTAAGAAAGGAAAATGGATGATGGAATTTAGTGTCTTCCTAGGACCTTTATAATTGTCCACTAAAACCTATAAAGGCAATACAAATCCAATATGTTATCCTAAAAGAAAACCTAAATCTAAAAGGTAATAAGTCTATGTATACCACTAGAAGACCCTCGTAGCCAAGAAAACCATAAGTTAATTCTTGACTTAAATTCTGTAGCTTAATGTTCTTAAAACTTGCATAATCATGACATACATGTTCATTGCATTTCGATAGACTGTAATCTTGCTGACGGAGAGTACGTCCTCGTGCCGGAGCAAGGAGCTGCCCAGGAGGTTGCCCCCGACCCAGCACCAGAGCCTGCACCAGAGAACCTGCCTGCCACTGCTTTGGAAGGCAAGCCCCGGTTTTATGCATAACCTGTTATTTATGCTATTTTACTTCATTTAATGATTGTAGGATTGATTGTGCACTTAGGTGTAGGAATTGGTTGAAACCCTAGTTGCATGATCTCAGGAACCCTATTGAGATGAACACTAGTATGCTAGGTCGAGTAGCTGCTTTATTAATTAGGATCTCGGTAGAAGTCGAGTGATTTTTCTAGCACTCGCGCGAGATCAGGAATTGGCTGTATCCACTTCCCTATCATATTGATGTTGGTTTGTGGGCAACAATCCATGGGGATTGGTTGTCCACGAGATGAAAAGTTGATTAAGGATTAAGGTGTGGTACCGTGAGTCAAGCGCTTGAATGTACTAAACACATACCGAGAAATATGGTAAATCGGTAAGCCTAGTACCTGAGTGAACCTGCCCGCAGACATACCTCCTCACGCGACCTGAGACGTAGTCTCCCATTCCGGTTATGGTGGGTACAAGTGCGGCCACTGCACGACGGCCAGTCGGGGTCAGTGGGGCATTGTACGCCAAGGCGGTGAGCCCTGATCTGTTGCCAGGGAATCGATGGGGACGGTTGATATGTGTGGGGACGGAGTGCCCCTACATGTCGTGTGTTTAGGTTTACCTTGCAAGGATAAAACTCGATTCGAATCGTCTGCTTCTCGCAGCTAATGAGACTGCTTGATCCATGCTGCTACATTGAGTAACAAGTGGAACTGTGTTGAGATGATACAAACTGTTGATTGCTAATAATGCTTGCTATTATGTATGAATAGATAGTACACTTTTAGCCTTAAGAGAGTCACACTTAATTTTGATTAAGTTAAAATCTTGATTTAGAAACTCAGCTAGTGCTTTTGGCAACCAAACCCCACAGCCAAACAGCTGCATGTCTAGAGGTAGAGGAGTATAGACTCCTCACACCGGGTAAGTCTAGCTGAGTATTAGTATACTCAGCCTTGCTTGTGGCATAATTTTACAGGTTCTCTGGAGGACATGGTTGCTGGAGTGACTTGGCCATCCACCCTGCCACCGGGTTGGACTGTCGAGTGGGACCCTGCCTCGGCTGAGGAGGAGCATGAGGAGTGACGGGACAGGCTTCCCCATCTCTCCATTTATTTACCGTTAGTTTATTTTCCGCTGCACTCCAAAAACAATGATGGTTATTTTTGCGAAAACTCCGATGATGACCATGGTGATGTAATAATTTAATACTCTTCCATGATGGTTTTATGCTTTATTGTATTTGCTCTGTGACTCACCATCGAGTGAGACTGTGGTACTTGATCCTGTCAGTGGCCGTGTCGGACTAGATCCGAGGGATTGACGGGTTATTCCCATTTAAGTGTGGTCTAACCTCTAAGGTCAGACTTAGGCACTTAAGTTGGAATAATCCGGGCAGTTCCGCCACAGCTGGTATCGGAGCTTGTACCACCACAGAGGAATCAATAAAACCTGAATACCATCCCTTTTCTAAAAGTAAAACTTGATAGAAACAATGTTGGATAGATAGTAGGGCGAGCAGGATAGACCTAGGACGTGAAGCCTTAGGATAATAGAAGGGTCGCTAGGTGGCTAAGTGACTAGGCCCTACAGGCCACTTTTACAGGATGGGAGTTCTTCCCGATTCCTTCTATTTTCTTGTGAGGTCGTTCAGGACGTGCATGCAAGCATTCTTAATTAAGTAAATGAATAACGAAGTGAAAGGGGCTTGAAAATGAGATAGCAGCCAACTAGGTCCCCAATACCTTTTCTTTTAACTAGAGGCAGGTTGAGTTTTGTTTTCCTTGTTCTTTTTGTACTTCTTTTTCTTTACTTACGCTTAACCGTGCACAGATGCCTTCCCACGGATCCTTCGAGGATGGAGATGCACTGACCCACACTGACGGACTGGCACGAGAGGGTTTTCCCCGCATCTTGTGGGAGGTGCTTCAGGGGGCAGGATATTTGACACCCCCTCAGTACGCGGTGCAGCAGTTCGAGAAGCACCGGGTACCTCGCTGTCGGGTGAGGATGACTTTGGAGCCTCATCCCCTGCAGCCAGGCTGGCGTTCACTGGACTCCGAATCCTACGGATACCGGGCTGAGGACACTATTGAGGCTATCGCTCTGCATGGACTGACCACCTTCTGTGGATTTCACCCCTTGGAGCTGGCTACCCACCCCATTGGGTTGTTCCCTGCGGAAAAGGAGGACGACCCGATGTGGAAGGACCGGGTGGAGCATGCCAAGGACATCTGGGCTCTCTACCCAGGCCACACCGCTCACTTGTCTGTGCGATGCATGAATGCTCTGCATCGTCTGCAAGTGATGCGTGGGGAGGCCATGTCCCACCTGATGGCATTGCTGGAGGACACCAAGATCACCCTGGATAACAGGGAGGAGCTCGTGGTGGACTTATCCCAGGAGCTGGTGGAGAAAGATCTACAGGTGGAGCAGCTGACTGACGAGATTCATGAGTTGGAGGAGCTAGTGGGCACCAGGGAGAATACCATCGAGGTCCTCGAGGATCAGCTCCTCAACACTCAGCAGCAGTTAGCAGAGGCTAATGCGCACCTGGACATGCATCACCAAGAAATCCATGATGCGGAGGCTGACGAGGACGTTGACATCGAGGGAGGAGATGAGTCTGCCTCCAGTGTAGACACCGCTGGCTCAGGGAGACCACCTTCCCCCGAGTCCAGCGTCGCCTCGTTCGCTCAATAGATGCTAGACTAGTATTAGAAGTTGGTGATAGTTGGACTCCTCGCCGCTAGCTTAGCTTTTGTACCCTTAGGGTCCTAGGCTAGGTAGAGTTGAGTCTTTTGATCCTTGATGTAACCAGTAGTAAAACTCTTTTGGATGTTTAGGGATGACTAATGGTAATTTAAATTGGATGGAAGGATTATGTTTTCGTTGTTTTATTTGGAATCTATCAAATTACTTTGACTCCCCTACCATGTTCGAACCTTAAGCTTGGAGATGTGTTATTAAGCAACCATGTGACTTTTTCAGATGGCTGGGAGAGCGCGCCGTGGTCAGAATGAGCACGTTCCTCCACCGCCACCGCCTCCCACTCTGCAGGAGCTCATGGCCCAGCAGAATGAAATTCTGAGGCAGCTAGCTCAACGTCAGCCACCACCTCAGCATTATGGTGGAGACCATCAGCGTCACCCCGTCGCTGCTACTTACCAGGAGTTTCTCAGCACCCAGCCACCATTGTTTACCAGGACGGAGGACCCACTAGATGCAGATGTGTGGTTAAGGGTGGTAGAATCCAAGTTCCCATTGCTCCATGGGGCTTGCTCAGAGGTCACCAAGGTTAGGTTCGCCACCCAGCAGCTTCGCGGACCCGCAAGGACTTGGTGGGACCATTTTCTTGCTATGCAGCCAGATGGTAGAGAGGTGGAGTGGAGGGAATTCAAGGCCGCTTTCAGAGGGCATCATATTCCCGCTGGTATCATGGACCGGAAGCTCAATGAGTTTCTGGCACTCACTCAGGGCAGCAGGACAGTGTTGCAATATGCCCAGGCCTTCAACGATTTGTGTCAGTATGCCGGATACCATGCAGATACGGATGAGAAGAAGCGAGACAGGTTCAGGAGGGGGCTCAGCACCAAGCTCCGTGACCGTCTCAACACCGTCAGGGCCAACAGTTACAATGAGTTGGTCAACATGGCTATCTCCCAGGAAGACTGCATCTTGGCTCGGCAGGCGGAGAAGAAGAGGAAGACCCCTGTGGCAGGACCCTCGTCTCAGCCACAGCGCTTCAGGATTGTGTCTGACTCCCAGAGCAGGGGACCTCAGCAGCAGCAAGGAAGGTGGGTGATCAGGCCACCACAGCAGCAGCAGCAGCAGCAGGCACCCAACCGTGCCCAATTCCCAGCTCAGAGGAACAACCAGCAGCAGCAGTACCGCCAGGCTAATGATAACCGGTGTTTCACTTGTGGCAGTACTGGGCACTATGCCAAGAATTGCCCCAAGAATCAGCAGAGGCAGGGGCAGAATGTTAACCAGAACCAGGGAAAGAGGCAGAAAGTGCAAGTGAGGCAGGGCAAGCTAAACTTCACTACAATGGCTGACATTCCAGAGGGAGCACCCGTCATGACTGGTATCTTTACAGTTTTAAATTTCCCTGCTACTGTTCTTTTTGATTCTGGTGCATCGCATAGTTTTGTCAGTGCCAAATTTAGTGTCAAGTGCCAGTTGCCTTTTTGCCACACCCATGGGGCTATTACCATTTCAACCCCAGGAGGCAGGATTGCCACTAATCAAATCAGCAGGCATGTACCCATAAAGTTTGGTAGTTTGATAATTAAAACTGACCTTCTTATCTTGGGACTGGATAGTGTGGATATCATCTTGGGAACTGATTGGTTGGCCAAACATCAGGCAATATTGGATATTGCAGCCAGAGCCATTGAAATTCATTCCCCTGTTTATGGCGAGACTGTTTTGTATTTACCCAACCAGGGTGGTACCCAGTCTTGTGCCTTTGTTATGGCAGAGTCTCCAGTAAGGCAGATCCCAGTAGTCTGCGACTACCCCGATGTCTTTCCGGAAGAATTGCCAGGAATGCCACCTGACAGAGATATTGAGTTCGCCATTGAATTGCAACCCGGGACTGCTCCTATCTCCAAGAGACCTTATAGGATGCCTCCCGCAGAGTTAGCGGAATTGAAGAAGCAACTGCAAGAATTGTTGGACAAGGGATTTATTCGACCAAGCACTTCACCATGGGGATGTCCCGCCTTGTTCGTGAAGAAGAAGGATGAGAGTTTGAGGATGTGTGTCGATTACCGCCCTCTCAATGCGGTGACTATCAAGAACAAGTACCCGTTACCCCGCATTGATGTTCTATTTGATCAGTTGGTAGGAGCCAAGGTATTCTCCAAGATAGACCTTCGCTCAGGATACCATCAGATCAAGATCCGTGCCAGTGACATTCCCAAGACGGCTTTCTCTACCAGATATGGGCTCTATGAGTTTTTGGTAATGTCCTTCGGGCTAACCAATGCCCCGGCTTATTTCATGTACTTGATGAACTCAGTATTCATGCCAGAGCTGGACAAGTTTGTGGTTGTCTTCATTGATGACATTCTGGTTTATTCCAAAAATGAGGCTGCGCACACTAAACATCTGCATGTTGTGCTTCAGAGACTTCGCGACCATCAGTTGTATGCTAAGTTGTCCAAATGTGAGTTCTGGCTGAAAGAAATAAAATTCTTGGGTCACACAATTTCTCAGGATGGGATATCAGTTGACCCTGAGAAGGTGCAAGAAGTGATGGACTGGAAACCCCCGACTACAGTGAAGCAGATTAGGAGTTTTCTGGGATTGGCAGGGTATTACCGACGATTTATTCCGGATTTCTCTAGAATTGCCAAGCCAATGACTGAACTGTTAAGGAAAGGAGTCAAATTTGAGTGGAGCCAAAAGTGTGAAGATGCTTTTCATACCCTGAGGCAACATTTGACAACAGCTCCAGTGCTAGCTCAACCCGACAACACCAAGCCATTTGAGGTTTATTGTGATGCTTCTGGTACGGGATTGGGTTGTGTCTTGATGCAAGATAACCGGGTCATTGCTTACGCTTCCCGAGCCCTCCGACCCCATGAGCAGAATTACCCGACACATGATTTGGAGTTGGCAGCAGTAGTTCATGCTCTCAAGATATGGAGACACTACTTGATGGGAGCTCACTGTAACATTTACACTGATCACAAGAGCCTCAAGTACATTTTCACTCAGGCAGATCTGAACATGAGGCAGAGGAGATGGTTGGAATTAATCAAGGACTATGATTTGGAGGTGCATTACCATCCTGGCAAGGCAAATGTTGTGGCAGATGCTTTGAGCCGAAAGGCCCAATGTAATTGCTTAAACATGGATGCAAGAATCACCACCTTGTGTGATGAATTGTGCAAGCTGAACCTGGAAGTTGTTCCTTCCGGTGAATTGGGATATATTGCAGTGGAGCCCACGCTGCAAGAACAAATAGCTCAGGCACAGTTTGGGGATAAGGGTGTTCAGATCATCAAAGATATGATCAAGCAAAAGGCCGAGAAATACAAGTGTTTCCGTCAGGACAGCAAGGGAATTTTATGGTTTGAAGATCGATTGGTTGTTCCCAAGAATCCAGAACTCAGAAGGAAGATATTGGATGAAGCTCACCTTTCCAAGTTCTCCATGCACCCGGGAAGCAACAAGATGTACCATGATCTCAGGCCTCTTTATTGGTGGACCAGGATGAAGAGGGAAATTGCCAAATACGTTTCAGAATGTGACACTTGTCAGAGGGTAAAAGCTAGTCATCTGAAGGCAGCAGGCCCTTTGCGACCCCTTCCCATACCATCTTGGAAATGGGAGGACATTTGCATGGATTTCATAGTAGGATTACCCAATACCCCCCGGCACCATGATTCCATATGGGTTATTGTGGACAGATTGACCAAGACGGCTCATTTCTTGCCAGTGCACACTACCCACCGGACGGAGAAGTATGCTGAAATTTACATCGACCAGATAGTTCGTCTGCATGGGATACCAAGGACCATAGTCTCTGACCGAGGAGCACCTTTTGTGGCACGATTTTGGGAGCAATTACAGGAATCACTTGGGACCCATGTAATCCGAAGCTCAGCATATCACCCTCAAACAGATGGTCAGACAGAAAGGGTAAATCAGGTTTTGGAAGACATGTTGAGAGCATGTGCACTACACTATGGAAAGGACTGGGACAAGTGTCTGTCCTTGGCAGAGTTTTCTTACAATAACAGCTATCAGTCTAGTCTGAAAATGGCACCTTTCGAGGCTTTGTATGGGAGAAGATGCAGAACCCCGCTAAATTGGTCTCAAGCAGGAGAAAGGGAAATATTTGGGCCAGATTTGGTAATTGAAGCAGAGGAAAAGGTCAGAGTCATCAGGAAAAACTTGGAAGCTGCTCAGGCCAGGCAAAAGAGTTATCATGACCAGAGACGGAAGCCACTGCAGTTTGAGGTGGGAGATCATGTCTATCTTAAGGTATCACCAACCAAGGGTATCCAAAGATTTGGGATCAAGGGCAAGTTGGCCCCTCGTTACATTGGACCTTATAAGATCAAGGAAAGTTGTGGACCCGTAGCCTACCAATTGGAATTACCACCCCATATGTCAGCAGTTCACAATGTGTTCCATGTATCTCAGCTGCGGAAATGTGTTCGTCTACACACTGAAGTGCTACCAGAACCCGACATTGAGATAGAACCAGACTTGTCCTACCAAGAGTACCCCGCCAAGGTATTGGATCAGAAGGAAAGATCAACTCAGGCAAGGTCAATCAAAATGTATAAGGTTCAGTGGAGTCATCATTCAGCAGAAGAAGCTACATGGGAAACGGAGGATTTTCTACGCTCTCGCTTCCCCGACTTTCTACCCAAAGAAGCCGGTACGTAACCCCGAAAACCCCACCCCCACCTGCCCTTTGAATACAATTATAAGAAAAACTTAGATAACAAGGATAGTCTAAGTTATGGACTTAACTTAAGAAGGGCTTCCTTCTGAAGTTGCAAAGAGGATGACATTCGAAGAGCAGTTAACAAGAAAAACTTGTGTAAAGGAGAAACACCACCATCACCCCTTCAAGCACCCCTCCAAGGGACTCTACCTAAATCTCGGGACGAGATTCCTTTAAGGGGGGAGGGCTGTAACACCCAGGTGTTACCCTGGCTAGAGCCACCTTGGCACTAGAAGCTGTGATCACAAAAGATAAAGGCTTAGGGCAGCACATAAGAACTTTGGGGCTCATGTGCTAATTAAGTTGCCCATGACATAAGAAACATTACCCTAAATCCTTGTACACTTACTATCTTGGACAATAGGGGGAGAAGAACCCTAGATCTCTCCAAAGCCCTACCTTCCAAAACCCTAAGTAAGGGGGGGGGAGAAAGTGATCAAGTGGGTAAAGCATGTGTAACTTTTACCCAAACCCTAAGCAACATTATAACTATCAATTAGGAGAGGGAAATTTTGCCAAAAAGGCCCCTGGAGAAACCCCAATTCAAATCTCCAAGTGGAGAGAGAGCTAGAGCTCTCTATTTCTCTCTAAGTCACATTTTAGCCCTAATTCAAAGACCAGCCGTGTTCACTTTGAGAATGGCGCCAAAACCACTTGAGTTCTATACCAAAAATGTGCTATACCACTTAAGGCACCCCCTGGAAAAATTTGAAACCGAGACTTGGACGTTTGACAAGCTTTGACATGGGTTTTGTCGCGATGTGGGCAGTGAGACAAACCAAACTTGGCGCCTGTTTATCTCCTAACCTAGGGCGTATCCTCCCTTGGAACTCACATGAACTAGGTAGCTCTAGGTGCAGGGAAGAGATCTTCCACAGGCGACATGGCAAGATTCGTACGCTTGGCCGCTCAGCAGAGCGAAGAACACGGGCAGAAGCAACGCGCCACGTGTTCGACGCGCTCTGAGCTCGCCAGAGCACGCCCGCGCGCGCCCCTCATGCCCACGTCGCGCCAAACGGGCAAGCCAGCGCTCTGGTACGCGCCGCGCCTATAAAACCCTCCCAAGCTTCGACCATACCCGTCCGCACCCACCCGACCCTCGCTGAAGCTTGGTTCGTCGTCGTTGGCCCGTGCGCAGCTGTCCGCGGCCACCCAGTCCCCCTGCCACCGTAGACCGGCCCGCCCAGCCTTTTCCAGCCCCGTCCAAGCCATTGGAGAAGCTTGTGCACCCCTCTGCGAGCCTCCCCGAGCAAGGAATCGGAGTTTCCTTCGCCGGAGAAGCCAGTCCACACTCGCCGGAGCACTTAACCTCGCCGGAGTTCGTGGACCGGGTAAACCACTCCACCACCCTTCGATTCCTTGTGCACACAGTCGCTGCGTGACCCCGTGATGCTCATCGTGCCGTCGGATTGAACCAGATCGCCGTGGTTTGGCCGGTATACTCGCCGCCGACGAGGATCCCCGCCTGCACGTGTGGACCGGGCGATTCCGGCCATCTCCGACGACGAGCCGTACCTCGACGTGACCGCCAGAGCCTCCCCGAGCCGACCCCACCCTTCGCCGGACCTCCCTCGCCGCCGGTAAGCCGCGTCGTCCTTTCTTTCCTACGGCGACTGTTCTGTTTAGGAGAAGGACCGCGGGTGTGAGGAAGAAAACCCTGGGGGGTTAAGTGTAAAGCCCAAGACTCACATGAATAGTAGTCCGAGGATAGATCTGCGAGAGTTGAATTAGTTTAACCCTAGGGGTCTCGGCGCAAACTGGGTTTTCCAGAAAACCTTAATTAAATCTGTTTTTAATTTGGACAGCAACTTTGAAAATGCATAACTTCTGTTTAAATCATCCAAATCTGGTCAAACCAATTTTGCCAAACTCTAAATAATGTGATCTGTCTAAGAAAAATATAAAACCCCATATGAACTAGAGAAAAATACAAGGTTCTGATTTATTTTCAGTTTTGGCCAAAAGCTTAATAATAGCAAGAAAACTAGTTGCACTATTTAACTATGGTTAGAAAAATTTGGAGAAGTTTATATCTACCCACTGACCTAGTTAAAAATGCTAAACCTCTCTGTCCATTACATTGAGATAATTTTTACCCCTTATTCTATAATATGCTTAAGTTTAAGAAAAATAGAAAAAAGTGATATAAATGATGAACCAGAAAGCACACCTATTTTTATTGAGATACTTAGTCAATGTAGTTCACTGGAAAAATATATCATACCCTGTTGTAGTGTAAGATAAGCAAGATACCTTTTAAATGGAGAAAATAGGGATAACTTAGAAAAACCCTACAAAAATACCCCTAAGGTGAAACCTCCCCAAACCTTAGGACAACTAATGTGTTGATAATAAGAACTTAAGAAAAATCTGAAATCTGTTGTTTGATATTTTTCAAATAACAAGTTAGTTCTAATCACCCTTTTTGCACCAAAGTTTAGAAATTCACCATTAATTAACCACCATGTTGCTCTCTGTCATTTTTGGTACAAGAGCTTTTTATCACTACTAGAGGCCAGCAAAATTAACCATTAGGTCAGAAACCACTTTAATAAAGGACTTGTAGTGTAAAGTGGCCCATTTTGTATAACTATTGTTATTTTTGTTTAAAGCCTAGCTTTTGTACCTTAAGCCTCAAATTATTAAAACAAGCTAGAATAGCCAGTGACAACCCACTGTAATTTTTACAAAATTTTTGGAAATTTTTAAACCACTATTACAGTTCAAAACCCCTACTAGAAACCCTAGATGGGAATTAAGAAAGGAAAATGGATGATGGAATTTAGTGTCTTCCTAGGACCTTTATAATTGTCCACTAAAACCTATAAAGGCAATACAAATCCAATATGTTATCCTAAAAGAAAACCTAAATCTAAAAGGTAATAAGTCTATGTATACCACTAGAAGACCCTCGTAGCCAAGAAAACCATAAGTTAATTCTTGACTTAAATTCTGTAGCTTAATGTTCTTAAAACTTGCATAATCATGACATACATGTTCATTGCATTTCGATAGACTGTAATCTTGCTGACGGAGAGTACGTCCTCGTGCCGGAGCAAGGAGCTGCCCAGGAGGTTGCCCCCGACCCAGCACCAGAGCCTGCACCAGAGAACCTGCCTGCCACTGCTTTGGAAGGCAAGCCCCGGTTTTATGCATAACCTGTTATTTATGCTATTTTACTTCATTTAATGATTGTAGGATTGATTGTGCACTTAGGTGTAGGAATTGGTTGAAACCCTAGTTGCATGATCTCAGGAACCCTATTGAGATGAACACTAGTATGCTAGGTCGAGTAGCTGCTTTATTAATTAGGATCTCGGTAGAAGTCGAGTGATTTTTCTAGCACTCGCGCGAGATCAGGAATTGGCTGTATCCACTTCCCTATCATATTGATGTTGGTTTGTGGGCAACAATCCATGGGGATTGGTTGTCCACGAGATGAAAAGTTGATTAAGGATTAAGGTGTGGTACCGTGAGTCAAGCGCTTGAATGTACTAAACACATACCGAGAAATATGGTAAATCGGTAAGCCTAGTACCTGAGTGAACCTGCCCGCAGACATACCTCCTCACGCGACCTGAGACGTAGTCTCCCATTCCGGTTATGGTGGGTACAAGTGCGGCCACTGCACGACGGCCAGTCGGGGTCAGTGGGGCATTGTACGCCAAGGCGGTGAGCCCTGATCTGTTGCCAGGGAATCGATGGGGACGGTTGATATGTGTGGGGACGGAGTGCCCCTACATGTCGTGTGTTTAGGTTTACCTTGCAAGGATAAAACTCGATTCGAATCGTCTGCTTCTCGCAGCTAATGAGACTGCTTGATCCATGCTGCTACATTGAGTAACAAGTGGAACTGTGTTGAGATGATACAAACTGTTGATTGCTAATAATGCTTGCTATTATGTATGAATAGATAGTACACTTTTAGCCTTAAGAGAGTCACACTTAATTTTGATTAAGTTAAAATCTTGATTTAGAAACTCAGCTAGTGCTTTTGGCAACCAAACCCCACAGCCAAACAGCTGCATGTCTAGAGGTAGAGGAGTATAGACTCCTCACACCGGGTAAGTCTAGCTGAGTATTAGTATACTCAGCCTTGCTTGTGGCATAATTTTACAGGTTCTCTGGAGGACATGGTTGCTGGAGTGACTTGGCCATCCACCCTGCCACCGGGTTGGACTGTCGAGTGGGACCCTGCCTCGGCTGAGGAGGAGCATGAGGAGTGACGGGACAGGCTTCCCCATCTCTCCATTTATTTACCGTTAGTTTATTTTCCGCTGCACTCCAAAAACAATGATGGTTATTTTTGCGAAAACTCCGATGATGACCATGGTGATGTAATAATTTAATACTCTTCCATGATGGTTTTATGCTTTATTGTATTTGCTCTGTGACTCACCATCGAGTGAGACTGTGGTACTTGATCCTGTCAGTGGCCGTGTCGGACTAGATCCGAGGGATTGACGGGTTATTCCCATTTAAGTGTGGTCTAACCTCTAAGGTCAGACTTAGGCACTTAAGTTGGAATAATCCGGGCAGTTCCGCCACATGACAAACAATGGAGGGCACGTCTCGGAGAAATCCAGATAGGATGTTTCACGGGGCCTTGCGGATATGCCCGCCCGCCTTATTGTTGAAGTTGTTGACTCGCCATTTCCCATAGAAATCGGGTATGTCTGCTGTAGCATTAACCAAGGCAGCAATGGCCTCGGCTAAAGTGGGAGGTACTCGAGGTGGGTTTGGTATTGCTTCCCTCCCAATAGAGGTCCCTGCTCCATCCTGAGAACGAGTCTTGGAAGTCATCTAAGGCAACAAAGATTGAAAAGAATATAATATGCCAAAGAAAACCATCCATTATACATTACTAAAAAAAGGGTAATGTTACAGACTCGAATTTTACAACAGGATTACACCATCTATTATACATTATTACTACTTCTATACTATACTACTCTTGCTTCTTGTCACTCTTAGTAGCCTCGCTGTCGGGAGTAGGAGACCACTCATCCACCAACTTCATAGAGGGAGGGGGCCTGAACAAGTCCAGTTCACCACCAAAGGCTTCTCCTGCTGTCCCAGAAGGTCCGGCTTTCGTCCCGGTAGGATCTGCAGGTACATTGGGATGCAGTTGAGAATACAATACATGAACTTCTTCATGTAATGTATTACAATAAACCTGCAAGTTATCTACGGTTGAGCTAAGGTCCTCCACGCGGGCTCGAGCTTTTGCCTCCTTAGCCCAGGCAAGCAAACGAGCGTTAACCGCCCAGTCGAGCGCTAGATCTCGTTCCGCGAGCTGATCTTGCAGGTAGCGGATGTCGGCTCTTAATTCGTTTATTCTTTCGCCATCGCGACCCATATGTCGTTCCTACGATGGAGTTCTGTTCGAAGATGATCCACTTGGGCTTCCAGATCCCCAATTGGATCATTGGTACCACTACTGCTATCTTCATGTTGTGGGGCAAGTTGATGACAGGGTACACTGATTGGCCCGGTTGACTTGCGCACAGTCTTTCTTGTGCGCGACGGCATTTCTTAAGGGGGAAAAACTTATTAGTATAGTTTTTAGCATGATGCATGTGTAATTACAGAATCAACCTTAGTCCATTCACACCTTCTATACATTGCACTCTATATCAGGTCTTTAAATAAATACATCAGAGGGAAGCTAGATAAGAAAGAAAGAAATTTTCTAGGTAAGTCTTAGAAAATTCTTTTTGAAGATGCCTCATAACTTCTGTAGAGATGGGCTTCGCTCCGATACCAGCTGTGATGGAACCTCCCAAGTCATTATGCCCACCTACAGTTGTCCTTGTCCAACGGACCTCAGACAACCCTGCAGGTGCCCCTGAATTACTTGTCAAGTTCGGTATCTGCTTTTCTTACCTTTCCCAAGAGCGTTTCACCCGTCATGCAGACATTACAAGCATCGGAGATACGAAAATGCAGAACTAGTTACATAAACTTACCTTTATTTAAAAGTAAGACAGAGTTAAATATTTACAGACTAGAATATAATATACGAGTGCAGAGTATTACTATTACAAACCTTGGGAGGCAAAAAACCCCTCCCAATAAGTTTAAACAAAAGTTCTATGGAGGATCCTTTCCTCCCGCAGCTTCACTCCTGGTGCTCTTCCTTTGGTACCACCTTAGAACAGAAGCAACAAAAGTTGGTTGCTTCCTCACCTAAAACAACATGGGACAAAGCCCTGAGTATGGAATTACTCAACAAGTCTTACCCGACAAAAGAAAAGACTCTCGAGGGTATGCTGGCTTTCAGGGGGTCAAGGTAAGGCTTAACAATAGTCAATGACTCTGTTTGCAGAAATGCTTACTAAGAGTGGATCCTTAAAAATTCAATTTTACTTGTCAGGTTAAGTAAGATTACTTGTATCTAGAGTTCTTTCTACCCTAGTTCAATCACTTGACCTATGTTGAGGGCTTGTTCTCAAATGCTATAAATTAAGAACAAGACAACACGAAGATGTTAAGTATTAAATACCCTTCGTCCGCTGAAGCATTATCTCCTCGAGGATTTAATGAACTTCGGACGAAGGATAAGGTTACGAAGGAAAAGACCTTCGTTAAGTTGGTAAATGAGTAAACAGAATAAACATATATATATATATATAAAGTGCGAAAATGATAATATTAGCGTTATCATCAATACATTTCCATTATTAAATTCATGAAAACGAGTTACAAATGTACCTTCAGACTGATGTAAGGCAAAGGTACGAGTCTTGATGCAAAAAGACGTGTATTCAGTCAGCGTGAATAGTACGAGAGTACTGTTCACCTATTTATAGGCACGGGACGCTGCCCGTGTAAAATTACATTGATGCCCTTTACATTTATCAATAACTCTATAGTAATTCTTCGAGGTCCAATTTGGCTTTTCATCTTTAAGTCGGTTCCTCTTTTCTGCCGTTATGCCGAAGCTTTTCTGCATATGGCTTCATGATCATCTTATCCTTCGTCATGACCGCTTTTCATTCCAGCTTCGTCTTGAACATGCCCTTATATATTCGCGACCTGACTCCGAAGGTGCCTGTTCCGAAGGTGCCTGTTCACATTTTACACTTGGAAAACATTGTCAAACTGTGTTTTTGAGGACCTTCGGGAGCCGAAGGCCCCCAACAGTAGCCCCTCGCAATATCAATTTATTGTAAAGATAAATTTATATTGCGACATGGACGAAGGCTTTAAGCCGAAGATCCGAAAAACACCTTCCTTTTGCTAGAATAGCAACAGTCACTGACAAGCGGGGCCCTCCAGTTTTCGACACACTAGGCGTATAAATACAAGCTCTCCGCGAGTTTATTTGACACGCCCTTTTGCCACCTGCTTTTTACTCACCAGCTTTCAACCTGCGCACCCTGCCCTTAGCCTGTGCGCGACAGCATTTGCTCGGTCTTAAATTTTTAAGCTTCGGCTTCAAGTCTAGTTTGCCAGCATTCGCGAAAATGTCTGAAGATAAGACAACTGCTGGTGCTTCGAAGCTAAGCCTTTCGGAGGAGATGCATCTGGGTTTTCTTGAGTCAATGTCGAAGACCAATACTGAAAAAGATTGTCAAGGAAACTTTGGAGGGTTTATCTGAAGATACTGGCGACAGTGATAGCTATGATGTGGATAGTGGCGGAGAGGATTCCGAAGATCGCCCGTGGCGGCCTAGTCACTCAATCTTCGGAAAATCAACTATAAAGCAGAGTCACCTTGAAAACATGAGGGGGAGATACTTCCGAGATATATCCATTGTGAGGGCGGATGACGGAGAAAAAACTACGCCGACCCCCGAAGATAATGAGGTTGTGATCTTCCGATGCTTTTTAAAGGCTGGACTACAATTCCCCCTAAGCAAGTTTGCAGTAGAAGTTCTGAAAATATATCAAATTTACCTTCATCAACTTACCCCTGAAGCAGTGATAAGATTGGGAATCTTCGTCTGGGCCGTGAGGAGCCAGGGTTTGGAGCTAAGTGCTAAAAGCTTTTGCAATATACACGAGCTAGTATATGAGACGAAACCGTGGGGTAAGGAACAATATCATAATAATTTTGGTTGTTATAGCTTCGGTGCCCGCTCTGGGTCGAGCTGTCCCGTGCCAACCTTTCGGAAGAGATGGCCCGGGGAATGGATGAAGGAATGGTTCTATGTGAAAAACGATTTGACGGTTCGGGAAGATATCAAGGATATCATCATGCGCCCTATCTGGCAGCGCTTCGGACTTCGGAAACCAACGGTAGAAATGGACGAAGCAGCTGAAGAATGTCAGAGGGCCTTCGGCGTAGTCTGTTCCTTTATTGGGACCAGGGATTTAATGCAAGAGCACATTGCCTTCAGAGTGTGGCCACTTGTAGATGACTGGGAAATGCCGAAGGAGACCATCAAAGAAGCTGACGAGGGTGAACTTATTAGACTGAAATATACATTCAAGTATGGAGATAAATTTGTTGAACCGGATGATGATTGGCTAAAAAGTATTGAGAATGTAAGTGATGAATTGCTTGGGACCTATTCGAAGGCTGAAAACACTGCATTATCAGCGGCTTTCAGAGGCCGAAAGAAGAAGAGGCTCAACCGAGTATTTGATGCTATTGGGTTTATCTATCCCGACTACTATTATCCAATGCGAGGTCAAAAAAGAAAAAATACTACTCCTGCAAAGGACACTACTTCGGCTGCTCCCGGGGAGCCAGCACCGGAGAGGAAGAAAGTAAAAGTGTCCACACACCCTCCACGTTGTATTGAGCCGGCTACAGTGCCCGAGTTTATTGGCGAGGCCTCTTCGGCCACCGAAGCCAGAGAATCAAGTGCAGCGCTAAAGTCCGAAGAAACGGCCGAGGCACCAGCAATAAGAAAGGAGAAATCTGAAGAAAGAGAAACACCAGATGGTATAAGTCCTTCGACAAAAGTTGAGACAGCTAAAAGCCAGAAGGGGCCAGCAGCAACCCCGAAAAGAAAAAGAATGGTAAATGTGCTGGATGTCCTGGAAACGATTAAATCTTCAAGCACAACTCCAAGGAAAATTATTGAGGCGCCTATTGAAGCCTTTCCTGCTGAAACATCGAAGCAGCAATCTGAAACTGAAGCTGGGCCTTCGGAATCCACCAAGATACAGCCTTTGGAGGTCGAAAAAATGTCAAAGGCAAGTTTAGGAACTGAAAAAGCAACAATAACAGAACCAATTCTGATTGGGGAAATTGGTACTGCCACCCCCGAAGCATCCTCCAAAATACATGATTATATTGTGCGACATGCTTCGGGGAAGAAACTGTCTGAAGAAGAGATTTTTGAAGCCAATCACTATGCCCGAGAACTGAAATATCCGAAGGGGGCCATAGTATGCAACGGGACAAACGAAGATGACTTCTTATATTGCCTCCCAGACAATAAAGAATTATCCTTGTGCCGGGAAATGGCTAGAAGCATGGGATTCCCGAAGCTTGAAGCTGGCCTTTGCGCCATGACGAAGGAGGATCTTGTGGATAGTCTTGCATACAACAGTCTAAAGGTACGAAGATTGTAAATTTTTAATTTTTGTGGGTTTTGAATGAATCCTTTACTTGTTGTGTTAATCCATTCATTCTTTTTGAATAGGGCCTAATTCTCAGCAATGCCTTAAGGGCACAAAAGAATGTTGAAGACGAGAGTTGCACCATTGCTCTCAACAACCTTCAAACAGATGTTATTAGGCTACGAAACGAAGCCTTGGAGAAAGACAGAATTCTGCTTACATTAGTGGAAAAATGAAGGAGGACGAAGCTAACTCTAAAACTCAAGCCGAAGCACAGAGGCTTGAGATTGAAGATCTTCGTAAACAACTAGCCCGAGCCAAAGAAGAACGTATTCTTGAAGAAACAAAGCGAGAGTTAAGCGAACAATGGGCAGATCATTTGGAAGTTAATGTTAAAGAGCTTCGTGCTTCTCAAAGAAAATGCTATGTTAAATCCATAGAGTGTGTTAAGAAGATAAAATCCAGCTTTGCCAACGTTGGTGCATTCTCTAGCGAGGAGAATTTGTCAAGGGGCAATCCCGAAGGTCCGATGGAATGGATTAGTAACGAAGCTAAGGCCTTCGAAGAAATCCTGAATAGCCGCGGAGACATATGTGCTTTTTTGGGTGCTAGAGGAATTGCTACTATTTTGGAGAAGAAAGGTTGTGAGCATGTAAAATCTTTAGCGCAATCCGAAGCTACTTTGTCTTCCAAAGACATTAAAGACCCCTCAGCCGAAGCAAGCATGATCGGCGGAAAATTTTTCACTGATATCTGGGACAACGGCGACCGAAAAATGGCACAAGAAATTATTCAAAAAAGCGAAAAAGGCATCCATGATGCCAGAAAAGTAGCGGTGGCTGTCGAAAAAAGTACCGAGCCCAAAGGGCAAATAGGTATTAATTAGTGATTTTTATTATGTTGTAATTTTTGATTCCAAACTTTGCTCACGGTTTGTAATAGTAATATAGCCATATCTTCTCTTCGCTCAGAACCTATTGAGGCATCTCCGGGCCCCCACCCGAAGGGGGACGATGAAATTAGAAAAATGGCCGAAGCCATTATGGACAAGATTGTTGACCAGTTACTGAACGAAGCTGCAGAAATAGTTCTAAGAGAGGATTAAATGCTACTGTAAAAACATTTGGAACGTAACGTATGTAATATATTGTGACTTTGAATGTAATATATAATCCATGTACAGTTTTAATTCTTTACGATGCATGAAATCTTGCGTACATACCTTTTTTTGAGCCTTCGGCGAAAAAACACCTTCCCTTCTTTTCATGCTTCGTGAAGAAAATTTTATATCGCCAGAAGTTGCATACGTTCGTGGTGAAGATTATCCAAGCTTCGTGAAATACTCTCCGAAGCTATAGAAAAGTTTTTGTTGCCTCTCTAATGAAGCTACAGTTCTTGTCGGCTTGTCTTGTGGTTTAGCACGATTTTCTCTTTTTCGAATTATTCTCCGAAGATCAATATTGTATACCCTTCTTGTTCCATATGCAATATGCTGTATGATGCTTATGTTATGCAGAATGATGTGATGATGTTATGTTATGCAAGATGACGTTTGTGCCACAGATACATATCCCTGTAATAGAGCATACACACTTTTTATATCAGCGTTGACTTTTCGCTGTAAGCCTCCCTTAGGAGCTTCTTCGCCTTTTACTTTCAGCGGAATCAGCGTTTATTTTTCACTGTAAGCCTCCCTTAGGAGCTTCTTCGCCTTTTACTTTCGGCGGAATCAGCGCTGACTTTTCGCTGTAGGCTCAGAAAAATTACACTGCGCTCGCTTAGGAACGACTTTTTACTATTTCGAACAACTTGCTCTGTGTCTATTAAAACAAAATTTTGATAATACAAAGGTCCTTCATGCCACCATAAATTCGTATGCTTCAACGATTCAAGCCTATGAAAAAGACACATTTTTATTAAAGTGGAAGACGAAAGTGTTACAAGGAATTAAAAAATGATAAAGGACACTTGATCTTCGCATAATTGTTCCTTGTTAGCAAAAAAGTAATAACGAATGTAAAAATGCGAAAAAACTGCTGTTGAGGTAGGATATTTATCAGTAAATGTGCTTCGACTCTGGCACAGTGCTATTGACTGTGCGAGCTTCGGAGCCCTCTCTGAAATCCCTCAGATTGTGGTGACTCCCTTCTGGCTGGAGCCCTGGCTACGTCGGTGGCGGCGGTGGAGGCTGTTGCCAGGATGCTTGGGGTTGACTTGCCGAAGCAACAGAAGCTGCAGGGTGATTGCCTACATATTCTGGAATGTAAGGCGAATGACACGAAGCAGTATGCAGGACCTGCTTCGGCTGATTCTGTTGTGCAGCAGCTTCTGCTAGCTCCTTTTGCTTCTGGATGGTGATGTGACACATCCTGGTGGTGTGGCCCTTACCTTCACCACAGAATAGGCAGTATATTTTTCTTGGTTGATCCCCAAATCTTCCCCCGAAGCCCCTGGAGCCTCTGCCCCTTGGCACTGGCGGCTGGAAGGAGCTTTGCTGCTGCCCCGAAGCTTGGGAGGAGCACTGTGGCCTTTGATGTTGACTCACTTTGTCGTCATTTTGAGTAGAATTGTCAATTGACCTGACGTGCCTTGGATAAAATCTTCCTCCGAAGCCCCTAGTCATTTTAGAGAACCTGAGGGCTTCCTCCCTTCTTTGGCGAAAATCATTGTCAACTCGAATGTACTCGTCCATCTTCAGGAGCAGCTTCTCCAGAGTTTGGGGAGGCTTCCTGGCAAAGTACTGAGCTGCAGGTCCCGGCCGAAGCCCCTTGATCATGGCCTCAATGACAATTTCATTGGGCACTGTTGGTGCCTGCGCCCTCAGACGTAGGAACCTTCGGACATATGCTTGAAGATATTCTTCATGATCCTGGGTGCACTGGAATAAAGCTTGAGCAGTGACTGGCTTCAGTCTGAAAGCCTTGGAAGCTGGTTATCAGCATGTCCTTTAACTTTTGGCATGAGGTGATTGTCCCTGGCCTAAGGGAAGAGTACCAAGTTTGTGCGACACTTCTGACAGCCATGACGAAGGACTTTGCCATGACCGCCTTGTTGCCACCGTACGAAGATATAGTTGCTTCGTAGCTCATCAAGAATTGTTTCGGGTCTGAATGACCGTCGTACATGGGGAGCTGAGGTGGCTTGTAAGACTGTGGCCAAGGAACAAGCCTGCAGTTCTGTTGACAAGGGAGAAGCATCATCAAAAGCAAAATTTCCGTGATGGAAATCTTCATACCAGTCATCCTCGTTGTAGAAACCCTCTTGATGAAGCTCTCTGCGCGGGGGCCTTTGGTTCTGGTCATCTTGAGCAAGATGTCGAAGCTCTTAAGAGGCTTCGTCTATCTGCCTTTGAAGATCAGCTAGACGAGCCATCTTCTCCTTCTTGCGTTGAACCTGTTGATTGAGCATTTCCAAATTTTGGATTTCTTGATCCAATTCGTCCTCCGGAGGCGCTGGACTGGTGGCCTTTCTCTTCTGGCTTCGGGCCTCCCTAAGAGAAACGACATCTTGATTGGGGTCTAGCGGCTGCAGAGCAGCATCCCCTGTTGCTGAAGCTTTTTTCGGTGGCATGACGAAGGTGATTCTTGCCGAAGATTTTCAAAACTCGAAAAGTGGAAGTGAGTTCACCGGAGGTGGGCGCCTGTTGAGGGCTTGTTCTCAAATGCTATAAATTAAGAACAAGACAACACTGAAGATGTTAAGTATTAAATACCCTTCGTCCGCTGAAGCATTATCTCCTCGAGGATTTAATGAACTTCGGACGAAGGATAAGGTTACGAAGGAAAAGACCTTCGTTAAGTTGGTAAATGAGTAAACAGAATAAACATATATATATATAAAGTGCGAAAATGATAATATCAGCGTTATCATCAATACATTTCCATTAGTAAATTCCTGAAAACGAGTTACAAATGTACCTTCAGACTGATGTAAGGCAAAGGTATGAGTCTTGATGCAAAAAGACGTATATTCAGTCAGCGTGAACACTACGAGAGTACTGTTCACCTATTTATTGGCACGGGACGCAGCCCGTGTAAAATTACATTGATGCCCTTTACATTTATCAATAACTCTATAGTAATTCTTCGAGGTCCAATTTGGCTTTTCATCTTTAATTCGGTTCCTCTTTTCTGCCGTTATGCCGAAGTTTTTCTGCATATGGCTTCATGATCGTCTTATCCTTCGTCATGACCGCTTTTCATTCCAGCTTCGTCTTGAACATGCCCTTATATATTCGCGACCTGACTCCCAAGGTGCCTGTTCCGAAGGTGCCTGTTCACATTTTACACTTGGAAAACATTGTCAAACTGTGTTTTTGAGGACCTTCGGGAGCCGAAGGCCCCCAATAACCTATACTAGCCAATTTCTTAACAACCCTTCATCTTTACTGGATTGCTACGTGTAAGTCAGTGACCAAGTCTTCATAACCGCGAAGTTACGGCGATCCGAATCGATTATACTTAGCTGAGGATCTCCATTCACACGACATATGTAGCACTTAACCCTTGCATATGTCAACTCGCCGCCGGGGTTCTTAAGACCAGATCAGGTTCACGCCAACCGAGAGCACAAATACACCACCGTCCAGCCTCTTTCCGCTGAGGGTACACGCTACTCTCGCCATCTCTCCACTCCCATTGCGTGGTATCTTATTCTGGTATTAGTCTGCCCAAGGCAAAGCATACCCATGACGAGACATGTTACCAGTTAAAGGGTCCTCGGTCAGTAGGCCTACATCGAGACGGTCCTTAATTGACTCAGACGGAGACACTACACTGAGACTTTCTCTTCTCGTGCAAGTCACCCGCCTGGTCTCAGCTTAATCATTTCAAACCCCAAAGATTGGTACCTGGCAGAGGTACATCCTTTCCGATGTTGAACCCATCATGGCCATGATGGATCCACCATCAAGTTTTATTTTCAAAAACTTCCCACCCACTTTGCAACATCATCTTTGAGAAAGCAAAACATTTTGTTTTTCTATAGCAAAGCTAAGCATAAGAAAACCTTTTGTAAAACAGGGATTAGGAAATAATCCAAGGAAGGAGATGCAGCGATAGTTTAGCACACAACTCCTATCACCTAATGCATCAATTAAGTGAGAAAGATTTAAAAAGGAACATGGGGTGGCAAATGCATCGGGGCTTGCCTTGTTTTACAGGTGAATCAGGCTCAGTTCCACAGATGTCAAAATAAAAGCAGCTGCCTGTCTGATGTTCCTCAGGTGGTGGTGGTAGAGTCTTCTCTTCTTCTACTTCTTCTTCGTTTTCTAAATATAACCATACGTAATAATGAATGCTCAAGTAATGCTTATGAGAGTGCGAAGATAATAAGAGTTTATTATCCAATGTCTTGAATACAATTTTCCTTCACGGATCTCCGAGAACTTAGGGTTTCCGGAATCAACATTGAAGTTCACAGGGCAGGGGGCTAGGGTTTTAGGTTCCAAGTATCAAACATGGCCCAAATCATACCAAACTTTACACAAGGCTTCTAAATAATATATAAGGGTCATCCAAAAATTTTGGAGATTTTTGGAATCATTATATATTTTCTAAAAATCTAGAAATTTTAAATACTCTATAATTTTCTATTTGAATTAAAAATCATGAAACTATTTTTATTAAATTCTATAGGAAACTAGGAATTTAGCAAAATTGGTTTGGTATTTTTACTATTTTCTACTATTTTCTAGAATTGTTTTAGTTCTGGCAGAAAAAGAAAAAAGAAAAACAGTGAATAGTACTGGGCTGAAAGCTGCCCAAATCGGCCCGCTCCTAGCAGAAGCGCGCCCGCGTGCGTGCCCGTGTTGATTTTGCAAACAGACTCCTGGCGTTCTGGATAACTTGAAGTGGGTTCCTCCACTGTTTCCACGAGTCGCTGTCAGTTTACAAGAACCCCCCTCCCCACGTTCTATTCCTTTACACAGCCCGATCCACGATGGTGAACCGCGCGGGGCAGAGCTCCGGTGAGCTTGTACCGGGCGATTCAGGCAACGACTGGTGTTCTACTTTGGTTTAAACCTAATTCAGACCATAACCAGAGTTTCCCCTCAAGTAATTTCACTAACGGTTACCCAATTTGCTCTGGCCATGGTGACAGCGGAGATAATCAATGGAACAACGTGTTCCCAGCGATCCATGGCAGTCTAGTTCAATCCGAGGGGTCGAGGAGTTTGAGGAGAGCCTAAGGATGCTAGAACAAACGATGGAGAAGCTTGAACTAACCTGGAATTAGCTGGCCGCGGTGAGGCTAAACCGAGCGGGTTCTTGAGCGTTTTGGGGAAAATCCAAAATTGGAGCTCACTGGTGATCGATTGGGGGCAATACTTGGTGTGCGTAATGATCCTACGGAGCTCATGATGGCTTCAATTTATAATAGGGAAGAGGAGTGGCCGGGAATTCGAGCGATGTCGCGCGGCGGCCGGGGAAACAAGGAGGTACTGGCGCTTGCGATTAGTGTCCGGTTACTGTGGCAATCTCTCCGATGATCATAGAGAGTTACAACGGTTCACGGTGATGTGGTGGAGGTACCAGGGCACGTGGCGCAAGATCAGCAGGCGGCCATCGACGGTGAACTTATCCGCGTCGGCCGCAAGGCAAGGTGGTACGGCGAACCTCATCCACGCTCGAGCCCGAGTTAATCCAGTGCCAAGATCTTTACCTTATCATAGTTATCCCCTTACCAGTGAACATGGATCGCGGCGACGGTGGGAATCACAATGTAGAGATCGTCGGCGGCGAGGGGGTGAACTGAGATCACGTTCAGGTTACTATACCATGGCGTATTGCATTCAGGCGACGTGACAGAACAAATTGAAGTTGAATTTTCTCCTAATTTCACTTGGCAACCTATCCAAGGCTCTGCAGCAAAGTTGTAGCCCAACATACCATCATCATCTTTGTTATAGTATTCCAAAGCAAATTCTTACTGGATCATGCTTAGAATCGAGCTCAAAGTTTGCTCAAACCCACTGGCAGTCCAAATTCAGACTTCAAACAGCCTGAATGCCTAACTTTGGGTGTATTTATTTCTAAATTCTTCATAACAACCATGTTTAACCCCTTAAACAAAGTTGTTCACCTTTGATAGATCTACAAACTTGATGTGTTGACCTAGGGCAAAAACCTTATAATTTGGCAGATATAGAGCTCCAAAGTTGAGCTAATTACACTGATTTCAGACTTAGCCAATAGGGTTCAAGTGTGGCTCTTTTGCAAATTAGTCCAAAACTCAAGGTTTAACTTGCAAACCTACTTATTTGTGAACCATATGACTTAAGACACTTTATTATCATGGCTTTTACACCTTAGTCCAAAAGTGCACTGATTTTGCACTTAGCCCCCTAGGGTTTAGGTTTAGGCCTTTCCAGGGTTCCAATTAGGGTTTCTTGCATTCTTAAGGTTTGGATCCTACTTGAGTTCATCCATGGAGACACTTTATGACCTTTTCAATTGAATTTTAGAGTTTTCTCTTGTTTAAGCCTTGTTTGTTCTATTATACCCAATCTAGGGTTCAGTTCCCTACTCTAGTGTTTTATGTGCAAAAGGTCATATCAATATAACTTGTTTGAAATTTTTGCCTAGTGAATGCACTCTAGGTGTGTCAAACATATGAAATACCAATGCTTATGATGTTATGCTCAAGTTTTAGTGACAGTAACACCAAGGGTGTTACTGTAACCCTCTGTTAAAAAGGATTTGTAGTTCAGAACACCCCCTCTGCCCTAATATTTGATAATTTTATACAGAAAGAACTGTTCACTTTTTAAGCCCCAACTTTTAAGTCAGAAAATTATACACCAGCAAGAAGGCACTGTAATTTTTATAGGATTTTTGGAAATTTATTAGGATAACTTGTAGTTCAAACCCACCTTAAAAGCATAAGAGAAATATAAGGAAAGAGAGGAAGGATAACCCTCGCTCCAATAAGTTCAACTAAAAACCTTGATAAATTCTCACTAAAACATTAAAAAGAATTCAGTGGAACACCAAAATAGACTTACCACTTAGCTTAACTAAGCTTGACCCTAATTTGCTAAGTGTACCACCAAAATCTTCGAGTAGCAAGATTAAGCCCTACCTTATTAAAACGATCATTCACCCTCAAAGTTTAATTGCTAAATGGCATATCATATCATGCATGTATCTTACTCATTGCGTTCATTAGATTGCAATCTCGCTGACAGAGAGTACGTGCTCATCCCCGAGCAAGGAGCTGTCCACGAGGAAGATTAGGAGCAAGCTTCCGAGACTGCCATCGAGGATCTCCCCGCAGCCCCAGTAATTAAAGGCAAGCCCCGGTTTTATGCATAACCATATCTATATATGCTACTTTACTACACTTAATGTTTGTAGGATTGTAATGTGCACTTAAGTGTAGGAGTTGCTTGAAACCTCTAGTTGCATGAACATAGGATTCCTTTTTGAGATGGATACTAGTATGCTAGGTCGAGTAGCTGCTATGCTAATCAGGATCTCGGTAGAAGTCGAGTGATTTTTCTAGCACTCGCGCAAGGTCAGGAATTGATTGTATTCATCTTGATAATGGGATCTATGATGGTCTATGGACTTGGATCTAAGGAGGATGCCTTGTTCATGAGACGGGAAATGGAATTAAGGATTAATGTGTGGATACCTGAGTCAAGTGTTTGAATGTACTGAACACATGTTGGGAAATATGGTAACCGGTAAACCTAGTACTTGAGTGAAGCCGGGCGCGGACTTCATCCCTCCCTTGTCCTGAGACTAGGTCTCCCATGCTAGCTATGGTGGGTACAAGTGCGGTCACTGCATGGCGGCAGCTGGGGTCAGTGGAGCATTGTATGCCAAGGCGGTGAGCCCTGGCCGCGAACGGGGAATCGATGGGGACGGAGTGCCCTGACATGTCATGTGTTTAGGTTTATCTTGCAAGGTTAAAACTCGATTTGAATCGTATGCTTCTTGCAGCTAATGAGACTGCTTGACCCCTTGTACTACATTGAGTAAGAAGTGAAATGAGGTTTACATGAGATAACTTGTTGATTGTACTAAATGCTTGTTACCATGTATGCTTAGAAGGAGCAACTTAGTTAAGATAATGATGCTAGAATTGAAAAGCTAAAATTTGATTTTAGACTCAGCTAGTGCTTAGGCAAACCAAACGCCTCAGCCAAATAGCTGTATGGTCTAGAGGTAGAGGAGTAGATTCCTCACACCGGGTAAGTCTAGCTGAGTATTAGTATACTCAGCCTTGCTTGTGGCATAATTTTTGTAGGTACGCTTTAGGATATGGTTGATGGTGTGACTTGGCCTACCACCCTGCCACCGGGTTGGACGGTCGAGTGGGATGCTGCTCCGGTAGGAGAGGAGCAGGAGGAGTAGTAGGCTAGGCCTTGCCCAATTCCTCGCTACCGACGACATCGATTATCCGCAGCATCTTATTTTGTGAACTTTTACCAGCAACTTGAAAAACTCCGGTTTATGTAATAATTTAGTACTTTAATTTGAGGTATTCCCATTTTATTGTATTTCTTCTGTGACTCACCTTCGAGTGAGATTGTGGTATTTGATCCTGGTTAAGTGGCTTTATCAGACTAGATCTGAGGGACTGACGTGTTATTCCGATTTAAGTGTGTTACGGCCCCCGAGGCGTGACTTAGGCACTTAAGCTGGAATAATTCGAGCGGTTTTGCCACAATATTGTAGATGTGGAATATCCCTACAATGCAATCATTGAAAGAGGAACATCGAATGCTTTTGAAGCAATACTACACCCAGCATATTTGTGGATGAAAATACTATCAGATTAGGGCCCAGATGTTGTACATGGAAGCCAAGAGACTACTAGAAGAGCCGAAGTAAATTGGACAGATTCCAGCACTATTCACAACATAGACGAAGCTGAAGCCCACCACTAGCACAAGTACATAAGCGATAAAGCAGCTTCGACGGACCAGCCAAAGTCCATGCTTCTATGTGAAGACATAGCCGAACAAAAAGTGTTGTTTGGATCCTAGTTATCTGAGGATCAAGAAAAAACTCTATCAAAGTTCTTATTCAACAATAGAGATGTATTTGCCTAGTCAGCTAATGATCTATTTGGTGTCAACAGAGACGTCATTGAACATTCTCTCAATGTAGACCCTACCATCAGACCAAGGAAGTAGAAGCTTCAGAAGATGTCGGATGATAAAGCCGAAGGAGCAAGAAATGAAGTCAAAAGACTTCTAAGTGCTGGAGTAATCAGAGAAGTGACATATCTAGAATGGTTAGACAATATCGTAATGGTAAAAAAGGCCAACGGGAAGTGGAGAATGTGTATTGATTTCACATATCTCAACAAGGCATGCCCGAAGGATGAGTTTCCTCTGCCTAGGATAGACTCCCTTGTAGATGCGGCAGCTACTTCGGAGCTCATGAGTCTCCAAGACTATTACTCAGGTTATCATTAAATTTGGATGAAGAAGGAAGATAAGCCCAAGACAAGCTTCATAACCCCCAGCAGAACATATTTCTATCTTTGGATGCCTGAGGGGCTCAAGAATGCTGGAGGAATCTTCAGTAGAATGACGTCCAAGGTGCTGAGTACCCAAATTGGCCGAAACGTCTTGACATATGTTGATGACATCATAGTCAAGAGTATGAAGCAAGAAAATCACATTTTCGATTTGCAAGAAACATTTTTCCAACTTCAGGAAAGCTGGACTCAAGCTAAACCCAAAAAAATGTGTCTTCGGAGTAAAGAAGGGCAAATTCCTTAGCTGCCTTGGATCAACAAAAAAGATCGAAGCTAACCCAAGCAAGATAGAAGCCATACTTCGAATGGAGCCACCGAAGTCAAGAAAGGGTGCTCAGAGATTGATGGGAAGGCTGGCATCATTGAATAGATTTATCTCAAGATAGGCAGAGAGGAATCTATTGTTCTTTGAAGTGATAAAATCAGCCAAAGTCTTTCAATGGGGACCAATTCAACAAAAAGCCTTCGAAGACTTGAAGCAGTACCTTATAAAGTTAACAACCCTAGCTCCACCTTCATTAGGAGCTCCACTGTTACTGTATATAGCTACCTCTCATTCTGTAGTTAGTGTAGCGCAGGTACAAGAAAAGCAGGATGGGCAGATGAAGAGACAAGTCCTAATCTAGTTCGCTTCCGAAGTCTTGAATCCATCAAAAAGAAATTACACAGAGTTGGAGAAGGTACTATATGCCGTGTTGATGGCCTCTAGAAAGCTTTGACATTATTTTCAATCCTATCATATAATAGTACGATGAAGGGCACTTAGTAGATGAAGAAGCTTGTACAGTATTCTGTGATGGATCATGGGGAACCTTGGACGTAGGCGCTGCAACTGTTTTGATTTCAACATAAAAAATAAGAACCTGTTATGCGGCCAGGCTAGAATTCAAGTGTACAAACAACATTGCAGAATACAAAGTAGTGCTATTGGGGCTCCGAAAGCTTAAAGCCATGGGAATAAGAAGGGCAGTACTTAAATCTGACTCCCAAGTAATTACAGGTCATGTCGATAAAAGCAGCAAGGCAAAGGACCCAAAAATCAAAAAATATCTTGATACAATCTGAAGGATGGAAGCCTCCTTCGAAGGATTTTCAGTAAAAATATCCCAAGAGGGGATAATGAACAAGCAGACTTGCTAGCTAAATTAGCACCACAAGGGCTCCCACTTCCACTCCCCCTAGAAGTGTTCTTCAAAACTCTCAAGGCACCTTCGGTTAAGCTCATGGAAAGGGCTGTACTCACAATATCACCTGTGCATAGTGAAGATTGGAGAACAAAAATGTATCCTTCCTCCAGGGCAGCTACCCTTCGAAGTGATGAAGTTTACATAAATAGGATACAGGCCAGAACAAGGCCATATATGATCATAAAAGGGGAACTGTTTAAACAAGGGGTCTACTATCCACTGCTGAAATGTTTATCTAGAGCCGAAGGTCAAGAGTTGAAGAAAGAAATTCACTTAGGGATATGTGGTGCTCATATAGGATCTAGGCCACTCCTAGGCTAGGTTTTTAGACTAAGGTTTCCACTGGTCAAAGGCTGCTTCCGATGCAGTAGATCTGGTGCAAAAATGTGAGAATTGTCAGAAGTGTGCTAGGGATCAAAAGAAACCTTCATCTCTAACACAACTAATTCAACCCACTTGGCCATTGCAGAGATGGGGATTAGATTTATTGGGACCACTACCATCAGCCCAAGGAAATCTAAGATATGTTGTAGTAGCAGTGGAGTATTTATCAAAATGGATCAAAGCTAAGCTAATAGCTACAATAACATTAGCCATAGTCCAAAAAATTTTATGGCAAAATATCATCTGCCGGTTTGGGGTGCCAAAGGCCATCATAGTTGATAATGGAGCATAGTTTGACTCTGAAGCATTTAAAACTTTTAGTGATCAGATTGGAACAAAGATACATTTCGCATCGGTAAGACACGCAGAGTCCAACGGCTTAGTGGAGCGAGCAAATGGAATCTTCATCACAGGAATAATGAGGTCAATCTTTAATCTACCAAAAGGAAAGTGGCCAGATGAATTAGTAAAGGTGGTGTGGAATCATAACACTGCAGTTTCAAGATCAACGGGTTTCACTCCGTTTAAACTCTTGTTTGGCGACAAAGCAATAACTCCAAAAGAAGCAAAGACAAGATCAATAAGGACTCTATCTTCGACAGAGGATGAAGATACTTGCAAAGTATCAAAAGACACAATAGAGTGGGTTAGACTTCAGGCAATTGAACATATTAATAAATACCAAGCCAAAACTACAAAATGGCGGGATAGAAAAGTCAGACTAAAAAACATTAAGCCAGGGCATTTGGTGCTTCGAAGAATAGCTAACCCATAAACTGTAGGAAAGCTACAGCTCAAGTGGGAGGGCCCCTTCTTGGTAGTATCTTCGTCAAGGCTAGGATTGTACAGATTAAGAGACATGGAACGAAATGATATTCCATGATCTTGGATCGCATATGAGCTTCGAAGATACTATGTATAAAAAACTATGTAATTTTCTCTTTTTCCTATGGTTCCCTTTTTTCCTTTCTAAAGGGGAGAAAGGTTTTAATGGGGCCATAGGTTGTAATTTTCATTTTCTTTTCACAGCCCTATTCAATACAAGGGCAAATTTGCCCCACATGTAAAATGTAAAAAGCTAGGATTACACCATCGAGTGTAAGATATGAAGAAGCTCCAAAGTCGTCCCTACGGGGATGCAGAGCTAAGATACCACCTAGTAAAGGTGAGGAAGCTCCAAAGTCATTCCTAAGGGGATGCATAGCTAAAATACCACCTAATAAAGGTGAAGAAGCTCCAAAGTTGTTCCTAAGGGGATGTAGATCTAAGCTCCAAAGTCGTTCCTAAGGGGATGCAGAGCTAAAATACCACCTAGTAAAGGTGAAGAGACTCCAAAGTCTTTCCTAAGGGGATGCAGAGTTTGTGTGCGTGTTTATGTGTGAATTTTGCTATCTTTGGCATGCATTTGCATATTACATCACATCATACTTCGCATTCATCCATGCATTCATTAGACATTTTTAGCTTCATCGCATCATGGCACTTTGCGTGAGAAACTAACATGAAGTCTAAAATGCTTCGTTGTGAACGAAAAGAAGGGAAAGTGTTTTTTGCCTTCGGCTGAAAAATGGTAAGTGTGGTTTCATCCACATTAAAGCAAGCAACAACAAAACAAAGGTAATATTGCAAGGTAGTTATAAAAAATTATAGGGAAGATGTTACATCCTTCGACAAATTGTTTGCCAAATATAATGTTTTCTTTACAATGAAGAGCTCTAGGAGCATCTTTCAAAACTATTGGAACAACCACCGAGTAGCTTCGGAGCATCCTTTAGGAGTATTGGGATAGCTTTGGATCATCAATCTTCATTAGCATCACTCTAGAAGCAACATTGTATCAGAAATATATTGTGATACGCACGAAGAAGCATGAAGCAGTTAAGCAAGAGAATTTTTATACCTTATCAATCAGTGCTCGAGCTTCGTCCCCGGTAGCCTCTCGGCCACCCTTCGTCTAGATTTGAGTGATAAATCTGTTGCCTATGCTTCTAGCCTCAGTCGGGATGTTGTCTAGGTCCGATGGCAAGAGGTCGAAGGTTGGTTTGTTGATAGTCTTTAAGTGGTTGCATCCAGCCTTTGCAAAAATAGCGATTGTCCGACGGTGTCACACCCGGTTTTAGAAGGCAAACCGAATGCGAACCATGTACGTGTAGGGTCAGGATCAGCAATTCACGTACACAACAGCTACATAGTTGGACATCATCACACAGTGCTCAAATAATAACATAAAAGAGTATTAATTTGATTACATCATGATGCCCGAGACATCCACATAGTCATTAACATAGATCAAAGTGTGAAAATGAAACATAGAAATACACGACCTTCACAGGTAGTCGACTGGGGGTTTGCCGGTAACCCACGCCTAGAACTCATCATAGTCTTGGAACTCCTGAAAATCCTCCACCACTGACTTCATCTTCTCCTGAGCAGTGGTTGCAATGTGGACAACCTGGGGGGTTTGGTGTTGTAAAGCAAGGGTGAGTACACATGAACACACTCAGCAATTGTCCCGTTTGGCTGTGGTGGACAAACTTTTTGTGAGGTTAAGATCAAGTAGTTGCTTATAGTTGGTCAGGTAGTTATTACTAGTAGAGAGCCATGTTTTAGCATTAAACCCGAGTTATTAGCCCAAAAGTACTCCTTCCAAATGAAAAGAATACCAGAAACTGTAATCATAATCATCGAAACCATAATTAACCTCATCATCATTTGTAATAGTATCTCTAATCAATGGAGCTGCCAAGGCCGCTCATAACTATGAGAGCACGGCTGATATATTACTTTCATAACACTATGCAGAGGTTGCACACTTCACCCATGAGCCATGATCCCTTTTTGCCTTGGGCCGATCAAACCCTTAAACACTACCGTGGTGAGTAGGCAAGGTTTCACTATGTAGCCTTTACAAAGATTTCCTGAGGCTGTAGCCACCTGTTAGGTTTCCTAAATGTACCGCACTCCTCCCAAGGGGCAAACCAACCTCGACAGAACTGAGCCGCATACAGCAAGCTCCATTGACGGCACGACAGCGAAGTAAACTACACCTCAATTCCTCTAATTAATTAGCTAAGGGCGTCCCATACCACCTTCATGGTTGTACTGTTTTCCCGGGTTGTCATCCAATGAACAAGTCCTTATGGAGAGGCACTCCAGAAACCGCTCGAGCCCCCTTAAATGTCACAATGCCATCATCATAATCAAAACCAAACATCGTATCATAAATAATCTCATCATGTTCATTGGTTAAAGCAAAGCGCTAACATAGAGCAAACCCAAAAATGATCCAACCGAAATAGGTGAACAAGGACAAGATAAACAAAGACTAGTCAATCCTTAGGTATAAATTATATAAATGTGGGGAGGTGAATTATAAATGAGTAGGACATAGATAGGTCAGAGGACACTTGCCTTCACCAACCAGTTGCTGCTCAGGGTCTTCGCCTGCAACTTCTTCGGACTCTGCCAACGGACCATTATCTATACCAGTTCAAACTTACATTCCACATTCTTAACATAGAAAGAAACAATACACCACATAATATAATATTAAGACTAAACAGACGTGTGGCGCAGGACTCGCATGTACGACTATGCGAGAAAGAAACTACAATGGTCAAGGCTACGACCAAAAGACATAGCGATTATGTTAAGCAGTTATGGACTAAAACATTTGTCTAGACATATTCACATTAATTAATAATCGCGCAATGCATAAATAAAATTAGCACTAGATCCTAATTAGTTTGGTATTTGATTAATCGTCGTAACACTACGCACCTTAATTATTAAACACGACCATAGGTAAATTTAAAAGGAGCATCACGTGACGAGCGTGACACAATACATGATCTAAACGGAAGTAAAAAGTATCATCGCGCGATGAAGCGCGCGACACAACACACTACTTTAACGGAATCAAAAAGGATTGTCGCGCGGTGAAGCGCGCGATACAACGCGTGATTTAAATGGAATTAAAAACGAATTGTCGCGCGACGAAGTGCGCGACACCACATGCGATCTAAACTGAATTTAAAATAGATTATCGTGCAACAAAGCGCGCGACACCACACATGATCTAAACTAAAACTAAAACATTATGATGTGCTGAATTTAAAATGTTATGATGCGCGCTAGGGCTGTGTGCATGTGGACCGGGCTACACCGAGGCCGCACGCCGAGGCTGAAGCCATGCACGCCGAGGCTGCGTAGGGGCCGGGGGCTGGGGAGGCCATGCCAAGGTCTACCGTGGCTAGGCAGGGCCGCGTTGGGGGAAGCCAGTGCTAGGGGCTACCGCGGCCGGGTAGGGCCACGCCGGTGCCGCCAGGGGGCTGCGTAGGGGGGAAGATGGAGGGGAGAGGAAGCTCACCATGGGGCTCGACGGATGGCTAAAACCGCTCATCGGGATCTACCCTAGGGCAGGGAGAGAGGTGGAGAGAGGTGGAAGAGAGGGAGAGGGAGGTTATTTTGCGCTGGAAAGAGAGAATGAGGGGATGGGCGCGCATGAGAGGGGGCAGGGCGCTTGGGCCTACGCTTGGGGCTGGGTCGGGCCGACTTCCCTCTACTCGATCTCGCCTGCTTCTAATCAAGATCAATCCGTGAATCAAAAACCAAAAATAGACGAACGCACGCCTAGGCACAACATTAGACAAAATAAATATGCTCCGGCATGATGCAACAAAAATATCAACTTAGGTTTTGGTTACACGCGAAATAGACACTAGTCTCTATATTGATTTGAAAATAGGAGGAAGGAGCAAAACAGGAAGAGAAAAAGAGAGTAACGCCTGAATTTGGTGAATATTGAAGAAGAAAATTTATACCCCCTTTTGGTGACTTGTTCTCAAATGCTTCGACTTGATAGACAGCAGAAGTACGAGCGTGATGCAAAAGCAAAAACCAAGTCCGCATGAACAGTACAGGGGTACTGTTCATCTATTTATAGGCACAGGGTACAACCTATGAGAAATTACATTCATGCCCTTTACAAATGCTTACAATCATGATACAAGCTATCACGGGTCAATTGGTCATTTCATCTTTAAGTCGGTTCACTCCTTCGTCTTGGGACATGTCACTATGCCGAAGCTTTATGGATGATCGCTTTGGCACTGCTTTTTGAGAGGATCTGCCGAAGGTGTTTCTTCTTACAGGATCTTCGGTGACGAAGCATACCCCCAACAGTAGCCCCTTCAGCGGTGCTAGATCGTTTTTCGTAATGAGCTTGATCCGTGAAAAAGTCTCCTAGGCTTCGGAGAGCCGAAGATCCAAAAAACACCTTCCCTGAGCTCGTTGCCGAGAAACGGTCTCAAAATTTCGAGCACGAGATGGTCACACCATGCAGTGGGTAAACACGTCCTAGCGATTCACCTTCTCGGGTTCTGTGGCCCACCACTCAGTGAGTGCAAGCGACTGTTCGTCCGGTGCGGAAGACTTGACGATTCACCTCCCCACCTGCGGCAATATATAAACAGATGGGTAGGTGTGAAGTTACCACAGCATTCATTGCTATTGGCCTGTTTTGCTGCCAAAAATTTGGCCATAGCCGAAGCTTGTTCATCGTGCTCAACCGAAGCACCGCATTTGACTTTGCTTCGTCATAAGAGGAAGAGCTTCGGGAAAATTAAAAAAGTCAGCAATTTCATCAAAAATTGTGGGGAATTCATCATCAAATGGCAAGGGTACGTTCTATGGCCCGGGTTATACATGACGGAGAGGAAGTCGAAGCTGCTGAAACCGCTCCGATTTCCAAAGTGATGAAACAGTCAGGGCTAGAAGTGCCGGAAGAAGCTTCTGAAGGTACCCCTGCTGCCGAAGCTGAGCAGATTGATGTTGAAGAAGGTGAAACTAGAAGATGAGTACAACGCCATGCCATCTAAACCTAGCCACCTGGAGTTTGGGAAGTCTGTTATTACCGAAGGTGATATGCCTAAGTTGATAAAGCTAGGATATATCAGTGAAGCCAAGAGGAAGCTAGTTCGTTTTGGTGAAGAGGAAATTACTCCGAAACCAGAAAAGGTTGAGGTGGTAGTCTTTAAAAACTACTTTAAAGCAGGATTGAGATTTCCTTTGCATGAGATGATTGCAGATGTGTTGGAGAAGTTTGGGATTTATCTTCATCAGCTAACTCCTAACGCCATCGTTAGGCTTTGCGTTTACATTTGGGCTCTCCGAAGCCAGGGGGCGGAACCACTTGCTGAAGGTTTCTGCCGGGCACATGAGCTTCATTATCAGACAAAAGCTAGAGAGGATGGGCTGCACGAGAATTTTGGCTGCTACAATTTTGCTTATCGCAAAGATGCGAAGTCTCCAGTTATTAGCTATCGTACCAAATGGCCCACCGGCTGGAAGATCGAGTGGTTTTATGTTAAGGTTGACGAGAAGAAGGAGAAGCTGGTTCAGAGCCCATTGGAGTTAGTCTTTGGAGAAACTAGGCCCTAATGCAACATGTTGCCGAAATCACCATGCCAAATTGCCTTGGGTGAATTTCGAGTTGTTTTAGAGCATATTGGCACTAGGGATTTGGTGCAAGAATTCATAGCTTTCAGAGTATTCCTGACTTTGAAAGAATGGGACATGTCGAAGCTCAAAGGGGAAAAGAAAAAGAAGGAACTTGTTTGGTTGCCCTATTATTATAAATTCAAGAAACACTTCAAAGAACCTTGCCAAGAATGGTTAGACACGATTGAAGTTATGTGCAACGAGATTCTTGGCAACTATTTAAAAAAGAAGATCAACTAATGACTGCAGCCTTTGGCACTTGACCAAAGCGAAGGTTGAACCGGGTCTTGGATGCACTGAATTTTGAGTATCCTGACTATGAGCGATTGGACAGAGGGGCCGAAGGGCAAAAAAGAAAAAGAGTTGTTAGTGTTCTGAATTGAGAAGCTGCTAAATTGGTGAAGAAAGATGAAGAAATTTTGAAGAAAAGAATATTGAGCCCTGAGCCAAAGATGGCTGCTCCGAAGAAAAGAAAGGTTGCTGCTCCGAAACCAAAAACGACTGATATAGAGGAAGAGGCTCCTTCAACGCCTTCTACCACCGACGTGGAAGAAATTTTAAAGGTAAGGACTGAATCTTTGCCTGTCAAGCTAAGTCCACTAGGGCTGCATCTGATGAAGCTTTTTCAGAAGAAAAAGGAGCCTTCGGCAGCGAAGAAGCCTGCTGAGCCGAAGAAACGAAGAATCATTCATGTAGTTGAAGTTATCGAGCAGACCCCGCCAGTGGCCTCGGCATCAAAGACACCAGCCATAGAGAGCACTGCTGCTACTGAAGCCGTAGCCATTGAAGCTAAAAGTGAAGCTGACACTACCGAAGCTGAGGCCACCGAAGATACAAATCTAGAAACCACAGTTGCTGATATTGATAACATGCTTCTGAATGAGCCTGTGGAAGAAGCTGCTAGAGTTGCTGAAGAAACTCTGGCCACAGCGCCTGGGAAAGGAAAAGAGAAAGCCGAAGATTTCTTGGAAGAAGGAGACTTCAATTTTCAGGACATACTTGGGCAAGAATTGTCAAAGGCTGAAAAAGAAGAGCTGAAGGAATATGCCATATCTTGCGGGTACAGACCCGGGGCGCTGCTCTTCGGGGGAGTTAACGAGGAAAGTCTAGGATGCCTTCGGGACCGCACTGGGGCGAAAGTTGTCGGCACTCTATCGAAGAGTATTGGCCTTCCGAAGGTTGAAGCAGACCTCAGTAGGTACCGGCGGCAGCATATCGCTGGTAGTCTATTCTATGCGAACTTTAAGGTAAAATTCTCAACTTTTTTTTGTTTCATTGTGAAGATGTTATCTGAAGAAGGTTAATTTGTCAGAGCTTACTACTGAGCAAAGTCCTGAGGATGCAACAAGACCTCGAGGACAAAAAGAATGAAATTATAATTGAGGGCCTGGAGAAGAAGATAAAAGACCATGAGGCTACTCTGGAAAAGAAAGACTTCGTACTTCGAATCATGGAAGGTTCATTGGCAGAAGCACAGGCCGAAATTGCTAGATTGAATAATGAACTTTCCACAGAAAAGAAAAATTTCAAAGCCAAACTCGAAGCTGAAGCCGAGAAAAATTCAAATTTGCGGAAATCATTGAAAGAACTTTAAGAAAAATGTGTGGACTTCAGCAACCGGTGCCTGCAGCGGCTAAAACAAGTTTTCAACTCGGTCGGAGCCGGTGCTGAGAAATTCAGTCCTTCGGTTGAGAACCTGCCGGAAACCTTCGAACATATTGAGGGCAAAGTTGACGCACTTGACGAAGTTATAGGTGGACATGCCGATTTCTGTGCTCTGCTAGCTTCTCGGGGCACCGCTGTTGCCTTCATAAAATCTGGCTGTGAACATGGAAAAATTGTCAACAGACCAAATTTTAGCTTATCTCCAACAGATTTAATTGATATCCCTAGCCTAGCTCGGAGTATATGGAACAGATTCATAACTCAAATTTGGGTAAAAGGCGGGCGAAAAATGGCTGGCGACGAAGCTCGAAGCCACCTTAAGCCGGTAAAAAATTTATGCCTATTATTTTACCTTCTCTTTGAAGTCTGCACTTCTCTCATACTGTTTTAATATGTACAGGATGATGATGCTGAAGAAAAATGAGCCGAAGCTTGACAGGTGATCTGAAGCTCACATGGTCCGAAGCTGAATGACGTCAAAGCTGAAGACGTTGCTAGAAAAATTCTAGAGGAAAATTCTTGTAATATCATTGTAAAAATCTTTGTAAATTAAGAATCAGATACTAATTCTACAAATTTGTGCAAATTTTGTAATATATCTTTACCTTTTTGTGCATGTATGGAACTGCTTTGTTGTGGACGAAACTAGCATTTTTTGAGCCGAAGGCGAAAAACACCTTCCCTTCTTTTCGTACACAACGAAGCATGAAGTTGCTTCTTTTTCTGTTTTCTGAAGCCTTATCTTTAGAGCTGAAGCACCCGCCTGTGTTATGATGATGATGATCCTATGTATGTCTAGATGAATGTTTATGAATGCAAATGTATGATGTAATGTGTCGTGCAAATGAATGTCCAAACACATGCATACGAAGCTACAACCATAGCCTTCATTCCCTTGGGAATGACCGAAGTCTCTTTGCCGTTTATTTTTCGGCTTCACCGCTTATTTTTCGGTGTATCAGCGCTGACTTTTCGCTGTAAGTTCTGCATCCCCTTAGGAACATCTTTTGAACTTCTTCGCCTTCTATTTCGGCGGTATTGCATTGACTTTTCGCGCTTCACCTTATATTTCGGCGGTATCAGCGTTGACTTTTTGCTGTAAGCTCTGCATTCCCTTAGGAACGTCTTTTGAGCAGAAAACTTATGTTGCGCTCCTGCGCCAATGTTGGTGACTTGTTCTCAAATGCTTCGACTTGATAGACAGCAGAAGTACGAGCGTGATGCAAAAGCAAAAACCAAGTCCGCATGAACAGTACGGGGGTACTGTTCATCTATTTATAGGCACAGGGCGCAGCCTGTGAGAAATTACATCCATGCCCTTTACAAATGCTTACAATCATGATACAAGCTATCACGGGTCGATTGGTCATTTCATCTTTAAGTCGGTTCACTCCTTCGTCTTGGGACATGTCACTATGCCGAAGCTTTATGGATGATGGCTTCGGCACTGCTTTTTGAGAGGATCTACCGAAGGTGTTTCTTCTTACAGGATCTTCGGCGACGAAGCATACCCCCAACACCCCCAAATTCAGGGTGTTACAAACCTATCCCCCTTAAAAGAATTTCGCCCTCGAGATTCAAGGTTGGCTAGCAAAGAGCTCATGATACTAGACCATCAGATCATCTTCACGCGTCCTCTAGCACATGCAACTGCTCATCTGGCACATGCAACGGCTTCTCTATGTAGGTCAAGTCTTCCACATGCAACTGCTCCTCTAGCACACGCAGACACTTCTTCAACTGAGACACATGAAAGACATCATGCACCGCTGACAAATCTTCTGGCAAACTAAGCTGATAGGCCACTTCTCCATGCTTTGCGAGAATTTGATACGCCTTTGACTCCGAACCATCTGACTCCTCTGATAGGCGATACTTCCAGGTAGACAAAATCTCCCACTTCAAAAATCAGCTCTCTTCTTCTTGTGTCTGCATAACTTCACTGTCTTGACTGTGCTATCTTTAGATTCTCCCGAACCATCTTGATGTTCTCTTCGGCTTCGAGCAAAATGTCGGGCCCAAACACTTGTTTCTCTCCAAGTTGATCCCAAGCAACGTAGTTCTACAACTCCTCCCATAAAGTGCCTGAAACGGTGACATCTTCAAACTGGCCTGGTAACTGTTGTTGTAGGAGAATTATGCATAAGGTGGTCTCTTGTCCCATCCAGACTTATCTTGCCATGCACAGGCTCTCAACATATCTTCTAGGATTTCATTAGTTCTTTCAGTCTGACCGTCTGTCTGCGGGTGATAGGCTGAACTGAAATTCAAATGTGTACCCAAGGCTTCATGCAACTGCTGAGAGAAATGAGAGTTGAACTGCATTCCTCGGTCTGACACTATCTTCTTTAGCACACCATGGAGAGAAACGATCTAGGACATGTACAGCTCTGCCAAAATTACGTTGTTGTAGCTAGTCTTTGCAGGTATGAAGTGGGCTAACTTGATCAAGCAGTCCACTACCCAAATGGAATCATAGCTGGCTCGAGTGCGAGGCAACCCGACTATGAAGTCCTAGTCCGATCTCATCCCACTTCCACTGAGGAATTTGTAATGGCTGCAACAAACCGACTGGCCTCTTATGCTCTGCTTTGATTCTCTGACAACTGTCACATATAGCCACATGCTTTGCGATCTCCCTTTTCATTTTGTACCACCAGAATTTCTTCTTCAGATCCTAATACATATTCTCGCTTCTAGGATGTATGGAATAGGCTGTCTCATGAGCTTCCTTGAGGATCAACTCCTAAATGGATTGGACATTGGGAACACACAGGCGGTCCTTGAACCATGCCACACCTTCTGAATCTTCCTGAAAATCTTTGCCTCTTCTAGAATTAGCTACTAGATTTCGTTGACCTTTTCATCGTTCTTCTGCGCTTCTTTGATTTCCCACTCTAAGGTGGGTTCTAATTCAACTGTTACATCTTGCGTGTTGTTCAAAAATCCGAGGCTCAATCTGTCAAATTCTTTGACCAACTCATAAGGCATCGGGTGAGCGACCATCATATTGACTTGACTTTTTCAGCTTAAAGCATCTACTACCACGTTCCCTTTGCCTGGATGGTAGTGAATCTCCAATTCATAGTCTTTGATCAGCTATAACCATCTTCGTTGCCTCATATTCAGCTCCGACTAGGTGAATTTGTACTTTAGACTCTTGTGGTCTATATAAACATCGCACTTCTTCTCGTACAGATAATGCCTCCATGTCTTTAGTGCATGGACCACTGCTGCTAACTCCAGGTCATGGATTGGATAATTCTTCTCATGAACCTTTCAGCTGTCGAGACGAGTATGCCACAACTATTCCCTCTTGCATCAACATACATACCAAGCCGGTGTAGGAAGCATCGCAATACATCGAGAAGGCTTCTACACATCAGACAAAATTAAGACAGGTGATGTAGTCAACTTCTCTTTCAGTGCATCAAAGGCCTCTTGGCACTTCTGGGTCTACTCGAACTCAACTTTATTTGCTAGCAAAGCTGTCATTGGTCTCGCAATCTTTGAAAACCCTTCAATGAATCACAGATAATATTCGACCATTCCAATGAAGCTCTTGATTCCTCGAACATCTGTTGGCGCTTTCGAGTTCAGAATGTCTGCCACTTTCTTTGGATCCACAACAATCCATCTCTGTTTATAATGTGACCCAAGAATAGGACTTCATCAATTTAGGACTCGCACTTGCTCAACTTTGCATACAGTTGGTGCTCTCGCAACCTCTACAATACCAACTTCAGATGATCTACATGCTCTTCCTCATTTTGAGAATATATGTGTCACACCTGGGTTTTCGGGACCCGAGCGCAAAATATAATCATCAAGTGTGTGCTAGGATCAAGTCTCACACATATGATGACTCATGGCACAGAAACGAATGTCACAACATTAGTATTGTTGGTCACTTGTTCTCAAATTCTATGAATCAAGAACAAGGCAACACAATTGTTAATGGTTAAAGACCTTCGTACTTCGAAGCATTATTTCCTCTCAGATATAATGATCTTCAGACGAAAGTTATGAAGGACATACCTTCATCATTTCAGTTTATAAGTATGAATGTAAGTTAATGAAGTAAAGGAACACAAAGAAATAAATGTAACAATAATTATGTATCAATAATCTATTTATTCTTGTATTCCATAAACATGAATAAACATTAATAATATTCATATTACATTGATACCTTCGGCTTGCCAGAAGGTGAGGGTGCGAGAATGACGCGAGAGTGATTATAATCCAACGTGAACAGTACCGTGTTACTATTCATCTATTTATAGGCACGGGATGCAGCCCGGATAAAAGTACATTTATGTCCCTAGTAACTACCTATAATCTTAACATGAATTATTGAGGACTATAAGGTCTTTAGCCTCTTTCAGTTATCATCATGCTTGAGCTTCGTCAATATATTCAGTCGAAGGTCCTTGGCTTCCAGCTTCGTCGCCCATACTTTATTTCCCTTTGTTCTGTCATAAGAGAGGTCCTCCATCCCAAAGCCAAAGCTTCTTGTAACTACTCACAATCATGCTGAAAACATATGGTTAGTCACGTTTTTAGGACCTTCAGAAGAGGAAGTCCCCCAATAGTAGCCCCTCGCAGTATTAATTTGTTTCCTTGTAACAAATTTAGACTGTGATGTGAACGAAGGCCTTGAGCCAAAGGTCCGAAAAAACACCTTTCGTTCGCTAGAATAGCTAATGACACTGACATGCCGGACCCACCAAATCGTGTGGCGATAGGCATATAAATAGGAGCTCGTATAGAAAGCGTTTCTTATGCCATTTCAGTTGCTTACACTGTACTCGCCATTTTAAACTTTCTTGCTTTGTCGAGTTTTGATCAGATTTTAAGCTTCGACATTTCAACAAGGTTTGATTTGATGGCTGACGAGAAGAAGACTGTCGACCCGTCGATGTCTGAGTTTTATGAAACTATGGAGAGGACCAATGCAGAAAAGATTGCACATGAGACACTAACTCGGATATCTGAGAGTTCTAGTGATAGTGAAGGTTTTGATGCAGAAAGTGAGAATGAGGGTGCCGAAGATCGGCCCTAGAGGCCAAGCCATGTTGTCTTCGGGAAGTCGACGATCAAGCAAGGACAAATTGATGCAATGAAGGGAAGGTACTTTCGTGACATTTCTATTGTGAGGGCTGGAGGAGAGAATAATGTCCCTCTGCCTAAAGCTAACGAAGTGGTCGTGTATAGAAGCTTCATGAAAGCAGGGCTTCAATTTCCTCTGGATAAGATGCTGGTCAAAGTTCTAAAAACTTTTGAAATTTACCTTCATCAGCTTACTCCCGAAGCCATCATCAAGATGGGGATCTATATTTGGGCCATGAAGAGCCAAGGGTTAGAACCAAACACAAAATGCTTCTGCAACATGCATGAATTGTCTTATGAGACAATGGCCACCTGGAAAAGAGCAATATCACAACAACTTCGGTTGTTACGGCTTTGTAACCCATTATGAAGTGAGAAACCCAGTTCCAACATTTCGCAAGAGATGGCCGGGGGCCTGGATGCAAGAATGGTTTTATGTGAAAAATAATCTGATTGAAAGGGAAGACATCAAAGGCAGTATCCAACGTCCTATATGGTCTTACTTCGGCATTAGGAGACCATCCCTTGCCCTTGGGAATGACATACAAGTGTGCCAAGCTATTTTAACACAGTCTGCACTTACATAGGCACTAGAGACTTAGTCCAGGAACATATTGCTTACAAAGTGTGGCCACTTGGAAGTGGGTGGGAAATGCCGAAGGAGGCTGCTGCTGGGTCTAGCTAAGGTGGCTTAGTTTACTTGAAGTATACGTTCAAATATAGGAGTCAATTTGATGAGCCAAACGACGACTGGCTAGATGCCATTGAAGCAACCAGCGATGAATTGCTTGGTGCTTACTCAAGGGCCGAAGATGATGCTATGACAGCGACCTTCGGAGGTTGAGGCAAGAAGAGGCTGAATAGGGTTTTTGATGTCATTGGTTTCATATACCTAGATTACTTTTATCCTTCACGAAAGCAAGGAAAGAAGAGAAGAGTTGCTGCTTCGGCGATTCTAATATGCCGAAGCCAAAAAAATTAAGGTTTTGACACATTGCCCCAAGCGTGCTGAGACAGCCGAAGAGTCAAGGCCTATTGAAGAGTCTTCTTCTGTTTTTGAGTCAAGTCACTTTGCTTTTGTCAAAGCTAAGACAGAATCAGCTGAAGTGCCAAAACCAATGATAGCATCGGAGTAGCTAAAGACTTTGAGTCCGTTGCAAGAGATAGAGATACCGAAGGCAGCAAAGATTGTTGCAACAACCCCGAAGAGGAGGAGAATGGCCAGCGTACTAGACGCTGTTATAGAATTTGTAAAGGCGTCAACTCCTGCCTCAACACCTGATGCAAAGGGCGAAGCCCTAAAGAAATCTAGCGAAGTTATCATGGCGTAGACAACTGCTGAAGCTGGCTCGTCACTTCCCGCCAAAGCAATATCTTCGGAGGCTGCTGAAGAAGGTACCGAAACAAGACCTTCAGAGACCACCGGGGCACCATTAATGTTGGAAAAAGAAGGTGCTGCTGAAGATTCTGAACCTCCTGCCCCCGGAACCCCTGTCGAAGAATTGGAATTCATAGTGAGACATGCTTCGGGGGAAAAATTGTCGAAGGAGCAAATTGCTGAAGCACAACATTATGCCAGGGATCTAAAGTACCCTCGAGGGTCCTTGGTGTATAATGGCGATGACGAAGATGACTTCCTTTATTGTCTGTCAGACAATAAGGAGATACATGTCTGTCGGGAGATGGCAGACAATGTGGAATATCCGAAGCTTGAACTAGGTTTATCTGCAATGACGAAGGACCAGCTCGCAGATAGCCTTGCCTATAACAGTTTGAAGGTGATAATATTTTAACTTGTTGGAAAATAGTTTATTTTTGTAGCTGATTTCTTTATTAGTATGCCTTTATTTTTGTAGGGCTTAATTTTGAGCAAGGCTTTAAAGGCCCAGAAGAAAGCAGAAGATGAAAGCTGCCAGCTAGCGCTTGGAAATCTTCGATCAGAAGTTATTACACTAAGGAATGAAGCTCTTGAAAAAGACAAAATACTGCTCTCCTTAATGGATAGGCTGAAAACCTGTGAAGCCAATCTTAATGCACAAGCCGAAGCACACAAAGCCGAAGTTGAAGGTTTAAAGAAAAAACTTGCTGAAATAAATGTAGATTTCAAAGTTGTGAAGGCGAAGCAAGAAATAAGTGAAATGGAAAAAAGCATGGGTGCAGAAGAACATTGAAGAACTTCGGGATTCCAAGGAAAAATGCTACAAAGTATCCATGGATTGCGTGAAAAAACTAAAAGATAGCTTTGCGAAGGTGGGTGCATAAGAATCAGAGCAGAAATTTATCCGTGGTGATCCTGAAGGAGTTATCCAGTGGATCGACGAAGAGGTCGAAGCTATTGAAGAAATACTCAGCGATCGTGGGGACTTTTGTGCCTTCGCTGGTGCACGAGGGGTTGCAGCAGTTTTGGAGAAAATTGGCTGTGAACATGTTAAGGTTGCAGCCTAGGCGGAAGCCATCTTCTGAGTAGATGATACGAAGGAACCTTCGGCCGAAGCTTCTTGGATGGGCGGGAAGTTCTATTCTGATGTTTGGATGAAGGGCGATCGTGAGATGGCCGACGAAGCTATAAAAAAGAGTGAAAAAGAATCTCACGATGCCCGAGTAGAGGCAAAGGAAGCTGAAGAAGCTGCTGAACGCACAATGATTATAGGTATCCATTTAAAAGCTTTTTGTCTCGTTGTTTGTTTATAGCTTCGAAATTCACCATTATGCTCTTCATTACAGCCGGCCTTTCGCCACCACCAGAGCCATACAACCCTGAGGCTGATCCAGTTATGAAAGAGGCTTTGGATGAAATGAAGATTGCTAACGAAGTTATTGACGAAGTCATCGACAAACTTTTACATGAAGCCGCCGAAAAAATACTAAAAGAAGATTAAATTCTTGCATACTAGGAAATGTAATGTTTGTGTATGGGTCAAACACCAAATATTTGTATGTATACTAATGTAATATATTTCTTTGTGATGCATGAAATTTGTGTATATACCATTTTTGAGCCGGCGAAAAAACACCTTCCCTTCTTTTCATGCTTTGCAAAGAGAATTTTCCTTTTGCCAGTGGCGATGAAGGTTGGCTTCGTATAATAAGTTATATCCGCCGAAAATATATGCTGTAGCATATCTGTTGGGGGCCTTCCTCCTCCGAAGGTCCTCAAAAACGGGACTAACATGTTTTTTAGTATAACATAAATTGATACAGGAGGCTTCAACTTTGGGATGAAAGCATGCTTGATATGGAGATACAACCCGGGAGCAGGATGAACGGGCGCCGAAGATGTGGCCAAAGAAGCTTCAGCTTAGCATAATGACGAAGGTGGACGATGGAACTGACTTAAAGGAGAAAGTACTGCTTAGTCCTCGATAGCTGACTTTATGGCTATAACTAAATGTCAGGGATATGATTGTAATTTTGTCCAGGCTGTGTCCTGTGGCTATAAATAGATGAACAGTAACACCGTACTGTTCACGCTGAATTGTAATCACTCTGGCGTCACTTTTGTTTTTCCACCTTCTGTCAAGTCAAAGGTACAAATGTAATATAAGTATTATTGATGTTTGTTCATAGTTATGAAATAAGAATATAAATAATATGATAATTTGGAATGATCATTTATATTCTTTTTGGTGTTTCGTATGTCTTTATTCACACCTTTACTCACTGAAATAATGAAGGTATGCCCTTCATGACCTTCATCTGAGGATCATTATATCCTAAGGGAAATAATGCTTCAAAGGACGAAGGTCTCTAATCTTTAACGATAGTGTTGCTTTGTTCTTGGTGTATAACATTCGAGAAAAAGGACCAACAATATCACATTCTTTTGCAATTCGACAAGTATTTGTGAAGGAGCAATCTCCCTTCTTTCTCAGCCTTTTTCTGATGCAATATGATGTATGATGCGATAACATGCGATATGTTATGATGGTATGATGCGAAATGACATTTATGCCGAAGATAAAAACCTACACAAATACACACCCAGACTCTACATCCCCTTAGGAATGACTTTGGAGTCTCTTCACCTTTTACTTAGGTGGTGTTTCAGCTATGCATTCCCTTAGGAACAACTTTGGAGCTAAGCTCTGCATCCCCTTAGGAACGACTTTGGAGCTTCTTCACCTTTTATTTAGGTGGCATTCAAGCTCTGCATCCCCTTAGGAACGATGTTTGGGGTCTTCTCCTCCGCCGAAGATCCTCAAGGTAAAAACACCTTCGGCAAGACAGTACAAAGGCAGGTGTGATATCAAGGTATAAGCCGAAGATGATGCGAACAAAAGCCAAAGCTATGATTGAAAGAGCTTTGGCTTGGTATTGTGATAAAGGCGAAGAACGATACAGACTTAAAGAGGAAAAGACTATATAGTCCTTAATAGTTTGCATTATGATTATAATTAGTTAACAGAGTCATAGATGTAATTTTGTCCGGGCTGCCTCCCATGCCTATAAATAGATGAACAGTACCCCTGTACTATTCATGCTGCACTGTAATCGCTCTCGCGTCACTCTCACATTTACACCTTCTGACAAGCCAAAGGTATCAATAAAATATAAATATTACGAATATTTATTCATGTTTATGAAATGAGATTGTAAATAATTTATCAATATATCATCATTATTTACATTCTTTTGTTTTTCATGCACCTTCATTTATATTTATTTACCAAGATGATGAAGGTATGTCCTTCATGACCTTCGTCTGAAGATCATTATACCCGAAAGGAGATAATGTTTCGAAGGACGGATGTCTTTAACCATTAACAATTGTGTTGCTTTGTTCTTGATGTATAGCATCCGAGAACAAGGACCAACATTGGCGCCCACCTCCGGTGAACTCACTTCCACAGTTGTGACGATGGCTTCGCACAACAACCAAGCTATAGCAGCTTCGGCCATGAAGCTGGTGCTCCCAATCATAGGAGGCTCAAGTTCTGAACCAGCCAACAAGAAGCAGAAGAAAGAAGCACAGAGAAGGGTACAACATGTTGGGGTGCAAGGACCCTTCATCAAGTCCAAGTGGTCTCATATCTCAATTACCTTCTCTCAGGAAGACCTTCAGCTTAAGGATTATCCTCACAACGATGCAATGGTTATATCTTGTGTTATCAAGGGATTTCTGGTTCAAAATGTCTTAGTGGACACAGGCAGTGCAGCGGATACCATCTTTGCAAAGGCTTTCAAGCAAATGCAAGAGTCAGAGGATAAGATACATGATGCAACACACCCTCTTTGTGGCTTTGAAGGAAGACAGATTGTGGCACTTGGCAAGATAACAATGTCAGTTGCCTTCGGCTATGTTCATAACACAAGAACAGAACAGGTTGTCTTTGACATTGTTGATATGGAGTATCCATATAATGCAATTTTTGGTCGAGGGACGCTTAATGCCTTCGAAGCAATACTTCATCCAGCATATCTATGCATGAAGATACCTTCGAAACAAGGGCCCATTGCAGTACATGGGAGTCAAGAGGCTGCCAGGAGAGCTGAAGGAAGTTGGATGGATTCGAAGGCTATTCATAATATAGATGAAGCCAAAGCTTATCAGCAGTATAAGCATAAAAGAGAGAAGGCAGCTTCAGCAGATCAACCTGAAGCCTATGCTTTTGTGTGAAGACATAGTAGAGCAAAAAGTATTGCTGGGATCCCATCTATCTGATGAACAGTAAAAAACTTTGTTAAGATTCTTGTTTAACAACAAAGATGTTTTTGCTTGGATAGCCAATGATCTCTATGGTGTCAATAGAAACGTTATTGAGCACTCGCTCAATGTGGACCCGTCCTTCAGACTAAGAAAGCAGAGGCTTCGGAAAATGTCTGATGATAAAGCTGAAGGTGCACGAAATGAAGTGAAGAGACTTCTAAGTACCGGTGTCATCAGAGAAGTAACATATCCAGAGTGGCTGGCCAACACTATCATGGTGAAAAAACTAATGGGAAATGGAGAATGTGCATCGATTTCACAGATCTTAACAAGGCATGTCCAAAGGATGAATTCCCACTACCAAGAACAGATTGCCTTGTAGATGCAGCAGCTTATTCAGAACTCATGAGTTTATTGGACTGCTACTCGGGTTATCACCAAATTTGGATGAAGAAAGAGGATGAGCCAAAGACAAGCTTCATAACTCCTAGTGGTACCTATTGCTACCTTCGGATGCCTGAGGGGCTCAAGAATGCTGGAGGAAGCTTCAGTAGAATGACTGCCAAGGTTCTTCACTCTCAAATTGGTAGGAATATGCTGACTTATGTTGATGACATCATAGTAAAAAGCACAAAGCAAGAAAATCATGTTGCTGATTTGCAAGAGACGTTTGCCAATTTCAGACAAGCAAGTCTCAAGTTAAACCCAGAAAAATGTGTCTTCGGAGTGAAGAAGGGCAAGTTTCTTGGTTGCCTGGTATCAACAAAAGGCATCGAAGCTAATCCAAGCAAAATCGAAGCTATCCTTCGGATGGAGCCACCAAATTCAAAGAAGGGGGCTCAACGGTTGGTAGGAAGGCTGGTATCGTTGAATAGATTCATATCAAGATCAGCAGAGAGGAATTTACCTTTCTTTGAAATACTGAAATCAGTCGAAGTCTTCCAGTGGGGCCCAGCTCAACAAAAAGCCTTCGAAGAACTGAAGCAGTATTTGATAGATCGGACAACTCTAACCCCACCTTCATCAGGAGCTCCGTTACTTCTATATGTGGTTGGTTCCCATGCTACAGTTAGTGCAGCACTTGTACAAGAAAAACAAGAGGGCCAGGTAAAAAAGCAAGCACCAGTATACTTCGTCTCTGAAGTACTCAGCCTTTCAAAAATTACACAGAGTTGGAAAAGGTATTGTATGCTATATTGATGTCCTCCAGAAAGCTTCGGCATTACTTTCAAGCCTATCACATAATAGTGCCTTCATCGCAACCTTTGAAAGACATAATGAGGAACAGAGAAGCTACAGGAAGGATTGGAAAATGGGCTGCGGAACTTAATGGATTCACCATTGATTACGTGCACAGATCCTCAATTTAATCTCAGGCATTAGCAGACTTCATTGTTGATTGGATGCTAGGGGCTCAGGGTGAAGAAGCGACAAAAGATGCTGAAGCTTAGACATTATTTTGTGACGGATCTTGGGGAACCTTCAGTGCAGGAACAGCTGCTGTCCTAGTTGCACCCTCAAAAGTCAGAACATGTTATGCAATAAAGCTAGACTTCAGTTGTACAAATAACATTGCCAAGTACAAAGCTCTTCTTTTAGGGCTTCGGAAACTAAAGGCAATGGGAATAAGAAGGGCAATCCTTAAAACTGATTCACAAGTTATTTCTTGCCACGTGGATAAGAGTAGCAAGGCAAGAGATCCGAAGCTTGAAAAGTATTTGGATGCAGTCCGAAGATTGGAAGCTTCTTTCGAGGGATTTTCTGTAAAAAATATCCCAAGAGGAGAGAATGAGCATGCAGATTTATTAGCTAAGTCAGCGGCACATGGGCTCCCTTTGCCTTTGAAAGTATTTTTTGAAACAATAAAAGCACCCTAAATCGAGCTCATGGAAAGAGCAGTGCTCACAACCTCACTTATACATAGTGAAGACTGGAGGACTGAAATAATATCCTTCCTCTAAGGCAACTGTCTCTCAGACGACGAAGCTTATAACAAGAGAATGAAAGCAAGAACAAGAACTTATGTAATAATTGAAGGGGAGATATACAAGCATGGAGTTTGTTCCCCATTGCTTAAACGCCTATCCAGGAATGAAGGACAGGAATTAATGAAGGAAATACATGCAGGACTGTGTGGAGCCCACATTGGATCCTGGCCTCTACTGGAAAAGGTCTTTAGAAAAGGTTTTTATTGGCCGAAGGCAGCTTCAGATGTAGCGGACTTGGTCCAGAAATGTGAAAACTGTCAGAAGTCTGCCAGACACCAGAAACAATCTTCGTCTCTAATGCAACTGATTCAACCTACTTAGCCATTGCAGAGATGGGGCCTAGATTTGTTAGGACCGCTTCCACCAGCATAAGGAAACTTAAAATATGTTGTAGTAGCAGTGGAATATTTCTCAAAGTGGATCGAAGCTAAGCCTCTAGCTACAATAACTTCAACCACAGTCCAGAAGCTCTTCTGGCAAAATATTGTTTGTCGCTTCGGTGTGCCAAAGGCTATTACAGTCGACAATGGAACTCAATTTGATGCCGAAACGTTCAAGGTTTTTTGTGACCAGATTGGTACAAAAATACATTTTGCATCATTAAGGCATCTGGAATCAAATGGATTAGTAGAGAGAGCAAATGGAGATATAATGACAGGAATAATGAAGTTAATCTTCAATCAGCCTAGAGGAAAGTGGCTAGACGAATTAATAAAAGTGGTGTGGAACCACAACACTGTTGTCTCAAGGTCAACAGGTTTTACTCCATTCAAGCTTTTGTTCGGTGATGAAGCAATAACACTGGAAGAAGCAAGAACAGGATCAATAAGAACCAAAGCTTCGACGAAGGATGAAGCTAATTATCAAATAACAAAAGATACCATAGAAGGGACTATACTTCAAGCCATAGAGCACATCAATAAGTACCAGGCCAAAACAATAAAATGGTGCGAGAGGAAAGTTCGATTGAAAAATATCAAATCAGGACATTTGGTGCTCCGAATGATAGCCAACCCAGATATAGTGGGGAAGCTACAGCTGAAGTGGGAAGGTCCTTTTCTGGTAGTATCTTCGTCAAGACCCAGTTCTTACAGACTAAAGGATATGGACAAAAACGACATACCCAGGTCTTGGAATGCGAATGAGCTTCGGCGATATATGTAATTGATGTAATCTTTCTATCCTTTCCTATGGCACCCTTTTCCTTTCAGGAGGGGAGAAAGGTTTTTAATGGGGCCATATTTTGTAATTTTCATTTTTTGTTTAGCCCTATACAATACAAGGGCCAAATTCCCCCAAAAATGTAATGTGTAATATCAGAATCCGCACCATCGAGTGCAAAGAGAACAGGGAAAAGCTCAAAAGTCATCCCTAAGGGGATGTAGAGCTGTAATCACTCCGAAGGTGATGAAGCTACAAAAGTCGTTCCTAAGGGAGCACAGTGTAAGTTCTGAAGCTACAAAAGTCGTTCCTAAGGGAGCACAGAGTAAGTTCCGAAGCTCAAAAGTCGTTCCTAAGGGAATGCAGAGCCAAAATACCACCGAAATAGAAGGTGAAGAAGCTCAAAAGTAGTTCCTAAGGGAATGCAGAGCTTAAATGCCACCGAAATAGAAGGTGAAGAAGTTCAAAAGACGTTCCTAAGGGAATGCAGAGCTTAAATGCCACCAAAATAGAAGGTGAAGAGACTCAAACGTCGTTCCTATGGGGATGCAGAGTCTGGGTATGGTTTCATGTGTGTTCGGGTCATACATTTGCATATTTCATCGCCTCATTCTTTGCATTCATACAAACATTCATTAGACATTTATAGGATCATCATTATCATGACATGAAGCACGAACGATAATTTGAAAGAAAGAGTTGTCCGGCTTTGGCGACAAAATGCTTCGTTGAATACGAAGAAGCCATTATTATGACATGAAGCATGAACGATAATATGAAAGAAAGAGTTGTCCGGCTTTGGCGACAAAATGCTTCGTTGAATACGAAGAAGCTTCGTCTTAGACAAGAACACAGAGGCACTTTATACAATGAAATGCTTTGATGTGCATGAAAAGAAGGGAAGGTGTTTTTTGCCTTCGGCTCAAAAGCTGTACCTGTGGGTTTCATCCACAACAAAGCAATTTATACATGGACGGAAAGGTAAAATTATATTACAAGGTATGGACAAATATGTACAAATTTGTGTTCAGCTCTCAATTATAATCTTTTACAAAAATAATGCAAAGAGATCCTAAGCTCTATACAGGAAGTCATAAAAAGAAGCTTCAGCACAGCAACCTTCGCAATGCGCTTCGGCTTACTGATCTTCGGCGCCGCCATCCTACAGATAGATAACGGTATAAGGTAAATGCAATGGTAATAAAGAAAAATCAAGGTAAACAACAGGTACAAGTTTCGTACCGAGTTAAGCAACTTACGAGCTTCGTCTCCAGCTAACTCCCGCCCGCCTTTAGCCCAAATTTGGGTAATAAATCTATTTCCAATGCTTTGGGCCTCACCAGGAATATTGACTAAGTCTGATGGTGGTAGCCGAAGTTTGGCTTGTTCACTATTTTGGCATGCGTGCATCCGGTCTTCAAAAATGCAACAGTCGTGCCACGAGAATCTAACAGAGCACAGAAGTCACCCTGCCTAGTTATAACTTCGTCGAAAGCATCAACTTCATTCTCGATATGCTCGAAGGCTTTTGGTATATCTTCAACAGAAGGGGCAATTTCTTCAGAGCTGGCCCCAACCGAGATGAATATTCCTTTTAACCGATGCACGCAGCAGGTGGCAAACTCCGAGCACTTATTCCGAAGGTCTTTCAGCGATTCCGATAACTTTGTATTCTTCTCAGCTTTGGCTTCGGATTTCGCTTGCAGTTCTTTTCTTTCTTCCTCGAAGCGCTCTGATTTCTCCTTTAAAGTTGTTTGAGCTTTGAGAAGTTCCTTGTTTAACTTAGTATTTTCAGCTTGTAATTCTGCAAGGGAACCTTCGGTTGCTTGAAGCAAGAAATCTTTCTTCTCAAGAGAAGCATCAAGATCTTTAATTTTGTTCTCCAAGCCTTCAATTGTTATTTCATTCTTATATTCGAAATCTTGTTGCATTCTTAGCGCCTTGCTTAGCAACATGCTCTGCGAGAACAAGTTTAGAATATTTTAATCCATCACAAAGATAACAAGAATCTAGGCAAAGATTTCACCTTGAAATTGGAGTAAAATAGTCTACCGACGATGTGTTGCCGTCGGTAACCACTAATGTCAGATTCTAGCTTTGGGAAACCAACACTCTTTGACAGAGTGCTGATTATTTTTGCCCCAGCGTGGTCATGAATACATCCCAAAGTTTTTTTGTCAACCCCACCGAAGAGCATAGATTTTGGCTGATAGCCGCAAGATATTACATATTCTTTTAGTTCCTCTTTATCTGCCTCAGACAATTCCTAACCACCCAGGTGCCGAAGGTCAAAACCTTTTCCTCCCAAAAAAGTATCAACAACTTTTTCCCTTTGTTAGGCACTGCGGCCATGTTTTCCTCTGCAGTCACAACTGTCTCTTCTGCGACCATGTCTGATATGAGCTTGTCAATTCCTGACATTGTGGTCACAAGTTTTGCAGCTTTGGCTTCAGCACTTGCAGCAGTCACCATTTTGGACGCCGAAGCTGAAGGCGGTGTTCGCTCAATAGCTTGCATCACGTAGAAAATTCTTCATTTCTTTTGACCCTCAGCCTTCTCCTTTGCAGCCGAAGGTTGATCTTTCTTCTGTAAAAATTTCGTCAGTTCCGGTCCCAGAGGACTTAGCAGCTTGATGGGCAAGGAATCAGTCATTACCTTTATGATTTCTGCTACATCGGCAGTAGAGGGCAGTTGAAGGAATTTCTTCTCTTGTCTCATCTACCTTCGGCTCGGCAGAGGGAATCATGTCAAGCTTCCGCTTTTTAGAGATTGCCGATTTTGGCTCAGGAGCTAATTTTGCCTTCTTCAAAATATTCTCATCCTCCTTTACTAGCCTGGCAGCTTGCCTATTTAGGATGCTGACAATTCTTTTCCTTTTCATCCCTTCGGCACCTTTGTCAATCCTTTCATAGTCTGGGTATTCGAAATTTAATGTGTCCATCACTCGATTCAGCCTTCGCTTTGGCCAGGTGCCGAAGGCAACAGTCATTAACTGGTCCTCCTTCTTGGTGTAATTGCCAAGAATTTCATTGCACATTGTTTCAATCATTTCTAACCACTCTTGGCATGGCTTCTTGAATTCTTTCTCAAAATTAAATCGGTAAGGGAGCCGAACAAGTTCATGCTTTTTGCCCCCATCCTTCTTCTTAGGCATTCCCCAGCCACCAGAGGTAGGAAATATTCTATTTGCCAAGTATTCTTGCACTAGATCTCTAGTGCTGACTTCGGCCGCTACAACTCTGAATTCTACTTCGGCTACCTGGCATGGGGAGCCAAGCTGCATGTAGCACAGAGGCCTTGTCATCCCGAAGCTCAATTTAAATGGACTCATGACCATAGTCATTAGCTTCTCCCTTCTTGTCTCATCTGCCTTTATGTAAAACCATTCACTCTTCCAACCAGTTGGCCACTTAGTACGATAGCTGTGAACCAGGGCCTTCGTATCCTTCCAATACGCAAAGTTGTAGCAGCCGAAGTTATCATGAAGACCATCTACTCTGGCCCTCGTTTGGTAGTGCAGCTCGTGCACCCAGTAGAAAGCTTCGGCATTGGGACTCATACCCTGGCTTCGGAGGGCCCATATGTAGACACTAAGTCTAACGATTGCATTAGGTGTCAACTGATGAAAGTATATCTCAAAATTTTTCAAAACTTCTCCAATCATCTCATGCAGTGGGAAACAAGTCCTGCCCTGAAGAAGCTTTTAAAAACTACGACTTCATCGTCTTTTGGATCTGGAATCACCTCTTCCCCAGCAAATCGGACAAGTTTGCTCTCGGCCTCCCCAAAGTAGCCTAATTTCTTCATCATAACCATGTCGTCTGCTGTCACAGTAGATTTACCAAATTCAATGTGGCTGGGTTTCGCTGGGCTCAGAATAGTGTAATCCTCTTCAACTTCATCCTCACTCCCTCCAACTGCAATCTGTTCAGCTTTGGCAACTGAGGTACCTTCAGCAATAGGCTCCTCTGTCACAACAAGACCTAATTTCCTCATCACTTCTGATATCGTTGCTGTCTCAGTTACTTCGGCCTCGTCTCCCTCATGAGACACTCTAGCAGTGGATCGCAATCTGGCCATTTCAGTGTTTATGCTTTTTTGAAACGAAACTAATCTCAAGTGACGAAGCGTTTGCTTGAAAATGCAATACAGAAAGCTTCGGCTATGGTTAAATTTTTTAATAGCACAACAGTGCGATGGCAATGAATGATGTGGTAACTCCTCACCATCCCGTCTGTTTATATAGTGCTACAGGGGGAGAAGGCGAACCACCATACTGCTCGAACTGGCTGAGCGGTGGACCATCCGGTGTCCAGAATATTATAATCGTTTCTCGGCAACAAGCTTAGGGAAGGTGTTTTTTGGACCTTCGGCATTTCGAAGCCTTCGTGTTTTTCGCGGATCGAGCTTGTTACGAAAAACGATCTAGCACCGTGGAGGGGCTACTGTTGAGGGTCTTCTCCTCCGCCAAAGGTCCACAAGGCAAAACACCTTTGGCAAGACAGTACAAAGGCAGGTGTGATATGAAGGTATAAGCCGAAGATGATGCGAACAAAAGCCAAAGCTATGACTGAAAGAGCTTCGGCTTGGTATTGTGATAAAGGCGAAGAACGATACCGACTTAAAGAGGAAAAGACTATATAGTCCTTAATAGTTTGCATTATGATTATAATTAGTTAATAGGGTCATAGATGTAATTTTGTCCGGGCTGCGTCCCTAGCCTATAAATAGATGAACAGTACCCCTGTACTGTTCACGCTGCACTGTAATCGCTCTCGCGTGACTCTCACATTTACACCTTCTGATAAGCCGAAGGTATCAATAAAATATAAATATTGTGAATATTTATTCATGTTTATGAAATGAGAATGTAAATAATTTATCAATATATCATCATTATTTACATTCTTTTGTGTTTCATGTACCTTCATTTATATTTATTTACCGAGATGATGAAGGTATGTCCTTCATGACCTTCGTCTAAAGATCATTATTCCCAAAAGGAGATAATGTTTCGAAGGACGAAGGTCTTTAACCATTAACAATTGTGTTGCTTTGTTCTTGATGTATAGCATCCGAGAACAAGGACTATCAAACGACTTTTGAGCTTCTTCACCTTTTTATTTAGGTGGCATTTTGGCTCTGCATTCCCTTAGGAATGACTTTTGAGCTTCAAAACTTACTCTCCGCTCCCTTAGGAATGTCTTTGTTGCTTCGGAACTTACTCTGTGCTCCCTTAGGAACAGCTTTGTAGCTTCGGAACTTAATTTTGTCACACTCGATGATGTAACCACAGTATTATTACATCAAGTTGAAAGTTAATCCCTCCTGTATTGTTTTTTCTTGCAGGAAAATATAAAGGCAAAAAGAGTTAAGATACATTAGATCAACATATTCCTTGGCCGAGCCACTATAGTCCCTTTAGTAGATGTGCTTCGATTCAGGCACAGTGTTGTTGACTGTGCGAGCTTCGGACTCCTCTCGAAGGTCGCGCTGTTGCTGAATATGATTGTGCCATTCTGGCTGCTGATTGTGAACCAGCGGTGGTGGAGGTGGAAACTAAGGCCAGGAAGCTCAGGAATGACTTGCTGAAGCGACAGAAGCCGTAGGTTGCTGATTTCCTACATATAATGGGATGTGTGGATAGTAGCACGAAGCAGTGTGGAGGACTTGCTTCGGCTGACTCTGCCTCGCCTCGGCCTCAGCAATTTCCTTTTGCTTCTGAATTGGAACCTGGCATGTCCTTGTTGTATGGCCCTTGTCCTCGCCACAAAAGAGGCAGTACAACTTTCTGGGTTGATTGCCGAATCTTCCCCCAGTGAAACTTCTTCCTCCTCAGCCTCTCGGAGTTGGTAGTCTAAAAGAAGTCTGCTGCATGCTAGAAGACTGTGAGCTATGATGGTTGTTCTGAGCATTATTGGCCCTTTCATCATTGGTATTGGAGTTATGAATTGATTGGACATGCCTGGGATGAAGTCTTCCTCCAAAGCCCCTAGTCATTTCAGAAAACTTGTATGCTTCCTCCCTTCTTTGGCAAAAATCATTATCGGCCCGGATATACTCATCCATCTTCTGAAGGACCTTCTCTGGGGTTTGTGGGGGCTTCCTGGCAAACTATTGGGTTGTAGGTCCTGGCCGAAGCCCCTTGATCATGGCCTCAATGACAATTTCACTAGGCACTGTAGGCGCTTGTGCTCTCAATCACAAAAACCTTCGAACATACGCCTGAAGGTACTCCTCATGGTCTTGTGTGCATTGAACAAAGCCTGAGCAGTGACTGGCTTTGTCTGAAAGCCTTGGAAACTGGTGACTAACATATCCTTGAGCTTCTGCCATGATGTGATTGTTCCTGGCTGAAGGGAGGAGTACCATGTCTGGGCCACACTTCGGACTGCCATGACAAAGGACTTTGCCATGATAGCAGCATTGCCCCCATACGAGGATATTGTTGCCTCGTAGCTCATCAAGAATTGCTTTGGATCAGAATGCACATCATACATGGGCAACTGAGGTGGCTTGTAGGATTGTGGCCATGGGGTAGCTTGCAATTCTGCTGCCAGAGGAGAAGCATTCGTCAAAAGTAAAGTTACCATGATGAAAGTCATCATACCATTCATCTTTGTTGAATGAGCTCTCCTGACGAAGCTCCCTGTGCTAAGGCCTTCGGTTCTGGTCATCTTGAATAAGATGACGCATTTCCTCAGCGGCTTCGTCAATCTTCTTCTGAAGATCAGCCAGGCGAAGCATCTTCTCCTTTTTCCTTTGCACTTATCAATGGATTGCTTCTAAATCCCTGATTTCCTGGTCAATCTGCTCCTCCTGAAGAGTTGGGTTGGTGGCCTTTCTCTTTGGCTCCTGGCCACTCCCAGAGAGAGTGTCTCCCGATTCGTGTCCAGTGGCTGTAGGGCAGCCTTTGGCACCGTTGCCTTCTTCGGCGGCATGTCGAAGATGGATACTTTGCCGAAGGTATGTGGAAGTGAGTTCACCGGAGGTGAGTGCCAATGTTGGTCACTTGTTCTCAAATGGTATGAACGAAGAACAAGGCAACACAATTGTTAATGGTTAAAGACCTTCGTCCTTCGAAGCATTATTTCCTCTCGGATATAATGATCTTCAAACAAAAGTTATGAAGGACATACCTTCATCATTTCAGTATATAAGTATGAATGTAAGTTAAGAAAGTAAAGGAACACAAAGAAATAAAGGTAACAATAATTATGTATCAATAATCTATTTATTCTTGTATTCCATAAACATGAATAAACATTAATAATATTCATATTACATTGATACCTTCGGCTTGCCAGAAGGTGAGGGTGCGAGAATGACGCGAGAGTGATTACAATCCAACATGAACAGTATGGTGTTACTGTTCATCTATTTATAGGCACGGGACGCAACCCGGATAAAAGTACATTTATGTCCCTGGTAACTACCTATAATCTTAACATGAATTATTGAGGACTGTAAGGTCTTTAGCCTCTTTCAGTTATCATCATGCTTGAGCTTCACAATATGTTCAGCCGAAGGTCCTTGGCTTCCAACTTCGTCGCCCATACTTTATTTCCCTTTGTTCTATCATAAGAGAGGTCCTCCATCCCAAAGTCCGAAGCTTCTTATAACTATTCACAATAATGCTAAAAACATATGGTTAGTCACATTTTTTAGAACCTTCGGAAGAGGAAGGCCCCCAACAAGTATATAACAGAGTTCTGTACAAAATAATTAAATAATTACATCATATGAAGACAACGATCCAGCAAACCAAAGTTGTCTGGGAGACGACAGCCTAGACCACTCATGAACTCATCATCGCATCCTCCATACGCCTCATCTTGTGGTACCTGTTCTTGACCTAGGGGATGTGAGTACAGCAAGCGTGAGCTCACATACGTTCATCGCTCAACAAGTTGTGGAGAATAGTGTGCATGAACTCACCAAAGGTGAGAGTTCATGTTAAGTGTAAGGCTTACCTAAGAGGATGGTTAAAGCTAAGCATTGCTTTTAAAGTTGGTCAAAATTTTTTTAGCACTTACTAGGTATAAGTAGATACCAACCTCATAAGTAAGAGATCAAGATTAATAATAACACCCACAATAGCAATGCAAATGACAAATTGAGTTTAATTCCATAGGTTAATCATGTGAGGGTCCGAGTCGCTCATGACCGTGAGCATGGCTGATATACCAGTACACTCTGCAGAGGTTGTGCATCTTTATCCACAAGTCATGTTACCCATTTGCCACAGAGTTGATCAGACCCCATACACCTCTACCAAGGAAGCGAGGCAAGGTACCACTACGAGGCCTTTACAAAGTTCCGCTAGCTTCAGAAAACATGCTATAGTTTCTAGGAAGGGCAATATAGGAATCCCTCGTCCGAAAAGCCATCGCGGCATGATCGACCCAAGAACCTCCCTATACGCAACTCCCCTACTTCCCTTGCCCCTTTCGGGTAAGGTAGTCCTCCACTAGCTTTCCTAATTAGTGAGCCAAGGGCGTCCCATACCACCCTTGTGGTAGCATTGTTTTACCGGGTGGTCGCTCCATGTTCCAATTAACAATATGATCTTATCATGAACAATAATTAAACAACGTAATTGGAACATGATCATAATAAAACATTAGTTTCCCTGAAACCAGGTAGAGCAATAGCAAATCTACCCAATAATTCATCTGTTTTCAAGGTGGAGGATAAACAATGCTAGGAAACCTAATAGGTCCCATCAAATTAACCTGAGAATGTCAAAGTGATTAACAACGAACATTATTAGGTAAAAAAGAGTGATTAGGGGCACCACTTGCCTAGGACTCAAGATTCCAGGTACTAGGATGATTTTCAGATTCTCGTGACCTCACTGTTGTTCGTAGCAATACAAACAAACATGGTATATGCAAAATTAACATCACACCAAACATATGCACAAACTACAAAATAATATTCTACGCGTCATAACGAGATCGTGGGTTTGAGAACGACTAAAATCGGAGTTACGGTTAAAAAGATATAATATTCTAAAGTTTTAGGTGGTTAAATAGTAAATCTTTTTATTCTTTATTGATTAATATAAATCAGAAAGGTTATGACAAATAAATAACTAATTTATCTTTAATCTAGTTTTTAACTCGACTAGAGGTTATATTTTAGTCACACTATTATTATGGGTATATTCACTTTGTTTGGAAGATTTAATCCATTGGGCATAGGTTAAATGAATATTTATTTTTGTGTAACACCCCGGGATCCACAAACACCCCAAAATGCTACTGTTGGAGACTTGTTCTCAAATGCTATGAATCAAGAACAAGGCAACACAAAAGATGTTAAATATCAAATGCCCTTCGTCCGCTGAAGCATCATCTCCTCAAGGGTTTAATGAACTTCGGACGAAGGCCTCAAACATAATATTACGAAGGTGACAAAGATAATATAAAGCGATGTAAAATGTAGAACATTAAAGATAAATATGTTGGAGATAAATGGCATCATTCACATATTTTATTATATGAATCTAAAATGTTTGAATACAATGTGTAAGGTATGTTTATACCTTCGCCTTGACAAGTAATAATTCCCGAGTGATGCACTTGCAATTACAGGAATGCGTGAACAGTAAAGGAATACTGTTCACTATTTATAGGCAGAGTACACAGCCTGTGAGGAATTACAATCATGCCCTTCATAAAAGTTTACAACAATGACTCAGACCCCTACAGGCTAAAAGGTCATTCTATCTTTAAGTCGGTTCGACCCTTCATCTTCGGATATGTTATAATCCCGAAGCTTCATGAATGATACCTTCGTCGTCACGTACGAGCAGCTTCAGCCGCAGCTGTTTATTTCTGCAGGACCTTCGGCGACGAAGCATGGTCCCAACAGTAGCCCCTTCGCGGTGCTAGATCGTTTTTCGTAACGAGCTTGATCCGTGAAAAAAGTCTCTTAGGCTTCAGGAAGCCGAAGGTCCGAAAAACACCTTCCCTGAGCTCGTTGTCGAGAAACGATACAGTTTTCGAGCGCGTAGCGATTCCACCATGCGGGTTCACTATTCTGGTTTTTGCAGCCCACCGTTCAGCGGGTGCGAGCAACTGTTTGCTTGGTGTAAAAATCCTGACGATTCACCTTCTTTCCTGCAACACTATATAAACAGACGGGTAGGTGTGAAGTTACCACAACATTCATTGCTATTGCACTGTTTTGCTGCCAAAATTTTTAACCATAGCCAAAGCTTGACTTTCGCATTCGAACGAAGCTCTAGTTTAGCGTCTGCTTCGTCAGAAGAAGGGCTTCGGGAGAAAGGTTATTAATTTCCGAGCAATTTTCAAGATATTCAAAATCAAATGGCCAGAGTGCGCTCTACTGCTAGGGCTGAGCGCGAAGGAGACGAAGCCGAAGCTGCGGAAATTGTCCCTATTTCGGAAGCAATGAGGCGAAGTGGGTTGGTGACATCGGAGAACACCCCTGCTGCCGAAGCAGAACAAGCAGATATTGAAGAGACTGATTCTGAAGATGGTCACAATATCGCAATACCAAGCAAGCCTAGCCACCTGGACTTCGGAAAGTCAACCATCTCCAAGGCTGATTTTCCGAAGATGGTAAAGTCGGGCTACTTTAGCGAAGATGAGAAAAAGATGATTCGCTTCGGTGGAGAAGAAACTACTCTGAAGCCACAGAAAGATGAAATAGTGATTTTCAAGAGTTTCCTCAAAGCTGGTTTGAGATTTCCTTTAAATAGGATGATTGTCGATGTGCTAAAGAAGTTTGGTATCTATTTTCATCAACTAACTCCTAATGCTATTGTTAGGCTTAGTGTTTATATTTGGGCTCTCCGAAGCCAGGGGGTGGAGCCATTTGCCGAAGGTTTCTGTCGGGTACACGAGCTACATTATCAAACTAAGGCCAGAAAGGATGGGTTACATGAAAATTTTGGTTGTTATAATTTTGCCTATCGGAAGACTACAAAATTTCCTGTGATCAGCTACCGAAGCAAGTGGCCGGCAGGCTGGAAATCGGAATGGTTCTACGTCAAAGTTGACGATGACAAGGAGAAGCTAGTACAGAGTCCGCTTGAACTGATCTTCGGAGAGACCAGACCCCACTGCAATATGACACCAGAAGGTCCCACTCAAATCGTGTTGGCTGAATTCAGGACTATTGCCGAGCACATTGGCACTAGAGATCTTGTGCAGGAATTTCTGTCATTCAAAATATTTCCAACTATGAAGGAATGGGCTATGCCGAAGCTCGAAAAAGAGAAGAAAGAGGGGGAACTTGTCTGCCTGCCCTACCACTACAAGTTCAAGAAATATTTTAAAGAACCCCGCCAAGAATGGCTCGAAACAATCGAAGTAATGAGTACTGAAATTCTTGGGAATTATTCTAAAAAAGAAGATCAATTGATGACAGCAGCCTTCGGCACCCGGCCGAAACGAAGGCTAAACAGAGTGCTTGATGCTATAGGCTTTGAATACCCTGACTACGAGCGACTAGACAAGGGTGCCGAAGGGCAGAAAAGAAAACGAGTGGCTAGCACTTTAATTAAAGACGACGAAGATCAACCAAAAAAGAAGAAAGAAAAGCTTGAACCGAAAGTAGTTGCTCCAAGAAAGAGAAAAGTTGTATCTCCGAAGCTTGCATCTCCAGAACCAGAGAGATTGGTCCGAGATGAGGAAGTGTCTGTGACACCTTCTGCTGCCGAAGTAGAAGAAATTTTGAAGGTAATGACTGAATCTTTGCCTGTCAAGCTAAGTTCGCTGGCACCGGAACTGACAAAGTTTTTTCAGAAGGACGAAAAAACTTCGGCAGCAGAAAGTTCTGCGAAGCCAAAAAAACGGAGAATCATTCAAGTGACAGATGTGATCCATCAGAGGCTGCCACCGGCGATGGTGTCAAAAATTGTCTTTGCCGAGACTGCCGAAGCCCGCCGCAGCCGAAGCTACCGGAGTAGAGACCACTGAAGCTGAAACCGGCGAAGCCAAAGCTACCAGGGCCGAAGCCGGGACCACCGAAGAGGCGAACCTGGAAACCACACTTGAGGTTATTGACAATATACTCCTGAAAATGGCTGAAGAAGAAGCTGTTATGCCTGCGGTGAACACGGCAACTGAAAAGGGGAAAAAGCAGATTGATGAAATTTCGGAAGAAGGAGATTTTAACTTTCAAGATTTGCTTGGACAAGAGTTAATAGACGCCGAAAAAGAAGAGTTGAAAAAATATGCCATATCTTGCGGATATAAATCAGGGGCTATGCTATTTGGTGGGGTCAACGAAGGGAAGCTAAGATGCCTTCGGAACCGCACCGAGGCCAAAATTGTTAGAACTCTCTCCAAAAGCATTGGCTTGCCGAAGATAGAAGCAGACCTCTGCAGGTACCAGCGACATCATGTCGCTAGCAGCCTGCTCTACACGAATTTTAAGGTAAAAATATTATTATTATTTTATTATTGTTATTTTTTATGTCTTTCTCTGACGAAGGTTGTTTTGGCAAAGTATATTATTAAGTAAAGTGCTGAAAATGCAACAAGATCTTGAAGAGGAGAAGAACAAAGCTATCATCAAAGATTTAGAAGAAAAAGTTGAAAACTACGAAGCTGTTCTAAAGAAGAAAGACTTCGCCATTCAAGATCTTGAAATTATGGCTAAAGAACACGAAGGTGCTTTAGAAAAGAAAGACTTTATTATTCAGTCTATGGAAGGCTCCTTGGCCGAAGTCCAAGCGGAAAATGACAGTTTAAAGAATGAATTACTCGAAAAGTCAGAAAAATTAAAGATTGAAGTCGAGAAAAATTCAAATTTGCAAAAATCATTGAAGGATCTCCAAGAGAAATGTCTAAATTTCGGCAGCCGATGCGTGCAGCGGCTGAAGGACGTATTTCACTCTATCGGAGCCAGCTCTGAAAAATTTTCACCTTCAGCCGAAAACCTGCCCAGCACCTTGGAACATATTGAAGGCGAGGTTGATGCTCTTGACGAAGTTATTGGTGGGCATGCCGATTTCTGCGCCCTGGTAGCTTCTCGAGGCACAGCTGCCGCTTTTCTGAAGGCCGGTTGTACTCATGGGAAAATTGTGAATAGGCCAAACTTTAGCTTGTCAGCAGCAGATTTGATTGATATCCCGAGCCTAGCCCGAAGCATCGGAAATAGATTTATGACCCAAATTTGGGTAAATGGCGGGCGAAGGATGGCTGGTGACGAAGCTCGAAGTCACCTTAAGCCGGTAAGAAACTTATATTTGTTACTTTTACCTTCTCCTTGAAATTTGCACCTTTCTTATTCTGCTGCTTAATATGTGCAGGATGACGAAGCTGAAGTATGACGAAGCTGAAGCTTGATAGTTGCTGAAATAGACTTTCCTACAAAAAATTCTGAAAGGATCTTTGTAATATCATTATGAAAAAAACTTATGTAAATTTGTACATACCTTGTAATATATTCTGTCTCCTTTATCCGTGTACAATCTGCTTTGCTGTGGACGAAACTTCTCTTTTTTGAGCCGAAGGCGAAAAACACCTTCCCTTCTTTTTGTACACAACGAAGCATGAAAACTTCCTCTTTCTACGAAGTTTTTCCTTATTGCCGAAGCATCTGTCTTTTTTTTTATGGTATGATGATGATTCTATATGTCTAAATGAATGTTTATGAGTGCAAATGACATGATGTAATGTATCGTGCAGATGAATATCGGGACACATATTCAAAAACCATAATCATAGACCTTCATCTCCTTGGGAATGATTCAAATCTTTCTGCCGTTTACTTTTCGGCTTCACCGTTTACTTTTCGGTGTATCAGCGTTGACTTTTCGCTGTAAGCCTCCCTTAGGAGCTTCTTCGCCTTTTACTTTCAGCGGAATCAGCGTTGACTTTTCGCTGTAAGCGTCCCTTAGGAGCTTCTTCGCCTTCTACTTTCGGCGGAATCAGCGTTGACTTTTCGCTGTAAGCTCTGCATTCCCTTAGGAATGACTTTTTAGCTTCTCCCTGTTTTCTTTTCTTTTTCCTTTGCATTTACATTTACATTTTTGGGGGATATCATTCTTATAGAATTGAAATAAGGAAAATTACATGTTGTGGCCCCATTAAAAACCTTTCTCCCCCTTTGGAAAGGAAAAGGGTGCCACAAAAAAGAATAGAAAAAATTACATCAAGCTAAACATAATATCGCCGAAGCTCATCCGCATTCCACGATCTAGGGATGTCGTTGCCGTCCATATCCTTTAATCTGTAGGAATCGGGTCTTGACGAAGATACTACCAAAAAAGGGCCTTCCCACTTCAGCTGTAGTTTGCCTACTGTGTCTGGGTTGGCCACTCTTCGAAGCACCAAATGTCCTGGCTTAATGTTCTTCAACCGAACCTTTCTATCACGCCATTTTATTGTTTCAGCTTGGTATTTATTGATGTTTTCCACAGCCTGAAGCCTGATCCCCTCTATAGCATCTTTTTCCACAGAGCAGTCAGCTTCATCTTCGCCTTTTGCCGAAGCTATTGTTCTTATTGATCCTGCTTTGGCTTCTTCCGGTGTTATTGCTTCGTCACCAAACAATAGTTTGAATGGCGTAAAGCCTGTTGATCTTGACACTGTTGTGTTATGGCTCCACACCACTTTGATTAATTCTTCTAGCCACTTTCCCCTGGGCTGATTGAAGATTGACTTCATTATTCCTGTCATTATGATCCCATTAGCTCTTTCGACTAGTCCATTTGATTCTGGATGTCGAACTGACGCAAAATGGATCTTCGTGCCAATTTGGTCACAAAACTCTTTAAAAGCTTCGGAGTCAAACTACGTTCCATTGTCCACAGTAATGGCCTTCGACACTCCGAAGCGACAGACAATGTTTTGCCAGAAAAACTTTTGGACAGTGACCGAAGTTATTGTGGCTAAAGGCTTTGCCTCAATCCATTTAGAAAAATATTCCACTGCCACTACAACATATCTTAAATTTCCTTATGCTGGTGGTAGCGGACCTAACAAATCATGCCCCACCTTTGCAACGGCCAAGTGGGTTGTATTAACTGAGTTAGAGACGAAGGTTGTTTCTGATCTCTTGCACATTTCTGACAACCTTCGCACTTTTGCACTAGTTCCGCTGCATCCGAAGCTGCTTTTGGCCAATAAAATCCTTGGCGAAAAACTTTTCCCAACAAAGCCTAGATCCAATATGAGATCTACACAGGCCTGCATGTATTTCCTTCATCAATTCTATGCCTTCGGCTCTGGATAAACACTTGAGCAACGGGGAACAAACCCCACGCTTGTACAATTCCCCTTCTATAATGACATATGGTCGAGCTCTTGCTTCTATCCTCCTGTTATAAGCTTCGTCATCTGAAAGAAAATTACCCTGAAGGAAAGAGATGATTTCAGTTCTCCAATCTTCACTATAGACAGGGGATATGTTGAGGACCGCTCTTTCAAGAAGCTCGACCGAAGGTGCTTTTATTGTTTCGAAAAATACTTCCGAAGGTAAAGGCAGCCCCTGTGCTGCTGACTTGGCTAATAGATCAGCATATTCATTTTCTCCACGAGGAATGTTTTTAACAGAGAATCCTTCAAAGGAAGCCTCAATCCTTTGGACTGTATCTAAATATTTTTCAAGCTTCGGATCTCTTGCCTTATAGCTCTTGTCAATATGACCAGAAATAACTTGGGAATCAGTTTTAAGAATGGCCCTTCTGATTCCCATTGCCTTTAACTTCCGAAGACCCAAGAGCAGAGCTTCGTACTCAGCAATATTGTTTGTGCAACTGAAATCAAGTCTTGCCGCATAACAAGTTTTAACTTTGGAAGGTGAAACCAACACAGCAGCTGCTCCTGCTCTGAAGGTTCTCCAAGACCCATCGCAAAACACTGTCCATGCTTTGGCATCTTTATTCGTTTCTTGCTCCTGAGCCCCTGGCATCCAGTCAGCAATGAAGTCTGCCAACGCTTGGGACTGAATCGAAGATCTATGCACATAATCAATACAAAATTCATTGAGCTCTGCAGCCCATTTTCCAATCCTTCCAGTAGCTTCTCGGTTTCTCATAATATCCTTCAACGGTTGTGAAGAAGGAACAATTATATTATAAGCTTGAAAATAATGCCGAAGCTTCCTGGAGGCCATCAAAACAGCATACAGTACCTTCTCCAATTCTGTATAATTTTTCTTTGATAAACTAAGAACTTCGGATACAAAGTATATTGGGGCCTGCTTTTTGACTTGGCCTTCAAGCTTCTCCTGAACAAGTGCTGCACTTACCGCTGAGTGCGAAGCTGCCACATATAATAATAAAGGAGCCCCTAGCGTTGCTAGAGTTAGTGTTGTTAGATTTATCAAATATTGCTTTAGCTCTTCGAAGGCTTTCTGCTGGACTGGTCTCCATTGAAAAACTTCGGCTGACTTCAGCACTTCGAAAAATGGTAAATTTCTCTCTGCTGATCTAGATATGAATCTGTTAAGAGATGCCAGTCTTCCTGTCAAACTTTGAGCCCCCTTCTTTGTACTTGGTGGTTCCATTCGAAGGATAGCTTCGATTTTGTTTGGATTAGCCTCAATTCCTTTTGTTGAAACTAGACAACCAAGAAATTTCCCCTTCTTCACTCCGAAGACACATTTTTCTGGATTCAGCTTTAAACCAGCCTGTCTAAAATTAGCGAAGGTCTCCTGCAGATCAGCAATGTGATTATCTTGTTTCGTGCTTTTCACAATGATATCATCAACATAAGTTAGCACATTCCTGCCTATCTGAGAATGGAGAACCTTCGCTGTCATTCTGCTGAAGCTTCCTCCAGCATTTTTAAGCCCTTCAGGCATCCGAAGATAACAATATGTTCCACTAGGGGTTATGAAGCTGGTCTTCGGCTCATCGTCCTTCATCCAGATTTGATGATAGCCTGAATAACAATCCAACAGACTCATGAGCTATGACGAAGCTACTGCATCAACTAAGGAATCTATCCTCGGCAATGGAAACTCGTCCATCGGACAGGCCTTATTGAGATCAGTAAAGTCGATACACATCCTCCATTTATCATTGGCCTTCTTTACCATAACAGTGTTAGCCAGCCATTCTGGGTAGATTACCTCTCTGATAACTCCGGCACTGAGGAGTCTTTTCACTTCATTCCGAGCACCTTCAGCCTTGTCATCAGACATCTTCCGAAGCCTCTGCTTCCTGGGTCTGAATGATGGTTCAACATTAAGCGAGTGTTCAATAACATCCCTGTTAACTCCGCAAAGATCATTAGCTGACCAAGCAAAGACATCTTTGTTGTTGAACAAAAACCTTATCAAGGTTTTCTCCTGTTCTTCGGACAATTGAGATCCCAATAGTACCTTCTGCTCTGCTATATCCTCACATAAGAGCATGGGCTTCGGCTGATCAGCCGAAGCAGCTTTTTCCCTTCTGAACTTGTACTGCTCACAAGCTTCAGCTCCATCTATGTTATGGATTGCTTTTGAATCTGTCCAATTTCCTTCGGCCCTTCTGGCAGCTTCCTGACTTCCATGAATGGCAATGGGCCCTTGGTCCGAAGGTATCTTCATGCAAAGGTAAGCTGGATGAAGAATTGCTTCGAAGGCATTGAGAGTACCACGACCAATGATAGCATTGTAAGGATACTCCATGTCAACAATGTCAAACACAATTTGCTCAGTCCTTATGTTGTTGACAAATCCGAAGGTTACTGGCATGGTAATCTTCCCATGTGCCACAATTTGCCGCCCTCCAAAGCCACAAAGAGGGTGCGTAGCATCATGGATCTTGTCTTCGGGCTCTTGCATTTGTCTAAAAGCCTTAGCAAGTATGATATCTGCTGCACTGCCTGTATCAACCAAAACATTATGGACCAGAAATCCTTTGATCACACAAGAGATAACCATAGCATCGTTGTGTGGGTAGTCCTTGAGTTGAAGATCTTCTTGAGAGAAGGTAATTGGAATGTGAGACCATCTTGACTTGATGAAGGGTCCTTGCACCCCGACATGTTGTACCCTTCTCTGTGCCTCCTTCTTCTGCTTCTTGTTAGCTGGCTCTGAGCATGAACCGCTTGTTATGGGGAGTACCAGCTTCGGAGCCGAAGCAGCTCCAGCTTGATCGTTGAACGAAGCCATTAGCTCAAAAAAAGTGGAAGCGAGTTGACCAGAGGTGGGCGCCAATGTTGGAGACTTGTTCTCAAATGCTATGAATCAAGAACAAGGCAACACAAAAGATGTTAAATATCAAATGCCCTTCGTCCGCTGAAGCATCATCTCCTCAAGGGTTTAATGAACTTCGGACGAAGGCCTCAAACATAATATTACGAAGGTGACAAAGATAATATAAAGCGATGTAAAATGTAGAACATTAAAGATAAATATGTTGGAGATAAATGGCATCATTCCCATATTTTATTATATGAATCTAAAATGTTTGAATACAATGTTTAAGGTATGTTTATACCTTCGCCTTGACAAGTAATAATTCCCGAGTGATGCACATGCAATTACAGGAATGCGTGAACAGTAAAGGAATACTGTTCACTATTTATAGGCACAGGACACAGCCTGTGAGGAATTACAATCATGCCCTTCATAAAAGTTTACAACAATGACTCAGACCCCTACAGGCTAAAAGGTCATTCTATCTTTAAGTCGGTTCGACCCTTCATCTTCGGATATGTTATAATCCCGAAGCTTCATGAATGATACCTTCGTCGTCACGTACGAGCAGCTTCAGCCACAGCTGTTTCTTTCTGCAGGACCTTCGGCGACGAAGCATGGTCCCAACAGCTACTAAAGTACACCTCTAACATTCGTATATAAAATTTCGACAGCATCTCCTTTGAAAATTGCACAAACGGGGAAGCAACAAAGTATAAATAGATATCATGATAAGAAAACATAATCGGCGTTAATAATCTGCTAGCAATGGGAAGACAACCATAACGACATGAACTAAATTAACCAGTTCCTTTGTCAAGAAGCTTCTAATTAAATCATGACTGCGCCTAAGCAGCGTTATTATGAGAGTGAAGGTGGATGTGCTGCTACTTCCCACTTCCCTTGGTGAGTAACAAACACCTGCATTGAGTAATGCAAGAGTGAGATGAAACATCTCAACAAGCAAATTGTTTTGACGAGATATTTAAACCACAAATTGAATTAATCAACATTCTAAAAGACACACAAATAAGATCAAAAATACTTGTAGATATAGAACTCAGTAGTCCCAATATAACCAATACAGTCTCATTTCCTCGAACAACCACGATAGGTTGTATAACACATCCCTTCGTCAACAATACCTGCAAATATCACTCAATGTATGCACAGGAATGCAATGTGTAGGTCATCTGTCTTCATACCTATGAGGGTATAAAACCACATCATCTGCAAATATCACTTCAATGAATTCATATGAATGCAGTGCATATGTCCTCTGCCTTCATACCTCTAAGGGTATGAAGCCGTATCATACCCCTCCTCGGGCAACGTACGATGCTAAGTTGTACCGGTACGGTCGGACCCTAGGTCATGACAAAACTTTAGATGCAAATGAGTCATGCAATGTATATGGCATGCTGCATTTATCAATAAACTACACTTCCTTCAGTTACAATACAAACCTCAATTAATACTTCATCTGCCTTTAGATACAATACAAACCTCAAATAATACTTCATTTGCCTTCAGATACAATACCAACCTCAAATAATGCTTCATCTGCCTTCAGATACAATACCAACCTCAAATAATGCTTCATCTGCCTTCAGGGATGTGAATTAATCTCATGGGTCATACTCGAACCATAATCATCATCAATGTATGATAGAGCATCAATATAATACAATCAAGTAAAACATCATCATATAGTTCAATTATGAAAGAATTCAATAATTCTAAATATTAGAGTGTAGGCGATAGAAGTAACAGGTCAAAACGGTAGCAACCACTACTACATTCACTTGCCTTCATCGAAGAAGAAAAATGTACTGGGCATGATCTAGAGTGTAGCCACCTGCTAGCGCGTATAAAACTTAGTACAAATATTTCACAAATATTTGCCAACAATCAACAATTCGCTCCTACACTGGAAACCAAGACCTGGTGGAAAGACTCCCACCCTGAACCACATGCCACACAGCAGCAGCGCTGTTTGTTAATTTTGTATCTTTAAAATTATAACAGTGGTGATATCAAACAAATAGTCTAGGAGTATCTACATAAAATACTCTACAACCTCGGTATTCAATGAATAATTAAATTCAGCCATCTATAAGTTCTAAAACATCTGACAAGATAACTGACATAATCTGTTTCATACAGCAGCATAGTTAACTTCAAAATTCGTTATCTCCCAAACTACTCAACCAAAAATTATGAAATTCTGCTAGCAGTAAGATCTTTTATCCCTCTACAATAGTCTCCATAGTTGGAAGAGCCAATTCGGCCATTTACTAGATGAAACCTACCAGTGAACAAACCCGCTTATTTTTGTTAGCAAACAGGAACAGCCACAGTAAAACAAACATAACTGGAGTTTCAAAATTCATATGAATGCACTCTTTAACAATCTGGAAAGCTTATGAAATTATCTACAACTTCTTATACCAACTAAAGTTTATTTATGTTGATAAAATTGCCTAAATCTAAAGAGAATAGATTCTGCACAGAAATGTGAGACTAAAAAACTGCTATAATCAAACTGCAATAACTTTCTGATCTGATGTCCGATTGGGGTGTTCCTCGCGGCCACAGAAAGATCTACAAATTATCTACGACTCATAGATAGACTTTTTTTTTGAGGCCACTAAGAGCACAGAAAACTGGTAAGAACATAAACAGTCGAATCTGCCATTCTGCATAAACTAATTTCGAGATAAAAAACTAATCCCCCATCTAATCCAACCTCTAATCCTTCAATCCCCATGATTCATAACCTCCAAAAACACATAATTACAGGGAGGAACATGGATCTTAACCTTACCTAGGGTTTCTCCAAGAAAAACTGCAAGAGAGGATGGGGTAGAACATCTTCTTGATCCTCTCTTCCTCTTCAATTCAACGTGCTCCTCCTCTTCTCGATCCTTGCTGCGTGGGGGGAGATCTAGAGGGAGGAGGAAGTCGTGGAGAGGGTAGAGGATGACTGCAAATGGGGAGGAGAGGAAGAGGGAGGGGCGGCTGCAACAATTGGGGAGAGGGAGAGGGGGTCGGCTAGAGTTGGGGAGGAGAGGGGGGGCTCCCATCCATCGGATCGAGATCAATGGCCCGAACTCGCTCTCCCATCTGAGCTCCCGACCCCAGCGGAAAAAATGCCAAAAGATCTACTGTTTCCCTGAGGAATGCCTCCTGAAACTCCAAACCCCTATGCCATAGAACATGAAAGAAAAGAGAAATAGAAATTTAATTTCTTTTAAGAAAATTGGGGTATCACACTCTACCCCTCTTAAAAAGAATTTGTCCTTGAATTCGACCATTTCCAAGCAAAGCATCCAAGGTACCCCATATAGCACCACCATTCAAAACATGGGTCCATTATTGGTCTTAATTAATACAAGAACCTCTACCCCAGACTAATTGTCTAAGGAAACTACACAACCTGATATCAAGCATGAAACAACATGCAATGAAGCTCAAAGCAAGTCATAGATGCAATCAACACTACGATTTCACACCATCGAATTTGGATGCAGCTATACATCAACATTTCTTAAAACAACACTCTTTTATGAAGGGGTAATATGCACTAAGCACAACCTTTACCAACTTCAACAATTCATTTTAATTCAATGGTGAAACATCCACACCAGATGAATGTATAAGATCAAACACCTCACCTCACAGCACCACGAAACAAGTAGTTCGATTGAAACAAAACTCCTAATCTTCCTAAACCTTGTTCTTGCCATAATGAAAAGATAATCATGTAATCTAACATACTTTGCACCCCACCAAAAGGGAGAAATCTATAGAACTAATGGAGCAATAAAGCCGACAAGAAGCCAATAAAATCTTGCGCGGCACAGTTCATTGAAGAAATGCCAAAAACTCTACATAGAGCACTGACAACCCAACAACAACACAATACCAGCTTAACCCATGTCACTATACATCATTCAACATCTCAACTAAGAAAAATATCCAACTAGTAAGGTTAACCTACACATAATATAAGTCTTCATCTACTATAGTTCAGAAACTTACATTTCATTCTATCATATGATGCACTCAAAGTACCAGACCTAAAGGGTCAATACTAACCCCGTAATCCTTCACACATTTGGCAAACATCTCAAGCTGATGTAAAAACCACATCATTTAGGAATAGGTGACTAACCACACACAACCAACTCTAGGCTAGACAATGACTTCATTTAAAACAATAGATAAGTGGTCCAACAATGGCTCCACAAACATGCATCGGGGAGAGAACCATTAGATCCTCAACGTATTAATACATAATCAATGTATCAAGAAAATCAAAGATTTTATTCTACAATTACCATGACTAACATGCAACCACTTTAAACCACATCTAGGCTTTGTGGCTACTAAAACACACGATAGAAGAGAGACATGTAAGCCATTCTGGCTATGTAAAGACTTCCCCCAAAATCCATATAAAGGTACCAATATTCATTTCTTTCAGAACTGGTTTCTCGACATAAACAATCATTCTTTGCAAAGATAGTTGGAGCTATCCACCAACCACTAAACAACTTAAATTCAAATTGATGATTACCTTGTACCCCAAAACACACAATTCACACTCCTTTTAGAAACATCCTCAATCAAACGGTCACCTAGACCGAGTGAGCTTCTCTTCTCAATCAATTGGGACACCAAGTCCCCACAAGGACCTCCACACAATTTGTGTCTCTTGCCTTGATTACAATTGAGTTGGGAACAAGAAAGAAAGAATAAGAAAAGCGATACAAGCGTAAGAACTCAAATGAACACAAATGTCACTCTCTCTAGTCACTATTTGATTGGAATGAACTTTAGACTTGGGAGAGGATTTGATCTCTTTGTTTGTGTCTTGGAGTGAAGTCTAGAGCTCTTGTATTGAATGCAAATGGCTGAAACTTGGATACATTGAAGTGTGGTGGTTGGGGGGTATTTAAAGCCCCAACCACCAAAGTGGCCGTTGGGAGGGGCTGCACTCGTATGGCGCACCGGACAGTCCGGTGCGCCAGCCACATCACCCAACCGTTAGGGTTCGACTGTTGGAGCTATAATAAGTGGGGCCATCAGACAGTCCGGTGGTGCACCGGACAGGTCCTGTTCACAGTCCAATGCGCCTTCTGGCGCCTGCTCTGACTTCTGCACGCGCAGGTGTGCATTGTTTGCTTTTACTGTTCATTTGCAGACAACCGTTGGCCCGAAGTAGCCGTTGCTCTGCTGGCACACCGGACAGTCCGGTGTTACACCGGACAGTCCGGTGAATTATAGCGGAGTGGCTCCCCCAAATTCCCGAAGCTGGCATGTTTGAGTTGATCCTCCCTGGTGCACCGGACACTGTCCGGTGGTGCACCGGACAGTCTGGTGCGCCAGACCAGGGTTGCCTTCGGTTTAACTTTGCTCCTTTGTTTTGAACCCTTTCTTTTATCTTTGTATTGGTTTGTTGTGAACCTTTGGCACCTGTAGAACATATATTTTAGAGCAAACTAGTTAGTCCGATGATTTGTGTTGGGCAATTCAACCACCAAAATTCATATAGGAAAAGGTTTGACCATATTTCCCTTTCAATCTTCCCCTTTTTGGTGATTGATGCCAACACAAACCAAAGCAAATATAAAAGTGCAGAATTGAACTAGTTTGCATAAGGTAAGTGCAAAGGTTGCTTGGAATTGAAACCAATAATTATTTCAATAGATATGCATGGATTGTTTTCTTCTTAGTTAAAATTTTGGACCACGCTTGCTCCACGAGTTTTGTTTTTGCAAATTCTTTGTAAAATTCTTTTCAAAAACCTTTTGCAAATAGTCAAAGGTATATGAATAAGATTGAAAGAAGCATTTTCAAGATTTGAAATTTTCTCCCCCTATTACAAATGCTTTTCCTTTGACTTAAACAAAACTCCCCCTCAATGAAAATCGCCTCTTAGTGTTCAAGAGGGTTTTACAAATTTTTGAAGATACTCCCCCTTTTTGGACACAATAAGATACTAATTTGAAAACTTCATTTTTAAAATTTGGTGGTGGTGCGGTCCTTTTACTTTGGGCTAATACTTTCTCCCCCTTTGGTATGAATCGCCAAAAACGGATACTTGTAGTGAAATACAAGCCCTTTAACATTCTCCCCAATGGCAAACAAAAAGATATGAGTCAAGATTATACCAAAGAGGAGAATGATGCGGAGTACCGGCAAATACCAATGGAGTTGAGTGGAAGCGCCTTCTTTGCCGAATACTCCATTTCCCTTTCAATTCTATGACTAAGCATAAGATTACACCTGAAAACACATTAGTCATAGACATAAAAGAGATATGATCAAAGGTATATAAATGAGCTATGTGTGCAAAGTATCAATCAAAATTTCGAGAATCAAGAATGTTTAGCTCATTCCTAAGTTTGGTAAAGGTTTTCTCATCTAACGGCTTAGTAAAGATATCGGCCAATTGATCTTTGGTGTTTATATAGGCTATCTCAATATCCCCCCTTTGTTGGTGATCTCTCAAAAAGTGATACCGAATGGCTATGTGCTTAGTGCGGCTGTGTTCAACAGGATTATCCGCCATGCAGATTGCACTCTCATTATCACATAGAAGAGGGACTTTGCTAAATTTGTAGTCATAGTCCCTAAGGGTTTGCCTCATCCAAAGCAATTGCACGTAACAATGACCTGCGGCAATATACTCGGCTTCGGCAGTAGAAAGAGCTACTGAGTTTTGTTTCTTTGAAGCCCAAGACACCAGGGATGTAACACTCCGGGATCCACAAACACCCCAGAATGCTACTAAACTACACATCTAACATTCGTATATAAAAGTTCGACAGCATCTCCTTTGAAAATTGCATAAACGGGGAAGCAACAAAGTATAAATAGATATCATGATAAGAAAACATAATAGACATTAATAGTCTGCTAGCAATGGGAAGACAACCATAACGGCATGAGCTAAATTAACCAGTGCGCACAACTAGTTAGAAACAAACATCCTTTGACAAGAGGCTTCTAATTAAATCATGACTGCGCCTAAGCAGCGTTATTATAAGAGTGAAGGTGGATGTGCTGCTACTTACCATTTCCCTTGATGAGCAACAAGCACCTGCATTGAGTAATGCAAGAGTGAGATGAAACATCTCAGCAAGCGAATTATTTTGACGAGATATTTAAACCACAAATTGAATTCATCAACATTTTAAAAGAGTCACAATTAAAATCAGAAATACTTGTAGATATAGAACTCAGTAGTCCCACTATAACCAATACCATCTCATTTCCTCGAACAACCACAATAGGTTCTATAACACTTCCCTGCGTCAACAATACCTACAAATATCACTTCAATCTATGCACAGGAATGCAATGTGTAGGTACTCTATCTTTATACCTCTGAGGGTATAAAACCACATCATCTGCAAATATCACTTCAATGAATGCATATGAATGCAATGCATATGTCCTCTGCCTTCATACCTCTAAGGGTATGAAGCCGCATCGTACCCCTCCTCGGGCAACGTACGATGCTAAATTGTACCGGTACGGTCGGACCATAGGTCACGACTAAACTTCAGATGCAAATGAGTCATGCAATGTATATGGCATGCTGCATTTATCAATAAACTTCACTTCCTTGAGATACAATACAAACCTCAAATAATACTTTATTTACCTTCAGATACAATACCAACCTCAAATAATACTTCATTTACCTTCAGGGGGTGTGAATTAATCTCATGAATCATACTCGAGTCATAATCATCATCAATATATCATTGAGCATCAGTATAATGCAAGCAAGTAAAGCATCACCATAGAGTCCAATTATGAAAGAATCCAATACTTCTGAATATTAGAGTGTAGGCAATAGAAATAACAGGTCAGAACGGAAGCAACCACCGCTACATTCACTTGCCTTCATCGAAGAAGAAGAAATGTACTAGACATGATCTGGAGTGTAGCCACCTGCTAGCGGGCATAAAACTTAGTACAAATATTTCACAAACATTTGCCATCAATCAATAAAACACTCCTACACTTGAAACCAAGACCCAGTGGAAAGCCTCCCACCCTGAACCACATGCCATACAGCAGTAGTGCTGTTTGTTAATTTTGTATCTTTAAAATTAAAAAAGCGGTGATATCAAACAAATACTCTAGGAGTATCTACACAAAATACTCTATAACTTCAGTATTCAATGGATAATTAAATTCTGCCATCTATAAGTTCTAAAACATCTGACAAGATAACTGTCTGAATCTGTTTTAGACAGCAGTATGGTTAACTTTAAAATTCGATATCTCCCAAACCACTAAACCAAAAATTTTGAAATTCTGCTGGAAGTAAGAACTTTTATCCCTCTACAAAAGTCTCCATAGTTGGAAGATCTAATTCGGCCATTTACTAGATGAAACCCACCAGTGAACAGACCCACTCATTTCTGTCAGGCAAACAGGAACAGCCACAGTAAAACAAACATAACTAGAGTTTCACAAATCATATGAATGCACTATTTAACAATATGGAAAGCTTATAAAATTATCTACAACTTCTTTTACCAACCCACAGTTCAATTCTATTGATAAAATTGCCTAACTCTTAAGAGAACAGATTCTGCACAGAATTATGAGACTGAAAAACTGCTATAATCAAACTGTCATAACTTTCTGTTCTGATGTCCGATTGAGGTGTTCTCTGCGGCCACAGAAAGATCTACAAATTATCTACGACTCATATATAGACTTTTTATTTATTTGAGGTCACTAAGACCACGGAAAACTGGTATGAACAGAAACTGTCAAATCTGCCATTCTGCAGAAATTAAATTCGAAATCAAAACCTAACCCCACACCTAATCCAACCTCTAATCCTTCAATCCACATGATCCACAACCTCTAAAAGCACATAATTATATGGAGGAACAAGGATCCCATTCTTACCTAGGGTTTTCCCTAAGAAAAATCTGCAAGAGATGGGGGTAGCACATCTCCTTGATCCTCTCTTCCTCTTCAATCCATCTTGTTCCTCCTCTTCTCGATCCTTGTTGCATGGGGGGAGATCTAGGGAGGAAGAAGTATTGGAGGGCTGCTGCAAAGGGGGGAGAGGGGGCGGCCAGCCAAGGGGGAAAAGTGAGGCGGCCAAGAAAGGGGAGCGGGTGGCGGCCAAGAAGGGGAAGGGGGTGGCCACCTAGGGTTTATTTTGTGGGAGAAAAGAAGTGACGCCTCAGATGACTTCTGATGCAGCATCCAACGGCCCACAACCCTTTTTCCCACATCCACTCACCGAAGATCAACTTTTGGGTCAACATTTTTTGGGATATTACAAGGGATCTCCCCAGAAACTGACAAGTCCCCGATGTGCTCTTCTTATCAATTTTACACCCTGCCCAATCAGCATCGGAATATCCTAATAAATCAAAACAGGATCCCTTGGGGTACCAAAGACCAAACTTAGGTGTATGAACTAAATATCTCAAGATTCGCTTTACGGCCCTAAGGTGAACATCCTTAGGATCGGCTTGAAATCTTGCACACATGAATACGGAAAGCATAATGTCCGGTCGAGATGCACATAAATAGTGTAAAGATCCTATCATCGACCGGTATACCTTTTGATCTACGGATTTACCTCCCATGTTAAGGTCGAGATGCCCATTGGTTCCCATGGGTGTCTTGATGGGCTTGGCATCCTTCATTCCAAACTTGGTGAGAATGTCTTGAATGTACTTCATTTAGCTAATGAAGGTGCCCTCCTGGAGTTGCTTCACTTGAAATCCTAGAAAGTACTTCAACTCCCCCATCATTGACATCTCGAATTTTTGTATCATGATCCTACTAAACTCTTCACAAATAGATTTGTTAGTAGACACAAATATGATATCATCAACATAAATTTGGCAAACAAACAAATCATTTTCAATTGTTTTAGTAAAGAGAGTAGGATCGGCCTTTCCGACTTTGAAGCCATTAGTGATAAGAAAATCTCTTAGGCATTCATACCATACTCTTAGGGCTTGCTTGAGCCCATAAAGCGCCTTAGAGAGTTTGTACACATGGTTAGGATACTATCTTCAAAGCCGGGAGGTTTCTCAACATAGACCTCTTCCTTGATTGGTCCATTAAGGAAAGCACTCTTCACGTACATTTGATAAAGCTTAAAACCATGATAAGTAGCATAGGCAAGTAATATGCGAATTGACTCAAGCCTAGCTACGGGTGCGTAGGTTTCACCAAAATCCAAACCTTCGACTTGTGAATATCCTTTGGCCACAAGTCGTGCTTTGTTCCTAGTCACCACACCATGCGCATCTTGTTTGTTGTGGAAGACCCACTTGGTTCCTACAACATTTTGGTTAGAACATGGAACTAAATGCCATACCTCATTCCTTGTGAAGTTGTTGAGCTCCTCTTGCATCGCTAACACCCAATCCAAATCTTGAAGTGCTTCCTCTACCCTGTGTGGCTAAATAGAGGAAACAAAAGAGTAATGTTCACAAAAATGTGCAACACGAGATCGAGTGGTTACCCCCTTATGAATATCGCCGAGGATGGTGTTCACAGGGTGATCTTGTTGGATTGCTTGGTGGACTCTTGGGTGTGGCGGCCTTTGATCTTGTTCATCTTCCTTGTCTTGATCATGGGCATCTCCCCCTTGATCATTGCCCTCCTCTTGAGGTTGCTCATCTTCTTGATCTTCTTCTTCATCATCTTGAGCCTCATCCTCATCTTGAGTTGGTGGAGATGCTTGCATGGAGCAAGATGGTTGATCTTGTGCTTGTGGAGGCTCTTCGGATTCCTGTAAGTGCAATCAACCCCAAGTGAGGGTTTTGGTGATTTAATGACAAAACAAATAAGGGTACTAACAGTTTTTGTTCTCAATGTATGATTAGAAAGAAACAGGAACTTAAGGAAGCACCAAGGACATCATGCAACGGACGTATAAAATTTTATGTAAAATCTTATGTTGCATGATGTAATTCTTCCTTATTCTTTTCCACACAGGTATAGGTGTTTGCTATAGCTCAAGTCCCCAAATTCAAAAGCTATTTTTGAAAACCAAAATCTCTTTAACATTATTTGGTTGACCATGGTTAGGGTTGAGAAACCTAGAGTGTTCTTGCTGAAAAGCAGCTGAACTTCTTCAACTGCAGCTGAGCTTTCCAGCTGAACTTAACTTCAGCTGTGTTGAGCTTCTTCAGCTGCAGCTGAGCTTTTCAGCTGAGCTGGACTTCAGCTGAGTTGAGCTTTCAACTCCAGCTGAACTTCAACTTCAACTGTGGACCTCTTTGACCATACTCCAGCTGAACTTGCCCCCGGGCAGCTGAGCTGGGGTTTTCTCTCCAAAACTCTCTGGTCTAGACCAGCTAAACTGGTCCTGGGGGCAGCTCAACTGGTCTCTGACTCCTCTGACTTCTGATCTGCAGTCTGCTAGTTAGACTGGCAGTCAGGTCACCAGGGTTATTAGGGGGCGGTTCAACCGGTCCTGACCTGTCTGACCCGCCTGCAGGTCAGTCTGCCAGTCAGTCTGGCAGTCAGACTGGCAGACAGTCTGCTGACCTGTCAGGGGGGGTTCAACCGCCCTTGGGGGCAGCTCAACCGGTTTTCTACGAGGTTTCTGGTCAAACGGCTAGTTTTTGAGCCGTGACTATAAATAGAACCCTCTCTCTCCCTTCTTCAAGACGGCTGTACACTTACACATTTATTGCTCACCTAACTTGAGACAAAGCACTCATCTCTCCCATCTCTCTCACACTTAAATCTTCCTCAAGATTCAACCTTGTTGGAGGAGCTCTTGGGTGTGAGGTTTGTGCTTGTGCTCAGGATTTGGCTTTCATCTCCCATCCCTTTTTACAAAGACTTGAGCTTGTGCAAACCCCTCTTGTGCTTTCTTGGTGTTCTTGAAACCCTAGGTTTCAAGATCTTTTGAGGTTGCTTGGGAGTCTCCAAATTTGTGGACGACCCCAAGAAGTTTGTATCACCCGCTCTTTGAGCTGAGATAAGAAGAGATTGCCTTGACCTTTGTCGTCGGCTTTTGGAGGATTAGGGTTGAAAAAGACCCGGCCCTTTGTGGGCTCCTCAACGGGGAGTAGGACACCTTTGTGGTGTGGCCGAACCTCGGATTAAATCTTGTGTCTTGTGTTCTTGCTTGTTTTTTACTTAAGATATCTTTACTTGCAAGATTGACATAAAGATTTTTCCGTAGAGTTAATCTAGACGTAAAAGTGCCTTTACATATTCATCTTTTCATCCTAACTTAGCTATACCTTACTTCACACAAGAACTCGCGAAATACTTTTTCGAGTAGATTTTAGTCTAAAGTTTATAAAACAGTTGGATTGGTTCAGAGTGGTTCAACTTGCGCACGTAGCTGTTGAACGGCCTGCACCAGTCGAACTGTGTATTTAACAATCTTTCGAAGTTTGTTGTGAAAATTTTCAGATTAGCCTATTCACCCCCCCCCTCTAGGCTACTTTCAATTGGTATCAAAGCTTCGTACCTCGTTTTACGCTTAACCGCGTGAGGAAACGATCATGTCTACTCAACGGGATCATGTGGATCCTATCCTCGAGGATATCCCCATCACATCTTCCGGTGAGGAAGTGGACCCCAAGGTCCTCGACCTTGCCATGAAGATTGCCGAGAAGATGTTCCTCAAAATGAAAGAGGAAGATGCTAAGAAAAAGGCCGAAGAAGAAGAATCAAGAAGTAAGGCCGAAGAAGATAAAGGTAAAGGAAAATTTGATTACAATGACGATCTAGTGGATCTTTTAGTATCGAAGGTGTTGAGCAAGGTAAATCTCAACACCGAAGGATCATCTACCAAAAGCAAAGGTAACGAATTTAGTAAAGTTCAATTCGATTACTCTAGAAATTTTATTCCCAACTTCTCTTTCGCCCCACTTGGAAAGTTACCAACTCTTAGTGAGTTGAACTATGATGAGTGGGCCGACAAGATGAAGTCGCATTTAATCGGTGTGCATCCTAGTCTTTGGGAGATTGTTAATGTAGGTATGTATAAGCCCGCCCAAGGAGAAGAGATGACTCCGGAAATGATGCAAGAGGTTCATCACAATGCTCAAGCAGTGAGCATAATTAAAGGAAGTCTTTGTCCGGAAGAATACCGAAAAGTTTAAGGAAGAGAAGATGCCCGTGACATTTGGAATATTCTTAAAATGTCACATGAAGGAGATCCCAAAGCTAAGAGACATAGAGTTGAAGCTTTGGAGAGTGAGCTTGCTAGATATGATTGGACAAAGGGTGAGTCGCTTCAATCACTCTTTGATTGGTTGATGGTGTTAGTAAACAAAATAAGAGTGCTTGGAAGTGAAGATTGGAGTGACTCCAAGGTCACAAGATTATTCATGAGAGCATATAAAGAAAAGGACAAGAGTCTAGCAAGGATGATAAGGGATCATGACGACTATGAGGATATGACGCCTCATCAATTATTTGCAAAGATTCAACAACACGAGTCCGAAGAAGCCCCTATCAAGACAAGAGATTCTCATGCCTTGATCACTAATGAACAAGACACCTCCAAGAAGAACAAAGATCACAAAGCAAAGAAAGTGGTCGAGACATCAAGTGATGAAGATAGCTCAAGTGATGAAGACACATCTATGTTCATCAAAACATTCAAGAAATTTGTAAGGAAAAATGACAAGTTCCAAAGGAAACGAAAGAAGAGGGCATGCTATGAATGTGGCCAAACCGGTCATTTCATAGCGGATTGTCCTAACAAGAAGGAACAACAAGCCAAGAAGGAATACAAGAAGGACAAGTTCAAAAAGGGAGGCAAGACCAAGGGACATTTCAAGAAGAAGAAATATGGTCAAGCCCATATTGGTGAAGAATGGAACTCCGATGAAGAGAGTTCTAGCAATGAGGAAGAGGAAGTGGTGGCAAACGTTACCATCCAATCTACTTCAAGCTCGCAACTCTTCACCAACCTACAAGACGACTCCTACACTCCAACTTGCCTCATGGCAAAAGGAGATAAGGTAACCTTATTTAGTAATGATTTTCCAAATGATGATGATGATGAACAAATTGCTATGAAAAATAAAATGATTAAGGAATTTGGCTTGAATGGATATAATGTTATCATCAAATTAATGGAGAAGCTAGATAAAAGAAAAGCAACTCTTGATGCTCAAGAAGACTTGCTTATCCTTGAAAAGGAAAGAAACCTAGAGCTTCAAGGATTGCTACTCAATAAAGATGAAATGCTAGATGCCTTGACTAAGGAAGTATCTTTAGTCAAGATAACTATAGAGGATAAAGAAAAAGAAGTAATCAATATGAAAACCTCTATAGCTAATCTTGCAAATGAAAAGGATGCACTTGAATCAAGCATGTTAAGCTTGAATGTCCAAAATCAAGAACTTCAAGTGCAACTTGAAAATTGCAAGAACATCAATGCTTCATCTTTATTGATTGAATCTAAGTCTAGCTCCTCAAATAAAAACTCTTGCAAACATTGTGCCAAATATCATGCTTCTTGTTGTCTAACTAACCATGCAAGGAAGAAGGGGCCACAGGTGAAGGTCAAAGAAATATTGAAAAGATGCTCTAGCAATGATGGGTTAAAGAAAATTGAACCCAAGTACAAGTCCCTAAAGCCCAATAATGGAAGAAGGGGGCTTGGGTTCAACTCATCCAAGGAAAACCCTAGCACAGTGCATAAGGGGTGGAGATCCCCCAAGTTCATAGAGGGAACCACCCTATATGATGCCTTGGGGAGGATTCACTCCTCAAATGACAAGTCACCTCAAGTAAAGGTAAACTTGAGTTCCACAAAGAGTAAGATGAAGGAAGTGGGATCCTCAAGTGGACAACAATTTAATGCTCCCATTTCTCACTCTTATCTTTGTGATTATATGTTGACTTGGGATTTAGGGAAATTGGTTGTCAAATATGTGGGTGCCTACACTAAAAGAAAAGTCATGAAAAGAAGTGTGTGGGTACCCAAGGCTATAACTAACACTGTAGGACCCAATTCAATTTGGGTACCTAAAAGCATAGCCTAAACTTGTTTTGCAGGTCTACTCCTCTGGTGGGTCAAGTTGGGTGCTTGATAGTGGATGTACAAATCACATGACCGCGGAGGAAGACATGTTTCATTCATTGCAACTAACTCAAGAAGCACAAGAAATTGTGTTTGGAGATAGTGGCAAGAGTAAGGTGATTGGTATTGGTAAAATTCCTATCTCTGACCAACAATCACTTTCAAATGTTTTATTGGTAGACTCTTTAAGCTACAATTTGTTGTCCGTTTCACAACTTTGTGGAATGGGTTATAATTGTTTATTTTCTGATGTGGATGTGAAGATCCTTAGAAGGGAGGACTCCTCAGTTGCCTTTACGGGTCGCTTGAAGGGCAAGCTTTATCTTGTTGATTTCACAACAAGTAAAGTGACGCCTGAGACTTGCTTAGTGGCAAAGTCCGACAAGGGTTGGCTATGGCATCGCCGGCTAGCCCATGTCGGTATGAGGAATTTGGCCAAACTTCAAAAGGATAATCACATCATTGGACTAACAAATGTTGTATTTGAGAAACAAAGGGTTTGTGGCGCATGCCAAGCAGGAAAGCAACATGGAGTCCCACATCAATCAAAGAATGTGGTCACAACAAAGAGGCCATTGGAGTTTCTTCACATGGACCTCTTCGGACCTGTGGCTTACATTAGCATTGGTGGTAGTAAGTATGGTTTAGTCATTGTTGATGATTTTTCTCGATTCACCTGGGTTTTCTTTTTGAGTGACAAAGGTGAAACTCAAGAAATTTTGAAGAAATTCATGAGAAGAGCACAAAATGAGTTTGAGCTCAAAATCAAGAAAGTGAGAAGTGATAATGGGACGAAATTCAAGAATACAGGTGTCGAAGAATTTTTAGGCGAAGAAGGAATCAAACATGAGTTCTCGGTTCCTTACACCCCTCAACAAAATGGTGTTGTGGAAAGAAAGAACCGAACTTTAATTGAAGCAGCTAGAACCATGTTGGATGAGTACAAGACACCTGACAACTTTTGGGCAGAGGCGGTCAACACCGCCTGTCATGCAATCAACCGTCTCTATCTTCACAAGATCTACAAAAAGACTGCTTATGAGCTTCTCACTGGTAACAAACCTAAAGTTGATTATTTTAGAGTATTTGGTTGTAAGTGTTTTATTCTTAACAAGAAAGTCAAGAGCTCAAAGTTTGCTCCTAGAGTGGACGAGGGTTTCTTGCTTGGTTATGCATCAAATGCACATGGATATCGCGTTTTCAACAATACCACCGGTCTTGTTGAAATAGCGATAGACGTGACATTTGATGAGTCTAATGGCTTGCAAGGGCATGTTTCTAATGGCACTGCAGGAAATGAAGAACTACCTTGTGAGGCCATAAAGAAACTTGCAATAGGTGAAGTGAGACCTCAAGAAAAGGATGATGAGGAAGGAACTTTGTGGATGACCAATGAGGTTGTTGATGTGGGTGCAAAGGTGGTGGGTGACAAATCCTCCACTCAAGCAAACCCATCAACCTCAAGTCATCCAAGTCTTGAAGAAAATCATCAATTCCAAAGGATGCCAACTGTGGTAGAAGATGAACACGAAAGTGTTAATGGTGAAGTGCCTCTTGATCAAGTGAATGATGAGGAGGAGCAAATACAAAGACAACCATCAGTGCCTCATCCTAGAGTCCATCATACCATTCAAAGGGACCATCCGGTGGACAACATCCTAGGTAGCATCAGGAGAGGGGTAACAACTCGATCTCGTTTAGCTAATTTTTGTGAATTTTACTCGTTTGTTTCCTCTCTTGATCCACTTAAGGTTGAAGAAGCATTGGGTGATCCGGATTGGATAATTGCCATGCAAGAGGAGTTGAACAACTTCTCCCGAAATGAAGTTTGGTCCTTAGTCCAAAGACCCAAACAAAATGTGATTAGGACAAAATGGGTCTTTAGGAACAAACAAGATGAACATGGCATGGTTACAAGAAACAAAGCACGGTTGGTTGCCCAAGGCTACACTCAAGTGGAAGGACTTGATTTTGGTGAAACATATGCGCCGGTAGCAAGGTTAGAATCAATTAGAATATTAATTGCCTATGCTACTAACCATGATTTCAAGTTATATCAAATGGATGTCAAGAGCGCTTTTCTAAATGGACCACTACAAGAGAGGGTCTATGTGGAGCAACCACCGGGCTTTGAAGATCCAAAGAAGCCAAATCATGTTTACCTACTTCACAAGGCACTCTACGGGCTTAAACAAGCCCCTAGAGCTTGGTATGATTGCCTTAAGGATTTCTTGCTTAACAACGGTTTTGAAATAGGAAAAGTAGACTCTACTTTATTCACTCGCAAAGTTGACAATCAATTATTTGTTTGTCAAATATATGTCGACGACATTATATTTGGCAGTACTGATGAAACTTTCTGTGAGGAATTTAGTAGGGTTATGACAAATAGGTTTGAGACGTCCATGATGGGTGAGCTCAAGTACTTCCAGGGTTTTCAAGTTAAACAACTCAAGGAAGTAACCTTTCTGTGCCAAACCAAGTACACACAAGACATGCTCAAAAAGTTTGGCATGGAAAACGCAAAGCACGCCAAGACACCAATGGCTTCAAGTGGTCATCTCGACTTAAATGAAGAAGGTAAAACTGTAGATCAAAAGCTTTATAGATCAATGATAGGATCTCTACTATATTTGTGTGCATCTAGGCCAGATATCATGCTTAGTGTGTGCATGTGTGCCCGCTTTCAAGCTAACCCAAAAGAGTGTCACTTAGTGACCGTTAAGAGAATTTTGAGATATCTAGTTCACACCCAAAATCTAGGTCTCTGGTATCCTAAGGGCTCCTTTTTTGTTTTATTTGGCTACTCTGATTCAGACTATGCCGGTTGTAAAGTAGATCGAAAAAGAACCTCGGGGACTTGCCAATTCCTTAGTCGGTCCCTGGTGTCTTGGAGCTCTAAGAAGCAAAACTGTGTTGCACTTTCCACTGCCGAGGCTGAATACATAGCTGCTGGTGCTTGTTGTGCTCAGTTGCTATGGATGAAGCAAACCTTGAGAGATTTTGGCTGTGATTTTAAAAGAATCCCACTACTATGTGACAATGAGAGCGCCATTAAACTAGCCAACAATCCCGTGCAACACTCTAGAACCAAACACATAGATATAAGACACCATTTTCTGAGGGACCACGAAGCAAAAGGAGATATCGAATTATGTCATGTAAACATAGAAAATCAACTAGCCGATATCTTCACAAAACCCCTCAATGAGACTAGATTTTGCTTTCTTAAGAGTGAATTAAATATCTTGGATTCTCGTAACTTAACTTGAAAACGGACACACAGATTGTTTGATTCACTATTTTTGATTGATAGTTTTAAAGCTTTGTGATGATCTTTCAAAACTTGGTGGAAATGTTAAAATTCGAATGAATTTTAGTGCTAAAACCTTTTAAATTTTTCTCTCGATGCTCAACTGGCTTGGCTAGCTAAACTTTCTAGTTCAGCTGGAGGAGGCCAGCTGAACTTCCCAGCTAAACTTTAGCTCAGCTGCTTTTAACCAGAAACAACCAGGACTTTTCTGGCCAAAACCGGTTGAACCGGTATTGAGGACCGGTTGAACCGGTCTGGCTCTGACCGGTCAGCCGCAGGTCTGTCCGCGCAGATTTTTGCAGCTATCAGCCGTGTCAGCACCTTTTCTCAGCCGCGTGGCAGCTTTTGCAGCCGACTGATCACCTTTGCGCAGTACTTTTTTGACTTTTGTGAACTTTTGGAATCTGCAGCTTTATTTAAAGCCATGTCAGGTCGCGTCAGTCACTTTTTGGAACACCTTTTCAGAATCTTGTGCAGTACTTTTTCAGCTTTTACTGTTTGAAGAATCTGCTTTTTACTGCGTAGACGCGTCAGAAATTTAAATTTTTTTGGCGTTTTCCCTCTGACCGTTTCTGGCCTCTGACCGCGCTGGTTAGATGCGGTTGAACCGGCCCTTGGTGGGTGGTTGAACCGGTCCTGGGGACCAGCTCAACTGCCTATTTATATGTCGCTCCCCTTCTCTTCCCTCACTCCAACCTTACTCGCCTTAGTCTCTCCGCAGTGTTTAGAGCCTCCTCTCTCTCACTCACCTCAACCGATTCATAGTTCCAAAACCTCTTCAATCATGGTGCATCGTCGCAACCCTTTCGTGATTGAGTTTAGCAGCGACTCGGATGAGATTCAGGAGGAATCTCCCGTCCCCTCTCCTCCGCCTCGTTGCTCCCTCTCTAAGAGAGGACACGGCTCTGGTAGGATGGAAGGAGAGGGTTCTTCCATGCCTTCGCAGCCGGCTCGCGGGAGGCGCCAAAAGGTTGGCGCCACTCGACCTCGTCGCAGCACTTCTTCCTCTGGATATGCTCCTTGCCAGGAGGAGGATGGGGCATTCGACGACTTCATCGACCTTCCGGCGCCAGATGCACTCTACGTCACCGGTCTGCACATGCATCCGGCGAACGTTACCCGCGGACCAAATGAACCTCCCGTCGACTTCTCTCTAAAGGGAGTGGACACCCTTCAGCGCCTGAGGTTCACCAATCCTTCTCTCACTCCTCGTCATCCTGGTGTCCAGGACCCTCGGTTCTGGAATCTTTTCCAGGCTGATTTCTACAACTCTGTCATTTTATCCAAGAAACACCCAGTCGTCAGGCATAGGTTTATAGACTGGGAGGGATGTGAGAACATGGGAGATGCTGACATGACGTCAGCTCTCCGCAATTTGGAGAGAAAGGGGTTAAAGAACATTATGACCATGGAATACCCCTGGAACGACGAGGTGGTAGCTCAGTTTTATGCCACCCTCTGGATCAAGAAAGTAGATGAGGAAGCCGATGGGTATGATTACCCTGTCATGTACTTCTTCATCTAGGATAACTGGCACAAAGTCAGTTATCGTCGTTTTGCCCATATTTTGGGCTTCTCTGATGTTGATATTCAGGGCAGCAACATGCGAGTGCATGGCATTAGGCTGCCCATGCGGGAAGAGACTGAATTTATTCATGTCTCTATGGATCGGGAGTTCTGGACGACCGCCAACATGCATAGGTACTACAGGTACCTTAACTCTTTGTCCAGGATGACCGTTCTCCCGAAGGGCGGGAATCAAATGAACTTCCTTGGGGAGAGTCGGATCTTCCTTCTCCTCCTTGCTCCCAATAGTCTCGCCCGCATTAATGTGTTTGACATGATCTGGGAAGAGATCATTCGTGCTTCCTGGTCTCCTCTCAAAGGGTGTCTTCATGCACCCTTTATCATGAAAATGATCGAAGTGGTCACCCAGACTCACATCGAAAAACCTGTTAAACACTCCCGCTACGTACCCTACTAGGTTGATTCCTCCAACCCAGCTGCTCGTACGAAGCGGGCTCCCTCTGGGTCTGGTGGCCCTGCCTCCTCTGATGAGCCACCTCCCTAGCCTCCTCTTCACCCATCCTCCTCTCGCGCCGCCGCTGCCTCGCGTCCCTCTCCTGGCCGCGGATCTCCCATGCCACGTGGTCGTGGTCGTGGTCAAAGTCGTGGCCGAGGGATTGGTGCCCGCTTGGCCCATGGGTTTGCGGCATTCTTCTCTATGTGCCGGAACATTTCTGCTGATGTACATGAGCTGGCAAGGCGTCAACGGGAGACTTACGACAATCTTCGTCGTCAAGCTTCCACTATGGGTATGCCCTTTGCCCCTCGCTCGCCTGACGTGCCTCTCCATCCTCCTCCCCCGGAGATCAATGAGTGGCACCAGCAGGCCTACGGGGTGCCATTTATGTCAGCAGACGACGAAGAAGAAGAAGAAGAAGCCTACGTTGATGATCGCGAGCAGTTTGTCCCGCCTCCCTACCATGGGGATCCGGGTCAATCATCCTCTCACCCTCCGCCTCCCTACTCGGGTCAGGGACCCATTCCTGGTGACCCACGGCCATTCGGCTCTGGTTACCATCATCACCCTCCACCTCCTCCTCATCATCGTGCATCTTCGGTATCCGCCTTTTCTGTGGGTGATGAGCCCCCCCTAGGGACTCCTCACTCGAGGAAGACATGATGAGGACTTTCTTCCCTGACTACACATCATACCCTCCATCATATCCTCCGTCCTATCCTCCTCCTAGAGGATATTGATTCATGTATCCTTGTCTCTCTCTCTCTCTCTTCGTTTTTGGTACTTGTTGCCAAAAAGGGGGAGAAAATCCAAAATTTCTAGTCATGCTGTTTGTGTTTCTTTCGGTTATGTATTTCTTTTGGATTATTTTTGTTTTGGCCACTGTTGTGGCTTGTATCCTCTTATCATTGTATGAAATAAAACTGCTGGGTTATTATTCAAAGTGATATGATGGTCTTCTGGCCATCATCTTTTGTCCCATCAGTTTGTAATGATTGCTCTGCTATGAAGTAAAAATGTTGTGTATTTAGAGATAGTCATATGCATCACAACTCCTGTTATGACACTCTTGCACCCCTCGGATGGTTGTATTTAGTATGGTTTTTGTCACTATCTCTAAATGTGTTGCTCACATGACATATTATGTCAAAACATTGGGTTCACAATTGTGCACACATTTAGGGGAGCCATCTACATACAATCATTCAAAAGAAATTTTCTATTGCAAATGTTTATCTTTTTGACCTCAATTGTTTTGGCATCAATCACCAAAAAGGCGGAGATTGTAAGTGCAATCAACCCCAAGTGAGGGTTTTGGTGATTTAATGACAAAACAAATAAGGGTACTAACAGTTTTTGTTCTCAATGTATGATTAGAAAGAAACAGGAACTTAAGGAAGCACCAAGGACTTCATGCAACGGACGTATAAAATTTTATGTAAAATCTTGTGTTGCATGATGTAATTCTTCCTTATTATTTTCAGCACAGGTATAGGTGTTTGCTATAGCTCAACCGGGGTTATTAGGGGGCGGTTCAACCGGTCCTGACCTGTCTGACCCGCCTGCAGGTCAGTCTGCCTGTCAGTCTGGCAGTCAGACTGGCAGACAGTCTGCTGACCTGTCAGGGGGGCGGTTCAACCGCCCTTGGGGGCAGCTCAACCGGTTTTTTGCAAGGTTTCTGGTCAAAAGGCTAGTTTTTGAGCCGTGACTATAAATAGAACCCTCTATCTCCCTTCTTCAAGACGGCTGTACACTTACACATTTATTGCTCACCTAACTTGAGACAAAGCACTCATCTCTCCCATCTCTCTCACACTTAAATCTTCCTCAAGATTCAACCTTGTTGGAGGAGCTCTTGGGTGTGAGGTTTGTGCTTGTGCTCACGATTTGGCTTTCATCTCCCATCTCTTTTTACAAAGACTTGAGCTTGTGCAAACCCCTCTTGTGCTTTCTTGGTGTTCTTGAAACCCTAGGTTTCAAGATCTTTTGAGGTTGTTTGGGAGTCTCCAAATTTGTGGACGACCCCAAGAAGTTTGTATCACCTGCTCTTTGAGCTGAGATAAAAAGAGATTGCCTTGACCTTTGTGGTCGGCTTTTGGAGGATTAGGGTTGAAAATGCACGGCCCTTTGTGGGCTCCTCAACGGGGAGTAGGACACCTTTGTGGTGTGGCCGAACCTCGGATTAAATCTTGTGTCTTGTGTTCTTGCTTGTTTTTAACTTAAGATATCTTTACTTGTAAGATTGACATAAAGATTTTTCCGTAGAGTTAATCTAGACGTAAAAGTGCCTTTACATATTCATCTTTTCATCCTAACTTAGCTATACCTTACTTCACACAAGAACTCGCGAAATACTTTTTCGAGTAGATTTTAGTCTAAAGTTTATAAAATAGTTGGATTGGTTCAGATTGGTTCAACTTGCGCACGTAGCTGTTGAACCGGCCTGCACCAGTCGAACTGTGTATTTAACAATCTTTCGAAGTTTGTTGTGAAAATTTTCAGATTAGCCTATTCACCCCCCCCCTCTAGGCTACTTTCAATTCCTTAAGACACACATCCCCAATGGACATGTTCCTTAGCGCGATGCATGGAGCCTCTTCATCATCTAGTTCATCAAGATCAACTTGCTCTACTTGAGAGCCGTTAGTTTCATCAAACACAATGTCACAAGAAACTTCAACTAGTCCAGTGGACTTGTTAAAGACTCTATATGCCCTTGTGTTTGAGTCATAACCAAGTAAAAAGCCTTCTACAACCTTAGGAGCAAATTTGGATTTTCTACCTCTTTTAACAAGAATAAAGCATTTGCTACCAAAGACTCTAAAATATGAAACATTGGGTTTTTTATCGGTGAGGAGTTCATATGATGTCTTCTTGAGGATTCGGTGTAGATATAACCGGTTGATGGCGTAGCAGGCGGTGTTGACCGCTTCGGCCCAAAACCGATCTGAAGTCTTGTATTCATCAAGCACGGTCCTTGCCATGTCCATGAGTTCTATTCTTCCTCTCCACTACATTTTGTTGTGGCGTGTAGGGAGAAGAGAACTCATGCTTGATGCCTTCCTCCTCAAGAAAGCCTTCAATTTGAGAGTTCTTGAACTCCGTCCCATTGTCGCTTCTTATCTTCTTGATCCTCAAGCCGAACTCATTTTGAGCCTGTCTCAAGAATCCTTTCAAAGTCTATTGGGTTTGAGATTTTTCCTATAAAAAGAATACCCAAGTGAAGCGAGAATAATCATCCACAATAACTAGACAGTACTTACTCCCACCGGTGCTTATGTAAGCTATCGGGCCGAATAGATCCATGTGGAGGAGCTCGAGTGGCCTGTCAGTCGTCATGATGTTCTTGTGTGGATGATGAACACCAACTTGCTTCCCTACTTGGCATGCGCTACAAATCTTGTCTTTCTCAAAATGAACATTGGTTAGTCCCAAAATGTGCTCTCCCTTTAGAAGCTTGTGAAGATTCTTCATTCCAACGTGGGCTAGTCGGCGGTGCCAGAGCCAACCCATGTTAGTCTTAGCAATTAAGTAAGTGTCAAGTTCAGCTCTATTAAAATCAACTAAATATAGCTGACCCTCTAACACTCCCTTAAATGCTACTGAATCATCACCTCTTCTAAAGACAGTAACACCTACATCCGTAAAAAGACAGTTGTAACCCATTTTACATAATTGAGTAACAGAAAGCAAGTTGTATTCTAATGAATCTACATAAAAAACATTAGAAATAGAATGGTCAGGAGATATAGCAATTTTTCCAAGTCCTTTGACCAAACCTTGATTTCCATCCGCGAATGTGATAGCTCGTTGGGGATCTTGGTTTTTCTCGTAGGAGGAGAACATTCTTTTCTCCCCAGTCATGTGGTTTGTGCACCCGCTGTCGATGATCCAACTTGAGCCCCCGAATGCATAAACCTACAACACAGATTTAGGCCTTGTTCTTAGGTACCCAAATGGTCTTGGGTCCTTTTACATTAGAAACAAGCACCTTGGGTACCCAAACACAAGTCTTTGACCCCTTGTGTTTGCCCCCAATATATTTGGCAACTACTTTGCCTGATTCGTTAGTGAGCACATATGAAGCATCAAAGGTCTTAAATGAAATGTTATGATCATTTGATGCAATAGGAGTTTTCTTCTTAGGCATTTTAACATGTGTAGAATGCCTAGAGCTAGAAGCCTCATTCTTATAAATAAAAGCATGGTGAGTAACAGAATGAGTCTTCTTTGCATGAATTCACCTAATCTTATCCTCGGAATAACCAGCAGGATATAAAATGTAACCCTCGTTATCCTGAGGCATGGGAGCCTTGCCCTTAACAAAATTAGATAATCTTTTAGGAGGGGCATTAAGCTTGACATTGTCTCCCTATTGGAAGCCAATGCCATCCTTAATGCCAGGGCGTCTCCCACTATAAAGCATGCTACGAGCAAATTTAAATTTCTCATTTTCTAGTTCATGCTCGGCAATTTTAGCATCTAGCTTAGCTATATGATCATTTTGTTGTTTAATCATAGCAAGGTGATCATGAATAGCATCAACATTGATATCTCTACATCTAGTACAAATAGAAATATGCTCAACGGTAGATGTAGAGGGTTTGCAATCATCTAACTCAACAATCTTAGCATGTAAAATAGCATTCTCATCTCTAAGATTGGAAATAGAAGCATTGCAAACATCTAATTCCTTAGCCTTAGCAATTAATTTTTCATTCACATTCTTAAGGCTAGCAAGAGATTCAATTTTTCAATCTTAGTAATTTGACTAGCATTATCATTTCTAAGATTGATAATTGAATCATCACAAATATTTGACTTCTCAACCTTAGTAATCAAATTGGCATTCTCAATTCCAAGGTTGGAAATAGTGTCATGGCAAGTACTTAGCTCACTAGTTAATTTTTCATTTTTCTCTACCTCCTGAGCATAAGCATTTTTAGTCTTAACATGCTTTTTATTTTCCTTAATAAGGAAGTCCTCTTGGCTATCCAAGAGTTCATCCTTCTCATGAATAGCACTAATCAATTCATTCAATTTCTCTTTTTGTTGCATGTTAAGATTGGCAAAAAAGAGTAAGCAAGTTATCCTCATTATCACTAGAATTATCCTCATCACTAGAACTGGCATACTTAGTGGAGGATCTTGATTTTACCTTCTTCTTCTTGTTGTCCTTCGCCATAAGACACTTGTGGCCGACGTTGGGGAAGAGGAGGCCTTTGTTGATGGCGATGTTGGCAGCGTCCTCGTCGTCGGAGGAGTCGGTGGAGCTCTCGTCGGAGTCCCACTCCTGGCAAACATGGGCATCACCACCCTTCTTCTTGTAATACTTCTTCTTCTCCTTCTTCCTCTCCCTCTTGTCGTTATCCCTGTCACTATCACTAGACATTGGACATTTAGCGATAAAATGACCGGGCTTACCACACTTGTAGCATACTTTCTTGGAGCAGGGCTTGTAGTCCTTCCCCCTCCTTTGCTTGAGGATTTGGCGGAAGCTCTTGATGATGAGCGCCATCTCCTCATTGTTGAGCTTGGAGGCGTTAATGGGGACCCTACTTGGTGTAGAGTCTTCTTTCTTCTCCTCCGTTTCCTTGAATGCAACGGGTTGTGCCTCGGGTACGGAGGAGGCGCCTTGCTCGATGATCTTCTTGGAGCCTTTGATTATTAGTTCAAAGCTCACAAATTTTCCTATCACTTCCTCAGGAGAGACATTAGTTTATATCTTGGATCACCCCGAATTAATTGAACTTGAGTGGGGTTAAGAAAAAGATTGATCTAAGAATAACCTTGACCATTTCATGGTCATCCCACTTGGTGCTCCCGAGGTTGCGCACTTGATTTACCAAGGTCTTTAGCCGGTTGTACATGGCTTGTGGGTCTTCTCCTTGGTTGAGCATAAAACGACCGAGCTCCCCCTCGATTGTCTCCTTCTTATTGATCTTGGTCACCTCATCTCCTTCGTGTGCGGTCTTGAGCACGTCCCAAATCTCCTTGGCGCTCTTCAACCCTTGCAACTTGTTATACTCCTCTCGACTTAGAGAGGCGAGGAGTATAGTGGTGGCTTGGGAGTTGAAGTGCCGGATTTGGGCAACTTCGTCCGAGTCATAGTCTTCATCCCCCGGCGATGGTACCTGTACTCCAATCTCAACAACATCCCAAATAGTAGTGTGGAGTGAGGTTAGATGGTGCCTCATTTTATCACTCCACATATTATAATCTTCACCATCAAACATAGGTGGTTTGCCTAATGGGACAGAAAGTAAAGGAGTACGTTTTGAAATACGAGGGTAGCGTAGGGGGATCTTACTAAACTTCTTGTGCTCATGGCGCTTAAAAGTTATGGACGGCGCGTCGGAGCCGGAGGAGTATGGCGACGAAGAATCGGTCTCGTAGTAGACCACCTTCTTCATTTTCTTTTTCTTGTCGCCACTCCGATGCGACTTGTGAGGAGGTGATTCCTCCTTCTTCTTGTTGCGGGACTCTCCCGATGGAGCCTTCCCGTGGCTTGTGGCGGGCTTCTCGCCGGTCACCATCTCCTTCTTGGCGTGTTCTCCCGACATTACTTCGAGCGGTTAGGCTCTAATGAAGCACCGGGCTTCGATACCAATTGAAAGTCGCCTAGAGGGGGGTGAATAGGCGGAATCTGAAAATTATAAACTCAAAGCACAACTACAAGCCGAGGTTAGCGTTAGAAATATAATCGAGTCCGAAAGAGAGGGCGAAAAACAAATCACAAGCAAATGAAGAGTGAGACGCGGTGATTTGTTTTACCGAGGTTCGGTTCTTGCAAGCCTACTCTCCGTTGAGGTGGTCACAAAGACCGGGTCTCTTTCAACCCTTTCCCTCTCTCAAACGGTCACCTAGACCGAGTGAGCTTCTCTTCTCAATCAATCGGGACACCAAGTCCCCACAAGGACCACCACACAATTGGTGTCTCTTGCCTTGATTACAATTGAGTTGGGAACAAGAAAGAAAGAAGAAGAAAAGCGATCCAAGCGTAAGAACTCAAATGAAGACAAATGTCACTCTCTCTAGTCACTATTTGATTGGAATGAACTTTGGACTTGGGAGAGGATTTTATCTCTTTGTTTGTGTCTTGGAGTGAAGTCTAGAGCTCTTGTACTGAATGAAAATGGCTGAAACTTGGATACATTGAAGTGTGGTGGATGGGGGTATTTATAGCCCCAACCACCAAAGTGGCTGTTGGGAGGGGTTGCACTCGTATGGCGCACCGAACAGTCCAGTGCACCACCGGACACTGTCCGGTGCACCAGCCACGTCACCCAACCGTTAGGGTTCGACCATTGGAGCTCTAACAAGTGGGGCCATCGGACAGTCCGGTGGTGCACTGGACAGGTCCTGTTCACTATCTGGTGCGTCTTCTGGCTCCTGCTCTGACTTCTGCGTGTGCAGGCGCGCACTGTTTGCTTTTACTGTTCATTTGCAGATGACCGTTGGCGCAAAGTAGTCATTGCTCCGCTGGCACACCGGACAGTCAAGTGTTACACCGGACAGTCCGGTGAATTATAGCGGAGTGGCTCCCCCAAATTCCCGAAGCTGGCAAGTTTGAGTTGATCCTCCCTGGTGCACCGGACACTGGCACACCGGACAGTCCGGTGTGCCAGTCCAGGGTTCCCTTCGGTTTAACTTTGCTCCTTTGTTTTGAACCCTTTCTTTTATCTTTGTATTGGATTTTGTGAATCTTTGGCACCTATAGAACATATATTCTAGAGCAAACTAGTTAGTCCGATGATTTGTGTTGGACAATTTAACCACCAAAATTCATATAGGAAAAGGTTTGACCCTATTTCCCTTTCATGGGGACTATATAGGACCTTCTCTCTGTCGTTGCACTGAGCAGTGTGCAACTCACGCTCCACGGTATGCAGCCAGTCTTCAGCATCCATGGGGTCAGCAGAGTGAGCAAACACAGGGGGATGACCTCTCATGAACTCTACGCACTTATCTTTGGGCATGTGAGGCATCTGCACTTGCACCTGAGGTTGAGGTGGGGGCTGCTGTTGTTGCACCTATTGCATGGCTGCCAGAGTCTGACCAATCGCTTGGAATGCCTGAGTCTGCATCAGGAACATCTGCTCTATTGTCAATGAGGGTGCTGGAGGCAACTGTTGCTAGGGTGCCTCATCCTGCGGTGCCTACTGCTCTTGCTGGGCACGCTTTCCACCTCTACGCCTATTGTCTGACATCTGTGTAAGACAATCACACATCAGAACTGATCTTGCAAATCTTTCAGCATAAGAAAAGGGTAGAGTTATTCCACAACACTTAACAAACCAGCATCATCACTGACTCCCAACACAGTCGTTAACAACTTCTTAGATAAAGAGGAAAGTAACGATAAAAAAGCTTCCCAACTAAATAACTAATTTCATTAACATTAACAGCTAAACCAACATGTAGGGGGTACCACACTCTAGCGACAATCATTAAAAAGATCCAAATCCATCATAGCTCATCATGACAAGCATAAAAACACAGGATAAGCAAACTATCCTAACTAATTAAGACTGACTAAGACTAAGACTAAAACTTCTATTTTAAGCATTAATTACAAAATCCAACGCTGACGATCTATGGTTCTAAATTTATACGGGTCCTGTAGTCAGGGTTGTCGTAGACATGGTGTCCATGCCAAGGCGAGCGGTAAGGGTTCTGAGTCCCGACGAGGGCGTGAGAGCCATCTGCTAGTTGATGGCGCTCCACGCGCTCAGCCCACAACTGGGCGATCTCAGCACGAGCCCTACTCAACTCATCTAAAGCATGGTCCAGCTCCATGTTTGGCATGGTGGCTAGGTTGACTGTGCTACTCAACCTAGGATTGTCCTCACCAACAAGTGAGACAACCACACCTCTAGTCCTGCTAGATGGACGGCGGGGGAAATACCTCAGGTCAAGATCATCAGCCACCCCACCGAGCATCGAGCAGTAGTGAGAGAGCACACGCCGTGTGGCATCCTGTATGGCCGCCTCGATTGAGTCCCGCTTAGAGATAGAATAATGCTCCGAGCAGACCTCTACACCCTGGAGACCATCCTCCGGACGGCGCACCAAGCAAGTCACCTCCGAGCAGTCCGGGTATGCCCCGCGACTGTGCTGTTAGACCACACAACGATACTCGATGGAAAAAGTGTGTCGGTCAAGTGCCCGACATAGCAAGGTGTCGAGCGCATCGTGGAAGTGACACCCGCGAGTGGCGTCACGAGTGATGGGTCGGGCGACCCATCCCTCCAGCTCCTACTCCTCCAAGAGGTTGGTGCTATGGCTCGAGCTGCTGACATCGCTGTCTCCATCATCAGGGTCTCCTCTAGTAGCTACTCCAGCGGCCCGTGTGACCAGTGGTGGTGCAGGGGATGCCTCCAGCGGGGGCATAGGGGAGCAACTCCTCGCAGACTCTACCTCCTGCAGAGGCGAGGAAGAAGAGCCCTGCTGCTCTAGCTCCTGCCGCCGATGCTCTTACTCCTTGTGCAGGTAGTGATGCAACCTCTCTAGGTGGCTAGACTAGCCAGTCACTGGGCAACGAAGCAGATGCTCCGCAAGACAAGAGGGCAAGATAGGAATGACCGACTTCCATGCCGTGTGTCTATGATGAGCCATCTACAAAAGACACCGTAAGCATAAGAGTAAGAACAGAACTAAAATGACCAGCAACTAAACCATAAAAAAATTAAGGAACTAAAATAAAACAAAATTTTAGCAAGGTGTAATATATACAGTAGAACATAGGATTGGTCGAGATGACCAACTTTTGAAGTGACACCAAGGTCAAGGTGAGAATAGGGGTCTATAATCCTTAGAACGGCCATTCTACTCTAGGTTAGTGGTCGAACAAATCAGCACGGCTTTGATACCACTTATGTCACACCCGGTTTTAGAAGGCAAACCGAAAGCGAACCATGTACGTGCCTAGATTAGCAATTCACGTACACAACAGCTACATGTTGGACATCATCACACAGTGCTCAAATAATAACATAAAAGAGTACTAATTTGATTACTTCATGATGCCCGAGACATCCACATAGTCATTAACATATATCAAAGTGCAAAAACGAAACGTAGCAATGCACGGCCTTCAGAGGCAGCCGACTAGGGGTTTGCCGCTAACCCATGCCTAGAACTCATCATAGTCTTGGAACTCCTGGAAGTCCTCCACCACGACTTCAACTTCTCCTGAGCAGTGGTTGCAATGTGGACAACCTAGGGGGGTTGGTGTTGTAACGCAAGGGTGAGTACACATCAACATACTCAGTAATTGTCACGTTTGGCTATGGTGGACTAGCTTTATGTGGGATTAAGATCAAGCAGTTGCTTATAGTTGGTCAGGTAATTATTACTAGTAGAGAGCCAAGTTTTAGCATTAAACCCGAGTTATTAGCCCAAAAGTACTCCTTCCAAATGGAAAGAATACCAGAAACCATAATCATAATCATAATCATTGAAACCATAATTAACCTCATCATCATCTGTAATCATAGTATCTCTAATCAATGGAGCTCCCAAGGCTGCTCATAACCGTGAGCACGGCTAGTATATCAGTTTCATAACACTCTATAGAGGTTGCACACTTTACCCATGAGTTGTGCTCCCATTTTGCCTCGGGCCGATCAAACCCTTAAACACTACCGAGGTGAGTAGGCAAGGTTTCACTACGTAGCCTTTACAAAGATTCCCTAATGTTGTAGCCGCCTGTTAGGTTTCCTAAATCTACTGCACTCCTCCCCAAGGGGCAAACCACCCTCAGCAGAGCGAGCCGCATACACCGAGCCCCATTGACGGCACATTGGCGTAGCAAACTACACCTCAGTTCCTCTAATTAATTAGCTAAGGGCGTCCCACACCACCCTCGTGGATGTACTGTTTTCATGGGTGGTCATCCAATGAACCAGTCCTTATGGAGAGGCACTCAAGAAACCGCTCGAGTCCCCTTAAATGTCACAATGCCAACATCATAATCAAAAATAAACATTGTGTCATAAATAATCTCATCATGTTCATTGGTTAAAGTAAAGCGTTAGTATAGAGCTAACCCAAAAATGATCCAACCCAAATAGATGACCTAGGATAGGATAAACGAAGACTAGTCAATCCTTAGATATAAATTATGTAAATGCGGGGAGGTGAATTATAAATGAGTAGGATATAGATAGGTCAGACGACACTTGCCTTCACCAACCAGCTGTTGCTTAGGATCTTCACCTGCAACTCCTTCAGACTCCGCCAACGGACCGTTATCTATACGAGTTCAAACATACATTCCACATTCTTAACATAGAAAGAAACAATACATCACATAATATAATATTACGACTAAACAGACGGGTGGCGCAGGACTCACATCTACGACTATGCGAGAAAGAAACAACTACGGTCGAGGCTATGGTCGAAAGACATAGCGATTATGTTAACTAGTTATGAACTAAAACATTTGTCTAGACATATTCATATTAATTAATAATCACGCAATGCATAAATAAAATTAGCACTAGATCCTACTTAGTTTGGTATTTGATTAATCGTCGTTACACTATGCACCTTAATTATGAAACGTGACCCTAGGTAAATTTAAAAGGATCGTCGCGCGCGACACAACACATCATCTAGATGGAAGTTAAAAGGATCGTCGCTCGACGAAGCGCGCAACACAACGCACTACTCAAACGGAATTAAAAAGGATTGTCACGCGACGAAGCGCGTGACACGACGCGTGATTTAAACAAAATTAAAAATGGATTATCGCGCAGCGAAGCGCGCGACACCACACACAATATAAATTGAATTTAAAACGGATTGTCACGCGACGGAGCACGCGGCACCACACGTGATGTAAACTGAAATTAAAACGTTATGACATGCTGAATTTAAAACGTTACGAAGCGCGCTAGGGCTGCGTGCACGGGGACAGGGCTGCGTAGAGGCCACATGCCGGGGCCAAAGCCCCGTGTGCCGAGGCTGCACAGGGGCTGCGTAGGGGGTGGGGGCCACACCGCGCCGGGGGCTGCCGCGGACGGGTAGGGCCGCGTTAGGGTGAGCCGCGTCGGGGCCGCTGGGGGGCTGTGCAGGTGGGAAGAGGGGAGGAGAGAAAGGGGAAGAGGGAGGAGAGGGGAAGCTCACCATGGGGCTCGACAGATGGCAACAACAGCTCACCAGGATCCACTCTAGGGCAGGGAGAGAGGTGGGGAGAGGTGGAAGAGAGGGAGAGGGAGGTTATTTTGCGTGGGAAAGAGAGAATGAGGGGAGGGGGCGCACATGAGAGGGGGCAGAGGCGCCTAGGCGCGCCGATTGCTAGACTCGGCTAGGCTGTAGGCCGAGCCGACTTCCCTCTACTCAATCTCGCATGCATCTAATCAAGATCAATCCGCGAATCAAAAACTGAAACTAGACGAACGCACGCCTAGGCACAACATCAGACAAAATAAATATGCTCCGGCATGATGCAACAACAATATCAACTTAGGTTTTGGTTACACGTGATACGAACACCAATCTCTATATTGCTTTGATAATGGGAGGAAGGAGCGAAACAAGAAGAGAAAAAGAGAGTAACGCCTAAATTTGGTGAATATTGGAGAAGAAAACTTATACCCCCAAATTCAGGGCGTTACACATGGGCAACCACTAGTGCATAGAAGTCATCATGGCCAACTATGACTTTATTTCGATAGGTCATGAGTGGGCCGCAGGCCTAGGGGTTCGTAGGTCATGAGTGGAAGGTGAACCGACTCTCCCTCTGTGGCTCGGTGCCAGGTGTAGTTAATGTGGGTAGTCACTTATGGCGGGTTAGTCCTGGGTCAGGCGTGGAATCCATTCGTGTGGCTTCCTCTCGTTGCGCCCGACCCCGCTTCGACTCCGCCTTAGGTTTATCCAGGTGTGGGTCCTTTCGGGACAAACCTTTCCCTTGTCCTTCCACTGACTAGTGCGCCCTAGGGGCCCAAGGATCTTTTCCCTAACAGTACTAGATGGAGACACTAACGGTACTAATATGCCATGCACGGACTCGATATTTAAAATTGGTATTGTTGCTTAGATTAATACCGATTTTAAAACAAGCGGAATAAAAGTTAATGGACAGAATGTTCATTCTCTAGTAATGATTGAAACCAACCACATGAGAGAAGGCCCCTTCCTATCAAGGGAGTGGTTGCATCCAGATGAGCAAAAGACTAAAGCACCCCTAAATGTACTGAGAACATTCCGCATTACTCTTGTATTGTTACAATTATGATTTAACTATATTTGCTTGTATGCCTATAAATACAAGTCCTAAAGTAATTGGTAGATCATGTTTGGTCATTAAACACAACAGCATTATAGACGATTTTCGACGGCCACAATTATTTTCCGCACCAGGGCTCTGCCGCCGAAAATAAAGCGTTATTTTCGGCGGCTGATCGAGGCTGCCGAAAATAATCTTATTTTCGGTGCCGTGTTAGTGGCCGTAAAAAATAACACCTTATTTTCGGCGGGCATACCCTGGCTACCGAAAATAAGCCGATTTAAACTCGGTGGGGCACCTTTCTTTCTTCTCTGCTTCTTACTCCACGAGACATCGTAAGCCCCCACGCTGTCTCGCCGGCCCCGCCCTGTCCTCACCTCCCCCACGCGGTCCCCGTCCCAACCCTAGAAATGCTGCCACTCGGGCTCCCATCTCCCATCTGCCGCCGCCCCTGGCTCCCGTCGCCCGGCCGCCGCCGAGCCCTCCTCCTGCCACCACTCCACCGTCGCCGAGCCCTTCTCCATTGAAAGGTTAATTTTTTGTGTATTTTATTCCATATTTTCGGCGGTCATTATTTAATTGCCGCCAAAATTAGTATGTATTTGTAATTGTGCTTGTTCGATTAGGTGTGTGATTAGTATTATTGTTTAGTTCGAATCCATTAATGTATTAGTGGCATATGTGGTTCAGTGACTAGTGGTATATTGTATTTGTGGCATTATTTTATATTAATATGAGGTACTATTACATTATTAGTTTTATAAGTACATTATATTGGTATGTGGTATAGTTGCATTATTAGTGGTATGTGGTACTTAGTCTGATTTGATTAATATCATATCATTCTTTGTTTTATAAGTAATATATTGTTTAGTGGCAGCGAGGTTATGCTGCCGAAAATTTCTTTCGGTCCTGCTAGCTTGTGGGTTTAGGACCTATCCTGGCCTATAGATATTGGATCAACACCAATGACGAAGTTGAATAATGTTTTTGTGATATGGTCCACTTTAACAGTCTCAGGCATGGCTGAAGATCGTGCATGGATGTACAATAGCTGGAGTAGGAATGGACGTCATTCTGATGAGTGGGTAGCGAAAACCAAAGATTTTGTGGACCATGTATTCTCCTTGTCATTAACCGACACTGTGAGATGCCCATGTAGGCGGCACACAAACAATGCAACTTTGTTAGTTTCGATTTATGCCTAGATATAAGGTGTGGGAACATCATGGTGAGGTAATACCCAACCCGAATGTATAAGAGGAGGAAAACAATGATTGGGCTGGCGGTGATGCGATGCATGAGATGCTAGATTCACTACGTCCAGAGTTAAACCTAAGCTTCGAGGATCCTGCCACACCACAGGTTTCGAGATTTTTTAAACTACTAAAAGACTTTGAAGAGTTGTTGCATGAACTCACAGATGTGAGTATACTCGCTTTTGTGACCTAGTTCATGGCCATTAAGTCCAAGTATTTTTTTCTCGAACAACTGTTACAACGATATTTTAAAGTTATTCGGAGATGTGCTGCCAAAGCCCAATAAGTTTCCTAAATACATGTACCATTCAAAGACAATTATCAAAGGTCTCGTACGGATTATGAAAAGATTGATGTGTGCAAAAATAATTGTATGCTTTTCATGAAGGAGCATGTGGGGAATAAAAAATGTCTGAAATATGGACAATCTAGATTTGTGGAAGTTGATAATGATGAGAGTGACAAGGTGATGATAAATGTTGCACATAAGCAGCTTCGCTACTTGCCACTAACTTCTCGAGTGAAACAATTGTTTCCATCGAAAAAACAGCCATGCACATGCGATGGCATAAAGAAGGTGTCCGTGAGAACGATGAGCTAATGGTGCACCCTTCAGATGGGGATGCTTGGAAGGCTCTCGACACGTTTGGTCCCGACTTTGTAGCTGAACCGAGGAATGTTTGAATTGGCCTCGTGATCGATGGCTTCACACCTTTTGGTTAAATGGCATCATCATACTCATGTTGGCCCATCTTTGTTATTCCATACAACCTTCCACCTTCTCTTTGTATGAAGTATGAATTTATATTTCTTTGCTTAATCATACCTGGCCCAGACCATTCTAGAAAGAAACTCAATGTCATGTTAAACCCTTGATTGAAAAGTTGAAGGAGCTTTGGAAAGGATTCGAAGCATACGATGTTTTTAAAAAACAGATATTCAAACTTCGAGTTGCGTATTTGTGGTCGGTGCATGACTTCATGGTGTATGCTATTTTTGCCGGTTAGAGTACACATGGTAGATTGACATGTCCATATTGCGGTTCAGATATAGATTGCTTCCGTCTTGCTCATGGTGGAAAGATCACTTACTTTGATTGCCATCGACGCTGGTTGCCCAGGAAACACCCCTTTAGGAGCGATAAGAAAAACTTTATAAGGAACATCATGGTCACCAAAGGACCACCAAACTGTCTAAATGTAGCAGAAATATATGCTCAGCTGAACAACATTGTCCTAAATGAAAAGGGGGACAAGTACCAAGGATTCAGAGTGGACCACAACTAGACACATATATGTGGTCTGTGGGAGCTCCCTTATATGCCATCATTGATTCTTGTGCACAACACTGATGTCATGCACCAAGAAAGTAATGTTGTTGAAGCCCTCATACACACATGCATGCATTTTGAAAAAAACAAAGGACAATCTAAAAGCTCAAAGAGATCTAGCAATGCTTTGTGACCGACCAACCCAAGTGCTCAGTGACAATGGCAAACCGCCACGTGCCTTGTTCTATCTTACCTCTAAGGACAAGATCGAGGTGATGAGATGGATGAAAAAATAAATTTTACGATGGTTATGTCGTGGGCTTGAAAAGAGCTGTGAATTTGAAAACGGGAAAACTAACTAGGTTAAAGAGCCATGACTTCCATATATTAATGAAGAGGATTATCCCTGACATGTTTTGTGGTCACATGCCCGACGCCATGTGGCAAGCAATAGCAGAGCTAAGCTATTTCTACATGATGATTTGTGCTAAAGAAATAAGTAAAAATATGATGGAGAAGTTGGAGAAAGAAATAACAGTGTTGCTATGCAAGCTAGAAAAAATATTTCCACCTAGATTCTTCAATCCGATGCAGCATCTACTTATTCACATTCCATATGAGGCAAAGGTTGGTGGACCTGTACATGTATCACATTGAACGTGAACTCAAAAACATGTGAGCCATGGTTCGAAGTACGGCTAGAGTAGAAGGATGTGTCGCTGAAGCTTTTTTGCTAAAGGAGGTTCCATACTTCACGAGTGTGTATTTCGTAGAGGAACAAAATGTCTATGCTCCTCGATGTGATACACTGTCGATGAGGAACCTCCTGTCAGTGATCTCCAAATTTTCCAATGGAGAGGCACAAGTACTAGTAAGGGCACATTCTACCACCTTAGCATGGATGAACGAATATACGCATTGCTATACATGTACTCGAATATGGAAGAGATGGAGCCATATTTCATATGAGTCTTTCTTTTGCCCCATAATTTCTATGCCATGGAGCCATATTTAATTACTTATTTGTCGTACAGTAAGTTCAACAAGGAAAATTGGACTTATTCCCATCAGCCTAAAAGCAAACAACTAGATACGATGCGATGGTATTGGAGGCACACGAAAGAGACACTAATTATTATGGCATCATTCAAAACATCCTAGAGTTTAATTTTGCAGGGAACAAAACTTTAAAAGTAGTATTCTTCCTATGTTATTGGTTTGACAGCAATGATGAGATTAGACAAAGTCAATATGGCATAACTGAAGTAAAGCACAAGGAATGACTTTGAGGCCATGATAATTTTATCCTTGCACACCAATGCGAGCAAGTCTACTATATGTCGTACCTAAACCCGAAGTTTAAAGCATGGTGGGTAGTTCACAAGGTGAACCCTAGGGAACGTTTACATACTCCTTGAACTGCTAGTTATAAATTTGAAGACAACTAGGCCGATGATGTTTATCAAGAAGAAGAATTGCCAACCACTTTTACTATCGATAAGGATGTTGCACTCAACTCACTAGTTGGAGACCGTGACTATATCACTGCTGATGAGGGTGTTGCACCAAAATGAAAATGAAATCCATGGAACAAAAAAACCACATTGCGAGCTTTCGATCAAAGAAGACTCCTTGATCATGATTCTGATGAATTTTGATGTGTAATGCATAATTTACTTTTAGTTGCTTTAAATTATTTGATGTATTATTTGCTTTTTATTAACTATATTTAATTTTATGGAGCTAATACCTTTAATGTTTTAATATTGAATAGGATGAGTAGTAGGAAAACTAGGCACACTACGAGGGGGTTTCTTAATGCGGCTAGCAGGATAGACCCTGGTGCGCATTCCCTTTTCCAAGGGATTTCTTCTAGCCAGAGCAGATAGGAGGCGTTGCTGAGACACGTCTGGCCAGAGCTGCATGGTAGACCTGTCGCTCTACAAAGGAGTACTGACATAAATGTTTATGTAATTGATCTTATTTATCATTCTCTTATATATAAATGTGTCTTACATGTCTCTATTTCATGTCCATAAGAAGAGGAGGAGGATAGATGCCAGGGTGCAGGGCCATGAGGAGGAGGTCGCGGGCATAGATGTTGGGGTGCAGGAACATGAGGAGATCTAGGCACATGAGAATAACATCGAGGCTCCTGCCTTTCGACGGAGGGGCACTTGGAAGGGCAACTTTGTCCTACCTCTGTCGCGCCTGCACAATCAGAAGCTCGGGTACTGATCATCCCGGTTGATGATAGGTACTCACATTTGTCCATTTATGTTCTTACTTATTTTCTTATTTTACTGTACATTGTATATAAGATATGTATTTCTTGTTTTTGTCATGCAGCCAATGGGATGACATGTCTTTCGAAGGCCGAGGTCACCATAGACATGTTAATCAAGTCTTAGGTAACCTATGTCGTTTACATAATCCTGGAATTGTGATCGACTTTAAAGGCATGGTGGTTCCTTGCACTAGCTGGTCATACTTCGCACTAGCTCCACATGCTACATATGGAACAGCTCAGGGCACTGTCAAGCACGACTTTTGGGTAAGAGTATTGTTTGAAACTAACGTTTTATGATATGTTTGATACTAACTTTCTTTTCGATGTTGGACAGAAATGCTATCTGTCACGGAACCTCCCAAGGTATTAGGCCGACCTATAGATGTCCTTGTCTTAAGGACCTTGGACAACCATGTAGATGCACATAATCACTCGACAAGTTCGGTCATCTGTATCATCATCATATCGCCCAAGAGCGCTTCACCCATCACGCAGACATTACAACATAATCGGAGTAAGAATAAGTGGAAGAATTACAATAACATAATTTACATTTATATATAAAATATAGAGAGAGTATTTATTACAATACCAGGTGTCTGAGTGTGTAACATAATATTACATATAAGGGAGGTAAAACATCCTCCCACCCACAAGTTCACTAATTTGCCTCCTCCTTTGGTACCACCTTCGAGCAGAAACAGCAAAACTCGGTTGTTTCATCACCTACAACAACATGGGTTCGAAAACCCTGAGTACAGAGTGTACTATCGCAAGTCTTACCCGACAAAGGAAAAGACTGTCAAGGATATGCTGGCTTGTGGGATTCAAGGTAAAGCTGATCAATAATCAAAGACTCTGTTTGCAGAAATGCTTACTAACAGTGGATCCTTAAAAATCCAGTTTTATTATCAGGTTAAGCCATTACCTGTATCTAGAGTTTCTTCTATCCTAGTTCAAACACTTGGCCTATACTAGCAGTCTTTTTATCATCCCTTCAGTTTGCTGGATTGCTACATGTAGGGCAGTGACCAAGTCGTCATTCCCGAGAAGTAACGGCGATCCGAATCGATTAATACTCAGCTGAGGATCTCCAACCACAATGACATGTGTAGCACTTAACCCTTGCATATGTCAACTCGCCACCGGGTTTCTCAACACCAGAATGGGTTCACGCCAACCGAGAGGATAGATACACCATCGTCCAGCCTCTTGCCACAGAGGGTACACGCTACTCTTGCCAGCTCTCCACTCCCATTGCGTGGTGGCCTTTCTGGTATTGGTCCAACCGAGGCAAAGCTTACCCATGACGAGGCATGTGGCCAGTTAAAGGGTCCTCGATCAGCAAGCCTACATCAACACGGTCCTTAAGCGACTCAGACAGAGACACTACATCGAGACTTCCTTCTCGTGCAAGTCACCCGCCCGGTCTCGTCTTTATTATTTAAAACCCCAAAGTTTTGTACCTGGCAGAGGTACATCTTTTTAGATGTTAAACCCATCATGGCCATGATGGATTCACCATCAAGTCTTTTCTTTGAAAACTTCCCATCCCATATGAAGCATCATCTTTGTTTAAAACAAAACATTTTGTTTTCTAAAGCAAGACTAAGCATCAGAAAACTTTTAAATAAGACAGGTATCAAGGAATGGTAAACAGTTCCAAGGAAGGAAATGCAGTAATTATTTATCATTCAACTCCTATCACCTAATGCATCATTTCAAGTGATAAAGAGTTTGAAATAACAAGGAAAGGGTAAATGCACCAGGGCTTGCCTTGTGTTGGAGGAGGCTCAGGGTCTGTCCCACAGATATCAAAGTAGAAGTTGTTCTCGACAGGTGGAATTTTAGCTTGCGGGACAACTTCCTCTACGACTACCACTTCTTCGTTTTCTATACATAACAATACATATACATGAATTCTTATGTGATGCTATGAACATGCAGTTATAATAAAAACACACTAAGTTGTATCTTGAATACAACTTTCCTTCACGGTACCCACTAGTCACTAGAGTTGTCTAGGCTAGTACTCTATTAGGATTACGCAGTTAAATCCTAGAAAGCTAGTGTCTTAGGTTTGGGATCAAACAATATCCAAAGCATGTCAACCTCTACCCAAGGGCTTTAATCCTCAATTTAAGCTTACCCAAAAAGTTTTATTATTTTTGGAGCTACCAAGTTAATTCTAAAATTCTAAAAGGCTAGGTTTAGGCATCTTTAAATACCAAATAAATCCAGGTTTGGACTAAAAATCTTGGAACTATTTTTATTAAATACTAGATGAATTTTTGAGTCTAGAAAAATTGGCCTTATATTTTTACCATTTTTATAGAATTTCTTATAAATTTCTAAGTCTGGCGGAAAAAAGAAAAAGGAAAAGAATGAATAGTGCTGGGTTGAATGCAGCCCAAACCAGCCCACCAACAGGGGAAACCCGCGCCCGCGTTGGCCATTTTGCGTAGAGGTCCTCGGCTATTCGAAGAACCAGTAAAGAATCCCTACACACTATTCACACGTCTCACTGACGATTGCGCATACACCCCTGGGTTTCTATTTCTTCTCCAACTCAAGCCCAGGCGATGGCGCGTTCGCCCGCCGGCCATCTCTTCACCAGAATTCGTCCGAAACGACGACGACCACCAGAACTAAGCATCGGATCACCATCCCTGAGCCCAGGCGAGTCCAGTCCATGCCCTAATTGAACTAATCCAGCCCTGGATTCTCCTACCCATGATGACGACGAATACCGGGGACGAACCGAGGCATTCTCTATGATTTAGCATGGTCTAGTTCAATCAATTGAGCCTACGAGCAACCGGAGACTCAAAGGATGCTAGAACACAAAGCAAAGAAGTGCGAATCAACCTGTGGATGGCTAGCCACAATGAGATGCTAACGGCGGCGATTTTGGCCGATTTAGGGGAAGAACGGAATTAGGGCGCTACGGTGGCTAATCGGAGGCGAGGGCTGGTGCTCTAGCTTCGTAACAACCTAGCGGAGCTAACGGTCCACTCAATTTATAGCCTCCGAGAGTGGTGGCTCTAAATTTGGAAGAAGAAAGCTAGAGACCAGAGAGAGGGGTGAGTCACCGGCGAACGCTATCATCGCATTTACAGGACAAGGACTTACGGCTGTCACTGGCTAACCTTCACGGCTTGCGATGATGTGGTGAAACGACCCAGAGCGTGGTGTAACCACGAGAAATGGTGGCACGACAGAAACGGTCGTGCGGCCACGTCGCCGATGCAAGTGGGTACGGCGACAGGGCCAACAGTGCCCCAAGATCATCAAGGTGCACGATCTTTTCATCGTCGACCGTTATCCACACACCAAGGCGCATGAATCGCGACGTCAGCAAGGATCGCGGTGCGGAGATCACCGGTGGTGCGATACACTGAATTTGATCTTGTTCAGTCCCTATACCATCGCAACCGTTCATCAGAGCGCGTGACAGAGCAATTTGCAGTGCTTTGCTCTCAAATTTTTATGTGGCAACTCCCTAATCCGTCTGTAACAAAGTTAATCTCCTATAATCCAGCTTTGATTCTGTTACAGCAACTATGACCAAAAATCCACTGGACCATACTTGAAATCGCCCCAAAGTTTATCAGAGTTCACTGTTGCTAAGTTCAGTCTTCAGTGGTGACTGACAGTCCAACTTCATGCTTATTTTTCTCCAACTTTTGTACAGCACTAATGCTTAGTCACTTAATCAAACTTGTTCCCCTAACATAGCTCTTCAAGTTTGTTATATTGACCTAAGGCAAATCCTCATAGATTAAGAAATATAAGGCCTCAAACTTGGCCTAATTACACTTGAAATTTCGGAGTTAACCACATGGGTGTTCTTGGGACTTTTTGCAATTAAGTCCAAATTGTTCCATACTACTTGAAAATCCTCCAATATAAAAGTTGCTTGGTTTTTTATGTTCTACCACTTTGACATATACACTTTGGTCCAAAAGTTTATAGAATTTGAAATCACTATATAGGGCACAAATTAGGGTTTCTAGGGTTCCTTTTAGGGTTTTGGGTGCTTTAGGGTTTTTGTGCCACTCAAATCCATCAATCTTAATCTCTTGTGAATATTTATAATGGCTTTTGAGGTACTACTCAATTTGGCTTCACATTTACCCACATGCCCTAATCCCAGGGTTAAGTACCCTACCTTAGGGTTAAGAACACTTCAAGTCACCACATCACACTTGTTTTGAAGTTTTTCCTAGTGGATGCATTCTAGGTGTAACAAGCAAAATGAAATGTCAATGCATATGATGTCATGCTCAAGTTTTAGTGCCAGTAACACCAGGGGTGTTACATCCTTTCCCCTATAAAAGAATCTCGTCCCGAGATTTAAGGTCCTAGGGTAAGTAATGGAAAAGGAAACGCGTCACAACTTTATTTCCTTATTTATCTTATAGAGCAGGGAGTGGTATGAGGTTTATTCCAACTTTACAATCAGATATACCAATTTTACAGGTTACATGTAGCTAAAAACCTAGGAAATTTTTTCCAAGAAATCTTGAGTCTCCCAGGTAGCTTTGTCTTCAGTGTGCAGGTTCCATTGTACCTTATAGAATTTAAGAATCCTTTTTCAGGTGATTCTGTCCTTTTGATCCAGAACTCGAATAGGATGTTCCGAATCAGTCAAGTCTGGTTCCAAAGTAACATCCACCACATCGATGGTTCGATTAGGAATCTAGAGGCACTTCTTTAACTGGGATACATGGAATACATTATGTACCGTAGATAATGATTCAGGCAGTTAAAGTCTGTACGCCACTGGTCCGCATTGTTCAAGAATGGGAAATGGATTAATATATCGGGGTGCCAACTTTCCTTTTACCTCGAACCGATTAACACCCTTCATCAGTGATACTTTTAGGTATACATAATCCTTGACTTGAAAGACCAAAGGTCGGCGTCGTTTATCTGCATAGTTTTTCTGCCGAGCTTGACCTTCTTTCAAGTTGTCTCTTATCCGTTGAACATTTTCTTTTGTTTCTTTAACCAAGTCGGGCCTGAAAAACCACCGTTCTATAGGTTCTGACCAATTTAAGGGTGTTCGGCATCGTCGCCCATACAGTGCTTGAAATAGTGCCATTTTAATGCTTTCTTGATAGCTGTTATTATAAGAAAATTCTGCCAACGGCAGACAATCATCCCATTTCTGTGGAAACTCCAGGACACATGCCCTTAGCATATCTTCAAGTATCTGATTTACTCTCTTAGTTTGTCCACTTGTTTGAGGATGATAAGCCGATTAGTACCCAAGGATTTGTGCAGCTCTTCCCAAAACTTGGATACAAATTACGGTCCCCGGTCCGACACTATTGTCTTTGGAACTCCGTGTAAACTGAGGATATGAGCAATATATAGTTCTGCGTATGTGGCCACTGTATATTTTACTTTGACAGGAAGAAAGTGGGCAATCTTTGTAAGTCTATCAATTATAACCCAGATAGAATCAAATCCTTTAGTTGTCCTAGGTAATCCCACAATGAAATCCATACTAACATCTCCCCATTTCCAGGTTGGGATTGGTAAAGATTGTAATGGCCCAACAGCCTTCATATGTATCGCTTTGACCCTTTTGCAAGTGTCACACTTTGCCACATAGCGTGCAATTTCAATCTTCATTTTAGTCCACCAATAATGTTGCTTTAAGTCTTGATACACCTTAGTGCTTCCAGGATGAATGGAATGTCGACTAAGATGAGCATCGTCCAAGATTTTCTAGCGGACTTCAACATCTTTTGGCACTACTATGTGATCTTAAAACCATATTACTCCTTGATTATCTTTCTTGAAGCAATTTGCCTTGCCAGCTTCCATTTTCTCATGAATGTACTTCATGCCCTTATTGGTTCTTTGGGCATCAATAATCCTTTGTATAAGAACTAACTCAAGCTTCAAATTCGTCAAGGCTCCTTCTTGGATTATCCCTAGGTTCAACCTTTCCATTTCTTGACATAAAGTGGTGTCAGGTGCTCTTACTATAAGACAATGACAAAAAGTCTTGCGACTTAAAGCATCAGCCACCACATTAGCTTTGCCTGGGTGATAAAGGATTTCCAAGTCATAATCTTTGATTAGCTCAAGCCACCTTCTTTGTCTCATGTTTAGTTCTGACTGGGTAAAGATATACTTCAAACTTTTATGATCCGTATACAAATGGCAGGTATTCCCCAGCAGATAGTGACGCCAAATTTTAAGGGCATGAACGACTACAGCTAGTTCCAGATCATGAGTTGTATAGTGTTCTTCTTGCCGACGCAGCTGCCTTGAAGCATACGCTATGACTCGTCCTTCTTGCATTAGGACACATCCGAGTCCACTGCCTGACGCGTCACAATACACATCAAAAGGCCTTTCAATATCCGGTTGGGCCAACACCGGTGCAGTGGTTAACAACACTTTTAGCTGCTCAAAGGCTTCGTTGCATTTCGAAGACCAGTCAAACTTTGTATCATTCTTCAAAAATCCTGTAATGGGTTTAACAATCTTGGAGAAACCCGGAATGAATCTGCGGTAATAACCAGCCAGTCCAAGGAAACTCCAAACTTGATGTACTGTAGTTGGTGAGTTCCATTCTAGAATATCCTTGACTTTGCTAGGATCAACAACAATCCCTTTAGCAGACAGTACATGTCCAAGAAACTGGATTTCCTCCAACCAGAACGTGCATTTGCTGAATTTGGCATATAGCTGATGTTCTCTTAAGCACGTTAGCATGACCCGCAAGTGCTTCATGCTCCACTTCATTTTTGAAATAGATCAGAATGTCGTCAATGAAGACCACCACAAACTTGTCTAACTCGGGCATGAATACCGAATTCATTAAGTATGTGAAGTGGGCTAGAGCATTTGTTAATCCGAAAGACATAACTAGATATTCAAATAACCCATACCGCGTGGTGAATGTGGTCTTGGGTATATCCTCGGGTCGAATATGGATCTGATGATAGCCCAATCTGAGATCAATCTTAGAGAATACCCGGGCTCCAGTAAGTTGGTCAAATAAAATATCGATCCGAGAAAGAGGATACTTGTTCTTGGTGGTAACCTCATTAAGGGGTCTATAGTCCACACACATTCGAAGTGTCTGATCCTTCTTGATGAAGATTGCTGGACATCCCCATGGTGATGAACTTGGTCTAATGAACCCTTTCTCCAATAAGTCTTGTAGTTGAGGCTTGAGTTCTGCCAGTTCATTAGGTGGCATAGGGTACGACCTTCTAGAAATAGGAGCCGTACTGGGCTTCAACTCGATACAAATTCCACGTCCCTTTCTGGAGGCAATCCGGACAAGTCTTTGGGAATACATCCAGAAATTCACATACAACCGGAATATCCCGAATTTCTTGTACTATGGTCTCAAAAACTTGTCTAGATGCTTTGACTGGGATAGCTATAGGGATGGACAATTGGACTTCTTCATGACCATAACATAAGTTAAGGGTCCTTTGGTCCGTATTGATGATGGCTTTATTCTGGGCTAACCAATTCATTCCCAGAATCACATCTATATCTTGCCCCTTTATAACAATCATGTTTGTAAGGAATTCGCGTCCGACCAAAGTTACGGGTATGTGGAAGGCTACTTCCTTAGTAAATATTCAGCCCCTAGGTGAGTGGATAACAAATCCCTCCCTTGATTCAGTGCAATGTTTGCAATATTTCTCCGCAAAAGTCTTGCTTATGAAGGTATGTGATGCACCAGAATCGAAAAGGATAACTGCTGGGTTGGCAACGAGGAACGTACCCATCATCACTGGTTCGCCTTCTTGTATAGTAGCCACCTAGGTTTAATACACTCGTCCAGTTTCCTTCAAATTTTTGCCCGTTGAAGAGTTGGCCGTGTTCCCCTTTCCTTGATTTGAGTTCCTAGAGGTCTGCTAAAAGTTGGATTTGTTTTGCTTCAGATATGGGCAGTCCTTGATGAAATGTTCGGACCTTCCACCATTGAAGCAACCACTGGAGGAACTAGGAAGGGTAGGGAAACGAGCACCAGGGACACTCGGCTGATTCGTCGGGACGGGGGCAGGAGTGGGACGAATAAATATGAGTGGTTTTAATGGATATGTAGGTGGGCGAGGTGAAGAACAATTTGGATTGAAAGCTCGGATTACCAACCTTGTTCTCTTTTCAGGTCCCTGAGTTAATCTTTCACCCGCATATCCTTTTGACTTTCCGTGTCCCACATTTTTGGCTTCAACTGATAGTGTTTTACTGACAGCCCTACTGCATGTGTGGTCTAGACACGTTGCCATCTTATGTTGGAGTCTGTCATTTAGTCCCCTCATAAAGCAATTCTTCTTTTTCAAGTCTGTATCCACTTGATCAATGGCATACTAGGAGAGGTGATTGAATTTATTGAGATATTGCATCATAGAATCTCCCCTTGCTTTAGTCGGATGAAGTCTTCCAGCTTCATTTGTAGCACTCCTTCTAGAACATAATGTTCCCTAAATGCCAGTTTGAATTCTTCCCAAGTGACTTGATGTCTCACAGGCTAGATGGCGAAAAAGTTTGCCCACCAAGTGCTGGCGGGGCCTCTTAACTGCTGAGCAGCAAATAGGGGCTTCTGTACCTCGATGCATCGGATTAGCCCAAATTTCTGTTCCATCACCCGCACCCATTCATCAGCTTCCAAGGGTTCCTCCGCCTTGACAAAGAGCGGTGTGCTGGTTTCGGAGAACTCCAGATAGGTAGTGTCGCGTGGTCCTTGTGGTTGACCTCTCCCTCCGTGTTGTTGAAATTAGTTTCCCGCCATTTCGCGCAGAAAACACGTGTTGTCGGCAGTGGCGTTGACCAAGGCAGCGGTAGCCTCGGCCAGGGTAGAAGGTACAGGTAGCGGATTGGGAGTGTCCTCCCCACCACGGGATGTACCTGCCCCATCATGAGCACGGGTCCGGGATGGCATCTGAGGCAAAGAAACATTTGGAAATATAACATGCCAAACAAACACCATCTTTATTTCATTGCGGAACAATAATAATTATAAATACTCCATTATACAACTCAACTTCCTTACTTATTTTACATAAGTACATTACTTAGACTATACTACTCTAATCCTCTTCGTCCTTAGCTGTTCCGCTGCCTGCTTCAGGAGACCGTTCATCTGCAAGATTCATGGAAGGAGGGGCTCCAAAAAGGTCAATCCCCCATCAGATCCTCCATTTGATGTTCTAGATGGTCCAGCTCCCATTACTGCCACATCGGGTGGCACGTTCGGGTGCAGCCGATCATACAATACATGCACTTCTTCATGCAAGGTGTTGATGTACGCTTGCAGGTTTTCGAGGGATGCACTAAGTTCTGCTACTCGAGCTAGAGCTTTGGCTTCACAGACTCAAGGGAAAGAGCGCGAGTTTACGGCCCAGTCAATGGCTGTATAGCGTTCCGAAATTTCGTACTGCAGGCGATTAACTTCGACTGATAGTTCAGCAATGCGGCGATTATCACGCGCACGCTCCCTACACCCGTGGCGTAGTTCAAACCTGAGGCGATCCACTCTAGCCTCCAAATCCCCGATGGGGTCATTGCTTCCACTGCTGCTTCCTTCATGCCTGGAGGCCAGCTGATGTCGAGGCACACCCTGAGGTCCAGTTGATTTGCGCTGGGTAGTTTTTGTGCGCGCCATATCTTTGTAAGAGGGGAAGGTGTATTAGTATAGTTTAAACAAGATGCATGCATAACCTAATAACTATGGGATCAATCTTTCGTCGATCCCCTACTTCCTTACATATATTGCACCCTGTTACCCTGTTTAAAAAAAGTGACTACCAGAAAGTGGTAAGATGAGAAGGAAATAATATTTTAAGGTAAGTATTTAAAAATTCTTTTGAAGTACTACGTAATGTCTGAAGAGACAGGCTTCGCTCCGATGCCAGCTGTCAAGGAACCTCCCAAGGTATTAGGCCCACCTACAGATGTCCTTGTCTTAAGGACCTCGGACAACCATGTAGATGCACATAATCACTCGACAAGTTCGGTCATCTATATCATCATCATATCGCCCAAGAGCACTTCACCCATCTCATAGACATTACACTCATAATCGGAGTAAGAATAAGCGAAAGAATTACAATAACATAATTTACATTTTTATATAAAATATAGAGAGAGTATTTATTACAACGCCAGGTGTCTGAGTGCGTAACATAATATTACATATAAGGGAGGTAAAACATCCTCCCACCCACAAGTTCACTGATTTGCCTCCTCCTTTGGTACCACCTTCGAGCAGAAACAGCAAAACTCGGCTGTTTCATCACCTACAACAACATGGGATCGAAAACCCTGAGTACGAAGTGTACTTTCACAAGTCTTACCCGACAAAGGAAAAGACTCTCAAGGATATGCTGGCTTGTGGGATTCAAGGTAAAGCTGATCACTAATCAAAGGCTCTGTTTGCAGAAATGCTTACTAACAGTGGATCCTTAAAAATCCAGTTTTATTATCAGGTTAAGCCATTACCTGTATCTAGAGTTCTTTCTATCCTAGTTCAAACACTTGGCCTATACTAGCCATCTTTTTATCATCCCTTGAGTTCGCTGGAGTGCTACGTGTAGGGCAGTGACCAAGTCTTTATGTCCGAGAAGTAACAGCGGTCCGAATCGATTAATACTCAGTTGTGGATCTCTAACCACACGACATATGTAGCACTTAACCCTTGCATATGTCAACTCGCCACCAGGTTTCTCAAGACCAGAATGGGTTCACGCCAACCGAGAGCATAGATACACCACCGTCCAGCCTCTTGCCATGGAGGGTACACACTATTCTCGCCATCTCTCCACTCCCATTGTGTGGTGGCCTTTCTGGTATTGGTCCAACCGAGGCAAAGCTTACCCATGACGAGGCATGTGGCCAGTTAAAGGGTCCTCGATCAGCAAGCCTACATCAACATGGTCCTTAAGTGACTCAGATGGAGACACTACATCGAGACTTCCTTCTCGTGCAAGTCACCCGCTCGGTCTCGTCTTTATTATTTAAAACCCCAAAGTTTGGTACCTCGGAGAGGTACATCTTTTCAGATGTTGAACCCATCATGGCCATGATGGATTCACCATCAAGTCTTTTCTTTGAAAACTTCCCATCCAATATGAAGCATCATCTTTGTTTAAAACAAAACATTTTGTTTTCTAAAGCAAGACTAAGCATCAAAAAACTTTTAAATAAGATAGGTATCAAGGAATGGTAAACAGTTCCAAGGAAGGAAATGCAGCAATTGTTTATCACTCAACTCCTATCACCTAATGCATCATTTCAAGTGATAAAGAGTTTGAAATAACAAAGAAAGGGTAAATGCACCGGGGCTTGCCTTGTGTTTGTAGGAGGCTTAGGGTCTGTCCCACAGATATCAAAGTAGAAGTTGTTCTCGGCAGGTGGAATTTCAGCTTGCGGGACAACTTCCTCTTCTACTACCACTTCTTCTTCATTTTCTATACATAACAATAAATATACATGAATGCTTATGTGATGCCATGAACATGCAGTTATAATAAAAACACACTAAGTTGTCTAGGCTAGTACTCTATTAGGATTAGGCAATTAAATCCTAGAAAGCTAGTGTCTTAGGTTTGAGATCAAACAATGTCCAAAGCATGTCAAACTCTACCCAAGGGCTTTAATCCTCAATTTAAGCTTACCCAAAAAGTTTTATTATTTTTGGAGCTACCATGCTAATTCTAAAATTCTAAAAGGCTAGGTTTAGGCATCTTTAAATACCAAATAAATCTAGGTTTGGACTACAAATCTTGGAACTATTTTTATTAAATACTAGATGAATTTAGGAGTCTAGCAAAATTGGTCTCATATATTTACCATTCTTCTAGAATTTCCTATAAATTTCTAAGTCTGGCAGAAAAAAGGAAAAGGAAAAGAATGAATATTGCTGGGCTGAATCAAGCCCACCAACTGGGGAACCCATGCCCGCGCGCGCCCGCCTTGGCCATTTTGTGCAGAGGTCCCCGGCTATGCAAAGAACTAGTAAAGAATCCCTACGCACTATTCACACATCTCACTGACGATTGCGCATACACCCCTAGGTTTCTATTTCTTCTCCAACTCAGGCCCTGGCGATGGCGCGTTCGCCCGCCGGCCATCTCTTCAACGGAATTCGTTCAAAACGACAACGACCGCTGGAACTAAGCATCGGATCACCATCCTTGAGCCCAGGCGAGTCCAGTCCATGCCCTAATTGAACTAATCCGGCCCTGGATTCTCCTACCCATGATGACGGCGAATACCGAGGACGAACCGAGGCATTCTCAATGATTCAGCGCGGTCTAGTTCAATCAATCGAGCCTACAAGCAACCGGAGACTCAAAGGATGCTAGAACACAAAGCAGAGAAGTGTGAATCAACCTGTGGATGGCTGGCATGGCGAGATGCTAATGGCAGTGTTTTTGGCCGATTTGGGAGAAGAACGGAATTAGGGCACTACGGTGGCTAATCGGAGGCGAGGGCTGGTGCTCTGGCTTCGTAACAACCTAGCGGAGCTAACAGTGCACTCAATTTATAGCCTCCAAGAGTGGTGGCTCCAAATTTGGAAGAAGAAAGCTGGTGACCGGAGAGAAGGGTGAGTCACCGGCGAACGCTATTGTGGCATTTACAGGACAAGGACTTATGGCTTTCACTAGCTAACCTTCATGGCTTGTGACGACGTGGTGAAACGACCAAGAGCATGGTGTAACCGTGAGAAACGACGGCACGGCGGTGACGGTCACGCGGCCACGTCGCCGGTGCAAGTGGGTACGACGATAGGGCCAACAATGCCCCAAGATCATCCAGGTGCACGATCCTTTCACCGTCGAATGTTATCACATGCCAAGGCGCACGAATCGCAACATCGGCAAGGATCGTGGCTGAAAGGGAAATAGGCTTACACCTTTTCCTAAATAGATTTTGGTGGTTGAATTGCCCAACACAAATAATTGGACTAACTAGTTTTCTCTAGTCTATAAGTTTTACAGGTGCCAAAGGTTCACAATAGACTAATAAAAGGACCAAGAAAGGGTTCAAACAAAAAGAGCTTAAGAATTCCTAAAGGCACCCTGGTCTGGCGCACCGGACTGTCCGGTGTGCCACCGGACAGTGTCCGGTGGACCAGGGAACTCGACGCTGAACTCCTCACCTTTGGGAAAATCAGAGGGCGCTCCGCTATAATTCACCGGACCGTCCGGTGAGGCACCGGACAGTGTCCGGTGGCACACCGGACTGTCCGGTGTGCCAGCGGAGCAACGGCTACTTTAAGCGCAACGGTCGACTGCAACGCATTAAATGCGCGCCTGCGCGCGCAGAGGTCAGAGCACGCGCAGTTGCCGCACCGGACAGTCTACAGGACCTGTCCGGTGCACCACCGGACAGCCCAGAGGCCCCACCAGTCAGAGCTCCAACGGTCGAACCCTAACGGCCGGGTGACGTGGCTGGCGCACCGGACAGTGTCCGGTGGCGACAGCAGCCTCCACCAAACGACTAGTTTGGTGGTTGGAGCTATAAATACCCCAACCACCCCACATTCAATTGCGTCCAAGTTTCAACACTTCTACACCTTACAAGAGCTATAGCATTCAATACAAGACACACCAAAGAGATCAAATCCTCTCCCAACTCCACACAAAGCTTTAGTGATTAGAGAGAGAGATTTGTTGTGTTCATTTGAGCTCTTGCGCTTGGATTGCTTCTTTTCTTTCTCATTCTTCTTGTGATCAAACTCAATTGTAACCGAGGCAAGAGACACCAATTGTGTGGTGGTCCTTGTGGGGACTTTGTGTCCCGTGTGATTGAGAAGAGAAGCTCACTCGGTCTAAGTGATCGTTTGAGAGAGGGAAAGGGTTGAAAGAGACCCGGTCTTTGTGACCACCTCAACGGGGAGTAGGTTTGCAAGAACCGAACCTCGGTAAAACAAATCCTTGTGTCTCATTTCTTATTTGCTTGCGATTTGTTTTCACCCTCTCTCTCGGACTAGATTATATTTCTAACGCTAACCCGGCTTGTAGTTGTGATTATCTTTGTAAATTTCAGTTTCGCCCTATTCACCCCCCCCCCCCCCCTCTAGGCGACTTTCAATTGGTATCGGAGCCCGGTGCTTCATTAGAGCCTAACCGCTCGAAGTGATGTCGGGAGATCACGCCCAGAAGGAGATGGAGACCGGCGACAAGCCCACTACAAGCCACGGGAAGGCTTCATCGGAAGAGTCCCGCAACAAAGGGAAGAAGAAGGAATCCTCTTCCCACAAGTCACATCGGAGTGGCGACAAGAAAAAGAAGATGAGGAAGGTGGTCTACTACGAGACCGACTCTTCATCACCATCAACCTCCGGCTCCGACGCGCCGTCCGTAACTTCTAAGCGCCAAGAGCGCAAGAAGTATAGTAAGATCCCCCTATGATACCCTCGCATTCCTCGACATACTCCATTACTTTCCGTTCCATTAGGCAAGCCGCCAACCTTTGACGGTGAAGATTATGCTAGGTGGAGTGATTTGATGAAATATCGCCTAACCTCACTCCACAAAAGTATATGGGATGTTGTTGAGTTTGGAGTATAGGTACCTTGCGTAGGGGATAAGGATTACAATGAGGACGAGGTAGCCCAAATCGAGCACTTCAACTCTCAAACCACCACTATACTCCTCCATTCTCTAAGCCGTGAGGAGTATAACAAGGTGCAAGGATTAAAGAACGCCAAAGAGGTTTGGGACATTCTCAAAACCGCGCACGAAGGAGATGAAGTGACCAAGATCACCAAGCGAGAAACGATCGAGGGGGAGCTCAGTCGCTTCATGCTTCACCAAGGGGAGGATCCGCAAGCTATGTACAACCGCTTGAAGACCTTGGTGAACCAAGTGCGCAACCTCAGGAGCACAAAATGGGATGACCATGAGATGGTCAAGGTTATCCTTAGATCCCTCGTTTTTCTTAACCCTACGCAAGTTCAATTAATTCGAGGTGATCCTAGATACAAGCTAATGTCTCCCGAGGAGGTTATAGGAAAATTTATGAGCTTTGAGCTAATGATTAAAGGCTCAAAGAAGATCATCGAGCAAGGCACCTCCTCCACGCCCGAGGCACAACCCGTCGCATTCAAGGCAACGGAGGAAAAGAAGGAAGAGTCTACACCAAGTAGGCTCCCCATCGACGCCTCAAAGCTCGACAATGAGGAGATGGCTTTAATCATCAAAAGCTTTCGACAAATCCTCAAGCAAAGGAGGGGGAAGGATTACAAGCCCCGCTCCAAGAAGGTTTGTTACAAGTGTGGTAAGCCTGGTCACTTTATTGCAAAATGTCCTATCTCTAGTGACAGTGACAGGGGCGACGACAAGAAGGGGAGAAGAAAGGAAAAGAAGAGGTACCACAAGAAGAAGGGCGGTGATGCCCATGTGTGCCGCGAGTGGGACTCCGACGAGAGCTCCACCAACTCCTCCTCCAACGAGGACGCCGCCAACATCACCGTCAACAAGGGACTTCTCTTCCCCGACGTCGACCACAAGTGCCTTATGGCAAAAGACGGCAAAAGGAAGAAGGTTAAATCTAAATCCTCTACTAAATATGCATCCTCTAGTGATGAAGACAATTCTAGTAATGAGGAGGATATTTTGTTTACCCTTTTTTCCAATCTTAACATGGAACAAAAAGAGAAGCTAAATGAATTAATTACCGCTATTCAGATAAGGATAAACTCTTGGATAGCCAAGAGGACCTCCTAATTAAAGAAAATAAGAAACATGTTAAGGTTAAGAATGCTTATGCTCTAGAAAAGGAAAAATGTGAAAAATTATCTAGTGAGCTAAGCACTTGTCATGATTTGATTGCCAACCTTAGAAATGAAAATGCTAGTTTAATTGCTAAGGTTGATTCAAATGTTTGTGATGATTCATATGCCAATCTTAGAAATGATCATGCTATTTCTATTGCTAAGATTGAGAAATTAAATGCCTCTCTTGCCATCCTTAGATTTGAAAATGAAAAATTGATTGCTAAGGCTAAAGAGTTAGATGTTTGCAATACTTCTGATCTTAGAAGTGAAAATGACATTTTGCATGCTAAGATTGTTGAACTAAAAACTTGCAAACCCTCTACATCTACCATTGAGCATGTTTCTATTTGCACTAGATGTAGAGATGTTGACATTAATGCTATTCATGATCATATGGCTTTAATCAAACAACAAAATGATCATATAGCAAAATTAGATGCTAAAATTGCCGAGCATGAACTTGAAAATGAAAATTTTAAATTTGCTCGTAGTATGCTTTATAATGGGAGACGCCCTGGCATCAAGGATGGCATTGGCTTCCAAAAAGGAGACAATGTCAAACTTAACGCCCCTCCTAAAAAAATGTCTAATTTTGTTAAGGGCAAGGCTCCCATGCCTCAGGATAACGAGGGTTACATTTTGTACCCTGCCGGTTATCCTGAGCATAAGATTAGGAGGATTCATTCTAGGAAGTCTCACTCTGGCCCCAATTATGCTTTTATGTATAAGGGTGAGACATCTAGTTCTAGGCAATCAACCCGTGCTAAATTGCCTAAGAAGAAAACTCCTAGTGCATCAAATGAACCTAGCATCTCTTTTAAAACTTTTGATGCATCCTATGTTTTAACTAACAAATCCGGCAAAATAGTTGCCAAATATGTTGGGGGCAAACACAAGAGTTCCAAGACTTGTGTTTGGGTACCCAAAATTCTTGTATCTAATGTCAAAGGACCCAAAACTGTTTGGGTACCTAAAATCAAGAACTAAATTTGTTTTGTAGGTTTATGCATCCGGGGGCTCAAGTTGGATCATCGACAGCGGGTGCACAAACCACATGACAGGGGAAAAGAAGATGTTCTCCTCCTACGAGAAAAACCAAGATCCCCAACGAACTATCACATTCGGGGATGGAAACCAAGGTTTGGTCAAAGGATTGGGTAAAATTGCTATATCGCCTGACCATTCCATTTCCAATGTTTTTCTTGTTGATTCATTAGATTACAATTTGCTTTCTGTATCTCAATTATGCAAAATGGGTTACAACTGTCTATTTACTGATGTAGGTGTCACTGTCTTTAGAAGAAGTGATGATTCAGTAGCATTTAAGGGAGTGTTAGAGGGTCAGCTATACTTAGTTGATTTCAATAGAGCTGAACTCGACACTTGCTTAATTGCTAAGACTAATATGGGCTGGCTCTGGCATCGCCGACTAGCACATGTTGGGATGAAGAATCTTCACAAGCTTCTAAAGGGTGAACACATTTTAGGACTAACCAATGTTCATTTTGAGAAAGGCAGGGTTTGTAGCGCATGTCAAGCTAGGAAGCAAATTGGCGCTCATCATCCACATAAGAACATCTTGATGACTGACAGGCCACTTGAGCTCCTCCACATGGACCTATTCGGCCTGATCGTTTACATAAGCATCGGCGGGAGTAAATACTATCTTGTTATTGTGGATGACTATTCTCGCTTCACTTGGGTGTTCTTTTTGCAGGAAAAATCACAAACCCAAGAAACTTTAAAGGGATTCTTGAGAAGGGCTCAAAATGAGTTCGGCTTGAGGATCAAGAAAGTAAGAAGTGATAATGGGACGGAGTTCAAGAATTCACAAATTGAAGGCTTCCTTGAGGAGGAGGGCATCAAGCATGAGTTCTCGTCTCCCTACACACCACAACAAAATGGTGTAGTGGAGAGGAAGAATAGAACTCTATTGGACATGGCAAGAACCATGCTTGATGAGTACAAGACTTCGGATCGGTTTTGGGCCAAGGCGGTCAACACCGCTTGCTACGCCATCAACCGGTTGTATCTACACCGAATCCTCAAGAAGACATCCTACAAACTCCTCACCGATAAAAAGCCCAATATTTCATATTTTAGAGTCTTTGGTAGCAAATGTTTCATTCTTGTTAAAAGAGGTAGAAAATCAAAATTTGCCCCTAAGGCTGTAGAAGGCTTTTTACTAGGATATGATTCAAACACAAGGGCATATAGAGTCTTTAACAAGTCCACTGGACTAGTTGAAGTTTCTTGTGACATTGTGTTTGATGAGACTAACAGCTCTCAAGTAGAGCAAGTTGATCTTGATGAATTAGATGATGAAGAGGCTCCGTGCGTCGCACTAAGGAACATGTCCATTGGGGATGTGTGTCCTAAGGAATCCGTAGAGCCCATTCAAGCACAAGATCAACCATCCTCCTCAATGCAAGCATCTCCACCAACTCAAGATGAGGATGTGGCTCAAGATGATGAAGAAGAAGATCAAGAAGATGAGCCACCTCAAGACGATGGCAATGATCAAGGGGGAGATGCAAATGATCAAGACAAGGAGGATGATCAAGTTCCAAGACCGCCACACTCAAGAGTCCAGCAAGCAATCCAACGAGATCACCACGTCAACACCATCCTCGGCGACATTCATAAGGGGGTAACCACTAGATCTTGTGTTGCACATTTTTGTGAGCATTACTCTTTTGTTTCCTCTATTGAGCCACACAAGGTAGAGGAAGCACTTCAAGATTCGGATTGGGTGATGGCGATGCAAGAGGAGCTCAACAACTTCACAAGGAACGAGGTATGGCATTTGGTTCCACATCCTAATCAAAATGTTGTAGGAACCAAGTGGGTCTTCCGCAACAAGCAAGACGAGCATGGTGTGGTGACAAGGAACAAAGCCCGACTTGTGCCCAAGGGATATTCACAAGTCGAAGGTTTGGATTTCGGTGAAACCTATGCACCCGTAGCTAGGCTTGAGTCCATTCGTATATTATTAGCCTATGCTACTTACCATGGCTTCAAGCTTTACCAAATGGACGTGAAGAGTGCCTTCCTCAATGGACCAATCAAGGAAGAGGTCTATGTTGAGCAACCTCCCGGCTTTGAAGACAGTGAGTATCCTAACCATGTCTATAGGCTCTCTAAGGCGCTTTATGGGCTCAAGCAAGCCCCAAGAGCATGGTATGAATGCCTAAGAGATTTCCTTATTGCTAATGGCTTCAAAGTTGGAAAAGTCGATCATACTTTATTTACTAAAACTCTTGCAAATGATTTGTTTGTATGCCAAATTAATGTTGATGATATTATATTTGGGTCTACTAACGAATCTACATGTGAGAAATTTAGTAGGATCATGACACAAAAATTCGAGATGTCTATGATGGGGGAGTTGAAGTATTTTATAGGATTCCAAGTCAAGCAACTCCAAGAGGGCACCTTCATTAGCCAAACGAAGTACATTCAAGACATTCTAAACAAGTTTGGAATGAAGGACGCCAAGCCCATCAAGACACCCATGGGAACTAATGGGCATCTCGACCTCGACACGGGAGGTAAATCCGTAGATCAAAAGGTATACCGGTCGATGATAGGTTCTTTACTCTATTTATGTGCTTCACGATCAGATATTATGCTTTCCGTATGCATGTGTGCAAGATTCCAAACCGATCCTAAGGAAGCTCACCTTAGGGCCGTAAAACGAATCTTGAGATATTTAGTTTATACTCCTAAGTTTGGCCTTTGGTACCCTAGGGGATCCACATTTGATTTAATTGGTTATTCCGATGCCCATTAGGCAGGGTGCAAAATTAATAGAAAGAGCACATCAGGGACTTGCCAGTTCTTGGGAAGATCCTTGGTGTCTTGGGCTTCAAAGAAGCAAAATTCTGTGGCTCTTTCAACCGCCGAAGCCGAGTATATTGCCGCAGGCCATTGTTGCGCGCAATTGCTTTGGATGAGGCAAACCCTCAGGGACTATGGTTACAAATTAACCAAAGTTCCTCTTCTATGTGCTAATGAGAGTGCAATCCGCATGGCGGATAATCCCGTTGAGCATAGCCGCACTAAACACATAGCCATTCGGTATCATTTTCTAAGAGATCACCAACAAAAGGGGGATATCGAGATTGCATATGTTAGCACCAAAGAACAATTAGCCGATATCTTTACCAAACCATTGGATGAACAAACTTTTACCAAACTTAGGCATGAGCTAAATATTCTTGATTCTAGGAATTTTTATTGATGTCTTGCATACATAGCTCTCATATATACCTTTGATCATCTCTTTCATGTGCTATGACTAATGTGTTTTTCAAGTGTATTTCATGCTAAGTCATAGATTGAAAGGGGAAATGGAGTCTTCGACGACGACAAGGCTTCCACTCCACTCCATCGATTATCTGTTCTTCGTCGTTGCTCCGCATCGCTCTCCACTTTGGTATAATCTTCACTCCTATCGTTTTGACCAAAGGGGGAGAAAGTAGCTAAAAGGGCTCTAATGACTCCGTTTTGGCGATTCATGCCAAAGGGGGAGAAAGTATTAGCCCAAAGCAAAAGGACCGCACCACCACACCAAATTCAAAAATTTTCAATTTGTATTTAAATAAGTTTTTCAAAAAGAGATTCTTCAATTTGGTATCTTATTTGTGATATAATTTCTAATTGGTATACCCTCTTCAAAAATAATATCTAAAACCCTCTTGAACACTAAGAGGAGGATTTCATTAAGGGGGAGTTTTGTTTAGTCAAAGGAAGAGCATTTGAAATAAGGGGAGAAAATTTCAAAGCTTGAAAATGCTTTTCAAAATCTTATTCATTTACCTTTGACTATTTGCAAAATGACTTTGAAAAGATTTTACAAAAAGAATTTGCAAAATCAAAACATGTGGTTCAAGCGTGGTCCAAAATTTTAATATGAAGAGAACAATCCATGCATATCTTATGGGAACATTTATTTGTTCAATTCTAAGTAACCTTGGCACTTAAAATTATGCAAACTAGTTCAATTCTGCACTTCTATATTTGCTTTGGTTTGTGTTGGCATCAATCACCAAAAAGGGGGAGATTGAAAGGGAAATAGGCTTACACCTTTTCCTAAATAGATTTTGGTGGTTGAATTGCCCAACACAAATAATTGGACTAACTAGTTTTCTCTAGTCTATAAGTTTTACAGGTGCCAAAGGTTCACAATAGACCAATAAAGGACCAAGAAAGGGTTCAAACAAAAAGAGCTTAAGAATTCCTAAAGGCACCCTGTTCTGGCGCACCGGACTGTCCGGTGTGCCACCGGACAGTGTCTGGTGGACCAAGGAAATTGACGCTGAACTCCTCACCTTCGGGAAAATCAGAGGGTGCTCTGCTATAATTCACCGGACCGTCCGGTGAGGCACCGGACAGTGTTCGGTGGCACACCGGACTATCCGTTGTGCCAGCGGAGCAACGACTACTTCAAGCGCAACGGTCGACTGCAACGCATTAAATGTGCGCCTGCGCGCGCAGAGGTCAGAGCACGCGCAGTTGGCGCACCGGACAGTCTACAGGACCTGTCCAGTGCACCACCGGACAGCCCAGAGGCCCCACCAGTCAGAGCTCCAACGGTCGAACCCTAATGGCCGGGTGACGTGGCTGGCGCACCGGACTGTCCGGTGCGCCCGTCGACAGCAGCCTCCACCAAACGGCTAGTTTGGTGGTTGGGGCTATAAATACCCCAACCACCCCACATTCAATTGCATCCAAGTTTCAACACTTCTACACCTTACAAGAGCTATAGCATTCAATACAAGACACACCAAAGAGATCAAATCCTCTCCCAACTCCACACAAAGCTTTAGTGATTAGAGAGAGAGATTTGTTGTGTTCATTTGAGCTCTTGCGCTTGGATTGCTTCTTTTCTTTCTCATTCTTCTTGTGATCAAACTCAATTGTAACCGAGGCAAGAGACACCAATTGTGTGGTGGTCCTTGTGGGGACTTTGTGTCCCGTGTGATTGAGAAGAAAAGCTCACTCGGTCTAAGTGACCGTTTGAGAGAGGGAAAGGGTTGAAAGAGACCCAGTCTTTGTGACCACCTCAACGGGGAGTAGGTTTGCAAGAACCGAACCTCGGTAAAACAAATCCTTGTGTCTCATTTCTTATTTGCTTGCGATTTGTTTTCACCCTCTCTCTCGGACTAGATTATATTTCTAACGCTAACCCGGCTTGTAGTTGTGATTAACTTTGTAAATTTCAGTTTCGCCCTATTCACCCCCCCCCCCTCTAGGCGACTTTCAGAGGCGTGGAGATCACCGGCGGTGAGATACACTGAATCTGATCTTGTTCAGTCCCTGTACCATCGCAACCGTTCATCAGAGCGCTTGATAGAGCAACTTGTAGTGCTTTGTTCTCAAATTTTTATGTGGCAACTCCTTAATCCTTCTATAACAAAGTTAATCTCCTATAATCCAGCTTTGTTTCTGTTACAACAACTATGTCAAAAAAATCCACTAGATCATACTTGAAATCGCCCCCAAAGTTTATCAGAGTTCACTGTTGCCAAGTTCAGTCTTCAGTGGTGACTGGCACTCCAACTTCATGCTTATTTTTCTCCAATTTTTGTTGAACACCAATGCTTAGTCACTTAATCAAACTTGTTCCCCTAACATAGCTCTTCAAGTTTGCTATATTGACCTAAGGCAAAATCCTCATAGATTAAGAAATATAAGGCCTCAAACTTGGCCTAATTACACTTGAAATTTCACAGTTAACCACATGGGTGTTCTTGGGACTTTTTGCAATTAAGTCCAAATTGTTCCATACTACTTGAAAATCCTCCAATATAAAAGTTGCTTGGTTTTTAATGTTCTACCACTTTGATGTATTCACTTTGGTCCAAACGTGTATAGAATTTGAAATCACTATATAGGGCACAAATTAGGGTTTCTAGGGTTCCTTTTAGGGTTTTGGGTGCTTTAGGGGTTTTGTGCCACTCTAATCCATCAAACTTAATCTCTTGTGAATATTTCCAATGGCTTTTGAGGTACTATTCAATTTGGTTAAGAACACTTCAAGTCACCACATCACAGTTGTTTTGAAGTTTTTCCTAGTGGATGCATTCTAGGTGTAACAAGCAAAATGAAATGTCAATGCATATGATGCTATGCTCAAGTTTTAGTGCCAGTAACACCAGGGGTGTTACACTATCGTGTGGAACCTGAGGCTCAAGAGCATGTAGACCAAGTATTAGAGGAAATTATGAAGAAGGTGCGCAAGAATGAATTTTTCAATGCTTATCTACAAGTTGTGAACGCGTACATGAAGTGTTGAGGGCATTCTATCAATAACTTTCGACGATATTTGGATGTCTACATGACTATGGGCCAGTATATGGAGGTAAAAATCTAATCTAGGAGCTCATTCAGATGTGAATGTAATTTTGTGCTAACGCTTAGATGCAGGTAACTCTTCCATGGATGGAACACTGGTCGCAGGCTTACAAGGCTTTGTAAGAGATATGGGCTTTGCTAGAGTGGATTGAGAAATCAAACAAGAATCGACATAGGCAGCGCCATCAGCAGGATGAGCACGATGATGAGGTCGTAGTCAACCATACCTACAGGGCTGGTAGACACATTCGGTTGGCTAAGCGAATGGTGAGTATGTAGTATTTTATTTTACTCAGAAATGGAAACAGTTTAAACTTATATATTTGTAGGAGGTTCAAACTGGAGTTGTCCCGAGCCCAATCGATGTTTATAGGCAAGGGCATAGAGCGAAAAATAGTGAAATCCCCAATCAGCTATGCAGTGAAGGGCCGCTGAGCGTATGGTTAGTAGTTGTTAGGATTATTATTTTCTTGCCATATAGCTATACATTACATGTGTGCTGAACCTTCATATTGTATTGCAGGAAACTTACGAGCAGGAGATGGTTAGGAAGTATGGCGAAGACTGATTAGCGAGGAGCGGCTACCATCGACGCTGAAGTTGTGCATTCTATTGGAGGAAAGTCCCATGGATGATATGACCTTGTGAATTTTTTCAATAATATTGAAACTATGATTGAATTAGTAATTTTCTTGTTTTTCAAGATATTCTATGTTTACCGGTGTGATCGATTCGACGGAGTTGCGGTCTCGTGGTGGTTCTTCGTCGCAGGCAGGTTGTGATAGTAGCCGTAGTCGGCGCTCGAGCATGGAGGAGGCTACAAGGGAGCAGTAAGAAAGGTTTCGTGTGTAAAGGTGCACAAAAATGGCAATTTGAAGAATAGAGTTGGGATTTAAATGTGTAAGATTCAAATCGTAGAAATCAAGGAGGCCGTGGAAAAATGGAGAAACGGGCAGGGCAAGCCCTCGGATGAGGAAAGGCACAAAGACGACGGCTTCGTGGGTGTCCTCTATCGAAACAGTCACCCTGAGCCAGATCTGCCAAGAACACAGCTCTTTCGGTGGCAAACCCCCAGTTTCCACAAGATGCAAGAGATCGGACTCAGAAATGACAGACATGTGGTTACCGGCAAATGGAAGCTGACTATTGGGATCAAGGGGCGGAATGATTGGAGCAGCAGCACTCTGTCTCTTCCTCTTGGGGGCCATCGCAATCTCTTAGGCGGAGTGGGCAGGCTCAAGAATTTAGAAAACAAAGAAGCGACGGAGGAGAAAAGCAAGATTTAGGGTTTGGAAGTCAAGAAGACACGTCGGCATAAGTATAAGATTTGCTCCATAAGTCGGGCGCAAAGAGTGCAAGATCATAACTCGGAAAAGCAAGAATCGCAATCATCACTCGGGCATTACCTCTAAAATGCCGGCAAGCCTTCAAGCACACGAACAAAAAACATGCAATAGTGGTTAAGTGAAATAACTGTGTTCTTCATTCATAAAGGGGAATTCATCACAAACTTGAAGCCGACTCATTATGAGTCGGCCTCCTTCACCCCTGGTCACTACATTACATTACATTACACTACTACTTACACTACGATTGACTAATACTACTCTAATCCACTACTACTTACTACTACTTATTGCTACTACTACTGCTATTTATACTAATATTTAAACCATCGATATTATACCACTAGCCTTGTCGCCGCCACCATCGCCCTTGCCACCGTCGCCCTTGTTGCCGTCGTCGTTGCCCTTGCTGCCGTCGCCCTTGCTGCTGTTGCCCTTGCCATCGCCATCGCCATCACCCTCGCCACCGCCACCACCCTCACCATCGTTGTCACCGCTGCTGTCGTCACCCTCGCCGTCACCATCACCGCCACTCCACTCCTCGGAGGAGTCGGAGGAGTCCACCTCTTCCGAGGAGACTTCCTCCGAGTCATCCGATCCATCGAGCCTGGCGCGCTCGATGGAGCGCCAGTATGCTCAGACCGCGGTGGACAGTCCCATTGAGTCATTCGAATCCTCGGACGACACCACTGGAGAAGCAGGAGTGGGCGATCGATCATACTCGGAGGTGGCCTCCTCCGAGTATTCTGAGTCGCCAAAGTCCTCCAAAGTAGGACTTAGGGCGCTCTTGCGTTTGTCATCGGCACCGCGAGGCCAGCCTCTGCTCTCCTACCCTTGCCCATGGTCGGTTGGAAAGGGAGGGAGTGAAGAAGAAGAAGAAAGCAAGTGATCAAAGAACAAGTGAAGAAAACAGCCAGGATAAGCGGGCTATTTAAAGAAACCGAGGGTGACCATCCACTTCCTATCCCGCTCACCGAACAGTCGCAAGAATTCAATAAGCAATTCAAGCCGCTTGAAAAGAAGTCAGACAACTGGCACCGTTTCGCGTAACATGGCACCGGTTGGACGTGAGTCAACTGCTCGGGCAAATGATTACACCTCTCTATCACATCAAGTTACTACTCTAGGACAACGTGATAAACACTCTGCGCACCAAGACACCCCTTCGACACACCCATTGGGTGTGTTGCCTAGAATTTTCAAAGATTTTCTGAAGAAGTGATATCCACAAAATATACGCAATGAATGTACCATGACAAAAGGAGGAGATCAGCTAAGGCAGGAGGAAGTCCAAATGTGGTTACTGAAGTGCAAGTCAAATCAACAGAAACATTGAAGCACAGAGCAGGGTGATGTCCAGCTGAGGGCCATCTGCCTCAACTAGCCAGACGTCCAATCTGTCACTGATCAATTGATTTCGGACCTAACAAGGCATGGATAGATGACATCGCCTAGTTATTTCACAAAATGCCGATTTCAAAAGCATAAGATGAAGACCTTTGAATGGATTATTTCTAAAATCCACTCAAAGCTCGGGGGCTACACCCACCTTCAGTGCACCCACTAGATCTACAGTATATTAAAGGCAAAATGCTGATTTCAAAAGCATAAGATGAAGACATTTGAATGGATTATTTCTAAAATCCACTCAAAGCTCGGAGGCTACACCCACCTTCAGTGCACCCACTAGATCTACAGTATATGAAAGGCAAAATGCTGATTTCAAAAGCATAAGATGAAGACCTTTGAATGGATTGTTTCTAAAATCCACTCAAAGCTCGGGGGCTACACCCATTGGGTGCACCTTTGGTGCACCCAATAGATCTACAGTATATTAAAGGCAAAATGCTAATTTCAAAAGCATAAGATGAAGACCTTTGAATGGATTATTTCTAAAATCCACTCAAAGCTCGGGGGCTACACCTAATGGGTGCACCTTCGGTGCACCCAATAGCAGAACAGAAATCAGGCCATACTACAAACCCATAGGCTGGACCAAGAATTTTTGAGCCAATTATTTAAAAATCAACTCAAAGATTGGGGGCTTGTGTGGGACGGATATCCCCTGGGTCCAGTAGAAGGCGAAAGATCCTTGCACGGGGCCTCAGGCCAGTTACCCCGCAAGGCCATTTCATTGTGAGCCGAGCAAAGACTACTGGTGGAATGGGTCGGTCCGAGAAGGCGATGAACTCGAGCCCAGATGGTCCGTCAAAACATGCGCTATCTCAAGAAACCAACCGACTTTCCCGCGCCTGGCACCCTCGAATGTCGGGGCGGGTCAAGGATGAGTCGACAGGATTTTTGGGAGTTTAGTTCGGTCGATTCACTATTAGTTAGGAGATACGTGATCATCATATACGCAAGGAGTACCCCATGGTTATGTATATAAGGCCCAGGGGAAACCCCATCATTTTCATCTATCTCATTAGCCTTTCTCCATTCAGGAGACACCACTTGTAACACACCACATACAGATTCACCCCAGAAAGTAGGGTATTATGCCTCTCAGCGCGGCCCGAACCTACAGAAAATCACTTGTCGCTCTCTCTCGTGCAATAAGCACGAACCATTGAGCTACAATCAGCAACACCGTCCAACCCAAAAACACCACAAGGGTAACCCTGGGTGTGCGGTCGGACACTAAACACCGACAGATGCGGCAACAACAAATGACATTCCTCCAACAACAATCAGAGTACATGGCTGCTTACAACGCACAGGCGCAACAAGTAATGAACGTGAGTGTCTCAACACGGTCGTATATTTGTCCTATAACTAATATTTTGTATTTGCAACAATCTTGGTTTTTAGAGCAAGCATAGCAGCAACCATTCGTTTTCCCTCAATTTTAGTCGTCGATGCATCAGTGGGGATTACATGCTCCGACACCTCCACCTCAGGTGCTTCAATTTAGTTTAGACTTGTCGTTTGATTAACCTTTCAAATCTTGACTAAACTTGATTTTGTAGGGATCCGGAGTTATGGGCCACAACACGCCACCACCGGTGATACCAGCACTAGGAGGAGCTTTTGGAGGGGAGGGAGCTACTACAGAAGATGTTAGTTTGACAAACAATTCATTTGAATATTAGTCATGTAAATACTGTAGTTATTAATGTCTTCTTCTTTCTTTTAGACTCCAAACTAGATAGACAACTTCGTAAACGACTTCTTCGTTTCTGGAGGTAGTGGTCACAACTTAAACGACCACTATATGTGATTATTTGACTCTTGTGGTTAATTGTAATTTTGTGTTAGATTGTAATGGACTATATGTGATCACAACTCAAATCATCCATATTTGTGATGGAATTGTGAGTTTCTGTTAGATTGTAATGAACTTGTAAGGTATTTTGGTGAACTATGATGTATTTGTGAGGAATTGTGTTGGATGTGTGTAATTCTAGAATTGTTGTTTCTGTCATATTGTTGTGATTATATTGTTGTTGAAATCGCTGTTGATTTTACATTTCTTTCATATTTTTTTGCTCTTAAACTACTTATTTTTGGTGGTCTGTGTAGGCCGCGGAAAATAAGCCTGGTTATTTTCGGCGGCCCGTGGAGATACCACCAAAAATTTCTTATTTTCGGCGGCCTAGCTCCAGCCGCCGAAAATTAATCCTTATTTTCGGCTAATTTTTTTGGCGGACAGGTACCGCCGAAAATGCTTTACGTTCATGCAGTGAAAGCTATTATTCGGCCCTAATTCTCACATATTTGATTGTTGTTTTCACCCCTCCCTCTCCTATCACACATGTGGGCAATCGTCGCCCTCCACCATTGTGATTCACACTAGAAAAGTTTGGTTTATCAAAAACCTAGAATTGCATTCTTTTAAAAAAATGGTATGAAACTTTGTTTGCGATGGCATTAGCGCTACTACCGAAAAAAGATCCTCTCTTTAAGTTATTGAAGCCAAATATCTATCCATTATTATTATCGTAAAAAAGTGCATGCAATGTAGACGTAGACATGGACCACAGACAACTCCTCGCCGTGATACACCCAGACTTCATAGTCAGGCATGTAACCATATTTGCAAAGGTGTCCCGACAGAGTTCTCTTGTCTTGACATCTATAAATACGACACATACTACATGGACACCGCACATCTGTGCCCGTTCTTGATAAAGTAAAAGCACAAGCAATAAAAGCCTCTGTCTTTCTTATCCACTTTGCTGAGGGATCATTCATACGCCAACCTTCATACATCCATCGACGGTCCTCACCCACCATATTTGATGCTAAAACAGTAGAACATATGATTCACCCATAAGAGACCGCTAGAGCAATGATTTATGACACATAATGTCCGCAACATTACGACAATTTTGCGAAAATATTACTAATCTGTAACAAACAACATGCTAACATAATTATATTATATGCAACAGTTGGCTTCTCAAGTTGATTAGCCTAATTGACATAATTTCCTACGGTTTAAAATTAGTTGACTCTCGAAAGTTAGTATATTTAATAAAAAAATAAATACAAACACACGGAAGTAGTTACCTGAAGCGACGAAACGGTGAAGCGACGGGCGGCGGTGGCGAGGCGGCCGATCAGACGGCTGCGACGGGGCGCCCGAGCAACCGGCGGTAGCGAGGCGGCCGAGCAGCCGGCGGTGGCGGGGTGATCGAGCAGCAGGCGGGCGCACGGGCCGGGGCGGCGGCTGCGGTGGAGGCCGGGGCGGCGGCGGCGGTGGAGTCCAGGGCGGTGGTGGAGTCCGGGGCGGCGGTGGCGAGCGGGATGGGCGGGCGCGGGGCGGGCGAGCAGCCAGTGAGACCGGCGAGCAGCAGGCCGGGGCGCGCGCAGCAGGCCGGGGCGCGAGCAGCAGGCCGAGGTGATGGGTGGTGCAGCGGCGAACCGGCGAGCGGCGAGCGGCGAGTAGCGTGGCGGCGGCTGCAAAATGGAAGACGGAACAGAGACGAGCGCGCGCCGTTTCCTAAAAACATAACTTCCGAGAGGGCACTGTGCAGGCCGTCGAAAGTTAATCCTACAGCGACCGGTCAACGGCCTCAGTACGCAACTTCCGAGCGGCACTGTGCAGGCCGTCGGAAGTTAACGTACTTCTGAGAGGCCCTCGGAAGTTAACGTAAGTTCCGAGAGGCACTGTGCAGGCCGTCGGAAGTTAACGTACTTCCGAGAGACCCTCGGAAGTTAACGTAAGTTCCGAGAGGCACTGTGCAGACCGTCGGAAGTTAACGCAACTTCCGAGAGGCACTGTGCTAGCCATCAGAAGTTAACGTAACTTCCGAGAGGTCCCAGTCGCCTCTCGGAAATTATTAATTTCATACGGTTTTGAAAAAAAACCTGTAGGAAGTTATTGGCCTCTCGAAAATTGCTTATTTTGGTGTAGTGCATGCCTGGTGATAAAGTCATCAGCTACCCATGCACAATGACACCACCAGGCAATATACATATGCGACATCCGGATGGACGGCAGGCATCGAGCCCCTGTGTCCGACACGGTGATTGACGATCATCCATTGGATGGGATGAAACAGATAGTCTGGGTTGTCTGTCTCGTGGACTCTCTTTTTTTCCATGCGACCCGAAAAAGCTGGAAGAAAGGCTACGGAAGGTCCGGTCATGTCTGGTCAGGCGACGCAGTTGAGGCCCACGCACCCCATCCACATGCTCCTCACGTGCTTCCTCTGAAAAAGAAACAAACAAGAAAAGTACAGAAAGCTTTAAAGTCAACTTGCTGGGTCTGGAAACTGGATGATTAGCTAAGGTAGTGTTTGGTTGAGGAGCCAAGTAGAACGGAGCCGTTCCATCTCTGATTCTTGGAACGGAGCCGCTCTGTTCTGTGTTTGGTAATCTGGAACGGAGCGGCTCTGTTTTTTGTTTGGTTGCAGAGTGAACGGAGCAGAGCGTGACTGTGAGAGAGGGATGGGAACGGAGCGGCTCCGTTCCGTTGATTTTTTGGAGCGGAATGGTTCCGGATCTGAGGAGAATATTCCCTAATTGGAGCCATTCCGTTCTAGTTACTTTCTAACCAAACAGCAACAAAACTGGAACAGAACGGCTCCGTTCTACTTGGCTCTCCAACCAAACACTATCTAATATACACAGTAGATACATCATCAGCTCGAATAGGAGGACAAAATATTTAGTTTTCTGATATTTGTTGTAGCTAACCAAACGTAGAAATGGCAAACTATCTCAGTACACTTTGCTGGAAGTGTGCACTATGGGTGCACCAGCCAGATTAATTCAAACTGGCATACTGTTTCTGGATCAACGTGCAATCTGCATTCAATAACGAGTAGATATCCCCAGATTCAAAGTGGAGCTAGCTAGTGCTAACCTGATCAGACCGGCCTTATAATAAATGGGTTTTTTAAATTGGTTCCCCTAAATAAATAGGGCAGCTGAAAATTAACGGTACCCCTTTCTTCTTGCGCGACATATCGGAAGGGACAATGTACAGGTCCTCGTCCACCGCCGCCCTAACGACCCTCGGCCTCGGCTTCGCCGCGCGGGAGCGGGACCCATCGCCCGCCACGAACGGCCGCTGCTTCCTGCTCCCCGCCTCAACCTGAACCTGAAGGTGATGACCGTGACCCTCCATCGTGCTTCGCACCTGAAGAAAGTTGTGCGTCACATCACGACCAATAAACGACGGTTAGCACAGCGCACACAGCGGTCAGCGGGGGCACTGCCCTACATGGATGCCTCTCGGTAGTCGGTACTATACCTTCTTGGGTGGCTTGTGCGGAGGCGGCGAGGCGGAGGACCTGAACAGCACCACCTTGTTGCCGCCGTCGTCGTGGTAGCAGTGGCCGGGCCTGACGAGACCAGCCTGCACCGCCGACTCCAAGTACCCCGCCTCGTCGGTATGCTGGTTCCACCTCCCGAACGCCGGGATCTGCCGCCTCCTCCACCCCTGTCCCTGCTGCTGCATCATTCATGCTCTTGTGATGTAATGGTGCCAGTAAGTAAGAACTGATGTGTGCTTCTTGGCTAGCAACCTACCTCCATGAGTACTCGTGCTCCTTGCGAATCGAAGAAGCAAAGGTGATGGCGGATGTGTGTCCCTGGAGGGAGACGACGACGACTGTAGTAGGAGGACAAGGAGAGACGAGCACTCGAGCAGCAGCAAGATGCTTACGGCTCCTGTCAGCGGAAAAGAAAAGGAAGGGGTAAAGGGAGCTACGAGAAGCAAAGGCTCCTTTTTAGGTCCGTCTGCCTGCGTCTGCATGCTTAGGCCCTGTTTGGGAACAAAGTTTTTGAAAACCACAGTTTTTGAAATACTATACTATACTTTAGTTATGACAATACCGTAGTTTATAATACCGCAGTTTTGAAAACTGAGGTCCAGAGCTAAGTTTAGAATGCCTTAAAACAACTATAGTATTTGCAATACTTCAGTTTTGAAAACAGAGATTTTACCAAGCTTGCCAAACATCATTATGTATATAATACTGCAGTATTTGAGAATACTGCAGTATTCTTCCAAAACTGCAGAAAAACTTTGTTCCCAAACACCCCCTTAATCGCGGAGACCGAGAGACGGGCATTGCAGGCTTGCAGGGTTGGAAGTTCCTCTCTCTAACTATTAACAGATGTTGTTTGGTTCACCAAAGTTAACGTAAATAGTAATAGTAATGATTTACACTCGAATACCAGCGCTAACAAGTTTGAATAGGCTGGTATCAATTTTTAGTGTGGTATTTAATTACGGTTGGATTAAAACAAACATGATTTAAAATTATCACTTACTCATTACGTTACAAATATGTGAAACAAACGGTACATAAATGTCCAATATAACTTACTCCATCCGTCTCATAATATAAGTCATAACTACTTTTTATTCTTATTTCATAATAATACGTGCTCTCTATACACACGTATATTGATGCAGTGGTATAAAAAAAATTAAATATATTTTTTGATATTTAAACCAGAGATGGTTACGTCTTATCTTATTATATACTGGGATGAAGGGAGTAAAGTATGTGAAGATTAAATAAATTACTTTCAATAATGTTTCACACGTTTTCCAATACCTTGTTTTATCCCCATAATGTTTCACACGTTTTCCCATCAACGTTCAATGACGCCTCGGGTTAACGTGTACACCACGTGCTCATGCGGAGCTGGTTTAATAGCATGCATATTCATGTAAGGGTATTTGAGTCGAGTCTGTTAAGAAATCAGTTTGGGCCCCGAAGGCCCATGTGGTCCATTTAGGCGAAACCCTAACTTTGCACTATATATAGAGGAGGACACTACCATTTGTTGTAACTAGTGAACAGAATACATGAATGAGAATATTAGTTCCTCCTATATCTTTGTGTCTCCTGTGTTTGTGATTCCACTTCTAGTTAAGTAGTCTTTGGACTATACTAGGTAGCAAAGGGTACTTAACACGTTATCAGCACCATTGCTCTCAATCCAGGAGTTGACAAAGCAGTAAGACGGTAACTTCACTTGGCAGTAAGAAGTTTTTGCATTTATTTTGAATGTTTTTCTTCCCTCTGGCATAAACACAAATATAGCGTATACACATATGGAAATCAAAAGAAAACGCATCCGTAGTTTTCTCGCCGGTGAAGGAAAACAAAGGCAGATTTGCTTGCTTTCCGATTTTTCTCACTTGAAGCTCATAAGCGTGCGAGCAGACGCCGCCGCACCGCCTCACCTCGAATGCGATGAGCGGGAAGCCGGGAACCGTGCCGGCCGTCGCTGCGCCACCAGCAAGTGCGCTGGTCATAGTCACGGACACCACCATGCCACCGCACAAGCAGCAGGTGCCGCCACGACACCGCGCAGGCGCGCTGTCGCCGCCAGAAGTACGAACGCAGCCACTGCCGCGGGCAAGCATGCACACCGAGCAGCCAACGTCGCCACCTTACGGGCGTGCGCACAGGAGCAGGCACCGCCATACGAGCAAGTGTGCAGCCTGGCCACCGGTGGGCAAGCACATAGGCTAAGCCGTCGTGCCCGAACGCACGCAAGCTGGGCCGTCGACGCCGAAGGCGAGCAGGCGAGGGTAGAAACCGCCGCCACTGCCGTAATCGAGCAAGTGTGGGCCTCGCCGCCACTGCCGCGAACAGGCACGGGCTTCCCGAGCGAGCAGGCTGAGCCGCTACCGCAGGCAAGCGCGCAGGCTCCGTGCCGTCGCCCCGAGCAAGCACGCCGAACCGCCGCCGCGGGCGAGCCCGAGCGAGCAAGCCAAACCGTCGTCCAAAAGGCAACTAGGCTCAGCGGCCGCCATCCCCATGCACTGGGAAGGAGAAAAAAAAGCTGGGAAACCCTAAAAACAGATTTGAATGGGCCTTTTGGGCCGAAATATGCAGGTCTCTCCTTAAACTACATGTTTTTTGTTTTTACCTCTTGAATTATAGAAAAATGAAGAGAAATATTTTTCATGCAATAATTGACATTAGAATTATTCGCTATTTATACATTTGAATATTTTACTATTTATTTAGCCTGATTATTATAATTTTTCTAAACGTTTGAATTATGAATTTGTATTACTTTTGTTCATTTGCTATATTTATCCCTATAGTGCAACAAGAAATTCCTCGTTGTATTGATGAATATTTAATTATATAGCAATATTAAAAAAAACCTAGAATACTTTGAAATTTACAAGAAGTAAATTCTAAAGCATACAAAGTATAACACTTGAAGCATTCTATATTACTTTTTTGCATATGACGTGAAGCATATTGTGATGAGTGTATATTACCGGAAAACACATCACATATTATAGAAGTCCTGCATGAAGTAATGGACTCAATTTTATTTTCTCTAAAGTACATGCAACATTTTCTGAATGTATGAATAATCATATCTAAGATGTCTAAAATAATAAGAAGTGTTCTCGAAAATTATGAATTGCAAAGAAGCACTCATGATTAAACTACAATTGCAAGAAGCATTGTTGATGGCGTAAATGGGTCATGGCATTATGAAAATTGAGGTAATTTTATGGTATTGTTTACCTTTGTGCAATACATTTATGGAATTATTAGTGCAAATTTTTTTGCACTGTTATTGAATTTCATGAGAAGAATACCGCATACCACTTATAGTATTGCAAGTGTTTTGTATATATTTCAAATATGGATATATGGGCAATTTCAAGTATTGTCTCCACATGACATATGAATGCACCATTGTTGCTGACTAGTAGTCGCCGACAAGAAGTCGATCGAGGTGTGGCATATAATTGTTGCTGATTTAAAATCGCCGACTTCTACGTTGATCAATTAATATACACAAGTCTCATGAAGTGGACATATGATCGGTAATTCTCTTGATATAGTTGAAAATATTTGATAAGCAATCTAACACTAGCATATAAACAACAATATCATTCACACGAACCATATAAGGTCATCTTGTTACCTCTAATGTACACAACCTCTTATATTATTTGCATCATTACATGCATGTACCATACCCAATTTCGATCGTATAAATTGCCAAATAAAGGCAAACCAACTTGGTTTTTACCAATGTAGGTTTGTTGTCAAACAAGCAAGAAGCAAGTCATGTACACTATGAATGGACCCTCATGAAGAGGTACCCCTTGCCCCTAGTCGTATAAAAACATGAAGTTGATTGGAGAGGAAAATACTCCAAACAATGGTATTGAAGTAAACATTTGTTTCTGAGTGAACTTTTATGAACGATCAATATATGTCGCACCGCTTTTAGAATTGTGGATGTAAATATTGCATGAATTAGAAACCCACAAAGAGTAGACCTATTTGGCAAATAATTGCCAACTCTTGAAGAAAAGGCCACATTTTTCTCATCGGTATATATGAATCTTTACTTAGTATATATTTTAAAGTATGACCGATATTTGTTTCCCCTTTAAGAAACCTTGCTTTTGTTTGATTTCTATGGAACATGAAAGTAACATAGAAGCATATGTGTCATATCTTGAATACTATGAAAAGTATCTGATTGATATTAAACGTCGAAAGAGATATCAGCACAAAAAAGAATTTTAAGAAGAGCACATCCAAGTGAACCACGAAGGTTACCCACTATAATGTCATTCCTCGAGCATTTATTTTACAATATATGCATAGAATGAAAAATTTGACATTATATCAGCACTTGAAGAAGTATGATCATATGAAGCATCACACTTGTAATAATCTCTCAAGTTTAAGAGAGATCTATAAGAATTTGTTTCAAGAGGAAACAATGAACATAATATGTTCCCTATGAATTGTTAAGGAACATGGATGTTTTCCATATGAAGTGTCAAGAAAGATTGGATGTGAAAATTATTTATGAAAAAAATCCTTTTATTTTTGAACATCAATCCCATTCTATTAGAATATTTACACTTGAATAGTCAATTTGTTATTTGGATAAAGAGTTTAGAAGCTCATATATCCTCTTCCTTTGCATAATAGAAGTCACAATTATGTTCGCAAATAATGAGAAGCAATCAAATTGCATGACCACCACATGAGTATCCCCTCAATCAAGAAGATTCATATGAGCACTCTTTGAGCCATGCAGGAAACTTATAATGCAATATTCTCTCATGAAAAGTGCAATTTAAAGAATACTCCTTACCTAGAATGCATCTAGGAGATATCCATGGTGGTGTAAAACCCTTGTAAGGGATCTTAAGCAATTATATGTGCCATCTGCTTCATCGAAGTGGTCAAAAGTGAGTGCGCTCCTTAGAAAACCACATACCAATGAAGTTGTTAGCATTGCTCATAAGAATTATGGATATATTGGGTAATCATCACTATGAAGCCTAGTAGTATGAAGAAAGATGCAAAATGGAATAAGGATGCACTTAGAAAATATGGTCACAATTGAGGAGTTATTTCTTTTTCAAGAAAAAGGACATTAAGTCCATAATTAAAAAAAGAAAAGGGACATATAGTTCTATTGCATATGACTAGTGCAAGACGTCATAAGAATAACTCCCCAACTTCAAATCTATGGTATATGTACTTACCACAATAATGCCTAATGATCTATTCCACGGCATTAGGGGGAGGAAAAGAATACTTGAAATAAGAATGCCGGGAAATCGCTCGAAAAGCCAAAAAGATCCCCGTGCAAGACCCACACTAATAAGAAAACTAGAAAATCAAGAAGCCGAGAATTCACATAAAATATTCTCGTGCAATACCAATAAGTAAATTGGATGTCAAGAAGACATTGAAATAAAGTATTGAACTGCCATTTTGTTTTGTGATTTGTAGAGCGTGATCAAGTCGCGCTATTGTTTAGTGCACTAGAGAGGACTTAAGTACCATGCATGGTATTCCTCATCCTATTCTGAGGCCTCAAAGAAAAGGATAGGAAATCTAGTTACTCTAATCCCAAGTACCCGGGGACGCCTGGAGAAAAATGGATAAGAGAGCTTGTCACAGTCCATTCACAAAACACCCCAGTGAAATAATGGGGAACTAGTTGAGAGCTAGTAACTGGAGAGCAGCCTGCTAGCGAGGCGCCTTCAGGGTATGAATATACCGGTAAATGTAAAGGAATAGAAAGCTGAAAGAAATATGAGCCCATCAGCTATTAATAAAGGAGCTTGCTACTGTATTGAGAAATATTAGAGTAAAGCAAGTTAAAGTGCATAAAGCACGCCCATGACAAACATCCGTGAATTATGAAAGTAAAGGGTATACTTGAACAAGAGCAATAGTCATTATGTATCTATCATGAAATACAGACTATCTTGAAAAGAAGGCAATTACTGCAGTAAGGATACAACGACAACTAATCATGGGCACTATCTCCTTTGTATGAATGTATATCTCATTGGCAAAAAAAATCAACTTGAAGTTGAATACAAGGATGGTGAAATATAGAAAGGATCTAGACTTGGGATTTATATATTCATATGTGCATGGAATTGTTATTGCCCATATCCTAGGAAAGGCAAATAGAATCAAGCATAGTGTAACTTCGAAAAGTTACCATAAGCATTGAAAGAATGATGAAAAGAAAGCAAATATACTTGAAGTATGAGCAAGCCTCGGCCCAAGCATATAGCTTGAGGCATACTTGAATGAATGTTTGAAACCTACCTTATCATGCTGAAAGAGTTTCAATATAGAAATGTGTATAATGGAAATACCATTGATTGATCGGTCACTTATGTAGATCTAGATCTATTAGCACCTAAGGATGAGGGGGAGGAAGTATAGTGTCGATATACTATGAAGATAACATGAAAGGTAGACACTATATGTGTCATTATGTTGGATCGGTAATGGCACAAAGTATAAATAAATACCATGTATATGAATCATGAATATTCTCCAATATATCCAAAGGGCTAAGAAATTTTGGATTGAAGATCAAGACATGCACCTAAATGTGAATATGAATCCCTTTGTTGTACATTAAGGTCATATGGAAGTCAGAAAGTGGACCTTTGTGTCAACAATGACAAACTCATATGGGAACCAAAGTCTAGCATAAAGATTTTGTGAAGATGTGTACTTTGAATAAGAAACACTCCATAATATAAGTAATGTGGTTTAAGGAATCCCCACTACCAACTTATGAAATAAAGAAGCTTGTGTTGCATAAGTATTGATGGGATATGTGCTATGTATGAAAATCCCATTAATGTATGATCAAGAAGGCATATGATGAACTACGTTAGAGTCTTGCATAATAAGGCGCAAGAGGATCTTGTAGATCTACATTTAAGCATTGCATCCATCATTAAAAGGATGGACTTGAAGCAATTATAAAAGACTTAAAAGTGTGGTTCTCAGGGGGAGAAATTTGCATACTCCTAAATTGAATTTTGAGCATGAAGTTCAAATACCTAATTATAGTCTTAAGATTAAATGAAGAAAAAGGTGATTTGTACTCTTTTTCCCTTAAGTGAGTTTTCAATAGAAGTTTCTCACGTAAGGTTTTTAATGAGACAAATCATGCAACACAGCAAGCGTGAGTCATGTACTCTTTCTCCAAATTTTTCCCACTAGGTTTTTATGGAGTTTTGGGACATGTGCATCTCGCGGCAAGAGAGCCAAGGGGGAGTGTTAAGAAACCAGTTTGGGCCCCGAAGGCCCATGTGGCCCATCTAGCCGAAACCCTAACTTTGCACTATATATAGAGGAGGACACTACCATTTGTTGTAACCAGTGAACATAATACATGAATGAGAATATCAGTTCCTCCTATATCTTTGTGTCTCCTGTGTTTGTGATTCCACTTCTAGTTAAGTAGCCTTTGGACTACACTCGGTAGCAAAGGGTCCTTAACAGAGTCAAGCACACCAATGGTACAACTTCAAAAAATAGCAGCCCATGATTCATAGCCTAGAACGACATGTTTTTTGATACCCAAGGGAGTAAATGCTATGGCATGTCATATAAAATACTGATGTGGCACACTATTAAAGGTACATGAAACCACTATTGAGAATAGCCTAAGAGCAAGTATAATAAGATGATGTAGGCGATTTGTGGTGACATGGAAGTCAAATATGGAGAGGGAATGGAAGCGGACTGCTCACTAGTAGCCAGTTAAAAGAGACTGCTCACAGACGCCAAGACATCTTGTGAGAGGAAGAGATGAGCCAATTATTAAATGTATAGTCTATGTTATTGTATGACTAGACTTTTAGTTGATTACATATTTAGTTGGTTACATATGACATGACAATCTTATAAAACTTATTGTAGGCTATATTATTAAACTTGGTCTAACCGTACGTCTTGATGCCATTGTTTCTCGCGGTGGCTAAAAAGGTGTTTCCCCTGACACTGATGCTAAATAATTTCCAACCATTTGTTACCATATTTATTAATTTATATCTTATTGGTTGACATCCAGCTGTTTTAACTGCTGCAGCTGTAATCTATAGAGACAAAAATGGTAGAAGACGGTACAAATTAAAATCAAATGACAAAGTATTTAACTCCATCGGCGGAGAACAGAGACGTCCTCTTCCTAAGGAAATAAGCCCTTTTTCAGACTGAATAATAAATATTGCATTGCCGCATGGACTCCATTGTACAAGTATCACATGTATAGTAAGCATTCCAAATGTTTTACAGCCGAAATAACCATACAACTGCGTAGCATATTGGCGGAGGAAAATAATACTATAAAATTTATCCAAAAACCGAGGTCGCTGGTTCGCCAGCCAGCCCTTGACTTTTCCGTCCGGATTTCTTGATTTGTTTTTCTCTGTCTCCTAGACTAGGCAACGTCGCTTCACCGTTCTGCTAGCTTCTGCCGCCTGTTTCCTGCGCGGCTCACCTCCCCAGGCAAAGGAAGCTGCCAAAGCCGGCGCGCGCACAGAGGCGCGTCGTCGTCGTCGACCGCATCGCGACGCTGAATCTTGGCGCGCGTCAACTGTCGAGTGGCGGACATAGGCTCGGCGCCCTCGTTGGCCGGCTGCCGGGCGGTGCCTGCCGGTGCGCTAACCCGCGGCGGCCAGGCCAGGTCGGCTTCGCACGTGCCGAGGCGCCGTTGTGTCACGCATGAGTGATCGGCAATATAATAGGGAAAGCATAGTTTATTTTACCTAAGTGTGTGTCTATGGTTCCACAAGTCAGTATTGTAATAAGGTACTCAGTATAAGGCACGAAGAAGCGAAGACAAATGAACAATTCCAGATCTAAAAATACACATATCTGGCGAAGAGGATTTTTCCCTTCGTCCAAAACACAAACCTTGCCTTCGTTCTCACGTTGTTGTGTTTGTGGCAGCATACAGGCATTACAGGTTGATCCGACATGCTGAGGGCAAGCACCCAGGCGTCGTTTGCGTACGCACTTGTATACACCGACAATATAGATGAGCATGTAGTCTGCTGACCCGGTCCGATACATTTTTTTCTATCCAAACCTGGTTTGGTCCAGCAACATGTTCTTTGTCTGTGCCATTCAAACCTAGGTATAATAGGTCACGCGGTACAACGGTCTCCAGAGGCACTCTAAAAAATCTTCTACTTTATATATAAAGAGATATGATCGATTATGCATCCCCACAATTGAACCAGTCAACCAAACATTATATTTCCTTTACTTTTTTGCTCTGGTAGTAGAATAATCTAGCCTTAGTATTAGTCTTCCTCAACCTATTTTTTCATCCCCAGGCGACTCTACGCCGCCTTGGATGTCCCGGGTTTCCCGTTGACCCCAGAACACCCTGTAAAACGCTCCTCCCCGACAGAGTCCCTCTTGGGAGGTGAGATCTAGGGTTCTACGCCGCCAGAAGATGCTCTGCTTCATCACGGACCGTCCGAGCCATGCACGCGGACCGTGATGCAGAGAGGAGACACTGCTACATCAAGGTTACGAACCATCCGTGCTCCCACAGAGAGCATCGCTAGGTGGTACACCCCTAGTGTTTGGCCCCGAATAGGAGACAACACACTTTTTGGTGACTCCGCTGGGGACAAGAAGTGTGACCTAACATAGATCACCCCAGATGGCTGATTCAAAGGACCACTTCGGTATCTCCCCAAGCAACATCGTGAAGCCGACTATGGAGACCTCATCGACTGAAGATCAACAAGAATTTGATGAGTACAAAAGGCAGCTAATCTAGGCAGCCAAGGCAAAGTACTTAGCTAAGTTCAAGGTGGACAGGCACTAGAAGGTCATCTGGCAAAGGAAGACCAACCTGGCATCACTTCGACCTACTGCACCTACCCCCAATGTAAGTAAAATAGATGACATCCAATCTCTTAGAACTTACATAGATGAACAACAAGAGAAAATGCAACAAGTAATACAGGGTAGGCAAGTGGATTATAAAATGATGGTGTGTGCATTTGAAAAATCCGTCATTCCCAATTTCCCATAGTAGCATTTGCTCTAGAAACTCCTACTGCGCCAGACCATATTGGGTGTACCGTTGCAGCACAGTCTGGCACATATATGCATGAATATTTGTGTGGGATGTGGTTAGGCTGCTCATTGGAAAACTAGCAATCCTCAGGACCCCCACTAGTCTTGTACACAATGTATGCCGATGAAGGGGCCAATTGTGTTTCTGGGCAGCAACTGAATATGGTACATGTGGCCTGGTCTATAAAGGAATATCCCCTTTGTGACTTCCCAGCAATGGGTCTGTTGGAGAGTACTGATGCTTCATGATCTCTAGAACAATGATAACAGCATAGGTTCAAATGCATTCATCAGGCTCTCGGAGTGACGATGGAGTGAATGAGCGACCATGTAGTTGACTTCTTGACATAACACCCTAGTGCACTCTTCCAAAGGTAACGAGAGGTCAACCTCATCAAGAGCGCCCTCAGGCGAGAACCCCTTCCACCAGATGTCATGGTTACGGGTCCTCTCGAAAGAGCCAATGAGGTCGGCTTCGAAAAGAGCTTTAATTTGATCATACCTCACTTGGTGTTCTGGAGCCAGCTCTTTATATGTGATGGGTCGGTCTTGCACTGTTCTAGACATGTTCGTCTGGGCATTCACCATTTGGGCAGTTCATATCATAGATGTTGACGTAGATGGTCCCACCAGGCGTGCCAGAATGTGTCACTGCCCGAAACCCACCGCCGAGACAACGACCGGCGCAACGAGGAGCCAGGAGGCTCCCGGTCCATTGGTCAATAGCCTGGATCCTAGCATATGGGTGGGCTTCAAAGTTTGTCTAGCATGCCACCTGACCTATACCCGATCTGGAAGGTTTCGATGTGCTCCGAAAAGGTGTCGATGTACTTTATTACATAAAGATGTCCAAGACATCCATAGAGTCATTACTTAATATAGTAATTAACATTATCATAGTGCGGAAAAGCAAACGTAGCAGATATGGCTTTCATAGGCAGCTGACTGGGGGTTTGCCACTAACATAACTAGATCTCGTCGTAGTCCTGGAACTCCTCAAAATCCTCCATGTTGCCTGCATCTCCTCCTGAGCACTAAATATAGTGGGGACAACCTAGGGTGGGGTGGTTTTTAAAGCAAGAGTGAGTACACATCAACGTACTCAACAAATGTCCCGTTTGCCTAAAGTGGACTAGCTGTATGTGGAGTTAAGGTTAAGCAGTTGCTTTTAGTTGGTCAAGTATTTATTACTAATAGTATAGCCAAGTTTTAGTAATAAACCCAGTTATTACCCAAAAGTACTCCCTCCAAGAGGAAATACTAGAGATCAGAATTATAACCATCAATATTAATCATCACCATAAAAGTATCCAAAGTTCTTCTAATCAAAGAGGATTCCAAGGCTGCTCTTAACCGTCAGCACGGCTGATATACCAGTTTCTAACACTCTGCAGAGGTTGCACACTTTACCCATGAGTCATGATCCCTTTCCAGCCTGGGTTGTACAGACCCGATCTTCACTATCGAGGTGAATGGCTAGTGATACACTATGTAGCCTTTACAAAGACTCCCCTGGTGCATAGCTGCTCATTAGGTTTCGCCAGTCATACAAACACAGTACCCTCCCTAAGGTGGGTGACTAACAAAACCAAATCGAATGAACCTCGACACCCACCCTTAGCAGAGCGAGCACTATGTCCCGGTCCCCATTGACGACCCTCCGACAAAGCCAACTATACCCCCAGGTTCATTTAATTAATCAGCTAAGGGCATCCCATTCCACCCTCATGGTTGCACTGTTATCTCGAGTGGTCACTCAATGAACAGGTCCTTACGGAGAGGTACTTAGGAAAACAGCCTGAGTCCCCTAACGTGCCATAAGAACATCATCATAACCATAATAACATAATTGTATCATAAATATTCACATCATGTTCGTTGATTAAAGTGGGGCAATAGCATGAAGCTAACCATAATAACCCAAAAGGTAAACAAGGATAAGGTAAATACAGACTAGTCAATCCTTAGGTTTCAATAAAGTAATGCGGGACAATGAATTATAAAGTAAGTAGGACATAATAGGTCAGAGGACACTTGCCTTCACTAGGTTGTTGCTCAGGAAGATCTTCGGCAACACACTCAGGAACCACGGGCTGCTCGTTGTCTAAATAAAGCGATCATGCATTCAATACATTTAGATAAAGACAAATGAACAATACACCAAACATGTACAAAACAAGTGAACACATCTCAAAAGAACAGTATGAACTCAAGAGGTAACTTGGGTTCTAGGATGAACTAGCACACTTAGAAGTTTGTGATACTCTAAGTATTATCTATCTCCATAGATTACATAATTTCATTCCACTTATTTTAATGAGACACAAAAATTATACCAGGGATAGATTCATACATTACATATTATTAATCTCACAAAGTTAAACATCTAATTACCATTGGGGTTTTCCTTTTTATTTTTCCTATTTATTAAATAAACCATTACCTAAACTAATCCATATTCTAGGCATAAAATTAGAATGTGCAGACAGTGAATGATCATAATTTTAACAGATAGAGAATAATCCCATGAACATTTTGCAATTTGAATCACTCAATTTGGAGTTCATATGCCAAAGATATGAAGTAAATAAGTTTTGGAATTTAAAACCCTAAATTAGGTCTAATTCTATGACTAAATAAAAGTCTAGGGTTCTTTCTGCAAGAATACAGGGGCCTGCGCGCGAAAACCAGGGACGGTGGGTTGATTTTCAGAAAACCAGGGGTCCCTTTAACAAAACTACACGCGAAGGGGTATCGGGTTCTATTAGTCGCTAGATCCATGATCAACGGCCTGGATTGGATCTGAGAGCGAGCGCAGGCGCATGGAAGCGCTGATAGGCAGGCAAGGGGGCGGGGGTCAGCGACTGGGAATGGGAGGTGGGCTGACTGGTCGGGCCCAGCGCCAAGGGGCGTAGGCAAATGACAGATGGGGCCCAGGGACAGGGCACATGCCTGAAATGGTATCCAAAGATCCGGACTGTTGGATAGATATCAGACAGTCAAGATCAAACGCCGGGGGGGGGGGGTAACGGCTGTGGGCGGTGCTGCTCCTGCCCACGACGGTAAGGTCGCTGGAGCTGGGGTGGGTGCAGGCTACAGGGGCTCCAAGGTCACCGGAGTTGGCCAGGACCGGCGAGAAGGACCCAGTGAACTCGCTGGTGGGGTTCCGGCCACGAGACCGAGACTAGGGATGAGAGAACGGTGGAGGAAAGCTATGGGCAGGTCAGAGTAACTCTGGCGAGGAATCCTAGCCGTGGGGAGGGGTAATCGGGTGCGCTAAGGCCCGGACTAGCTCCAGCGAGGGAAGGGGAATGCTATGAACCAACGCAGGGGCTCGAGTTGGGGCCAATTTGGCCGAACACCGCACGGGGGCGGCGAGCTGGCGCGATCGAGCTCTGGCAATGATGAATTAGCCACGACAAGGTGGAATTAATGGAAAATGAGCATGGGAGCGAGTTCCTCACCTTGGGACGATGCTCAGGGAGGCTTGGCGCAACTTCTGGTGGGCTGGACGGATGGCATGACGGGCGCGCGTCTTCGGTGAGCGCGAGCGGCGAGGGCAGAGCACGAGAGAGATTGAGCTCGCACGAAATGAGGCAGGGGAGAAAGAGAGGGTGTGGGCGGTGCTCAAAAGGGAGCTGGGGCGCGTGGGCAGGCGATGTGGCTAGGGTTCTCGGCGTGCGTGCGCGCTGGTCCATGGTGGTTCGCAGGGAACGTGGAGCTGACAGGAAGGCCCCACGGCGCAGTGAGAGGAAATGGGCGCACAGAGGGAACGTCTCGGCGTGCTGACGGGTTGGGCCCGCGGAACAGAGAGAGAATGTGGGCACACTGGCGAAAGCAACTGGCACCGACAGGTCGACCCCACTGGGCAAAGGGGGGAAGAGAGCGCGCGGGTGAGGAAACTAGCGCTGACAGGTGGAGCCACCTGTCAGGAGACGGGTGGAGCCTTGTATTATCCTGCACCAGGGTGCTTGTAGTAGGGGTTACAAGCGTGGCGAGAGAGTGAGAGCAAGGGCGAGAGGGAGCGAGTAGCAGAGAGCGAGAGAGAGAGAGAGGGTCCGGCCCCTGCTCGTCTTCTCCCGCCGTGCGTCCGGATGTTCGTATGTTCGTATGCTCATCCCTTCGTCCTCCCTCCCCCGTGGGGCCCTGGACACCCCCTTTTATAGACGTAAGGAGATGCCCAGCTGTACAATGGGGTGTAGCTGGGAGCTAATGTGGCTGGCAGGGAAGTGCCCTGAGCCCTGTACAGATAACAATGTGGCTGTCGGAGGGGACGTCTCGAGTCCTGTAGAGGTAGTATCGTGGCCGTCGGAGAAGTGCCTTGAGCCTTGTAGCAGTAGAGCTGTTGGCACTGCAGGGGTCTTGCTGACGTCTCCTTGCTTCCGTAGGGGGCTAGAGGACCACCGATGTCATGGTTGCATGCGGGAAACCACCATCGCCTGTTACCGGGGTGAGCTTGATGGGACACCGGTCTTGTTCCTTCGTAGCCTGAGCTAGCTAGGAGTAGGAAAATGATGCATCCCTTGCGGCACGGTTGATCCGAGCCTGAGGTCGAGCGAGGCGGCGACTCCTTCGAGGCCGAGGCTGGGGCCGAGACCCAGGGTCGGGCAAGGACGTGACTCTTCCCGAGGCTAAGCTCTGGGGTCGGGCAAGGCAGAGCTTCCTGTTGCACCCGAGGCTGAACTCGACCGTTGTCGGTTTCGCCCGGGTGGTTGGCACAGCAACCGGAGCGGGGCGAGCGACGCTGTTTCCCTGTCAGATCGGTCAGTGAAAGGTCGAAGTGACTGCGGTCACTTTGACCTTGCCGACTGAGGCGCATGTGTCAGGATAAGGTGTCACGCGACCCCAGCATTAAATGCGCATGCAACACGGTCGGCTGGTAAGGTGATTTTGCCAAAGTCGCTTGCACGACAAGGCTTGCCTTTGGCTGAGCCAAGGGTGCGCTCACCGCCTGAGGAGACCCTCGGGCGAGACGTGGATTTGTCCGGGAGCACTGTTCCGCCCGAGGCCGGGCTCGAGCGAGGTGAGACCGTGTCCCTTGGTAGACGAAGCTTTGACTTTGACTCGAGCCGTCAGTCTTCACGGTTTGCTCTGAAGGTGTTTACCAGCAGTGATTAGGAGTGGTGGGGGTACCCCTAATTATGGTACCCGCCAGTAGCCCCCGAGCCTCGAGGGGAGTGGTGATGCTCGCTTCAAGGCTCTGCCGCATTTTTGGTGAGGGGACCGGCCTTTCTTGGTTATACTTTGTTCCGACGGGTGCGCGCGAGCGCACCCGCCAGGTGTAGCCCTCGAGGCCTCGGAGGAGTGGTTTGACTCTTCTGAGGTCTTAATGCTTTTCGTGATGCCTCGACCGGTCCTGTTGTTCCCCCATGCGGCCTGGCCATAGCCCGGGTGCTCGATCAGGTTCTGAGTTTTTGAGCTAGTTTGTTGACGCTGTCAACAGTTTGGCCGTAGTCGGGTGCGAGAGCCGCCCTCGAGCCTCTGCACGGAGCGATAGGACGATCAAGGACTGTCTCGACTTTTATTATACGCCCCTTCGTCGCCTTTCCGCAAGGAGGAAGGGGGAAAGCGCCATGTTACCCTCGGAAGGCACCGATCATGGTGTTTCCAGTGAGTTGCTAACGGGTGATCCGAGTGGATGCTCGTGCCCCGTTCGTTAAGGGTCGGCTAGTGGCCGAGAGGCGCGCTCCAAAAGTACCTGCGGGTGATTCACTGGACCCGGACCCTTTTCGACAGGGTCCGAGGGCTTGATGCCTCCCTCCGGTGGGATTCCATTACGAGTCGTTCCCGCTGGCCTCGGAAATGTCCTAGGGTACCTTAGGAGCGTAGCCCGAGCCTCGTCCATGTATCGGACGTACCCAGGGTCATCCCTCACTCTGCTTGTTCTGGGGCGGCTGTCGAACCCTTTCGAGGGGCCAGCCTGCGAACCCCTGATCAGTAGTGGGCGCGGAGCCCGAGTGCTCTGGGGTGGCTGTCGAACCCTTCCGAGGGGCCAGCCTTTGAACCCCTGATCAGTAATGGGCGCGGAGCCCGGGTGCTCTGGGGCGGCTGTCGAACCCTTCCGAGGGGCCAGCCTTCGAACCCTTGATCAGTAGGAGGGCTTGGGGACCTGTTTCCTTCGCGGGGAAGGATCTTTTTTGAAATATCCCCCTTCCCAATCCCTGTGGCAAGAGAGAGAGAGAGAAAACGGAAAAGGATACGAATTCAAAAGTCGTGGCGCACCTTTTTTGACGCGACCATTATGGCGGAGGTGAAACGTCGCTCGCTTCGCCTGCCAACGGTGTCGCTGGCTCTGCCAAGGAGTTAATGCGACGGGACGGGCAATTCGCGGGGCGTCTGTTGCGCGTGCGCAGGCCGTTCGAGGAACGGGGCATGGGCGTGTTGTTCTTACGCCGTGGGAGAGGGCTCCCCCGCTGCTTCAGGGAAAGACGTGAGCCTGGGGGTGATCTGACCGCTGCTTCCGCCCATCTGTTGCAGCAGTTATTGCCGGTCCGCTTTTGGCCACATCAACTGCCGTGCCTACCCCTGCGGCTGACTGACCCGTGACCGCTGCACCCAATTGGCATTGTTGGGTCACGCGCGGGGCTGGCTCGAGTCACGGCACTGGTTCCGCAGTCGAGAAGACGCGGCATCGGCGCAGGTGGCGGTGCAGTTTTCTCGCACGTAGTGACCATCGCGCCGGTTGCATGGTAGGTGGGACCGGGCCTTCGTGCTGGTCCACCGGAAGTGACGAAGCCGAAAGGGTGCATAACCGTGGTGCGGTTGCATGCTCCCTGCGTGGCAGCTCGCCCTTTCATCCGCTAGTTCCGGTGAGGATGAGGGAACGCTTATAACCACAGGGCGGTCACGTGCTCTGCATGCGGCGGTTCGCCTCCTTCGCGTTTCGGGTCAGCTCGCACGACGTGTGGGGCCCAACCCCCGGGTCGTAGCGGGAGAATCCTGGAGCACGTCGGTGGAGACTTTGCCCGTGACGCTAAGGGGTGCAAGTGAGGAGATCTGCCTATAAAAGGGGATCGACCCCCCGGGCAGTGGCCATGCCTTCGTTCTCCCCTCATGTGTTGTGCCCTTCCACCTTTCGAGCCCCCAGATGGGGCGCACCGGCGTCACCTTGCTCTTGCTGTCGTTGGAGGAGCACGGCCTCGTGGAGATTGGCGCTCTTCAGCCATCGCTCGGCTTCAAGGATTTTCGACATGCAGCCCGGCTGCATTCCCTCACCAATGGTTAGTTTGGTGGGGAGAAGTAAGCCGGGCTACGACCTCCGCCTCGCCCTCAGCTTCAAGGATCTTCGTCATCCAGGCTGAGGCGGAGGAGCGCACAGAGTGGGGGGCCGCCTCTGCTTGGGTCGATGACCCTTTTCTTCCCCCAGCATTCGGGGCGAAGGACATTCTCCAACCCTGCGGAGGCGTCCTCCAGCCATGCGGGGGAAGGCGAACTGCTGCTCCCTGGCCAGGGTGCAGCTTTCCGTCCTCCATCCGGGCGGTGGTTGTGCCGCGCGCGGGCCGGCCACGTCTAGGCCCTCCTTGCCCCGTCGGCCGCACCGGGGAGTCGCTCAGCACATCGTACGCCGCGAGGGCGGTACTCGTGTTCTGGGACGGCCTCGGCGAGGACGGGAGTGAGGACATGCCGGTGCGCTTTGGGGCGGCCGCTGTTCGCCGGCGCGGTGTTGGTGGGCGGGTGGCCACTGACGTCGGTGCTGAGGTGGTGGCAGCCAGAGGAGGTTGTCTCTGCCGACGAGATCGTCAGCGCCACCCGCGGCTGGACCTCCGACCCTTCGGTCTCAATGGCTTGTCCTCGCCCCTCGTGTGGGGACGTGGGCAAGGGCCTTTTCACAGCAGCGTCTGTCCTGAGGTCATCGCTGCTGCTGTTTAGCCACCCGAGGTGGAGGTCGTTGTCTCTGCTGCTGCAGAGGTCGTCGGCGAGCCGCTTGGAGTTTGTTATCCCGCGGCCCCCTGGTGTGGAGGTTGTTCATACCCGCGGGATTGGAACCGGAGTCCCGTTTGTAGGGGGAATATACTGGGTTTTTGCCTGAGCAAAATGTAACTGCTTCAAGGACTTAGACATTTGTCGTAGGCCGGGAGAACCGCCGAGGGTCCTGCCGACGTCTAAGTCTATGTAGCATAGTTACCCCAAGCATATGTATTTGTTCTTTGTGGCTGTCGAGGCCTGAACATTTGGGTATTCGAGTATAAAGCTGTGTTTCTTCCTCATTTCAAGCACTAGGACTTGCTTGTCGGTGGCCGAACCACTTAACCGAGTGTGAGTTGCCTTGCGCGGAAGGTGACGAGTGAGGTATCCGCCGAAGGCGTAGGAGTCCCTCGGCTCGGTCGGCCTTGCCGCTTAAAGCCTCTCTTGCTCGGTTTTAGAGCCTTCGGCTGCTCTGCGATGAGCCAAAGCTGAAGGCAGCGGTGGCGTGGACAGAGGCGATGTCGGCTCGGACAGAGGCTTTCTCGGCGCGGGAGCAGGTGGCTTCCCAGGCCGGGAAGGTGCAGCAGCGGTAGCTGGGGTTTGGCTAGATCACCCGCGAGCAGGGCCAATCCTGGAGCCAAGCCACCGAGGCCGTGAGCCAGGCTGAGATCCTCGGGGGACGGCTGGCTGGGGCTTTGGAGCAGCTGGCCGAGGTGCCTGCTCGCATCGCCGTCTGAGGCTGGGCCAGGTTCCGCCGAGGGTGGAAACGACACCGAGAGTGCCGCTCCTCCCCCTGCTGATGTTTGAGCCTGCATGAATAGTTCGTCTGAAGTATGCGTATGTTTTTTGCGGCCACTGGGGCCTAAATGTATTTAGCGTTCAGATTATAAAGCTGCATTTTCCTTCCTCTTGTTTCGAGCATTTAGGACTTGTTCGTCGGCAGCAGAATCGCATTATCCAAGCGAGAGTTACTTTTCGCGGAAGGTGATGAGTGAGGTATCCGTATCCCGGAGGCGTAGGAGTGCCTCGGCTCGGTTGGCCTTGCCGCTTACGTGTACTCTCGCCCATTTGTAGGATTCTGCTATCGATATAGTCGAAAAATGTACGAAAGTCGTTTTGTACCCGAGCGTTAGGACTTGTTCGGTAGCAGGATCGCTTATCCGAGCGAGAGTTACTTTTCGCGGAAGGTGATGAGTGAGGTATCCGTATCCCGGAGGCGTAGGAGTCCCTCGGCTCGGTCGGCCTTGCCGCTTACGTGTACTCTCGTTATTTTTAGGGCCCTGCTATCGACATAGTTGAAAGCACGAAAGTTGTTTCGGTAGAAAACTTTTCCGAAGAAAATTTTGATGCAGAGGGCGTTCCCCCTTCTAGCCCCCGAGGGAGGGTCAGGCTTTGCCGAGGCAAGGCTGATCCTTCCTTGACGGTTAGACTTTATTCGCGCGTGTAAAAATGAGGAACATGAACGACTTGAAACATTTTAAGGGAAGACGCGACGTAGCTGTTCGATGTTCCAAGCGTTGCTGTAGACCTCGCCTTGATTGTTGGCCAGCTTGTATGTTCCGGGCTTCAAGATCTTGGCGATGATGAATGGCCCCTCCTAGGGAGGAGTAAGCTTGTGACGCCCTCGGGCGTCTTGTCGCAGCCGAAGCACCATGTCTCCCACTTGGAAGCCTTGGGGCCGAACCCTTCGGGCGTGGTAGCGTCGCAGAGACTACTGATACCGCGCCGAGTGTAGTAAGGCGATGTCCCAAGCCTCTTCGAGCTGGTCCAGGGAGTCCTCTCGGCTGATCTGGTTGCTTCGGTCGTCGTACGCCTTCGTCCTCGGGGAACCGTATTCTAAGTCCGTGGGGAGGACGGCCTCAGCCCCATAGACTAGAAAGAACGGCGAGAAACCCGTGGCTCGGCTCGGCGTCGTCCTCAGACTCCAAACCACCGAGGGCAGCTCTTTCATCCACCGCTTGCCGAACTTGTTGAGGTCGTTATAGATCCTCGGTTTTAGTCCCTGCAAAATCATACCGTTGGCACGCTCCACCTGCCCATTCGTCATGGGGTGAGCTACGGCGGCCCAGTCCACACGGATGTGGTGGTCCTCGCAGAAGTCCAGGAATTTTTTCTAGTGAACTGCGTGCCGTTGTCGGTGATGATGGCATTTGGGACTCCAAAGCGATGGATGATATTGGTGAAGAACACCACCGCCTGCTCGGACCTGATACTGGTTAAGGGTCGGACCTCGATCCACTTGGAGAATTTGTCGATGGCAAATAGCAGGTGCGTGAAGCCCCCGGGTGCCTTCTGCAAGGGGCCGACGAGGTCCGGACCCCACACAGCAAACGACCAAGTGATAGGTATCGTCTGCAGGGCCTGAGCGGGTAGTTGTGTCTGCTATGCGTAGAATTGACACCCCCGGCAGGAGCGTACAATCCTAGTGGCGTCGGGCACCGCGGTTGGCCAGTAGAAGCCTTGTCGGAAGGCGTTTCCCACGAGGGCTCGAGGTGCTGCATGGTGGCCGCAAGCCCCCGAGTGTATTTCTTGTAACAGCTCTTGTCCTTGGGCGATGGGGATGCATCGCTGGAGGATGCCCGAGGGACTGCGGTGATAGAGCTCCTTTTCATCACCCAGCAAAACGAACGACTTGGCGCGCCGAGCTAGTCGCCAAGCTTCGGCCTTATCGAGGGGCAGCTCTCCTTGGAGGAGATAATCTAGGTACGGGGTCTGCCAGTTCGGGTTCGGCGTGACCCAATTCCGCTCTCCCTCGACACGCAGGGCCTCACCCTCGGCGGCCAAGGGCACCTCGGGCTCGGCCGAGGCTTCCTCGGGCGTGTCGTCGATCTTGACGGAGGGTTGATGTATATCCCTGGAGAAGACGTCCGGGGGAACCGGTGTCCGCCCCGAGGCTATCTTAGCCAGCTCATCCGCAGTCTCATTGAATCGTCGGGCGACGTGGTTGAGTTCTAGCCCGTAGAACTTGTCCTCCAGGCGTCGAACTTCGTCTCAGTAGGCCTCCATCTTCCGATCATAGCAGTGGGAGTTCTTCATGACTTGGTCAATGACAAGCTGCGAGTCGCCACGAGCGTCGAGGCGCCGAACCCCTAGCTCGACGGTGATGCGCAGCCCATTAACCAATGCTTCATACTCGGCCACGTTGTTTGACGCCGGAAAATGAAGGTGGATCACGTAGCAAAGATGTTTTCCGAGGGGTGAGATGAAGAGCAAGCCCGCGCCTGCTCCGGTTTTCATCAGCGACCCGTCGAAGTACATGGTCCAAAGCTCGGGTTGGATTGGAGTCATCGGTAACTGGGTGTCAGTCCACTCAGCCAGGAAGTCGGCCAAGACTTGGGATTTTATGGCCTTCCGAGGGGCGAATGAAAGTGTTTCGCCCATGAGTTCCACTGCCCATTTCGCTATCCTACCCGAGGCCTCTCGGGACTGGATGATCTCTCCCAGAGGAAAGGATGACACCAGAGTCACCGGGTGAGACTCAAAGTAGTGTCGCAGCTTCCGCCGTGTCAGAATCACTGCGTAGAGTAGCTTCTGGATCTGCGGGTAGCGGATTTTGGTCTCGGATAGCACTTCGCTGATGAAGTAGACTGGCCTCTGGACGAGCAGTGTATGCCCTTCTTCCCGTCTCTCGACTATGACCGCGGCGCTGACCACCTGAGTGGTTGCGGCTACGTAGATCAAGAGGGCTTCTCCCGCAGCGGGAGGCACCAAGATGGGTGCATTTGTAAGGAGTGCCTTTAAGTTTCCGAGGGCTTCCTCGGCCTCGGGGGTCCAAGTGAAGCGCTCGGTCTTCCTTAAGAGGCAGTATAGGGGCAATCCTTTTTCGCCAAGGCGTGAGATGAAACAGCTCAGAGCCGCAAGGCACCCCATGACCCTCTGTACTCCTTTCAAATCTTTTATCGGTCCCATGTTGGTGATGGCCGCGATTTTCTCTAGGTTGGCCTCTATGCCCCGCTCGGAGACGATGAACCCTAGGAGCATGCCTCGGGGGACTCCGAAGACACACTTCTTGGGGTTGAGTTTCACGCCTTTAGCTCTCAGACACTTGAATGTCGTTTCAAGGTCTGAGATGAGGTCGAAGGCTTTCTTCGTCTTGACAACGATGTCATCGACGTAAGCCTCGACCGTTCTGCCGATGTGTTCAACGAACACATGGTTCATGCACCTCTGGTAGGTGGCGCCTGCATTCCTCAAACCAAATGGCATTGTAGTGTAACAATACATGCCAAAAGTTGTGATAAAAGAAGTCGCGAGCTGGTCGGACTCTTTCATCTTGATTTGGTGATAGCCTGAGTGGGCATCGAGGAATGACAGGGTTTCGCACCCAGCAGTGGAGACCACAATTTGATCGATGCGAGGCAGAGGGTAGGGAACCTTCGGACATGCTTTGTTTAGACCAGTGTAGTCTATGCACATCTTCCATTTCCCATCCTTTTTCCTTACAAGAACATGGTTAGCTAACCATTCGGGATGGAATACCTCTTTGATGAACCCTGCCACGAGTAGCTTGTAGATCTCCTCGCCTATGGCCCTGCGCTTTTCTTCGTCGAAACGGCGCAGGGTCTGCTTCACGGGTCGGGCCTCAGCTCTGATGTCCAGTGAGTGCTCGGCGACATCCCTTGGTATGCCTGGCATGTCCGAGGGACTCCAGGCAAAAACTTTGGCGTTTGCGCGGAGAAAGTCGACGAGCACTGCTTCCTATTTGGGGTCGAGCTCGGAGCCGATCCGGACTTTCTTGCTGGCGTCGTTGCTGGGGTTGAGAGGGACGAACTTAACCGCCTCGACAGGTTCGAAGTTGCCGGCGTGCCACTTCTTGTCAAGCACCTCCTTGGAGAGGCGTTCCAGGTCGGCGATGAGGGCCTCGGACGGGGCGAGGGCCTCAGCGTACTCCACGCATTCCACGTTGCATTCGTACGCGTGGCGGTACGTGGATCCGACGGTGATGATCCCATTTGGGCCTGGCATCTTGAGCTTGAGGTAGGTGTAGTTGGGGACGGCCATGAACTTGGCTAGCACGGCCTTCCCAACACCACGTGGTAGGTCCCTCGGAACCCGACCACCTCGTAGGTGAGGGTTTCCTTTCGGAAGTTGGAGGGAGTCCTGAAGCAGACTGGAAAGTCAATCCGTCCGAGGGGCAGGATACACTTTCCGGGTGCGATCCCGTGGAAGGGTGCCGCACCGGCCTGGACCTCGGACCGATCAACCCCCAAGAGTTCCAGGGTCTCGGCGTAGATGATGTTGAGGCTGCTGCCTCTGTCCATGAGGACCTTGGAGAGCCTGACGTTGCCGATGATCAGATCGACGACGAGCGGGTACCTCCCTAGGCTTGGCACGAAGTCGAGGTGGTCGCCTCGGTCAAAGGTGATAGGCTTGTCGGACCAGTCCAGGTAGACTGGCGCTACCACCTTTACCGAGCAGACCTCCCGGCGCTCCTGCTTGAGGTGCCGAGCCGAGGCGTTCGCCACCTGCCCGCCGTAAATCATGAAGCAGTTGTGGATCTCGGGGAACTCCTCTTCCTTGCCGCCCTCCTTCTTGTTGTTGCCTTGGTCCTTGCCATCCTCCGCCGGGGGGCCCGGCCTTATGGAAGTAGCGCTGGAGCATGACACATTCTTCAAGGGTGTGCTTGACCGGACCCTGGTGATAGGGGCACAACTCCTTGAGCATCTTGTCGAACACGCCGGCCCCTCCAGGGGGCTTCCGAGGGTTCCTGGGCTCGGTAACAGCGACGAGATTTGCGTCAGCGGTGTTGCGCTTCGCTTGCGCCTTCTTCTTGGCCTTCTTCTTCACGCCACGCTGGGCGGACGCCTCGGGGGCGTCTTCCTTCGGCTCCCCCTGAGGCTGCTTGTCTTTCCGGAAGATGGCCTCGACCGCCTCATGACCCGAGGCGAACTTGGTGGCGACGTCCATCAATTCGCTCGCCTTGGTGGGAGTCTTGCGCCCCAGTTTGCTCACCAGGTCTCGGCAAGTGGTGCCGGCGAGGAAAGCTTCGATGACGTCCGAGTCGGTGATGTTAGGCAGCTCGGTGCGCTGCTTCGAAAACCGCTGGATGTACTCTCAGAGGGATTCCCTAGGCTGCTGGCGGCAGCTTCGGAGATCCCATGAGTTCCCAGGGCGCACGTACGTGCCCTGGAAATTTCCCGCGAAAGCCTTGACCAGGTCGTCCCAGTCAGAGATCTGCACAGGAGGCAGATGCTCCAGCCAGGCCCGGGCGGCGTCGGAGAGGAAAAGGGGTTGATTACGGATGATGAGATTGTCATTGTCCACCCCTCCCAACTAGCATGCCAGTCGGTAGTCTGCGAGCCACAACTCCGGCCTCGTCTCCCCCGAGTACTTGGTGATGGTAGTCGGGGCTCGAAAACGAGCGGGGAACGACGCTCGTCGTATGGCCCGGCTGAAGACTCGTGGACCAGGTGGCTCGGGCGAGGGACTTCGATCCTCCTCGCTGTCGCAGCGTCCCCCGCGCCTAGGATGGTAGCGTCGGTGCACCTTTTCATCGAGGCAGGCTCGATGGTCGCGATGGTGATGCTCGTTGCCGAGGCGATCCCGGGCGGCAGGTGCCTCGTCCCGTGTGCGCTCGGGATGGACCGAGGCCTCCCGCATTCGTCGGGAGGACGCCGTGTGATGCTTCGAGGGGTTAGCTCGCCTTCGGGAGGCACAGCTCTCGGCTCGTCGAACTGCGGCACCTTCCAAAAGATCCTTGAGTTCGCCCTGGATACGCCGTCCCTCGGTGGTGGATGGCTCCGACATGGTTCGAAGTAGCATCGCCGCTGTAGCTAGGTCCTGGCCAGACCCGCTGATGGCCGGGGGCAGCGCTGCCCTGGCATTGTCGATGATGCGGTGCTGGACGTCTCGGGCCCGATGACAGGCTCCTCCGGCGAGTGTTCGGCCCACCCACTCCTGTTTGATGTTCTGGCGGAGCTGCACAAGCCGCACTACTTCCTCGTCGACCCTGGCCTGCATCTCGCGGATTTGCTCGAGCTGTGTGTCCTGACCCCCCGCAGGGACTAGGACCACAGCTAGCTCCCGCGGGATGTCAACGCGAGATGCGGGCCCAGGGGGATCGTCAACCTCCGGCATACCGAGGTGGTTGCCTTCATTGTGATCTCCCTGATTGACGTGGAAACATTCGCGACTTAGGCCATAACCCTCGTCATCAAGGCTACGGCCATCGTCAGAACAACCGGAGAGGCAGTGGTCACATGCGGACATGAAGTCCCGCAGGGCACTGGGATCATCAAGGTCAGAGAAATCCCAACCGAAGTCGGGGTCGTCCTCTTCCTCGGAACCCGCCGATCCGGAGGTTGACACGGCTGTCAGTCGGTCCCAGGTTGACCACATATGGTACCCCGGAAGGTTTGGATACGCCCTTATGAAAGCGCTCACCGTAGCGGGGTCGCTAGGTGGATCGAAGTTGAATCGAAAGGGAACAGGGTGGAATACGGACGGTACCTTTTGGTCAATGGACGATGATGAAGTCTTATCGGGGACGGAACGCACCGTCATCTCAGGTACGAGGGTGACGCCCAGCAGGTCCTTTGCGAGGGTGCTGGCGTCGTCAGTCCGCTTGGGGTTGGCACGTTGCGGGGAAGCGGCGCTCGTCGTCATCTCAGGGGCGAGGACAACACCCGACATGTCCCCCGGAGGAGTGCCGGCGTCGTCGACTCGATCCAGCTTGACAGCCGATAAGGTGCCGCCTCCCGCGTGGCCACGGTTGCCCCGTCTCCGTCTCCTCCGGCAAGGAGGGTGGCAGAGACGACCCGAGTGCTCCTCTTCTGCCGCGGGGAGATGCCGTCGTGGAGGGCACCTCCGCCGGGTGAGCCGTTGACTGTCGTTGTCGTCGCGCCGTGGAGGGAGGAGTACCATGTCGTAGCTGCCATCGAGGGACATGAACTCGAGACTCCCGAAGTGGAGCACCGTTCCGGGCTGAAGAGGTTGCTGAAGTCTACCCATCTGGAACTCAACGGGAAAGTGTTCGTTAACACGTAGTAGGCCCCTACCTGGCGCGCCAACTGTCAGCATTTCGGACCTGGGGGGTCCCTAGACCGACGAGTAAATTTGTCGCTGCGTGCCCCTGCCTAGATGGGTTGGTGCGAGATGGAACACAAGTGGGGCAATGAGCCTTGTATTATCCTGCACCAGGGTGCTTGTAGTAGGGGTTACAAGCGTGGCGAGAGAGTGAGAGCGAGGGCGAGAGGGAGCGAGTAGCAGAGAGCGAGAGAGAGAGAGGGTCCGACCCCTGCTCGTCTTCTCCCGCCATGCGTTCGAATGTTCGTATGTTCGTATGCTCGTCCCTTCGTCCTCCCTCCCCCATGGGGCCCTGGACACCACCTTTTATAGACATAAGGAGATGCCCAGCTATACAATGGGGTGTAGCTGGGAGCTAACATGGCTGGCAGGGAAGTGCCCTGAGCCCTGTACAGATAACAACATGGCCGTCGGGGGGACGTCTCGAGTCCTGTAGAGGTAGTATAGTGGCCATCGGAGAAGTGCCTTGAGCCATGTAGCAGTACAGCTATTGGCGCTGCAGGGATCTTGCTGACGTCTCCTTGCTTCTGTAGGGGGCTTGAGGATCACCGACGTCATGGTTGCATGCGGGAAACCACCATCGCCTGTTACCGGGGTGAGCTTGATGGGACGCCGGTCTTGTTCCTTCGTAGCCTAAGCTAGCTAGGAGTAGGGAAATGATGCATCCCTTGCGGCACGGTTGATCCGAGCCTGAGGTCGGGCGAGGCGGCGACTCCTCCGAGGCCGAGGCTGGGGCCAAGACCCAGGGTCGGGCGAGGACGTGACTCTTCCCGAGGCCGAGCCCTGGGGTCGGGCGAGGCGGAGGTTTCCTCCCGAGGCCGAGGCCGAGGCCGAGCCCTAGGGTCGGGCGAGGCGAAGCTTCCTGTTGCGCCCGACGCTGAACTCGACCGTTGTCGGTTTCGCCCGAGTGGTCGGCGCAGCAGCCGGAGCGGGGCGGGCGGCGTTGTTTCCCTGTCAGATCGGTCAGTGAAAGGGCGAAGTGACTGCGGTCACTTCGACCTTGCCGACTGAGGCGCGCGTGTCAGGATAAGGTGTTAGCCGACCCCAGCATTAAACGCGCATGCAACACGATCGGCTGGTTAGGCGATTTGGCCAAAGTCGCTTGCACGACAAGGCTTGCCTTTGGCTGAGCCGAGGGTGCGCTCACCGCCTGAGGAGACCCTCGGGCGAGACGTGGATTCGTCCGGGACCACTGTTCCGCCCGAGGCCGGGCTCGGGCGAGGTGAGACCGTGTCCCTTGGTAGACGAATCTTTGACTTTGACTCGAGCCGTCAGTCTTCACGGTTTGCTCTGAAGGTGTTTACCAGCCGTGATTAGGAGTGGTGGGGGTACCCCTAATTACGGTACCCGACAATTATTAAATGCACCTTGCTGAATTCTGGCTGGCGCATTCCAATCAAGTTTAAAATTCAATTTTGATTTGAATTTGAGTTAAATTGGGAAAAATAAATAAAGCTAAAATAAAAAGGAAAATGGAAACCTCATGTTTGGGCCGACTTACCTTCCCCGCAGCCCACTCTTCTTTTTTTTCCTGTGCTGTCTCGGCCCAGTCCACCCACAATGCGCCCGCAGCCCATCCCACCAGCGCGCACTGACGCGCGCCGACGCTGGGGCCCCACAGATCAGCCCCACACCCGTTTCTCCAGCCGGCTGACTCGCGAGACCTGCGCTGTCATCCCTCCTATCACGCTCCGCAACAAATCGCGCGCGTGGACCGGACCGCAGAAACTCCTGTCCGCGTCCTGTGCTAACAGCGGCGTGGTCCTCCAGGGGACTCGGTCCTCCCTGCTGCGGCTGCCGTTCTTCCGCCGGAAAAATCATGGTGGCAACAACCCGCCCGATCTACCCGCGGCTGCGCATGCACCGATGCTCAGGGCGCCGCCCCTCCACACCCATAAAAGGAATACCCGCTAGCTCCAGCGACCTCCATGGACTACAAATCCCGGGCACCGCGGCCTCCTTGTCCTCCGAATCCCTGGCGTCGTGCCCAACCTGAGTCCCGTCGCGGGCGAAGCTAGGAAGCACCGCACCGCCTGGGCGCTGTGCTATGTGCGCAGCCACCACCGTCGATCCGCCCCTGGGGTGACCATCCGGCTGGAGCGTTCCATCTAGAAGCCCCACGGGATTATCAGGAGCCGGTTCATCAGAGTCGTGGGCTGGGGAAGCCTAGCCGCTTGTCGGAATTTGTCGCCAACGTCGTCGGTACACCGTGAAACCACCAACATCGGGAGCTGGCACCACCATCCACCGAATCGTAGGTAAGCCCTACACTATCCTATCCATCTCACCTCCATAGTTGCGAGTCCATTACCGGTCGGATGTGGCGCGCTATGGTGTCGGATCGGAAACCTCCGGTGAAGCCACCGCCACGCTAGCCTAGGCGCTGCTGTGTCCGTGCTGGGGGAAGAAGAACGGCGTGGGCCGTTGATTTTTTTTGAGCGATCGATATTAAGTTATCCAGGTCGGAGCGTTGGGATGCATCATAACCGTTGATCCATGATAGGGTGAAGGGTAGATGATTTAGTCGCTTAAAAATCTACACCCTTAGTGCGGGATCCGAGGGACCTCGCTGTTGGGGACTTGTTCTCAAATGCTTCGAGTTAAGAACAAGGCAACACAAATGTTAATGGTTAAAAGACTTTGTCTTCCGAAGCATTATCTCCCTCAGGATATAATGATCTTCAGACGAAGGTCATGAAGGGCATACCTTCATCATCTCAATATATAATGTAAAGTAGAAGCATCAGTTACATATATAAAATATGAATAATCATTTAAAATCATTAGTATTCTTATTGAATAATCATGAATAAACATTAACAATATTGAATTACATTTATACCTTCGGCTTGATAAAAGGTAAAAATCCGAGTGCGACGTGTGAGTGAATACAGGTCAGCATGAACAGTATTGGATTACTGTTCACCTATTTATAGGTACGGGACGCAGCCCGGTCGAAATTACATTTATGTCCTTGGTAACAAATTATAAACATGACACAAATTATCAGGGACTGAACAGTCTTTTCCTCTTTAAGTCGGTATCGCCCTTCGTCTCAAAGCGTGTCATCATGCCGAAGCTCCCTTGGTTATAGCTTCGACATACATCTTTGTGTTAAATCTGTTGCATATCGTCCTGCCGAAGGTGTTTTTGCTTAGAGGACCTTCGGCGAAGAAGAAGGCCCCCAACACTCGCTGTTCATCGTGTCCGGATGGCGATCCACCTAATCTGGGTCGTCCAATGCGGATTGGATGGCTCAGATTTGATAATACCACATCGACCAACACATTTACTAAAGAACCCCTCGCGTTTTAATAAATCAACCCGCGGTCCCGAAGCTGTGCGCCTGAGTCTTGGAATATTTGCGCCTTAGCCCCTATGCTCTCTGATATTTGAGGCGCAGTCCAGACACTGAGAAAATTAGAGAAATTGAGATAGAAAATGATTTTAATATAAAATTAATTCCAGAATCTTGTTTAAATCATTGAAAATTCATTTTAACTTATTTTTGACCCATTCCAATTTCTATAATTTTGTATTAATATTGTTTATCACTTAATGACTCTGTTTTAGCATGAAAACTATATTAAACTTGACCACTTAATTATTTTCGTACCAAACACATAAAACCTTCGGAAATTCATAACTCACAATCCGTAACTCCGATTTGGTCCGTTCAAGTCACGTTAGCTTCGTATAACTATTTACTATGCAGTAACAACATTGATTATACCATGTCTCATATTTTCATAATTAGATATTTATTTATCCTATGTTAATTGGATTAATCTATGTCTATTGGATTAACTTCTGATCTTATGGTTATAATTTGACTAGATGATCTTTAATCAAATATTGACTTAGATTAAAGTTGAGACAATTATTTATAGAATAACCTTTCATATGATTTATACTAACCAATTTATAATATAATTTAATATTTTAGTCACATAGATCTTCTGTAGATCATAACTCCTGAACCATGACTCTGATCTTAGTAGTTCTTGATCCCACGATCTCGTAGCGACGCGTAGATTATTATTATTCAGTTGGTACTTATGTTTGGTGTGATGTTAATTTTGTCTATACCATGATTGTTTGTATTGCTACGACTAGCAGTGAGGTCACGAGCCATCTGAAGAATGACCCTGGTACCTGGAATCTCAAGTGCCAGGCAAGTTGTGCCCTTGATCACTTCTGTTACCCAATAATGTTCTTTATTATCACTTATCAATGCATAGGCTTAATTTTGATGGGACCCAATAGGTCACCCTAGTATGTTTATCCTTTTAACCTTGTTTTACCCCTGAATTATTTGGTTAGTTTTGCTATTGCTCTATATGGTTTTAGGATAATATTTCATTATATCCATGTTCCAATTATTCTGTTATTTTATTTATGTTCATGTCAATATCATTATATTATGTTAATTGGAACATGGAGCTTAACTTGAGAAACACGTGCCACCACAAGGGAGGAATGGGACCCCTTGGCTAACTAATTAGGAAAGCTAGCGGAAGACTACCTTACCCAAAAGGGGCAAGGGCAGTAGGGGAGTTGCATGCAAGGAGGTTCTCGGGTTGATTTTGCTGCGATGGCGGTCAGATGGTGTATTCTTGCAAGTGCTCTTCCCATAAACTGTAGCGGGTTTTTGGAAGCTAGTGGAACTTTGTAAAGGCCTCGTAGTGGATCCCTAGCCATTCACCTTGGCAGTGTCTAAGGGCCTTGCAAACCCTGGCGACATGGGATACACGACTTGTGGGTAAAGGGTACAACCTCTGCAGAGTGTAAAACTGGTATACTAGCCGAGCTCACGGTCAAGAGCAGCTCAGGACTCTCGCATGATTAATTTATGGAACTTAAATTCAAATTGTCATTTGCATTGCATGGGATTATTTATTAATTTTGTTCTATTATTATTTATTATGGTTTGGTATTTACTTACATTTAGTAACTGCTAATAAAATTTGACCAACTTATTAAAAGCAATGCTCAGCTTTAACCTCTATTGTTGATTAGCCTTACACATCACATGAACTCCCACCTTTGGTGAGTTCATGCCACATTATTCCCCACAACTTGTTGAGCGATGAACATGTGTGAGCTCACCCTTGCTGTCTCACACCCCCCACAGGAGAAGAACAAGTGGTTCGAGTGGAGCCACACAACGAGGAGTTCGATTCGATCTAGGTGGCGTCTCCAGTTGACTTTCTGGAGCCAAGGATGGATTTTAGATCCTTTTATATTTATCTTATATTTTATAAGACTTCCGCTATGTAATAAGTACTCTGATGTTATTGTGACATTTATCTCTATACACTCTGTTATTATATATATTGTCTTCTTTGGCGCATGTATGAGATGCACCCGGCTTTGTCCCTTAAAGCCTGGGTGTGACAGAAGTGGTATCAGAGGAATGTTGATTGTAGGACGAAACCTAGATAGAACTGGACAACCATTATCTACCTACCTCTGCTACTCTGATTCTTTCTAAACTTTTCTCAATCTTTTCTCATCTATTTCCGCTTGACTCTGATTATTCTTGCCTTGTCCTTCTAAAGACAAATGTGGATTTCACACTTCGAAATCCTGTGCCTAAAGTGACTTTAGGAATAGGAGACCTACTCTTAGGAACAAAATAAAACTATTTTTGTAGGTATCTATATGTTTGAGTGTTTGTTCTTATGATGCTTATTTGATTTGGATCTTTGATTGAGTGTGATGAGTTGTGGAGTAGTGTCCACAATTACATCTGCATATACATATAGGCATAAATATAAATAAATAAAATTTATAAGATAACTAAACAACCTAGGTTATCCCCCATTAGAGTATATCTATTTGAGATAGAATCCTTTAAGTTGAGAAATAAAAAGATTTCTATCTTATCCTAATTGATCAATCTTATCTTAAAAGATTCTCTCTTATCTGAATAGATCTATCTTATCTTAAAAGATTCCCTCTAACCTTAATAAATTCATCTTATCTTGAAGGGATTTTCATCTTATCCTAATAGATCTAACTAATCTCAAAAGATTCTATCCTATTCTTAGAGACTCATCTTGTCATAATAAGCATACTTATCCCACCACTTTGCTTATCTCATAATAGTGTAACAAACATGATCTATTCTAAAATAAATTAAGTAGATCTTATCTAGTCTAATCTGATTACACCAATTTAATTCTGACTCCATCTAATTTGATCAGATCTAACCTAATGGATAGACATGTTAGATAATACTGGTAAAATAAGATTGAATCCTACTCTTATAAATATGTTTTAATCTAAATTGGAGACTTAATCCTACCTGGCCTTATGCAACTACCTTAACCACCCGGAATAAAAAGTCTCCCTTACCTAATTCAGACCCTAAAGGAAGCCCGATCATGCCATAGTACACTCATTCCATGTCAACACTCACCTAATAGTTAAAACATGATGTACCCTTGTTTCTATACTACACCTGTTAGTGGCATGAAAATTTTGGGTGTATAAAAATATATACTAATTGGAAGTTCCACTGAGAAAAAAATAAATATATACTAGAATTTCATAAAGATAAAGTCAGTTGGGTATGCTTAACTAAATGGTATTCTTAAATAAGATTATGGAATCTAGTGTGACCTAATCTAATGTGGTCTACTTGAACAGATTAGTGATATTGGTAGAAGAGATTAGACCCTACTAGCTAGGTGTTAACTCAACTTAGCACAATAGATCAACTCAACCATGAGCTAACCCAACCAATACTGTCATGATGAATTGATTAATTATCTATCCCAACTTAACATCTAACATAACTTTTAACCTACATCATGTAGACTATCTCATCATGACAGATTCTATCCTACCTTTGGATATTCACCTTATACGACTAGTTACCCCAATCTGGACATAAAACAAAGATTAAGCCCTGCTAATGAATCTTCGGATCATACCCAGCTACTAGCCTATTCATTATGCTTACAAAATACCTTATATTGCAAAACTATCCTACCATATGCTTCTTACTCTCAATGGTCAATACCAGGAAGGAAAGATTATCAGGCAACAACAAATAGAAATGAATCCTCCAAATCCTCCACCGGTTGGAATTGATCAAGTGGTTGCCACCCAAATGATGGTAATACAACAAATGGCAAACATGGTTACTGAACTGCAAAATCAGATAAGACAAGAACGTGAGGAAATATGTCAGGACCGGCTGGAGATACGTCGGGAAATAAGGCAAGCACAATTGGAAAGACAACAACAACAACAACGCCCACTACCATCACCACCAGCTCCATCAAGTTACATAAATATATATATCTACTACTATTTGTAAGACCTAAATGTTACTTAGGTTAGTAGATGGTATGATACTATTTTAGGAGGAATAATAAGGTCTAACTGACTCCAAGTGTTGCTAATAAATTATACATCATGCTGAGATTTTTGTTTGTGCATATGTTCTGAGACAATATGGTTATGCACCATTTCCTTACAAATCTCGAGGATGAGATTTCTGTTAAGGGGGGTAGGATTTGTAAAGCCCTAAACTTTGTATAAGATAAAAAATGATAAAATAAATAAATACATATATTTATATAAAAGTATTTTGGGAATCATGGAACCCTTATAGACCATCTAGTTTTCTTTTCTATGTGCATATTCAATTAATGACAATATATTGATAAAAAACAAACAAATACTGAAATATGCATCACATGATGAAGTTCTTGTATTTTTGCACTTTGAATTCAAATTTATGAGGCTAGCTTAAGTTAGGAAGCTATAAATTTGAAAAGGGAACTAGAAAGGAAAGGAGAAGAAAAAGGAAAAAAATAATGTGCTTTGATGCATGAATAAAAGAGCTAATGCATAATTATTAAATGCACCTTGCTGAATTCTTGCTGGCGCATTCCAATCAAGTTTGAAATTCAATTTCGATTTGAATTTGTGTTAAATTGGGAAAAAGAAATAAAGGTAAAATAAAAAGGAAAATGGAAACCTCATGTTTGGGCCGACTTACCTCCCCCGCAGCCCACTCTTCTTTTTTTTCCCGTGCTCTCTCGGCCCAATCCACCCACAATGCGCCCGCAGCCCATCCCACCAGCGCACACTGACTCGCGCTAACGCGGGGCCCCATAGATCAGCCCCACACCTGTTTCTCCACCCGGCTGACATGTGGGACCCGCGCTGTCATCCCTCTCGTCGCACTCTGCAACAAATCACACGCGTGGACCGGACCGCAGAAACTCCTCTCCGTGTCCTGCGCTAACAGCGGCGTGGTCCTCCAGGGGACTCAGTCCTCCCTGCTGCGACCACCATTCTTCCGCCAGAAAAATCGCGGTGGCAACAACCGGTCCGATCTACCCGCGGCCGCGCATGCACCGATGCTCCGGGCGCCGCCCCTCCGCACCCATAAAAGGAATACCCGCCAGATCCAGCGACCTCCATGGACTATAAATCCCGGGCACCGCGACCTCCTTGTCCTCTGAACACCTGGCGTCGTGCCCAACCTAGGTCCCGTCGCGGGCGAAGCTGGGAAGCACCCCACCGCCTGGGCACTGTGCTTTGTGTGCAGGCGCCACCGTCGATCCACCCCTGGGGTGACCATCCGGCTGGGGCGTGCCATCTAGAAGCCCCGCAGGATTATCAGGAGTAGGTTCATCAGAGTCATGGGCCAGGGAGGCCTAGCCGGTTGCCAGAATTTGTCGCCAGCACCGTCGGTACACCGTGAAACTACCAACATCGGGAGGTGGCACCACCATCCACCAAATCGTAGGTAAGCCCTACACTATCCTATCCATCTCACCTCCGTAGTTGTGAGTCCATTGACAGTCGGATGTGGCGCTGTGGTGTTGGATCAGATACCTCAGGTGAAGCCACCGCCGCGCTAGCCTGGGCGCTGCTGTGTCCGTACTGGGGGAAGAAGAACGGCGTGGACCGTTGATTTTGTTTTGAGCGATCGAGATTAAGTTATCCGGGTTGGAGCATGGGGATGCATCACAACTGTTGATCCATGATCGGGTGAACGGGAGCTGATTTAGTCACTTAAAAATCTACACCCTTAGTGCGGGATCCGAGGGACCTCGCTGTTCATCGTGTCCGGATGGCGATCTACATAATCTGGGTCGTCCAATGAGGATCGAATGGCTCAGATTTGAGAATACCCCTTGGGCCAACACATTTACTAAAGAACCCCTCGCGTTTTAATAAATCAACCCGTGGTCCCGAAGCTATGCGCCTGAGTCTTGGAATATTTGCGCCTTAGCCCCTATGCTCTCTGGTATTTGAGGCGTAGTCCAGACACTGAGAAAATCAGAGAAATTGAGATAGAAAATGATTTTTAATATAAAATTAATTCCAGAATCTTGTTTAAATCATAGAAAATTCATTTTAACTCATTTTGACCCGTTCTAATTTCTATAATTTTGTATTAATATTGTTTATCACTTAATGACACTGTTTTAGCATGAAAACTATATTAAACTTGACCACTTAATTATTTTCGTATGAAACACATAAAACCTTCGGAAATTCATAACTCATAATCCGTAACTCCGATTTGGTCCGTTCAAGTCGCGCTAGCTTCAAATAACTATTTACTACGTAGTAACAATATTGATTATACTGTGTCTCATACTTTCATAATTAGATATTTATTTATCCTATGTTAATTGGATTAATCTATGTCTATTGGATTAACTTCTGATCTTATGGTTATAATTTGACTAGATGATCTTTAATGAAATAATGACTTAGATTAAAGTTGAGATAATTATTTATAGAATAACCTTTCATATGATTTATACTAACCAATTTATAATATAATTTAATATTTTAGTCACATAGATCTTCCGTAGATCATAACTCCTGTACCATGACTCTGATCTTAGTAGTTCCCGATCCCACGATCTTGTAGCATCGCATAAATTATTATTATTCAGTTGGTACTTATGTTTGGTGTGATGTTAATTTTGTCTATATCATGTTTTTTTGTATCACTACGACTAGCAGTGAGGTCACGAGTCATCTGAAAAATGACCCTAGCACCTGGAATCTCAAGTGCCACGCAAGTTGTGCCCTTGATCACTTCTGTTACCCAATAATGTTCTTTATTATCACTTATCAATGCATAGGCTTAATTTTGATGGGACCCAATAGGTCACCCTAGTCTGTTTATCCTTTTTACCTTGTTTTACTCCTGAAACATTTGGGTAGTTTTGCTATTGCTCTATATGGTTTTGGGATAATATTTCATTATATCCATGTTCCAATTATTATGTTATTTTATTTATGTTCATGTCAAGATCATTATATTATGTTAATTGGAACATGGAGCTTAACTTGAGAAACACGTGCCACCACAAGGGAGGAATGGGACCCCTTGGCTAACTAATTAGGAAAGCTAGTGGAAGACTACCTTACCCGAAAGGGGCAGGGGTAGTAGGGGAGTTACATGCAAGGAGGTTCTCGGGTTGATTTTGCTGCGATGGCGGTCAGACGGAGGATTCTTGCAAGTGCTCTTCCCATAAACTGTAGCGGGTTTTCGGAAGCTAGTGGAACTTTATAAAGGCCTCGTAGTGGATCCCTAGCCATTCACTTTTGTAGTGTCTAAGGGCCTTGCAAACCCTAGTGACATAGGATACACGACTTGTGGGTAAAGGGTACAACCTCTGCAGAGTGTAAAACTGGTATACTAGCCGAGCTCACGGCAAAGAGCAGCTCAGAACTCTCGCATGATTAATTTATGGAATTTAAATTCAATTTGTTATTTGCATTGCATGGGATTATTTATTAATTTTGTTCTATTATTATTTATTATGGTTTGGTATTTACTTACATTTAGTAACTACTAATAAAATTTGACCAACTTATTAAAAGTAATGCTCAGCTTTAACCTCTATTATTGATCAGCCTTACACATCACATGAACTCCCACCTTTGGTGAGTTCATGCCACATTATTCCCCACAACTTGTTGAGCGATGAACATGTGTGAGCTCACCCTTGCTGTCTCACACCCCCCATAGGAGAAGAACAGGTGGTTCGAGTGGAGCCACACAACGAGGAGTTCGATTCGATCTAGGTGGCATCTCTCAGTTGACTTTCTAGCGCCAAGGATGGATTTTAGATCCTACTATATTTATCTTATATTTTGTAAGACTTCCGCTATGTAATAAGTACTCTGATGTTATTGTGACATTTATCTCTATACACTCTGTTATTATATATGTTGTCTTCTTTGGCGCATGTATGAGATGCACCCGACTTTGTCCCTTAAAGCCCAGGTGTGACATTCATCCTCTGTTGAAGCTAAGGTTCTTATGGAACCTGTTCTTGCTTCTTCCAGTGTTATTGCTTCGTGTAAGGCCCAAAATCCTGTATAAGAAAAAAATAATAAAATAAATATATGAAGAAATAAAATAGTAAATTCAGATATCTCAAATTATAGTTGAGTATTAAAAATTAAGGACTGGATTTTGAAAACCAAGAATTATATTTGAAAAGAAGTAGTGGAAAGGTTTTCAATTCAACTAAATGACTATTCATTTCATTAAATGATGCACCACAAGCATTTACTTACATGAATAGTTAATTTTGAAGTAACTCTAAATTCTTGTCCCACAATCAAAATACTATTTTCCTAAAATGAAAGAAAGCAATATGAGTGTGCTTCATATCTCAAACATTTAGCAAACAAATAAAATAATTAAAATAAACATGTAGCTATTGCATCATGTTGAATGTTTGGAATTGAGAAAAGAGAGAAAATTCTATGCAAAACAAAATAAACATATAAATTTATCCACACTATGTTCAGAAAAATTAAACATAAAAATGTGAAGCCAAATTTGCCATGAACCTTGAGTTTAAATAGGAATTGGAAATTGAATACCAACTTCAAATCTGTAAAGGGAAAGAAGAAATAAAGATAGAAATAAATATATAATTTATTTTCATAATGTTATGATTAAATTAGACATTTAACTTAGGTACAAAAATTTCAACAAAAGAATTCAAATATGAAATTTAAACATTAAAAGGAAAACAAAATAGAAAAAAATAAAAAGAGAAAGAAAGCACCTGCGTTGAGGTCCATTTCTTTCCCCACGGCCCAAATCGTGCAGATCGGCCTCTAGTCGGCCCACTTACCTTCCTGCGCGCCTGTGGATCTCAAATAGTGGCCTACATGTGGGGCCACCAGGACAGGAGCGCGCCCACACGCTTGGCACTTCTTCCACTAGCGCTGGCAGGTGGGCCCTCGCGGTCAGGTTCATGCTCGTTTCCTCTCCTAGTCTCTTCGCCGATTCCTGCGTGCGGGTGGTGGGTGGAATGGCGCCGCGAAGCTCGGGCGGTTCATACGGGTGCCACACGCATCTCGCTCCTCACCGAACGCTTCTCCCCCTAAAGTCGGGCTCGACCCTAAGATAAAATCGAAGGATAGCCCTCCCTGTTCCCCTTGGAAAGCTCCTCCATCGTGCCCCTATCCTCTGCTCAACTCTGGTCGCGCGCCTCTCCTCCAGTTTGCACCCTGCGATTGTTCAGCCTGCTTGTAGCTCGTCGTCGACCTCCCCGGCATGTTCCTCCCTCGCCTTAGTGCCGCTGCGGACTCGACCGACAGCTGGTGGCGGTGGATGCCTCGGTGGGGTGCCGCAGCAAGAAGCCAGACATCAGGAGCACCCACGTCTTCCCTAGCCCCCTGCACCCAACGGGGGAGGTTCTCTGGGGTGTATCGCATCTTGGTGTGGCGTCTATGAAAGCAGAGGAACTACCGAAGCCAACGAATCCGTCACCGGAATTTCTCAGGCGTCAACAATATGTGCTGCGCCATGGGGAGTCTTGGCATCATCTTCACCATCGGTGAGAAACTTCTCCCCTGATCCGCCATTGACTTAGCCTTGAGTAGTGCCTAGCAGACTTTGCAATCGTGCACCAATTGAAAGGGAAATGTGCCCTTGAGCAATTTCTATTATATTTTGGTGATTAAGTGCCCAACACATTTAATTAAGTTCTAATGTGCTAAATGAAGAGAAAAGTGCAAATCAAGACATGAGGTATGTTTCTAGACTTAGTACATTGTTTTGAGTACTAACATATTTTGTCTAAGTGCTAGAAACAGGAAAAGAAAGAATTGCAAAAGAGATGGCTGTGTGCAGCCAACTTCAGCTCGGCTTGGCACACCGGACTATTCGGTGGTGCACCGGACAGTGTCCGGTGCGCCAGGCTAGTCCGTGTGAAGAGGCCGCTCTCGGGACTCGACGGCAGCGTATGACTATAATTCACTGGACTGTTCGGTGGTGCACCAGACTGTCCGGTGAGTCGTCTGCGGCGAACTCGTCGCTCTCGGGAAGAGAATCAGTGGCGTACTGCTAAAATTCATCGGACTGTCCGTTGGTGCACCGGACATTCCGGTGAACCAACGGTCGACTGCGCCAACAGTCGGCCGCACAATCTTCGCGCGACGCGTGGCAGCTCCAACGGTCGGTGGGGGCATCGGACTGTCCGGTGTGCACCGGACAGTGTCTGGTGCGCCAATAGGCCCAGAGTTGCAACGGTCGTGTGTGCAAGAAAAGGAAGGAGATCGGTACCGGACCGTCTATAGTGACTGTCCGGTTGCGCACCGGACTGTCCAGTGCGCCACTCGATAGAAGGCAAGGATGGCCTTTCTTGTTGGTCTCCAACGGCTCCTAGCTGCCTTAGGGCTATAAAAGGGGTCCCTAGGTGCATGGAGGAGTCACACAAGCATTCACTAAGCATCCTAAGGCATCCAGACTCTGTTCCCGCGCATTCGGTTCATTGTGTTAGAGATTTGAGCTCTATTCGAGTCGAGGACTCCCCGTGTTGTCATTTGAGCTCAAGTCTTCTCTTATGTGCGTGGTTGTGCTGCGATTTGAGTCTTGTGTGTGTTGCTCTTCCCAACCTTACTCTTGAGCGTTCTTTGTGATCATTCTTGTAAGAGCGAGAGGCTCCAACTTGTGGAGATTCCTCACAAACGGGAAGAAAACTATAAGGAAGAACACCGTGGTATTCAAGTTGATCATTGGATCACTTGAAAGGGGTTGAGTGCAACCCTCGTCCATTGGGACGCCACAACGTGGAAGTAGGCAAGTATTACTTGGCCGAACCACGGGATAAAATCGTGTGTCTCTTGTGATTGCTCTCTCTTTGTTTGTCTGTGTTCGCAAGAGCTCGCCTCATAGACTTGATTAACTCGTGCTAACATCTCTTTAATCAAGCTTGTTGGAATTTAGTGTTGAATTTTTCAAGATCACCTATTTACCCCCCTCTAGGTGCTCTCAATTGGTATCAGAGCCGTTCTCTTCACGTAAGGGACTAATCGCCCGAAGAGATGGATCCTAAGGGAAAGGGGATGGTGGTCAACGACAAAGAGGAGTCCATCTTCAACAAGACAAGAGACAACAAGCCCACTGACTCTGGCTTGAGTCACAAGAAGAAGGACGAGAAGAAGAGGTGCATCAAGAAGATCATTTACTATGATAGCGATGCCTCCTCTTCTTCACCAAGAGACGACGACGACGACTCGTCTAAGAAGAAACTGGTTAATCAAAACTTTTCATTTGATTATTCTCATATTCCATTCAATTCTAATGCTCATTTACTATCAATTCCACTTAGGAAACCTCCGCACTTTGATGGAGAAGACTACTCATTTTGGAGTCACAAAATGCGTAGTCACCTATTTTCTCTCCATCCTAGTGTTTGGGAGATTGTTGAAAACGGAATGCATTTTGATAATACTGACAACCCCGTTTTCATAAATGAGCAAATTCATAAGAATGCACAAGCTACCACTATTTTGCTAGCATCTTTATGCTAGGATGAGTACAACAAGGTGAGCGGCTTGGACAACACCAAGCAAATCTGGGATACCCTCAAGATATCACATGGGGGAAACGACGCCACCATGATCACCAAAATGGATTTGGTGGAAGGCGAGCTAGGAAGATTTGCGATGATCAGGGGAGAGGAGCCAACGCAAACCTACAACAGGCTCAAGACCCTGGTCAACAAAATTAGAAGCTACGGAAGCACAAGATGGACGGACCACGACGTCGTCCGACTTATGCTAAGGTCATTCACGGTAATCGACCCCCATCTTGTAAACTTCATTCGTGAAAATCCTAGGTACACCAAAATGACGCCCGAGGAGATACTCAGAAAATTCGTGAGCGAGCGTAAGATGGTAAAGGAAACAATACGTGGATGATGCCCTTAATGGCCCTCTACCCATCTACGAGCCTCAACCCGTTGCTCTCAAAGCAACAAGCAGCAGTGAGGCGCTACCAAGCAAGGTGGCACAAGTTGAGGCTGCCGGGCTAAACGAAGATGAGATGGCCCTAATCATCAAACGCTTCAAGACCGCACTAAAAGGACGCAAGGAGTACCCCAACAAGAACAAAGTAAAGGGGAATCGCTCCTATTTTAAATGTGGTAAGACTAGTCATTTTATAGCACAATGTCCTGATAATGATAATGACCAGGAACAAGAAAAGCTTGTGAAGAGGGAGAAGAAGAAGGTGTACAAGAAGGCAAAAGGCGAGGCGCATCTTGGCAAAGAATGGGATTCGAACTGCTCTTCATCCGACTCCGACAATGAAGGATTGGTAGCCTCAGCCTTCGACAAGTCTTCGCTCTTCCCCAACGAACGCCACACTTGCCTCATGGCCAAGGAGAAGAAGGTAAGTGTTCGAGATATCCCTAAGTACACTACTTCTAGCGATGATGATTCTAGTGATGATGAAGTAGATTCTACTAATTTATTTAAGGGTTTATATAGAGCTAAAGTAGATAAAATCAATGAATTAATTGATGCTCTAAATGAAAAGAATAGATTGTTAGAAAAACAAGAGGATATTTTATATGAGGAGCATGATAAATTTGTTAGCGTACAAAAATCTCTTGCTTTAGAGATTAAAAGGAATGAAATGCTATCTTCTGAGTTATCTGCTTGCCATGAAACTGTATCTAGTTTAAAGAGTTTAAATGATGATTTAAATGATAAGCTAGAGGAAGCTAGTAAATCTAGTTCATGTGTAGAGCATGTTAGTATTTGTAATAGATGTAAGGACTTTGATGGTAATGCTTGTAATGAACATCTCATTACTATTACAAAATTGAATGATGAAGTGGCAAGTCTTAATGCTCAACTTAAGACTTGCAAAAATGATTTTGATAAATTAAAATTTGCTTGGGATGCCTACACAATTGGTAGACACCCTTCCATTAAGGATGGACTTGGTTTTCGAAAGGAAACCAAGAACTTAACAAGCCAAAAGGCACCCGTTCTCAACAAGGAGAAAGGGAAGGCTCCTATGGCTAGTAGTTTTCAAAAGCGTCATGCCTACATGTATGATAGAAAACATTCTAGGAATGCTCATAGGAATTATGATCATAATGCTTTTGATTCACATGCTATGGTTGCCTCTAGCTCTACTTTTATGCATGGTAGAAGTAAGCCTAGGAAAAATCATGTTGTGCATCATGTGCCTAGGAGAGTATGTAATGAGCCTTCTACCATTTACCATGCCTGCAATACTTCATTCGCGCTCTTATGTAAGAATGATAAAGTAGTTGCTAGAAAGTTGGGATCCAAATGCAAGGGAGACAAGACTTGTATTTGGGTTCCAAAGGCTATTGTGACTAACCTTGTAGGACCCAACAAGAGTTGGGTACATAAACCCAAGTGTAAATTGCCTTGCAAGTTTATGCATCCGAGGGCTCAAGCTGGATTATCGATAGCAGATGCACAAACCACATGACAGGGGAGAAGAAGATGTTCACCTCCTATGTCAAGAACAAGGATTCCCAGGATACGATTATTTTTGGAGATGGGAACCAAGGCAAGGTTAAAGGTTTGGGAAAGATAGCCATCACAAGCGAGCACTCTATTTCAAATGTATTCTTAGTAGAGTCATTAGGGTATAATCTCCTGTCTGTAAGTCAATTGTGCCACATGGGCTACAATTGTTTGTTTACAAATGTTGATGTTTCTGTCTTTAGAAGGAGTGATGGTTCATTGGCATTTAAGGGTGTATTAGACGACAAACTCTACTTAGTTGATTTTTCGAAAGTGGAGGCCGATCTAGATGCATGCTTAATAGCTAAGACTAGTATGGGCTGGCTGTGGCATCGCCATCTAGCACATGTTGGGATGAAGAACCTTCATAAACTTTTAAAGGGAGAACATGTGTTAGGACTAACAAATGTTAGTTTCGAGAAAGATAGACCTTGTGCAGCTTGCCAGGCAGGAAAACAAGTGGGGAGCTCTCATCACAACAAGAATGTGATGACAACATCAAGACCACTGGAGCTACTACATATGGACCTCTTCGGACCCATTGCCTACCTTAGCATCGGGGGAAGTAAGTATGGTCTTGTTATTGTTGATGGTTTTCCCGCTTCACTTGGGTGTTCTTTTTGCAGGATAAATCAGAAACCCAAGGGACCCTTAAGCGCTTTCTAAGGCGGGCTCAAAATGAATTTGAGCTCAAGGTGAAAAAGATAAGAAGCAACAATGGGTCCGAGTTCAAGAATCTGCAAGTGGAGGAGTACCTTGAGGAAGAAGGCGTCAAGCACGAGTTCTCCGCTCCCTACACACCACAGCAAAATGGTGTGGTAGAGAGGAAGAACATGACGCTTATCGACATGGCGAGAACAATGCTTGGAGAGTTCAAGACGCCCGAGCGGTTTTGGTCGGAAGCTGTGAACACAGCTTGCCATGCCATAAACCGGCTCTACCTACATCGCCTCCTCAAGAAGACCTCGTACAAACTTCTTACCGATAACAAACCCAACGTCTCATACTTTCGTATATTTGGGAGCAAATGTTACATTCTAGTGAAGAAAGGTAGAAATTCTAAATTTGCTCCCAAGGCAGTAGAAGGGTTTTTACTAGGGTATGACTCAAATACAAGGGCGTATAGAGTCTTCAACAAATCATCGGGTTTGGTTGAAGTCTCTAGCGACGTTGTATTTGATGAGACTAATGGCTCTCTAAGAGAGCAAGTTGATCTTGATGATGTAGATAAAGATGATGTTCCAACGGCCGCAATACGCACGATGGCGATAGGTGATGTGCGACCACAGGAATAACAAGAGCAAGATCAGCTATGTTCCTCAACTATGGTGCATCCCCCAACTCAAGACGGTGAACAGGTACCTCAAGAAGAGGGACAGGATCAAGGGGGAGCACAGGAAGAACAAGTGATGGAGGAAGAAGCACCACGGGCCCCTCCAACTCAAGTCTGAGCGATGATCCAACGACATCACCCCGTCGATCAGATACTAGGTGACATAAGCAAGGGAGTAACAACTCTCTCACGTCTAGCTAATTTTTGTGAGAATTACTCGTTTGTCTCTTCTATTGAGCCTTTCAGGGTAGAAGAGGCCTTGCAGGATCCGGACTGGGTGTTGGCCATGCAGGAAGAGCTCAACAACTTCAAGAGGAATGAAGTTTGGAGCCTAGTGCCATGTCCAAAGCAAAACGTTGTGGGAACCAAGTGGGTGTTCCGCAATAAGCAAGACGAGCACTGGGTGGTGACAAGAAACAAGGCTCGACTTGTGGCAAAAGGTTATGCCCAAGTCGCAGGTTTGGATTTCGAGGAGACTTTTGCTCCTGTGGCTAGACTAGAGTCTATTCGCATTCTATTAGCCTATGCTGCTCACCATTCCTTCAGGTTGTTTAAAATGGATGTGAAGAGCGCTTTCCTCAATGGGCCAATCAAGGAGGAGGTATACGTGGAACAACCCCCTAGCTTTGAGGATGACAGGTATCCCGACCACGTTTTTAAGCTCTCTAAGGCCGCTCTATGGACTTAAGCAAGCCCCAAGAGCATGGTATGAATGCCTTAGAGATTTTTTAATTGCTAATGCTTTCAAGGTTGGGAAAGCCGATCCCGCTCTTTTCACTAAGACTTGTGACGGTGACCTTTTTGTGTGCCAAATTTATGTTGATGACATAATATTTGGTTCTACTAAGTCTTGTGAGGAGTTTAGCAGGGTGATGACTCAAAAGTTTGAGATGTCGATGATGGGTGAGTTGAACTACTTCCTTGGGTTCCAAGTGAGACAACTCAAGGACGGCACCTTCCTCTCCCAAACGAAGTACACTCAAGATCTTCTCAAGAGGTTTGGGATGAAGGACGCCAAGCCCGCGAAGACACCAATGGGAACCGACGGGCATGTTGACCTCAACAAAGGAGGTAAGTCCGTTGATCAAAAGGCATACCGGTCTATGATAGGTTCCTTGCTTTATTTATGTGCTAGTAGACCGGACATTATGCTTAGTGTATGAATCTGTGCTAGATTTTAATTCGACCCCAAGGAATGTCACCTTGTGGCCGTTAAGCGAATTCTTAGATATTTAGTTGCTACGCCTTGCTTCAGGATCTGGTATCCAAAGGGGTCTACCTTTGACTTAATTGGATATTTAGACTCTGATTATGTTGGATGCAAGGTTGATAGGAAGAGTATATTAGGGACGTGCCAATTCCTAGGAAGGTCCCTAGTGTCTTGGAGTTCAAAGAAACAAACATCCGTTGCCCTATCCACCGCTGAGGCCGAGTATGTTGCCGCAAGACAGTGTTGTGCGCAACTACTTTGGATGAGGCAAACCCTCAGGGACTTTGGCTACAATCTGAGCAAAGTCCCACTCCTATGTGATAATGAGAGTGCAATCCGCATGGCGGATAATCCTGTTGAACACAGCCGCACTAAGCACATAGACATCCGGCATCACTTTCTGAGGGACCCCCAACAAAAAGGAGATATCGAGGTGTACCATATTAACACCGAGAATCAGCTAGCCGATATCTTCACCAAGCCTTTAGATGAGAAAAGGTTTTGCAGGTTGCGTAGTGAGCTAAATGTCTTAGATTCGCGTAACTTGATTGATCTATAGCATACATGTGTTCTATGCCTTTGATCATGTTACTTTATGCATTTATGTAATTTGTTGCTTATTTATGGTGCTCAAGTTGTGCAAGGGATCCTCGGATCTCACAAGTCCATGTGTGAGTGATGCACATATTTAGGGGGAGATGTGCTACAACTTGACCCTTTGAGACTAATCCGTTTGTTTGAGTATACTTGATGTAGTCTCAAGGTGGATTGAAAGGGAAAGGTGAACTTGGACCATGCAAAGACTTCCACTGCACTCCGGTATTAGTGTACTTAATTCCAAGTTCATTCGTATGCTCTTATTGCCTTTTTGCTCTTAATTGACATTTTTGGTGAGGCAATGGGGTTAAAGGGCCAATAATGATCCTGTTTTGGTGCTTAATGCCAAAGGGGGAGAAATTAAGGCCAAAGCAAATGGATCAGCTACCACTTGAGAATTTTGAAAATAGTAGAGTTAGAATTTTGATTTGTCCAAAATACTCTTATTGCAAAATCCAATCTCTTGTGGAGAGAATTTTTCATTATGGGAAAAGGGGGGAGTTTTTGGTTCTTGATCACTTTCACCCTTGGATTATCTCTCTTGATGCCCAAACAAGTGAGTTTGGATTAGAGATAGGAAAATGAATTTGATTTGCAAAAACAAACCAAGTGGTGGCAAAGATTGATCCAAATATGTCAAAACTTGTGCAAAGACAATTTTGTTTTCAATTGCATTAATGTTGCACTTCTTTTGGTTGCTTTTGGATGTGTTGGCATAAATCACCAAAAAGGGGGAGATTGAAAGGGAAATGTGACCTTGAGCAATTTCTATTATGTTTTGGTGATTAAGTGCCCAACACATTTAATTAAGTTCTAATGTGCTAAATGAAGAGAAAAGTGCAAATCAAGACATGAGGTATGTTTCTAGACTTAGTACATTGTTTTGAGTACTAACATATTTTGTCTAAGTGCTAGAAACAGGAAAAGAAAGAATTGCAAAAGAGGTGGCTGTGTGCAGCCAACTTCAGCTCGGCTTGGCACACCAGACTGTCCGGTGGTGCACCGGACAGTGTCTGGTGCGCCAGGCTAGTCCGCGTGAACAGGCCGCTCTCGGGACTCGACGGACGGTGTATGCCTATAATTCATCGGACTATCCGGTGGTGCACCGGATTGTCCGGTGAGTCGTCCGCGGCGAACTCGTCGCTCTCGGGAAGAGAATCAGCGGCGTACGGCTAAAATTCACCGGACTGTCCGGTGGTGCTCCGAACTGTCCGGTGAGCCAACGGTCGATTGCTCCAACGGTCGGCCGCGCAATCTTCGCGCGACGCGTGGCAGCTCCAACGATCGGCGGGGGGCACCGGACTGTCTGGTGTGCACCGGACAGTGTCCGGTGCGCCAACGGGCCCTGAGTTGCAAAGGTCGTCTGTGCCAGAAAAGGAAGGAGATCGGCACCGGACCGTCTACAGTGACTGTCCGGTGGCACATCGGACTATCCGGTGCGCCACTCGACAGAAGGCAAGAAGTGGCCTTCCTTGTTGGTCTCCAACGGCTCCTAGCTGCCTTGGGGATATAAAAGGGGTCCCTAGGCGCATGGAGGAGTCACACAAGCATTCACTAAGCATCCTAAGGCATCCAGACTCTGTTCCCGCACATTCGGTTCATTGTGTTAGAGATTTGAGCTCTATTCGAGTCGAGGACTCCCTGTGTTGTCATTTGAGCTTAATTCTTCTCTTGTGTGCGTGGTTGTGCTGCGATTTGAGTCTTGTGTGTGTTGCTCTTCCCAACCTTACTCTTGCGTGTTCTTTGTGATCATTCTTATAAGGGCGAGAGGCTCCAACTTGTGGAGATTCCTCGCAAACCGGAAGAAAACTATAAGGAAGAACACCATGGTATTCAAGTTGATCATTGGATCACTTGAAAGGGGTTGAGTGCAACCCTCGTCCATTGGGACGCCACAACGTGGAAGTAGGAAAGTATTACTTGGCCGAACCACGGGATAAAATCGTGTGTCTCTTGTGATTGCTCTCTCTTTGTTTGTCTGTGTTCGCAAGAGCTCGCCTCATGGACTTGGTTAACTCGTGCTAACATCTCTTTAATCAAGCTTGTTGGAATTTTGTGTTTAAATTTTCAAGATCACCTATTCACCCCCCTCTAAGTGCTCTCACCAATGACCCAAATGCATCGCTTACCGGCGATGGTCCACCGCACTGATGCGCGCTCTGCCACTCTAGCAAGCGTGGGCGGGGAGGACGAAAGCCATGCGCCCTCTGATCTTCATCGGAGGGGTGAAAAGAAATTTGGTCGTAACCGTTAGATTGGGATCAAATGATCAAGAACCTATCGTGGTATTTTAAATCCTAGACGTCGTTGTTTGATCCGAGAGCCCACATAACGTATCAGTTCATTGGATGTGTGATCTAATCGTGCCCCTCCATTTTATATCGGGTGCCTGGGGATAAACGGTATCCCTTAACCGTGGGATCAGGATCCAACGGCCCTGATGCGCTGGTACCCCTTCGGCCGACATCTTTACAAAAGAGACCCTCTGTTTCCTCAGTATCAACCCTCAGTCCTAAGCAGTTGAAAGAACCTTACACTGAGGCCCTGGAATTTTTAGATAGCACCTTGCAGTTCTTTGTAGTTATTGCACGCAGTCCAAAAAACAAATAAAATCAGAGAAATTCATTGTAAATTCATTTTTATTACAATAATAATTATAGAAACTTGTAAAATTCATATAAAATTCATTTGAGCTCCTTTTCAGTTCATTCCAGTTCCTATAATTTTGTAATATTGTTGTTTATCACCTAGTGCCTCTGTTTTGACATGAAAACAATAATAAAATTTTTTTCCTAATTAATCTTATATCAAAAGTACATAAAAACCTTGGGAAATTCATAACTTCCCCATTTTAACTCCGAATTGAACCGTTCGTGTTGCGTTAGTCTCGTATAAATATTTACTATGCAATAAAAACATTTATTATACCATATCTCGTTATTTTATGATTAGATCTTTATTTAACTTATGTTGATTAGACTTGTTAATCAGCTCATCATTATCTACTAAAATATGATCTATGGTCAATGTATAATTTAGATTAAAGTTGAGATAGTTATTTAGATAATAACCTCTTATATGATTATATTAACCAAATTATAATATAGTTTAATATTTTAATCACACAGATCTTTTATAAAATCATAACTTCTTAACCGTAACTCCGATTTTAATAGTTCTCGATCCCACGATTTCGTAGCAACACGTAGATTGTCATTATGCAGTTTGTTCTTATGTTTGGTGTGATGTTAATTTTGTCTATACCATGTCTATTTGTATTGCTACCACTAGCAGTGAGGTCACGAGGATCAGAAGAATCACCCTGATACCTGGAATCTCTAGTGCCAGGCAAGTTGTGCCCTTGATCACTTCCTTTTGACCCAGTCATGTTCTTATTAACCATAATGATCTGCATAGGTTAATTTTGATGGGATCCAATAGGTTACCCTAGTTTTGGCTATCTTTATACCTTGTTTTACCACTGGATATTTTTGGGTAGTATATGCTATTGCTTTATGTGGTTTTGGGTATAGAGATATACATCACTCATGACTACACTTTTTATTATCAGTTTATTATTTACTGTTCATGATAAGATCATTATGTTAATGGGAACATGAAGAAACACCCGGGAAAACAGTGCTACCACAAGAGTGGTATGGGACTTCCTTGGCTGATTAAATAGGAAAGCTAGTGGATGACTACCTTACCCGAAAGGGGCAAGGGCAGTAGGGGAGTGGTCAGTGTAGGGAGGTCCTTGGGTTGATTTTGGTGCGATGGCGGTCAGGCGAGGGATTCCTGCACTGGAGCTTTCTAGAAACTGTAGCAGGTTTTCTGAAGCTAGTGGAACTTTGTAAAGGCCTCGTAGTGGTACCCTGCCTCGCTTCCTTGGTAGAGGTGTATGGGGTCCGATCAACCCCGTGGCAAATGGGTAACACGACTTGTGGGTAAAGATGTGCAACCTCTGTAGAGTGTAAAACTGGTATACTAGTCGTGCTCACGATCATGAGCGGCTCGGACACTCACATGATTAATTTATGGAATTAAATTCAATTCATCATTTGCATCGCATTGGGATTATTTTATTATTACTTTTATTTATTATTATTATGATTTGGTATTTACTTACATCTAGTAATTGCTAATAAAATCTAACCAACTTATTAAAAGCAATGCTCAGCTTTAACCCCTATTGTTGATCAGCCTTAAACATCACATGAACTCCCACCTTTGGTGAGTTCATGCACATTATTCCCCACAACTTGTTGAGCGATGAACATGTCTGAGCTCACCCTTGCTGTCTCACACCCCCACAGGGGAAGAACATGTGGTTCAAGAGGATCCACACAACGAGGAGTTTGATTTGATCTAGGTGGCATCTCCTAGTTAACTTTGTGGCGCCAAGGATGGACTTTAGTTCGTTTTATATTTATCTTTTATCCTGTAAGACTTCCGCTATGTAATAAGTACTCTGATTATATTATGACATTTATCTCTATACACTCTGTTATTATATGTGTTGTCTTATTTGGCGCATATATGAGATGCACCCGGCCTTGTCCCTTAAAACCGGGTGTGCAGAAGTGGTATCAGAGGAATGTTGACTGTAGGACGAAACCTAGATAGAACTGGACAACCATTGTCTACTTACCTTTGCTACTCTGATTCTTTTCTAAACTTATCTTAATCTTTTCTCATCTATTTCCACATTACTCTGATTACTCTTACCTTTTCCTTCTAAAGACAAATGTGGATTTCACACTTTGAAGTCCTGTGCCTAAAGTGACCTTTAGGAATAGGAGACCTACTCTTTGGAACAAAAAAACAAAACTATTTTTAGGAATCTATACGCTTGAGTGCTTGTTCCGATGATACTTGTTTGATTTGGATCTTTGATTAAGTGTGATGAGTTGTGGAGTAATGTCCACAATTACATCTACTTATACATATAGACATAAAATAGAATTCATGAGATAACTAAACAACTTAGATTATCCTCCATTAAAGAGGGATCTCTTTAAAATAGATACACCTTAATGGATCTCTCTTAACTTAAAGGAAATCTATCTTACCCTAATAAGTTCATCTTGTGTTAAATTTTTTTTCTTGTCCTCTTTAATTGTTTATAAGATAAACTAGACCAACTAAAAGTACCCCCACTAGAATATATCAAATAGATCCAATTTATCTTGGAAGATTCTCTCTTATCTTAATAAATCCATGTTATCTTGAAAATATTTTATCTTATCCTAATAGATCTAACTAATCTCAAAAGAATCTACCATAATCTTAGAGACTCATCTTGTCCTAATAAGCATACTTATCCCCACCACCTGGCTTATCTCATAATAGTGTAACAAACATGATCTATTCCAAAATAAATTAAGTAGATCTTATCTAGTCATATCTGATTAAACCAATTTAATTCAGGTCCCATCTAATCTGATTAGATCTAATTTAATGGACAAACATGTTAAATAATACGGGTAAAATAATATTGGATCCTACTGTTGTAAATATGTTTTAACCTAAATTGGAGTTTTAGTCCAACCTGACCATATGCAACTACCTTAACCACCCGATAGCAGCATAACCTAATATGATCTAATCTAAAGGAAGTTACTTAAACAAGTATTTAATACTGATAATATAGATTGGACCATATTCTTATAAATGGGTTTTAAACCTAAACGGGTTTCTTGGACCAACTCGTCCATGAAACCACGACCTAGCCTATGTTATAGGTTGCCAACCAATTTGTCCCAAAAGCAAAGTAAAACTTTGTTTAATCTATCTACCCCATATACACGCAATTGTTATCCCAACATAGATAATGGCATCTAACACCATGACTGATGGTCCCTAAATTAGACCCAAGGAGAAAGTTAACCTCGATGATGAACGATATGAGTAGAAACAGATCTTCAGAGGAATCAAGATCCACCACTTGGAGTAAAAGTTTCCCTTACCTAACTTTCTTTTACCCCCAAATCTTCCCGACACTCGTCTAATAGCTAAAACCTGATGTACCCTTGTTTTTCTATGCCATACCTGTTAATGGCATGAAAATTTTAGGGTATAAAGAAAATATATACTAATTGGAAGTTCCACTTAAAAAAAGATATTGGAATTTCATAAAGAAAAGGACAGCTTGATACGCTTAACTGTAACACCCGGTTTTAAAGAACAAAGCCGGGTGCATCTCATACATGCGCCAAGAAGACAACATATATAATAACAGAGTGTATAGAGATAAATGTCATAAACATCAGAGTATTTATTACATAGCGGAAGACTTATTACAAAATAAAGATAAATATAAAACGAACTAAGGATCGACGGCGCCAATGTCGACTGAGAAACGCCACCTAGATCAGATCGAACTCCTCAGTGTTAGGCGGCTCCTCCTGAACCACCTGCTCTTCTCCTGTGGGGGGGGGGGTGTGAGACAGCAAGAGTGAGCTCACATACGTTCATAGCTCAACAAGTCGTGGGGAATAATGTGGCATGAACTCACCAAAGGTGGGAGTTCATGAAGTGTAAGGCTGATCAATGAAATAGAGGCTGAAGCTGAGCATTGCTTTTATATGTTGGTCAAAATTTTATTAGCAATTACTAAGTGTAAGTGAATACCAATCCATAGTAATAATAAATAAAAGTAATAATAAAATAATCCCAAATGCAATGAAATGACAGGTTAAGTTTAAGTTCCATATATTAATCATGTGAGTGTCCGAGCCGCTCATGACCGTGAGCACGGCTAGTATACCAGTTTTACACTCTGCAGAGGTTGCGCATCTTTACCCACAAGTCGTGTTACCCATTTGCCACGGAGTTGATCAGACTCCATACACCTCTACCTAGGAAGCGAGGCAGGGTACCACTACGAGGCCTTTACAAAGTTCCACTAGCTTCAGACTACCCGCTACAGTTTATAGGAAGCTCCAGTGCAGGGTTCCTGGCTGACCGCCATCGCAGCAAAATCAACCAGGGACCTCCCTACAGTGACCACTCCCCTACTGCCCTTGCCCCTTTCGGGTAAGGTAGCCCTCCCCTAGCTTTCCTAGTTAATCAGCCAAGGGCGTCCCATTAAACCCTTGTGGTAGCACTGTTTTCCCGGGTGGTTCTCCATGTTCCCATTAACATAATGATCTTAACATGAACAAGGAATAATAAAACAGATAACAATAAATAGTATAACAAAGAGTGATGAATATCTCTATACCCAAATCCACATAAAGCAATAGCATGTACTACCCAAAACTTTAGTAGTAAAACCAGTGGTGAAGCAAGGTATAAAGATAGTCAAATCTAGGGTATCCTATTGGGTCCCAGCAAAATTATCCTATGCAGATCATTATGAATAATAAGAACATGAATGGGTAAAAGAAGTGATCAAGGGCACAACTTGCCTTCAATGAGCTCCTGCTCAGCTATCTCTACTTGTTGAAGCTCAGGTTCCACAGTGGGTTGCTCGTCTACTCGCATCAATACAATATATACATGGCATAGCATAAATTAACATCACATCAAACATGCAAATAGAATATACAGTAATAAACTAGACATTAAAATAAGATCACAGGAACTGGAATCATTAAATTTGGAGTTATATATTTTAAGTTATGGATTTTTTTAAGGTTTTATGCATTTAATACAAGATTAAGTGAAAGAATAATTTTAATATGTTTGTCATGTCAGAACAGAGGCACTAATGGGTAGACAATATTATTACAAAAATTTAGGAACTGGAATGGACCAATTTGAAGTTCATATGCATTTACTATGAATTATACAAATTATATGAATTGTTTTTATACTAAAAACTCAGTTTCTAATTCATTTTCTCGATTTTATAACTCTCTGGACTGGGCCCCAATTCCCAGAAAGCGCAGGGACTAAGGTGAAAGAATTCCCAAGACTCATCGCCATGCCCTGTGGACGGCGGGTTCATAACACAAAACCCCAGGGACTCTTTAGCAAGATTACCGAGCCGAAGCGGTATGGTGTGATATGGGCCGTTGGATCCGAGATCGAGCGCCCCGATTAGATCCGGAGGCCTCGGAAAGCATCGCGAACCACACGATTTGAAAGGAACGACTCAGATTTTATTAAGCCCGGTTCACTGAGATCCACCCGATCGGATCCGACGGCTATGGTTTACTCACACGAAAGGGTATCACCAAGTTCTAATCACAGCCGTTCATTCACGAATCAACGGCCACCAACCCATCTTCCTTCTTCCCACGAACAGAACAGCGGCGCCGCCGCCCCCATACGGCGGAACATCGCCGGTGAATCCCAGTTTCGCGCCCACGGACACTACTCCCGGGCCCGCTAGCGTTGACGCGAAGCGCACATGATGACGAATACAGGGATGGGTTACTTACCAGCAACGGCGCAGAAGAACTCCCTAGCCACGGAACCAAGCAGTCCGTGGCGGAACGCAGACGGCGGCGAGAAATTCCACGGCCACCGTGGACCTTCCGATCCCCCCGACGCCGCAGCAACTTCCGTCACGCGCTGATGATACCTCCTGACCACCGCAATCGACCGAGCAGCGACGAGACGTGGTTTCGGCTTGGCGCACGAGGTTTAAGCGCGGCGGCGAACTGGATTTTGAGCCTCTGACGGCGCAAAAGGGGTGGATGAGGGAAGAAAAGGAGCCGGGGACGATCCTACTTATCTCCCCGAGGACTCGGTTCAAGATAGGAGGGATGATGCGCCAGACTTCCGACAATGGCGGCGAGCTCCCCGCGCGGGTGGGTGCGCGGAGACGACGAAGTCGCGCGCGGTGGTTATGAGGCTGCCCGGTGGCCCTGCGACGCAGCGACACGAGAGCCGAGCGAAGGAACCGGAGAGGCTGACAGCGGGCCCCGAACGTCAGCGCCAAGCGGATTGGTGGGCTGCGCGGAGTGATTCCCCGAGTGGGCCAAATTCGTGGAAGCGAGCCCAATTAGGTTTTAGTCTTTTTTTCTTTTTATTTTCTTCTCTCCCTTTCCCAATTCAACTCCAACTTAAATTTAAATTTGATTTCTGTGACAAACTTATCTCCAAATTAAATATCCCACTTGAATATGACATGAGATAAATTAATTTATTTTTAAGAAATTTTATTTGGTGATGGCTAATGTTTTTCCCTTTCTCCACATTTCTTTAAAATTTTGCTTTCCAACAATAGAATTTAAATCCATGTGTCTATTAATATATTAATAACACCTTTATTTTATTAACCACAAATGCACAATCAAGTAAAACTCAGCATGATGCATGGTTTATTTAGTTGTTATTGGTTATTCAATCCCCCTTTTGATGGTGTTTATCCACATGTGATATTAACTAGAGATGGTACACACATATAGATAAAGGAAATATTCTCTCTTTATATGAGTTACAAATTTAGGTATTACAAATCCTACCCTCCTTAAAAATAATCTCATCCTCGAGATTTAAGAAGATCTAGGGAAAAGATGGGGGAAGTCTATGCGAAGCTCTTCTTCTCTTTCCCACGTTGCTTCATCTTCACCGTGGTGGCTCCATTGAACCTTGCACATTTTAATCACCCTATTCCTTGTAACTCGAGTCAAAGTGTCCAGAATCTTGATGGGGTACTCAGCATAAGTCAAATCTTCTTGAACACTAAGGTCTTCCATTGGTAATTGTTCCTCAGGTACCCTGAGGCACTTCTTTAGCTGAGACACATGAAATACATTATGTACATCTGACAGATGATCGGGTAACTCCAGTTGATATGCAACTTCACCCACTCGCTTTAAGATCAAGAAAGGTCCAATGAAGCGAGGGGACAACTTTCCTTTAACTTTAAATCTCCTCATACCACGAAGTGGTGACACCTTCAAGTAGACATGATCACCCTCCTTAAACTCCAGTAATCTTCTCCTATTATCAGCATAGCTCTTTTGCCTGGATTGTGCAATTCTCAAATTTTCTCTTATCATTCGAACTTGTTCTTTTGCCTCTTGTATAAGTTCAGGTCCAAAGAACTGTCTTTCTCCAGTTTGATCCCAATACAGTGGAGTCCTGCATTTTCTACCATACAGAGCTTCAAATGGTGACATCTTCAAACTGGCCTGATAGCTATTATTATAAGAAAACTCAGCATATGGTAAGCTCTTCTCCCAACTGCCACCATGTTTAAGAGCACAAGCTCTTAACATATCCTCCAGGACTTGATTGGTTCTCTCTGTCTGTCCATCAGTCTGGGGATGGTAGGCTGAACTAAAATTCAACTTTGTATCCAAGCTCTCATGCAACTTCTTCCAAAATCGAGAAGTAAACTGCGATCCTCGATCAGACACGATCTTCTTAGGCACTCCATGTAGACAAACTATCCGAGTCATATACAATTCTGCTAGCTTGGCTCCCGTATAATTAGTCCTCACAGGTATAAAATGAGCCACCTTTGTCAATCTGTCCACAATTACCCAAATAGAGTCATATCCTGCTGGAGTGCGGGGTAGTCCAACAATAAAATCCATACCAATTTCTTCCCATTTCCACTCAGGTATCTTCAATGGGTGCAATAATCCAGCGGGTCTTTGATGTTCGGCCTTGACTCTTTGACATACATCACACTTAGCCACATGAGCAGCCACATCTCTTTTCAGTCCATACCACCAATACTTTTGCTTCAAATCTTGATACATCTTAGTGCTTCTAGGGTGGATGGAGTAATCAGAATCATGAGCTTCTTTCAATATAGCCTCACGGAGGCTATCGATCTCTAGAACACATATCCGATCTTTGAACCATATGGTACCTTGCTCATCCTCCGTGAATTCCGGAACTCTTCCTTCCGTAATCAGATCCTTAATCTCTTGAATCTTAGCATCACCAACCTGACCTTTACGAATCTCTTGCTCCAAGGTAGGTTCCAACTCAATGGTAACTCCTTCAGTATGAGTAACAATTACCAAATTGAGTCTCTCAAAGTCTTTTGCTAATTCATCAGGTAGCTGGACAACGAAAGCGGAGTGAACATGCTCCTTCCGGCTCAAGGCATCTACAACCAAATTCGCCTTGCCCGGGTGATAGTGAATCTCCAAATCATAATCCTTGATGAGCTCCAACCAACGACGTTGTCTAAGATTGAGATCCTTCTGAGTGAATATATACTTCAAACTCTTATGATCCGTGTATACTTGGCACTTAGTTCCCATGATGTAGTGTCTCCAAATCTTCAGTGCATGCACAACTGCAGCCAGCCCTAAGTCATGGGTGGGGTAGTTCAATTCATGCTTCCGCAACTGACGAGATGCATAGGCAATCACATGTCCCTCTTGCATAAGCACACATCCAAGTCCTTGGCCACATGCATCACAATAAATGTCAAATCCCTTCTGCAGATCTGGCATAATCAATACTGGAGGTGACATCAATCTCTCCTTCAATTGATCAAAGCTCTCTTGACATTTCTCATCCCACTTAAATTCTTTTCCTTTCTCCAAAAGCGATGTCATAGGCTTGGCAATCTTAGAGAACCCTTCAATGAATCTCCGATAGTATCCTGCGAGTCCCAAGAAACTCCGAATCTCAGTAACTGTAGTGGGCACTCTCCACTCCATAATCTCCTTCACTTTAGCAGGATCCACTGCTATCCCTCCATTAGAAATAATATGACCAAGGAATGGCACCTTGTCAATCCAAAACTCACACTTGCTAAACTTAGCGTAGAGTTGATTATCTCGTAACTTTTGTAGCACCAACCTTAGATGTTGTTCATGATCACTTTCATTCCTAGAATAGATAAGAATATCGTCGATGAACACCACGACGAATCTGTCCAAATACTCCATAAACACCTTATTCATCAAATTCATGAAATATGCCGGTGCATTGGTTAATCCAAACGACATAACCGTAAACTCATATAATCCGTATCGAGTCGAGAAAGCCGTCTTGGGTATATCCGATGGTCTAATCCTCATCTGATGGTAACCGGATCGGAGATCAATCTTCGAGAATACTCTAGCACCACGCATCTGATCAAATAAATCCTCAATACGGGGCAACGGATACTTGTTCTTCACCGTAACATCATTAAGAGATTTATAATCCACACACATCCGTTGCGATCCATCCTTCTTCTGCACAAATAACACCGGTGCTCCCCAAGGTGAGGAACTTGGGCGAATGTAACCAGCCTCTTGTAACTCCGTCAACTGCTTCTTCAGTTCCTTCAACTCTTCTACGGACATTCTATATGGCCGTTTAGAAATAGGGGCGGTTCCAGGTAAGAGATCAATAACAAACTCGACTTCTCTATCAGGTGGCATCCCTGGTAACTCCTCTGGAAAGACATCCGGAAAATCTCTAACCACCCGGATTTTGTCACCAACAAACTCCTCAGGCATAAAGAACATTGCACGCATGGATGAGGAGGTTACTGCAATATTAACTTGAAATCTTTCTCCTTTAGTGGTAGTGAGTTCTACGGTACCTCTACCACATGCTATAACGGCCTTTGCCTTTCTTAGCCATGACATACCAAGGATCAAATCTATACTGCTTGACTCTAATATTATAGCAGTAGCTCCAAATTCTCTACCCATAATAGTCAATGTCAATCTACGTGTCATTTGATTCGCCTCAACAGGCCCTTTAGGTGTAATTACTATCATGGGTTTTCTCATATTTAGCAGGGGTATTTCATTTGTGTTGGCATATCTAGCAGACATGAATGAATGTGTAGCACCAGAATCAAATAATATGGTTGCAGGAATTGCATTAACATAAAACATACCAATTACGAGGTCCCCTCCATCCGGAGTAGCATCAACGCTGACTTGATTAACCCTGGCTATAGAATATCCCTTGCCAGGGGTCTGTTGCTTGTTCTGAGCTGGAGTAGTAGCAATCCTCTGTGGGCAGACATTTGCATAATGACCCATCTTCCCACACTTGAAACATTGAGTGCCCGGACTCTGTCCTGCAAACTTCGTCGGGGTGCCCGTGGGAGTAGCCTGCCGAGGAGGTGGAGTCCTCAGTGGTGATTGCTGAACTGGGCGTGGTCCTCCTGGTCGAGTCGGTGTACCCTGTGGTGAACTGTAGCGAGGACGAACACTGCTGCTACCCTGTCCTTGTGAGATAGCCTTCCTCTTCAAATCACCCAGTTGAACACGCTTGTGTTCAATAGCAAGAGCCTTATCCAATAGCCTCTGAAAGGATGGAAAGGTGTGTGCCACTAGAGCATACTGCAGCGGTCCATTAAGTCCTTCAATAAAATGCTCTTGCTTTCTCTCATCCTCAGCAACTTCCTCTGGAGCATACCTCGACAACTGAATGAATTTATCCCTGTACTCGCTGACCGACATATTGCCTTGCTTCAATGACAGAAACTCCTTCTTCTTGATTTTTATCATCCCAGCTGGAATATGGTAGTTCCTGAACTGCGTACTAAACTCTGCCCAAGTAATAGTATCCGCAGCATCATGGGCAGCAGTATAAGAATCCCACCAGTCAGCAGCAGGACCCGTCAGACGTCCAGAAGCATATAAAACCTTTTCCCGGTCAGTGCATTGTGCAATGTTGAGCATCTTCTCAATTGCTTTCAGCCAATCATCCGCGTCCAGTGGATCAGGTGAGCTAGCGAATGTAGGTGGCTTATGACTCATAAACTCCCGGTGCTTATCCCGAGGTGGAACTGGTGGTGGTGGTGGAGGCAATGGCACTTGTTGCTGTTGCTGCTGCTGTTGAAGTTGTTGTTGCAGCTGCTGTTGTTGCGCCCTCCTTTCTTGGCGTATCTCATCTCTCTCCTGGCGCAACTCCTGGCGTATGTCTTCTCTTTCCTGACGCATCTCTTGGCGTTCTTGCTGCATCTGGGCACGCATATCAGCCATAGTGTCTGCCATTTGCTGCATCACCGCCATCTGAGCAGTAACTAGTGGGTCAACTCCGCCTGGTGGAGGATTAGGAGGATTCATCTCTGCTGGCTGTGGCTGAGGTTGTCTGTATATCCTTCGAGTGTGTCGATTAGGAGGCAAATCAATTCCACCACCCCGCCTGGTATTGACCATCTGAGTTAGATACATATGGTAAGAAAATAGTAGCCAAGGCGGTACTTACAAATCAGGTTATTTTGGGGGATTTATTAGCTAAGCAGATTAATATTTCACCTACTAAAGCTAATTTAATTCCTTATGTTGGTACATGCTAAGATGTCCATCTATAATAATTCAATCAATCAAAGAAGCAAATCATGCATTTAGCACCAGCACAATCAACCAACATTTTTTTTAAAGAAAATAGTTTTAAATTTTGTCTCGGGTTCCCTAACTCTTAAGAATGTCATAGGGGTAGGGATTCCAAGGTTTGAAATCCATCTTGTCTTAGAATAGAAAAGATAAAAATGATCAGAGTAGAACAGTAGAAGGTGAGACAGGATTAAGATAAGTGTAGAAAGAATCAGAGTAAGGTAAGTGTAGAATGAATCAGAATAAGATAAGTAGGTAGGGGTTTTGTCCATTTCTATCTAGGTCTCGTCCTACAGTCAACATTGCTCTGATACCACTTCTGTAACACCCGGTTTTAAAGAACAAAGCCGGGTGCATCTCATACATGCGCCAAGAAGACAACATATATAATAACAGAGTGTATAGAGATAAATGTCATAAACATCAGAGTATTTATTACATAGCGGAAGACTTATTACAAAATAAAGATAAATGTAAAACGAACTAAGGATCGACAGCGCCAATGTCGACTGAGAAACGCCACCTAGATCAGATCGAACTCCTCAGTGTTAGGCGGCTCCTCCTGAACCACCTGCTCTTCTCCTGTGGGGGGGGGGTGTGAGACAGCAAGAGTGAGCTCACATACATTCATAGCTCAACAAGTCGTGGGGAATAATGTGGCATGAACTCACCAAAGGTGGGAGTTCATGAAGTGTAAGGCTGATCAATGAAATAGAGGCTGAAGCTGAGCATTGCTTTTATAAGTTGGTCAAAATTTTATTAGCAATTACTAAGTGTAAGTGAATACCAATCCATAGTAATAATAAATAAAAGTAATAATAAAATAATCCCAAATGCAATGAAATGACAGGTTAAGTTTAAGTTCCATATATTAATCATGTGAGTGTCCGAGCCGCTCATGACCGTGAGCACGGCTAGTATACCAGTTTTACACTCTGCAGAGGTTGCGCATCTTTACCCACAAGTCGTGTTACCCTTTGCCACGGAGTTGATCAGACTCCATACACCTCTACCTAGGAAGCGAGGCAGGGTACCACTACGAGGCCTTTACAAAGTTCCACTAGCTTCAGACTACCCGCTACAGTTTATAGGAAGCTCCAGTGCAGGGTTCCTGGCTGACCGCCATCGCAGCAAAATCAACCAGGGACCTCCCTACACTGACCACTCCCCTACTGCCCTTGCCCCTTTCGGGTAAGGTAGCCCTCCCCTAGCTTTCCTAGTTAATCAGCCAAGGGCGTCCCATTAAACCCTTGTGGTAGCACTGTTTTCCCGGGTGGTTCTCCATGTTCCCATTAACATAATGATCTTAACATGAACAAGGAATAATAAAACAGATAACAATAAATAGTATAACAAAGAGTGATGAATATCTCTATACCCAAATCCACATAAAGCAATAGCATGTACTACCCAAAACTTTAGTAGTAAAACCAGTGGTGAAGCAAGGTATAAAGATAGTCAAATCTAGGGTATCCTATTGGGTCCCAGCAAAATTATCCTATGCAGATCATTATGAATAATAAGAACATGAATGGGTAAAAGAAGTGATCAAGGGCACAACTTGCCTTCAATGAGCTCCTGCTCAGCTATCTCTACTTGTTGAAGCTCAGGTTCCACAGTGGGTTGCTCGTCTACTCGCATCAATACAATATATACATGGCATAGCATAAATTAACATCACATCAAACATGCAAATAGAATATACAGTAATAAACTAGACATTAAAATAAGATCACAGGAACTGGAATCATTAAATTTGGAGTTATATATTTTAAGTTATGGATTTTTTTAAGGTTTTATGCATTTAATACAAGATTAAGTGAAAGAATAATTTTAATGTGTTTGTCATGTCAGAACAGAGGCACTAATGGGTAGACAATATTATTACAAAAAATTAGGAACTGGAATGGACCAATTTGAAGTTCATATGCATTTACTATGAATTATACAAATTATATGAATTGTTTTTATACTAAAAACTCTGTTTCTAATTCATTTTCTCGATTTTATAACTCTCTGGACTGGGCCCCAATTCCCAGAAAGCGCAGGGACTAAGGTGAAAGAATTCCCAAGACTCATCGCCATGCCCTGTGGACGGCGGGTTCATAACACAAAACCCCAGGGACTCTTTAGCAAGATTACCGAGCCGAAGCGGTATGGTGTGATATGGGCCGTTGGATCCGAGATCGAGCGCCCCGATTAGATCCGGAGGCCGCACGGATCGGAAAGCATCGCGAACCACACGATTTGAAAGGAACGACTCAGATTTTATTAAGCCCGGTTCACTGAGATCCACCCGATCGGATCCGACGGCTATGGTTTACTCACACGAAAGGGTATCACCAAGTTCTAATCACAGCCGTTCATTCACGAATGAACGGCCACCAACCCATCTTCCTTCTTCCCACGAACAGAACAGCGGCGCCGCCGCCCCCATACGGCGGAACATCACCGGTGAATCCCAGTTTCGCGCCCACGGACACTACTCCCGGGCCCGCTAGCGTTGACGCGAAGCGCACATGATGACGAATACAGGGATGGGTTACTTACCAGCAACGGCGCAGAAGAACTCCCTAGCCACGGAACCAAGCAGTCCGTGGCGGAACGCAGACGGCGGCGAGAAATTCCACGGCCACCATGGACCTTCCGATCCCCCCGACGCCGCAGCAACTTCCGTCACGCGCTGATGATACCTCCTGACCACCGCAATCGACCGAGCAGCGACGAGACGTGGTTTCGGCTTGGCGCACGAGGTTTAAGCGCGGCGGCGAACTGGATTTCGGGCCTCTGACGGCGCAAAAGGGGTGGATGAGGGAAGAAAAGGAGCCGGGGACGATCCTACTTATCTCCCCGAGGACTCGGTTCAAGATAGGAGGGAGGATGCGCCAGACTTCCGACAATGGCGGCGAGCTCCCCGCGCGGGTGGGTGCGCGGAGACGACGAAGTCGCGCGCGGTGGTTATGAGGCTGCCCGGTGGCCCCGCGACGCAGCGACACGAGAGCCGAGCGAAGGAACTGGAGAGGCTGACAGCGGGCCCCGAACGTCAGCGCCAAGCGGATTGGTGGGCTGCGCGGAGTGATTCCCCGAGTGGGCCAAATTCGTGGAAGCGAGCCCAATTAGGTTTTAGTCTTTTTTTCTTTTTATTTTCTTCTCTCCCTTTCCCAATTCAACTCCAACTTAAATTTAAATTTGATTTCTGTGACAAACTTATCTCCAAATTAAATATCCCACTTGAATATGACATGAGATAAATTAATTTATTTTTAAGAAATTTTATTTGGTGATGGCTAATGTTTTTCCCTTTCTCCACATTTCTTTAAAATTTTGCTTTCCAACAATAGAATTTAAATCCATGTGTCTATTAATATATTAATAACACCTTTATTTTATTAACCACAAATGCACAATCAAGTAAAACTCAGCATGATGCATGGTTTATTTAGTTGTTATTGGTTATTCAATCTCCCTTTTGATGGTGTTTATCCACATGTGATATTAACTAGAGATGGTACACACATATAGATAAAGGAAATATTCTCTCTTTATATGAGTTACAAATTTAGGTATTACATTAACTAAATGATATTCTTAAATAGGATAATGGAATCTAGTGTGATCTAATCCAATGTGGTCTGCTTAAACAGATTAGGGGTATGTGGACCCTACTAGCCAGGTGTTAACATAACTTACCACATTAGATCAACTCAACCATGAGCTGACCCAACCCATAGAGTCATGATGAATGGTATAATCTATCTATCCCCACCTAACATCAAACAAACTTTTGACCTACATCATGTAATCTATCTCATCATGACAGACAAAGATTAAGCCCTGCTAAAGAATCTTCAGATCATAACCGGTTACTAGCCTATTCATTCTGCTGACCAAATAATTACCCCTGGCAAAACTATTTTGCCATATGCTTCTAACTCTCCTGGTCAATACCAGGAAGGAAAGATTATCAGGCAATAGCAAACAGAAATGAAACCTCCAAATCCTCCACCAGTGGGAATCGATCAAGTGGTTGCCACCCAAATGATGGTAATACAACAAATGACAAACATGGTTACCGAATTGCAAAATCAGATAAGACAAGAACGAGAGGAAATACTTCAGGACCGGCTAGAGATACGTCAAGAAATAAGGCAAGCACAGTTGGAAAGACAACAACAACAACGCCCACTACCTCCACCACCACCACCGGCTCCACCAAGCTACATATATATATATATATATTACTATTTTAGTTAAATGTTACTTTAGTTAGTGGTAGGTATGATACTATTTTAGGTGGAATAACAATAAGGTCTATTTGATCTATGTTTTGCTAATGAGTTAAGTATCATGCTGAGATTTTTGTTTGTGCATATGTGTTGAGACAATATGAGTATACACCCTTTCCTTATAAATCTCAAGGACAAGATTTCTGTTAAGGGGCGTAGGATTTGTAAGGCCCAAAAATTTGTATAAGAAAAAAATAATAATAAAATAAATATATGAAGAAATAAAATAGTAAATTCAGATATCTCAAATTATACTTGAGTATTGAAAATTGAGGACTGAATTTTGAAAACCAAGAATTATATTAGAAAAGAAGTAGTGGAAAGGTTTTCAATTCAACTAAATGACTATTCATTTCATTAAATGATGCACCATAAGTATTTACTAACATGAATAGTTAATTTTGAAGTAACTCTAAATTCTTGTCCCACAATCAAAATACTATTTTCCTAAAATGAAAGAAAGCAATATGAGTGTGCTTCATATCTCAAACATTTAGCAAACAAATAAAATAATTAAAATAAACATGTAGCTATTGCATCATGTTGAATGTTTGGAATTGAGAAAAGAGAAAATACTATGAAAAACTAAATAAACATATAAATTTATCCACACTATGTTCAGAAAAATTTAACATAAAAATGTGAAGCCAAATTTGCCATGAACCTTGAGTTTAAATAGGAATTGAAAATTGAATACCAACTTCAAATCTGTAAAGGGAAAGAAGAAATAAATATAGAAATAAATATATAATTTATTTTCATAATGTTATGATTAAATCAGACATTTAACTTAGGTACAAAAATTTCCACAAAAGAATTCAAATCTGAAATTTAAATAATAAAAGGAAAACAAAATAGAAAAAATGAAAAGAGAAAGAAAGCACCTGCGTTGAGCTCCATTTTCTTTCCCCGCGGCCCAAATCGCGCAGATCGGCCTCTAGTCGGCCCACTTACCTTCCTGCGCGCCTGTGGATCTCAATCAATGGCCTACACGTGGGGCCACCTGGACAGGAGCGCGCCCACACGCTTGGCACTTCTTCCACTGGCGCTGGCAGGTGGGCCCTTACTGTCAGGTTCATCCTCGTTTCCTCTCCCAGTCTCTTCGCTGATTCCTGTGTGGGTGGTGGGTGGAATGGCACCGCGAAGCTCGGGCGCTTCGTACGGGCGCCACATGCATCTCGCTCCTCGCCGACCTCTTCTCCCCCTAAAGTCGGGCTTGACCCTAAGATAAAATCGAAGGCCAGCCCTCCCTGTTCCCCTTGGAAAGCTCCTCCGTCTTGCCCCTATCCTCTGCTCAACTCCGGTTGCGCACCTATCCTCCAGGTTGTGCCTTGCGATTGTTCAGCCTGCTTGTAGCTCGTCGTCGTCCTCCCCGGCATGTTCCTCCCTCGCCTTGGCGCCGCTGCGTTGTCCGTTTTGCACAAAAGTCCTTGCTGATTTGAACAACCAGAAAAGAGGTCACGACACTATTCCTATGTTTCACTGACATTTGCGTAAAGCCCCTCCTATTTCTATTTCTTTACAAACTCAAGTCCCCGATGGGGATTGGTGGTGAGCGCGCCCTCTGGCGAGCCAGGACCGGCCGGGATACGCCATGACTAAGCTTCTGACTTGGCTGATACCGAATTCTACTCCTAGCAACCCTAATCCCTCTACCAATTGCACAATTCTAACTCAAAATCTCTCTGTCCATGGTGATGGCGCAAATCAAGGACAGCCCGAGGTGTTCTCGGTGATCCACCGTGGTTTAGTTCAATTAATCAAGCCTACAAGCAACAGGAGACCCAAGAGATGCTAGAACTTTCAACAGAGGGACATGAATCGACATGAGACAGGCCGACCATAGTGAGAGACCTTCATGGCAGGATTCCGACTGATTTGGGGAAATGGTCGATTGGGCGGCTCTGGTGGATAATCTGAGGCACGGGCTGGTGCTTGGATGCGTAAATACCTAACGGAGTTCACCGGGGCGGCAATTTATAGGTTCCATTAGCGATGGCAGCTAATTTTGAGAAGACACATGGTGGCCGGAGAGAGGGACTGAGTCACCGCGGTGTTCTACCGTGGCAGTCACTCGTTGAGGCGGTCACTAGTGAGCTGTTGCAGCTAGCAGCGACGTGGTTAAAGGGTCATGACGTGGCGTGATCACGGCGAACGACGTATACCCCGACAACGGCCGCTTGGCCACGTCGCCGACGCAAGTGGATGGGCGACAGGGTGGCCTACAGTGCTCCGAGTTCATCCGCGACGAGATCTTTTTACTGTCGAGAGTAATCCACTCATTCGAGGCACGAATCGCGATGGCCGGTGCGAATACGGGCGTGGGATCGCTGGCGGTGAGGTTCAGCGCACCTGGGATATTTTTCAGATACTGTACCATCAGACTTTCATCAGAGCGTCTGACAGACCGATTTGCAGGGCCTAGATCTCAGATTTTTATATGACAACTTGTTAATCCACCTGTAACAAAGTTGTTGATCTATAATCCAACTTTGATCTTGCTATAGCAACCATACTTAAATTCTCACTGAATCATACTCAAAATAGCTTCCAAACTTGGTCCTAGTTTACTGTAAGCCCAGTTTCAGAGTTACACTTGACTGACAGACCAACTTCAGGTCTATTTTTCTCCCACTTTCATGTAGTACTAGGGATTACTCACTTAATCAAATTTGTTCTCTTTACATAGCTCTACAAGTTTGCTACATTGACCAAGAGCAAAATCCTCAAGAATTCTGAGATATAGAGCACCCAAGTTGACCCCATTCAACTGAATTCAGACTTAAGCACATAGAGTTTATGGGATACTTTTTGCAAATAAGTCCAAATTCCACTACTTAGCTTGCAAATTCACAAATGGGAAAAACACATGATTTATGGTGTTCTATCACTTTGGTATTTGCACTTTGGTCCAAAAGTGCACAAAATTTACATCTACCCACCTAGGGTTTTAATTAGGGTTTCTAGGCTTTGTTTTTAGGGTTTTAGGCACATTAGGGTTTTAGTGCCACTAAAGTACATCAAAGGTGCTACCTTATGAACATTTCTCATGGCTCATGAGATTATTACTTATTTGGGCTTCACCTTCATCCAATAGTCCCAACTCAGGGTTAAATACCCTACCCTAGGGTTAAACACTTTTCAAGCCACAACATTACAACTTGTTTGAACTTTTTACCTAGTGAATGCATTCTAGGTGTAACAAACATATGAAATGTCAATGCACATGATGTTATGCTCAAGTTTTAGTACCAGTAACACCAGGGGTGTTACATCCTTCCCCCCATAAAAGAATCTCGTCCCGAGATTTAATGTCCTAGGGCAAGTAATGGAAAAGGAAACACGTCACATCTTTATTTCCTTATTTGTCTTACAGAGCAGGGGCGGTATGGGGTTTATTTCTCCTATACAATCAAATACTCATATCTTACAAATTACATGAAGCTAAAAAGCTAGGGAAATTCTTTTCTAAGGAGTCTTGAGTCTCCTAGGTAGCTACATCTTCAGTATGTTGGTTCCATTGTATCTTGTAGAACTTAAGAGTCCTTTTCCGGGTGATCCTATCCTTTTGATCCAAAAATCGAATAGGATGTTCTAAATAAGTCAAATCTGGTTCCAAGACAACATCCATTACATCAATGGTTCGATTCGAAACCCGAAGACACTTCTTCAATTAAGATACATGGAACACATTATGTACGGCAGACAATGTTTCTGGCAGTTGAAGTCGATATGCCACTGGTCCGCATCGTTCAAGAATAAGAAACGGGCCAATATACCGGGGTGCTAATTTCCCTTTTACCCCAAAATGGTTTACACCCTTCATTGGTGATACCTTCAAGTATACAGGATCATTAACTTGAAAGACCAAAGGCTAACGTCGTTTATCCGCATAATTCTTTTGTCGAGCTTGTGCCTCTTTCAAGTTGTGTATGATCCGTTGGACTTTTCTTCCATTTCTTTAACCATGTTAGGCCTGAAAAACCACCTTTCTCCAAGTTCTGACCAATTTAAGGGTGTTCGACACCGTCACCCATATAATGCTTCAAATGCTGCCATCTTAATACTTTCTTGATAACTATTGTTATATGAAAACTCTGCCAATGGTAAACATTCATCCCATTTTGTGGAATCTCCAGAACACATGCCCGCAACATGTCTGCAAGTATTTGATTTACTCTTTCAGTTTGTCCACTTATTTGAGGATGGTAGGCCAAACTGTGGAGCAGCTTAGTACCCAGAGACTTGTGGAGTTCTTCCCAAAACTTGGATACAAATTGTGGTCCACGGTCCGACACTATTGTTTTTGGAACTCCGTGCAAACTGAGAATACGAGCAATATATATCTGCGCATAGACCGCAACTGGATGATCTGTCTTAACGGGCAGAAAATGGGCTATCTTTGTAAGCCGATCAATTATAACTCAGATAGAGTCAAAACCTTTAGCCGTCCTGGGTAATCCCACAATAAAGTCTATACTAATATCCTCCCATTTCCAAGTTGGGATGGGCAAGGACTGCAATGGTCCAACGGTCTTCATGTGTATTGCTTTGACATGCCTGCAGGTGTCACATCTTGCCACATAGCGTGCAATCTCAATCTTCATTTTTGTCCACCAATAATGCTGCTTTAAGTCTTGATACATCTTAGTACTTCCCGGATGAATGGAATATCGACTAAGATGAGCTTTATCCAAAATTTGTTGGCGGACTTCCGCATCCTTAGGCACCACTATGCGATCATTAAACCATACTATCCCTTGATCATCCTTTCTAAAGCAATTAGCTTTGTCGGCTTCTATTTTCTCATGAATGTGTTTCATACCCTTGTCACTTCGTTAGGCATCAATAATTCTCAGTAGAAGAACTGACTCGAGCTTCAATTGGGTCAAAGTTCCATGTTGTATCATTCCCAAGTTTAACTTTTCAATTTCTTGACATAGTGTGGTGTCAGAGGTTCTTACTGTAAGACAATGGCATGAAGCTTTACGACTTAGGGCATCTGCCATCACATTGGCTTTTCCTGGGTGATAGTTGATTTCTAAATCATAATCTTTAATCAGCTCAAGCCATCTTCTCTGCCTCATATTTAGTCCTGACTGGGTAAAAATATATTTTAGACTTTTATGATCTATATACAAATAGCAGGTATTTCCCAGTAGATAATGACGCCATATCTTGAGGGCATGAACAACTGTGGCTAACTCCAAGTCATGAGTTGGATAGTTCTCCTCATGCCGCTGTAGTTGTCTTGAAGCATAAGTGATGACTCGCCCTCCTGCATTAGGACACATCCGAGTTCACTGCCTGACGCATCACAATACACGTCAAAAGGCTTTTCTATATCTGGTTGAACCAATACCGGAGCAGTGGTCAGTAATACCTTCAACTGCTCGAATGCTTCATTACATTTTGAGGACCAGTCGAACTTTGCATCGTTCTTCAATAAACTTGTGATAGGCTTCACAATCTTGGAGAAATCCAGGATAAATCTGCGGTAATAGCCAGCCAGTCCAAGGAAGCTTCGAACTTGATGTACTGTCAATGGTGGTTTGCACTCTAGAATATCCTGGACATTGCTGGGATCAACCGCAATTCCCTTTGCAGACAATACATGTCCCAAAAATTGGATTTCCTCCAACCAGAACGCGCATTTGCTGAACTTAACATATAACTGGTGCTCCCTTAAGCGCGTTAGCACGATCCGTAAGTGTGTAGCATGCTCCTCTTCATTTTTGGAATAGATCAGGATGTCATCAATGAAGACCACCACAAATTTATCCAACTCGGGCATAAATACCGAGTTCATTAAGTATGTGAAGTGGGCTAGAGCATTTGTCAATCCAAAAGACATAACCAAATATTTGAATAATCCATACCACGTAGTGAATGCGGTCTTGGGTATATCTTTGGGTCAAATACATATTTGATGATAACCTGACTTGAGGTCAATCTTGGAGAATACCCAAGCTCCTGTAAGTTGATCAAACAGAATATCGATCTGGGGAAGGGGGTACTTGTTCTTGATGGTGACCGCATTAAGGGGTTTGTAGTCCACACACATTCGTAATGTCTGATCCTTCTTCTTGACAAAAATTGCGGGACATCCCCAAGGTGATGAACTTGGCCTAATGAATCCCTTTTCCAGCAGGTCTTGTAATTGAATCTTGAGTTCTGCCAATTCATTAGGTGGCATTCGGTACGACCTTCTAGAAATAGGGGCCATACCAGGCTTCAGTTCAATCACAAATTCTACATCCCTTTCTAGAGGCAATCCAGACAGGTCTTCAGGAAAGACATCTAGAAATTTACATACTACCGGAATATCCTGGATTTCTGGTACGATAGCTTCATAGACTTGTCCAAATGGTTTGGCTAGGAGAGCTACAGGGATGGATAATAGAATCTCTTCATGGCCATTACTCAATTTAATAATCCTTAAGTCCGTATTAATGATAGCTTTATGCTAGGCTAACCAATTCATGCCTAGAGTTACATCTATGTCTTGGCCTTTTAAAACAATCATGTTGGTAGGGAATTCCCTTCCGGCCAATGTTACTGGTATATGGAAAACTATTTCCTTAGTAAATATCCGTCCCCTAGGTGAATGGATAATGAATCCTTCCCTTGATTCAGTGCAAGGAATGCAATGCTTTTCCACAAAATTCTTGCTTATGAAGGTATGTGAAGCACCAGAATCAAAGAGAATGACTGCTGGGTAATTGGCCACAAGGAATGTACCCATCATTACCGGCTCGCCTTCTGGTGTAGTGGCCACTTGAGTATAATAAATACGTCTTGTCTTCTTGACATTTTTGCCCATTGAATTATTAGCCATGTTCCCTTTGCCTTGATTGGAGCTTGCAGAGTTCTGCTGAGTGTTGAATTTATTCTGCTTCGGGTATGAACAGTCCTTTATAAAATGACCGGACTTTCCACAGTTGAAGCAGCCAGTAGAATAACTAGGGAGAGCGGGGAAACGAGTACTAGGGGCACTTGGTTGATTTGTAGAAGTGGAGGCAGTGGTAGGACGAATGAAAACAGGCTGCTTAAACCGATACGAGGGTGGGCGAGGCGAAGAACGACTTTGATTAAAAGGTCAGATCACCAACCTGGTTCGCTTCTTAGGTCCCTGATTAGACTTGTCACCTCCAAATCCGTTTGTTTTCCCATGGCCGATATTCTTGGCTTCTACTGCCAGCGCCATGCTAACAGCTCTGCTGTAAGTAAGGTCCAGGCAAGTGGCCATTTTCCTTTGAAGCTTGTCGTTAAGTCCTCTCATAAAACAATTCTTTTTCTTCAGATCTGTATTTACTTGGTCGATGGCATACTAAGATAGATGATTAAATTTTTTGAGATACTACATTACAGTATCTCCCCCTTGCTTTAACCGGATGAATTCTTCTTGTTTCATGTGAAGCACTCCTTCAGGAACACAGTGCTCACGGAATGCTGATTTGAATTCTTTCCAAGTGATCTGATGTCCAACCGGTTGGACTGCCACAAAATTTTCCCACCAAGTGCTGGTAGGCCCTCTCAGTTATTGAGCAGCAAATAATGGCTTCTGAGTCTCCGTACAACGAATCAATCCGAACTTCTGCTCCATCACTCTTACCCACTCATCAGCTTCTAGAGGTTCTTCTTCTTTAATAAAGTGCGGGGGTCGAGTTTCTGAGAATTCCTGATATGTAGTTTCACATGGTCCTTGCGGAGGAGCCCTGCCTCCGTGATGTTGGAACTGATTACCCGCCAACTCGCGCAAGAAGCGCGTATTATCCGCTGTGGCATTGACCAAGGCAGCGGTAGCCTCGACCAATGTTGGGGGTACTGGTGGCGGGTTAGGAGTATCTTCCTGGCCGCGGGAAGTCCCTGCACCATCATGCGTGCGAGCCCATGATGGCATCTGAAGCAAAGAAACATTTTGGAAAAATATAACATGCCAACATACCATCATATTACATTACCAAAATGTAATAATTATACAGACTCCAGCATACAACTTGACTTCATTACTTATTTTACAAGCCCAATAACTAACTATACTATGCTAATCTTCATCATCCTTTGCTACCTCACTTCGTGCTATAGGAGACCGTTCATTAGCAAGATTCATGGAAGGAGGGGGCTTAAAAAGGTCCAATTCCCCCTCAGGTCCTTCATTTGTTGTTCCTGAGGGTCCTGCTTCCATTACGGCAGCGTCGGAAGGCACATCCGGGTGCAGTCGAGCATACAGTACATGTACTTCCTCATGTAAAGTATTACAGTACACTTGCAGGTTATCGAGGGCCGCGCTAAGCTCATCTACATGGGCTCGAGCTTTTGCTTCGCGGTGCTAGGCGATCGAACGCGAGTTGACGACCCAATCAATGGTCGAATCCCGTTCTGAGATCTCAAACCGCAAGCGACTGACTTTAGCTGACAGTTCAGCTATACGCTGGCTGTCCTGCTCCCGTGCCCTGTTTCAGTGATGTAGCTCCGTCCGGAGTTGCTCCACTTTAGCTTCCAGGTCTCCAATTGGATCGTTGGAGCCACTACTACTCTCTTTATGTCTGGGGGCTAACTGATGGCGAGGCACGCCGAAGGGTCCAGTGGATTTGCGTGCAATTTTCCTTGTACGTGCCATATCTCCATAAGAGGGGAAGATTTATTATTATATTTTTAACATGATGCATGCATAACCCAACAATTATGGAATCAACTTTCGTTGAACCCCAACTTCCTATATTTTGCACTCTGTTACCCAACTATACAAGATGAGAGACTACCAAGAAGTGGTAAGGTAAGAATGAAAGAATACTTCTAAGTGTTTGAAAATTCTTTTGAAACACTACATAATATCTGGAGAGACGGGTTTTGCTCCGATACCAGCTGTGACAGAACCTCCCAAGTTATTAGGCCCACCTATAGTTGTCCTTGTCCAGCGGACCTTGGACAACCTTGTAGTTGCACGTAATCACTCGATAAGTCTGGTACTGTATCCTTATTACCTCACCCAAGAGCGTTTCACCCGTCACGCAGATATTACATCACATCGGAGGAAAGAATAAGCGGAAGCAAAATAACTTAAGTTACATTCATCAAAGTATAGAAAGAGTAATAATATTACATTACCAGGGTATTAAGATTGCATAAAGTATTATTATTACAGATCCGGGAGGCAAAACACCCTCCCGCACAAAAGTACATTGTTTTCAAAGTGGGAGGCCAACATCCTCCCGCAGTTTCACTGCTGGGGCTCTTCCTTGGGCACCACCTTTGAACAAAAACAGCAAAAGTCTACTGTTTCCTCACCTACAACAACATGGGTTCGAAAACCCTGAGTACGGAGTGTACTTTCACAAGTCTTAGCCGTCAAAAGAAAAGACTCTCAAGGATATGCTGGCTTGAGGGAGTCAAGGTATGGCTATTCAAGAATCAAAGACTGTTTGCAGAAATGCTTACTAACAGTGGATCCTTAATAATCCAGTTTTATTATCAAGTTAAGTCATTACCTGCAACTAGAGTTCTTTCTACCCTAGTTCAAGCACTTGGCCTACACTAGCCGTCTTTTACCATCCCTTCAGTTCACTGGATTGCTATGTGTAAGTCAGTGACCAAGTCTTCATGTCCGAGAAGTAACGGCGATCCGAATCGATTAATACTCAGCTAAGGGTCTCCAATCACACGACATATGTAGCACTTAACCCTTGCATATGTCGACTTGCCACCGGGTTTCTTAAGACCAGACTGGGTTCACGCCAACCAAGACCCTTGCCACGGAGGGTACACGCTACTCTCGCCATCTCTCCACTCCCATTGCATGTTGGCCTTTCTGGTATTAGTCTGCCCGAGGCAAAGCTTACCCATGACGAGGCATGTGACTAGTTAAAGGGTCCTCGGTCAGCAGGCCCACATCGATACGGTCCTTAAACGACTCAGGCGGAGACACTACACCGAGACTTCCTTCTCGTGCAAGTCACCCGCCTGGTCTCGTTTTAATTATTTAAACCCCAAAGTTTGGTACCTGGTAGAGGTACATCTTTTCTAATATTGAACCCATCACGGCCATGATGGATCCACCATCAAAGCTTTTCTTTTGAAAACTCCCCAACCCATATGAAGCATCATCTTTGCTTTAAAAACAAAACATTTTGTTTTCTAAAGCACAACTAAGCATCAGAAAACTTTTAAGTAAAACAGGTGAGCAAGGGATGGTAATCAATCTCAAGGAAGGGAAATGCAACAAGTGTTTAACACACAACTCCTATCACCTAATGCATCATCTCAAGTGATAAAGAGTTTAAAATTCAAGGAAAGGTAAATGCACCAGGGCTTGCCTTGTGTTGTAGGGGAATCGAGCTCTGTTCCGCAGATATCAAAATAAAAACAGTTCCCGACAGGTGGATTTTCAGTTGGTGGTGTAGTTTCTTCTTCTTCAACCACTATTTCTTCCTCGTTCTCTATACATAACCATATATAAACATGAATGCTCATGTGATGCTATGAATATGCAATTACCAATTGTAATACATGTACATCAAGTTGTGTCTTGAATACAATTTTCCTTCACGGTGCACCAGGGAAACTAGGGTTTTCCGAGTTAGAGTACCATTGATATAAGGCAGCTATAACCAAGAAGGCTAGGGTTTTGGGTTTGGGATCAAACAATGTCCAAAACATGTCAAACTTTACCCATGGGTTTTAATTGTCAGAATAAATTCACCCAAAAAGTTTTATGATTTTTGGAGTTATCTAGTAATTTATAAAATTCCAAAAGACTAGGTTTAGGCCTTCTTAAATACTACATAATTCCTGGTTTGGGCTAAAAATCTTGAACTATTTTTAGTAAATACTATAGTAATTTAGGAGTCTAGTAAAATTGGTCTCATATTTTTAGCATTTTTATATAATTTCCTACAAATTCCCTAAGTTTGGTAGAAAAAGAAAAGGAAAAATGGTGAACAGTGGTGGGCTGAAACTGGCCCGAGTCAGCCCATGAATGGGGAAACGCACCCACGCGTGCGCCTGCGTTGTTGGTTTTGCACAAAAGTCCTTGCTGATTTGAACAACCAGAAAAGAGGTCGCGACACTATTCCTATGTTTCACTGACATTTGCGTAAAGCCCCTCCAATTTCTATTTCTTTACAAACTCAAGTCCTCGACGGTGAATGGCGGTGAGCGCGCCCTTCGGCGAGCCAGGACCGGCCAGGATACGCCATGACTAAGCTTCTGACTTGGCCGATACCGAATTCTACTCCAGGTAACCCTACCCTAATCCCTCTACCAATTGCACAATTCTAACTCAAAATCTCTCTGTCAATGGTGATGGCGCAAACCGAGGACAACCCAAGGTGTTCCCAGTGATCCACCGTGGTTAAGTTCAATCAATCGAGCCTATAAGCAACAGGAGACCCAAGAGATGCTAGAACTTTCAACAGAGGGACATGAATCTGTCACACCCGGTTTTAGAAGGCAAACCGAATGCGAACCATGTACGTGCCAGGATCAGCAATTCACGTACACAACAGTTACATAACATGGACATCATCACATAGTGCTCAAATAGTATTAAAAAGGGAAATAATAGTCAATTACATCATGATGTCTGAGACGTCCATATAGTCTTTACAATAATCAAAGTGCGAAAACGAAACGTAGATAACCGTGGCCTTCATAGGCAGCCGACTGGGGGTTGCCGCTAACCACACCTAGAACTCGTCGTAGTCTTGGAACTCCTGGAAGTCTCCTTCCACAGCTTCATCTTCGCCTGAGCAGTGGTTGCAATGCTGACAACCTGGGGATGGGGGGGGGGTTTGGTGTGTAGAGCAAGAGTGAGTACACATCAACATACTCAGCAAGTATCCTGTTTGGCTGTAGTGGACTAGCTTTATGTGGGGATAAGTCAAGCAGTTGCTTTTAGTTGGTCAGATTATTATTTACTAGTAGAAAGCCAGGTTTTAGCATTAACCCAAGTTATTAGCCCGATGTACCCTTTCCAAACGGAAAGAATACCACTTACCAGCACCATAAGCATAATCATAACCATCAATCTCATTGCCACCTGTAAACCAAAATGTCTCTGATCAAGTACCACTAATCACTGGAGCTCCCTTGGCCGCTCATAACCGTGAGCACGGCTGATATATCAGTTTTCAAACACTCTGCAGAGGTTGTGCACTTTACCCACAAGCCGTGATTCCCATTCTGCCCGGAGATCATGACTCTCCATTGATCACTACCAAGGTGACCCAGCAGGGCATCACTACGTAGCCTTTACAAAGATTCCCCGGGGCTGTAGCCGCCCGTTAGGTTTCCTAAATGTACCGCACTCCTCCCCATGGGACAAATCAACCTTGGCAGAGCGAGCCGCATACACCGAGCCCCATTGACGGCACAACGGCTAAGCGAACTACACCCCAGATCCTCTAATTATTCAGCTAAGGGCGTCCCACTCCACCCTCATGGTTGCACTGTTTTCCCAAGCGGTCATCCATAGAACAGGTCCTTACGGAGAGGCACTCGAGAAACCGCTCGAGCCCCCTTGAAGACCACAAGTATAACATCATAATAAGAGAGGGGAAAACAGCATATCATAGATATTCTCATCATGTTCATTGATTAGAGTTGAGCAATAGCATAAGACTAAGCAATAATAATAATCCGACCCAAATAGGTAAACAAGGACATGGGCGACAAAAGCTAGTCGATCCTTATGTATAAATATGTAATGCGGGAGGTGAATTATAGAATGAATAGGACAGAGATAGGTCAAGGGACACTTGCCTCCACCAACCGACTGCTGCTCAGGGGCTTCTCCTGCGAGTTCTTCGGGCTCCTCGACCGAATCGTTCTCTATGTGATTGCAAGCATACATACATCCACATATTTAATACAAAAGAACAGTACACCATACAATAGAATGCAGTAAGTAAACAGACGTTCCACGCGGGCTCGCAATTACGGTTAAGAGAGAAAGAGAAAAAGACAGTCGAGAAACAGTCACGTTACATGATTATAAATTAACCACTCGCTTAATAGAAGGAAGCTAATGTAGACACTATGTTTAGCGTAAAGTAAAGTCATGTTTCATGTCTAATCATTATAAGCGAATGAAGATAAATAAAAAGAATTGTCGCGCGGCCGAATTAAGAAATTAACGACTCGTCGCGCGACCGAGCACGCAACGAGACACTTCGCATTAATTATAAAGAGACGTTAAGCTTCGCGCGACGAAACGCACGACGGCATACGTCGACTAAACTGAGTCTAAAGTGGAACGTCGCGTGAATACACGCGTGACGTTACACCTTAAACAACCTGAAATTAAAATGGATTGTCGCGCGACGAAGCGCACGACGCAACACATATATAGAATCTGAAATTAGACAAATCCGTCGCGCGACGAAGCGCGCGACGCAGCACGCTAACTAACGGAGTCTGACATTGACTACCGACCAAAAATAATCACCGCGAGCGCGGGTTTGCGCACGCGGGAACGAGCTAGCGGTAAACGGGGAAGCGCGAGGCCACGCCAAGGCCACGCGAACCACGCCGAGGGCCGGGACGCCGCGCGCAGGGGGCCGAGGCCGCGCGCAGGGAGCTGCGCGCCGGGGGCAGGGGCCGCGCCGGGGCTTGGGAGGCCGCGCCGGGGGCCGGGGCCGGGGCGGGCGCTACGCCGGGGCCGAGCCGCCGGGGCCGCGCCGGGGCCGTGCCGGGCGAGCAGGGGGCGGGGGCCGCGCGCCGCCGCGGGCAGGGGGCGGGCAGGGGGCCGCCGCGCGCCGGTGAGCAGGGGACGGGGCGGGGTCGCCGCCGCGGGCAGGGGGCAGGTGGGATCGCCGCCGTGGGGCCGGGTGGGGGTGGGGGGCGCCGCCGGACGGGGAGGCCGGGGCGGGCGAGCACCGTCGTGGGGGGAGGCCGGGGAGGGCGAGCGCCGCCACGCGCAGGGGAGGGGCGGGGCGGGCCGCACCGCCGGCGAGCGGGGAAGGGCAGGGGCGCGCGCGAGCAGGGGAAAGGGAGGGCGCGCGCGGGGGAGGAAGAAGAGGAGGGAGAGGGAGAGAGAGAGGAGGAGGGGAGGGGAGCTCACCTCGGGGTCCAAATTCCTGATCGTCGTCTCCAATTCCTAGGGCACCACGGGGAGAGAGAGGTGGAAGAGGGAGAGGGAAGTTGTTGCGCGGGAGATCCAAATGAGAGAGAGAGGAGAGGGGGGGCGCATGGGGGGGTGTGGGCGCCAGGGGCGCGCAGGGCCGGGCCGGGGCGGACCGGGCCGGGCTGGGTTGGGTTGGGCCGGGCCACTTCGTGGATCGAAACCCATGACACGCACAACCCAATCCGAGACACACGACACGGGCTCCAATCGCGAACCGAAAACCGAGACAGAACGAGACGAACACGCGATATCAGACAAAGAAATGCGCCTCGGCATGATGCAACACCCATGACACTTAGGTTTTGGTTTATACATGACACGGACACCGTCACTATACGAGTTTGAAATTGGGAGGAAGGAGCGAAACAGGAAAGAGAAAAGAGAGTAACGCCCGAATTTGGTGAGAGAAAAGAAGAAAAAATTCTACCCCCAAATTCAGGGCGTTACAAACCTATCCCCCTTAAAAGAATCTCGCCCTCGAGATTCAGGGTTGGCTAGCAAAGAGCTCGGGGTATTTAGCCATCAGATCATCTTCACGCTCCCAGGTTGCTTCTTCCTCAGAGTGGTGATTCCATCTGACTTTGCACATTCTGATGGTCTTCCTCCGGGTGACTCGGTCTGCAACCTCAAGGATTTGCACTGGCTTCTCAACGTAGGTCAAGTCCTCCTGGACTTCAAGACCTTCAACTGGCAACTGCTCTTCTGGCACACGCAAGCACTTCTTCAACTGAGACACATGAAAGACATCATGCACAGCAGACAAATTTTCTAGCAGACTGAGCTGATAGGCCACTTCTCCACGTCTTGCAAGAATCTAATACGGACCAATGTAGCGGGATGCTAGCTTGCCTTTGACTCTGAACCTTCTGACTCCTCTGATCGGTGACACTTTCAGATAGACGAAGTCTCCAACTTCGAAACTCAGCTCTCTTCTTCTTGTGTCTGCATAGCTTCGCTGCCTCGATTGCGCTATCTTCAAATTCTCTCGGACCATCTTGATGTTCTCTTCAGCTTCAAGCAAAATGTCTGGTCCGAACACTTGCTTTTCTCCAGGCTGATCCCATTGCAATGGAGTTCTACAACTCCTTCCATAGAGCGCTTGAAATGGTGACATCTTCAAGCTGGCCTGGTAACTGTTGTTATAGGAGAACTCTGCATAAGGCAATCTCTTGTCCCACCCGGACTGATCTTGCAACGCACAGGCTCTCAACATGTCTTCGAGGATTTGATTAGTTCTTTCAGTCTGACCATCTGTCTGCGGATGATAAGCTGAACTGAAATTCAGATGTGTGCCCAAGGCTTCATGCAACTGCTGCCAGAAATGAGAGGTGAACTGCGTTCCTCTGTCTGACACTATCTTCTTTGGCACAACATGAAGACAAACGATCCGAGACATGTACAACTCTGCCAATACTGCACTGCTGTAATTGGTCTCGACAGGTATGAAGTGGGCAGACTTGGTCAAGCGATCCACCACTACCCAAATGGAATCATAGCCGGCTCGAGTACGAGGCAATCCGACTATGAAATCCATGCCGATTTCATCCCATTTCCATTGAGGGTTTTGCAACGGTTGCAACAATCTAGCTGGTCTCTGGTGCTCTGCCTTGATCCTTCGACAACTATCGCACATAGCCACATGCTCTGCGACTTCCCTCTTCATTCCGTACCACAAGAATTTCTTCTTCAGATCCTGATACATCTTCTCACTGCCAGGGTGAATCGAATAAGCTGTCTCATGAGCTTCCTTAAGAATCAACTCCCGAATAGACTGGACATTGGGAACGCACAAGCGGTCTTTGAACCATATCACACCTTCTGCATCCTCCCGAAAATCTTTGCCTTTGCCATCTAGAATCAGTTGCTGGATCTCACTGATCTTCTCGTCATTCTTCTGCGCTTCTTTGATTTCCCGCTCCAGGGTAGGTTCCAACTCAATTGTGACTCCTCACGAATTATTCAGGAATCCGAGACTCAACCTGTCAAACTCTTTGGCTAACTCATAAGGCATCGGACGAGCGACCATCAGATTGACTTGACTCTTCCTGCTCAAAGCATCTGCCACCACGTTCGCTTTGCCTGGATGGTAATGGATCTCCAACTCATAGTCTTTGATCAACTCTAACCATCTTTGCTGCCTCATATTCAGCTCTGTCTGAGTGAAAATGTACTTCAGACTCTTGTGGTCTGTGTAAACATCGCATTTCTGTCCATACAGATAGTGCCTCCACGTCTTCAGTGCGTGAACCACTGCTGCCAACTCTAGGTCATGGATTGGATAATTATTCTCATGAACTTTCAGCTGTCGGGACGAGTAGGCCACAACTCTTCCCTCTTGCATCAACACACATCCCAAACCTGTGTAACAAGCATCACAATACACCGAGAAGGGCTTGTGCACATCAGGCAAGACTAAGACAGGTGCTGTAGTCAACTTCTCTTTCAGCGCTTCAAAGGCTTCTTGGCATTTCTGGGTCCACTTGAACTCAACCTTGTTGCCTAGCAACGCTGTCATTGGTTTCGCAATCTTCGAAAACCCTTCAATGAATCGCCGATAATATCCGACCATTCCAATGAAGCTCTTGATTCCTCGAGCATCTATTGGCGCTTTCCAGTTCAGAATGTCTGCCACTTCCTTGGGATCCACAGCCAATCCTTCTTTGTTGATTATGTGACCCAAGAACAGGACTTCACTGATCCAGAACTCACACTTGCTCAACTTTGCATACAGCTGGTGCTCTCGCAATCTTTGCAATACCATCCTCAAATGATCTGCATGCTCTTCTTCGCTTTGAGAATAAATCAGAATGTCATCAATGAATACCACCACAAACTTGTCAAGATAATCCATGAATACACTGTTCATCAGATTCATGAAGAAGGCCGGTGCATTGGTCAAACCAAAAGACATCACAGTGAACTCATACAAACCATACATGGTAATGAATGCAGTCTTCGGAATATCCGAAGGTCGGATCCTGAGCTGATGGTAACCTGACCTCAGATCAATCTTGGAGAACACACTGGCTCCTCTCAACTGGTCGAACAGATCTTCTATTCTGGGCAAAGGGTACTTGTTCTTGATTGTGACCTCATTCAAAGCTCGATAATCGATACACATCCTTTTGGTGCCATCTTTCTTCTCCACAAATAGGACAGGGGCGGCCCAAGGCGAGGTGCTTGGCCGAATGTAACCTTTCTCTGACAGCTCATCAATCTGCTTCTTAAGTTCAACCAATTCTGGTCCAGATATTCTGTAGGCTCTCTTGAAGATGGGGGTGGTTCCAGGAAGTAGCTCTATAGCAAACTCAACTTTCCGCTCTGGTGGCATACCTGGTAAGTCCTTTGGAAACACATCTGGGAACTCGGACACAACCTTGATACTCTCGATTGGGTCTGCTTCACTGCTATCAACAGCCATCTGATAACAACTTCCTTTCTTTGGCTCAGGCGGGACTAACTCGGTCACCACTTCCTCTCCTAGTGGGGACACCAACTTGATTGTCCTTTTATCACAGCTGATAACTGCCTGATACTTATCTAGCCAATTCATCCCTAGGATGACATCTATTCCCTGAGTACCCATTACTATAAGGTTAGTGGGAAACGCTATCCCCCTTATTTCCACACATACATTCAAACAAATGCTATCAGCTCGAATTCTACCACTGGCTGAGTCAATTTGAATGGGGGTTGACATGGTAGTAATTGGAAGATTATGTGCTTCTACCCATGATGCAGTAATGAAAGAATGCGTTGCTCCAGTGTCAAATAACACTTCTGCAATATGGGAGCCGACTGGAAACATACCTACTATCATGCCGGGGGTCTCCTGAACTGCTTCAGCCTCCAAGTGGTTCAGTCTCCCAAGATTATAGCGCGGCTGAGAGCGGTTGCTTGCTCCAGGCTGAGAAACGTTCTGCTTTGCTGGGGCATTGGGGCCTGACTGCTACTGGGCTGCCTTCTTCGGACATTGCATCACCTAGTGGCCTTGCTCTCCACAGTGGAAACATGCTCTGTTTCCAACCTGACCTGGTGCTGCCTGACTGTTCTGCTGGTTTGCTGGGGCAGGAAGACGGGGTGCCTGCTGATTCTGCCTCTGAAACTGACCTCCTGACTGATTGTTCTGATGATTCTGGTACTGATGCCGAGGATACTGCCTTTGGAACTGCTGCTGCTGCTGCTGATGTGGACGCTGGTTCTGCCTAAACTGCTGAGGTTGATTGCCTGAGAAACGAGGACGACTGCTGCTTCCAGGCTGGGGTCCACTGATCTTGCGCTTGCGATCCTCCATCTCCTTACGCTTCCTCTCTGTCATGACTGCTCTGTCAATCAAGTGCTGGAATGTCGGGAAGGTGTGATTCATCAGCTGATAGTGCAGAGGGTCAACCAAGCCTCTCAAGAAACGGTATTGTCGCTTGGCATCGCTGTTGACATCTTCAGGAGCATAGCGGGACAACTGCAGAAACCTGTCCCGGTACTCGCTGACAGACGATGACCCTTGCTTGAGGGCCTGGAACTCCTCCTTTTTCACTGTCATCAGACCTGCAGGAACATGGTACTGACGAAAGCTACCTCTGAACTCTTCCCAAGTGATGGCGTCAGGGTTGGCATGGGTGGCGAGATAAGACTCCCACCATGATTGGGCTGCTCCTCTCAACAGCCGGGGACCGTACAAGACTTTCTCTCTGTCATCGCACTGAGCGGTATGCAACTCCCGCTCCACAATGCGCAGCCAGTCTTCAGCATCCATGGGGTCAGAAGAGTGAGCAAACGTTGGGGGATGACCTCTCATGAATTCAGCACGCTTGTCTCTGGGCATCTGAGACATCTGAGGTTGAGGTGGTGCCTGCTGCTGTTGTTGCTGCTGCTGCTGCTGAATGGCGGCCAGAGTCTGACCAATGGCTTGAACTGCCTGAGTCTGCATCAGAAACATCTGCTCGATGGACATCGGGGGCGGGGGCGGCAGGTGCTGCTGCTGGGGCACCTCATCCTGCTGAGCACGCCTTCCTCCTCTGCGCCTATTCTCTGACATCTGCAGAATGCAACCACACATCAGAACTGATCTGGCAAATCTTGCAGCATAAGAAAAGAGTATAGAATTCTTCAACAGCACTGAACAGATGAGCATCTTCACTGATCTCCAATACAGACCAACACAGCTTCTCAGATAAAGAGGAAAGTGGAATAAAAGGTTTCCCAACTATATAACTAACTCCATTAACATAACAGGTGAACCAAAATGCAGGGGATACCCACACTCTGGTGACAGTCATTACAAAGATCCAAACCAAACGTAGTTCATGATGACAAACATAAATGCACAGGATATAACAAACTACCCTGTCTAACTAAGACTAACTAAGACCGAGACTAACGCTAAGACTGTAGCTTCTACGTATATATTTTGTATTAATTACAAGATCCAACTCTAACGATCTATGGTTCTAGATTTATCTTGGTCTTGCAGTCGGGATTGCCATAAGGCTGGTGTCCACGCCGAGGTGAGCGATATGGGTGCTGAGTCCCGACGGGAGCCGGGGAACCATCATCCAGGTGACGACGTTCCGCGCGCTCAGCCCGTAGCAGGGCGATCTCATCACGAGCCCTACTCAGCTCGTCTAGTGCATGGTCCAGCTCCGTGTTTAGCACGGCGGCTAGGTTGACTGTGCTGCTCAACCTAGGATTGTCCTCACCAGCAAGTGAAACAATCACGCCTCTTGTGCTACCAGATGGACGGCGGGGGTAATACTTCAGGTTGAGACCATTAGCTACCCCACCGAGAACCGAGCAGTAGTGCGAAAGCGCACGCCGTGCAGCATCTTGCATGGCCGCCTCAGCTGAGTCCCGCTCAGAGATGGAATAGTGCTCCGAGCAGACCTCAGCACCCTAGAGACTGTTCTCCGGCGGCGCACCAAGCAGGTCGCCTCCCAGTGGTCCGGGTAGACCCCGCGACTATGCTGGTAGACCACACAGCGATACTCGATAGACCAAGTATGTCGGTTAAGTGCCCGATGTAGCAGGGTGTCGAGCGCATCGTGGAAGTGACACCCGCAAGCAGCGTCGCGAGTGATGGGTCGAGCAACCCATCCTTCCGGCTCGTGGTCAGCAGAAAAGTCGGTGTCGTGGCTCGAACTATCGTCGCCACCTCCGTCGTCTGGGTCTCCTCCAGCAGCTACTCTAGAGGCTGGGGCGCCCAGTGGTGGTGCAGGGGGCGCCTCCAGAGGAAGCACGGGGGAGCAGCTCCTCACAGACTCTATCTCCTGCTGGAGTGAGAAAGAAGAGCCCTGCTGCTCCTGTCGTCGACGTTCCTGCTCCTCATGCAGGCGGTGGTGCAGTCTCTCCAAGTGGCTAGACTGTCTGGCCACGGGACGACGAAGCGGACGCTCAGCAAGACGGGAGGGTAAGTAGGGGATGACGGACTTTCGTGCAGTGTGTCTAAGACGAGCCATCTACAAAAGACACCGCAAGCAAAAGAGTGAGAACAGAACTAGTATGACCAGCAAATAATGAACCATAAATAAATGAAGGATTAGAATAAACACAATTTTCAGCAAGGTATAATATATAGTACAACATAGTTTTGGTCGATATGACCAACTTTTGAAGGGATATCAAAGTCAGGGCAAGGACAGAGGTCTATAGTCCATAGAACGACCATTCTACTCTAGGTTAGCGGTTCTACAGTCAGCACGGCTTTGATACCAGCTTATGTCAACCCGGTTTTAGAAGGCAAACCGAATGCGAACCATGTACGTGCCAGGATCAGCAATTCACGTACACAGCAGTTACATAACATGGACATCATCACACAGTGCTCAAATAGTATTAAAAAGGGAAATAATAGTCGATTACATCATGATGTCTGAGACGTCCATATAGTCTTTACAATAATCAAAGTGCGAAAACGAAACGTAGATAACCGCGGCCTTCACAGGCAGCTGACTGGGGGTTGCCGCTAACCCACACCTAGAACTCGTCGTAGTCTTGGAACTCCTGGAAGTCTCCTTCCACAGCTTCATCTTAGCCTGAGCAGTGGTTGCAATGCTGACAACCTGGGGATGGGGGGGGGGGGGGGTTTGGTGTGTAGAGCAAGAGTGAGTACACATTAACATACTCAGCAAGTATCCTGTTTGGCTGTAGTGGACTAGCTTTGTGTGGGGATAAGTCAAGCAGTTGCTTTTAGTTGGTCAGATTATTATTTACTAGTAGAAAGCCAGGTTTTAGCATTAACCCAAGTTATTAGCCCGATGTACCCTTTCCAAAAGGAAAGAATACCACTTTCCAGCACCATAAGCATAATCATAACCATCAATCTCATTGCCACCTGTAAACCAAAATGTCTCTGATCAAGTACCACTAATCACTGGAGCTCCCTTGGCCGCTCATAACCGCGAGCACGGCCGATATATCAGTTTTCAAACACTCTGCAGAGGTTGTGCACTTTACCCACAAGCCGTGATTCCCATTCTGCCCGGAGATCATGACTCTCCATTGATCACTACCAAGGTGACCCAACAGGGCATCACTACGTAGCGTTTACAAAGATTCCCCGGGGCTGTAGCCGCCTGTTAGGTTTCCTAAATGTACCGCACTCCTCCCCAAGGGACAAATCAACCTTGGCAGAGCGAGCCGCATACACCGAGCCCCATTGACGGCATAACTGCTAAGCGAACTACACCCTAGATCCTCTAATTATTCAGCTAAGGGCGTCCCACTCCACCCTCATGGTTGCACTGTTTTCCCGGGCGGTCATCCATAGAACAGGTCCTTACGGAGAGGCACTCGAGAAACCGCTCGAGCCCCCTTGAAGACCACAAGTATAACATCATAATAAGAGAGGGGAAAACAGTGTATCATAGATATTCTCATCATGTTCATTGATTAGAGTTGAGCAATAGCATAAGACTAAGCAATAATAATAATCCGACCCAAATAGGTAAACAAGGACATGGGCAACAAAAGCTAGTCGATCCTTAGGTATAAATATGTAATGCGGGAGGTGAATTAAAGAATGAATAGGACAGAGACAGGTCAAGGGACACTTGCCTCCACCAACCGACTGCTGCTCAGGGGCTTCTCCTGCGAGTTCTTCGGGCTCCTCGACCGAATCGTTCTCTATGTGATTGCAAGCATACATACATCCACATATTTAATACAAAAGAACAATACACCATACAATAGAATGCAGTAAGTAAACAGACGTTCCACGCGGGCTTGCAATTACGGTTAAGAGAGAAAGAGAAAAAGACAGTCGAAAAACGGTCACGTTACATGATTATAAATTAACCACTCGCTTAATAGAAGGAAGCTAATGTAGACACTATGTTTAGCGTAAAGTAAAGTCATGTTTCATGTCTAATCATTATAAGCGAATGAAGATAAATAAAAAGAATTGTCGCACGGAGAGGCGTGTGACATAGCACTCTAGAACGAATTAAGAAATGAACGACTCGTCGCGCGACCGAGCACGCAACGAGGCACTTCGCATTAATTATAAAGAGACGTTAAGCTTCGCGCGACGAAACGCACGATGGCATACGTCGACTAAACTGAGTCTAAAGTGGAACGTCGCATGAATACACGCGCGACGTTACACCTTAAACAACCTGAAATTAAAATGGATTGTCACGCGACGAAGCGCACGACGCAACACATAAATAGAATCTGAAATTAGACAAATCCGTCGCGCGACGAAGCGTGCGACGCTACACGCTAACTAACAGAGTTTGACATTGACTACCGACCAAAAATAATCACCGCGAGCGCGGGTTTGCGCGCGCGGGAACGCGCTAGCGGTAAACGGGGAAGCGCGAGGCCACGCCAAGGCCACGCGAACCACGCCGAGGGCCGGGACGCCGCGCGCAGGGGGTCGAGGTCGTGCGCAGGGTGCTGCGCGCCAGGGGCAGGGGCCGCCCCGTGGCCTGGGAGGCCACGCCGGGGGCCGGGGCCGGGGCGGGCGCTACGCCGGGTCCGAGCCGCCGGGGCCGCGCCGGGGCCGTGCCGGGCGAGCAGGGGGCGGGGCCGCGCGCCGCCGCGGGCAGGGGGTGGGAGGGGGGCCGTAGCGCGCCGGCGAGTAGGGGACGGGGCGGGGTCGCCGCCGCGGGCAGGGGGCGGGCGGGATCGCCGCCGCGGGGCCGGGTGGGGTCGGGGGGCGCCGCCGGACGGGGAGGCCGGGGCGGGGCGCGCCGCGCCGCCGGCGAGCGGGGAAGGGCAGGGGCGCGCGCGAGCAGGGGAAAGGGAGGGCGCGCGCGGGGGAGGAAGAAGAGGAGGGAGAGGGAGAGAGAAAGGAGGAGGGGAGGGGATCTCACCTCGGGGTCCAAATTCCGGTGATCGCCGTCTCCAATTCCTAGGGCACCATGGGGAGAGAGAGGTGGAAGAGGGAGAGGGAAGTTGTTGCGCGGGAGATCCAAATGAGAGAGAGAGGAGAGGGGGGGCGCATGGGGGGGGGGGGTGTGGGCGCCAGGGGCGCGCAGGGCCGGGCCGGGGCGGACCGGGCCGGGCTGGGTTGGGTTGGGCCGGGCCACTTCGCGGATCGAAACCCACGACACGCACAACCCAATCCGAGACGCACGACACGGGCTCCAATCGTGAACCGAAAACCGAGACAGAACGAGACGAACACGCGATATCAGACAAAGAAATGCGCCTCGGCATGATGCAACACCCATGACACTTAGGTTTTGGTTTATACATGACACGGACACCGTCACTATACGGGTTTGAAATTGGGAGGAAGGAGCGAAACAGGAAAGAGAAAAGAGAGTAACGCCCGAATTTGGTGAGAGAAAATAAGAAAAAATTCTACCCCCAAATTCAGGGCGTTACAGAATCGACCTGAGACAGGCTGACCACGGTGAGATACCTTCACGGTGGGATTCCGGCTGATTTGGGGAAATAGTCGATTGGGCGGCTATGGTGGACAATCTGAGGCTTGGGCTAGTGCGTTGGATGCGTAAATACCTAGCGGAGTTCACTAGGGCGGCAATTTATAGGTTCCATTGGCGGTGGCGGCTAATTTTGAGAAGACGCGCGATGGCCGGAGAGAGGGACTGAGTCACCGTGGTATTCTACCGTGGCAGTCACTAGTTGAGGAGCAACGACGGTCACTAGTGAGCTCTTGCGGCTAGCAGCGATGTGGTTAAAGGGTCACGGCGTGGCGCGAACACAGCGAACGACGTATACCCTGACGACGGCCGCTTGGCCACGTCGCCGGCACAAGTGGATGGGCGACTGGGCGGCCTATAGTGTTCCGAGTTCATCCGCGACGAGATCTTTTTATTGTCAAGCATAATCCACTCATCCAAGGCACGAATCGTGATGGCCAGCGCGGATCCGGGCATGGGATCGCCGGCGGCGAGGTTCAGCGCACCTGGGATATTTTTTAGATACTGTACCATCAGACTTTCATCAGAGCGTCTGACAAACCGATTTGAAGGGCCCAGATCTCAGATATTTATATGACAACTTGTTAATCCACCTGTAACAAAGTTGTTGATCTATAATCCAACTTTGATCTTGCTATAGGAGCCACTTAAATTCTCACTGAATCATAATGAAAATAGCTTCCAAACTTGGTCCTAGTTTACTTTCAGCCCAGTTTCAGAGTTACACTTGACTGACAGACCAACTTCGGGTCTATTTTTCTCCCACTTTCATGTAGAACTAGGGCTTACTCACTTAATCAAATTTGTTCTCTTTACATAGCTCTACAAGTTTGCTACATTGACCAAGAGCAAAATCCTAAAGAATTCTGAGATATAGAGCACCAAAGTTGACCCCATTCAACTCAATTCAGACTTAAGCACATAGAGTTTATGGGGTACTTTTTGCAAATAAGTCCAAATTCCACTACTTAGATTGCAAATTCACAAATGGGAAAACACATGATTTATGGTGTTCTATCACTTTGGTATTTGCACTATGGTCCAAAAGTGCACAAAATTTACCTCTACCCCCTAGGGTTTTAATTAGGGTTTGTTTTTAGGGTTTTAGGCATATTAGGATTTTAGTGCCACTAAAGTACATCAAAGGTGCTACCTTATGAACATTTCTCATGGCTCATGAGATTATTACTTATTTGGGCTTCACCTTCATCCAATAGTCCCAACTCAGGGTTAAATACCCTACCCTAGGGTTAAACACTTTTCAAGCCACAACATTAAAACTTGTTTGAACTTTTTACCTAGTGAATGCACTCTAGGTGTAACAAACATATGAAATGTCAATGCACATGATGTTATGCTCAAGTTTTAGTACAAGTAACACCAGGGGTGTTACAAACTTTGCACTTATGTACCAGTGACCCAAATGCATCGCGCACCGGCGATGGTCCACCGCACTGATGCGCGCTCCGCCACTCTGGCGAGCGTGGGCAGGGAGGACGAAAGCCATGCGCCCTCTGATCTTCATTGGAGGGGTGAAAACAAATTTGGTCGTAACCGTTAGATTGGGATCAAACGATCAAGAACCTATCACGGTATTTTAAATCCTGGACGTCGGTGTTTGATCCGAGAGCCCACATAACGTATCGGTTCACTGGATGTGTGATCTAATCGCGCCCCTCCGTTTTAGATCGGGCGTCTGGGGATAAACGGTATCCCTTCACCGTGGGATCAGGATCCAATGGCCCTGATGCGCTGGTACCCCTTCGGCCGACATCTTTACAAAAGAGACCCTCTGTTTCCTCAGTATCCACCCTCAGTCCCAAGCAGTTGAAAGAACCTTACACTGAGGCCCTGGAATTTTTAGATAGCACCTTGCAGTTCTTTGTATTATTGCGTGTAGTCCAAAAATCAAATAAAATCAGAGAAATTCATTCTAAATTCATTTTTAATACAAAAATAATTATAGAAACTTGTAAAATTCATATAAAATTCATTTTAGCTCCTTTTTAGTTCATTCTAGTTCCTATAATTTTGTAATATTGTTGTTTATCACCTAGTGCCTCTATTTTGACATGAAAACAATAATAAAATTTATTTCCTAATTAATCTTATATCAAAGTACATAAAAACCTTAGGAAATTCATAACTTCCCCATTTTAACTTCGAATTGAACAGTTCGTGTTGCGTTAGTCTCGTATAAATATTTACTATGCAATAAAAACATTTATTATACCATATCTCGTTATTTTATGATTATATCTTTATTTAACTTATGTTGATTAGACTTGTTAATCTGCTCAACATTATCTACTAAGATCTATGGTCAATGTATAATTTAGATTAAAGTGGAGATAGTTATTTAGGGAATAACCTCTCCTATGATTATATTAACCAAATTATAATATAGTTTAATATTTTAATCACACATATCTTTTATAAAATCATAACTCCTTAACCGTAACTCCGATTTTAATAGTTCTCGATCTCACGATTTTGTAGCAACGCGTAGATTATCATTATGCAATTTATTCTTATGTTTGGTGTGATGTTAATTTTGTCTATACCATGTCTGTTTGTATTGTTATGACTAGTAGTGTGGTCACGAGATCAGAAGAATCACCCTGGTACCTAGAATCTTAAGTGCCAGGCATGTTGTGCCCTTGATCACTTCCTTTTTACCTAGGCATGTTCTTATTAATCATAATGATCTGCATAGGTTAATTTTGATGGGATCCAATAGGTTACCCTAGTTTTGGCTATCTTTATACCTTGCTTTATGTGGTTTTGGGTATAGAGATATACATCACTCATGATTACACTTTTTATTATCAGTTTATTATTTACTGTTCATGATAAGATCATTATGTTGATGGGAACATGGAGAAACACCCAGGAAAACAGTGCTACCACAAGGGTGGTATGGGACGCCCTTGGCTGATTAACTAGGAAAGCTAGTGGATGACTACCTTACCCGAAAGGGGCAAGGGCAGTAGAGGAGTGGTTAGTGTATGGAGGTACTTGGGTTGATTTTGCTACGATGGCGGTCAGGCGAGGGATTCCTGCACTAGAGCTTCCTAGAAACTGTAGCGGGTTTTCTGAAGCTAGTGGAATTTTGTAAAGGCATCGTAGTGGTACCCTGCCTCGCTTCCTTGGTAGAGGTGTATGGGGACCGATCAACCCCGTGGCAAATGGGTAACACGACTTGTGGGTAAAGATGCGCAACGTCTGCAGAGTGTAAAACTGGTATACTAGCCGTGCTCACGGTCATGAGCGGCTCGGACACTCACATGATTAATTTATGGAATTAAATTCAATTCATCTTTTGCATCGCATTGGGATTATTTTATTATTACTTTTATTTATTATTACTATGATTTGGTATTTACTTACATCTAGTAATTGCTAATAAAATTCGACCAACTTATTAAAAGCAATGCTCATCTTTAACCCCTATTGTTGATCAGCCTTACACATCACATGAACTCCCACCTTTGGTGAGTTCATGCACATTATTCCCCACAACTTGTTGAACGATGAACATGTGTGTGCTCACCCTTGCAATCTCACACCCCCCACAGGAGAAGAACAGGTGGTTCAAGAGGATCCACACAACGAGGAGTTTGATTTGATCTAGGTGGCATCTCCTAGTTGACTTTGTGGTGCCAAGGATGGACTTTAGTTCATTTTATATTTATCTTTTATCCTGTAAGACTTCCGCTATGTAATAAGTACTCTGATTATATTGTGACATTTACCTCTATACACTCTGTTATTATATGTGTTGTCTTCTTTAGCGCATATATGAGATGCACCCTGCCTTGTCCCTTAAAACAGGGTGTGACACTTCGTCACTGAACAGAAGCTTGAATGGGGTAAATCCTGTTGATCTTGAAACAACAGTATTGTGGTTCCGCACTACCTTTATTAATTCATCTGGCCACTTTACTTTGGGTTGATTGAAGATTACCTTCATTATTACTGTTATTATTATTTCGTTTGCTCTTTCTACCAGTCAGTTTGACTCTGGATGCCTCATTGATGCGAAGTGTATTTTTGTACCAATCTGGTTACAAAATGTTTAGAATGTTTCAGCATCAAACTGAGTTCCATTAACAGTGATAGCCTTCGGCACACCGAAGCGACAAACAATATTTTGCCAGAAGAATTTCTGTACTGTGGCTGAAGTTATTGTAGCTAAGGGCTTTGCTTCAATCCACTGGAAAAGTACTCCACTGCCACCACAACATGTTTCAAGTTGCCTTGCACTGGTGGGAGTGGACCTAACAAATCCAAGCCCCATCTTTGCAATGGCCAAGTTGGCTGTATTAGCTGGGTTAGAAACGAAGGTTGCTTCTGGTCTCTGGCACATCTTTGGCAATTTTCACATTTTTGAACCGAATCTGCTGCATCTGATGCTGCCTTCGGCCAGTAAAACCTTATCTAAAAACCTTCCCTAGCAGAGGCCTAGACCCAATATGAGCCCCACATAAACCTGCATGTATTTCCTTCATCAATTCTTGACCTTTTGCTATGGACAGGCACTTGAGCAATGGAGAGCAGACTCCGTGTTTGTATAACTCCCCTTCTATGATTACATATGGTCTTGTCCTTGCTTCCAGTCTTTTTTGTAAACTTCATCATTCGAGAGACAGTTACCTTGAACGAAAGATACAATCTCAGTCCTCCAATCTTCACTATGTACTGGTGAAATTGTGAGCACCGCTCTTTCCATGAGCTCAACCAAAAGGTGCTTTTATTGTTTCAAAGAAAACTTCCGAAGGTAACGGGAGCCCCTGTGTCGCTGATTTAGCTAGCAGATCTGCATGCTCGTTTTCTCCTCTTGAAATATTTTTTACAGAAAAACCTTCGAAGGAAGCCTCCATCCTTCGGACTGCATCCAAATATTTTTCTAGCTTCGGGTCTCTTGCTTTGCTGCTTTTGTCAACATGACCTAAGATGACCTGTGAGTCAGATTTGAGTATTACCCTTCTTATTTCCATTGCTTTAAGCTTTCGGAGTCCCAAGAGAAGGGCTTCATACTCTGCAATATTATTTGTGCAATTGAAATCCAATCTTGCTGCATAGCAAGTTTTGATTTTTGATGGTGAAATCAAGACAGCTGCTACTCCTGCACCGAAGGTTCCCCAAGACCCATCACAAAATACTGTCCAGGCTTCGACATTGGTTGTTTGCTCTTCATCCTGAGCCCCTGGCGTCCAATCATCAATGAAGTCTACTAACGCCTGGGATTGGATCGAGTATCTATTAACAAAATCAATAGTGAATTTGTTCAGCTCTGCAGCCCATTTTGCAACTCTTCCTGTGGCCTCTCTATTCCTTATTATGTCCTTAAGAGGTTGCGAACAAGGTACTATGATGTGGTATGCTTGAAAATAATGCTGAATCTTCCTGGAAGCCATTAGTATAGCATATAGTACCTTCTCTATCTCTGTATAATTTCTTTTTGATACATTAAGCACTTCGGAAACGAAGTAGACTGGCACTTGTTTTCTTGCCTGGCCCTCCTGCTTCTCTTGCACCAGTGTCGCACTAACCGCAGCATGGGAAGCAGCTACACACATCAATAATGGAGTTCGTGCTGAAGGTGGAGTGAGGGTTATCAACTCTATCAAATATTGTTTCAGTTTTTCAAAGGCTTTCTGCTGATTTGGTCCCCATTGAAAGACTTCAGCTAACTTCAGCACTTCGAAGAATGGCAAGTTTCTCTCTGCTGACCTTGAAATGAATCTGTTCAATGATGCCAGCCTCCCTATCAATCTTTGGGCACCCTTCCTTGACTTCAGTGGCTCCATTCGAAGTATGGCTTCTATCTTGCTTGGATTAGCTTTGATACCCTTTGTTGATACCAAGCAACCAAGAAACTTGCCCTTCTTCACTCCAAAGATGCATTTTTCTAGATTTAATTTAAGACCAGCCCGTCTGGAGTTGGCAAATGTCTCTTGTAAATCAGCAACATGGTTTTCTTGCTTTGTGCTATTTACTATGATATCATCAACATATGTCAGCACATTTCTGCCAATTTGGGAGTGAAGAACTTTGGAAGTCATCCTGCTGATGCTTCCTCTAGCATTCTTGAGCCCCTCGGGCATCCGAAGGTAACAATATGTTCCACTAGGGGTTATGAAGCTTGTCTTTGGCTCATCCTCCTTCTTCATCCAGATTTGATGATAGCCTGAATAGCAGTCCAGTAAGCTCATGAGCTCCAAAGTAGCTGCTGCATCCACAAGGGGATCTATTCTTGGCAATGGGAATTCATCCTTCGGTCATGCGTTATTGAGTCCTTTAAAGTCAATGCACATTCTCCATTTTCCATTACTTTCTTTAACATGATAGTATTAGCCAGCCACTCAGGGTATGTCACTTCTCTGATAACACCGGCACTCAGAAGTCTTTTCACTTCGTCTCTGTTGGGGCGAAGGCAAAGACGCCACCCTTCGCTCGAGGCCTTCGCCGTTTACGCCGGCCCGACGGAGACAAGACAACGGTCAGGGACACCCTTCGCCCCATACGACATCGGACGAAGACCCGTAGCGAGGTCATCCCACCGTGCGGCCTCGTCCAGCACGGAGGCCCAAGTGTGATCCGGCCCATTGTAACAGGCCCTGCGTGGCCGCTGCGTGTTACGGGCCTGATTTATAAAGGCGTCCCTGTAATTATAGTCTGTAACCCCGCTTTATGGGAATATTCCGGGGATAACCTAGGTGTCTGAGGGCACATGCGTCCTTATCACGGGACGCTGGGTACCCGGGCATCTATAAATACCCCCGCACAGTGCCCTTGAGAGGCTAGTTGAACAGTGCTTTTGCCATCACATGCTAAAACCTTGTTTGTGCTATCACTCCCCCCTGTTGGATCAACTTGCACCCGTGTGCAAGTTCCAACATTTGGCGCCCACCGTTCGTGCTACGAAAAAACCACCCGCGATGGCACCCAAGAAAGCTAGCTCGAAGGCTGACGAGGCTGCGAAGGCAGCACTACTGGCCGCAAGGAAGGGCAAGGCCCTCGCACTCACCCACTCCACTCACCAAGAGGCTGCTGAAGACGATGCTCTCCGCACCTGCGGCCCCGAAGGACAACCGCAGCCTCCCCCAGGCTTCGCCCCACTGGAAGGCGCGGACCTCACCGAGGACGGTGAGGTCCTCGGCTTCGCTCCACTTGAGGGCACAGACCTCACTGAGGACGGTGAAGTCCTTGGCGTTTCAGCGGAACAACAGCTACAGCTGCGCGCACTGCGCCTCAAGAACCGCAATCTCCAGAGGCAAAAAGAGATACTGGAGGCCAAGCTCCAGCGCGTGTCTGCACTAGCCAAGGTGCGGCAAATGATAGGCGACGAAGAGCAGAAGGCCCAGGACCTCGAGCGGGAGATCGCGCTGATGCAGCGCGAAGGCCACCTCGGCCTGCAACATGGGCCACCCCTGCAGCACCGCGCACAAGTGGAAGACACGCGCGAAGGCCACCGCGACCTGCAGCATGGGCCACCCCTGCAGCAGCGCGCGCAGGCGGAAGACCCGCACTTCCCCCAGCGCGACTACGCCTTCCCAGCCGCCGCGCCATTTCAAGGGTTCAACTACCTCGACGAGCGAAGTCCCCTGGCACCACATCTGCAAGAGACACCCTGGCCTGCCAACTTCCGGGCAGGGACCTATCCCAAGTACAACGGCAGCACGGACCCTGCACAGTACATCATGAGCTATCAGGTCACCGTTGCATCTTCCGGAGGGGACGACGCCACAATGGCCAAGTCTTTCATCATCGCCCTCGAAGGCCCAGCTCTCACCTGGTTCACCAGGTTGCCCCCGCTGTCCATTGACTCCTGGAGAAGCCTAAGGGACAAATTCCTGCTCAACTTCCAAGGGTACCGCCCAGACACCGACGCCTTGGCCGAACTCTCACTCTGCAAGCAGCTAGAAAAAGAGACTCTGCGGGAATATTACCGCAAGTTTCTAACACTCAAGTCACAGCTGCCCTCAGTTGATGACTAGATCGCCATTCACTACGCCATCAGTGGCCTTCGCGCCGGCGTCCTTTACAGTCATTGCATCAGGAACCCGCCCAAGAACCTTCAGGAGTTATATCAACTATTTGAAAAATACGCCAAATCCGAAGAGCTCCACCAGCGCAAGGTTGAGTCCCAGAGAAAGCCCAAAGATGCTCCACAGTCCAGCCGCATGTGGACGAGGACTCCGCAGCCAGACTCCGGCCGAGACGGCCGTAACCAGCAGCAGGTGCACAACATCGCCAACCAGCACCCTGCTGGTGATGCCCCTCGCCGCCAAGAGTATCCCCCCCAGGGCCACGGAGGTGGAACTCGCGGTAGGGGCTGAGGACGCGCGCAACCACCGCGTCGATTCTACTGTCTCTTCCACGGCGAAGACTGCGCCCACCAAACAAAAGACTGCCCAGAAACGAAGGCCACCAGAGACAGGATGGCACGGGCGCAAGCGGCCGACAACCCAAGGGTCGTCGCACACACTTATCAGCAACACCCTCCACCATATATCAACGCCCCCGCTCCGCATCCACCGTACCATGCCTACCAACATCATCAGGAAGTACAAATCGTACCTCCCCCACCCCCGCCTCCACACCAGCAACAACAAAACATCCCCCACCCCCACGCCCCCAAGCAAGAAGACTTCGCCGATCAGCCGTATCGTGGAGTCATTCATATGATCACTGCTGGGTCCAGTGTCGACTTCGACACCAAGCGACAAAAGCGGGACCACTACCGCAGCATCAACCACGTCGCCATCACCGGTCCAGTCGTGCAGACGAAGTGGTCCCATGTACCGCTAACTTTCGACGCCCGAGACGTCGACCTGCGCAGCGCCCCCCACATCGACGCCATGGTCATCAACTGCAGCATGGCAGGCTGGGACCTGCACAAAGTCCTCGTCGATAATGGCAGCCAGGCAGACATCATATTCCTCCATGCCTTCGATCGCATGGGCATAAGCCACAGCTTGCTCAAGCCTTCGGACAATCCATTATACGGTTTCGGCGGCAAGGGCACTTTTCCTATCGGCAAAATAGAGTTGCCTCTCTCCTTCGGTGTAGCGCCCAATGCCCGAAGTGAGCAAATAACCTTCGACATCGTCGACATGGTGTATCCGTACAACGCTATCATGGGTCGGGGCTCCATCAACAAGTTTGAGGCAGCCATTCACGGATTGTACCTGTGCATGAAGATACCAGGTCCGTTGGGCGCCATCTCGGTCTACGGCAATCAGCAGACCGCGCGCAACATAGAGCGGGACTTCGTCCCCGGGCAAAGAAATGTCCACTGCCTCACGGCCCAGCGTGAAGTCCCAGCGCCTGCCAGCTCAACTGAAAAACAGCACAAGGCGCAGCTGCAAAGCAACGACGGGACCAAGACTGTCCCCCTCGACCTGGCCACACCCAAGCAAACAGTAACGATCAGCGAAGACCTCACCTCGCATGACGAGGAAAAGCTCCTGTGCTGCTTGTCCAAGAACAAGGACATCTTCGCTTGGTCAGCCCTCGACCTGGTCGGGGTCAGCCGGTCCATAATTGAGCACAGCCTAGGAATCGACCCCTCGGTAAGACAAAAAAAACAATGTCTTCGCAAAATGTCCGACGAGAATACAGAGGCCGCCAAGGCAGAGGTACACCGCCTCCTGGAAGCCAAATTTATCGAGCCAGTGGCTTACCCCACGTGGCTCTCCAATGTGGTAATGGTGCAGAAAAAGAGCGGCAAGTGGCGAATGTGAATAGACTTCACCAGCCTCAATAAGGCCTGCCCAAAGGACAACTTCCCTTTGCCCCGGATCGACAAAATAGTCGATAGCGCGGCCGGGTGCGAGGTCATGTCACTCCTCGACTGCTTCTCTGGCTATCATCAAATATACATGAAGGAGGAGGACAAGGCCAGCACCAGCTTCATAACACCCTTCGGCACATATTGCTTTATCAAAATGCCGGAGGGACTCAAGAACGCCGGGTCCACCTTCTCCCGGCTCACCAAAACAGTGCTCGAAGGGCAAGTCGGCAGAAACGTATTCACATACGTGGACGACATCGTCGTCGCCAGCAAGAATAAAGAGGACCATCTCACAGACCTCGCCAAGACATTCACGAACATGCGGGACGCACGGCTTCGCCTCAACCCCGATAAATGCGTCTTCGGTGTCCGCCAGGGGAAAATATTGGGTTATCTGGTATCGCACCGCTGCATCGAGGCCAACTCAACCAAAATCCAGGCCATCATCAACATGGCGCCCCCGCAGTCAGCCAGAGAGGTCCAGCGTCTGACGGGCAGATTGGCCGCCCTCAACAGATTCATTTCCAAGTCTGCTGAGCGAAGTCTTCCCTTCCTCAAAACACTCCGCGGCGCAAAAGACTTCGCTTGGGGACCAGAGCAGGCGGTGGCCTTCGCCTCACTAAAACAGTACATGATGGAGTTGGCCGTCCTTACGAGCCCCAACTCTTTGCTACCACTGTTGCTCTACGTCGCGGCTTCGCCGCATGCGGTCAGTGCGGCACTAGTTCAGGAGCAGACAGTAGAGGGCGTGATCAGGCAGTGCCCAGTATATTATGTCTCCGAGGTGCTCACACCATCAAAGTGCAACATGACGGAGCTCGAAAAGATTGCATATGCAGTCGTTATGTCTTCGCGCAAATTGCGCCACTACTTTGAAGCATTCAAGGTCCGCGTCACCTCAGATAGGGGACTCGGCGAATTATTCAGAAACCCGGAGGCATCGGTACGGATTGCCAAATGGGCGGCCGAACTCTCCGGCTACCATATCACTTTCGAGCCCAGGACTGCGATCAAGTCACAAGTTTTAGCAGACTTCGTTGTCGACTGGACCGGGCCAATAACACAGCCAGAGCCGTCCGCAGAGAAGGTTTGGACAATACACTGCGACAGCGCTTGGTGCCATGCGGGGGCAGGCGCTGCTACAGTCATCACCTCACCCGCCGGGATCAAGCACAGATACGCGGCACGCTTAAGCTTCGCCCTGGAGTCTGACAGATGCACAAACAACATCGCAGAATACGAAGCTGTCATCCTCGGTCTCCGCAAGTTAAGAGCCCTCGGCGTCACCACCTGCATAGTCCGAACAGACTCCAGGGTAGTCGCCGGCCAAGTCGAAAAGGACTACGCAGCAAAGGACCCCGCACTTATGCAGTACCTCGCGGCCATCCGAAGCCTCGAGAAACAATTCAAGGGATTCACTGTGCAGCATGTGAACCGGGCCAAGAATGAAGAAGCTGACGCATTGGCCAAGGTGGCCGCCAGGGGTGAAGCCCTCCCCTCCGACGTGTTCTATCACGTCATCGGCACACCAGCCGTTCGCAGCCCCGAAGGGCTCCAAATAACCAACGACCGCGAGGGCCAGCGCATGATCAACCTTATCATGACCGAAGACTGGCGGGCGCCAATAACCCTGTACCTGCAAGGGTTCTATCACCCAGTCGACAGCAACGAGGCCAAGCGCCTCCACCACAGAAGCCGGGACTTTGCATTGATCGAGGGCCAACTGTACAAAAAGGGGGTCTGCCAGCCGATGCTTAAGTGCGTCACCGAGACCGAGGGCGTTCAAATCCTGCGAAGTCCACAGGGGGACCTGCGGCTCCCACGCAGGCCCCAGGGCCCTGGCAGCAAAGGTGATATGACAAGGCTTCTACTGGCCCGCCATTATCTGCGTCGCAAATCGGGTTGTCAGATCCTGCGAAGCCTATCAGAAATTTTCCCCACGCTCGGGGCACCCCTCGCAGTTCACGAAGCTGATCGCCCACACGTGGCCCCTTCAGCGCTGGGGCCTAGACATCGTCGGGCCCCTGCCCACGGCTCAGGGGAACCTTAAGTTCACCTTCGTAGCCGTTGAATACTTCACTAAATGGATTGAAGCGAGGGTAGTATCCACCATCACATCGAAGACGGCCCAGAAATTCTTCTGGCAAAATATTGTTTGCCCCTTCGGAGTACCATCTGAGCTCACGGTCGACAACGGCAAGTAGTTCGACAATGAAGATTCCAAAGACTTCTGCTTCTCCATCGGCACCAAGCTTGCCTTCGCCTCCGTGTACCACCCCCAGTCCAACGGAGTCGTGGAGCGCGCCAACGGCAAAATTTTCACAGCTGTCAAGAAAATGCTCCTTGACGACAAAAAAGGCAAGTGGCCCGACCTGTTACCCGAAGTGGTCTGGGCACTAAATACAACCGAGTGCAGGGCGACTGGGTTTACCCCCTTTCGCCTATTATACGGGTCGGAGGCCATGACCCCGCAAGAAATAAAGCATGGGTCGCCTCGGACAGCCGAGTCGGCCGTCCCAGACGTAGATGAGCCAACTTCGAAGGATCTCATCGACAGAGACCGCGTCTTCGCCCTACAGGCCCTGGACAAATACCAAGCCCAGACAAAAGCATGACGCGACCAGGCAGTCATCCCAAGGGAATTTAGCGAAGGGGACCTCGTCCTCATCCGGATAGCTCGAACGGAGTCCAGAGGCAAGCTGGAGCCTATGTGGGAGGGCCCTTACATTGTCAAGTCGAAGGCCTCCCCCAGCGCATACAGGCTTGCAACGCCAAACGGCGAAGACTTAGAGCATTCCTGGAACATTGATAATCTGCGCAAATTTTTTGTTTGACTCATCAGGGCCAGCCCGCCCTTGTAATTTGTAAAAACAATTTTGTTCTGGCCCGCACTCTTTTCCTCCCGGGGGTGAGGTTTTTAACGAGGCGGAGTCATGTAATATACAAGAGAAAAATCCCCCGCAAAATCCACGTCGAAAAAAGACCGCATCAACGGTCTTCGACATTCGACTAATACAAAGTCATCGCGAGGCCCGACAGCAGCCGCCCTCGCGTGCGACAAATCCGCGCAGAAGTCGCCTAAGGGTGCAGCCGGACTAGCACAACAAGTGCGAAAAATCGAAGTCTTCCACGAAGACTATCCGCGCAGAAGTCGCTTAAGCGTGCAGCCGGATTAGCACAACAAGTGCGAAAAATCGAAGTCTTCCACGAAGACTATCCGCGCAGAAGTCGCCTAAGGGTGCAGCCGGATTAGCACAACAAGTGCGAAAAATCGAAGTCTTCCACAAAGACTATCTGCGCAGAAGTCGCCTAAGGGTGCAGCCGGATTAGCACAACAAGTGCGAAAAATCGAAGTCTTCCACGAAGCCTATCCGCGCAGAAGTCGCCTAAAGGGTGCAGCCGGATTAGCACAACAAGTGCGAAAAATCGAAGTCTTCCACGAAAACTATCCGCGCAGAAGTTGCCTAAGGGTGCAGCCGGACTAGCGCAATAAGTGTGAAAAATTCTAATTTGCCGCGAACACTATCCCTGCAGAATTCGCCTCAGGGTGCAGCAGGGACAGCGCATCAAGTCCGACGAACCAATTACAATGGTACAACCGCACGAAGCCTAACAAGTGCAAAGACGGCTACACCAAACTGTCCGCACAAAGGCCGACTACATGCGCACCAGACCAACATAACAAATACACCAGACCAAGCACTTAACGCCTTCGCAAACATAGCCGGGTGTGCAAAAGCACACAACCTCATCATACAAACCATTACTCATATACAAGCGTGGGCATCGCACTCTACATTGGCTCGACCTTCGGAATAATTCCCATCTCCCTATAGTTAAATAACATTATCCTAAGCTCCTCACCCGCGAAAAGGCTTCGCAACTCCCCCTCACCTGCACTCATAGCGGCCGGCAAGGACAACAGTTCCTGCCTGCCAGCCCCACTCACACGAAGCTGACCGGTGTCCGCTCCGCTCACTCTACGCTTCGCAACCGCCCTTCGCTACCTACGCCTAGTGCTTGGACCAGACACATCAGCATCTGGAGCTTGCGACGAAGCCTCCGCCACTGCTACATCCAAGGCCACAAAGTAGTCCAAGTCCTCATCTGACGACTCTTTGGTCCATTCAACAGAGCTCCCAGAGTCACCGAACTCAGAAAATTTAGACGCAGACTCATCCGATTTATTCCCATCATCCACGGTCGAAGCCGCCCAAAAATTAGCAGTAGAGGTTGCGTGCGCAGGCCCAAAATCTTGAACCTGCGCAGCAACCAAGGTTTAGCAACAATATCCAAAATTTCCTAACTACCCACACCCACTAGGCCACCTGCGAAGACCCAGGCGTCGCGGGAGCCTACGCTGTCGCCTCCGCAGCCTCCGCCACAGGATCCTCAGCCTTCGGCGCAGCAGTCGACGACAGGTCTCCGCCGGCCGCAGTGGCTGCAGGGGCATCGGGAACGCCTTCGGCGGTTTCCGGGGGCGGCTCCGGAGCGGCCTCGGGCACAGCCGCCGCCGGGTTCGGCTCCGGGTCAGGCGGCGCGCTGTTCAAAGCCCCGAAGTCATCCACCCTCTCGCCACGCGCCGCCTGAGACACAACACACAGACTCAGCAAACCCACATTTAACCCAAATTAAATAAACACCAAACAAAACCAAACATTACCTGACTCCTCGCCGTCTCAGCCCGCTCCCTGACCACCTCTCGACCGTGGGGGCCCCACATCCGGTCGTAGAGGGCTCCGGCGGATTCCTTCACTACGGGGTCCTCAACCTTGTAGATATCACGCTCCAAATCCTCATCAGCTTGGTCGAAGACCTCATAGTGCCGGCACCCTTTGCGAGAGAGCGCGTTCATCGCCCCCTCGCAGGTGACCAGAGAAGGATAAGACATAAACCCCTCCACGATGGTGGGGAGCGCCTGCAGCTCCTCCTGCACCGACTCAAGGCAGCGAAGTCCGGGCTCTCGGTCCGGCACTTCAAACTCACCGGTCCGCGCGCCCAGCTCACGGTATGAATCCATAAGTTGTTTGCGCGTCCGCTCAGCCTCCGTGCACGCCGAGGCCTCGGCCCTCTCCACACGGCTCTGCAGCGTGTTGAGCCGCTCCTCCAGCTGCTCGGCGCGCTGCCTGGCGAGGCTGCCCTCCGCCCGCGCCAAATTGGCCTCCGCCTGCACAGCCTATGCCTTGGCGAGGGCCTCAGTAGCCTCCTCCCTCTCCGCCGCCAGTTGGCGCCGGAGGTCGGCCTTCTCACCCTCTAGCACAGCCACCTTGTCCGCCAACTTGCGGCACTTACTGTCGGCGGCGGACTTTTCCCGGACGGCGTCAGTATGTTGCGTCCGAAGTCTCTCGACTTTGGCAGACACAACTGCCGTCAGGGCCCCCGATGCCGCGCGGTTTACGAAGTCAGCCGCCTACAAGACACGCATAAGACCACAGCCCCGGCGAAGCCGTTTAAAAAAAATGAGGCCTGGCTCAACACACCTGACTTAGTGCCTCCTTCATCTCCTCCAGCCGGCGGGACACGGCACCCGCCTCGTCCCTGACGGCAGTGAGCGCCGGTATCTCGCCACCGGCACAAAGTGCACTGCCCTTCGCCCTTGGCACCGGCAGCCGCCGTGGCCGCCGCGGCAGGCGGAACAACAAGAAGCTGGTCTTCGTCCGACCCTGCGACGCATCAACAAATTAAAAAAAAACAACTCAAGCCAACGACTTACCAACAAGATAATCCTCCACACTAATGTCGGTGGCGAAGTCAGCAACGCGCTTGCCAGGGGGCGGCAACCCTCGAGCCGCCTTCGCAGCCTCCGGCAACCCGCTGGACGAAGGGGCAGCCTTCGCTGACTTGAGACCACCGGTGACAGCGGCCTTCGCAGCGTCCGGCGCCCTACTGGACGCAGGGACGGCCGACTTAGCCGCCAGCGGTGGCTGGCCTCCGCCGGGGGCAGTAGCCTTCGCCGCCCCCCGCTGCCTCTTCGGCCTGGCTTCATGAAGCCTGACGACCGCCTGGCGCTTCTGTGCAGCTCCCTGGCGATCCTTGTCCATCACTGCCGACACAACAGCAGCAATATTCCGCCCGTAAGGAAACACTTTTCAAGCACGAACCATGCGAGATGTAAAAAAATCTTCGTCAGCCGCGCGGGGGACAGGAATATTCTTAGGCCACCAACCCCCGGTAACCCTCAGCATCCGCGCCGAAGACTCCCGGAGCTCGGGCGAAGACATCCTTCCCCCCAGGGCCGCGCATGTCCTCATCAATTCTCTAGCAAAACCATCAGAAACCCCAAGTCCTCCCACAGCAGTACCTAGTTTCCTCTTCTTAGACGAGGCGGCCGCCGGCGCGGGGTCGTCTCCAGACTCCACCACCGTTTTCTTCCCGCGACGATCCACATCGTCTTGGCCGGGATAACCGTCATACGACAGACGATTCAACTCAAAAACCCTGTTCAAGCGGTCATTTGACCCGCAAATGTCCCAGCTGTGCTGGCCCTCTGTCCTAGGCACATACCGACCCACGATCCGCACCGCCCCATCCTCCGCCTCGCGCACAAAGGCGGCCGGATCACGACTCTGCAGATCCAGCGCGAAGGCAGGACTTCGCACCAGCTTCCCACCGTGGGAAGGCATCTGGCGAGGGCACACTTCGCCCAGCGCCCAGCCATGAGCCAAAGGCCATACCCCGAACGCCACAAACTCCTCAACCAAATCGCGCCCGCTGCTCAGGCCGGCGGCGCACCGAAGGGCCCCTTCGTCCGCATCCTCATCCGCCTCTTCGAAAGGCGGGTATGCTGAGTAAAAATGCGAGCACATCTCGGACACGGGGAGCCCCGGATGGTCTTCGGCTGTACCCTCCGCGACGTAGAACCAAAAATCCTGCCAATTGCCCCACTTGTTGCGGGCGCAAGGAACCAACTCAACTACCTGCATCGTGGTCTTGCCGGTCTTCGGCGTAAATGTACAGGACCCAAACTGGGCAACTTCACTTCCAATCATCCTCTTCTACCAGTGCAGGCAATAATACTTCGCGAAGACTTCGACTGATGGCTGTCCGCCGTACGAAGTCGTCGCCCAGACATACTTCGACAGAGCCACCACGGCATTCGGAGTCAGCTGATGGATCTGAACCCTAAATCTGCGCAGGACTTCTCCAACAAATCGGTCCGCAGGCAGGCGGAGGCCAGCGGCAAAGAACGCCTCGAACACAACCAACTCGCCTTCCGGCTCGGGGACTTCCTCCGTCCTCGGGACACGAGCGACCCCGCCGCCAAAGTAACCAAGCCGCTGCATATCCTGCACGTCGGCCGACGACATCCGCGACACACCAAAATCCACAGTATCACCGGCGCGCAACTCCTCCGCCGCCACAGAACTCAGCGTCTCCTCAGACGACGCGTCGGCCGGCGGCGAAGCGGCAGCAGAAGAAGAAGAGGTCGGCATCGCTATGTACCGTCGGCGGCGGGGGGCGGTCTACTTCACTCGAGCCAGATCTCCGGCGAACAAGAGCAAGGAGGCAGACGAGCAGCAGAGACGGTGGAGAAAGCGGCTAGGGTTTTCACGGAGCGCGGAAGAATAAATTTCAAAACGCGCCGCCCCGCGCCCCCTTTTATACACAGGGCGCGACGCTTCGTGAAACCCTCAGTCCCACAGTACGGCGTCAATCAACGGTCATGTCAAAAACCCCCGCGGAACCACTTCGAGCGAGGGCAGCGTCTCCGCCATCTAGCGACGTCTTCGGCACCAGATGACTTAGTCGAACTGGTCCCTCAGAGGGCAAATGTTGGGGCGAAGGCAAAGACGCCACCCTTCGCTCGAGGCCTTCGCCGTTTACGCCGGCCCAACGGAGACAAGACAACGGTCAGGGACAACCTTCGCCCCATACGACATCGGACGAAGACCCGTAGCGAGGTCATCCCACCGTGCGGCCTCGTCCAGCGCAGAGGCCCAAGTGTGATCCGGCCCATTGTAACAGGCCCTACGTGGCCGCTGCGTGTTACGGGCCTGATTTATAAAGGCGTCCCTGTAATTATAGTCTGTAACCCCGCTTTATGGGAATATTCCGGGGATAACCTAGGTGTCTGAGCGCACATGCGTCCTTATCACGGGACGCTGGGTACCCGGGCACCTATAAATACCCCCGCACAGTGCCCTTGAGAGGCTAGTTGAACAGTGCTTTTGCCATCACGTGCTAAAACCCTGTTTGTGCTATCACTCCCCCCCTGTTGGATCAACTTGCGCCCGTGTGCAAGTTCCAACAGTCTCGTGCACCTTCGGGTTTATCATCGGACATTATCCGAAGCCTTTGCTTTCTTGGTCTAAAAGCCAGGTCTACATTGAGCGAGTGTTCAATGATATCTCTATTGACACCACAGAGATCTTTGGCTGACCAAACAAAAACATCTTTGTTGTTGAAAAGAAATCTCAACAAGGTCTTCTCTTGTTCATTAGACAATTGAGATCTCAATAGTACTTTCTGTTCAACTATGTCTTCACACAAAAGCATGGGCTTTGGTTGATCTGCCAAAGCAGCCTTTTCTCTTTTATGCTTATATTGTTGTTGAAGTTCAGCTTCATCTATGTTGTGGATGGCCTTCGAATCTGTCCAACTTCCTTCGGCTCTCCTAGTAGCCTCTTGGCTTCCATGCACAATAATGGGCCCTTGTTCCGAAGTTATCTTCATGCAAAGATATACTGCATGAGGTATTGCTTTGAAAGCATTCAGTGTCCCTCGACCAATGATTGCATTGTAGGGATACTCCATGTCGACAATATCAAAGACAACCTGTTATGTTCTTATGTTGTGAACATAGCCGAAGGTGATTGGCATAGTTATCTTGCCAAGTGCCACAATCTGCCTTCCTCCGAAGCCACAAAGGGGGTGTGTTGCGTCATGTATGTTGTCATCCAGTTCTTGCATTTGCCTAAAGGCCTTCGCAAAGATGATATCTGCCGCACTACCTGTGTCCATTAGGACGTTGTGGCCCAGAAATCCCTTGATGACACAAGATATGACCATTGCATCATTGTGGGGATAATCCTTGAGCTAAAGGTCTTCCTGAGAGAAGGTGATTGGTATATGAGACCACTAGGACTTAATGAAGGGTCCTTGCACTCCAACATGTTGTACCCTTCTCTATGCTTCCTTCTTCTGCCTCTTGTTGGCTGGTTCAGAACCTGAGCCGCCTATGATTGGGAGCACCAGCTTCGTAGCCGAAGGTGCCACAACTTGGTTGACTTGCGAAGTCACTGTCACAATTGTGGAAGTGAGTTCACCAGATGTGGGCGCCAATGTTTGTCACTTGTTCTCAAATAGTGTATGTTAAGAACAAGGCAACACAATTGTTAATTGTAAGAGACCTTCCTCCTTCGAAGCATTATCTCCCATGGGTATAATACTCATCAGACGAAGGCCTAGAAAGACATACCTTCATCATTCAATGAGTAAACATAAAATACAAAGAAATAAACATGATAACAGTATCTTAATAATTTATTTATTATTGTATTTCATGAAACATATAAGAATATCAACAACGTTAATATTACATTAATACCTTTGGCTTGCTTGAAGGCGAGGATGCGAGAGAGTAAAAGTACAATCCAGCATGAACACTATGGGGGTACTGTTCACCTATTTAAAGGCACGGGACGCAGCCCGGGTGAGATTACATACATGTCCTTGGACATTAGTTTACAAGCAACTTAGACTAAGAAGGTCTAACTAGTCTTTTTTTCTTCTTTGCTTGGCCTAGGCCGAAGCTATCGAGCTTCGGCATTTCGCATTATTACTTCTATGTAGAGTCTTCGTCTTGAGGACCTTCAGCAGAGAAGAAGGCCCCCAAGACTACTAATAATTAATTACAGTAGAGAGATTAAAACATAGTTTATTTACTCATTTGCTCTTTTACTTTCCTCATGTGTCACGTTAGTTAAAAAAAGAGAAAAAATATGAAGAGAAAGAAAAGAAAAAAAGAGGGAGACGAACGGACGGACGCTCGAGAACCACACAAGCAGCGCTTGCCCACACGTTACCATCTGCTTTTGTGCAGACCTGGCCACCGCCGCCCATGGATAGTGGCTTGTTGCCGCTGTGGTGGAACCGCCCGAATTATTCCAACTTAAGAGCCTAAGTCCCACCTTAGAGGCTAGACCACACTTAAATAGGAATAAAACGTCAGTCCCTCGGATTTAGTCCGACAAGGCCACTAACAGGATCAAGTACCACCTACTCACTCGAAGGTGAGGCACAGAGCAAATACAATAAAGCATAAAACCATACATTAAAGAAGTACTTACGGTTATTACAACATCATCGGAGTTTTGCAAAAGTGGTATTCATTGTTCGGAATGCAGCGAAATTTAACTAACGGTAAATAAACGGGAGGAAGGGGAAGCCTGGCCCATCACTCCTCCTGCTCCTCTCCTGCTGAGGTAGGGTCCCACTCGACTGTCCAACCCGGTGGCATGGTAGACGGCAAAGTCACTCCAGCAACCATATCCTCCAGAGAACCTGTAAAAATTATGCCACAAGCAAGGCTGAGTATACTAATACTTAGCTAGACTTACCCAGTGTGAGGAGTCTATTCCTCTACCTCTAGACATGCAGCTATTTAGCTGAGGGTTTTAGTTTGCCAAAAAGCACTAGCTGAGTCTAAAATCAGTTTTTAGCCTTTCAAGTTTTACTGTGATTCTCTTAAGACTAGATGTATACCTAGCTAATCATATATGGTATCAAGCATTTTAACAATCAACATCTTTTGCCAATCAGCACATTTCCACTTATTACTAAATGTAGCAGCAAGGATCAAGCAGTCTCATTAGCTACGAGAAGCAGACGATTCGAATCGAGTTTTTAAACCTTGCAAGGTAAACCTAAACACATGACATGGCGAGGCACTCCGTCCCCACACATATCAACTGTCCCCATCGATTACCCGTCAACAGAATAGGGCTCACCGCTTTGGCGTACAATGCCTCACTGACCCCGACTGCCGTCGTGTAGTGACCGCACTTGTACCCACCATAACCGGAATGGAAGACCATGTCTCAGGTCGCGTGAGGGGCAAAGTCTGCGGGCAGGTTCACTCAGGTACTAGGCTTACTAATTTACCATATTTCTTGGCATGTGCTTAGTACGTTCAAACGCTTGACACACGGTACCACACCTTAATGCTTATTCCAATTTCCGTCTCGTAGACAACACATCCCCATGGATCATTGTCCACTGACCATCATCACTATGATATAAAAATGGATACAACCAATTCCTGACCTTGCGCGAGTGCTAGAAAAATCACTCGACTTCTACCGAGATCCCTAATTAGTAAAGCAGCTACTCGACCTATCATACTAGTATCCATCTCAAAAGGAATCCTGAGTTCATGCAACTAAGGTTCTAGTCAACTCCTACACTTAAGTGCATAGTACAAGCCTACAAACATTAAGTTTAGTAAAATAGTATATACAAACGGTTATGCATAAAATCGGGGCTTGCCTTCCAAAGCTGGGGCAGGCAGATCCTCGATGGCAGGCTCTGGTGCTGGCTCCTGGACTACCTCCTGAGCAGCTCCATGCTCCGGAACGAGGATGTACTCTCCGTCAGCAAGATTACAATCTATCGAATGCAATGAATAAGGTACATGTATATTAATGATATGGCAATTTGTAAGTACTATGCATGGTGAACAATTATGGAAACAGTGGGTACACTTGGGTTTCCTTTGTCGAAGGGCGTGTTAAGGGTTCCATGCACTCATCCTAGGGTCTTGATTGAACTTAAAACTTTTTTTTAATCACCTCCTTTATGTTTTGTTTGGATTCTTAGGAGGATTTAAATGTACGTCATTAATTTCTTCCACAATTCCCCTCTTACTTTCTATTATGCTTATTATTAAGTGCTTTTGAACTACCCAGACAATTTAGAATTTTCCAAAAATGTTACAAAAATTTCAGTGGGTAAACATTGATCTCTGTAGTTTATTCTAAAATTTTGAGGTTAGGATTAATTCAGATAATCCTTATGCAAAAATAACAAAAGTGAGGAATAGATAGTCACTTTGTACTATACCTTTGATTTAGGTGAGGTTGCTGGACTAAAATTTATTTTTACCAAGATTCATGGGTGATAATAGGTCTCTGTGCCAAAATTCACAAAAGATGACCTAAAGGTTATTTAGTTGTGATTTTCTAAAGTTTAATGTCAAAAATGTACTTATAACAGAACTTATATTTTTCCTAGATTCATACTAGCATATTATTAGTTATCCCAAGGATTGGGGTGGTTTCTCCTAAGGGTTATTTTTCTAGGATTTTTCTAAGTTTTCATTATTTTCATGAAATGAATTGTGGGGCATTTCTTTTGTACTAACAGAGGTTCAACAAAATTTTCTTGTGAACTTTGCTACTTAAGTAAGCTAGGAAAAATGTGGTTGCCCTCTGGTTTATATTTTTAATCCCCTTTTCCATTTTTTAATGCTTGGACTAAAACAAGTTTTTGTGGTTAATTTCTCCTTAATCTAGTATACTGGTGAGTTCAACATTTTTAAACAGGGTAGTTAGTAGTTGGGTATGCCTCTGATTTTTCTTACCCTTAGTCCACAAGTATTTCTATTTTTCCTCTATTTATTTAGTTTTGGGCAGTATACTTATTTAAATCAAAACCTTAAAAATTCTTGTAGTAGTTAGGGTGTTTGGTATTTTTCCTAAGTAGTTCACATTATTTAGAACCTAGCAAAATTAGTTTGACCAAATTTGGCTGGATAGAATTGAAGTTATGAATTTTGCAAGTTCGGTATAAATTTAAAAGAATAAAGTTTAAAAGGTTTAAAGAAAACCAGTTTGCACTGAGGCCCCTGGGGTTTCCCTTAACTAATCCTTTAAACCGTACCCCTGCGAAACTATTCCTCTGAGTCACTGACTATGCAAAAAAACCCCTGGCTTCTCCTTCTTTCAAACCGAGATCCCTCCCCCTTGTAATAGTAACCGTGGAGAGGAAAAAGGGTGGCGCGGCTTACCGGCGGCGAGGGAGGTTCGGCAAAGGGAGGGGTTGGATCCGAGAGGTCCTGGCGGTCACGTTGAGGTGCGGATCATCGACAGTGATGGTCAGAATCGGTCTGACTGCGCGCACAGGCGGTCGGGCTCGTCGGCGGCGTGTGCTCTGTCCTGCTCACGGTGGTAGGGCTCAATCAAATGGCACAGGGAGCTTCACCGGATGATAAGGGTGCTACAGGTGCAAGAAATCAACGAATGGCTTATCGTGGAGCTCAGTCTACGTGCGACGGCGGCCGGTTGAAGTCCGGCGACGTCGATCCGGCACCTCCGGTGAGGTATAGTTCAATCCCTGGCTCTGGGAGCTTCACTGACATACGTAGAAGCTAACCCAAGGGTTGGACGGGACGGGGAGTGGCTGGTTTGGCCGGTCTACGGTGGCCGTTGCTTGCGCGGCCGCTGGCACTTCGCTCTCTGGGAAAGCGCCGGCGAACTCGAGCTCGGGTTGGGTCCGCGACGCGCAGGGGTGTACGGTCGAGGCCGAGGTGGCTTTTATAGCCGCGGGTGTGGGCACGGTGTTGGCACGGTGCGGGGCTGTGCACGTGGGCGGAGCGCCAGGGCGCGTCGAACACGTGGCCGTGTTCATCTGCCCGAGTTCTTGCGCCAGCAGAGCTCCAAAACGTGCGAATCTCGCCAAATGTCTTGTGCAAGATCTCTTCCTGGCACCTAGGGCTAGCTAGTTTGTGTAAGTTCCAATGGAAGATCTACCCTAGCTTGTGAGATATGTGGGCGCCAAGTCTTGTCTGTCTGCACTGTTCACCAGCGAAAAAACTGATGTCAAACCATGTCAAACGACCTTGGTTTGATTTCAAATTTTTCAGGATGTGTCTTGGGTCATTTGGCCACTTTTTGCTATTTGGTCCAAGTGGTTTTGGCGCCAGCACAAGGGTGAACACATTTGATCTTTGGGCTAGGGTGGGTTTTGGGAACTTAGAGAATTTTGCATGGCTCTAGTGTGCTCCCCACTTGGAGACTTGTTTTGGGGTTTTTGTTGGGCCTTTTTGTAATACCTTTCTTAATACATTTTGTAGATTTACTAATATACTTCATCTTTGGTAAAGGTTCCCTTTTGTGATTTGGCCATCTGCCCACTCTTTCCCCTTTAATCCCATGCTTAGGGTTTAATGGCTTAAGAGGAGAATTAGGGTTTTTGAACCTTGTTCATGAATGAGAATTGTATGAAGGCTAGGGTTCCTTTCTCTTGATGATCAATACTTGGCTTAACCATGCTTCTAAGCTTTTAGTGCCTTTATTTTCCAACCTATCACACAGGGTGAGTAGGACACAAGTGTGCTCCTTTGGCCAGGGCTTTGGGTAACACCTGGGGTGTTACAGCCCTCCCCCTTAAAGGAATCTCATCCTAAGATTGGGTAGGGATCCTTTAGCGGGGTGCCAAGAAGGTGTGTGCTGGTGTGTTGTGTTTCCTTTTTGGTCAAGATTCTCTAGTAAACTGCTCTTCGAATGTCATCCTCTTTGCAACTTTAGAAGGAAGTCCTTCTAGATTTAGTTTCACAATTTACTCTATTCTTATTAACTAGGTTTCTCTTATATTTAGATTCAAAAGGGCAGGTGGGGGTGGGTGTTTTGGGTTACGTACCGATTCCTTTAGGCAGAAAATCGGGGAAGTGAGAGCGTAGAAAATCCTCAGTTTCCCAAGTAGCCTCTTCTTCTGAATGGTTGCTCCACTGAATCTTATACATTTAGATTGACCTCGCTCGAGTTGATCTTTCCTTTTGGTCCAATACCTTGACTGGGTGCTCCTGATATGACAAGTCCGGTTCTATCTCCAATTCTGGTTCAGGTAGCACTTCCGTGGGTAAGCAGACACACTTCCTTAGCTAAGACATGTGGAACACATCATGAATTGCTGACATATGAGATGGCAACTTCAACTGGTATGCTACAGGTCCACAAGCCTCCTTGATTTCATAGGGCCCAATATAGCGAGGAGCTAATTTGCCCTTGACCCCAAATCTCTGAACACCTTTGGTGGGTGACACCTTGAGATATACATGATCTCCCACTTCAAATTGTAGCGACTTCCTTCTTTTATCATGGTAGCTCTTCTGCCTGGCCTGAGCAGCTTCCAAGTTCTTCTTAATGACTCGGACTTTATCCTCGGCTTCAAGTACTAGGTCAGGTCCAAATATTTCCCTTTCTCTAGCTTGTGACCAATTTAGCGGTGTCCTACATCTTCTCCCATACAAGGCCTTGAAAGGTGCCATCTTGAGGCTAGATTGGTAACTGTTATTGTAAGAGAATTTTGCCAGGGAAAGGCATTAATCCCAATCCTTACCATAGTGTAACACACATGCTCTCAACATGTCTTCAAGAATCCTATTTACTCTCTTTGTTTGGCCATTAGTCTAAGGATGGTATGCTGAGCTTCTTATCACATGGGTTCCAAGTGATTCTTGAAGTTGCTCCCAGAAGCATGCTACGAACGGTGCTCCTCTGTCTGACACGATAGTACTTGGTATTCCATGCAAACACACTATTTGGTCAATATATATTTCTGCATACTTTTCTACCCTGTGGGTGGTATGTACTGGCAAGAAATGAGCTGTCTTGGTTAGCCTATCCACAATGACCCAAATAGAATCGTGGTGCTGGGAGGTGTTGGGTAAACCCACAATAAAATCCATGCTGAGGTCCTCCCATTTCCAAGATGGTACGGGGAGGGGCTGTAAGGTACCTGCTACCTTCAGATGACTAGCTTTGATTCTTTGGCATGTGTCGCACTCAGCTACATACTTAGCTATCTCCCTCTTCATCCTGGTCCACCAATACAAGGATCTGAGGTCATGACACATCTTGTTACTGCCGAGGTGCATCGAAAACTTGGAAAGATGAGCTTCGTCCAATATTTTCTTCCTGAGTTCTGGGTTTTTAGGAATAACCAATCTATCTTCAAACCATAGAACTCCCTTGCTGTCCTGACGAAAGCATTTGTACTTATCCACCTTTTGTTCGAGCATGTCCTTAATGACTTGAACACCCTTGTCATCAATCTGTGCTAGGACTATCTGCTCTTGTAGAGTTGGCTCCACGGAGATATAATCCAAGGCACCTAGGGAAACAACTTCCATGTTCAGCTTGCGTAACTCGTCACACAGAGTGGTGATCTTAGAGTCCATAGTTACACAGTTGCACTGGGCTTTTCGACTTAAAGCATCTGCCACAACATTGGCCTTGCCAGGATGGTAATACACTTCTAGATCATAATCCTTGATCAATTCCAACCATCTTCTCTGCCTCATATTAAGATCAGCCTGAGTGAAAATATACTTGAGACTCTTGTGGTCAGTATAGATATTACAATGGGCTCCCATTAGGTAATGTCTCCATAACTTTAGGGCATGAACTACTGCTGCTAACTCCAGATCATGCGTGGGGTAATTTTGCTCATGAGGCCTGTGTGCTCGGGATGCGTAGGCAATAACTCTATTGTCTTGCATCAAAACACAACCCAGTTCGGTGCTCGAAGCATCATAGTATACATCAAAAGATTTAGTGTTGTCAGGCTGTGCTAGCACGGGTGCTGTTGTCAGATGCTGCCTTAATGTATGAAAGGAATCCTCACACTTCTGACTCCATTCAAATTTTACTCCCTTCTTCAACAATTCCGTCATTGGTTTTGCAATCCTAGAGAATTCCGAAATGAATCGCCGATAGTATCCTGCTAATCCCAGAAAACTCTGAATCTGTCGCACGGTGGTAGGAGGCTTCCAATCCATTACTTCTTGCACTTTCTCAGGATCAACTGATATCCCATCCTGAGAAATGGTGTGACCCAAGAATTTGATTTCCCTCAGCTAGAAATCACACTTTGAAAGTTTGGCATACAAATGATGATCGCGCAGTCGCTGAAGTATGATATGCAAATGCATAGTATGCTCCACTTTGTTTCTTGAATAGACCAGAATATCATCAATGAAAACCACCACAAATTTGTCCAGCTCTGGCATAAACACTGAATTCATCAAATACATGGAATATGCCAGGGCATTGGTTAGCCAGAATGACATCACCAAGTACTCATAAAGTCCGTATCTGGTAGAGAAAGCCATCTTCGGAATATCGCTGGCCCTGATCTTGATTTGATGATAGCCAGAGCGAAGGTCTATCTTGGAAAATATCTTGGCTCCCACCAACTGATCAAACAACACATCAATGCGGGGCAACAGATACTTATTTTTAATTGTTACCGCATTGAGAGGGCGGTAATCCACACACAATCTCAGACTCTCATCCTTCTTCTTTACGAACAAGGCCGGACATCCCCATGGTGAAATGCTTGGGCGAATGAACCCCTTATCCAACAATTCTTGCAACTGCTTCTTGAGTTCTACTAACTCTGCTGGAGGCATCCTATAAGGTCTCTTGGATATAGGTGTAGTCCCAGGTTGCAGCTCGATGGCAAACTCTATGTCTCTGTCAGGTGGCATCCCTGGCAATTCGTCTGGGAAGACATCAGGGTACTCACAGACCACTAGAATCCTCTCGACGGGTGACTCTATCAGGGCGAAGGCACAAGAATGGGTACAACCTTGGTCGAGTAGGTACAAGGTGATCTCTCCATCCATTGGTGAGTGAATTTCAATGGCTCTTGCTGCGACATCCATCACAGCATGGTGTCGTGATAGCCAGTCAGTCCCCAATATGATATCCATGCTCTCCAATCCCATGATTAGGAGGGTGCTTTTAAATATGAAACTACCCAATCTTATTGGCACATGCCCGTTGATCTGATAGGTGGCAACCCTGCCTCCTGGTGTTGAAATCATATGCCCCATTTGTGTGATGAAAAGGTAACTGCCATTTGGCACTAAATTTTGCACTGATAAAACTGTGTAATGCACCAGAATCAAAAAGAATGACAGCATGGTAATTCAAAACAGAAAAGATACTGGTCATGACGGGTGCTCCCTCGGGAATGTCAGCCAATGTGGTGAAGTTCAGCCTGCCTTGCCTCACTTGCACCCTCTGCCTCTTGCCTTGGTTCTGATTTGCATTCTACCCCTGCCTCTGCTGGTTCTTGGGACAATTCTTAGCATAATGTCCGGTGCTGCCACAAGTGAAACACCTGTTGTCATTGCCCTGTCGGTGCTGCTGCTGTGGCTGGTTGTTGCTCCTTTGCACTGGGGGTTGAGAGCGGTTGGGTGCCTGCTGCTGCTGTTGTGGTTGGATCACCCATCGCCCTTGCTGCTGCTGAGGTCCCCTACTCTGAGTATCGGACACAATCCTGAAGCGCTGTGGCTGAGCTGAAGGTCCTGCCATAGGGGTCTTCCTCTTCTTTTCTGCGTGACGAGCCATGATATAATCCTCCTGAGATATGGCCATGTTAACTAGCTCATTGTAGCTGTTGGCCCAGACTGTGTTGAGACGGTCGCAGAGCTTAGTACTGAGGCCCCTCTTGAATCTATCTCTCTTCTTCTCATCGGTGTCAGCATGGTAGCCTGCGTACTGACACAGGTCATTGAAAGCTTGGGCGTACTGCAACACTGTACGACCTCCCTAAGTGAGTGCCAGAAATTCATTGAGCTTGCGGTCCATGATGTCTGCTGGTATGTGATGCCCTCTGAATGCTGCCTTGAACTCTCCCCACTCAACCATGTGGTCAACCGGCTGCATAGCGAGGAAATGGTCCCACCATGTTCGTGGAGGCCCATGAAGCTGCTAGGTGGCGAAGCGGACCTTGGTCACATCTGAACAATCTCCATTAAGCAGTGGGAATTTGGATTCCACCACCCTGAGCCTAAACATCTGCGTTGAGTGGGTCTTCCGACCGAGTGAACAACGTCGGCTGAGTACTAAGAAACTCCTGATAGGTGGCCGCTGCTGGGGGACGCGGATGATGATCACCACCACCGTAATGCTGGGGTGGTGGTTGACGCTGAGCGAGTTGCCGTAGAACCTCATTCTTCTGAGCCATCAGCTCCTGTATGGTAGGAGGCTGCAGCGGGGGTGGAGGAATGCGCTCATTCTGTCCACGGCGTGCCCTTCCTGCCATCTGAAATTTAGGATGTTCTTAGTATCATACTTTGAAATCTGTGATTGCACATGATAAAAGATCTTAAATAACCAGGTTTGTAAGATTCCAAATATTTCCTTGCCTTTCACAATTGGAACCACATGATATAATTTCCTTCATAACTAAAAATAGAAACCATCCATCAAGCCAAAAGAGTTTTCTAACAGTTACAACAGTGCTCAAAATACTCGACTCTCTCTAGCCTAGTACCTCCAAGGTGCAGAAGCTAAGCTAGTTTCGAGGAGTTCTACTGCCACACACTTCTATCCTAACTCTGAAATCTAATGGGCAAACGAGGCAACGCTAGACTTGGGGGAAGGTGGTCTCCTTGAGCCAGCAGTGTCCAAGCTAGATGCAGGCTGCAGCTCCTCTCCTCCCTCGATGTCGACATCCTCATCGGCCCCTTCTGCCTCTATGTCTTGAATTTTTTGATGGTGCAGATCCAAATGCTTGTTCGCTTCCTCAAGTTGTTGCCGTGTTGTCTGGAGCTGATCTTCCAGAACCTCGATGGTGTTCTCCATGGCCTCCACCTGATCCTCAAGCTCTTGGATTTGGGTGGCCATTTGCTCTACCTGGAGGCCCTTTTCTACCAGCTCAGTGGACAGGTCTACCACAAGATCCTCCCTCTTATCCAGGGTGATCTTGGTAGACTCCACTAGTCCCATCAGCTAGGACATTGCCTCACCATGCACGGCCTGTAGGCGATACAGGGCATTCATGCACCGAACCGTCAGGTGAGCAGTGTGTCTAGGGTAGAGAGCCCACACATCATTGGTGTGCTCAACTCGATCCTTCCACATTGGGTCGTCCTCCTTCTCAGTGGGGAATAAGCCAATGGGATGAGTTGATAGCTCCAAGGGGTGAAAGTCGCAGAAGGTTGTCAGCACGTGGAGAGCAGTGGACTCGATAGTATCCTCAGCCCTGAAACCAAAGGACTCAGAGTCCAGCGAACGCCAGCCCGGCTGCAAGGGATGAGGCTCCAAAGTCATCCTCACCCTATAGCGGGGTACCTAGTGATCCTCGAACAACTACACCACGTACTAGGGAGGCGTAGCATAACTGGTGTAACACCCCTAGTGTTACTGTAACTAAAACTTGAGCATGGCATCATAAGCATTGACATTGCATATGTTTGATACACCTAGAGTGCATTCACTAGATAAAAACTTCAAACAAGTGTATTGTTTTTGGTGTTTTGCAAATAGGACCCTGGATAGGGAACCTAACCCTAAATAAGGCTCAAAGGGAGTAAAACTTAACCCAAGATGAGAAAATCTAAAGGCTTTAGGGAAAGAGTCATAAAATGTCCCCAAAAACAAAGTTGAGTCACATTTATACCCCTGGGATACCAAAAATCTCAATTAGAACCCTGGAAAACCCTAAATCCAAACCCTAGGGACCTATGTGCAAAATTAGTCCACTTTTGGACTAAAGTGCAAAAACCAAGTCAAAAAGGTATCTTAAGTCATTTGGTTCACAAATGTGTGGACTTGTAGGCCAAATATTGGATTTTGGACTTAAATGCAAAATGGACCTCACTTAAGCTCTATTCTAAGTCTGAAATTCAGTTTAGTGGGCTCAACTTTGGAGCCCTGTATCTTTTAAAATATAAGGTTTTTGCCCTAAGTGATCACATCAAGATTGTAGCCCAATTATAGGAGAACAACTTTGCTTAAGAGTGTAAGCATTGTTGTTAAGAAAATATTGGAGATAAGTAGGCCTGAAGTCAAGCTGTCAAGCTGGTTCAGTTTGAATTTCAGATAGGCAGTGACTTGGACCCAAGTTTGAGAGCCAGTTTTACCTTGATCTAGTGCTCAAATAAGTTTAATCCTTATAGTCAGTTTGTAGCTGGTATGTGGCAGTACAACTTTGATGCAGAGACTCGGGGATGTTGCCATAGAAATTTGGGAGAAAAAGGAGCTCCAAGATGCTCTGTCAGGTGTTCTGATGGGGTCTCGCCATGGTACAGTAGCCCGACTAGATCAGATCACCAGCAGGGCTATCCTCATCGCTGACGGATCCCTCCGCCGCGATTTGTGTCACCGGCGTTTGGATTCATGCACCGGACTCGGGGATAACGCTTTGGGTAGAAAGATCTTCACCGCCCGTGCGTTAGGACGCCACTCTGTGACCTCCCCGTACTTCCCCTCTGCCCTGCGGCTAAAACCGATAAGAACGCCGGTGACCGCCGCCCTCCGGCCTTGTGCCGCGTGTTTACCCCTTTCCACCGCATCGCCACAACTTACCCCTGCTCTCCGTTGATCGCCGGAACAAATGCCACGCCACGGGACACGAATTCACCGCACCCGCCTTCTTCTTCATTTCCGACCGCCGCGCGTCCTCCCCAAATTCACTGGCCACCGCTTTACCCTCCTATAAATTGATGGCCAGGGCTATTGCGCCAAGTTACCACGAAGCCATAGCACCCACTCTTCCCCTCGATTAGCCCCCCCTAGCCGGAGAATCGCCGTTTCCCCCAAATCAGCTTTCTGCCACCGCAAAGAAGACCTCACCGTGGCCAGCCCGGTTTAGGTGAGCTCAAGTCCTTCTACTGCTTGTTCTAGCATTCTTAGATCCTCCTTAAGCTCTTCGACCCCCCAATTGAACTAGACCGCCACCCATCGCCGGGAACACGATGATCTAGCCGCCATGCTCTTAGTCACCATGGCCAGAGCTCCTTAATTGGTCATTAGTGCAATTAAGTTAGGGGAAAAGCTTAGGCTAGGTCCGATTTGGTGTATGTCGCTCGGGAGCGTCGGTCATCGCCTTAATCGGCCAGTACAGAGGCTCGCCGGAGTTTCTTCGCGCGAGAACGCCGTCGTGGACCTCGCACTGCAAAGAAATAGAACATGGAGGGTTTATTTGCAAAGCGTCAGTGACTTGAGCAAATAGTAAAAGAATTCGTTCCCAATTAACCAAAAACCAGAGGTCCTTTTCGCAAAACCGCCAGCGCGCGCGGGCGAGGGCGCGTTTCTGTCCACTGTTGGGTCTGCTGGGCTGAAATCAGCCCAACACTATTCACCCTTTCTCCTTTTCTTTTTCACAATAACTTTAGAAATATATAGAAAAATGTAGAAAAATGGTAAAATTGTGAAAATAATTTTCCTAGCCTTCTTATTTTCCCTAGAATTTAATAAAAATAGTTTCATGATTTTTAGGGAAAATTAGGAATTTTAAGGTATTTAAAATAGTTTGAGATAGTAGTTATGGATTTTTAAAAGATAAATAGTAATCCCAAAAATGCTCAAAATTTTTATATAAGTTCCTCATATTATTTAGAAGCCTTGGGTAGAATTTGAGTTGATTTGGACCTTGTTTGATCACCAAACCCCAAAACACCCCTGCCCTGTGAACTCCTTTACCGACTCCGGAAACCCTAAGTTCTCGGAGTTCCGTGAAGGAAAATTGTATTCAAGACTTAGATAATAAGTTTATATTATCTTTGCACCCTCATGAGCATCCCATGGCATCCATTCTTATACATATATATGGTTATGATTAGAACACGAGGAAGAAGTAGAAGCCACTGAAGAGCAAGTACCACCACCTTTGGATACACAGGCTAAGAACTGTTTCTACTTCGATATTTGTGGATCTGAGCCTGACTCACCCATAAACAAAGGCAAGCCCCGGTGCATTTGCCACCCCCTTGTGTTTTAAAATCTTTCTCACTTGCTTGATGCACTAGGTGATAGGGGTTGATTGCTTTAAACAATTCCTGCATTACCTTCCTTGGAATTGATTACCTTCCTTGATACCTTGTTTTACAAAAGGTTTTTCTATGCTTAGTATTGCTCTAGCAAAACAAAAGGATTTGTTTTACAAAAGACGTTTGGCAAAGTGGGAGGGTTGTTTTCAAAATAAAACTTGATGGTGAATCTGTCAAAGGCCTTGATGGATTCAACATCGGAAAAGATGTACCTCTGCCAGGTACCAACCTTTGGGGTGAAATGATTAAGCTGAGACTGGGCGGGTGACTTGCACGAGAAAGAGAGTCTCGGTGTAGTGTCTCCGTCTGAGTCGATTAAGGACCTTGTCGATGTAGGCTTGATGATCGAGGAACCTTTAACAGGTCACATGCCTCGTCATGGGTAAGCCTTGCCTCGGGCAGACTAAGGCCAGAATAAGATAACACGAAATGGGCGTGGAGCGGTGGTGAGAGTAGCGTGTACTCTCCGTAGCAAGAGGCTGGACAGTGGAGTATCTGTGCTCTCGGTTTGCGTGAACCTGATCTGGTCTTAAGAACCCCGGTGGCGGGTTGACATATGCAAGGGTTAAGTGCTACATATGTCGTGTGATTGGAGATCCTCAGCTGAGTATAATCGATTCGGATCGCCGTACCTTCGCGGTTATGAAGACTTGGTCACTGCCCTACACGTAGCACTCCATTGAAGTAAAGTATGAATTAAGAACTTGGCTAGTTCAGGATAAGTGTTTGAACTAGGTTAGAGAGAACTCTAGAAATAAGTAAGTTTATTTAACTTGACCAATAAAACTGGATTTTAAGGATCCACTTTAGTAAGCATTTCTGCAAAACAGAGTCTTTGATTGAGAAACCTTACCTTGACTCCCTTAAACCAGCATACCCTTGAGAGTCTTTTCCTTAGTCGGGTAAGACTTGCTGAGTAATTCCATACTCAGGGTTTATTCCCCCATTGTTTTTAGGTGAGGAGACAACAAACTTTTGTTGTTTTTGTACCAAGGTGGTGAAAAGTGAAGATAATCAAGAATGAAGCTGCCGGAGGACCGGGTCCTCCTTAAAAACTTTTATGTAAAGAACTTAATGGGAGGAGCTTTTACCTCCCAGGTATTGTAATAATACTTTTCAGCACTCTCTGGTCTGTATTGTATGACTTACTCCTACTTTATAAATAAATGTAAGTTTATGAAATCACTTCCGCATTTCCGCATCTCCGATGAACATACTGTCTGTCAGACGGGTGAAACATTCCTGGAAAGGTAAGGAAAAAGATACCGAACTTATCAAGTAGTTCAGGGGCACCTACAGGGTTGTCTGAGGTCCAAAGGACAAGGACAACTGTAGGTGGGCCTAATTACTTGGGAGGTTCTGTCACAGCTGGTATCGGAGCGTAGCCCTTCTTGACAGATATTATGTAGCATCTTCAAAAGGATTTTCTAAGACTTATCTAGAAAATTTCTTCTCTTCTTACCTAAGTATTTCTGAAGAGTTTATTTCGAAGACCAGATAGGAAGAGTGCAATGTATAGAAGGTTGAATCAACTAAGGTTGATTCTGTAATTATTCATGCATCATGCTAAGAATTGTATTAATAAAATTTCCCCTTAGCAAATGCCGCCGCGTACAAGGAAAACAGCGCGAAAACATACTGGACCTATCGGTGTACCTCGACACCAACTGGCCCCACGGGAGCAAGATAGCAGTAGCGGGAGCAACGATCCTATTGGTGATCTCGAAGCTCGCGTGAATCAACTTCAAGCAGAGTTACAACGCAGGACCAATTTATGGGTTGCGGATGGAGACCGAATAAATGAATTAAGAATTTACATCCGTACCCTGCAAGATCAACTCGCTGATCGAGATTTAGCACTTAATTGGGCAGTACAGTCTCGTTCAGTAGCTTGGGCTAAGGAAGCGAAGGCTCAAGCACGAGTCGAAGAACTTAGCACTGCTATTGATAACTTGCAGGTATATTGCAATACTTTACATGAGGAAGTTCATGTACTGTATTCGCAATTACACCCACATGTCCCTGCGGATCCCGTTAGGTCAGAAGCCGGACCCTCGCATAATGCGGGAGAAGCGCTTGGTGGCGAGTTAGACCTTTTTAGGCCCCCTCCTTCTTTGAGGCTGGTCGACGTATGGTCTCCCACACCTGACGACGAAGCTGCCAAGAGCAACCAGAAGCAGGAGTAGTAGTATAGCTTGTAGAAATAGAAGTAGTATGTTGTATAATAGGTTGAACTCTTGTATAATGGGTAATGTATCCTGTTGTATAACATCCAGTCTGTATCATTACTTTTTATAGTAATGTAAAATGGAAGGTTTCTCTGGCATATTATGTTTACTTCAAATGTTCTTTGCCACAGATGCCTACCAGGACTCGAGGACAGGATGCAGCAGGAACTTCTGGGGGAAGGGATGTTACCCCAAATCCACTGATGAGGACATCAACACCAACACGAGCACTGTTGGAACTTGCTCTCAACTGCAAGGGGGATCCAACACAGGTGAATGGTGATGACAACAGGGCACTCGCGTGTGATGGCAAAAGCTCTGTTAATCTGGCCTCTCACGGGCACTGTACAGGGGTATTTATAGGTACCTGAGCGCACAGCACCTCGAGCTAAGGACGCATGTGCCCTCAGGCACCTAGGTTATCCCAAGAATATTCCCATAAAGCGGGGTTACAGACCGTAATTACAGGAATGCTTTTACAACATAGGCCCGTAACACAGGGCGGCCATGCGGGGCCCGTTATGACGGGCCGGATTGCACGTGGGCCTCCGAGCTGGACGAGGCCGCGCCGTGGGATGCCATTCGTCGCCAGTCTTTGCCTGGAACGGAAGCAGCGAAGGGTGTCCCCGCCTGTTTTGTTTCTGTCAGTTCGGCTGCTGCAGCGAAGACTTTGAGTGAAGGGTGGCGCCTTTGCCTTCGCCCCAACATTTGCCCTCCGAGGGACCAGTTCGACAAAGTCACCTGGTGCCGAAGACGTCGTTAGATGGCGGAGACGCTGCCCTCGCTCGAAGTGGTTCCGCGGGGGTTTTTGATGTGACCGTTGATTGACGGCGTACTGTTGGATGCGGGTTTCCCGAAGCGTCGCGTCCTGTCTATAAAAGGGGGCGGGGGCGGCGCTTTTTGAAATTCACTTTCCGCGCTCCGCGAAAAAACCCTAGCCGCCCTTTCCGCCGACATGCTGCTCGTCTTCCCGCCGCGGTCTTGTTCGCCGGAGATCTGGTTCGAGTGAAGCAGACCGCCCGCCGCCGCCGACGGTACGTTGCGATGTCGTCCTCGTCTTCTTCCGCTGCCGCTACGCCGCCGGCCGCCGCCTCGTCTGAGGATACGCCGAGTAGCTTAATGGTGGAGGAGTTGCACGCCGGCGACTCTGTTGATTTCGGCGTGTCGCGGATCTCGTCGGCCCGCGTGCAAGATATGCAGCGGTTGGGTTACTTCGGCAGCGGAGTTGGCCGGGTCCCGGGGGCGGAGGAAGTCCCCGAGCCAGAGGGCGAATTGGTCGTTTTCGAGGCATTCTTCGCCGCCGGGCTCCGCCTGCCTGCGCACCGGTTTGTTGGCGAAGTCCTACGCAAGTTCAACGTTCAAATACATCAGCTGACACCGAATGCCATAGTGGCACTGTCGAAGTATGTCTGGGCGACGACTTCGTACGGCGGACAGCCGTCGGTGGAAGTTTTTGCGAAGTATTATTGTTTGCATTGGCAGAAGAGGGTGATTGAAGGTGAAGTCGCTCAGTTTGGATCCTGCACATTCACGCCGAAGACCGGCAAAACCACGATGCAGGTGGTCGAGTTGGTTCCTTGTGCCCGCAACAAGTGGGGCAACTGGAACGAATTTTGGTTTTACGTCACTGAGGGTACTGTCGAAGGCCATGAGGGACTCCCCGTGTCCGCGATGTGTTCTCATTTTTATTCAGCGTATCCGCCCTTTGAAGTGGCGGAGGAGGATGAGGACGAAGGGGCTCTTCGATGCGCCGCCGGTTTGAGCAGTGGGCGCGACTTGGTTGAAGAGTTTGTGGCGTATGGGGTGTGGCCATTGGCGCGTGGCTGGGCGTTGGGCGAAGTATGCCCTCGCCAGATGCCTTTTCATGGTGGAAGGGAGGTGCGGAGTCCCGCCTTCGCCCTGAATCTGCGAAGTCGCGATCCGGCCGCCGTTGTGCGTGAGGCGGAGGATGGGGCGGTGCGGCTTGTTGGATGCTACGTGCCGAGGACAGAGGGTCAGCGCAGCTGGGATATCCGCGGGTCGAATGACCGCTTGAACAAGGTGTTTGAATTAAATCAATTGCCGTATGACGGCTACCCTGGTCAAGACGATGTGGACCGCCGTGGAAAGAGACCGGCGGTGGAGACCGGAGACGACCCCGCGCCGGCGGCCGCCCCGTCCTCTAAAAAGAGAAAATTAGGTACTGCTATGGGAGGACTTGGGGTTTCTGATCGTTTTGCTAGAGAGTTGACGAAGACGTGCGCGGCCCCGGGGGAAAGGATATCTTCGCCCGAGCTCCGGGAGTCTTCGGCTCGGATGCTGAGGGTTACCGGGGGTTGTTGGCCTAGGAATGTTCCTGTCCCCCGCGCGGCCGGCGAGGACTTTTTTACATCTCGTATGGTTCGTGAATGGAGGGTTTTTCCTTACGGGCGGAATATTGCTGCTGTTGTGTCAGCAGTGATGGACAAGGATTGCCAGGGAGCTGCGCAAAAGCGCCCGGCGGCGATCAGGCTCGTTGAAGCCAGGCCGAAAAGGCAGCGGGGGACGGCGAAGGCTGCGGCGTCCGGCGGAGGCCGGCCGCCGCAGGCGGCGAAGTCAAGCGTCCCTGCGTCTAGCAAGGCGCAGGAGGGAACAGCGGGCGCCGAAGGCTCGAAGTCAGCGAAGGCGGCGCCGCCGACTGGCGGAATGGCGGAGGTCGCGAGGGCGGCTCGAGCGTTGCCGTTGGCGGGGAAACGCGTCGCCGACTTCGCCACCGATATTAGCGTGGACGACTATCTCGGTGGTAAGTCTCTTTTTTTTAATCGGTTCATCGGTACGCTGCAGGGTTGGGCGAAGGCCAACATGCTGTGGTTGCGCCTGGCGCGGCGGCCACGACGGCCGCCGCAGCGCCGAAGGCGAAGGGTGGGGTTCTGAGCGCCGGTGGCGAGGCGTCGGCCCTCGCGGTTGTCATGGACGAGGCTGGCGGAGGCGACGGAGGCGCTACGTCAGGTCTGCTGAGTTGGATCTCGTCCCCCTCCTTTTTTTTTACACCGCAGTCTTGTGATTGTTCTGCAGGTGGCTGACTTCGCTAGCCGCACTGCGTCGGGGGCCCTCACGGCAGCCGTGGCTGCCGAAGTCGAAAGGCTTCGGACGCAACACGCTGACGCCGTGCGCGAAAAATCGGCCGCCGACAGCAAGTGTCGCAAGCTGGCGGAGAAGGTGGCCACACTGGAGGACGAGAAGGCCGCCCTACGTCGCCAGCTGGCGGGGGAAAGGAGGGAGGCCAATGAAGCCCTTGTCAAGGCGCAGGCTGCGCAGGCGGAGGCCAACCTGGCACGGGCGGAGGGCAACCTTGCCAGGGAGCGCGCCGAGCAGCTGCAGGAGCGGCTCACCGCCCTGGAGAGCCGCGTGACGGGGGCCGAGGCCGCGGCACGAGCGGAGGCAGAGCGGACGCGCCAGCTGCTCGTGGATACATACCGTGGCCTGGGCGCAGGCACCGGTGAATTCGAAGTACCGGACCGAGAGCCCGGACTTCGGTGCCTAGAGTGGGTGCAGGAGGAGCTGCAGGCGCTCCCCACCGTCGTGGAGGGTTTTATGGCGTATGCCTCCCTGGTCACCTGCGAGGGGGCGATGAACGCGCTCTCCCGCGAAGGGTGCCGGCACTTCGAGGTCTTCGACCAAATCGAAGAGGACTTTGAGCGAGATATCTTCAAGGTCGAGGACCCCGTTGTGAAGGATTCTGCCGGGGCCATCTTCGACCGGCTGTGGGGCTCATACGGGAGCGATGTGGTCAGGGAGCGCGCCGCGACGGCGAGGGCTCAGGTAACGTTTACGCTTGTTTGGTATTTGTTGGACGTGGGCTGTGTGCGTGTTTTGATGAATTTTGTGTGTTTTGGCTTAGGCGGTGCGTGGCGAGAGGGTCGACGACTTCGGGGCGCTGAACAGCATGTTGGCTGACCCGGAGTCGGCCCCGGCGGAGGCTGTGTCCGAGGTCGCCCTGGCGCCGACCCCGGCCGCATCCGCCGTGGCCGGCGAAGGCCTGCCCCCAGAAGCCGGCGAAGGCGCGCCTGATGCGTCTGCAGCTGCCGCGCCGAGTGCTGAGGATCTCGCAGCAGTAGCGGTGGAGACAACAACGGAGGCAGCGGCAGAGCCAACGGCGGAGGCGCCCGCAACGTCAGGGCCGACGCAGGTGGCGTAGCAGGTGTAGGGGGTTGAGGAAGTTTGTACATGTTACTGAATTTTGGTTGCTGCGCAGGTTCAAGATTTTGGGCCTGCGCACGCAACCGCTACTACTAAGTTTTTGGCGGCTACGACCGCGGAAGATGGTAATGACTGTGGTGGTTCCTCATCTGGGTTTTTTGACTGTGCTGACTCTGAGAGCTCGATTGAGTGGACGGAATCGTCGGAGGACTTGGACTACTTCGCGGCCTTGGATGTGGCTGCGACAGAGGCCTCGCCGCACGCCACGGATGCAGGAGATGTGCGAGGTCCTTGCACCGGGCGACGGTGGCGAAGGGCAGTTGCGAAGCGTATGGTTAGTGGGGTGGAGGGGGCCCGGCTTGGCGTAAGTGGGGCTGGTCGGCAGGAACCGTTATCTTTGCCGACCGCCGAGGGTGTAGGTGAAGGGGAACTGCGAAGTCTTTTTGCGGGTGAGGAGCTCAGGATAATGTTATTTAATTATAGGGAGATGGGAATTATTCCTAAGGTTGAGCCGATGTAGAGTGTGGTGCCCTCGCTTGTATATGTAGAGGCTTGTATGATGAAGTTGTGTGCCCTCGCGTGCGTGTGTGTGTGCGAAGGCGTTGTGTACTTTGTCTGGTTTGTTTTGTTGTGCTGTGTTGGCGTGATTATAGTTAGTCTTGGCGTGGGCGGCTTGATGCTGTCGTTTCAGCCTTTTGTTGAGCTAGTCCGGTCTTCTGCACAGATAGTCTTCGGTTTTTTCGCGCTTGTTGTGCTAATCCAGCTGCGCCCTTAGGCGACTTCTGCGCGGATAGTCTTCGCGACAGACTTAGATTTTTTTTTTCCGCACTTGTTGTGCTGATCCGGCTGCACCCTTAGGCGACTTCTGCGCGGATAGTCTTCGCGACAGACTTAGATTTTTTTCCGCACTTGTTGTGCAGATCCGGCTGCACCCTTAGGCGACTTTTGCGCGGATAGTCTTCGCGACAGACTTATATTTTTTCGCACTTGTTGTGCTAATCCGGCGGCACCCTTAGGCGACTTTTGCGCGGATAGTCTTCGCGATAGACTTATATTTTTTTCGCACTTGTTGTGCTAATCCGGCTGCACCCTTAGGCGACTTTTGCGCGGATAGTCTTCGCGATAGACTTATATTTTTTTCGCACTTGTTGTGCTAATCCGGCTGCACCCTTAGGCGACTTTTGCGCGGATAGTCTTCGCGATAGACTTATATTTTTTTCGCACTTGTTGTGCTAATCCGGCTGCACCCTTAGGCGACTTTTGCGTGGATTGGTCGCACGCGAGGGTAGCTAGCGCTTAGCCTCGCGGTGACCTCGTGGTGGTCGAATGTCGAAGACCGCCATCGCGGTCTTTTTCGACGCATATCTTTGCGGGGGATTTTTCACGCATATATTACATGGCTCCGCCTCGTTAAAAACCTCACCCCCCGAGAGGAAAAGAGTGCGGGCCGCTGCAAGATTGTTTTTGCAAATTACAAGGGCGAAGACAGCCCTGAGGAGTCAAACAAAAAATTTGCGGAGGTTGTCGATGTTCCAGGAGTGCTCCAGGTCCTCGCCGGTTGGCGTTGTGAGCCTGTAAGCGCTGGGGGAAGCTTTTGTCTTGACGATGAAAGGGCCCTCCCACCTGGGCTCCAGCTTGCCCTTGGACTCCGTCCGAGCTGTTCGAATGAGTACGAGGTCCCCCTCGCTGAACTCCCTCGGGGTGACTGAATGGTCGCGCCATGCTTTGGTCTGGGCTTGATACTTGTTCAGGGCCTGTAGGGCGAAGACACGGTCTCCGTCGATGAGATCCTTTGAAGTTGGCTCGTCCACATCTGGGACGGCTGACGGAACTGTTCGCGGGGACCCGTGCTTTATTTCTTGTGGGGACATGGCCTCCGATCCGTATAGAAGGCGGAAGGGAGTGAACCCGGTCGCCCTGCACTCAGTCGTGTTTAGTGCCCAGACTGCCTCAGGTAAGAAATCGGTCCATCTGCCCTTTTTTTCATCAAGGAGCATTTTTTTGATAGCTGTGAAGATTTTCCCGTTGGCGCGCTCCACGACCCCGTTGGACTGCGGATGATAGACTGAGGCGAAGGCAAGCATGGTGCCAATGGAGAAACAAAAATCCTTGAAGTCTTGGTTATCGAACTGCTTGCCGTTGTCGACTGTTAATTCGGACGGTACTCCGAAGCGGCAAACGATGTTCTGCCAGAAGAATTTTTGGGCAGTCTTTGATGTTATTGTAGAGACAGCCCGTGCCTCGATCCATTTGGTGAAGTACTCGACCGCGACGAAGGCGAACTTAAGGTTCCCCTGAGCGGTGGGCAGGGGTCCGACAATGTCGAGGCCCCAGCGCTGGAGAGGCCATGTATGGGCGATTAGCTTTGTATATTGCGAAGGGCCGCCTGACCGAGGGGAAAACTTCTGGCAGGCTTCGCAGGATCGAGTGACCCGATTTGCGGCGCAGATCATTGCGGGCCAGTAAAAACCCTGGCGGATCACTTTAGCAGCTAGGGCCCTCGGCCCCGCGTGTGAGCCGCACGTGCCACTGTGGACCTCACGTAGAATCTGCATGCCTTCGGCCTCGGTGACGCACTTAAGCATTGGCTGACTGACCCCTTTTTTGTAGAGTTGGCCTTCAATCAGAGCGAAGTCTCGGCTTCGATGTCTGAGACGCTTGGCCTCACTGATGTCGGCTGGATGATAATACCCCTGCAGGAACAGGGTTATGGGTGCTCGCCAGTCTTCGGTCATGATGAGGTTGACTGTACGGTGGCCCTCGCTGTCATTGGTTATTTGGAGCCCTTCGGGGCTCCGGACTGCTGGCGTGCCGATGACATGGAAGAACACGTCGGAGGGCAGAGTTTCGCCCCTGGCCGCGGCCTTGGCCAATGCGTCGGCCTCCTCATTCTTGGCTCGGTCCACATGCTGCACGGTGAACCCCTTGAACTGCCTTTCGAGACTTCGGATGGCCGCGAGGTACTGCATGAGTGCGGGGTCCTTGGCTGCATAGTCTTTCTCGACCTGGCCGGCAACTACCTTGGAGTCTGTTTTGATGATGCAAGTGGTGACTCCGAGGGCCCTTAGCTTGCGGAGGCCGAGGATGACTGCTTCGTATTCTGCTATATTATTTGTGCATCTGTCGGATTCCAGATTGAAGCTGAGTCGTGCTGCATATCTGTGCTTGACCCCGACTGGTGAGGTTATGATTGCAGCGACGCCTGCCCCCGCATGGCACCATGCGCCGTCGCAATGGATCGTCCAAGTCTTCTCTGCGGACGGATCCGGCTGTGTAGTTGGCCCAGTCCAGTCGACGACGAAGTCTGCCAGGACTTGAGACTTAATGGCTGTCCTGGGCTCGAAGCAGATGTGGTAGCCGAAGAGTTCGGCTGCCCACTTGGCAATCCTTACCGACGCCTCCGGGTTTCTGAATAATTCGCCGAGCCCCCTGTTTGAGGTGACTCGGACCTTGAATGCTTCGAAGTAATGGCGCAGTTTGCGCGACGACATGACGACTGCGTAGGCAATCTTCTCCAGCTCTGTCATGTTACACTTGGACGGTGTCAGGACTTCAGAGACATAATACACGGGGCACTGCCGAACCACGCCCTCAACAGTCTGCTCCTGCACTAGGGCCGCGCTGACCGCATGTGGCGAGGCCGCGACGTAGAGCAGCAAGGGGAGCGAGGGGTCGGGGCTGGTAAGGACGGCCAGCTCTGTCAGGTACTGCTTTAATGAGGCGAAGGCCGCCGCCTGCTCTGGTCCCCAAGCGAAGTCTTTTGCGCCGCGGAGTGTTTTGAGGAAGGGGAGACTTCGCTCGGTGGACCTGGATATGAATCTGTTGAGAGCGGCCAATCTTCCTGTCAGGCGCTGGACGTCCCTGACGGACTGCGGAGGCGTCATGTCCAAGATAGCCTGAATCTTGGTTGGGTTGGCCTCGATGCCGCGGTGCGATACCAGATAGCCCAATATTTTGCCCTGGCGAACGCCGAAGACACACTTTTCCGGGTTTAGGCGGAGTTGTGCGTCCCGCATATTCGCGAATGTTTCGGCGAGGTCGGCGAGGTGGTCCTCCTTGCTCTTGCTGGCGACGACAATGTCATCTACATATGTGAATATATTCCTGCCAACCTGCCCCTCGAGCACTGGTTTAGTGAGCCTGGAGAAGGTGGACCCGGCATTCTTGAGTCCCTCCGGCATTCTGATGAAGCAATATGTGCCGAAGGGTGTTATGAAGCTGGTGCTAGCCTTGTCCTCTTCCTTCATGTATATCTGGTGGTAACCGGAGAAGCAATCGAGGAGGGACATGACCTCGCATCCGGCCGCGCTATCGACTATTTTGTCGATCCGTGGCAACGGGAAATTGTCCTTTGGGCAGGCTTTATTGAGACTGGTGAAGTCGATGCACATTCGCCACTTCCCGCTCTTTTTCTGCACCATTACGACATTGGAGAGCCATGTGGGGTAAGCCACCGGCTCGATGAATTTGGCCTCCAGGAGGCGGTGCACCTCTGCCTTGGCGGCCTCCGTCTTTTCGTCGGACATCTTGCGAAGCCGCTGCTTTTTTGGTCGTACCGAGGGGTCGATTCCCAGACTATGCTCAATTATTGAACGGCTGACCCCGACCAGATCGAGGGCCGACCAGGCGAAGACATCTTTGTTCTTGGACAGGCAGCAGAGGAGCTTTTCTTCTTCATGCGAAGTAAGGTCTTCGCTGATAGTGACTGTCTGCCTGGGCGTGGCCTGGTCGAGGGGGACAGTCTTGGTGCCGTCGTGGCTCTGCAGCTGCGCCTTGTCATGTTGCTTATTGGTTGGGTTGACAGGCGCGGGGGCTTCGCGTTGGGCTGTGAGGCAGTGCACGTTTCTTTGACCGGGCACGAAGTCCCGTTCTATGTTACGCGCAGTCTGCTGATTGCCGAAGACCGTGATAACGCCTAACGGACCTGGTATCTTCATACATAGATACAGTCCGTGGATGGCTGCTTCGAACTTATTAATGGAGCCCCGGCCCATGATGGCATTGTAAGGGTACACCATATCCACAATGTCAAAGGTTATTTGCTCGCTTCGGGCATTGGGTGCTACACCGAAGGAGAGAGGCAGCTCTATTTTGCCGACGGGGAAGGTGCCTTTGCCGCCGAAGCCATACAACGGGTTGTCCGAAGGCTTAAGCAGGCTGTGGCTTATGCCCATGCGATCGAAGGCGTGGAGGAAGATGATGTCCGCCTGGCTGCCGTTGTCAACGAGGACCTTGTGCAGGTCCCAGCCTGCCACGCTGCAATTGATGACCATGGCATCGCTATGGGGGGCGCTGCGCAAGTCGACGTCCCGTGCGTCGAAGGTTAGCGGTATATGGGACCACTTTGTCTGCACAACTGGGCCCGTGACGGCGACATGGTTGATGCTGCGGTAGTGGTCCCGCTTCTGCCGCTTGGTGTCGAAATCGGTGCTGGACCCCCCAGTTATCATGTGGATGACTCCGCGATATGGTTGATCGGCGAAGTCTTCCTGCTTTGGGGCATGAGGGATGTTTTGGTGGTGTTGGTGTGGTGGTGGGGGTGGAGGAGGTACGATTTGTACTTCCTGATGGTGTTGGTAAGCGTGGTGCGGTGGATGCGGGGCGGGAGCGTGGATATATGGCGGAGGGGGCTGCTGGTAATTGTGCGCGACAATTCTGGGATTGTCGGCTGGCTGCGCTCGTGCCATTCTGTCTCTGGTAGCCTTTGTTTCAGGGCAGTCTTTGGTTGGGTGGGCGCAGTCTTCGCCATGGAAAAGGCAGTAGAATCGGCGCGGCTGCTGCGCACGCCCTCGGCCCCTGCCACGAGTGCCGTTTCCGCGGCCCTGGGGGGGATAATCCTGGCGACGAGGGGGGTCGGCAGCGGGATGCTAGTTGGCGATGTTGTGCACCTGCTGCTGACCGCGGCCTCCGCCTCGACCGGAGTCTGGCTGCGGAGTCCTTGTCCACATGCGGCTGGACTGTGGAGCATCTTTTGGCTTCCGCTGGGACTCAACCTTGCGCTGGTGGAGGTCTTCGGATCTGGCGTACTTTTCAAACAGCTGATATAGCTCTTGGAGGTTCTTTGGCGGATCTCTGATGCAGTGGCTGTAAAGTACGCCGGCGCGAAGACCACTGATAGCATAGTGGATGGCAACCTGGTCGTCGACTGAGGGTAGCTGTGACTTGAGTGTCAGGAATTTGCGGTAATATTCCCTCGGGGTCTCCTTCTCTAGCTGCTTGCAGAGCGAGAGCTCGGCCAGGGCGTCGGTGTCTGGGCGGTACCCTTGGAAGTTGAGCAGGAACTTGTCCCGGAGACTTCTCCAGGAATCGATGGACAGCGGAGGCAACCTGGTGAACCAGGTGAGTGCGGGGCCCTCGAGGGCGATGATGAAAGACTTCGCCATTGTGGCGTCGTCCCCCCCGGACGATGCAACGGCGACGTGGTAGCTCATTATGTATTGAGCCGGGTCGGTGCTGCCGTTGTACTTGGGATAGGTCCCTGCCCGGAAGTTGGCTGGCCACGGCGTCACTTGCAGGTGAGGCGCCAGGGGACTTCGCTCATCGAGATAGTTGACCCCTTGGAATGGCGCGACGTGCGGGAAAGTGTAGTCGCGCTGAGGGAGACGCGGGTCCTCCGGTTGCGCGCGGTGCTGCAGGGGTGGCCCATGCTGCAGGCCGGGGTGGCCTCCGCGCGTGTCGTCATCTTGTGCGCGCTGCTGGAGGGGTGACTCGTGCTGTAGGCCGAGGTGGCCTTCGCGCTGCATCAGCGCAATCTCCCGCTCGAGTTCCTGGGCCTTGAGCTCCTCGTCGCGTATCATCTGCCGCACTTTGGCGAGTGCGGACACACGTTGGCGCTTGGCCTCCAGTATCTCCTTCTGCCTCTGGAGGTTGCGGTTCTTGAGGCGCAGGGCGCGCAGCTATAGCTGTTCTTCTGCTGAGACGCCGAGGACCTCACCGTCCTCGGCGAGGTCCGCGTCCTCCGGTGGCGCGAAGTCTGAGGGTGGTGCGAAGCCTGAGGGTGGTGCGAAGCCTGAGGGTTGTCCCTCGGGGTCGCAGGTGCGGAGGGTGTCGTCTTCGGTGGCCTCTTGGTGGGTGGATTGGGTGAGGGCGAGGGCCTTGCCCTTTTTTGCGGCGAGCAGTGCTGCCTTCGCAGCCTCGTCGGCCTTCGGGTTAGCTCTCTTGGGTGCCATCGCGGGTGGTTTTCTCGTAGCACGAACGGTGGGCGCCAAATGTTGGAACTTGCTCTCAACTGCAAGGGGGATCCAACACAGGTGAATGGTGATGACAACAGGGCACTCGCGTGTGATGGCAAAAGCTCTGTTAATCTGGCCTCTCACGGGCACTGTACAGGGGTATTTATAGGTACCTGAGCGCACAGCACCTCGAGCTAAGGACGCATGTGCCCTCAGGCACCTAGGTTATCCCAAGAATATTCCCATAAAGCGGGGTTACAGACCGTAATTACAGGAATGCTTTTACAACATAGGCCCGTAACACAGGGCGGCCATGCGGGGCCCGTTATGACGGGCCGGATTGCACGTGGGCCTCCGAGCTGGACGAGGCCGCGCCGTGGGATGCCCTTCGTCGCCAGTCTTCGCCTGGAACGGAAGGAGCGAAGGGTGTCCCCGCCTGTTTTGTTTCTGTCAGTTCGGCTGCTGCAGCGAAGACTTCGAGCGAAGGGTGGCGCCTTTGCCTTCGCCCCAACAAGCACATCTACACCAGCAACACCTTCTCCAGCCCAGGCACCATCTTCCCCAGTCCAGGCGCCACCCCTTCCACCTAGGCCAGTGACTCGGGCCCGTGTGAGAGAATTGAACTACATCATGCTGTTAAAGAACGAAGGCCCGGAAGAATAGACGACCAGCCCAACCGCAGCCCATAATGGACGACCTAGGGTTGGCCGCCCCTAGGGGCTACGCCCCCTCTCTATTTATCCAGGAGCTGCGCCTCCATTATTTTTCGAGTTTTGTTTTACGTTAGCCTTAGCTACTCTCGAACACGCGCAAATCTGCGCTGTCTTCGTGTATTCAGAACTCCACCCTCAAGTAATAGATTAGATTGCTCGCATCTTTTTCTTGTTCGTTCTTCGATTGCGCACAGGAAACGATCTTCGTGATCAGGCCGATCTCGCATCAGCAAGGTCGGTAACCACAGGGAGTTGGTTCAGCGATTGCATTGGTGCCTCGGGCTTGGTCGTCGTAGTTGGATCGCAAGGGTCATCTTCCGCCAAATCGGAATTATCTCCTCTCGCCGAAAGATCGGGCACCTCAGCTACATCATCCACCTCCGGTTCCTCCCACATTGGCCGAGGCGATTGCCGCCTTGGTAAACGCAACTGCAGACAATACCCGCTTTCTTAGAGAAATGGCGGGCCAACAATTCCAACAGCAGGGTGGAAGGGGTTATCAGCAAGGCCCCCGTGAAACCACATATCTGGATTTCTCTGAAACCCGTCCACCACTATTTGTCAAGGCTGAGGACCCGTTGGAAGCTGATGAGTGGATACGGGTTATTGAACAGAAATTTGGTCTTCTCCGCTGTTCAGAGACACAGAAGTCGTTGTTCGCAGCGCAACAACTGCGCGGCCCTACCAGTACCTGGTGGGGGAATTTTGTGGCTATTCAACCTGCCAACCATCAAGTCACATGGGAAGAATTTAAAGTAGCCTTCCGCGAGCACTACATACCCGAAGGTGTTCTGCATATGAAACAAGAAGAGTTCATGAAGTTGAAACAAGGAGGAGATACCGTTAATCAGTATCTCAACAAGTTTAATCACCTGTCGCAGTATGTCATCGATCAGGTGAATACTGATTTAAAGAAGAAGAACTGCTTTATGAGAGGGCTAAATGATCGATTACAGAGAAAAATGGCCACCTGCATAGACCTCACGTATGGAAAGGCTGTCAGCACAACCTTATCTGTGGAAGCAAAATATGCAGGTTCCGGGAAGAACAAGGGATTTGGTGGTGAGAAGCCTAATCAGGGCCAGGCAAAGAGGCAACGGTTTGTGATCCGGCCTTCTAGCCAAAATCGCTCTTTTTCTCGTCCACCCTCATTCCCTTTCAAGCAGCCAATCATTATTCACCCCAACAATGCCCCCACTACCCCAAATCAGCCGGGTGCCCCGGGCACTCGATTCCCTGCTTTGCCCAGCTCTTCAACCGGGTGTTTCAATTGCGGCAAGTCTGGACATTTCATCAAAGACTGCCCATATCCCAAGCAGAATCAATCAAATGCTCAGCAAGGATCTGGGAAATCAGCTCAGCCCAAGGGAAATAACGTGGGGAAGAATACAAAGAAGACAGGGAGGGTATACTATACTCAAGTGGCCACTACACCGGAAGGAGAACCGGTGACGATGGGTACGTTTCTCGTGGCCAGTCACCCTGCAATTATTCTTTTTGATTCTGGTGCTTCGCATACATTTATTAGCAAGGCATTTGTGGAGCAACATCACATTTCATGCCATGAATCAAAAGAAGGATTTAAAATTCATTCACCTGGGGGATACATTTTTATTAGAGAAGTGGCCTATGAAGTGCCAGGAACAATGGCCGGACGGAACTTTCCGGCTAACATGATTGTTCGAAAAGGCCAGGATATAGATGTGATTTTGGGTATGAATTGGTTAACCCAACACAAGGCAATTCTCAACACTGAACTCAGAACCGTCAGGTTGAGCTATAATCAAGAAGAGATTCTTTTATCCCTCCCCGTAACCAATCCAGCCAAAGCTTCTGGTAGAATATATGAAGCCATTGTACCGGAGATCAAGGATATTCTGGTAGTATGTGAGTTTCCAGATGTATTTCCAGAAGATTTGCCTGGACTGCCCCCTGAAAGAGATGTAGAATTTGTAATTGAGCTAAAGCCCGATACGGCTCCCATCTCCCGAAGATCGTACCGTATGCCCCCTAATGAGTTGGCGGAATTGAAGATTCAATTACAAGATCTACTAAATAAGGGATTCATCCGGCCAAGCTCGTCTCCTTGGGGTTGCCCCGCCATTTTTGTTAAAAAGAAGGATCAAACCTTACGAATGTGCGTGGATTATCGACCCCTGAATGAGGTCACCATCAAGAATAAGTACCCTCTTCCAAGGATCGACATCTTATTTGATCAACTGACTGGGGCAAGGGTATTTTCCAAAATTGATCTCAGGTCGGGCTATCACCAAATCCGAATTCGGCCCGAGGATATACCGAAGACCGCGTTTACTATGCGGTATGGTTTATTTGAATATTTGGTAATGTCCTTCGGGCTAACAAATGCTCCTGCCCATTTCATTTATTTGATGAACTCGGTGTTAATGCCCGAGTTGGACAAGTTCGTGGTGGTCTCCATCGACGATATCTTGATATATTCCAAAAATGAAGAGGAGCATGCTCAACATCTACGGATTGTATTGACGCGCCTGAGGGAACATCAGTTGTATGCCAAGTTCAGCAAGTGCGCGTTTTGGCTGGAGGAAATTCAATTTTTAGGGCATGTGTTATCTGCCAAGGGAATTGCGGTAGATCCTAGTAAAGTCAAGGATATTCTGGAGTGGAAACCCCCAACCACTGTTCACCAAGTCCAGAGTTTTCTTGGACTAGCTGGATATTATCGCAGATTCATACCAGATTTTTCTAAGCTTGTGAAGCCAATCACAAGTTTATTGAAGAATGACATTAAATTCAATTGGTCTTCTAAGTGTAATGAAGCCTTTGAGCAATTGAAGGCATTATTAACCACTGCTCCGGTATTGGCTCAACCGGACATCACTAAACCTTTTGATGTATATTGTGATGCTTCAGGCAGTGGACTCGGCTGTGTATTAATGCAAGAGGGCCGAGTAATTGCATATGCTTCAAGGCAATTGCGCCGACATGAGGAGCATTACCCAACTCATGATCTAGAGCTTGCTGCTGTGGTTCATGCCCTAAAAATTTGGCGTCACTATCTGCTGGGAAATATCTGTCATATATATACAGATCATAAAAGTTTGAAGGATATCTTCACCCAGTCAGAATTAAATATGAGACAAAGACGATGGCTTGAGCTTATTAAGGACTATGAACTAGAAATTCATTATCACCCAGGCAAAGCCAATGTTGTGGCAGATGCATTGAGCCGTAAGGCTTCCTGCCACTGTCTTATGGTAAAGACCTCTGACAACACTTTATGTCAAGAGATGGAAAAGCTAAACCTGGGGATGGTCCAACAAGGGACTCTGAATCAGCTAAAGCTTGAGTCAATCATTTTGCAAAGGATAATTGATGCTCAAAAGGATAATTTGGGTATGAAGCACATACGGGAGAAAATAAGGGCTTGAACAGCCAAATGTTTCAAGGAAGACGATCAATGTGTGATATGGTTCAATAACCGCATAGTAGTGCCGAAGAATGAAGAACTCCGCCAGCAAATCTTAGATGAAGTGCATCTTAGTCGCTATTCTATTCATCCGGGAAGCACTAAGATGTATCATGATCTAAAGCAGCACTACTGGTGGACGAAGATGAAAATTGAAATTGCACGCTATGTGGCTAAGTGTGACACTTGCAGACGTGTCAAAGCCATACACATGAAAACTGCTGGTCCATTACAATCTTTGCCGATCCCAACATGGAAATGGGAAGATATAAGTATGGACTTTATCGTGGGATTGCCCAGGACCGCAAAAGGGTATGACTCTATTTGGGTTATCATTGATCGACTTACCAAGATCGCCCACTTTCTCCCTGTCAAAGTAAAATATCCCGTCATTACCTATGCGGAGTTATACATTGCTCGTATTCTTAGTCTGCATGGTGTTCCAAAGACCATTGTGTCGGATCGTGGACCTCAATTTGTAGCCAAGTTTTGGGAAGCATTTCACAAATCCTTGGGTACTAAGTTGCTCCATAGTTCGGCATATCATCCACAAACCAGTGGACAGACTGAAAGGATTAATCAAGTACTCGAAGATATGTTGCGAGCATGTGTCCTGGATTTCTCACCAAAATGGGATGAATGTTTGCCTTTGGCGAAGTTTTCATACAATAATAGTTATCAAGAAAGTATCAAGATGGCACCTTTTGAAGCTTTATATGGGCGACAGTGTCGAACTCCGCTAAATTGGTCTGAACCTGGAGAAAGGTATTTCTTTAGGCCTAATATAGTGAAGGAGGCTGAGGAAAAGGTTCAGAAAATTATTCATAATATGAAGAAAGCACAAGCCCGTCAGAAGGGTTATGCAGACAAACGGCGAATGCCCTTATATTTTCATGAAGGGGACTATGTCTACCTGAAAGTTTCACCCATGAAGGGAGTATCGCGTTTTGGGGTTAAAGGGAAACTTGCACCCAGGTACATTCGTCCATTCCCGGTACTTGAGCAATGTGGACCAGTGGCATATCGACTGCAGCTCCCCGAAATTCTGTCTGCTATCCATAATGTGTTCCATGTGTCACAATTGAAGAAGTGTCTTCGGGTTCCCGATCGAACCATTGAAGTGACAGATGTTGTCTGGAACCAGATTTAACATACTCGGAACATCCTATTCGAGTTCTGGATCAAAAGGACAGGGTTACCCGGAGAAAAACTCTCAAATTCTATAAGATACAATGGAACCAACATTCTGAGGAAGAGGCTACGTGGGAAACCCAAGGCTTTTTAGATAAGAATTTCCTAGGCTTTCTAGCCTCATGTAATTTGTAAAGTGTATTTAGTTACTGTAATAAATGAGTAAACCCCCACACCACCCCTGCCTTGTACCAGAAATAAGGGAATAAAGATGTGACACATTTCCTTTTCCATTACTCACCCTAGGACTTTAAATCTCGGGACGAGATTCTTTTATGGGGGGAAGGATGTAACACCCCTGGTGTTACTGTAACTAAAACTTGAGCATGGCATCATAAGCATTGACATTGCATATGTTTGATACACTTATAGTGCATTCACTAGATAAAAACTTCAAACAAGTGTATTGTTTTTGGTGTTTTGCAAATAGGACCCTGGATAGGGAACCTAACCCTAAATAAGGCTCAAAGGGAGTAAAACTTAACCCAAGATGAGAAAATCTAAAGGCTTTAGGGAAAGAGTCATAAAATGTCCCCAAAAACAAAGTTGAGTCACATTTATACCCCTGGGATACCAAAAATCTCAATTAGAACCCTGGAAAACCCTAAATCCAAACCCTAGGGACCTATGTGCAAAATTAGTCCACTTTTGGACTAAAGTGCAAAAACCAAGTCAAAAAGGTATCTTAAGTCATTTGGTTCACAAATGTGTGGACTTGTAGGCCAAATATTGGATTTTGGACTTAAATGCAAAATGGACCTCACTTAAGCTCTATTCTAAGTCTGAAATTCAGTTTAGTGGGCTCAACTTTGGAGCCCTGTATCTTTTAAAATATAAGGTTTTTGCCCTAAGTGATCACATCAAGATTGTAGCCCAATTATAGGAGAACAACTTTGCTTAAGAGTGTAAGCATTGTTGTTAAGAAAATATTGGAGATAAGCAGGCCTGAAGTCAAGCTGTCAGGCTGGTTCAGTCTGAATTTCAGATAGGCAGTGACTTGGACCCAAGTTTGAGAGCCAGTTTTACCTTGATCTAGTGCTCAAATAAGTTTAATCCTTATAGTCGGTTTGTAGCTGGTATGTGGCACTACAACTTTGATGCAGAGACTCGGGGATGTTGCCATAGAAATTTGGGAGAAAAAGGAGCTCCAAGATGCTCTGTCAGGTGTTCTGATGGGGTCTCGCCATGGTACAGTAGCCCGACTGGATCAGATCACCAGCAGGGCTGTCCTCACCGCCGACGGATCCCTCCGCCGTGATTTGTGTCGCTGGCGTTTGGATTCGTGCACCGGACTCGGGGATAATGCTTTGGGTAGAAAGATCTTCACCGCCCGTGCGTTGGACGCCACTCCGGTGAACTCCCCGTACTTCCCCTCTGCCCAGCGGCTAAAACCGATAAGAACGCCGGTGACCGCCGCCCTCCGGCCTTGTGCCGCGTGTTTACCCCTTTCCACCGCATCGCCACAACTTACCCCTGCTCTCCGTTGATCGCTGGAACAACTGCCATGCCACGGGACACGAATTCACCGCGCCCACCTTCTTCTTCATTTCCGGCCGCCGCGCGTCCTCCCCAAATTCACTGGCCACCGCTTTACCCTCCTATAAATTGATGGCCGGGGCTGTTGCGCCAAGTTACCACGAAGCCATAGCACCCACTCTTCACCTCGATTAGCCCCCCCTAGCCAGGAGAATCGCAGTTTCCCCCCAAATCAGCTTTCTGCCACCGCAAAGAAGACCTCACCGTGGCCAGCCCGATTTAGGTGAGCTCAAGTCCTTCTACTGCTTGTTCTAGCATTCTTAGATCCTCCTTAAGCTCTTTGACCCCCCCAATTGAACTAGACCGCCACCCATCACCGGGAACACGATGATCTAGCCGCCATGCTCTTAGTCACCATGGCCAGAGCTCCTTAATTGGTCATTGGTGCAATTAAGTTAGGGGAAAAGCTTAGGCTAGGTCCGATTTGGTGTATGTCGCTCGGGAACGTCGGTCATCGCCTTAATCGGCCAGTATAGAGGCTCGCCAGAGTTTCTCCGCGCGAGAACGCCGTCGTGGACCTCCCACTGCAAAGAAATAGAACATGGAGGGTTTATTTGCAAAGCGTCAGTGACTTGAGCAAATAGTAAAAGAATTCGTTCCCAGTTAACCAAAAACCAGAGGTCCTTTTCACAAAACCACCAGCGCGCGCGGGCGCGGGCGCGTTTCTGTCCACTGTTGGGTCTGCTGGGCTGAAATCAGCCCAACACTATTCACCCTTTCTCCTTTTCTTTTTCAAAATAACTTTAGAAATATATAGAAAAATGTAGAAAAATGGTAAAATTGTGAAAATAATTTTCCTAGCCTTCTTATTTTCCCTAGAATTTAATAAAAATAGTTTCATGATTTTTAGGGAAAATTAGGAATTTTAAGGTATTTAAAATAGTTTGAGATAGTAGTTATGGATTTTTAAAAGATAAATAGTAATCCTAAAAATGCTCAAAATTTTTATATAAGTTCCTCATATTATTTAGAAGCCTTGGGTAGAATTTGGGTTGATTTGGACCTTGTTTGATCACCAAACCCCAAAACAACCCCCCTGCCCTGTGAACTCCTTAACCGACTCCGGAAACCCTAAGTTCTCGGAGTTCCGTGAAGGAAAATTGTATTCAAGACTTAGATAATAAGTTTATATTATCTTTGCACCCTCATGAGCATCCCATGGCATCCATTCTTATACATATATATGGTTATGATTAGAACACGAGGAAGAAGTAGAAGCCACTGAAGAGCAAGTACCACCACCTTTGGAGACACAGGCTGAGAACTGTTTCTACTTCGATATTTGTGGATCTGAGCCTGACTCACCCATAAACAAAGGCAAGCCCCGGTGCATTTGCCACCCCCTTGTGTTTTAAAATCTTTCTCACTTGCTTGATGCACTAGGTGATAGGGGTTGATTGCTTTAAACAATTCCTGCATTACCTTCCATGGAATTGATTACCTTCCTTGATACCTTGTTTTACAAAAGGTTTTTCTATGCTTAGTATTGCTCTAGCAAAACAAAAGGATTTGTTTTACAAAAGATGTTTGGCAAAGTGGGAGGGTTGTTTTCAAAATAAAACTTGATGGTGAATCTGTCAAAGGCCTTGATGGATTCAACATCGAAAAAGATGTACCTCTGCCAGGTACCAACCTTTGGGGTGAAATGGTTAAGCTAAGACCGGACAGGTGACTTGCACGAGAAAGAGAGTCTCGGTGTAGTGTCTCCGTCTGAGTCGATTAAGGACATTGTCGATGTAGGCTTGATGATCGAGGACCCTTTAACTGGTCACATGCCTCGTCATGGGTAAGCCTTGCCTTGGGCAGACTAAGGCCAGAATAAGATAACACGAAATGGGCGTGGAGCTATGGCGAGAGTAGCGTGTACCCTCCGTAGCAAGAGGCTGGACGGTGGAGTATCTATGCTCTCGGTTTGCGTGAACCTGATCTGGTCTTAAGAACCCCAGTGGCGGGTTGACATATGCAAGGGTTAAGTGCTACATATGTCGTGTGATTGGAGATCCTCAGCTGAGTATAATCGATTCGGATCGCCGTACCTTCGCGGTTATGAAGACTTGGTCACTGCCCTACACGTAGCACTCCAGTGAAGATAAAGTATGAATTAAGAACTTGGCTAGTTCAGGATAAGTGTTTGAACTAGGTTAGAGAGAACTCTAGAAATAAGTAAGTTTATTTAACTTGACCAATAAAACTGGATTTTAAGGATCCACTTTAGTAAGCATTTCTGCAAAACAGAGTCTTTGATTATTGAGAAACCTTACCTTGACTCCCTTAAACCAGCATACCCTTGAGAGTCTTTTCCTTAGTCGGGTAAGACTTGCTGAGTAATTCCATACTCAGGGTTTATTCCCCCATTGTTTTTAGGTGAGGAGACAACAAACTTTTGTTGTTTTTGTACCAAGGTGGTGAAAAGTGAAGATAATCAAGAATGAAGCTGCTGGAGGACCGGGTCCTCCTTAAAAACTTTTATGTGAAGAACTTAATGGGAGGAGCTTTTACCTCCCAGGTATTGTAATAATACTTTACAACACTCTCTGGTCTGTATTGTATGACTTACTCCTACTTTATAATGTAAGTTTATGTAATCACTTCCGCATTTCCGCATCTCCGATGAACATACTATCTGTCAGACGGGTGAAATGTTCCTGGAAAGGTAAGGAAAAAGATACCAAACTTATCAAGTAGTTCAGGGGCAGCTACATGGTTGTCTGAGGTCCAAAGGACAAGGACAACTGTAGGTGGGCCTAATTACTTGGGAGGTTCCGTCACAACTGGCTCCCTGCAGTACCTCCCACAAAATACGGGGAAAGCCCTCTCGTGCAAGCCCGTCTGTGTGGGAATGTGTGTTCCCTCCTTCCGAGGAATCGTGAGAAGTCATCGGTGTAAGGGTAAGCGTAAGCGAAAAAGAAAAAGAATTACCAAAATAAAAGGAAACTAGTGCTTGGCTTTCCCATGGTTAAGTTGAGATCTTTGATGTAGACTTAATTCTTATTATAGTGCCTCTTGGATTACGTAGCCTTTAAAATTCTTGACCTTTTACTAAGTAGCTAGAAAAATGATGCATGCATGCTCGTCCTAATCGACCTCTCATCAAGTATATAGGGATAGAGAAATCCTCCATCCATTATCATAATAGCCTGTAGGGCACATTCAATTAGCCACCTAGCTACCCATCTAGTATCCTAAGGCTTCACGTTCTAGGTCTATCCTTATCGTCTTACCGATCTATCCAACATTGGTTTCTAGACAAGTTTTACTTTTGAAAAGGCTGGTAATTACGATTTGTTGATTCCTCCATGGTGGTACAAGCTCCGATACCAGCTGTGGCGGAACCACCCGAATTATTCCAACTTATGTGCCTAAGTCCCACCTTAGAGGCTAGACCACACTTAAATAGGAATAAAACGTCAGTGCCTCGTATCTAGTCCGACAAGGCCACTAATAGGATCAAGTACCACCTACTCACTCGAAGGCTGAGGCACAGAGCAAATACAATAAAGCATAAAACCATACATTAAAGAAGCGCTTACGGTTATTACAACATCATCGGAGTTTTGCAAAAGTGGTATTCATTGTTTGGAATGCAGCGGAATTTAACTAACGGTAAATAAACGGGAGGATGGGGAAGCCTGGCCCATCACTCCTCCTGCTCCTCTCCTGCTGAGGTAGGGTCTTAGGGTTTAGGGTTTCTTTGAGACAATAAAGGTACCTTCGGTTGAACTTATGGAAAGAGCAGTCCTAGCAATATCACCTGTACATAGTGAAGACTGGAGGACTGAAATCGTATCCTTCCTCCAAGGCAATTGTCTTTCAGATGATGAAGTTTACAATAAAAGAATGGAAGAAAGAACAAGACCATACGTCATAATAGAAGGGGAGCTATACAAAAACGGAGTTTGCTCCCCACATTCTCAAGTGTTTATCTAGAACCAAAGGTATAGAGATCATGAAAGAGATACCTGCAGGTTTGTGTGGATCTCATATTGGGTCCAGGCCTTTATTGGGAAAAGTTTTTAGACAAGGGTTTTATTGGCCAAAGGCAGCTTCGGATGCAGCAGATCTGGTTCAGAAGTGCGAAAACTGTCAAAAATGTGCAAGAAATTAGAAGCAACCCTCGTCGTTAACTCAGCTAATACAGCCAACCTGGCGATTGCAAAGATGGGGTCTAGATTTGTTGGGTCCACTCCCACCAGCACAAGGCAATTTGAAGTATGTTGTAGTGGCAGTGGAATAATTTTCCAAATGGATTGAGGCGAAGCCTTTGGCCACAATAACTTCGGCTACCGTGCAAAAATTCTTCTGGCAGAATATTGTTTGTCGCTTTAGCATCCCAAAGGCAATAACCGTAGACAATGATACACAATTTAAGGCCGAAGCATTCCAAGATTTTTGTGATCAAATTGGTACGAAGATCCACTTTGCATCCGTTAGGCATCCAGAATCAAATGGGCTGGTAGAAAGAGCAAATGGCATTATAATGATAGGAATAATGAAGCTAATCTTCAACCAGCCTAGAGGAAAATGGCCAGATGAGCTGATTAAAGTGGTGTGGAGCCACAACACAACTACGTCAAGGTCAACGGGATTTACACCCTTCAAGCTTCTATTTGGTGATGAAGCAATAACTTCAGAAGAAGCAAAAACAGGGTTAATAAGAACAATAGCTTCGGCAGAAGATGAAGCTGATTATCAAGTAACAAAAGATACTATAGAAGGAACTAGACTTCAGGCAATAGAGCACATCAATAAATATCAGGCCGAAACAATAAAATGGCGTGACAAAAAAGTTCGGTTGAAGAATATTAAGCCAGGGCATCTGGTGCTTCAGAGAGTCGCTAACCTAGAAACAGTGGGTAAGTTGCAACTGAAGTGGGAAGGTCCTTTTCTAGTACTATCTTCGTCAAGACCCGGTTCCTACAGACTGAAGGATATGGATGGCAACGACATACCCAGATCTTGGAATGTAGATGAGCTTCGGCGATATTATGTGTAATTTGATGTAATTTTTCTTTTATTTTCTCTGTGGAACCCTTTTCCTTTCAAGAGGGGAGAAAGGTTTTTAATGGGGCCATAGCTTGTAATTTTTCATTCTTATTAGCCCCATGAGGGCCAAATCCCCCAAAAGATGTAATATGTAAATCTGAGCATGCACCATCGAGTGCAACAAAAGAAAAACAGGAAGAAGCTCAAAAGACGTCCCAAGGGGATGTAGAGCATGACAAAGCTACAAAAAGTCGTTCCTAAGAGAGCGCAGCGTAAGTTTTCTGCTCAAAAGTCGTTCCTAAGGGAATGCAGAGCCAAATACTGCCGAAATAGAAGGCGAATAAGTTCAAAAGTCGTTCCTAAGGGGATGCAGAACTTATACCACCGAAATAGAAGGTGAAGAAGCTCAAAAGACGTTCCTAAGGGGATGCAGAGCTTAAGACTCAAAAGACGTTCCTAAGGGGATGCAGAGTCTGGGTGTGGCTTCATGTGCGTGTGTTTGGACATTCATTTGCACATTACATTACATCATTCATTGCATTCATACACATTCATGTAGACATCCGTAGGATCATCATCATAACATAAATTATGAACAGATACTTCGACTTTGATGACAATGCTTCGATGAGCATAAAGAAGCAAAGATACGCTTCGTTGTGTACAAAAAGAAGGGAAGGTGTTTTTCGCCTTCGGCTCAAAAGATATAACTTTCGTCCACATCAAAGCAATTCACACACGGTTGGAAAGGTAAAAATATATTACATGGTATGGACAAATTTATAGAGTAATGTTTGATTCCTAAATTACAATATACAAAGATACTTCAAATATTTCTAAGCCTTGTTCAGCAGCTTCAGTAATCTTTGAGAAGAGCTTCGGACTACTGACCTTCGGCATCGTCATCCTATACACGACAACACAGTATAAGGTAAAAAGTACTTACAAGAGAGCAAGCAACAGGTATAAGTATCATACCGGCTTAAGACGACTTCGTGCCTCATCACCAGCTAAGTTCCGCCCACCCTTCGTCCAAATTTGTGTTATAAATCTATTCCCAATACTTCGGGCTAAGCTGGGGATATTAACTAGGTCCGCTAGAGATAGACCAAAGTTTGGTCTGTTTACTATCTTTCCGTGCGTGCAACCAGCCTTCATAAAGCTACAGATGTGCCGCGAGAAGCCAACTGGGCACAGAAGTCACCATGCCCAGCTATTACTTCGTCAAGCGCCTCAACTTCGCCTTCAATATGCTCGAAGGTGCTTGGCAAGTCTTCAACCGAAGGTTCAAATTTTTCAGAGCTGGCTCCCACTGAGTTGGAGACCTGTCTTAGCCGTTGCATGCAACGGTTGCTGAAGTTCAAGCAAATATTCTGAAGTTCTTTTAAGGATTTTTGTAGATTTGAGCTTTTCTCGGCTTCGGCTTCAAGCCTTGCATCAAAATTCTTCCTTTCTTCCTCGAAGCTTTTTGATTTACGGAGGAGTTCATTATTTAATCTAGCAATTTTGGTTTGGGCTTCTGCCAATGAACCCTCCATTGTCTAAAGAAGGAAGTCCTTTTTCTCCAGAGAAGCTTCATGATCTTTGATTTTTCTTTTCTAGGTCCTCTATTATAATCTCATTCTTTTTATCCTCAAGATATTGCTGCATCCTTAGTGCTTTGCTTAGTAGCATACTTGTGGCAGAACCTCCCATGTTATTGGGCCCACATACACCTGTCCTTGTCTCAAAGACCTCAGACGGATATGCATGTGCACCAGATAACTTAACATGATCCGTCCAATTGCCCATAGGACATTGGATAAACCACTTACAACCAAGATCGTGAGATTAAGTAACACAAATCACACACACCAATATTTTTGCTAGCGGAAATCTTATTACCAAATTTTTCAAGTTACAAAAATTTTACATTATTTTATCAGAGTGATTACAAAAGTATAGATTTGAAATATATGCTAGCTCAAATGACTATCCTCAATAAGAAGTATAGAAGAGTTACTTAGATTTATGAGAAGGCCGAGCCCACCGGCACTTAACACCATCAACAGCAGCACAAGGTTAGAACCTAAAAAACAACAGGGAATAAAACCCTGAGTACGGAATTACTCAGCAAGACTTACCCGACTAAAGAAAAGACTCTCAAGGATATGCTGGCTAGAGGGAGTCAAGGAAAGGCTTATCAAAAATCAAGGACTCTGTTTTGCAGAAAAGCTTACTATGAGTGGATCCTTAAAAATCCATTTTTACTTGTCAGGTTAAGTAAAGTTACCTGCATCTAGAGTTCTTTCTACCCTAGTCCAATCACTTGACCTACACTAGCCGTCTTTTATCAACCCTTTAAGTTCACTGGAATGCTACGTGTAAGTCAGTGACCAAGTCTTCATATCCGAGAAGTAACAGTGATCCGAATCGATTAACACCCAGCTGAGGATCTCCAATCACATGACATATGTGGCACTTAACCCTTGCATATGTCAACTCGCCACCGGGGTTCTTAAGACCAGATCAGGTTCACGCCAACCGAGAGCACAGATACACCACCGTCCAGCCTCTTGCCATGGAGGGTACACGCTACCCTTGCCATCTCTCCACTCCCATTGCGTGTTATCTTATTCTGGTATTAGTCTGCCCGAGGCAAAGCTTACCCATGATGAGGCATGTGACCAGTTAAAGGGTCCTCGGTCAGCAGGCCTACATCGAGATGGTCCTTAATCGACTCAGACGGAGACACTACACCGAGACTCCCTTCTCGTGCAAGTCAACCGCCCGGTCTCAGCTTTATTATTTAAACCCAAAGTTTGGTACCTGGCAGAGGTACATCTTTTCCGATGTTGAACCCATCACGGCCATGATGGATTCACCATCAAGTTTTATTTTTGAAAACATTCCTGCCTACTGAAGCATCACCTTTGTTTTAAAACAAAACATTTTTGTTTCCTAAAGCAAGGCTAAGCATCATAAAATTCTTTTCAAAAAGGTATCAAGGAAGGATAATCAATTTTTCAAGGAAGGAAATGCATCAACGGTTTAGCACACAACTTCTATCACCTAATGCATCAAACAAGGTGATAAAGATTTTTAAAACATCAAGGAGGTAGCAAATGCACCGGGGCTTGCCTGAATAACACTAGGTTAGTGTTTGTTAGGCGACGACCACTTGGTGATCAACTGTCACACACGGCTTTAAGGAACAAAGCTAGGTGCATCTCATACATGCGCCAAGAAGACAACATATATAATAATAGAGTGTATAGAGATAAATGTCACAATAACATCAGAGTACTTATTACATAGCGGAAGACTTACAAAAGTAAAAGATAAATATAATAGGATCTAAAATCCATCCTTGACGCCAGAAAGTCAACTGGGAGACGACGACCTAGACCTCTCACGAACACAGCGCAACATCCACCATGTGCCTCATCCAGTGGTACCTGCTCTTGACCTGTGGGGGTGTGAGACAGCAAGGGTGAGCTCACATATGTTCATCGCTCAACAAGTTGTGGGGAATAATGTGACATAAACTCACCAAAGGTGGGGAGTTCATGAAGTGTAAGGCCGATCAACAATAGAGGTTAAAGCTGAGCATTGCTTTTATAAGTTGGTCAAAATTTTATTAGCAGTTACTAAGTGTAAGTAAATACCAAACCATAATAATAATAATAATAGAACAAAATTAATTAACAAATCCCATGCATATGCAAATGACAAATTGAGTTTAGGTTCCATAATTTAATCATCAGAGAGTCCTGAGCCGCTCATGACCGTGAGCTCGGCTAGTATACCAGTTTTACACTCTGCAGAGGTTGTACCCTTTACCCACAAGTCGTGTTTCCCATGTCGCCAGGGTTAGCTAGGCCCTTAGACACTACCAAGGTGAATGGCTAGGGATCCACTACGAGGCCTTTACAAAGTTCCACTAGCTTTTGAAAACCCGCTACAGTTTATGGGAAGAGCACTTGCAAGAATCCCCCGTCTGACCGCCATCGCAGCAAATCAACCCGAGAACCTCCTTGCATGCAACTCCCCTACTGCTCTTGCCCCTTTTGGGTAAGGTTGCCTTCCACTAGCTTTCCTAATTAGTCAGCCAAGGGGTCCCATTCCTCCCTTGTGGTGGCACGTGTTTCTCAAGTTAAGCTCCATGTTCCAATTAACAATAATATAATGATCTTGTCATGAACATAAATAAAATAACATAATAACTGGAACATGGATATAATAAATGATTATCCCAAAACCATATAAAGCAATAGCAAAAAACTACCCATGTGATTCAGGGGCAAACAAGGTAATGAGATAAACAATCTAGGGTGACCTATTGGGTCCCATCAAAATTAAACCTATGCATGGTAAATGATTATAAAGAACATTATTGGGTAACAAAAGTGAATCAAGGGCAAAACTTGCCTGGCACTTGAGATTCCAATTACCAGGGTGATTCTTCAGATCCTCGTGACCTCACCGCTAGTCGTAGCAATACAAACAAACAGTGCATAGACAAAATTAACATCACACCAAACATAAGAATATACTGCATAATAATGATCTATGCGCTGCTACGATACTAACGCAACTTGAACGGATCAAATCGGAGTTAAAACGAAGAAGTTATGGATTTACAAAGTTTCAATGTGTTGGATAAAAGATTAATCAGGATATTAATTTTAATGTGGCTTTCATGTGAAAACAGTGATACTAGGTGGTAAACCATAATATTATAAAATTATAGGAACTGGAATGGACTAAAAAGAAGTTAAAATGAATTTTCTAGGAATTAAACAAGATCTAGAATTATTTTTATACTAGAAAAGCATTTTGTGTATTAATTTATTCAATTTCCTATGCCTCTGGACTGCGCGTCAAATACTGGAAAATGCAGGGTCAAGCGGGTAAAATGTTCCTAGACTCAGTCCACTGCTGCAATGGATGATGGGTTTATTTATAATAAAGACATGGGCTCAATTGCGAAACGGCCGGGCCGAAGGGGTATCCTCCAATCCAGACCGCACGATCTAAAACCGAGAGTCACAATTAGATTGCTACCACAGTATACCGGTATACAATACCCACCCCATGATCTGAAATGGATGGCTCGGGTTTTATGATGCCTGATCTCATGCAAGCCACACGATCAAGATCCGAGGGCCAAGAACACAACGACCGAATCGGTATGTCAAAATCTAATCTCGGTCGTTGCCTCACAGATCTACGGTCGAGGTGCCACTACTCAGGCCCAATACGATCACGATGCTTTAATCCGTGTCATTGATTTCGCAATTGACGGTAATGGCGTTATCTTCTACCTCCGGTCTGGGACGCTGCGGCGCACAGGTATCCCTACGATGACGCTCGTCGCTGAATAGGGGAACATCCCGGTGCCTATTTTCAAGTTAAGCCGAGTCTACGCATAGAGGCGATCCAACCGAACATACAGGAGGTCAACTCACCACGAATTTTGGAGACAGGAGCTCACCCCCATGGTGCGGAGTAGATCAGACGCCAGCCACCATTCCGGCGAGCAGAATCCGGACGCACAGGCCCTGCCTTTGCACGATGAGGCCATGGCAAAATGCGGCGTGTACCAGCGATTTGCTAACGGCATCCATCAGCATAGGCGAAGGCATGAGCGCGACCTTCAGTTGATGGCCCCTCCATCCCGTCAAACCCAACGGTGGTCCTAATCTTCTCTTCGAAATCACGACGCGCAAGGCTCGGCGGGAGTGATCGCTGGTTTCCTTTGGTCTCATGGGTTAAGACGAGGTTGTAGCCGGCTTATATATAGGGCATCCTAGGGCGCTGCAGGGTTCCTAGCAAACACCGCCATGGGAGTGCGAGACGAGCGGGAGGTTTGTTACATGGGCGAATAAGGAGGAGATCCCGCCACCCGGCCAATGCACCGAGCACCCATGGGAGGAATCGCGGGAGCAGGCGGCTGGCATGCGCGGAGACGTGGGGCCCCACTAGTCTATGGCCAGCGCAGCGTTCGCACAGGCACAGACGCTCGCGAAACGGCCGGATCCTAGATGAAAGCGACCACTGAGCATACCAGGTATTGACCGCGCCCATGCGCACTCCGTGCGAGAAGTTGGGCCGACCAGCGCGGAAAGGGAAGTCAGGTGGGCCGCTGTAGCTAGCTTTTGGCCCAACTGGAGTCTTTCCTTTTTCTTTTATATTTCCTTCTTTTCTTTTCTTTTCTTTTTATTTTCTTTTCTCATTTTTAGATTTTGAATTTTAAATTTAAATTTAGTTGTGATCTTGCACATGTATCAAATGTACCACTTCAAATCTTGTAATAAAAGTATATATATTTGTTTGTATATTTACTCCCTTTATTTTGTAGGATATTTTTGCTTCTTTTCTCTACATCTTAATTTCTAAATTAGGTTAAATGCCTCTTTCGTCATTAGCATATTTCTATTATCATTATCACTAGGAGTGAATGCACAAACATTTAAACTCCAGCATGATGCACATTTTAATGGCTTTTATTAATCCTTTGTTTTTAAATGAGGTGTTTACTTGTGATAGTAAGTGGATACAACACACACATCAAGATAAAGGAAAATAACTTTTCTCCTTTTATGTTATATCTACAAATCGGGTATTACATCAACCTTGTCCTAGCACTTGATCAGTCTATCCATCTTCAGGTTGGTCCATCAGCTTCATCCTGTGGATTAGTCCGCGCTTGGGGTCGACTTGGCTTGTTTTCCGCATCACGCGATTATTTAGCGTACCTCATGAGATGCACGATGCACATGTATGAGCACGAGTATAACGAGTATAAGATAGATAATCTACACTAAAAAGGATGAAACACTTAAAACCAAGCATTAAGCATCATGGATATCACAGCAGGGCATTGACTACATCCATTACCCAAATTGAAATAACAACACTAGAACATCTATTTTTATTCCTAGCTTTTTATTAACTCTTTAAACTGTGTATCTTAATTACTTGATTTACCGATTTACCTAAATCGATCATCACAACATAGGCATGCTAAATTACTAACATTTATTGTGACCAACTATTCTATTTAATCTATTTATAGGCCTAGTTGACTGGAATACGAATCAACCCTTATGACATCCGACTTGAAACCCCGAAATCGACTGATGCCTTTCAGCTCAGCATTTCACCGAAAATAGGGTGAGTGCTGCGTTGAATCGCGCTTCTTCTTTGTCCACATCGAGAATTCTCCGGCCGTGTACTAATTTATTTTCCTCTGCGCCTAATCTTCTCAGAGCTTGGCGTAGACGAGGATGACGATCGACGACTTGTTCGAGCTTTCTGTTGAGCACTTAGGGTATTGACTAGGGGCTTGCTTCTCCACATCTTCTTCGGATTCTTTTGTCAGCGCGAGCACAAGTCGGAGTTGTTATGCAAGGGCTGGCATCGAGACGAGATGATGGAACAACGACGAACTAGCAAGCTGAACCACGGTGAGTGATGTCTTGTTGCGGATGAGCAATGGCAACTGGCGGACACGGAACGACGAAGTGAGGTGCAAGGCCAGCTAGCAAAGATGAATGTGTGCGGCACGAAAACGAAAGCAGAACTTGATGGTCGGCTTGGAAACGTAGCGAGACGGTAACATCACGACAACGCGCAGCCAAGGCGCGTAGAGCTTGCAGGGCCAGATCTTGGCGAGGACGAGCACACACGACACGGCGATGAACGACGACAATTGGCAAAGTCGACAATGTGATGGGGATTAGTGCCGAGCGAGCCGAGAGGGTGTGCTGGCGAGCAGGAAAAGGACTCGACGCGGGAGTTCGACGCGCACAGGGAAATAGAACGGCGCAACCAAGCGATGACAGCGCGACATGGCAAACTAAAACAGGGACACAGCAACATGGGACTGGACTCGGCGAGCACAAAGGGCGAGGTGGCGGACGGCGCATGGGAGATGGGTTGTGGCCACAAAGATTGCCGATCGGAACAGTTTCACGTGCACGACAACCAGAAAAACAAGGAGCGGCGTGCGACCAACAGGGAAGCTTCGCGAGCTGGAGGGAACATGGGTGGTCGGGGTTGCGTAGATGCGGTGTGCTGCTCGTCCACGACATAGAGGAGCAGGGGGTATAGCCGACCAGCAAGGAGGCAGGGAGCAGCGTGGTGAAGGAGATGGGGGGCAAGCACCAGTGCTGGGAGGAAGGCCGGGGAAACACAGAAACCAACCTCGGCTATCGTAGGTGTCGAGCAAAGCCAGGGAGATGGGCGCACGCCGGCGTAGTGGAGCAGGCGACCAAGGACACGGTCCGAGGTCCAAGGCGTCGCGGCAAGAGGACAAGCACAGCCGCGCGGCATGACGAGGAGCAGGAACGTGCGCACCTAGGAGCCGAGCGGCTGAGGACGGAGCTGAGGGAGAGGGCGGCCATGGGAGAGGAGCTGGGCGTGAGCAGGCACCTGGGCGCGCAGAGAAACAGGGCAGGGGCACGCGGCTGAAAGGAACGCAACAGCCATGGTGCTAAGGCGCCTGGTGAGCAGACAGCGAGGGGCTACAGAGGCTAAGGTCGGCCATGGACGCCAGAGCTGAAGAAGGGAGGACGGCCTGACGCGCGTAGAATAGGAACAGGGGCGCCGCGGCAATGGAGATGAGGAGAGGGAGAGGAAAGGCGGCTAGGCGCGGTTGGAAGAATTAGCCGCGCGTGGGAGAAGATGGACCCGGCCACCAGATGAAGCCCAGGTCTGTACGGTGGTGAGCAAAAGATCAGAGAACGGCGGCAGGGAAAAAAATCTGCAGCATGCACAGGAACAGGCTGGTGATGCGATAAGGAAGAATAGCGGTGGAGATCAGATGAGGATTGGCGGAAAAAAAATTTGAGAAAATATTTCTTTCCCATTTTTTTATAAATAAAATTGGAGATATTTTGGATCATGATTTTTAGCGATGTACACCGGGTTGACACGCTATACGGCTACCCATTTCATTCTAATGATTTAGCGAACTAAATCATTTACCCATTACTGGCTGTCAGTACTAATTACAGTAGTCTGGTTTGTTTCGGACAGGATGTAAATGGACCGAATTAAACGGATTTCGACTTCAGTATTTTAATTTGCATTTGATTCAGTTGACTACAGATGATTTTCGTTCGCTACTCGAACACTCGACTAGAGGACAATTCAGTTAAAAATCCGTAGACGCGATGTCACGGATAACAAAAAGGGGACTTAATTATTTTACACTAAAATCTTAGTCATCAAGTTCAAATAAATTTAGTCACGATAGAAATCATCAGAGTGGGTCGGGCTTCCGAATTCGTATTCACGCGAGCGATAATTTTTAAGTAAACATTGGACGGACCGATTTTTGGAACAACGATGTTCCGAACATCACAAAAATTTTGGAAAAGCCCGGACTGATAAGCAATAAAAACGACGTCGCACTCGAGACAAACGAAACAGATGCGATAATAAAATCACGATAGGCAAAGATGATTAAAATTTAGCATTCGTTTTATCCACTGATAATACGTGCTTAAATCCATACTCGTTGTCGAGCGGAATATAAACACCAGGGGTGTTACAGCCCTCCCCCTTAAAACAATATCATCCCGAGATTCGGAGCGAAAGACTTTTAAGAGTAGAGAAGCATGTAACCCATGTCCATATCAGCGTAATCATAAGGTAATCTTGAGCGAAGGCGAGTGCCTCAGGATGTGGTTTCTCTAGTGGACATAACATATATCGCCTTAGGCTAATTTAGGAATGTCCACCAATAGAGACGTTGTCTGCCAGAAGAACACATAAGGTTCCATGTGTGCAGTTTGCTTTTTCTGATGACAATGTACTATCTGAGTCTGTTGAGCGAGCGGTGGATATGCGACTTTACCCAAACAGAACCATATGCAACCTCTTGGGTAAAACACACAGAAAGAGGTTTACCAACAAGGGGTCACGGTAAGTTCATAGCACACGAGACGGGTGTGGATGTCGAATACTGTCGTGGTTAACATGTGGCTAACCCGAGAATTCAAGTCCACAAAAGATGGTATAGATTCGAAAAAATCACCAGCAGAGGGATCTGTAGATGCGGACCTTGCAACCAGTCCATTTTATCGAGCACTAGTCACGGCTCGACTTGAACACTCATGCTAGAAAAGCACACGTGAGGTGATCGAGAAACGACTAGAGCAATGACTATGTGGTTACTAGCCGACTTAATCTCAATTCTTATAAACACTTCCTTAAGGTGGGCTGTACAAAAGTGGGTTTAGACAACTCGACAAAACGGACTATAAACTCAACCTTTGTTCACAAGGCAGTTACAAGTTAGTAAAACCAACTTGTTGAACTACTTTTGACATTGAGCAGGTCCTCTTAGTACCATCGGTAAGCCAAGGGTTGATAGTTCACTTTTGGGTAATAGGAGATCATACATTTAGGTAGAAATCCATTTGATCATGTTGTTCATCCATTTCTTCATGCAAGATGAACAGATTTGGTCTGAGAATGTATGAATTAAATAAGAAAGCGAATGAACAAACTCCTGTATTTTAGCAGCAGGGGAAATAGATCTCCATTTTGAGAGCTAATCAGTTGTTTTCCAACACTAAAAAGCCCCAAGGCTTCACCTTTACACAGAGGATGCAAAGGGAACGTGTATGTGTGAAGTGGCCATCAAAGTCAAGGAAAAGAGACCACACATGAAAGGGGTATGCCTTTTGATCCAATAGAAATGATAGATGTTGCTTGATAACTTGACAAACAACATAGAAATTGTTTCAAGGAAAGGTCCACGGAAGATAACGTATCGATATAGTCTCATAATGGATTATGACTACTAACGATGATACCAGTGCGTGCCATCGGTTTTAGTCACAACACCATTACTAGACGTAACCAATAAGAAATCTCGCGCGACACCAATGGATTGGGCAAGGGTGACAATATATAAAGAGACTCTACCTATCAAAATGGTTACAAGTAGAGAGCCAAATAGATCATGGCCCGATGAAATGAACAAAACACGGCCTGTCAGCGTTTCGACCCTGGGGGGTCCCTGGACCGACGAGTAAATTGTCGCTGTGTGTCCCAGCCCAGATGGGTCGGCGCGAGACTGGACACAAAGGGGGGAGAACAGTGAGGGGAAACCGCGGCCTTCGTGTTGTCCTGCACCCAGGGCGGATGGATGCGCTTGCAGTAGGGGGTTACAAGCGTTCGCGTGGGAGAGAGAGAGCGAGAGCCTTGTGCGTCGGCCCGTTCTCTCGCGCGGCCAACCTCTTCATACGAGAGCCCTTCCTTTTATAGGCGTAAGGAGAGGGTCCAGGTGTACAATAGGGGGTGTAGCAGTGTGCTAACGTGTCTAGCAGAGAGGAGCTAGAGTCCTAAGTACATGCCGTCGTGGAAGTCGGAGAGGTTTTGGCACCCTGTTCATGTGATGTCGTGGCCGTCGGAGGAGCGCTGGAGCCCTGCGGAAGTATAGCTATCGGGGCTGTCGGATCCTTGCTGACGTCTCCTTGCTGATGCAAGGGGCTGGGAGCTGCCGTCGTCATGGATCGTGCGGGGTGTCATCATTACTTGTTTACTAGGGCGAGCCAGATGGGACGCCGGTCTTGTTCCCTGTAGCCTGAGCTAGCTAGGGGTAGGGTAATGATGGCCCCCCTGGCGACGTGGCCGGTCCGGACCCGAGTTTGGGTGAGGTGGCGATTCCTCCGAGGTCGAGGTTGAGTCCGAGCCCTGGGGTCGGGCAAGGCGGAGTCCATCGTCTTCCGGAGCCGAGGCTGAGTCTGAGCCCTGGGGTCGGGCGAGGCGGAGTTCGTCGTCTTTCGGAGCCGAGGCTGAGTCCAAGCCCTGGGGTCGGGCGAGGCGGAGTTCGTCGTCTTCTAAGTTGTGGTTGAGTCCGAGCCCTGGGGTCGGGCGAGGCGAAGTCCATCTTCAGAGGCCGAGACGGGGGCCAAACCCTGGGGTCGGGCGAGGCGGAGCTTCCTATGTCGCCCAAGGCTGGACTTAGCCGCTGTCGACCTCACTCTAGGCGAGTGGCACGACAGTCAGAGTGGGGCAGGCGGCGCTGTTTTCTTGTGAGGTCGGTCAGTGGAGCGGCGAAGTGACTGCGGTCACTTCGGCTCTGTCGACTGAAGAGCGCGCGTCAGGATAAGGTGTCAGGCGATCCTTGCATTAAATGCTCCTGCGATACGATCGGTTGGCGTGGCGATCTGGCCAAGGTTGCTTCTCTTCGAAGACTAGGCCTCGAGCGAGCCGAAGGTGTGTCCATTGCTTGAGAGGGCCCTCGGGCGAGACGTGAATCCTCCGGGGTCGGCTGCCTTTGCCCGAGGCTGGGCTCGGGCGAGCGAGATCGTGTCCCTTGAGTGGACTGAGCCTTGACCTTAATCGCGCCCATTAGGCCTTTGCAGCTTTGTGCTGATGGGGGTTACCAGCTGAGATTAGGAGTCTTGGGGGTACCCCTAATTATGGTCCCCGACAGTAGCCCCCGAGCCTCGAAGGGAGTGTTTGACACTCGCTTGGAGGCTTTTGTCGCACTTTTTTGCAAGGGGACCGGCCTTGCTTGGTTGCGTTTCGTTCCGGTGGGTACGCGCGAGCTCACCCGCCGGGTGTAGCCCCCGAGGCCTCGGAGGATTGGTTTGACTCCTTCGAGGTCTTAGCGCGTTTCGTGATGCTTCGGCTGGTCTAGTTGTTCCCTCATGCGAACTGGCCGTAGCTCGGGTGCATAGTCGAGTCCCAAGTTCTTGGGCTGGTATGTTGATGCTGTCAACGGTTTGGCCGGAGCCGGGTTTGCGAGAGCAGCCCCCGAGCCTCCGCACAGAGCGAGAGGACGGTCAAGGACAGACTCGGCTTTTTTCATACGCCCCTGTGTCGCCTTTCCGCAAGGAGGAGGGGGGGAAAGCGCCATGTTGCCCTTGGAGGGCGCCGAACATGGTGTCTCCAGTGAGTTGCTAGCGGGTAATCCGAGTGGACACCCATGCCCCATTCGTTAGGGGTCGGCTAGTGGCCCGGAGGCGCGCTCCAAAAGTACCTGCGGGTGATTCGCCGGACCCGGTCCCCTTTTGACGGGGTCCGAGGGCTCGATGCCTCCCTCTGGTGGGATTCCGTTACAAAATCGTTCCCGTCGGTCCCAGAAATGTCCTAGGGTACCTCGGGAGCGTAGCCCGAGCCTTGGTTATGTATCGAACGTACCTAGGGTCATCCCTCGCTCTGCGTGCTCTGAGGCGGCTGTCGAACCCTTCGGGGGCCAGCCTACGAACCCCTGATCAGTAGTGGGCGCGGAGCCCGAGTGGCCTGAGGCAGCCATTGAACCCTTCCGAGGCACCAGCCTTCGAACCTCTGACCAGTAGTGGGCGCGGAGCCCGAGTGTTCTGAGGCGGCTGTTGAACCCTTCTGAGGGGCTAGCCTTCGAACCTCTGATCAGTAGGGGGGCTCGGGGCCCGCTTCCTTCAGCGGAGAAGGATCCCTTTCGGAGTATCCCCTTTCCTGGTCCCTGTAGCAAGAGAGAGAAAGGGGAAGAGGAAAATGATACGAAATTGAGCGACGTGGCGCACCTTTTTTGACGCGGTCATTATGGCGGAGGTGAAGCGTCGCCCGCTTCGCCTACCAAAGGTGTCGCCTGCCCTGCCGCAGAGTCAATGCGACGGGATGAGTGGTTCGCGGGGCAGCCACTATGCGTGTGCGAGCCGTTCGAGGAACGGAACACGGGCGCGCCGTCTTCACGCCGTGGGAGAGGGCTCTCTCGCTGTCCCAGGAGGGGACGTGAGCCTGCAGGCGATTTGACTGCTGCTTCCGCCCTGCGTGCCGCCACCATTACTGCTGGCCCACTTTTGGCCATATCGATCGTCGCGCCTTCTCCCGCGGCTGACTGACCCGTGACTGATGTGCTCGGTTGGCACTGTTGGGCCATGCGCAGGGTCGCCTCGAGTCGTGGCGCCGGTTCCGCAGTCGAGAAGGGCGCGGTACTGGCGCGAGTGGCAGTGCAGTTTCTCGCACGTAGTAACCGGCGTGCCGGTTACATGACGTGTGGGCCCAGGCCTCCATGCTGGACGTGTCGAAGTCGAATGGGTGCGCCCCCTTGGTGCAGTCGCATGCCGCCTGCATGGCGGTCCGCCCGTTCACCCGCTGGTTTGGGCGAAGATGTAGGAATGCTTGTAACCGCGGTTTGGCTTCTTCTGTCCTGGGGCAGCTTGCATGTCGCGTGGGGCCGAGCCCCCGTGTCGTAGGGGGAGGACCTTGGAGCGTGTTGGAGAAGACTCAGTCCGCGCCGGCTGAGGACGCAAGTGGGGATAGTTGCCTTTAAAAGGAGGGTGACCCCCTTGGACGGCAATCATGTCTTTGCACTATCCTCATGCATCGTGCCCTTCCACCTTCCGAGCCCCCGGATGGGGAGCGCTCGTGCTGCTTTCGTCTTGCTGTCGTTGGAGGAACGCAACTTCGCAGAAGTTGGTACCTTTCAGCCATCGTTTGGCTTCAAGGATTTTCATTAGGCAGCCCGGCTGCATCCCCTCGCCGGTGGTCACCCAAGACGGTGACCACCAGTTCGATGGTGGGGAGAAGCGAGCCGGGCTGCGGCCTTTGCCCCGCCCTCATCTTCAAGGATCTTCATCATCCTTGCTGGGGCGGAGGGCGAGGCGAGCCGGGGCCTGCCTCGGCGTGGGCTGGCGTCCTGCTCCTTCTTCCAGCTTCTGGGGGTGGAAACCATCCCTCAGCTCTGCGGAGGAGGCAGCCCTCCAGCCATGCCGGGGAAGGCGAACTGTTGCTGCCCAGCTAGGATGCAACATTCCGTCCTCTATCCTCGCTTTCGTGGCGAAGACGGGAGTGAGGACCTGCCGGTGCGCTTTGGGGCGGCCGACGCTCGCTGGTGCGATGTTGGTGGGCTAGTGGGTCGCCTGGAGTTCATCGCCCCGCAGGCTCTCCGATGTGGAGGTTGTTCATACCCGCGGGAGTGGAACCGGAGTTCCGTTTGTAATGGCACCTTGAGTGCCGGTGTTTGTTCATTGTGGCTGTCGGGGCCTGAACATGTATGTATTTTGGTGTGAAGCCATGTTTCTTCCTCATTTCGAGCACTAGGACTCGCCTGTCGGCTAGCTGAACCGCTTAACCAAGCGGGAGTTGCTTCGTGCGGAAGGTGACGAGTGAGGTATCCGTATCCCGGAGGCGTAGGAGTCCCTCGGCTCAGTCGGCCTTGCCGCCCAAGGCTTCTCTTGCTTAGTTAAAGGAACCCTCGGCCGCTCTGCGATGAGCCGGAGCCGGAGGCAGCGGTGCCAGCGCGGACAGAGGCAGAGTTGGCTCGAAAAAGGAAGCTTCTTCGGCCGGGGCTTGGCCGGGTCGTGTAACACCTTAGGTGTTACCATTGCTAGAGCACATCTATGCACTGGTAACTATGATCACATGTGGTAGAACTTGAGAAGAACCTAAGAACCTTGGAAGCCATGGGTTAATCAAGAATGTTAATGACCTAAGAGCATCACTCAAGCTTTGTGCACATACCACCTTGGACAAGAGGAGAATAAACCCTAGACCCCTCTTGAACCCCATCTTCCAAAGTCATGGTTGAAAGGGGAAGAGGATGAGCATTTGTGCAAACCATGGATTAAAAGTTTTGACACAAAGTTAAGTAACTTATTAACCTACAATTATAGGGAGGTAATATTGCAAAAAGACCCCTGGAGAAACCCCAAATCAAATCTCTAAGTAGAGTGAGAGCTAGAGCTCTCAAATTTTCTCTAAGTCAAAAACTACACCTACACTAAAAATCAACCGTGTTCACCTTGAAGATGGCACTAAAACCACCTGTGTTCTATACCAAAAATGTGGCATACCACCTAGGGCACCCACTGGAAAAAGATGAGCCCGAGACTCTGACGTTTGACATGCCTTGGCATGGTTTTTGTTGCGAGGTGGGCAGAGTGACATACCTGTTTTGGCGACCGAAGATCTCCCTTCCTAGGCCATATCTGCCATGGCGTCTCACAGATGAGTGATAGCCCTAGGTGCCAGGAAAAGACTCGCGCCGGATTTTTTTGCCAAGATTCGCACATTTGCGACTTGGGTGAGCTGTGGAACCGGGCGATTCCGGCCATCCCAGCCGTCGAGCCGTACATCGCTGTGACCGCCAGAGCCTCCCCGAGCCAACCCTGCCCTTCGCCGGACCTATCTCGCCGCCGGTAAGCCGCGCCACCCTTTTCTTTCTTGTGGGCACTGTTTAAACCTAGGGAAGGACCGCGGGGGAGAAGGAAAGAAGTCTGGGGGGTTTTGTGAAATGTCAGTGACTCAAATGACTAGTAGCGCGGGGGTATAACTGAGAGAGTTAGTTTGGAAATACCCCAGGGTCCTCGGTGTAAACTGCTTTTCCAGAAAACCCTTATTAAATCTGAATTTAAATTTGAACAGAAACTATAATAATTCATAACTTCTATTTAGTTCATCCAAATTTGGTCAAACCAATTTTGTCAGACTCTAAATAATGTAAACTACTTAGGAAAAATATAAAACCCCTATGTACTACAAAAAACTTTAGGGTTCTGATTTAATTACTGTTTTGCCCAAAAGCTAAATAATAAGGATAAAAATAGTTGCACTATTTAGATAAAGTTAGAAAAATTTGGAGAAGTTCATATCCACCTACTGACCTGTTTAAAAATGCTAAAACTCTCTGTCCAACCCATTAAGTTAATTTTTGCCATTTATTTTACAATATGCTTAAGATTAAGAAAATGGGAAAAGATGACTTAAATAATGAACCAAAGGGCACCCCTATTTTTGTTAGAATACTTATTCAATGTGGTTTACTAGAAAAATCTATTATACCCTGGTTTAGTATAAAATAAGTAGAATCCCTTTTATTTTAAGAAAACAAGGAAAACTTAGAAAAACCCTAGAAAAATAACCCCAAGGAGAGAACACCCCAACCCTTGGGATAATTAATGTTTTGTTATGATGAACATAAGAAAAATACAGAACTTGTTGTTTGATATTTTTCAAATGACAAGTTAGTTATAAGCACCTTTTTGGTATAAAACTTTAGAAAATCACAACTAAATAACCACCAATTAACTTTTTGTGATTTTTGGCACAAAGATTTATCATTACTGTTAGATACCAACAAAAATAACCCTTAGGACAGAACTCACCTCTAATTAAGAGATGTAGTGCAAAGTGGCCCATTTTACACAACTTTTGCTATTTTTATCTTAAGCATAGCCTTTTACTTTAAAACCTCAAAATTTCTAGAACAGGCTACAATGACCAATGGCAACCCACAATAATTTTTATAGAATTTTTGGGAATTATCAAACCACTGCCGTAGTTCAAACCTACACTAGAAACCATAAATAGAAAATAAAGAAAGGGGAATATAGATAATAGAAAATGAGTGTCACCCTAAAAAAAACCCTTTATAACTGTCCACTGAAATATATAAAGGCAATACTAATTCCCTATGTCTACCCTTAACAAAACTTAAACCTAGAGTGATAAGCCTAAGCCACAAAGCCCCACAGGACCAAGAAAACCCTAAGTTACTAATTAAACTTAGTTTTCCTTCCCTTACCATAAAGTTATTAAATCCTGCAGAATCATGACATACATATTCATTGCATTTCGATAGACTATAACCTCGCTGACGGAGAGTACGTCCTCGTGCCGGAGCAAGGAGCTGCTCAGGAGGTAGCCCCAGATCTAGCACCCGAGTCTGCACCAGAGGATCTGCCTGCCCCAGCTTTGGAAGGCAAGCCCCGGTTTTATGCATAACCTGTTATTTATGCTATTTTACTACACTTATTGATTGTAGGATTGAATGTGCACTTAAGTGTAGGAGTTGCTTGAAACCCTAGTTGCATGAACTCAGGATTCCTTTTGAGATGAATACTAGTATGCTAGGTCGAGTAGCTGCTTTATTAATTAGGATCTCGGTAGAAGTCGAGTGATTTTTCTAGCACTCGCTCGAGGTCAGGAAATTGGTTGTATCCACTTTCTTATCATAATGTTGCTAGTTTGTGGACAACAATCCATGGGGATTGGTTGTCCACGGGATGGAAATTTGAATAAGTATTAAGGTTTGGTACCGTGTGTCAAGCGTTTGAACGTACTAAACATATGCTGAGAAATATGGTAAATCGGTAAGCCTAGTACCTGAGTGAACCTGCCCGCTGATTGCCCTCCTCACGCGACCTGAGACATGGTCTCCCATTCCGGTTATGGTGGGTACAAGTGCGGTCACTGCACGACGGCAGTCGGGGTCAGTGAGGCATTGTACGTCAAGGCGGTGAGCCCCTTTCTGTTGCCAGGGAATCGATGGGGACAGTTGATGTGTGTGGGGACGGAGTGCCTCGCCGCGTCGTGTGTTTAGGTTTACCTTGCAAGGTTTAAAAACTCGATTCGAATCGTCTGCTTCTCGCAGCTAATGAGACTGCTTGATCCATGCTGCTACATTGAGTAACAAGTGGAAATATGATGAGATGATACAAGATGTTGATTGCTAAAAATGTTTGCTACTATGTATGAGTAGATAGTACACATTTAGCCTTAAGAGAGTCACACTTAAATTTGACAAAGTTAAAACTTGATTTAGAAACTCAGCTAGTGCTTTTGGCAAACCAAACCCCACAGCCAAACAGCTGCATGTCTAGAGGTAGAGGAGTAGACTCCTCACACCGGGTAAGTCTAGCTAAGTATTAGTATACTCAGCCTTGCTTGTGGCATAATTTTACAGGTTCTCTGGAGGACATGTTTGCCGGAGTGACTTGGCCGTCCATGTTGCCACCGGGATGGACTGTCGAGTGGGACCCCGCCTCGGCTGAGGAGGAGCATGAGGAGTGATGGGATAGGCTTCCCCATCTCTCTGTTTATTTACCGTTAGTTTATTCCGCTGCACTTCGAACAATGCCGGTTACTTTTGCAAAAACTCCGATGATGATGATGTAATAATTTAATACTCTTACATGCATGGTTTTATGCTTTATTGTATTTGCTCTGTGACTCACCATCGAGTGAGACTGTGGTACTTGATCCTGTCAGTGGCCGTGTCGGACTAGATCCGAGAGATTGACGAGTGATTCCCATTTAAGTGTGGCCAAGCCTCTAAGGCAGGGCTTAGGCATTTAAGTTGGAATAATTTGGGCAGTTCCGCCACAGCTGGTATCGGAGCTTGTACCACCACAGAGGAATCAATAAGATATGAATACCATCCCTTTTCAATATAAAACTTGATAGAAACAATGTTGGATAGATCGTAGGACGAGCAGGATAGACCTAGGACGTGAAGCCTTAGGATGATAGAAGGGTAGCTAGGTGGCTAAATAATTAGGCCCCACAGGCCACTTTAGGGGATGGGAGTTCTTCCCTATTTTCCCTTGATACTGATGTGAGGTCGTTCAAGACGAGCATGCATGCATTCTTACATTAAATTAAACAAGAGGAAAATTTGGTAAGGACTTAAATACAAAATGATGACCAACTAAGTGCCTCAGTACTATTTTATAAATGGAGAGAAGCTGAGTCTTATTCTTTTTCTTGACTTTTTTTATAATTCTTTTTCTTTTACTTACGCTTCCCCGTACACAGATGACTTCCCACGGATCCTCAGACGACGGGAATGCACTAACCCACACTGACGGGCTTGCACGAGAGGGCTTCCCCCGTATTTTGTGGGAGGTACTTCAGGGGGCCGGGTACATGACACCCCCTCAGTACGCTGTGCAGCAGTTCGAGAAGCACCGGGTGCCCCGCTGTAGGGTGAGGATGACCTTGGAGCCTCATCCCCTGCAGCCAGGCTGGCGTTCACTGGACTCCGAGTCTTTCGGATACCGGGTGGAGGACACGATCGAGGCGATCGCTCTGCATGGGTTGACTACTTTTTGCGGATTCCATCCCTTGGAGCTCTCTACCCACCCCATTGGCTTGTTCCCCGCGGAAAAGGAGGATGGGCCGATGTGGAAGGATCGGGTGGAGCATGCCAAGGACATCTGGGCTCTCTACCCAGGCCACACGGCTCACTTGTCGGTACGATGCATGAACGCCCTGTATCGTCTGCAAGTGATGCGTGGAGAGGCAATGTCTCATCTGATGGCATTATTGGAGGCAACCAAGATCACCCTAGATAACAGGGAGGAGCTCGTGGTTGACTTGTCCCAGGAGCTGGTGGAAAAAGATTTACAAGTGGAGCAGTTGTCTGATGAGATCCATGAGCTGGAGGAATTGGTGGGGACGAGGGAGAACACCATCGAGGTTCTCGAAGATCAGCTCCTCAACACCCAGCAGTAGCTAGCAGAGGCTAATGAGCACCTGGATATGCATCATCAGGAGATCCATGATGGGGAGGCTGACGAGGACGTCGACATTGAGGGAGGGGAGGAGCCTGCTTCCAGCGTAGACACTGCTGGCTCAGGGAGGCCACCTTCCCCCGAGTCGAGTGTTGCCTCGTTCGCTCATTAGGTGCCGGAGTAGGAATAGAGGTTGGTAATGTAGGACTCCTCGCAGCTAGCTTAGCTTTTGCACCCTTGGGGTACTAGGCTAGATAGAGTTGAGTCTTTTGGGGACACTGATGTAACCGTGATAAACTCTTTTGGAAGCATGATTGATGGATGCTTTTAGTTCTTAACTTGGAAGGAAAATTTATGTCTTTTCATAATCCTTTTTATTTATGTCGGAATCTATCAATTCGCCCTTGACTCTTTCACCGCGATTAAACCTTAAACTTGAAGATGTGTTATTGAGAATATATGTGATTTTTCAGATGGCCGGGAGAGCGTGTCGTGGCCAGAATGAGCGCATCCCTCCACCACCGCCACCGCCTCCCACTCTGCAGGAGCTAATGGCTCAGCAGTATGAGATGTTGAGGCAGCTAGCTCAGCGTCAGCCACCACCTCAGCACTATGGTGGTGGAGATCATCAGCGTCACCCCGCAGTAGCCACTTACCAAGAGTTCCTCAGTACTCAGCCGCCTTTGTTCACCTAGGGCAGAGGACCCACTTGATGCTGATGTATGGCTGAGGGTAGTGGAATCTGAATTCCCACTACTCAATGGAGTTTGTTCTGAGGTGACAAAGGTCCGGTTCGCCACCCAGCAGCTTCGCGGACCCGCGCGGACATGGTGGGACCACTATCTTGCTATGCAACCGGCTGACCATGAAGTGGATTGGAGAGAGTTCAAGGCAGCTTTCAGGGGGCACCATATCCCAGCTGGCATCATGGACCGTAAACTCAATGAGTTTCTGGCACTCACTCAGGGCAACAGGACAGTGTTGCAGTATGCTCAGGCTTTCAATGATCTGTGTCAGTATGCTGGGTACCATGCAGATACGGATGAGAAGAAGAGGGACAGGTTCAGACGGGGGCTCAGCACTAAGCTCCGTGATCATCTCAACACTGTCAGGGCCAACAGCTATAATGAGTTGGTCAACATGGTCATTTCCCAAGAGGACTGTATCACAGCTCGTCAGGCAGAGAAAAAGAGGAAGACCCCTGTGGCAGGACCCTCAGCTCAGCCACAGTGCTTCAGGATTGTGTCTGACACTCAGAACAGGGGACCCCAGCAGCAGCAAGGGAGATGGGTGATCCGACCACAGCAGCAGCAACAGGCACCCAACCGCACCCAGTTTCCAGCTCAGAGGAACAATCAGCAGCAGCAGCAGTATCGCCAGGCAAATGACAACAGGTGTTTCACCTGTGGCAACACCGGGCATTATGCCAAGAATTGCCCCAGGAACCAGCAGAGGCAGGGGCAGAATGTCAATCAAAACCAGGGCAAGAGGCAGAAGGTGCAAGTGAGGCAGGGCAAGCTGAACTTTACCACCATGGCTGATATTCCCGAGGGAGCACCCGTCATGACTGGTATCTTTACCATTTTAAATTGTCCTGCTATTATTCTTTTCGATTCTGGTGCATCACATAGCTTTATTAGTGCCAAATTTAGTGCTAAGTGTCAATTGCCCTTTCATCACACCAATGGGGGTATCACAATTTCAACACCCTGGAGGCAGGATTGCCACCAATCAAATTAGCAGGCAAGTGCCTATAAAATTTGGTAGCCTTGTGATTAGAACCACCCTTCTCATCTTAGGATTGGATAGCGTGGATATTATATTGGGAGCTGACTGGTTGACCAGGCATCAGGCAGTATTGGACATTGCAGCTAGAGCAATTGAGATTCATTCCCCTGCTTATGGCGAGACTGTTTTATATTTTCCTGATCAGGGTTGTACCCATTTTTGTGCCTTCGTTATGATAGAATCCCCAGTGGGAAAGATCCTAGTAGTCTGTGACTACCCAGATGTTTTTCCGGATGAGTTGCCAGGAATGCCACCTGACAGAGACATTGAGTTTGCAATTGAATTGCAACCCGGGACTGCTCCTATCTCCAAGAGACCCTATAGGATGCCTCCTGCAGAACTGGAAGAACTGAAGAAGCAACTACTAGAATTGTTGGACAAGGGGTTCATTTGCCCAAGTACTTCACCTTGGGGATGTCCTGCATTATTTGTGAAGAAAAAGGATGAGAGTTTGAGAATGTGTGTTGACTACCGCCCTCTTAATGCGGTGACTAGCAAGAACAAATACCCGCTACCTCGCATCGATGTTCTGTTTGATCAGTTGGTGGGAGCCAAAGTATTCTCCAAGATAGACCTTCGCTCGGGCTACCATCAAATCAAGATCCGTGCTAGTGATATTCCAAAGACGGCCTTCTCCACCAGATATGGGCTTTATGAGTTTTTGGTGATGTCTTTTGGGCTGACCAATGCCCCGGCTTATTTTATGTACCTGATGAACTAGATATTCATGCCAGAGTTGGACAAGTTCGTGGTCGTTTTCATCGATGATATCCTGGTCTATTCCAAGAATGAAGCCGAGCACACTAAACATTTGCATACTGTACTTCAGAGACTGCGTGACCATCGGTTGTATGCCAAGTTGTCTAAATGTGAATTTTGGCTGAAGGAGATTAAATTCTTGGGTCACACAATTTCTCAGGAAGGGATATCAGTTGATCCTGAGAAAGTACAAGAGGTGATGAATTGGAAACCCCCAACCACAGTGAGGCAAATTCGGAGTTTGCTGGGATTGGCGGGGTATTATCGACGATTTATTCCGGACTTGTCCAGAATTGCCAAGCCAATGACTGAGTTATTGAAGAAGGGAGCCAAATATGATTGGAACCAGAAGTGCGAAGATGCCTTTCATACTTTGAGGCAGCATTTAACAACAGCCCCAGTGCTGGCTCAACCTGATAACACCAAGCCATTTGAAGTTTATTGTGATGCTTCCGGTACTGGATTGGGTTGTGTCTTGATGCAAGATAACAGAGTGATTGCTTATGCTTCCCGAGCACTCAGACCCCATGAGCAGAATTACCTACCATGATCTGGAGTTGGCAGCTGTGGTTCATGCTCTTAAGATTTGGAGACACTATTTGATGGGAGCTCACTGTAACATCTACACTGATCACAAGAGTCTCAAATACATCTTCACTCAGGCAGATCTGAACATGAGGTAGAGGAGATGGTTAGAACTAATCAAGGATTACGACTTGGAGGTGCATTACCATCCAGGCAAGGCCAATGTTGTGGCAGATGCCTTGAGCAGAAAGGCCCATTGTAACTGTATGAGAATGGATGCAAGAGTTACCACCCTGTGTGATGAGTTGTGTAAGCTGAACCTGGAAGTTGTTACTTTCGGTGAATTAAGTTATATCTCGGTGGAGCCCACATTGCAAGAGCAAATAGTCCAGGCGTAGATTGGGGATAAAGGTGTTCAGGTTATCAAAGACATGCTCAAGCAGAAGGCAGAAAAATACAAGTGCTTCCGTCAGGACAGTAAGGGAATTTTATGGTTTGGAGATCGATTGGTTGTTCCCAAAGACCCTGAGCTCAGAAAGAAGATATTGGATGAAGCTCACCTTTCAAAATTCTCCATGCACCCTGGTAGCAACAAGATGTATCATGATCTCAGATCCTTGTATTGGTGGACCAGAATGAAGAGGGAAATTGCCAAGTACATATCCGAGTGTGACACCTGCCAAAGGATCAAAGCCAGTCATTTGAAGACAGCAGGCCCTTTGCAACCCCTCCTCGTACCATCTTGGAAATGGGAGGACATTTGCATGGACTTTATCGTGGGATTGCCCAATACTTCCAGGCACCATGATTCAATTTGGGTTATTGTGGACAGATTGACCAAGACTGCTCATTTCTTGCCAGTACATACCACCCATAGGATGGAGAAGTATGCGGAAATCTACATTGACCAGATAGTTCGTTTGCATGGGATACCCAGGACTATAGTGTCAGATAGAGGAGCACCATTTGTGGCACGATTTTGGGAACAATTGCAAGAATCACTTAGGACCCATGTCATACGAAGCTCAGCATACCATCCCCAAACAGATGGCCAGACAGAAAGGGTAAACCAGATTCTGGAAGACATGTTGAGGGCATGTGTGTTACACTATGGAAAGGATTGGGACAAGTGTCTTTCTTTAGCAGAGTTTTCTTACAATAACAGCTACCAGTCCAGTTTGAAGATGGCGCCTTTTGAGGCCTTATATGGGAGAAGGTGTAGGACCCCACTGAATTGGTCTGAAGTCGGAGAAAGAGAAATATTCGGGCCAGATTTGGTACTTGAAGCAGAGGAAAAGGTCAGAGTCATCAAGAAGAACTTAGAAGCTGCTCAGGCCAGGCAAAAGAGCTATCATGATAAGAGGCGGAAACCTCTACAGTTTGCAGTGGGAGACCATGTTTATCTTAAGGTGTCACCCACCAAGGGTGTCCAGAGATTCGGGATCAAGGGCAAGTTAGCTCCTCGATACATTGGACCTTATGAGATCCAGGAGACTTGTGGGCCTGTAGCATATCAAGTGAAGTTGCCACCCAGCATGTCAGCTATTCATAATGTGTTCCATGTATCTCAGCTACGGAAATGTGTCCTCCTACCCACTGAAGTGCTACCGGAACCAGACATTGAGATAGAACCAGACTTGTCCTATCAGGAGTACCCCATCATGGTATTGGATCAGAAGGAGAGATCAACACGGGCAAGGTCAATCCGAATGTATAAGGTTCAATGGAGTCACCATTCAGCAGAAGAAGCTACATGGGAGAATGAGGATTTTCTACGTTGACGCTTCCCCGACTTTCTTCCCAAAGGAGTCGGTATGTAACCCAAAACCCCACCGCCACCTGCCCTTTGAAAACAATTATAAGAAAAACTTAGATAGTAAGGGCAGTATAAGTTGTGGATTTAACTTAAAAAGGACTTCCTTCTGAAGTTGCAAAGGGGATGACATTCGAAGAACAGTCAATTAGAGAAACTCAAAGAAAAGCAGAAACCACACTCCAGCACACCTTCATAGCACCCCCTCTAGAGGACTCTGCCTGAAATCTCAGGACGAGATTCCTTTAAGGGGGGAGGGCTGTAACACCTTAGGTGTTACCATTGCTAGAGCACATCTATGCACTGGTAACTGTGATCACATGTGGTAGAACATGAGAAGAACCTAAGAACCTTGGAAGCCATGGGTTAATCAAGAATGTTAATGACCTAAGAGCATCACTCAAGCTTTGTGCACATACCACCTTGGACAAGAGGAGAATAAACCCTAGACCCCTCTTGAACCCCATCTTCCAAAGTCATGGTTGAAAGGGGAAGAGGATGAGCATTTGTGCAAACCATGGATTAAAAGTTTTGACACAAAGTTAAGTAACTTATTAACCTACAATTATAGGGAGGTAATATTGCAAAAAGACCCCTAGAGAAACCCCAAATCAAGTCTCCAAGTACAGTGAGAGCTACAGCTCTCAAATTTTCTCTAAGTCAAAACCTACATGTTGGAACTTGCTCTCAGTTGCAAGGGAATCCAACAAGGGTGAACAGAGACGTCAACAGGGTTCTCGCGCTGGGTGGCAATAGCTCTGTTAATCTGCCCGCTCACGGGCACTGTGCGGGGGTATTTATAGGTGTCTGAGCGCCCAGCGCCTTGTGTTTAGGACGCATGTGCCCTAGGATACCTAGATTATCCCCAGAATATTCCCATAAAGCAGGGTTACAGACTGTAATTATAGGAATGCCTTTACAAATTAGGCCCGTAACACGCAGCGGCCACGCGGGGCCCGTTACAATGGGCCGGATAACACGTGGGCTTCTGAGCTGGACGAGGCCGCTTGGTGGGATGACGACGTCGCAGGTCTTCGTCTGGCGCCGTATCGAGCGGAGGCCTGCTTTGTCTCCGTCGGACCGGCGAATGCAGCGAAGGCCTGCTTGTCTCCGTCGGACCAGCGACTGCAGCGAAGGCCTGCTCTGTCTCCGTCGGACCAACGACTGCAGCGAAGGGTGGCGTCTTTGCCTTCGCCCCAACATTTGCCCTCCGAGGGACCAGTTCGACAAAGTCACCTGGTGCCGAAGATGTCGCTAGATGGCGGAGACGCTGCCCTTGCTCGAAGTGGTTCCACTGGGGTTTTTGACATGACCGTTGATTGACAGCGTACTATTGGATTGCGGGATTCCCGAAGCACCGCGCCCTGTCGGATTGCGGGTTTCCCGAAGAGCCGCGCCCTGTCTATAAAAGGGGGCGGGGGGCGGCGCCTTTTGAACTTCACTTTCCGCGCTCGGTGCAAACCCTAGCCGCCTTTTTCCACCGTCTTGCTGCTCGTCTGCCCGCCTTGCTTTTGTTCGTCGGAGATCTGGCTCGAGTGAAGCAGACCGCCCGCCGCCGCCGACGGTACGTAGCGATGCCGACCTCCTCTTCCTCTGCTGCCGCTACACCGCCGGCCGACGCCTCGCCGGTGGTCTACGCCTCGTCTGAGGAGACGCAGATTAGTTTGGTGGCGGAGGAGTTGCGCGCCGGCGATTCTGTGAATTTTGGCGTGTCGCGGATGTCGTCGGTCCGCGTGCAAGATATGCAGCGGCTGGGTTACTTTGGCGGCGGAGTCGCTCGTGTCCCGGGGACGGAGGAAGTCCCCGAGCCGGAGGGCAAGTTGGTTGTGTTCGAGGCGTTCTTCGCCGCCGGTCTCCGCCTGCCTGCACACCGATTTGTTGGCGAAGTCCTGCGAAGGTTTAACGTTCAGATACATCAGTTGACTCCGAATGGCGTGGTGGTCTGTCGAAGTATGTCTGTGCGACGACTTCGTACGGTGGACAGCCATCGGTCGAAGTCTTTGCGAAGTATTATTGCCTGCACTGGCAGAAGAGGATGATTGGGGATGAAGTTGCCCAGTTTGGGTCCTGCACGTTTACGCCGAAGACCGGCAAGACCACGATGCAGGTAGTCGAGTTGGTTCCTTGCGCCCGCAACAAATGGGGCAACTGGAATGAGTTTTGGTTTTACGTCGCTGAGGGTACCGTCGAAGACCATGAGGGGCTCCCCGTGTCCGAGATGTGTTCACATTTTTACTCAGCGTACCCGTCCTTTGAGGTGGCGGAGGGGGATGCGGACGAAGGGGCCCTTCGGTGCGCCGCCGGCCTGAGCAGTGGGCGCGATTTGGTTGAAGAATTTGTGGCGTACGGGGTATGGCCCTTGGCGCATGGCTGGGCGTTGGGCGAAGTGTGCCCTCGCCAGATGCCTTCCCATGGTGGGAAGAAGGTGCGAAGTCCTGCCTTCGCACTGAATCTGCAAAACCACGATCCGGCCGCCTTTGTGCGTGAGGCGGAGGATGGGGCGGTGCGGCTCGTTGGTCGGTACGTGCCGAGGACAGAGGGCCAGCGTAGCTGGGATATCCGCGGGTCGAACGACCGTTTGAACAGGGTTTTTGAATTGAATCAACTGCCGTATGGCGGCTACCCCGGCCATGACGATGTGGACCGCCGTGGGAAGAAGCCGGTGGTGGAGGCCGGAGACGACCCTGCGTCGGCGGCCGCCCCATCCTCTAAAAAGAGGAAATTAGGTACTGCTATGGGAGGACTTGGGGTTTCCGATGGTTTTGCTAGAGAGCTGATGAGGACTTGCGCGGCCCCTGGGGGGAAGGATGTCTTCGCCCGAGCTCCGGGAGTCTTCGGCGTGCATGCTGAGGGTTACCGGGGGTTGGTGGCCTAGGAATGTTCCTATCCCCCGCGCGGCCGGCGAAGACTTTTTTACATCTCGCATGGTTCGTGAATGGAAAGTGTTTCCTTACGGGCGGAATATTGCTGCTATTGTGTCGGCAGTGATGGACAAGGATCGCCAGGGAGCTGCACAAAAGCGCCAGGCGGTTGTCAGGCTTCATGAAGCCCGGCCGAAGAGGCAGCGGAGGGATGCGAAGGCTGCGGCCCCTGGCGGAGGCAAACCGCCGCTGGCGGGGAAGTCGGGCGGCCCTGTACCTAGCAAGGCGCCGGAGGCAGCGGCAGGCACCGGTGGTTCCAAAGCGACGAAGGCTGTGCCGCCGTCCAGCAGGGTGTCGGAGGTCGCGAAGGCGGCCCGAGAGTTGCCGTCGACGGGCAAGCGCGTCACCGACTTCGCCACCGATATTAGCGTGGAAGACTATCTTGGTGGTAAGCCCTTGGCTCGCTTTTTTTTAATCCGTTGATACGTTGCAGGGTCGGAGGAGGGCCAATTTGCTATTGTTGCACCTGCCGCGGCGACCATGGCGGCTGCCGTGGTGCCGAAGGCGAAGGGCGGTGCTCTTAGTACCGGAGGCGAGATGTCGGCACTGGCTGCCGTCAGGGATGAGGCGGGCGCTGCGTCCCGCCGGCTGAAGGAGGTGACGGAGGCACTAAGTCAGGTCCGTTGAGCTATACTCCGTTTTTTTTCAAGCCGCGGTCTTACGTGTGTTGTGCAGGTGGCTGACTTCGCCAGCCGCACAGCGTCGGGGGCCCTCACGGCAGTTGTGTCTGCCGAAGTCGAGAGACTTCGGACGCAACACGTGGACGCCGTCCGTGAGAAATCGGCCGCCGACAGTAAGTGCCGCAAGCTGGCGGACAAGGTGGCCGCGCTGAAGGGGGAGAAGGCTGACCTCCGGCGCCAATTGGCGGGGGAGAGGAGGGAGACCAACGAGGCCCTCGCCAAGGCACAGGCTGCACAGGTGGAGGCCAATCTGGCGCGGGCGGAGGGCAATCTTGCCGGTGAGCGCGCCGAGCAGCTGCAGGAGTGGCTCATCGCCCTGGAGAGCCGCGTGGAGAGGGCCAAGGCCGCGACGCGCGCGGAGGCCGAGCGGACGTGCAAACAGCTTATGGACTCGTACCATAAGCTGGGCACGCGGACCGGTGACTTCGATGTGCCGGACCGAGAGTCCGGACTTCGCTGCCTGGAATGGGTACAGGAGGAGTTGCAGGCGCTCCCTACTATCGTGGAGGGGTTCATGTCGTATGCCTCCCTGGTCACCTGCGAGGGGGCGATGAACGCGCTCTCCCGCGAAGGGTGCCGGCACTTCGAGGTCTTCGACCAAGCTGATGAAGACTTTGAGCGAGATATCTACAAGGTTGAAGACCCCATGGTGAAGGAATCCGCCGGAGCCATCTATGACCGGATGTGGGGTCCGCACGTTTGCGAGGTGGTCAGGGAGCGGGCCTAGGCGGCGAGGGCTCAGGTAACGTTTGGCGTTTGTTTGGCGTTTGCTGGATGTGGGCTATGTGTGGGTTTGCTGAATTTGTGTGCTGTGTTAGGCGGCGCGTGGCGAGAGGGTGGATGACTTCGGGGCGTTGAACAGCGCGCTGCCTGACCCGGAGCCGATCCCGGTGGAGGCCGTGTCCGGGGCCGTCCTGGAGGCGCCCCCAGAGCTTGCGGAAGGCGCTCCGGATGCCCCCGCATCCGCTGCTGTCGGCGGGGACCTGCCCCCTAGAGACCGCCGAAGGCACGCCTGATGCCCCCAGCAGCCGCTGCGCCGAGGGCTGAAGATCCTGTGACGGTGACGGCGGAGGCGGCAGCGGAGGCAACGGCGGAGGCTCCTGCAACGGCTGGGTCTTCGCAGGTGGCGTAGTGGGTGTAGATAGTTAGGGAATTTTGTATATGTTGCTGAATTTTGGTTGCTGCGCAGGTTCAAGATTTTGGGCCTGCGCACGCAACCGCCACTACTAATTTTTGGGCGGCTTCGACCGTGGATGGTGGTAATAAATGTGATGGGTCTGCAACTGAGTTTTCTGATTTTGCTGACTCTGGGAGCTCGGTTGAGTGGACTGAGGAGTCGACGGAGGAGGACTTGGACTATTTTGCGGCTTTGGATGTGGCAGCGGCGGAGGCTTCGCCGCGCGCTGCCGACACAGGTGGTGTGCCTGGTCCGAGCACCGGGCGCCGGCGGCGAAGGGCGGTTGCGAAGCGTAGAGTGAGTGGGGCGGAGGGAGATCGGCTTCGTGTGAGTAGGGCTGGCCGGTAGGAACTGTTGTCTTTGCCAGCCACCGTGAGTATGGGTGAGGGGGAATTGCGAAGTCTCTTTGCGGGTGAGGAGCTTAGGATAATGTTATTTAATTATAGGGAGATGGGGATTATTCCTAAGGTTGAGCCGATGTAGAGTGTAGTGCCCTCGCTTGTACATGTGTAAAGGCTTGTGTGATGAGGTTGTGTGCCCCCGCACACTTGGCTATGCTTGCGAAGGCGTTATGTACTTGGTCTAGTGTGTTTTGTTATGCTAGTGCTGGTCCGGCTGCACCCTTGGGCGACTTATGCACGAATAGTCTTCGCGGTAGACTTAAGTCCGGCTGCACCCTTGGGCGACTTCTGCACGGATAGTCTTCGCGGTAGACTTCGGTTTTTCGCACTTGTTGTGCTAGTCCGGCTGCACCCTTGGGCGACTTCTGCACGGATAGTCTTCGCGGTAGACTTAAGTTTTTTCGCACTTGTTGTGCTAGTCCGGCTGCACCCTTGGGCGACTTCTGCACGGATAGTCTTCGCGGTAGACTTAGGTTTTTTCGCACTTGTTGTGCTAGTCCGGCTGCACCCTTGGGCGACTTCATGCACGGATAATCTTCGCGGTAGACTTAGGTTTTTTCGCACTTGTTGTGCTAGTCCGGCTGCACCCTTGGGCGACTTCTGCACGGATAGTCTTCGCGGTAGACTTCGGTTTTTCGCACTTGTTGTGCTAGTCCGGCTGCACCCTTGGGCGACTTCTGCACGGATAATCTTCGCGGTAGACTTAGGTTTTTTCGCACTTGTTGTGCTAGTCCGGCTGCACCCTTGGGCGACATTCTGCACGGATAGTCTTCGCGGTAGACTTCGGTTTTTCGCACTTGTTGTGCTAGTCCGGCTGCACCCTTGGGCGACTTCTGCACGGATAGTCTTCGCGGTAGACTTCGGTTTTTTCGCACTTGTTGTGCTAGTCCGGCTTCACCCTTGGGCGACTTCTGCGCGGATTTGTCGCACGCCAGGGTGGCTAGCGCTGAGCCTCGCGGTGACCTCGTATTGGTCGAATGTCGAAGGCCGTCGTCGTGGTCTTTTTTCGACGCATGTTTTTGCGGGGGATTTTTCAGACATATATTACATGGCTCCGCCTCGTTAAAAACCTCACCCCCCGGGAGGTAAAGAGTGCGGACCAGAATAAGATTGTTTCTGCGAATTACAAGGGCGAATCAGCCCTGATGAGTCAAACAAAAAATTTGCGGAGGTTGTCGATGTTCCAGGAGTGCTCCAGGTCTTCGCCGTTTGGCGTTGTGAGCCTGTAAGCACTGGGGGAAGCCTTCGTCTTGACTATAAAGGGGCCCTCCCACTTGGGCTCCAGCTTGCCCCTAGACTCGGTCCGAGCTGTTCGGACGAGTACGAGGTCCCCTTCGCTAAATTCCCTCGGGATGACTGCGTGGTCGCGCCATGCTTTTGTTTGGGCTTGATATTTGTTTAGGGCTTGTAGAGCGAAGACCCGGTCTCCGTCAATGAGATCCTTTGAAGTTGGCTCGTCCACGTCGGGGACGGCTGACGGAACTCTTCGCGGGGACCCGTGTTTTATTTCTTGTGGGGTCATGGCCTCCGATCCGTATAGAAGGCGGAAAGGAGTAAACCCGGTCGCCCTGCACTCAGTCGTGTTTAGCGCCCATACTGCCTCGGGTAACAAATCGGTCCATTTGCCCTTTTTTCATCGAGGAGCATCTTTTTGACAGCTGTGAAGATTTTTCCATTAGCGCGCTCCACAACTCCGTTGGACTGCGGATGATAGACTGAGGCGAAGGTGAGCTTGGTGCCAATGGAGAAGCAAAAATCCTTGAAGTCTTGGTTGTCAAACTGCTTGCCGTTGTCAACTGTTAGTTCGAACGGTACTCCGAAGCGGCAAACAATGTTTTGCCAAAAGAACTTTTGGGTAGTTTTTGACGTTATTGTGGAAACAGCCCTTGCCTCGATCCATTTGGTGAAGTACTCGACAGCGACGAAGGCGAACTTAAGGTTCCCCTGAGCGGTGGCCAAGGGCCCGACAATGTCCAGGCCCCAGCGTTGGAGAGGCCACGTGTGGGCGATCAGCTTTGTATACTGCGAGGGGACTGCCTGACCGAGGAGAAAACTTCTGGCAGGCTTCACAGGACCTTGTTACCCGATTTGCGGCGCAGATCATTGTGGGCCAGTAAAAGCCTTGGCGGATCACCTTAGCAGCTAGGGCCCTTGGCCCTGCGTGTGAGCCGCACGTGCCACTGTGGACTTCGCGTAGGATCTGGATGCCTTCGGCTTCAGTGACGCATTTAAGCATTGGCTGACTGACCCCTTTTTTGTAGAGTTGGCCTTCAATCAGTGCGAAGTCTCGGCTTCGATGTCTGAGGCGCTTGGCCTCACTGATGTCGGCTGGATGATAGTACCCCTGTAGGAACAGGGTTATTGGTGCCCGCCAGTCTTCGGCCATGATAAGGTTGACTATGCGGTGGCCCTCGCTGTCGTTGGTTATTTGGAGCCCTTCGGGGCTCCGGACGGCTCGCGTGCCGATGACATGAAAGAACACGTCGGAGGGCAAAGATTCGCCCCTGGCGGCAGCCTTGGCCAATGCGTCGGCCTCTTCATTTTTGGCCCGATCCACATGCTGCAAGGTGAATCCCTTGAATTGTCTCTCGAGACTTCGGATGGCCGCGAGGTACTGCATGAGCGCGGGGTCCTTTGCTGCGTAGTCTTTCTCGACTTGGCCGGCAACTACCTTGGAGTCTGTTTTGATGATGCAGGTGGTGACTCCGAGGGCTCTTAACTTGCGGAGGCCGAGGATGACTGCTTCGTATTCTGCTATATTATTTGTGCATCTGTCGGATTCCAGAGCGAAGCTGAGGCGTGCTGCATATCTGTGCTTGACCCCGACTGGTGAGGTGATGACTGTAGCGGCGCCTGCCCCCGCATGGCACCATGCGCCGTCGCAATGGATCGTGTGGACGGGTCTGGCTGCGTTGTTGGCCCAGTCCAGTCAATGACGAAGTCTGCCAGGACTTGTGACTTGATGGCTGTCCTGGGCTCGAAGCTGATGTGGTAGCCGGAGAGTTCGGCCGCCCACTTGGCAATCCTCGCCGATGCCTCCGGGTTTCTGAACAATTCGCCGAGTCCCCTGTCGGAGGTGACTCGGACCTTGAAAGCTTCGAAGTAATGGCGCAGTTTGCGCGAAGACATGACGACTGCGTAGGCAATCTTCTCCAGCTCTGTCATGTTGCATTTGGACGGTGTCAGCACTTCGGAGACATAGTAAACGGGGCACTGCCTGACCACGCCCTCCACTGTCTGCTCCTGCACTAGTGCCGCGCTGACCGCATGCGGCGAAGCCGCGACGTAGAGCAACAGGGGGAGCGAGGAGTCGGGGCTTGTAAGGACGGCCAACTCTGTCAGGTACTGTTTTAATGAGGCGAAGGCCGCCACCTGCTCTGGTCCCCAAGCGAAGTCTTTTGCACCACGGAGTGTTTTGAGGAAGGGGAGACTTCACTCAGCAGACCTGGAGATGAATCTGCTGAGAGCGACCACTCTGCCTGTCAGGCGCTGGACGTCCCTGGCGGACTGCGGAGGCGTCATGCCTATGATGGCCTGAATCTTGGTTGGGTTGGCCTCGATGCCGCGGTGTGATACCAGGTAGCCCAATATTTTTCCTTGGCGAACGCCGAAGACGCACTTTTCCGGGTTTAGGCGGAGTTGTGCGTCTCGCATGTTCGCGAATGTCTCGGCGAGGTCGGCGAGATGGTCCACCTTGCTCTTGCTGGCGACGACGATGTCGTCCACATACGTGAATATATTTCTGCCAACTTGCCCTTCGAGCACTTGTTTTGGTAAGCCTGGAGAAGGTGGACCCGGACATTCTTGAGTCCCTCCGGCATTCTGATGAAGCAATATGTGCCGAAGGGTGTTATAAAGCTGGTGCTAGCCTTGTCTTCTTCCTTCATGTATATCTGGTGGTAACTGGAGAAGCAGTCGAGGAGGGACATGACTTCGCATCCGGCCGCGCTATCGACTATTTTGTCGATCCGCGGCAATGGGAAATTGTCCTTTGGGCAGGCTTTATTGAGACTGGTGAAGTCGATGCACATTCGCCACTTCCCGCTCTTTTTCTGCACCATCACGACATTGGAGAGCCATGTGGGGTAAGCCACCGGCTCGATGAATTTGGCTTCCAGGAGGCGATGCACTTCTGCCTTGGCGGCCTCCGTTTTCTCGTCGGACATCTTGCGAAGCCGCTGTTTTTTCGGCCTTACCGAAGGGTCGATTCCCAAACTGTGCTCAATTATGGAACGGCTAACCCCGACCAGATCGAGGGCTGACCAGGCGAAGACATCTTTATTCTTGGACAGGCAGCAGAGGAGCTTCTCCTCTTCATGCGAAGTAAGGTCTTCGCTGATAATGACTGTCTACTTGGGCGTGGCCTGGTCGAGGGGGACAGTCTTGGTCCCGTCGTTGCTCTGCAGCTGTGCCTTGTCGTGCTGCTTATTGGTTGGGCTGGCGGGCGCGGGGACCTCGCGCTGGGCCGTGAGGCAGTGCACGTTTCTTTGACCGGGCACGAAGTCCCGCTCTATGTTGCACGCAGTCTGTTGATTGCCGAAGACCGTGATGACGCCTAACGGACCTGGTATCATCATACATAGGTACAGTCCGTGAATGGCTGCTTCGAACTTATTGATGGAGCCCCGACCCATAATGGCATTGTATGGATATACCATATCCACGATATCAAAGGTTACTTGCTCACTTCGGGCATTGGGTGCTACACCGAAGGAGAGAGGCAGCTCTATTTTGCCGACGGGGAAGGTGCCCTTGCCGCCGAAGCCATACAACAGGTTGTCCGAAGGCTTAAGCAGGCTGTGGCTTATGCCCATGCGATCGAAGGCATGGAGGAAGATGATGTCCACCTGACTGCCGTTGTCAACTAGGACTTTGTGCAGGTCCCATCCTGCCACGCTGCAATTGATAACCATGGCGTCGCAGTGGGGGGCGCTGCGCAGGTCGACGTCTCGTGCGTCGAAGGTTAGCGGTATGTGGGACCACTTTGTCTGCACGACGGGGCCGGTGACGGCGACGTGGTTGATGTTGCGGTAGTGGTCCCGCTTCTGCCGCTTTATGTCGAAGTCGGTATTGGACCCCCCAGTTATCATGTGAATGACTCCGCGATATGGTTGATCAGCGAAGTCTTCCTGCTTTGGAGCGTGGGGGATGTTTTGATGTTGCTGGTGTGGTGGTGGGGGTGGGGGAGGTACGATTTGTACTTCCTGATGGTGTTGGTAAGCGTGGTGCGGTGGATGCGGGGCGGGGGCGTGGATATATGGTGGAGGGGGTTGCTGGTAAGTATGTGCGACAACTCGGGGGTTGTCGGCTGGTTGCGCCCGTGCCATCCTGTCTCTGGTGGCCTTCGTTTCTGGGCAGTCTTTGGTTTGGTGGGCGCAGTCTTTGCCGTGGAAGAGGCAGTAGAATCGGCGCGGCGGCTGCGCACGCCCCCGGCCCCTACCGCGAGTTCCATTTCCGCGGCCCTAGGGGGATACTCCTAGCGACGAGGCTCGTCTGCAGCGGGGTGCTGGTTGGCGATGTTGTGCACTTATTGTTGACTGCGACCGTCTCGACCGGAGTCCGGCTGCGGAGTCCTTGTCCACGTGCGGCTGGACTGTGGAGCATCTTTTGGCTTCCTTTGGGACTCAACCTTGCGCTGGTGGAGCTCTTCGGATTTGGCGTACTTTTCAAACAGCTGATATAACTCCTGGAGGTTCTTTAGCGGATCTCTGATGCAGTGGCTGTAAAGGACGCCGGCGCGAAGGCCACTGATAGCGTAGTGGATGGCGATCTGGTCATCGACTGAGGGCAGCTGTGACTTGAGTGTTAAAAATTTGTGGTAATACTCCCTCAGAGTCTCCTTTTCCAGCTGCTTGCAGAGCGAGAGTTCGGCCAAGGCGTCGGTGTCTGGGCGGTACCCTTGGAAGTTGAGCAGGAACTTGTCCCGGAGGCTTCTCCAGGAATCAATGGACAGCGGAGGCAACCTGGTGAACCAGGTGAGAGCTGGGCCCTCTAGGGCGATGATGAAAGACTTCGCCATTGTGGTGTCGTCCCCTCCGGAAGATGCAACGGCGACCTGATAACTCATTATGTATTGTGCCGGGTCGGTGCTGCCGTTGTACTTGGGATAGGTCCCTGCCCGGAAGTTAGCTGGCTAAGGCGTCACTTGCAGGTGTGGCGCCAGGGGACTTCGCTCGTCGAGATAGTTGACCCCTTGGAATGGCGCGGCAGTGCGGGAAGGTGTGGTCGCGCTGGGGGAAACGTGGGTCTTCCGGTTGCGCGCGGTGTTGCAGGGGTGGCCCATGCTGCAGGCCGAGGTGGCCTTCACGCGTGTCTTCAAGTTGTGCGCGCTGCTGGAGGGGTGGCTCGTGCTGCAGGCCAAGGTGGCCTTCGCGCTGCATCAGCGCAATCTCCCGCTCGAGTTCCTGGGCCTTCTGCTCTTCGTCGTGTATCATTTGCCGCACTTTGGCTAGTGCGGACACGCGCTGGCGCTTGGCCTCCAGTATCTCCTTCTGCCTCTAGAGATTGCGGTTCTTGAGGCGCAGGGCGCGCAGCTGTAGCTGTTCTTCTGCTGAGACACCGAGGACTTCACCGTCCTCGGTGAGGTCCGCGCCCTCCAGTGGTGCGAAGCCTAAGGGTGGCTGCGGTTGTCCTTCAGGGCCGCAGGTGCGGAGAGTGTCGTCTTCGCAGGTGCGGGGAACATCGTCTTCAGTGGCCTCTTGGCGGGTGGATTGGGTGAGGGCGAGGGCCTTGCCCTTTCTTGCGGCGAGCAGTGCTGCCTTCGCAGCCTCGTCAGCCTTCGGGTTAGCTCTCTTGGGTGCCATCGTGGGTGGTTTTCTCGTAGCACGAACAGTGGGTTCGAGCCCCACGGTGGGCGCCAAATGTTGGAACTTGCTCTCAGTTGCAAGTGAATCCAACAAGGGTGAACAGAGACGTCAACAGGGTTCTCGCGCTGGGTGGCAATAGCTCTGTTAATCTGCCCGCTCACGGGCACTGTAGCGGGGGTATTTATAGGTGTCTGAGTGCCCAGCGCCTTGTGTTAAGGACGCATGTGCCCTCGGATACCTAGATTATCCCCAGAATATTCCCATAAAGCAGGGTTACAGACTGTAATTACAGGAATGCCTTTACAAATTAGGCCCGTAACACGCAGCGGCCACGCGGGGCCCGTTACAATGGGCTGGATCACACGTGGGCTTCTGAGCTGGACGAGGCCGCTTGGTGGGATGACGACGTCGCAGGTCTTCGTCTGGCGCCGTATCGAGCGGAGGCCTGCTTTGTCTCCGTCGGACCGGCGACTGCAGCGAAGGCCTGCTTTGTCTTCGTCGGACCAGCGACTGCAGCGAAGGCCTGCTCTGTCTGCGTCGGACCAGCGACTGCAGCGAAGGGTGGCGTCTTTGCCTTCGCCCCAACACTACACCTACACTAAAAATCAACCCTGTTCACCTTGAAGATGGCACCAAAACCACCTGTGTTCTATACCAAAAATGTGGCATACCACCTAAGGCACCCACTGGAAAAAGTTGAGCCCGAGACTCTGACGTTTGACATGCCTTGGCATGGTTTTTGTCGCGAGGTGGGCAGAGTGACATACCTGTTTTGGTGACCGAAGATCTCCCTCCCTTGGCCATATCTGCCATGGCGTCTCACAGATGAGTGATAGCCCTAGGTGCCAGGGAAAGACTCGCGCCGGATTTTTGCCAAGATTCGCACATTTGTGACTTGGGTGAGCTGTGGAACAAGGGCAGAAGAAAAGCTCCACGTGTTCGACTAGCTCTGCCGTGCCAGAGCACACCCGCGCCCGACCCCGCGCCGCGCCGAGCCGCGCCCGTGTCCCCTGTGTGCGCCGCTCCTATAAAGCCCACTCAAGCGTCGACCACACTTCTCCGCGCACGCTCAAACCTCACCGGAGCTCAACTCACCGTCGTTCGCCCATGCACGGCGTGTCCGTGGCCACCCGAGCCCCTGCCGTCGTGGACCGGCCAGCCCAGCCCTTCCCAGCCCCGTCCAACCCTCGGAGACTTACTAAGTACACCCCCGTGAAGCTCCCCGAGCAAGGAATCGAAACCTACTTCGTCCGGAGAGGCCAGTTGAGGGTCGCTGGAGTTCGCAACCCTGCCGGTGTGCGTGGACCGGGTAATCCACTGAGCCATTTTCCAATTCTTTGTGCACATAGTCTCTACATCACCCCGTGAAGCTCACCGTGCCACTGGATTGCTTTAGATCGCCGTGGTTTGGCCGCCACACCCACCGCCGACGAGGACACCCGCCTGCGCACATGGACCGGGCGATTCCGGCCATCCCAGCCGTCGAGCCGTACATCGCTGTGACCGCGAGAGCCTCCCCGAGCCAACCCTGGCTCTCGCCGGACCTATCTCGCCGCCGGTAAGCCGCGCCACCCTTTTCTTTCTTGCGGGCACTGTTTAAACCTAGGGAAGGACCGCGGGGGAGAAGGAAAGAAGTCTGGGGGGGTTTTGTGAAATGTCAGTGACTCAAATGAGTAGTAGCGCGGGGGTATAACTGAGAGAGTTAGTTTGGAAATACCCCAGGGTCCTCGGTGTAAACTGCTTTTCCAGAAAACCCTTATTAAATCTGAATTTAAATTTGAATAGAAACTTTAATAATTCATAACTTCTGTTTAGTTCATGCAAATTTGGTCAAACCAATTTTGTCAGACTCTAAATAATGTAAACTACTTAGAAAAAATATAAAACCCCTATGTACTACAGAAAACTTTAGGGTTCTGATTTAATTACTGTTTTGCCCAAAAGCTAAATAATAAGGATAAAAATAGTTGCACTATTTAGATAAAGTTAGAAAAATTTGGAGAAGTTCATATCCACCTACTGACCTGTTTAAAAATGCTAAAACTTTCTGTCCAACCCATTAAGTTAATTTTTGTCATTTATTTTACAATATGCTTAAGATTAAGAAAATGGGAAAATATGACTTAAATAATGAACCAAAGGGTACCCCTATTTTTGTTAGAATACTTATTCAATGTGGTTTACTAGAAAAATCTATTATACCCTGGTTTAGTATAAAATAAGTAGAATCCCTTTTATTTTAAGAAAACAAGGAAAACTTAGAAAAACCCTAGAAAAATAACCCCAAGGAGAGAACACCCCAACCCTTGGGATAATTAATGTTTTGTTATGATGAACATAAGAAAAATACAGAATTTGTTGTTTGATATTTTTCAAATGACAAGTTAGTTATAAGCACCTTTTTGGCATAAAACTTTAGAAAATCACAACTAAATAACCACCAATTAACTTTTTGTGATTTTTGGCACAAAGATTTATTATTACATGTTAGATACCAACAAAAATAACCCTTAGGACAGAACTCACCTCTAATTAAGAGATGTAGTGCAAAGTGGCCCATTTTACACAACTTTTGCTATTTTTATCTAAAGCATAGCCTTTTACTTTAAACCTCAAAATTTCTAGAACAGGCTACAATGACCAATGGCAACCCACAATAATTTTTATAGAATTTTTGGGAATTATAAAACCACTGCCGTAGTTCAAACCTACACTAGAAACCATAAATAGAAAATAAAGAAAGGGGAATATAGATAATAGAAAATGAGTGTCACCCTAAAAAAACCCTTTATAACTGTCCACTGAAATATATAAAGGCAATACTAATTCCCTATGTCTACCCTTAACAAAACTTAAACCTAGAGTGATAAGCCTAAGCCACTAAAAGCCCCACAGGACCAAGAAAACCCTAAGTTACTAATTAAACTTAGTTTTTCTTCCCTTAGCATAAAGTTATTAAATCCTGCAGAATCATGACATACATATTCATTGCATTTCGATAGTCTGTAACCTCGTTCACGGAGAGTACGTCCTCGTGCCAGAGCAAGGAGCTGCTCAGGAGGTAGCCCCAGATCCAGCACCCGAGTCTAGTACCAGAGGATCTGCCTGCCCCAGCTTTGGAAGGCAAGCCCCGGTTTTATGCATAACCTGTTATTTATGCTATTTTACTACACTTATTGATTGTAGGATTGAATGTGCACTTAAGTGTAGGAGTTGCTTGAAACCCTAGTTGCATGAACTCAGGATTCCTTTTGAGATGAATACTAGTATGCTAGGTCGAGTAGCTGCTTTATTAATTAGGATCTCGGTAGAAGTCGAGTGATTTTTCTAGCACTCGCGCGAGGTCAGGAAATTGGTTGTATCCACTTTCTTATCATAATGTTGCTAGTTTGTTTACAACAATCCATGGGGATTGGTTGTCCACGGGATGGAAATTTGAATAAGGATTAAGGTGTGGTACCGTGTGTCAAGCGTTTGAACGTACTAAACATATGCCGAGAAATATGGTAAATCGGTAAGCCTAGTACCTGAGTGAACCTGCCCGCAGATTGCCCTCCTCACGCGACCTGAGACGTGGTCTCCCATTCCGGTTATGGTGGGTACAAGTGCGGTCACTGCACGACGGCAGTCGGGGTCAGTGAGGCATTGTACGCCAAGGCGGTGAGCCCCTTTCTGTTGCCAGGGAATCGATGGGGACGGTTGATGTGTGTGGGGACGGAGTGCCTCGCCGCGTCGTATGTTTAGGTTTACCTTGCAAGGTTTAAAAACTCGATTCGAATCGTCTGCTTCTCGCAGCTAATGAGACTGCTTGATCCATGCTGCTACATTGAGTAACACGTGGAAATATGATGAGATGATACAAGATGTTGATTGCTAAAAATGTTTGCTACTATGTATGAGTAGATAGTACACATTTAGCCTTAAGAGAGTCACACTTATATTTGACAAAGTTAAAACTTGATTTAGAAACTCAGCTAGTGCTTTTGGCAAACCAAACCACACAGCCAAACAGCTGCATGTCTAGAGGTAGAGGAGTAGACTCCTCACACCGGGTAAGTCTAGCTGAGTATTAGTATACTCAGCCTTGCTTGTGTCATAATTTTACAGGTTCTCTGGAGGACATGGTTGCCGGAGTGACTTGGCCGTCCATCTTGCCACCGGGATGGAATGTCGAGTGGGACCCCGCCTCGGCTGAGGAGGAGCATGAGGAGTGATGGGATAGGCTTCCCCATCTCTGTTTATTTACCGTTAGTTTATTCCGCTGCACTTCTAACAATGCCGGTTACTTTTGCAAAAACTCCGATGATGATGATGTAATAATTTAATACTCTTACATGCATGATTTTATGCTTTATTGTATTTGCTCTGTGACTCACCATCGAGTGAGACTGTGGTACTTGATCCTGTCAGTGGCCGTGTCGGACTAGATCTGAGGGATTGACGAGTGATTCCCATTTAAGTGTGGCCTAGCCTCTAAGGCAGGGCTTACGCACTTAAGTTGGAATAATTCGGGCAGTTCCGCCACAGGTCGTCCCCTGGCGGGACCAACGCCGGAGTCAAATTGTCGAGGGCACGAGCCGGGCTGGTGTCCTCAGGGGACAGCTGGCTGAGGCTTCAGGGCGGCCGGCCGAGCCGTCTGCTCGGGCCGGGTTCCTGGAGGAGACCCTGGCGGTGATGGCCTGGGCGTGGTGCTGACGTCGTCCTTCGGAGCGGAGATCCTCCGCCCGTGTTGCCGTCCGAGGCTCGGTCGGACTTCGCCGATGGTGGAGTTGACGTCGAGGGTGCTGCTGCTCCCCCTCCATCGATGTCTGAGCCTGTAGAATCGGTTCGCCTGTAGTATGCATATGTTTTTTGCGGCCGCCGAGGCCCAAACATACTGTCGTCGAGTTGTAAAGCTGCATTTCTTTTCCCTTGTTTCGAGTATCAGGACTTATTTGTCGGTAACAGAATTGTTTGTCCAAGCGAGAGTTACTTTTCACGGAAGGTGATGAGTGAGGTATCCGTATCCCGGGGGCGTAGGAGTCCCTTGGCTCGGTCGGCCTTGCCGCTTACGTATACTCTTACTCGTCTGTAGGATTCTGCTATCGATATAGTCGAGAAGGCACGAAAAATCATTTCGGTAGAAAAGTTTTCGAGCATTAAGACTTGTTCGGTCAGCGGAATCGCTTATCCGAACGCGAGTCACTTCTCGCAGAAGGTGATGAGTGAGGTATCCGTATCCCGGAGGCGTAGGAGTCCCTCGGCTCAGTCGGCCTTGCCTGCTTATGTGTACTCCATCGTTTTCATGATCCCACTACCGAGGTAGTCAAAAAGCACAAAAGATATTCTGGCAGAAAGACTTTTTCCGAGGAAAATTTTGACGCGGAGGGGGTTCCCCCCTTCTAGCCCCTGAGGGAGGGTCGGGCTTTGCCGAGGCAAGGCTGACCCTTCCTTGAAGGTTAGACTTTCCTTGGGTATGTAAACGAGGTGCATGAACGACTTGAAAACATCTTAAGGGTAGAAGCGACGTAGCTGTTGGATGTTCCAAGCGTTGCTGTAGACCTCGCCTTGACTGTTGGTCAGCTTGTATGTTCTGGGCTTCAGAATCTTGGCGATGATGAACGGCCCTTCCCAGGGAGGCATAAGCTTGTGGTGCCCTCGGGCGTCTTGTCGCAGCCGAAGCACCAAGTCGCCCACCTGGAGGTCTCGGGACCGAACCCCTCGGGCGTGGTAGCATCGCAGGGACTGCTGATACCGCACTGAGTGTAGTAAGGCCATGTCCCGAGCCTCTCCCAGCTGGTCCAGTGAGTCTTTTCGGTTGGTCTGGTTGCGTCGGTCGTCGTATGCCCTCGTCCTCGGGGAACCGTATTCTAAGTCTGTGGGCAAGATGGCCTCGGCCCCGTAGACTAGAAAAAACAGGCGTGAAGCCCATGGCTCGGCTCGGCGTTGTCCTCAGGCTCCAGACCACCGAGGGGAGTTCCTTCATCCATCGCCTGCCGAACTTGTGGAGGTCGTTGTAGATCCTCGGCTTGAGTCCTTGCAGAATCATGCCATTGGCACGTTCTACCTGCCCATTCGTCATGGGATGTACCACGGCGGCCCAGTCCACCCGGATGTGGTGGTCTTCGCAGAAGTCCAGGAACTTTCTGCCAGTGAACTGGGTGCCTGTTGTCGGTGATGATGGAGTTCGTGACCCCGAAGCGATGGATGATGTTGGTGAAGAATGCCACCGCCTGTTTGGACCTGATGCTGTTTAGGGGTCGAACCTTGATCCACTTGGAGAATTTGTCGATGGCGACCAGTAGGTGCGTGTAGCCCCTGGGTGCCTTCTGCAAGGGACCGATGAGGTCCAGACCCCACACAAGCAAACGGACCAGGTGATGGGTATTGTTTGCAGAGCCTGAGCGGGTAGGTGCGTCTGTCTTGCGTAGAATTGACACCCTTGGCAGGTGCGGACAATTCTAGTGGCGTCGGCCACCGCGGTCGGCCAGTAGAAACCTTGTCGGAAAGCGTTTCCAACAAGGGCTCGAGGCGCTGCGTGATGACCGCAAGCACCCGAGTGTATTTCTTGTAAGAGCTCCTGGCCTTCGGCGATGGATATGCATCGCTGGAGGATGCCGGAGGGGCTGCGGTGGTAGAGCTCCTTCCCGTCACCCAGCAAGACGAATGGCTTGGAGCGCTGCGCCAGTCGCCGAGCTTCGGCTTGGTCGAGGGGCAGCTCTCCTCGGTGGAGATATTGCAGGTACAGGGTCTGCTAGTCTCGATCAGGCGGGACCCCATTCCGCTCTCCCTCGACGCGTAGTGCCTCACCCTCGGGGACCGAGGGTGCCTCGGGCTGAGCCGAGGGCGCCTCGGGCAGGGCCGAGACCTTTTCGGGCTCGGGCGTGTCGTTGGTCTTGACTGAGGGTTGATATAGGTCTCGGGAGAAGACGACCAGAGAAACCGTTGTCCGCCCCAAGGCTATCTTAGCCAGCTCGTCCGCAGTCTTGTTGTATCGTCGAGCGACGTGGTTGAGCTCGAACCCGTAGACCTTGTCCTCTAGCTCGGATATCCAGTGAGTGCTCGACGACTTCCCTTGCTATGCCAGGCATGTCCGAGGGACTCCACGCAAAAACCTCAGCGTTCGCGTGGAGAAAGTCGACGAGCACTACTTCCTATTTGGGGTCGAGCTCGGAGCCGATCCGGATTTGCTTGGAGGTGTTGTTGCTGGGGTCGAGAGGGACGGACTTAACCGCCTCTACTGGTTCAAAGTTACCGGCTGTGGCGCTTCGCATCTAGCACCTCCTTGGAGAGGTTTTCCATGTCGGCGATGAGGGCCTCGGATTCGGCGAGGGCCTCGGCGTACTCCACGCACTCCACGTCGCATTCGTACGCGTGTCGGTACGTGGGGCTGACGGTGATGACCCCGTTGGGGCCCGACATTTTGAGCTTGAGGTAGGTGTAGTTGGGGACGACCATGAACTTGGCATAGCATGGCCTCCCCAGTACTGCGTGGTAGGTTCCTCGGAACCCGACCACCTCGAACGTGAGGGTTTCCCTTCAGAAGTTGGAGGGAGTCCCGAAGCAGACGGGTAGATCGAGTTGTCCGAGGGGTTGGACGCGTTTCCTGGGGATGATCCCGTGAAAAGGCATCGCGCCTGTCCGGATCGAGGATAGATCGATCTGCAGGAGCCCGAGGGTCTCGGCATAGATGATGTTGAGGCTGCTACCCCCGTCCATGAGGACCTTGGTGAGCCTGACGTTGCCGATGACGGGGTCGACAACGAGCGGATATTTCCCCGGGCTCGGCACGCGGTCGGGGTGGTCGCCCTGGTCGAAGGTGATGGGCTTGTCGGACCAGTCTAGGTAGACCGGCCCACCACCTTTACCGAGCAGACCTCCCGACGCTCTTGCTTGCGGTGCCGAGCCAAGGCGTTCGCCACTTGCCCACCGTAGATCATGAAGCAGTCGTGGACCTCGGGAAACTCCTCTGCCTTGTGATCCTCCTTCTTGTCGTTGTTGTGGGCCCTGCCACCTTCCGCAGGTGGCCAGGCCTTGTGAAAGTGGCGCCGAAGCATGACACACTCCTCAAGGGTGTGCTTGACGGGCCCCTGATGATAGGGGCACGGCTCCTTGAGCATCTTATCGAAGAGATTGGCACCTCCAAGAGGTTTCTGAGGGTTCTTGTACTCAGTGGCGACGACAAGGTCCGCGTCGGTGGCGTTGCGTTTCGCTTGCGACTTCTTCTTGTTCTTCTTCTTGGTGCCACGCTGAGCGGACGCCTTGGGGACGTCTTCCGGCTAGCGGCCCTGGGGCTGCTTGTCCTTTCGGAAGATGGCCTCAACCACCTCCTGGCCAGAGGCAAACTTGGTGGCGATGTCCATCAGCTCGCTCGCCTTGCTGGGGGTCTTGCGACCCAGCTTGCTCACCAGGTCACGGCAGGTGGTGCCGGCGAGGAACGCGCCGATGCGTCCGAGTCGGTGACGTTGGGCAGCTCGGTGCGCTGCTTCGAGAATCGTCGGATGTAGTCCCGAAGAGACTCTCCCGGCTGCTGGCGGCAGCTTCAGAGATCCCAGGAGTTCCCAGGGTGCACGTACGTGCCCTGGAAGTTGCCGGCGAAGGCTTGGACCAGGTCGTCCCAGTTGGAGATCTGCCCCGGAGGCAGATGCTCCAGCCAGGCTCGAGCGGTGTCGGAGAGGAATAGGGGGAGGTTGCGGATGATGAGGTTGTCATCGTCTATTCCACCCAGCTGGCAGGCCAGTCGGTAGTCCGCAAGCCACAGTTTCGGCCTCGTCTCCCCCGAGTACTTTGTGATGGTAGTCGGGGTTCGGAACCGGGTCGGGAACGGCACCCGTCGTATGGCCCGGCTGAAAGCCTGCGGACCGGGTGGTTCGGGCGAGGGGCTTCGATCCTCCCCGATGTCGTAGCGTCCCCCACACCTGGGGTGGTAGCCTCGGTGCACCGTCTCGTTGAGGTGGGCTCGACGGTTATGGTGGTGGTGCTCGTTGCCGAGGCGACCGGGGCCACAGGCGCCGTGTTGCGCGTGCGCCTGGTGTGGATCGAGGCTTCCCGTACGAATCGGGAAGTCATGGCGCGATGCTCCGAGGGGTACCGCTGCCTTTGGGAGGCAGAGCTTTCGGCCCGTCGGACCGCGGCATCCTCCAGGTGATTCTTGAGCTCTCCCTGGATACGCCGCCCTTCGGTGGTCGATGGTTCCGGCATCGCGCGGAGTAGTATTGCTGGTGCAGCCAGGTTCTGGCCGACCCCACTGGAAGCCGGTGGCGGCCTTGCCCTGACGTCGTCGGCAATGCGGCGCTGGATGCCCTAGGGTAGATGACGCGCTTCCCCGGCTAGAGCTTGGTCTGCCCATTTCTGCCCGATGTTCCGCCGGAACTGCTCAAGTGTTCCTGCTCCCTCGTCGAGCCTGGCCTGCATCTCGTGGATTTGCTCGAGCTGTGCATCATGACCCCCCGCAGGGACTGGGACCACAGCTAGCTCCCGAAGGATGTCAACGCGAGGCGCAGGCCTAGGGGGATCGCCGTTTTCCGGCATACCAAGATGGTTGCCTTCGCTGGGACCCCCTAGATCGACGTGGAAACATTCACGACTTGGGCCGCAGTCTTCGTCGCCGAAGCTGCGGCTACCATCGGAACAATCGGAGAGGCAGTAGTCGCATGCGGTCATGAAGTCCCGCATGGCACTGGGGTTACCGAGCCTAGGAGAAATCCCAACAAAAGTCGGGCTCGTCATCTTCCTCGGAACCCGAGGGTCCATAGGTCGAGACGGCCGTCAGTCTGTCCCAGGGCGACCGCATATGGTACCCCGGAGGGTTGGTACATGCCTCAAGGAGGCTTCCACCAAAGCGAGGTCGCTTGGTGGGTCGAAGCTGAATCCAAAAGGCACGAGATGGGAATCGGTCGGTACCTCTTGGTCGACGGGCGGTGACGAAGTCGCATCGGGGGCGGACTGCACCGTTGTCTCAGGTACGAGGGCGACGCCCAGCAAGTCCTTCGCGAGCGTGCTGGCGTCGTTCGTCTGCTTAGGGTTGGCATGTTGCGGAGAAACGGCGCTCGTCTTCATCTCAGACGCAAGGTCGAAGCCCGACGTGTCCCCCGCTGGGGCGCCGGTGTCGTCGACTTGCTCGACAGCCGACGAGGTGCCACCTCCTGCTTGGCCATGGTTGCCCCGCCTCCTCCTCCGTCGGTGGGGGAGGTGACGGGACAAACCCGGTTGTTGTTCTTCCGCCATGTGGGGAAGACGTCGTTGATTCCGCCGTCGGCGAGCGGGCTGACGGCCGCCATTGCCGCTGTCGCGCGACGGAGGAAGGAGTATCATGTCGTAGCTGTCGTCGAGGGACATGAACTCAAGACTCCCGAAACAAAGCATCGTCCCGAGTTGGAAAGGTTGCTGGAGACTACCCATCTGGAGCTTGACGGGAAGCTGTTCGTCAACACGCAGCAGGCCCCTACCTGGCGTGCCAACTGTCGGCGTTTCGACCCCGGGGGGTCCCTGGACCGACGAGTAAATTGTCGCTGCGTGTCCCAGCCCAGATGGGTCGGCGCGAGACGGGAGACAAAGGGGGGAGAACAGTGAGGGGAAACCGCGGCCTTCATGTTGTCCTGCGCCCAGGGCGGATGGATGCGCTTGCAGTAGGGGGTTACAAGCGTTCGCGTGGGAGAGAGAGAGAGCGAGAGCCTTATGCGTCGGCCCGTTCTCCCACGTGGCCAACCTCTTCGTACGAGAGCCCTGGACCATCCTTTTATAGGCGTAAGGAGAGGGTCCAGGTGTACAATGGGGGGTGTAGCAGTGTGCTAACGTGTCTAGCAGAGAGGAGCTAGAGCCCTAAGTACATGCCGTCAGTGGCAGTCGGAGATGTTTTGGCACCCTGTTCATGTGATGTCTGTGGCCGTCGGAGGAGCGCTGGAGCCCTGCGGAAGTACAGCTGTCGGGGCTGTCGGATCCTTGCTGACGTCTCCTTGCTGACGCAAGGGGCTGGGAGCTGTCATCGTCATGGATCGTGCGGGGTGTCATCATTACTTGTTTACTGGGGCGAGCCAGATGGGACGCCGGTCTTGTTCCCCGTAGCCTGAGTTAGCTAGGGGTAGGGTAATGATGGCCCCCCTAGCGACGTGGCCGGTACGGACCCGAGTTTGGGTGAGGTGGCGATTCCTCCGAGGTCGAGGTTGAGTCCGAGCCCTTGGGTCGGGCGAGGCGGAGTCCATCGTCTTCCGGAGCCAAGGCTGCGTCCGAGCCCTGGGGTCGGGCGAGGCGGAGTTCGTCGTCTTTCGGAGCCGAGGCTGAGTCCAAGCGCTGGGGTCAGGCGAGATGGAGTTCGTCGTCTTCTAAGTCGTGGTTGAGTCCGAGCCCTGGGGTCGGGCGAGGCAAAGTCCATCTTCCGAGGCTGAGACGGGGGCCGAACCCTAGGGTCGGGCGAGGCGGAGCTTCCTATGTCGCCCGAGGCTGGACTTAGCCGCTGTCGACCTCACTCTAGCGAGTGGCACGGCTGTCGGAGCGGGGCAGGCGGCGCTGTTTTCTTGTCAGGTCGGTCAGTGGAGCGGCGAAGTGACTGCGGTCACTTTGGCTCTGTCGACTGAAGAGCGCGCGTCAGGATAAGGTGTCAGGCGATCCTTGCATTAAATGCTCCTGCGATACGGTCAGGTAGGCGTGGCGATCTGGCCAAGGTTGCTTCTCTGCGAAGACTGGGCCTCGGGCGAGCCGAAGGTGTGTCCGTTGCTTGAGGGGGCCCTCGGGCGAGACGTGAATCCTCCGGGGTCGACTGCCTTTGCCCGAGGCTGGGCTCAGGCGAGGCGAGATCGTGTCCCTTGAGTGGACTGAGCCTTGACCTTAATCGCGCCCATCAGGCCTTTGCAGCTTTGTGCTGATGGGGGTTACCAGCTGAGATTAGGAGTCTTGGGGGTACCCCTAATTATGGTCCCTGACACGGCCATAACCTAAATTGGTTGATGAAGGGAGTATGACGGGAGACTGTTAATTCAGCCCCAAGCATATTTCTATGCCCATCGCAGGGATTACAAGGTCAAGGATTAGTATCCGATTAGATACGGAGGAAAAACAATCATAATATTGAGTTGCTATGCCTTCGATAGATATAGGGAAACCAAAGGCATCAAACTCAAGAAAATGGTCGGACATGCCTTTCCTAGGTTAGGTTGATAAAACAACATGGCGATCCTTAAGAACAGGCAAACTAGATAAGGGACATCAGCTTGTGCCAATCGAACAAGGGCATGGTCTAAGATGGAAATATGACTCGAAATCCTTATTTTAAGTCCGGGTACACTTTATGTCCAACGAAGAAGTTATCTAAGCATTTATTTGTATGTGTTTGGTCATGGAGTGATAACGGAGAATTTAAAATTTGGGGTCATGGTTCACTAAATAAGAACATGGCCTAGTTTTGGGTTTTGGCAAACAGCTCACCAATATTCTATCGGCACATCAAGTACAAAAGCCAACACATATAACACCTACACAGATTTCCTAAAGAATGGAGGACAGCTATTTCATCCAAGTTCATAGTTCAACATTACACCACATTATTTACAAGCATCGGTTACTGGAATAAAAATGAGAGAAGCATTTTGGGTGTATAGGTGACAAACATGATGCAACAATCAGGATGCATGCTCGTCTTATTTGTCCTCACAAGTTTTTGCCAATCTATTGTGGCAATAGCATTCTATATTGGTGCCATACTTACGACTCTCACGGTATTTTTCTAGTCGTCAGCTACACATACATTTTCGAGGTTAGTGTACTTGCAGAAAATTCCATCACAGCCCAATTTCCCAATGATGCAGTTCACACATGACAGTTTATCACAGTTTATACTCCATATATTACTATATGGAGGCCAGCTCATCATTAAGCGCCGAGCCATGCATAGGCGCCGCTGCCACACTTTAACCATAGGGCAGCTCATTATGGTAACTCACCTTCTTACCTGAGCGTAGGTGCGTCGTTGCAAGTACATTACACTTCTCAATATTCCCATGTCTGTATACCCATACGCATCCATGGGGTACTGAATCCCAGAAAAGTAATTACTCCACATCACAGCTTTCCTATATACATATGTAGAACATGTATATGGTCAAGCACTTTTTATACACTTCCCTAGACCGACGTTTGTTCGGTCATGCTCTCACATCTCACCTTACCTTAGCGTCGATCCATTCAAAACTGAATGACCTAAAAAATAACAATACACATATATGCAATACCCCCCAGTTGTGGGTTAGTGGTTTTTAAATAAGACACCTGATAGTCCTTAATTTAGGGCTTAACAGAGGATGTCGCTAGCATTATAGTTTTTCAAAACTATTTTTCAAAGCCAAACAATGTGTTTAGTTGAAAATAGGTTTTTCAAAACCAAAACTTTTGTTTTGAAAATACGTATGTGATAGTATATATTTAATCTTGCTCCGATACCAGCTGTGGCAGAACCTCCCAAGTTATTGGGCCCACATGCACCTGTCCTTGTCTCAAAGACCTCAACGGCTTAGCATGTGCACCAGATAACTTAACAGGATCCTGTCCGATTGCCCCAAGGACATCAGATAAACCACTTACAACCAAGATCGCGAGATTAAGTAACACAAATCACACACACCAATATTTTTGCAGCGGAAATCTTATTACCAAATTTTACAAGTTACAAAAATTTTACATTATTTTATCGGAGTGATTACAAAAGTATAAGTTTGAAATATATGCTAGCTCAAATGACTATCCTCAATAAGAAGTATATAAGAGTTACTTAGACTTATAAGAAGGCCGAGCCCACCAGCACTTAACACCATCAACAGTAGCACAAGGTTAGAACCTGAAAAACAACAAGGAATAAAACCCTGAGTACGGAATTACTCAGCAAGACTTACCCGACTCAAGAAATGACTCTCAAGGATATGCTGGCTAGAGGGAGTCAAGGAAAGGCTTATTAAAAATCAAGGACTCTGTTTTGCAGAAAAGCTTACTATGAGTGGATCCTTAAAAATCCATTTTTACTTATCAGGTTAAGTAAAGTTACCTGCATCTAGAGTTCTTTCTACCCTAGTTCAATCACTTGACCTGCACTAGCCGTCTTTTATCAACCCTTTAAGTTCACTGGAATGCTACGTGTAAGTCAGTGACCAAGTCTTCATATCCGAGAAGAAACAGCGATCCGAATCGATTAATACTCAGTTGAGGATCTCCAATCACACGACATATGTAGCACTTAACCCTTGCATATGTCAACTCGCCATCGGGGTTCTTAAGACCAGATCAGGTTCACGCCAACCGAGAGAACAGATACACCACCGTCCAGCCTCTTGCCACAGAGGGTACACGCTACTCTCGCCATCTCTCCACTCCCATTGCATGTTATCTTATTCTGGTATTAGTCTGCCCGAGGCAAAGCTTACCCATGATGAGGAATGTGACCAGTTAAAGGGTCCTCGGTCGGTACGCCTACATCGAGACGGTCCTTAATCGACTCAGACAGGGACACTACACCGAGACTCCCTTCTCGTGCAAGTCAACCGCCCGGTCTCAGCTTTATTATTTAAACCCAAAGTTTGGTACCTGGCAGAGGTACATCTTTTCCGTTGTTGAACCCATCACAGCCATGATGGATTCACCATCAAGTTTTATTTTTGAAAACATTCCCGCCCACTGAAGCATCACCTTTGTTTTAAAACAAAACATTTTTGTTTCCTAAAGCAAGGCTAAGCATCATAAAATTCTTTTCAAAAAGGGTGTCAAGGAAGGGTAATCAATTTTTCAAGGAAGGAAATGCATCAACGGTTTAGCACACAACTCCTATCACCTAATGCATCAAATAAGGTTATAAAGATTTTTAAAACATCAAGGAGGTGGCAAATGCACTGGGGCTTGCCTGAATAACACTAGGTTAGTGTTTGTTAGGCGACGACCACTTGGCGATCAACCTTGTTCTAGCACTTGATCAGTCTATCCATCTTCAGGTTGGTCCATCAGCTTCATCCTACGGATTAGTCCGCGCTTGGGGTCGACTTGGCTTGTCTTCCGCATCACGCGATTATTTAGCGTACCTCATGAGATGCACGATGCACATGTATGAGCACGAGTATAACTGAGTATAAGATAGATAATCTACACTAAAAAGGATGAAACACTTAAAACCAAGCATTAAGCATCATGGATATCACAGCAGGGCATCGACTACATCCATTAACCAAATTGACATAACAACACTAGAACATCTATTTTTATTCCTAGCTTTTTATTAACTCTTTAAACTGTGTATCTTAATTACTTGATTTACCGATTTACCTAAATCGATCATCACAATATAGGCATGCTAAATTACTAACATTTATTGTGACCAACAATTCTATTTAATCTATTTATAGGCCTAGTTGACTGGAATACGAATCAACTTACCCTTATGACATCCGACTTGAAACCACGAAATCGACAACGCCTTTCAGCTCAGCATTTCACCGAAAATAGGGCGAGTGGTGCGTCGAATCACGCTTCTTTTTTGTCCACATCGAGAATTCTCTGGCCACGTACTGATTTAATTTCCTCTGTGCCTAATCTTCTCAGAGCTTGGCGTAGACGAGGCTGACGATCGACGACTTGTTCGAGCTTTCTGTCGAGCACTTGGGGTATCGACTAGGGGCTTGCTTCTCCACATCTTCTTGGTATTCTTTTGTCGGCGCGAGCACAAGTCGGAGATGTTACGCAAGGGCTGGCATCTAGACGAGACGATGGAACAATGACAAACTAGCAAGCTGAACCACGATGAGTGATGTCTTGACGCGGATGAGCAATGGCAACTGGCGGACACAGAACGACAAAGTGAGGTGCAAGGCCAGCTAGCAAAGATGAATGTGTGCGGCATGAAAACGAAAGCATAACTTGATGGCTGGCTTGGAGACGCAGCGAGACGGTAACAGTCATGACAATGAGTAGCCAAGGCGCGTAGAGCTTGCAGGGCCAGATCTTGGTGAGGACGAGCACACACAACGCGGTGACGAACGACGACAACCGGCGAAGTCGACGACGCGATGGGGATTAATGCTGAGCGAGCCGAGAGGGCGTGCTGGCGAGCAGGAAAAGGACTCGATGCGGGAGTTCGACGCGCACAGGGAAACAGCACGGCATGACCAAGCGATGACAGCGTGGCATGGCAAACTAAAATAGGGACGCGGCAACATGGGACTGGACTCGGCGAGCACCAAGGGCGAGGTGGCAGACGGCACACGGGAGATGGGCTACGGCCAAAGAGATTGCCGACCTAGAGCAGTTTCACCTGCACAACTACCAGAAAAACAGGGAGCGGCGTGTGGCCAATAGGGAAGCTTCGTGAGCTGGAGGGAACAGGGGTGGTCGGGGCTGCATAGATGCGGTGTGCTACTCGTCCACGACATAGAGGAGCAGGGGGTATAGCCTACCAGCAAGGAGGCAGGGAGCAGCGTGGTGAAGGAGATGGGGGGGGGCGAGCACCAGTTCTGGGAGGAAGGCCGGGGAAACACAAAAATCAACGTCGGCTATCGCAGGTGTTGAGCAAAGCCAGGGAGATGGGCGCACGCCGGTGTAGTGGAGCAGGCGACCAAGGACGCGTTCTGAGCTCCAAGGCGTTGTGGCAAGGGGACAAGCGCAGCCGCGCGGCGTGACAAGGAGCCGGAACGCGCGAACCTAGGAGTCGAGCGGCTGAGGATGGAGCTGAGGGAGAGGGCTGCCATGGGAGAGGAGCTGGGCGTGAGCAGGCACCTGGGCACACACAGAAATAGGGTAGGGGCACGTGGCAGAAAGGAACGCAGTAGCCATGGAGCTCGGGCGCCTGGCGAGCGGATAGCGAGGGGCTACAGAGGCCAAGCTCGGCCATGGACGCCAGAGCTGAAGAAGGGAGGACGGTCTGGCACGCGTAGAATAGGAACAGGGGCGCCGCAGCAATGGAGATGAGGAGAGGGAGAGGAAAGGCGGCTAGGCGCGGTTGGAAGAATCAGTTGTGTGTGGGAGAAGATGAAGACTCGGCCATCAGATGAAGCCCAGGTCTGTACGGTGGTGAGCAAAAGATCAAAGAACGGCGGCTGGGAAAAAAATCTGCAGCATGCGCAGGAACAGGCTGGCGACGCGATAAGGAAGAACAGCGGTGGAGATCGGATGAGGATTGGCTGAAAAAAAATTTGAAAAAATATTTCTTTCCCATTTTTTTATAAATAAAATTGGAGATATTTTGGATCACGATTTTTAGCATGTACACCAGGTTGACACGCTATACGGCTACCCATTTCATTCTAATGATTTAGCGAATTAAATCATTTACCCATTACTTGCTGTTAGTACTAATTACAGTAGTCTGATTTGTTTTGGACAGGATGTAAATGGACTGAATTAAACAGATTTCGACTTCGGTATTTTAATCTGCATTTGATTCAGTTGACTACAGATGATTTCCGTTCGCTACTCGAACACTAGACTAGAGGACAATTGAATTAAAAATCTGTAGACGCGATGTCACGGATAACAAAAAGAGGACTTAATTATTTTACACTGAAATCTTAGTCATCGAGTTCAAATAAATTTAGTCACGACAGAAATCATCAGAGTGGGTCGGGCTTCCGAATTCGTATTCGCGCGAGAGATAAATGTTAAGTAATCATCGGACGCACCAATTTTCAGAACAACGATGTTTCGAACATCACAAAAATTTTGGAAAAGCCCGGACAGATAAGCAATAAAAACGACATCGCACTCGCAACAGACGAAACAGATGCGATAATAAAATCGCGATAGGCGAAGATGATTAAAATTTAGCATCCGTTTTATACACTGATATTACGTGCTTAAATCTGTACTCGTTGTCGAGCGGAATATAAACACCAGGGGTGTTACAATACTCTGTACAAAATATCCTTCATCAGAAATCTTTGCTTCATCACAAAAGACTAAAAATTTGAGGAAAAAGCTTTACCTTAAAGTTGGAATAGAATAAGCTGCCAATGATATGCTGTCGCCGGTAACTGCTAATGTCAGCTTCAAGCATCGGAAAACCAACACTCTTCGACAGAGTGCTGATAATCTTCGCCCTAGTGCGATCTCGAATGCATCCTAAGGCTTCTTTATTGATTCCACCAAAGAGCATAGCGCCTGGTTGGTAGCCACAGGATATAGCATACTCCTGCAGCTCCTTCTTCTCAGCCTCGGATAATTATTGACCAACTAGATTTTGAAGGTTGAAGCTTTTTTCTTCCAAAGTATCTTCGGCAATTCCCTTCCCTTTCTCAGGCACTACGACCATGACTTCTTCTGTAGCCGCAGCAGTCTCCTCTGCGGTCATATCCAAGAGCACTTTATCAATAGCAGATAATGTACTCTCCAGATTAGTAGCTTCGGCGGACGTAGCTTCGGCAGAAGTATCTGCTTCGGCAGCTGGTGTCATCTTTGATGCTGAGGCCGGCGGTGGCGTTTCCTCAATAGCTTGCATAAAAGTAATAATTCTTCGCTTTTTAGGCCCAACTGCCTTTTTCGTTGTCGAAGGCTCGCCCTTCTTCTGTAAAAGCTTCGTCAGATGTGGTCCCAGAGGACTTAGCAGCTTGATAGGTAAGGATTCAGTCATTACCTTTAAAATTTCTTCTACTTCGGCAGCAGAAGGCGTTGAAGGAGTTTCCTCTTCCATCTCAGCCACCTTTGGCTCTTGAGTCGCAGCTCTTCTCTTCTTCGAAGTCACCGCTTTCGGCTCGAGGACTGGATTTTCTCTTCTTCAGAGTTTTTTCATCCTCTTTCACCATTCTAGCAGCCTGCCAGCTCAGAACGCTGACAACCCTTTTTCTCTTTGTCCCTTCAGCACCCTTGCTGAGTTGCTCATAATCAGGGTATTCAAAATTTAAAGTGTCCATTACTCGATTCAACCATCGTTTTGGTCGGGTGCCGAAGGCTACATTAATTAATAGATCTTCTTTTTGGTGTAGTTTCCCAAAATTTCATTGCACATTGTCTCAATCATTTCTAGCCACTCTTGGTAGGGCTCCTTGAACTGCTTGTCAAACTTAAAGCGATAAGGTAATCGCACAAGCTCAAGTGCCTTCTTCGTTCCCTTTAGCTTTGGCATGCTAAATTCACTTAACGTCGGAGACATCCTATTAGCCAAGTATTCTTGAACTAGATCTCTAGTACTGATTTGTTCAGCCACCACCCTGAATTCTGATACAGACAGTTGGCATGCTGACCCTAGCTTCATGTTGCACAAAGGCCTGGTCATTCCGAAGCTTAATGACAGCAGGCTCATCACCATCGTCATCAGTTTCTCTCTTTTCTTCTCATTGGCCTTAATATAAAACCACTCACTCTTCCAGCCGGTTGGCACTTGGTGCGATAGCTAAGGACCGGAGCCTTCGTATCCTTGCGATACGCGAAGTTATAACAACCAAAATTTTCATGTAGCCCATCTTCTCTGGCCTTTGTTTGGTAATGCAACTCATGAACTTGGCAGAAAGCTTCAGCATTTGGGTCCATCCATTGGCTTCGAAGGGCCTAGACTGAAGATGCTAAGCCAAACGATAGCGTTAGGCGTCAGCTGATGAAGATAAATTTCAAAATTATCCAAAACTTCTCCTATCATCTTGTTTAGAGGAAACTGTAATCGTGCTCTAAAAAAGCTTTTGAAAACCACTACTTCATCCTCCTTCGGCGTTGGAGTGGTTTCTTCTTCGGCAAAACGAATAAGCTTCTTTTTAGCTTCTCCGAAGTAGCCCAGTTTCATCATCATAGGCACATCGGCTTCAGATATAGTAGATTTCTCAAAATCAAGGTGTCTGGGTTTTGATGGGATCAAAATGCTATAATCCTCCTCTTCTTCATCAGCATTTTCTTCCTCAATATCAGCATGTTTAGCTTCGGTGGTAGGTGCACCTTCGGCAATGGCTCCCTCTGTTACAACTAAACCTAATTGTCTCATGACTTCGGAAATCGGAGCCATTTCGGTGGCCTCAGTCTCATCTCCTTCATGAGTCACCCTCGCAGTCGAATGTACTCTGGCCATCTAATGGATCTTTTATGATTTTTACAAAGCTGGCGTTTTTTATAGTTTTGACGAAGTTCTCTCTTTTGACGAAGCTAATTCAAAATGATGGTTCACTCGAGAACGCAGTGAAAAAGCTTCGGCTATGGTTAAATTTTTCAATAGCAAAACAGTGCAATAGCAATGAATATTGTGGTAACTACACACCTACTCGTCTGTTTATATAGTGCTGCAGGTGGGAAGGTGAATCGCCAAGTCGCCAGCACCCGCTGAACAGTCGCCCGCACCCGCTAAACGGTGGACCACTAGGCGCCTGGGAAGTGAATCACCAAATCGTTCGTACCCACTGCATGGTGGGCCACCTCGCGCTCAAAATATTTCAATCGTTTCTCGGCAACGAGGTTAGGGAAGGTGTTTTTCGGACCTTCGGCATTCCGAAGCCTTGGAGATTTTTCACGGATCAAGCTCGTTACGAAAAACGATCTAGCACCGCGAAGGGGCTACTGTTGGGGGCCTACTTCTTCGCCGAAGGTCCTCTAAGCAGAAACACCTTCGAAAGATCGGCATATAAGCAAACATAGCATGAAGGTACATGCCGAAGCTACGATCCAGGGAGCTTCGGCATAATGACATGCCTTGAGATGAAGGGCTGCACCGACTTAAAGAGGAAAAGACCGATCAGTCCATGATAATTTGTGTCATGATTGTAACTAGTCATCAAGGACATAAATGTAAGTTTGACCGGGCTGCGTCCCGTGCCTATAAATAGGTGAACAGTACCTCTGTACTGTTCACGCTGACTTGTATTCACTCGCATGTCCCTCTAAAGCTCTCACCTTCTGTTGAGCCGAAGGTATAAAATGTAACTTAATATTGTTCATACTCATTCATGATAATAAAAATGTTTTGATAATGCTATATGATTATTTATGTTATTTTCCATGTTTCGTATCTCTCCATTTCAATTATTATTGTCGGCGTTCCGAGACCGGGGGGTCCCCGAGCCGACGAGTGAGAGTGCCGCGTGCCCCAGCCCAGATGGGTCGAGCGCGTGGGCGAGCGCGAAGGGGGGAACAGAGAGAGAGGTCGGTGGCCGGAGCCGGGTCGTGAGGGAGTCGGAGAATTCCCGCGGCCTTCGTGTTCGTCCCGCGCCCAGGTCGGGTGCGCTTGCAGTAGGGGGTTACAAGCGTCCGCGCGAGGTGAGGGGAAGCGAGCGGCCCCGAGAGAGCGCCTGCCCCTGCCCTTCGTCCCCGCGAGGCCAACCTTCTCTAAGAAGGCCCTGGTCCTTCCTTTTATAGTCGTAAGGAGAGGATCCAGGTGTACAAGATGGGGGTGTAGCAAGGTGCTACGTGTCTAGCGAGGGAGAGCTAGCGCCCTATGTACATGCCAAGGTGGCAGCCGGAGAGATCTTGGCACCCTGTTGGTGTGGCGTCGTGGCTGTTGGAGGAGTAACGGAGCCGGACGGGGGGACAGCTGTCGGAGTGGCTGGGCCCTTGCTGACGTCCTCCTGCTTTCGTAAGGGAGCTGAGAGTCGCCGTCGTCATGGTCTAGCGGGGCGCCATCATTTGCCTATCTGGCGTGGCTGGCTAGATGGGACGCCGGTCTTGTTCTCTGCGACCCAAGTCGGCTCAGGGCAGGGTGATGATGACGCTCCCTGTTGACGTGGCGGTCTCGTGTCTTAGGTTCGGGCGTCGTGGAAGCTCCTCCGAAGCCGAGGTCGAGTCCGTCCTGCAAGACAGAGGCAGAGTCCGAGCCCTGGGTCGGGCGAGGCGGAGATCGTTCGGCAGAGGCCGAGGCGGAGTCCGAGCCCTGGGGTCGGGCGGAGCGGAGTTCGCCGTCTTCCGGGACCTTAGCCCGAGTCCGAGCCCTGGGTCGGGCGGAGCGGAGTTCGCCGTCTTCCGGGGCCTTAGCCCGAGTCCGAGCCCTTGGGCGGAGTGGAGTTCGCCGTCTTCCGGGGCCTTAGCCCGAGTCCGAGCCCTTGGGCGGAGCGGAGTTCGCCGTCTTCCGGGGCCTTAGCCCTAGTCCGAGCCCTGGGGTCGGGCGGAGCGGAGTTCGCCGTCTTCCGGGGCCTTAGCCCGAGTCCGAGCCCTGGGTCGGGCGGAGCCTCCTATGGCGCCTCTGGCGAAGTCTGGTCGCCCGTTGGTCTTACCTTTTGCGTTAAACGCCCCGGTGACTCGGTCGGTTGGCGCGGTGATTTAGTCAGGGTTTCTTCTTATCGAAGGCGGGGCCTAGGGCGAGCCGGAGATGCGTCTGTCGTGAAAGAGGAGGCCTCAGGCGAGACGGAGTCATCTTAGGGTCGGCTGCCCTCGCCCGAGGCTAGGCTCGGGCGTGGCGTGGTCAAGTCACTCGTATGGACTGATCCCTGACTTAATCAAACCCATCAGGCCTCTGCAGCTTTATGCTGATGGGGGTTACCAGCTGAGAATTAGGCGTCTTGAGGGTACCCCTAATTATGGTCCCCGACAGTAGCCCCCGAGCCTCGAAGAGAGTGTTAACACTCGCTTGGAGGCTTGCGTCGCACTTTTTTGCAAGGGGACCAGCCTTTCTCGGTGGTACTTTGTTCCGGTGGGTGCGCGCGAGCGCACCCGCCGGGTGTAGCCCCCGAGGCCTCGGAGGAGTGGTTTCACTCCTTCGAGGTCTTAATGCCTTGCGTAATGCCTCGGCTGGTCTGGCGGTTCCCTCATGCGAGCAGGGCATAACCCAGGTGCACTGTCGGGGCCCAAGTTCTCGGGCTGGTATGTTGACGCTGTCAACGGTTCGGCCGGAGCCGGGTTTGCGAGAGCAGCCCCCGAGCCTTCGCACGGAGCGAGAGGACGATCAGGGACAGACTCGACTTTTTATATACGCCCCTACGTCGCCTTTCCGCAAGGAGGAGGGGGGGAGTGCGCCATGTTACCCTCGATGGGCACCGAACATGGTGTCTCCGGTGAGCTGCAATCGGGTAATCCGAGTGGACGTCCGTGCCCCGTTCGTTGGGGGTCGGCTAGGGGCCCGAAGGCACGCCCAAAAGTACCTGCGGGTGATCTGCCGGACCCGGTCCCCTAGCGACGGGGTCCGAGGGCTCGTTGCCTCCCTCCGATGGGATTCCGTTACAGAGTCGTTCCCGCTGGTCTCGGAAATGTCCTAGGGTACCTCGGGAGCGCAGCCCGAGCCTTGGTTATGTATCGAACGTACCCCTGGTCATCCCTCGCTCGGCGTCTGAGGCGACTGTGAACCCTTCGACAGGCCAGCCTTCGAACCCCTGATCAGTAGGGGGCACGGAGCCCTAGTAGCCTGAGGCGGTCATGGAACCTTTCGGGAGGCCGACCTTCGAACCCCTGACCAGTAGTGGGTGTCGGGCCCACGCGATCTGAGGCGGCTGTTGAACCCCTCGGGGGGCCAGCCTTCGAACCCCTGATCAGTAGGGAGGCTCAGAGCCCAGTTCCTTCACAGGGAAGGATCCCTTTGGGGTTATCCCCCTTCTCGGTCCCTGTTGCAAGAGATAGAGAAAGAAGGAAAAGGGAAAAAGGGTTCGAAATTGAACGTCGGGGCGTACCTTTTTCGGCGTGGTCGTTTTGGCGGAGGCGAAGCGTCGCCAGCTGCCCCTGCCAGAAACGTTACCTGTTTCGCCGCGGAGTTAATGCGCCGGGGTATGCGGTCGGCGAAGCTGCCGTTGCGTGCGCGGGCCGTTCGAGGTACGGGTCACGGGCGCGTCGTCTTCACACCGTGAGAGGGGGTTCTCTTGCTGCCTCCGGATGGGACATGAGATTGGCAGATGGCGTGACCGCTGCCCTCGCGCGCCTGCCACCGTCATTACTGCCGGCCCATTTTTGACCGCTTTTGACCTGCTGCGCCAGGCTGGCGCTGCTGGGTCGCGGGCTGGGTCGCCTTGAATCGCGGTATCGGTTCCGCAATCGAGGAGGTGCGGTGGTGGAGCGAGTGGCATAGCGGTTCGCATGCAGCGCCCGGCGCGCCAGTTGCACGACGCGTGGGCTTGAGCCGTCGCGCTGGCCTGTCAGGAGTCGGAGAGGCGCGTCCACTTGGCGCGGTTGCATGCCGCCTGCATGGCCGCCTGCCCCTTTCGCCCGCTGGTCCGGGCAAAAGTGGAGGGTTACATGTAACCGCTGGGTGGTTGCGTGCGTCGTGCGCGGCGGTTCGGCTTCTTCTGCTTAGAGCCGGTCTGCATGATAGGCGGGTCCCAGCCCCCGCGCCGCAGGGAAGGGCTTCGGAGGCGTGTTGGAGAAGACTCAGCCCGTGACGGTTGAGGGCGCAAGCAGGGGGAGTTGCCTTTTAAAGGAGGGCGACCCCCTTCGTGAGGTAACCGTGTCTCCTTCCTCCCCAATGCATTGTGTCTCTCCGTCTTCCGAGCCCCCGGATGGGGGGAAACCGCCGTCTTTTCGCTCCATTGCTGGAGGAACGCAACTCCGTGGGAGTTGGTACCTTTCAGCCATCGTTCGGCTTCAAGGATTTTCATCATACAGCCCAGCGGCTCCCCTCCGCTGGTGGTCACCCAAGATTGTGGCCTCCAGCTCCCGAATGGGGAGGGGCAAACCGGGCTGCGGTCCCGGCCCCGCCCTTAGTGTTGAGGGTGTTCGTCATCCTCGCCGGGGCGGGGAGCGAGGCGAGCCGGGGCTGCACCTTCTACGCGGGTCGGCGGGCCACCTCATTTTCCAGCTTCTGGTGGTGGCAATCGCCTTTTAGCCCCACGGCGGAGACGTCCTCCAGTCATGCCGGGGAAGGAGAACTGTTGCTGCCCAGCTAGGATGCAACATTCCGTCTTCCTCCTCGCATTCGTGGCGAGGACGGCTGCGAGGATCTGCCGGGGTGCTTAGGGGCGTCCCGCGTTTGCTGGTGATTCGCCCAGAGCTTGTTGCTCCACGGGCTTCCCTGGCGGGGAGGTTGCCCGTACCCGCGGGGGCGGAACCGGAGTTCCGTTTGTAATGGCACTTCGAGTGCCGGGTTTTTTGTTCATTTCGGCTTTCGGGGCCTGAACATGTATGTAACTCCGGCACAGAGCCGTGTTTTTTCCTCATTCCCGAGCGCTAAGGCTCGTCCGCTGATTGTCTGAACCGCTTCACCAAGCGTGAGTTGCCCCGTGTCAAGGTGACGAGTGAGGTATCCGTATCCCGGAGGCGTAGGAATCCCTCGGCTCGGTCGGACCTGTTGTCCGAGGCTCCTCTAGCTTAGTTAAAGAGACCCCTCGGCCGCTCTTCGACGAGCCGAGGCCAGGGGTAGCGATATCAGCATGAGCAGAGGCGTTGTCGGCTCGGAAATGAAACCTGGTTGGCCGGAGCCTAGCCGGGTTGTTTGTTGGCAGGATCGACGTCGGAGCTGTTCGGCCGAGGCTTCGAACCGAGCTGGCGCCCTCGGAAGGTGGTCGGCCGAGGCCCCGGAGGTGGCCGGCCGAGCCGTCCGCTCGGGCCGGGTTCTCGGAGAAGTCCTTGGCAGAGATTGCACGAGCGTGGTGATGACGTCGCCCTTCGGAGCGGAGGCCCTCGGACCGCGTCGCCGTCCGAGGCTAGGTCGGGCCTCGCCGAAGGTGCTGTCGATGCCGAGGGTGTCGTCGCCCTCTTCCAGCGTCAAGATCCGAGCCTGCAGGGTCAAATCGTCTTGTAGCGTGGGCCTTGCGCGGCCGTTGAGGCCAGAACACATACCCTTGTTGCGTTATAAAGCTGCGTCTCTTTTCCTCTCGTTTCGAGTATCTGGACTTTTTGTCGGTAGCAGGGATGTTAGTGCGAGCAAGAGTTGCTTCTCGCGGAAGGTGATGAGTGAGGTATCCGTATCCCGGAGGCGTGGGAGTCCCTTGGCTCGGTCGGCCTTGCCGCTTACGCGTACTTTTACCCGCCCATGAAGCCCTGTCACCGACTCGGTCGAGAAGGCTCGAAGAATCGCTTCGACAGAAGAGCTCCCGTACGTAAAGACTCGTTCGATCCGCGGATTCGCCTTATCCGAGCGCGAGTTACTTATCGCAGAAGGTGATGAGTGAGGTATCCGTATCCCGGAGGCGTAGGAGTCCCTCGGCTCGGTCAGGCCTTGACTGCTTACGTGTACCCCGTCGTTTCCAGGACCCGCTTTTCGAAGTAGTCAAAAAGCACGAAAGATGTTCTGGTGGAAGAGATTTTCTTTTCGAGGAAAATTTTGACGCAGAGGGGGTTTCCCCCCTTTTAGCCCCCGAGGGAGGGTCGGGCTCTGCCGAGGCGAGGCTGACCCTTCCTTGTTGACTAAACTTTTGCGTGGGTGCGAGGTATATAAACAACTTGGAAACATCTTAAGGGTAGAAGCGACGTAGCTGTTGGATGTTCCAAGCGTTGCCGTAGACCTCGCCTTGACTGTTGGCCAGCTTGTACGTTCCGGGCTTCAGTACTTTGGCGATGATGAACGGCCCCTCCCAGGGGGGCGTGAGCTTGTGCCTCCCTCGGGCGTCTTGCCGCAGCCGAAGCACCAGATCGCCCACCTGGAGATCTCGGGGTCGGACCCCTCGGGCGTGGTAGCGTCGCAGGGACTGTTGATACCGCGCCGAGTGTAGTAAGGCCCTGTCCCGAGCCTCGTCCAAGCTGGTCCAGCGAGTCTTCTCGGCTAGCTTGGTTGCTTTCTTCGTTGTAGGCCCTCGTCCTCGGGGAGCCGTATTCCAGGTCCGTGGGCAGGATCGCCTCGGCTCCGTAGACCAGGAAGAACGGCGTGAAACCTGTGGCTCGGCATGGCGTCGTCCTCAGGCTCCAGACCACCGAGGGGAGTTCCTTCATCCACCGCTTGCCGAACTTGTTGAGACCGTTGTAAATCCGAGGCTTGAGCCCTTGCAGAATCATGCCGTTGGCATGTTCCACTTGCCCATTCGACATGGGGTGAGCTACGGCGGCCCAGTCCACTCGGATGTTGTGATCCTCGCAAAAATCCAAGAATTTTTTGCCGGTGAACTGGGTGCCATTGTCGGTGATGATGGAGTTCGGGACCCCGAAGCGATGGATGATATTGGTGAAGAACGCCACCGCCTGCTCGGACCTGATGCTGTTCAGGGGTCGGACCTCGATCCACTTGGAGAATTTGTCGATGGCGACCAGCAGGTGCGTGTAGCCCCCGGGCGCCTTCTGCAGAGGGCCGACGAGGTCCAGACCCCACACAGCGAAGGGCCAGGTGATGGGTATCGTCTGCAGAGCCTGAGCGGGCAGGTGGGTCTGCTTCGCATAGAATTGGCACCCTTCGCAGGCACGGACAACTCTAGTGGCGTCAGCCACCGCCGTTGGCCAGTAGAAGCCTTGGCGGAAAGCATTCCCGACGAGGGTTCGGGGTGCTGCATGATGACCGCAAGCCCCCGAGTGTATTTCCTGCAGGAGTTCCTGGCCCTCGGCGATGGAGATGCATCGCTGGAGGATGCCCGAGGGGCTGCGGTGGTAGAGCTCCTTCTCATCGCCCAGCAAGACGAACGATTTGGCGCGTCGCGCTACCCGCCGAGCCTCGGCTCGGTCGAGGGGCAGTTCTCCTTGGCGGAGATATTGCAGGTACGGGGTTTGCCAATCTTGATCTGGCACGACCCCGTTCTGCTCCTCCTCGATGCGCAGTGCTTCGCCCTCGGGCTCCGAGGGTTCCTCGGGGTGAGCCGAGGATGGCTCGGGCTGGGCCGAGGTCACCTCGGACGAGGCCGAGGGTGCTTCGGGCTCGGGCGCGTCATCTATCTTGACGGAGGGTTGGTGCAGATCCCTGGGAGAAGACGTCCGGGGGAACCGTCGTTCGCCCCGAGGCTATCTTCGCCAGCTCGTCCGCAGTCTCGTTGTAGCGCCGGGCGATGTGGTTAAGCTCGAGCCCGTAGAACTTGTCTTCCAGGCGTCGAACCTCCTCACAGTAGGCCTCCATCTTTGGGTCGCGGCAGAGGGAGTTCTTCATGACTTGGTCGATGACGAGCTGCGAGTCGCCGCGCGCATCGAGGCGTCGGACCCCTAGCTCGATGGCGATTCGCAATCCGTTGATCAGAGCCTCGTACTCAGCCACATTGTTGGACGCCGGGAAATGGAGGCGAAGCACGTAGCGCAGGTGTTTCCCGAGGGGCGAGACGAAAAGCAGGCCCGCGCCAGCTCCCGTCTTCATCAGCGACCCGTCGAAAAACATGGTCCAGAGCTCTGGTTGGATTGGAGCCGTTGGTAACTGGGTATCGACCCATTCGGCTACTGAAATCCGCCAGTACCTGGGACTTGATGGCCTTCCGAGGGGCAAACGAGATTGCCTCGCCCATGATTTCCACCGCCCACTTCGCGATCCGTCCTGAGGCTTCTCGGCACTGGATGATCTCCCCCAGGGGGAAGGATGACACCACAGTCACCGGATGGGACTCGAAGTAATGTCGCAGCTTTCGCCTCGTCAGGATCACTGCATATAGCAGCTTCTGGACTTGTGGGTAGCGGATCTTGGTTTCGGATAGCACTTCGCTGACGAAGTAGACTGGCCTCTGAATGGGCAAAGCATGCCCCTCTTCCTGCCTTTCGACTACGATCGCGGCGCTGACCACCTGAGTGGTTGCGGCGACGTAGACCAGGAGGGTTTCTCCATCAGCTGGGGGTACCAAGATGGGCGCCTGGGTGAGGAGCGCCTTCAGGTTCCCGAGGGCTTCCTCGGCCTCGGGAGTCCAAGTGAAGCACTCGGCCTTCCTTAAGAGGCGGTACAGGGGCAGGCCTCTTTCGCCGAGGCGCGAGATGAAACGGCTCAAGGCCGCGAGGCATCCCATGACCCTCTGTACGCCTTTTAAGTCCATGATGGGCCCCATGTTTGTGATCGCTGCGATCTTCTCCGGGTTGGCTTCGATGCCCCGCTCGGAGACGATGAACCCCAAGAGCATGCCTCGGGGCACCCCGAAGACGCACTTCTCGGGATTGAGCTTGACGCCCTTCGCCTTGAGACACCGGAATGTCAGTCCGAGGTCGGAGAGAAGGTCAGAGGCTTTCCTCGTCTTGACTACGATGTCATCGACGTAGGCCTCGACCGTGCGACCAATGTGTTCGCCGATCCTCCCCGCTGTCGTAGCGTCCCCCACGCCTGGGGTGGTAGCCTCGGCGCACCCTTTCGTCGAGGCGTGCCCGACGGTCACGATGAGGGTGCTCGTCGCCGAGGTGGCCCGGGGCCGCAGGCGCGGTGTTGCGCGTGCGCCCGGTGAAGACCGAGGCTTCCCGCGTGAGTCGGGAAGTCGCGGCACTGAGGTTCCGAGGGGTATCCCTGCCTTCGGGAGGCAGAGCTCTCGGCCCGCCGGGCCGCAGCGCCTTCCAGGAGATGCTTAAGTTCTCCCTGGATTCGCCGACCCTCGGTGGTTGATGACTCCGGCATCGCGCGGAGGAGCATCGCTGCAGCGGCCAGGTCCTGACCGGTTCCGCCGGATGCGGGTGGTGGTCTGTCCCTGGCATCGTTGGCGATGCGGTGCTGGAGACCTTGGGGCAGGTGACGTATTCCTCCGGTCGGGGGCTGGCTCGCCCACACCTGCCCGATGTTCTGGCGGATTGCCTCGAGCGCTCCTGCTCCCTCATCGAGCCCGGCCTGCGCCCCGCGGACTTGCTCGAGCTGTGGGTCGTGACCCCCCGCCGGAACGGGGACCACAGCTAGCTCCCGCGGGATGTCGGCGTGAGGCGCTGGCCTAGGGGGATCACCATCCTCCGGCGTGCCGAGACAGCCGCCTCCGGAGGGATCCCCTAACTCGATGTGGAAACATTCGCGACTCGGGCCGCAGTCCTTGTCGCCAAGGCTGCGGCTGCCGTCGGAACAGTCGGAGAGGCAGTAGTCACATGCGGTCATGAAGTCCCGCATGGCACTAGGATTGCCAGATCCAGAGAAATCCCAGCAGATGCTGGGGTCGTCATCTTCCTCGGACCCAGAGGGTCCGTAGGTCGAGACACCCGTCAATCGGTCCCAAGGCGACCGCACACGAAACCCCAGAGAGGTTGCACTCGCCTCAATGTGAGCGCCCGCCAAAGCGAGATCGCCAGGCGGGCTGAGGCCGAGTCGAAATGACGAAAGACGGGTAGCAGTCGGTACCTTTTTGTCGACGAGGGGCGATGAAGTCAAGTCGAGGGCTGACCGCGCCGTCGTCTTGGGTACGAGGGCGACGTCCTGCAGGCCCTCCGTGAGCGTGCTGGCGTCGTCCACTTGCTCGGAAGTCGACGTGTTGCGGGGGGATGGCGCTCGCGTTTGCCTTGAACGCGAGGGCGACGCTTGGCGTGTCCTCCGTTGAGGCGCCGGGGATATCGATTTGCTCGACAGCCGTCGGAGCGCGATCTCCCGCTCGGCCCCGGTTGCCCCGCCTCCTCCTCCTCCGATGGCGAGGGAGAGGATGGGGCGAGCTCGAAAGTTGTCCTTCCCCCACGCGGGAAAGACGTCGTTGATTCCGCCGCCGGCGGGCGGGCTGTCCGCCACCATTGTCGCTGCCGCGCGGCGGGGGAAGGAGTACCATGTCGTAGTTGCCGTCGAGAGACATGAACTCGAGGTTCCCGAAACGGAGCACCGTCCCGGGTTGAAGAGGTCGTTGGAGACTGCCCATCTGGAGCTTGACGGGAAATCGAACGTCAACACGCAGCAGGCCCCTACCTGGTGCGCCAACTGTCGGCGTTCCGAGACCGGGGGGTCCCCGAGCCGACGAGTGAGAGTGCCGCGTGCCCCAGCCCAGATGGGTCGAGCGCGTGGGCGAGCGCGAAGGGGGGAACAGAGAGAGAGAGGTCGGTGGCCGGAGCCGGGTCGTGAGGGAGTCGGAGAATTCCCGCGGCCTTCGTGTTCGTCCCGCGCCCAGGTCGGGTGCGCTTGCAGTAGGGGGTTACAAGCGTCCGCGCGAGGTGAGGGGAAGCGAGCGGCCCCGAGAGAGCGCCTGCCCCTGCCCTTCGTCCCCGCGAGGCCAACCTTCTCTAAGAAGGCCCTGGTCCTTCCTTTTATAGTCGTAAGGATAGGATCCAGGTGTACAAGATGGGGGTGTAGCAAGGTGCTACGTGTCTAGCGAGGGAGAGCTAGCGCCCTATGTACATGCCAAGGTGGCAGCCAGAGAGATCTTGGCACCCTGTTGGTGTGGCGTCGTGGCTGTTGGAGGAGTAACGGAGCCGGACGGGGGGATAGCTGTCGGAGTGGCTGGGCCCTTGCTGACGTCCTCCTGCTTTCGTAAGGGAGCTGAGAGTCGCCGTCGTCATGGTCTAGTGGGGCGCCATCATTTGCCTATCTGGCGTGGCTGGCTAGATGGGACGCCGGTCTTGTTCTCTGTGACCCAAGTCGGCTCAGGGCAGGGTGATGATGACGCTCCCTGTTGACGTGGCGGTCTCGTGTCTTAGGTCGGGCGTCGTGGAAGCTCCTCCGAAGCCGAGGTCGAGTCCGTCCTGCAAGACAGAGGTAGAGTCCGAGCCCTGGGTCGGGCGAGGCGGAGATCGTTCGGCAGAGGCCGAGGCGGAGTCCGAGCCCTGGGGTCGGGCGGAGCGGAGTTCGCCGTCTTCCGGGACCTTAGCCCGAGTCCGAGCCCTGGGTCGGGCGGAGCGGAGTTCGCCGTCTTCCGGGGCCTTAGCCCGAGTCCGAGCCCTTGGGCGGAGCGGAGTTCGCCGTCTTCCGGGGCCTTAGCCCGAGTCCGAGCCCTTGGGCGGAGCGGAGTTCGCCGTCTTCCGGGGCCTTAGCCCGAGTCCGAGCCCTGGGGTCGGGCGGAGCGGAGTTCGCCGTCTTCCGGGGCCTTAGCCCGAGTCCGAGCCCTGGGTCGGGCGGAGCCTCCTATGGCGCCTCTGGCGAAGTCTGGTCGCCCGTTGGTCTTACCTTTTGCGTTAAACGCCCCGGTGACTCGGTCGGTTGGCGCGGTGATTTAGTCAGGGTTTTTTCTTATCGAAGGCGGGGCCTAGGGCGAGCCGGAGATGCGTCTGCCGTGAAAGAGGAGGCCTCAGGCGAGACGGAGTCATCTTAGGGTCAGGCTGCCCTCGCCCGAGGCTAGGCTCGGGCGTGGCGTGGTCAAGTCACTCGTATGGACTGATCCCTGACTTAATCAAACCCATCAGGCCTCTGCAGCTTTATGCTGATGGGGGTTACCAGCTGAGAATTAGGCGTCTTGAGGGTACCCCTAATTATGGTCCCCGACAATTATATACTGAGATGATGAAGGTATGTCCTTCACAACCTTCGTCAGAAGATCATTATATCTTGAGGGAGATAATGCTTCGAAGGACGAAGATCTTTAATTATTAACATTTCGTGTTGCCTTGTTCTTGATTCATAGCATTTGAGAACAAGTGACCAACACTATCTTTAGAAGAAGTGATGATTCAATAGCTTTTAAGGGAGTGTTGGATGGTCAGCTATATTTAGTTGACTTCAATGATAACAAAGCTGAACTAGACACTTGCTTAATTGCTATGACTAATATGGGTTGGCTCTGGCATCGCTGACTTGCCCATGTTGGGATGAAGAATCTTCACAAGATTCCAAAGGGGGAGCACATTTTAGGACTAACAAATGTTCATTTTGAGAAAGATAGGATTTGTAGTGCATGTTAGACAGGGAAGCAAGTTAGACATCATCATCCACATAAGAACATCATGACAACTGACAGGCCGCTGGAGCTACTCCAGATGGACTTATTCGCCCTGATCGGTTATATAAGCATCGGCGGGAGTAAGTATTGTCTTGTTATTGTGGATGATTATTCTCGCTTCACTTGGGTATTCTTTTTGCAGGAAAAATCTCAAACCCAAGAGACCTTAAATATATTCTTGAGACAAGCTCAAAATGAGTTCGGATTGAGAATCAAAAAGATTAGAAGCGATAATGGAACAGAGTTCAAGAATTCTTAAATTGAAGGATTTCTTGAGGAGGAGGGCATCAAGCATGAGTTCTCTTCTCCCTACACACCACAACAAAATGGTGTAGTGGAGAGGAAGAATAGAACTCTTTTGGATATGCCAAGGACCATGCTTGATGAGTACAAGACCGGGTCGATTTTGGGTGGAGGCGATTAACACCGCCTGCTACTCCATCAATCGGCTCTATCTCCACCGAATCCTCAAGAAAACATCGTATGAACTCCTCACCGGTAAAAAGCCTAATGTTTCTTATTTTAGAGTTTTTGGTAGCAAATGCTTTATTCTTATCAAGAGAGGTAGAAATTCTAAATTTGCCCCTAAAGCAGTAGAAGGCTTTTTACTAGGTTATGACTCAAACACAAGGGCATATAGAGTCTTCAACAAGTCCACTAGATTAGTTGATGTTTCTTGTGACATTGTGTTTGATGAGACTAATGGCTCCCAAGTGGAGCAAGTTGATCTTGATGAATTAGATGATGAAGAGGCTCCGTGCGTCGCGCTAAGGAACATGTCCATTGGGTATGTGTGTCCAAAAGATTCCGAAGAGCCTCGACAAGCACAAGATCAACCATCATCTTCCATACATGCATCTACACCAACTCAAGAAGAGGACATAGCTCAAGAAGAAGAGGATAAAGACCAAGACGATGAGCCACCTCAGAATGAAGACAATGATCAAGGGGGAGATGAAGATGATCAAGACAAGGAAGGTGATCAAGAGATCCAAAGTCAAAGACCGCCACACCCAAGAGTCCACCAAGCAATTCAAAGAGATCGCCTCGTCAACTCCATACTTGGTGATATCCACAAGTGGGTAACCACTAGATCTCGAGTTGCTCACTTTTGTGAACATTACTCTTTTGTGTCCTCTATTGAGCCATACAGGATAGAGGATGCACTAAGAGATCCGAATTGGGTGGTGGCAATGCAAGAGGAGCTCAACAACTTCACGAGGAATGAGGTATGGCATTTAGTTCCACGTCCTAACCAAAATGTTGTAGGTACCAAGTGGATATTCCGCAACAAGCAAGACGAGCATGGTGTGGTGACTAGGAACAAAGCTCGACTTGTTGCCAAAGGATATTCACAAGTCGAAGGTTTGGATTTCGATAAAACCTATGCATCCATAGCTAGGCTTGAGTCAATTCGTATATTACTCGCCTATGCTACTTACCATGGCTTTAAGTTATATCAAATGGACGTGAAGAGTGCCTTCCTCAATGGCCCTATCAAGGAAGAGGTATATGTTGAGCAACCTCCCGGCTTTGAAGATAGTGAGTATCCTAACCATGTTTATAAGCTCTCAAAGGCGCTTTATGGGCTCAAGCAAGCCCCAAGAGCATGGTATGAATGCCTAAGAGACTTTCTTATCACTAATGGCTTCAAAGATGGAAAAGCTGACCCTACTCTCTTCACTAAAACAATTGCTAAAGACTTGTTTATATGCCAAATTTATGTTGATGATATTATATTTGGGTCTACTAATAAGTCATCCTGTGAAGAATTTAGTAGATCATGACACAAAAATTCGAGATGTCTATGATGGGGGAGTTGAAGTATTTCCTTGGATTTCAAATCAAGCAACTCCAAGAGGGAACCTTCATCAGCTAAACTAAGTACATTCAAGATATTCTCAAGAAGTTTGGAATGAAGAATGCCAAACCCATCAAGACTCCCATGGGAACAAATGGGCATCTCGACCTAGACACGGGAGGTAAATCTGTAGATCAAAAGGTATACCGATCGATGATAGGATCCTTACTCTATTTATGTGCTTCACGACTGGATATTATGCTTTCTGTATGCATGTGTGCAAGGTTCCAGGCAAATCCTAAGGAAGTTCACCTTAGGGCCATGAAAAGAATCATGAGATATTTAGTTTCCTCTCCTAAGTTTGGCCTATGGTACCCCAAGGGATGTACCTTTAATTTAATTGGGTATTCCGATGCCGATTATGCTAGATGTAAAATTGACAGGAAGAGCACATCAGGGACTTGTCAGTTTCTAGGAAGATCCCTGGTGTCTTGGGCTTCAAAGAAACAAAACTCAGTAGCTCTTTCTACCGCCAAAGCCGAGTATATTGCTGCATGCCATTGTTGTGCACAATTACTTTGGATGAGGCAAACCGTTAGGGACTATGGCTACAAATTGAGCAAAGTCCCTTTCCTATGTGATAATGAGAGTGCAATCCGCATGGCGGATAATCCCGTTGAACACAGCCGCACTAAGCACATAGACATCCGGTATCACCTTCTGAGACATCACCAATAAAAGGAGGATATCGAAATTGCTTATGTTAGCACCCACAACCAATTAGACGATATCTTTACTAAGCCACTAGATGAAAAGACTTTTAGCAAACTTAGGAATGAGCTAAATATTCTTGATTCTTGGAACTTAGATTGAAACATTGCACACATTGCTCATTTATATATACCTTTGATCATGTCTCTTTCATTTGGTACAAATACATATTTCTTATTCTTCTTGTGCCAAGGCTAAAACTAATATACTTCCATGAGTTTCTCTATGATTAGTCTTAGATTGAAATGGAAATGGTGTATTCGACAAAGGCAAGGCTTCCACAACAACTCTATAAGTATCTTTTATCCTTTGCCTTACTAATAATCTTCAAATTGGTATAAACTTTCACTCATATCCTTTACCAAAGGGGGAGAATTAAATGAACTCTCAAGATTCTTCATTTTTAGGCGATTAATGCCAAGGGGGAGAATTTTTAGGCCCAAAGAAAAAGGACCGCACCCACTACTAGTTTCTAAAATTTCAAATTGGTATTTCATTTGGTTTCAAAATCTCAATTGGTATAATCTCACTTGGTATTTGTTTCAAAAGAGAAAATCATTTCAACGACAAAAACCCTCTTGACAGCTAAGGGGAGAATTTCTTCAGGGGGAGTTTTTATTTAGCCATAGAAAAAGCATTTGAAACAGGGGGAGAATTTTCAAAATCTTGAAAATGCTGTTTGGAATCATATTCTTATACCATTGGCTATCTGCAAAACAATTTGAAAAGACTTTTCTCAAAAGATTTGCAAAAATAATCTAAGTGGTGTGAATGTGGTCCAAAATATTAAAATAGAAGAAGGCAATCATATATACTTAGAATTACTTTCAGTTAGTTAAATTCAAAGTTGACTTATGCACATCTGTCTAATTTGCAAACTAGTTACAGTTATACACTTTATATTTGCTTTGGTTTGTGTTGGTATCAATCACCAAAAAGGGGGAGATTGAAAGGGAAATGGCCTCGACATTTCCTATAATCGATTTTGGTGTTTGATGACCATCACAAACCATATGGACTAACTAGTTTGCCTAGTTGATCATTTGTCAGGTACATAAGTTCACTGACAACTATTCTAAGTTGACTGTCCCAAATACCGTAGATTATTCCGGGCAGGAGAAGAGTTTTTGGAAAAACACCTATGCGCGGACCGTCCGGGCCCTTGCGGCGGACCGTCCGCGACAATATGGTGAGCCTCGGACAGGAACTCTGCAAAAATGATGTTTACACTATGGACTATCCAAAGGAGAAGTGAGCACCATTCGAGACCAAGCGCGGACCGTCCGGCCTCAGGTGCGGACCGTCCGGTCTGTGAAGAACCAAAAAAACTCGAAGGTGGCGAGTTCGGTAAAATGAATTTTAGCGTCCTCGCGGACCGTACGGGGTGCACGACCGGACCATCTACGACTGCGGTTTCTGACATCTGACGACACATTAAATGCACTATTGCTGTTGATATAGTCGTTACTACTGACCGTTGCGTTTTCAGCCGTTGATGTGTAGGGGCGGACCATTCAATCAGAGGGCACGAACTGTCCGCGTTCGGTAGGAAAGGGGCAACGGCTAGGAAGTGGTTGGGGGCTATAAATACAACCCCAACCACCTCCATTCTACACACCCAAGCACTCCATTCATTCACATTCAATAAAAGAGCTAGCAATCCATTCCAAGGCACACTCAAGGCTTCTAATCTCTCCAAGTTTCCCAATTGAGACAAGTGATCATTAGTGATTAGAAACTTGAGAGAGAGTTATCCGTGTTTCATTTGATTGCTCTTGTTGCTTGGTTTTCTTAATCGTGCTTTCTTCATCTCTCTAAACATTCTAAGTGATTTGTAAAGCTAGCAAGAGACCCCTAATTGTGTGGTGATCCTTGCGAGGTCTTAGTGACCCGTGTGATTGAGAAGAAGCACTCGATCGGTCTAAGTGATCGATTGAGAGAGGGAAAGGGTTAAAAAGACCCGGCCTTTATGCCCCCCTCAACGGGGAGTAGGTTCCTTGGACCGAACCTCGGGAAACAAACCACTGTGTTCATTTGTGTTGATCATCGTCACTCGATTTGTTTCTCCCCTTTCTACTCCCTAAAAGTTCCCCTCCTTATATAAATTTGAGTTTGCTCCCAAAGTTATCTGCATTGATTGAGCAACTCATAGCAAGGAGAATTATCTTCCGCACTCCAAATTATTTCTAACGCTAACCCCGACCTTAGTCCGTGTTTAAAGTTTGTAAACATTCAGGTTTCGCCTATTCACCCTCTCTAGGCGACTTTCATTAGGCAAATCCAGATTCAAGAAGAAACTTAACTTGTGAAGTAAAATTTGGCTTAAGGATCCACTATTAGTAAGCTTTTCTACAAAACTGAGTCTTTGATAATTGGTAAGCTTTACCTTGATTCCCAACAAACCAACATATCCTTGAGAGTCTTTTCTTAGTCAGGTAAGTTTCGCAGAGTAATTGCGTACTTAGGGTTTTATTCCCATTGTTGCTGTAGGAGAAACTATTAACACCTTGGAGTTTTGCTAAAAACTCACACTAGAGGCTTCTACTTTTGTTTATGTTCATTATATGTGTACTGCGGAAAAATGGTTTCTTCCCAGTTGATGTAATAAGTTAGCACTTGACTCTACCTCAGGCATGTAATAATAATACCTACTACTTGGTTTGAATACTTTAAAAGTCTATTAATGTATATTATTTTATTGTAAAGTCTTCCGCTCAACTCTTGTATTTAAAGTTTATGTTCTTGTGGAATTATTGTAATGTGAATGGTCCTTGGGACTGCACGAGTTCATCAAAGCTCGGCACCCCGAGTAAGTTATCTGATCCATCTGAGGCCTTGAGGGCAAGGATTGGTGTACGTGGTTCCGATAACTTGGTTGGGTTATGACATTTTGATCTACGGACTTACCTCCCTCGTTGAGATCCAAATGCCCGTTAATCTTCATTGACGTCTTAGCAGGTTTTGTGTCCTTCACCTCAAACTTTTTTAGTATATCTTGGATGTACTTGGTTTGAAATAGAAATTTACCTTCCTTGAGTTGTTTTACTTTGAATCCAAGAAAGTAAGTCAACTCCCCCATCATGGACATCTTAAATTTATGAGTCATAACCATGCTAAACTCTTCACAAGACTTTTGATTAGTAGAACCAAATATTATGTCATCGACATATATTTGGCATACAAACAAATCACCATTGCAAGCCTTATTAAAAAGAGTTGGATCAGCTTTCCTGACCTTGAAAGCATTAGAAATAAGGAAGTCTCTAAGGCATCCATACCATGCTCTTGGGGCTTTCTTAAGTCCGTAGATAGCCTTAGAGAGTTTGTACACATGGTCGGGGTACCTGTCATCGTCAAAGCCATGGGGTTGTTCCACGTACACCTCCTCCTTGATTGGCCCATTGAGGAAAGCGCTCTTCACGTCCATTTGAAAAAGCTTAAAGGAATGGTGAGCAACATAGGCTAACAATATTCGAATAGGCTCAAGCTTAGCTACAGGAGCAAAAGTCTCCTCAAAATCCAAACCTGCGACTTGAGCATAACCTTTTTCTACAAGTCTTGCTTTGTTTCTTGTCACCACTCCATACTTGTCTTGCTTGTTGCGAAACACCCACTTGGTGCCCACAACATTTTGCTTCGGACGTGGCACCAGGCCCATACTTCATTTCTCTTGAAGTTGTTGAGCTCCTCTTGCGTGGCCAACACCCAGTCCGGATCCTGCAAGGCTTCTTCTACCCTGAAAGGCTCAATAGAAGTGTAATACCCCTGGTGTTTACCTCCAGTTAAACTGTGCTTATGGACTCATGCACATGATATTGGCAATAATAACGATCTCTATTCTAATATTCATCTATCATATTTTCAATATCATTTTCATCTCTACCTATATGGTCTATTCTAAATGTTTCACAAAGTTCAAAACATATTTGTTTCGTGAATTAACAACTCTCGTGCCTATTTAAAATTTATCGAATGAGCGTAGGAGGATTTAGAAGCTTAACTCACCTTGTGGTTTTGACCCATGTAACTTTTATTAGAACTCAACGACAAAGAGTGTTGATGCGAGATTAGACTGGACCGAGGTAATTAGAGCCGGTAGTGAGTATTCGTAATTAATTTGTTTCATTGTCTATAGTTGTGGAAATTTGTCTGATCCCGAGAATATCTACCATGGTAAGCGCAGTCCAAAAACATCAAAATTGATGTTGTTTTGATTGGTCTGTTTGCATCTCGTTTGGATTCAAATCCTAGATTTCTTATGTGTTTTCTTGTGTTGGAAATTGGAGGAGAAAAATCTGAATTCTTATCCTCTTCGTAGGCTGCCACCTCCTCCCCCACGTTGTCTTCCTTCGGGAATTCTCCTAGCCGACTATATCCTGGAGGCTTTGTTGGGGGCCTGCTTCGTCACCGAAGGTCCTTTAAGAAGAAGCACCTTCGAAAGATCAGCGTATAATCAAACATAGCGCGAAGGTACACGCCGAAGCTACGATCCAGGGAGCTTCGGCATAGCGACATGCCTTGAAACGAAGGGCTGCACCAACTTAAAGAGGAAAAGACCGTTCAGTCCTTGATGATCTGTTTCATGATTGTAGCTAGTCATCAGGGGCATAAATGTAATTTTGACCGTGCTGCGTCCCGTGCCTATAAATAGGTGAACATTACCCCGTACTGTTCACGCTAACTTGTATTCGCTCGTGCGTCACGCTTGGACTTTTTACCTTCTGTCAAGCCGAAGGTATAAATGTAATTCAATATTGTTTCTATTTATTCAGGATAATTAAAAGTATATACAAATTAGTAATGTGATATAATTATTCATATTGTTTTTCATATTCATATGCTTCTTTCATTGATATACACTGCGATGATGAAGGTCCGTTCTTCGTGACCTTCGTCCGAAGATCATAATGTCCTAAAGGACATAATGTTTCAAAGGACGAAGGGCATTAACCCTTAACATTTTCGTGTTGCCTTGTTCTTAACTCATAGCATTTGAGAACAAGTCCCCAACATTGGCGCCCACCTCCAGTGAACTCACTTCCACTTTTGAGCTGATGGCTTTGTTCAGCAACCAAGTTGTAGCACCTTCGACTACAAAGTTGGTGCTCCCGATAACGGGCGGTTCAAGCTCAGAGCCAGCTAACAAGAAGCAGAAGAAGGAAGCACAAAGAAGAGTGCAGCATGTTGGGGTGTAGGGACCCTTCATCAAGTCCAAATGGTCCCACATTCCAATCACCTTCTCCCAGGAGGACCTTTAGCTCAAGGATTACCCTCATAATGATGGTATGGTCATATCTTGTGTCATCAAGGGGTTTCTGGTCCATAATGTTCTGGTTGACACAGGCAGTGCAGCGGATATCATATTTGCTAAGGCCTCCAGATAGATGCAAGAGCCAGAAGACAAGATTCATGATGCTACACACCCTCTTTGTGGCTTCGGAGTTAGGCAGATTGTGGCACTTGGCAAAATCACAATGTCAGTTACCTTCGGCTATGTCCACAATACAAGAACTGAGCAAGTTGTTTTTGACATTGTTGACATGGAGTACCCATACAATGCAATCATTGGTCGAGGGACACTCAATGCTTTCGAAGCTATACTCCATCTAGTATACTTATGCATGAAGATACCTTCGGAGCAATGGTCCATCACTATCCATGGAAGTCAAGAAGCTACCAGAAAGGATGAAGGAAATTGGACATATTCAAAAGCAATCCATAACATAGATGAAGCCAAAGCTTCTCAACAGTTTAAGCACCAAAGAGAGAAGGCTGCTTCGGCAGATCAGCCGAAGCCTATGCTACTATGCGAAGAAATAGCAGAACAAAGGGTGCTGCTGGGATCTCAGCTATCTGATGAACAAGAGAAGACTTTGATAAGATTTTTATTCAACAACAAAGATGTCTTTGCTTGGTCAGCCAATGATCTCTGTGGTATCAACAGAGAAGTTATCGAGCATTCACTCAATGTAGATCCATCCTTCAGGCCAAGAAAACAAAGGCTTCGGAAGATGTGTGAAGACAAAGCTGAAGGTGCTCAAAACGAAGTAAAGAGGCTTCTTAGCACTGGTGTCATCAGAGAGGTGAAATATCCAGAATGGCTAGCTAACACTGTTATGGTGAAGAAGGCCAATGGTAAATGGAGAATGTGCATTGATTTCACAGACCTAAATAAGGCCTATCCAAAGGACGAGTTCCCATTACCAAGAATAGACTCTCTTGTAGATGCAACAACTTCTTCAGAGCTCATGAGTCTATTGGATTGTTACTCAGGCCATCATTAAATTTGGATGAAGAAGGAAGATGAGCTAAAGACTAGCTTCATAACTCCTAGTGGCACATATTGCTACCTTCGAATGCCTGAGGGGTTCAAGAATGCTAGAGGAAGCTTCAGCAGAATGACAGCCAAGGTCCTTCATTCTCAAATAGGAAGGAATGTACTAACCTATGTTGATGATATCATAGTGAAAAGCACGAAGCAAGAAAATCACATTGCTGACTTGCAAGAGACATTCGCCAATTTCAGGCAAGCTGGCCTGAAGTTGAATCCAGAAAAGTGTGTTTTTGGGGTGAAGAAGGGCAAGTTCCTTGGCTATTTGGTATCAACGAAGGGAATTGAAGCCAACCCAAGCAAGATTGAAGCTATCCTTCGGATGGAGCCGCCAAGCACAAAGAAGGGGGCCCAACGGCTGGCAGGAAGACTAGCATCATTAAACAGATTCATATCAAGATCAGCAGAAAGAAATATGCCATTCCTTGAAATACTGAAGTTAGCCGAAGTTTTTCAATGGGGTCCGACCCAGCAAAAAGCTTTTGAAGAGCTGAAGCAATACTTGATCGATCTAACAACACTAACTCCACCTTCGCTAGGGGCTCCACTACTCTTATATGTGGCAGCTTCGCACTCTGCTGTTAGTGCGGCTCTTGTACAGGAGAAGCTAGACGACCAAGTAAAAAAGCAGGCTCCGGTGTACTTCGTCTCCGAAGTCTTAAGTTTATCAAAGAAAAATTATACAGAATTGGAGAAGGTGGTGTATGATGTGTTAATGGCCTCCAGGAAGCTTCGGCATTATTTTCAAGCATATCACATAATTGTTCCTTTGTCACAGCCTCTGAAGGACATAATGAGGAACAGAGAAGCTACTGGAAGGATTGGAAAATGGGCTGCGGAGCTTAAGGAGTTCAGTATTGATTATGTACATAGATCCTCAATTCAGTCCCAAGCATTAGCAGACTTCATTGCTGATTGGACGCCAGGGGCTTAGGAAGAGGAAACCAATAAAGACGCCGAAGCTTGGACAGTATTCTGTGATGGTTCTTGGGGAATCTTCGGCGCAGGAGCAGCTGCGGTCCTAGTTGCGCCTTCCAAAATCAAAACATGTTATGCAGCAAAGCTTGACTTCAGTTGTACAAAAAACATTGCTGAATATGAAGCACTTCTATTGGGTCTTCAGAAGTTAAAAGCAATGGGTATAAGAAGGGCTATCCTTAAAACTGACTATCAAGTCATTTCTGGTCATATAGACAAAAGTGGCAAGGCGAGAGATCCGAAGCTCGAAAAATATCTGGATACAGTTCGAAGGTTGGAGGCTTCTTTCGAAGGATTTTCTGTCAAGAATATTCCAAGAGGAGAAAATGAACATGCAGATCTGTTAGCCAAATCAGCGGCATAGGGGCTCCCTCTACCTTCTGAAGTATTCTTCGAAACAATAAAAGCATCTTCGGTTGAACTTATGGAGAGAGCAGTGCTTACAATTTCTCCTGTACATAGTGAAGATTGGAGAACTTAAATTATATCTTTTCTCCAAGGTAATTGCCTTTCCGATGACAAAGCTTATAATAAGAGAATGGAGGCAAGGACAAGACCGTATGTGATGATAGAAGGGGAATTATAAAAGCATGGAGTTTGCTCTCCACTCCTCATGTGTCTATCCAGAACCGAAGGTATAGAATTAATGAAGGAGATACATGCAGGTCAGTGTGGATCTCACATTGGTCCAGGCCCTTGTTGGGAAAAGTGTTTAGACAAGGATTTAATTGGCTGAAGGCAGCTTCGGATGCAGCAGAGTTAGTTCAAAAGTGCGAGAATTGTCAAAAATGCGCAAGAGATCAGAAGCAACCTTCATCTCTCACACAGCTGATATGGCCTACTTGGCCATTGCAAAGATGGGGCCTAGATTTGTTAGGCCCACTTCCACCAGCGCAAGGTAATTTGAAATATGTTTTGGTGGCCATAGAATATTTTTCTAAGTGGATTGAAGCAAAGCCTTTGGCTACAATAACTTCGGTTACAGTCCAGAAATTCTTCTAGCAAAATATTGTTTATCGCTTCGGCGTGCCGAAGGCTATGTGGACAATGCAACACAATTTGATGCTGAAACATTCAAGGATTTTTGTGACCAAATTGGCATGAAAATTCATTTTGCATCAGTTAGGCATCCGGAGTTAAACGGGCTGGTAGAAAGAGCAAATAGCATTATAATGACAGGAATAATGAAGCTAATCTTCAATCAGCCCAGAGGAAAGTGGCCAGATGAGTTGATTAAAGTGGTCTGGAGCCACAATACAACTACATCAAGATCAACAGGTTTTACACCTTTCAAGCTATTGTTTGGTGACGAAGCTATAACTCCAGAGGAAGCTAAAGCAGGATCAATAAGAACAGCAGCTTCGACAGAAGACGAAGCTGATTACCATGTAGCAAAAGATACTATAGAGGGGACCAGACTTCAGGCTGTGGAAAACATAAACAAATATCAAGCCGAAACAATAAAATGACGTGACAGAAAAGTTCGATTGAAAAATATCAAGCCAGGGCATTTGGTACTTCGAAGAGTGGCCAATCCGGACACAGTAGGCAAATTGCAGCTGAAGTGGGAAGGACCTTTTCTGGTGGTATCTTCGTCGAGGCCCGGTTCTTACAGATTGAAGGATATGGATGGCAATGACATACCTAGATCTTGGAATGTGGATGAGCTTCGGCAATATTATGTATAATTTGATGTAATCTTTTTTCATTTTTTCTATGGCACCCTTTTCCTTTCCAAAGGGGGAGAAAGGTTTTTAATGGGGCCATAGCTTGTAATTTTTCCTTTCTTATTTAGCTCCACAAGAGCCAAATCCCCCAAAAAGAATGTAAAATGTATAATCTGTGCATATACCATCGAGTATAATAAAAAAGAGAGAAAAAGGAGGGAGAAGCTCAAAAGTCGTCCCCAAGGGGATGCAGAGCATGACGAAGCTACAAAAAGTTGTTCCTAAGGGAGTGCAGCATAAGTTTTCTGCTCAAAAGTCGTTCCTAAGGGAATGCAGAGCCAAGTACCGTCGAAATAGAAGGCGAAGAAGTTCAAAAGTCGTTCCTAAGGGGATGCAGAACTTATACTGCCGAAATTGAAGGCGAAGAAGTTCAAAAGTCGTTCCTAAGGGGATGCATAACTTATACCATCGAAATAGAAGGTGAAGAAGCTCAAAATACGTTCCTAAGCGGATGCAGAGCTTAAGACTCAAAAGACATTCCTAAGGGGATGCAGAGTCTGGGTGTGACTTCGTGTGTGTGTTTGGACATTCATTTGCACATTACATCACATCATTCATTGCATTCATATACATTCATGTTGACATTCATAGGATCATCATCATCATAACATAGAGTACAAACAGATGCTTCGGCTTTGATGACAAGGCTTCGATGAGTATAAATAAGCAAAGATATGCTTCATTGTGTACAAAAAGAAGGGAAGGTGTTTTTCGCCTTCGGCTCATAAGATACGTGTTTCGTCCACATCAAAGCAATTCACACATGGATAAAAAGGTAAAAGTATATTACAAGGTATGAACAAATTTATAGAGTAATGTTTCATTCCTAAATTACAAAATATTTTACAAGGATAATTCGAAAGTCTCTAAAGATTTGTGTAGCAGCTTCATCAGCCTCCATCAAGCTTCGGTTTATTGACCTTCGGCATCGTCATCCTATACACAAAAAAGCGGTATAAGGTAAAAATGGTAATCTTAAAGGAAGGTAAGAAACAGGTACAAGCTTAAAACTGGCTTAAGATGACTTCGAGCTTCGTCACCAGCTAAGTCTCGCCCACCTTTCGTCCAAATTTGTGTTATAAATCCATTTCCAATGCTTCGGGCTAGACTGGGGATATCAGTCAAGTCTGCTGGTGACAAGCTGAAGCTTGGTCTATTGACAATCTTTTCGTGCGTGCAACCAGTCTTCATAAAACCTATAGCTGTGCCGCGAGAAGCCAGCAGGGCACAGAAGTCACCGTGCCCAGCTATTACTTCGTCAAGCGCCTCAACTTCGCTTTCAATATGTTCGAAGGTGCTTGGCAGGTCTTCAACCGAAGGTTCAAATTTGTCAGAGCTAGCTTCCACCGAGTTGAAGACCTGTTTCAGCCGTTGCACACATCAGATGCCGAAATTCAAGCATCTATCCTGAAGCTCTTTTAATGATTTTTACAGATTCGAACTTTTTTCGATTTTGGCTTCAAGCTTCGCATCAAAATTCTTATTTTCTTGCTCAAAGCTTTCTGATTTTTGGAGGAGTTCATCATTTAATTTAGCAACTTCGGCTTGGGCTTCCATCAATGAACCCTCCATTGTCTGAAGGAGAAAGTCTGTCTTCTCTAGAGAAGCTTCTTGATCTTTGATTTTCTTCTCTAAGCCCTCAATTATAATCTCATTCTTTTTATCTTCAATATCTTGCTGCATTCTCAGTGCTTTGCTTAATAACATACTCTGCACAAAATAACCTTCATCAGAAATCTTTGCTTCATCGCAAAACAATAAAAAGTTGAGGAAAAAAACTTTACCTTAAAATTAGAATAGAATAAGTTGTCGACGATATGCTGTCGTCGGTAGCTGCTGATGTCAGCTTCAAGTTTTGGAAAACCAACACTCTTCGACAAAGTGCTGATAATCTTCGCCCCAGTTTGATCTCGAATACATCCTAAGACTTCTTTGTAATTCCACTGAAGAGCATGGCTCTAGGATGGTAGCCATAGGATATAGCATACTCCTGCAGCTCCTCTTTTTCAGCCTTGGATAATTCTTGACCAATTAAATTTTGAAAGCAGAAGCCTTGATCTTCCGAAGTATCTTCGGCAATTTCTTTTCCTTTTCCAGGCACTATGGCCATGGCTTCTTCTATAACTGCAGTAGTCTCTTCTGTAGCCAGGACCCCCTCTGTAGCCGCGGTAGCCTCCTTCGCGGCCAAATCCAAGAGCACTTTATAGATATCAGATAATGTACTCTCGAGATTGGTAGCTTCTGCAGTCGCAGCATCGGCGGAAGTAGCAGCTTCGACAGCGGGTGTCATTTTCAATGCTGAGGCCGGCGGTGGTGTATCCTCAATAGCTTGCATGATAGTAACTATTCTTCGCTTTTTTGGCAAAATCACCTTTTTCGCTGTTGAAGGCTTGTCCTTCTTCTGTAAAAGCTTTGTCAGATCCGGCCCAGAGGACTTAGCAGCTTGATAGGTAAGAATTTGGTCATTACCTTTAAAATTTCTTCCACTTCGGCAGCAGAAGGCGTCGACAGAGCTTCCTCTTCTATTTCAGCCATCTTCGGCTCTCGAATTGCACCTTTTCTTTTCTTCAAGGTCGTCACCTTCGGCTCAGGAATGGATTTCCTCTTTTTCAAGGTTTTTTCGTCCTCTTTTATCATCCTAGCAGCCTGTCTGCTTATAATATTGGCAACCTTTTTTCTCTTTGACCCTTCGGCACCCTTGTTTAATCGTTCATAGTCAGGGTATTCAAAGTTTAAAGCGTCCATTACTCGATTCAACCTTCTTTTTGGTCGAGTGCCGAAGGCTGCAGTCATTAGTTGATCTTCCTTTTTGGTATAATTGCCCAAAATCTCATTGCACATAGTCTCAATCATCTCTAGACATTCTTGGCAGGGCTCTTTGAATTGTTTCTCAAACTTGAAGCGATAGGGCAATTGAACAAGTTCACCCTTCTTCTTTGTTCCTTTCAGCTTTGGCATACTCCATTCACTCAATGTTGGAGATACCCTGTTCGCCAAGTATTCTTGCACTAGATCCCTAGTGCTGACTTGTTCAGCCACCACTCTGAATTCTGCTACAGCTAGCTAGCATGGTAAACCTGGCTTCATGTTGCACAAGGGTCTCATCATCCCGAAGCTTAGGCTCAGTGGGCTCATGAACAGCGTCTTCAGCTTCTCCCTCTTCTTCTCGTCAGCCTTGATATAAAACCACTCACTTTTCTAGCCAGTTGGCCATTTGGTCCAATAGCTAAGGACCGGGGCCTTCGTATCCTTGCGATACGCGAAGTTATAACAGCCAAAATTTTCATGTAGCCCGTCTTCTCTGGCCTTTGTTTGGTAATGTAGCTCATGCACTCGGCAAAAAGCTTCAGCATTTCGGTCCATTCCTTAGCTCCGAAGGGCCCAGATAAAGGTGCAGAGCCTGACGATAGCATTAGGGGTCAGCTGATGAAGATAGATTTCATAATTATCCAAAAGTTCTCCAATCATCTCGTTCAGTGGGAACCGTAATGCTGCTCTGAAAAAGCTTTTAAAAACTACTACTTCGTCATCCTTCGGTGTTGGAGTGGTTTCTTCCCTGGGAAAGCGAATAAGCTTCTTTTCAACTTCTTTGAAGTAGCCCAGTTTTATCATCATGGGCATATCAGCTTTAGACACAGTAGATTTTTCAAAACCCAAGTGGCTGGGTTTTCACGGGATCAGAATGCTATAATCCTCTTCTTCTTCATCAGCGATTTCTTCTTCAACATCTTGTTCAGCTTCGGCAGCAGGTGCACTTTCTTCAATGGCTCCCTCTGTCACAACTAACCCCGATTGTCTCATGACTTCGGAGATCGGGGCAGGGTCGGTGGCTTCGGCCTCCTCTCCATCACGGGTCACCTCGTGGTAGAGCGCACTCTGGCCATTTGATTATGAATCTCTTGCAGTTTTTACGAAGCTAATGATTTTTTGTAGTTTTTGACGAAGCTAGTTCAAAGTGACGATTCGCTCAAGAATGCGGTGAGAGAGTTTCGGCTGTGGTCAAATTTTTCAACAGCACAACAGTGCAATCGCAATGAATGCCGTGGTAACTTCACACCTACCTGTCTTTTTATATAGTGCTCCAGGTGGGAAGGTGAATCACCGAGTCGCCCGCACCCGCCGAACAGTCACCCGCACCCGCACCCGCTGAACGGTGGACCAATACCCGATATGTGGTGGGCCACCTCGAGCCTAGAATACTTTAACCGTTTCTTGGCAATGAACTCAGGGAAGGTGTTTTTTAGACCTTCGGCATTCCGAAGCCTTGAAGATTTTTCACGGATCAAGCTCGTTACGAAAAATGATCTAGCACCGCGAAGGGGCTACTGTTGGGGGCCTGCTTCGTCGCCGAAGGTCCTTTAAGAAGAAGCACCTTCGAAAGATCAGTGTATAATCAAACACAGCGCGAAGGTACACTCCGAAGCTACGGTCCAGGGAGGCATAGCGACATGCCTTGTAACGAAGGGCTACACCGATTTAAAGAGGAAAAGACCGTTCAGTCCATGATGATCTGTTTCATGATTGTAGCTAGTCATTAGGGGCATAAATGTAATTTTGACCAGGCTGCGTCCCGTGCCTATAAATAGGTGAACAGTACCCCCGTACTGTTCACGCTAACTTGTATTCGCTCGTGCATCACGCTTGGACTTTTTACCTTCCGTCAAGCCGAAGGTATAAATGTAACCAATATTGTTTCTGTTTATTCATGATAATTAAAAGTATATACAAATTAGTAATGTGATATAATTATTCATATTGTTTTTCATATTTCATATGCTTCTTTCATTGATGTACACTGCGATGATGAAGGTCCGTTCTTTGTGACCTTCGTCCGAAGATCATTATGTCCTAAAGGAGATAATGTTTCAAAGGACGAAGGGCATTAACCCTTAACATTTTTGTGTTGCCTTGTTCTTAACTCATAGCATTTGAGAACAAGTCCCCAACAGGCTTCACCTAACTGGTGCCCCTAGGCTAGGGGCTGATTCCCATCTCCCTCACGCCGCCTTCTCTGTTCCATGGTACAGGTCGATGCCCCCTCCCTTCTTTGCTGGTGGCCGGCACCCTCACTCCATCTCTCTTTCCAGCCATGGATGTCGCCCCTCCCTGGCACCCTCACCTCCAGCCGAGCTCGCCCCTGCTCTCAGCCATGGAGCCTGGTCGCCACTGCCCCTGCTTTCTGTGGCGGCACCCCCTGCTCCCTGGTGGCCGGTGCCCTCCCCATGCCATCTGCAAGCACGCCGACCCCCTCCTCTCGCATGGCGTGCCTTCTCCAGCCGAGGACACACAGCGCCCTGCCCCTTCTCTTGTTTGCTCGAGCAGGAGCTCATCCTCATGCCATGGTACCTAGCAATCCATCCCCTCCCTCTTCAGTGCCTTTCCCTACAGCCCCTGCTTCAGTAGCAAGTAGCTCCTTTCCCCTCGCCATGAATGTCGTCAATCCCCTACTTCAGTTCCATCACATGGTCTAGTCATCGACCGCGCGCGTCACCTACTCGTGGTTATGGGAAACCAGCGAGCCTCTCCTCATGGTGTAATTTCCTCGCATCATCATTCAGCCCGGTGAGGACCCACTATCTCCTTGTGTTTATTCTTTGCTAGCCCAACATCAATTTAGTAGATGCTAACCATATGTATGTTTGTGTGTGCTTGTGAGGAGAGTAATCCTTGGAGGTTGGGTTGCAGATGAAACCGAGGTCATGATGTGTCATTCATTAGGTGCTCGACATCGGGACTAAATCAAAGGTCATCGTTGTGCTCATAGTCTCCACGTCGAAATTAATTATGATGAGCCCCTTCGCTATCTTTAATTGTTAGCTTGAATGGTGGGCTAAATAGTTATGTGGTCAATGATTCTTTTGTGATTAGCATAGGTGCTGTTGGGGGCCTTCGTCTTCCGAAGGTCCTCAAAAACATGATTTAACAATGTTTCCCAAGTGTAATGAATGTACAGGTACCTTCGGACTCAGAACAAAGATGTACATAATATGAAAAGCATGGTCTGGACGAAGGTTGAACTAGCTCCAAAGCTACACGCGAGGAAGCTTCGGCTCAGTAGCAGAAAAAGGAACCAACTTAAATGGGAAAAGGCTATCTAGTCCTCGATAGATTGTCCTTAAGTCAATAGTAAACATAAAGGGCATGAATGTAATTTTACACAGGCTGTGTCCTGTGCCTATAAATAGATGAACAGTACCCCAGTACTGTTCACGCTGACTTGTATTCTCTCATGTGTCACGCTTGGACTTTTACCTTCTATCAAGCCGAGGGTATAAATGTAATTTAATTCTATTTCTGTTTATCCATATAAATGAAAGAAGATATATCAGCAATATCACGTGATTATTGACATTGTCTCCTATATTTCATATGCTTCTTCTTTCATTTACATACACTGCGATGATGAAGGTTCGTCCTTCTTGACCTTCGTCTGAAGATCATTATATCCTAGGGGAAATAATGCTTCGAAGGATGAAGGGCATTAACATTTAACATCTTTGTGTTGCCTTGTTCTTAACTCATAGCATTTGAGAACAAGTCCCCAACATTGGCGCCCACCTCCAGTGAACTCATTCGACCACCTTCGGCAAGCTGTGACCTTCGTCATGCCTCTAAAGAAAGCTTCATGGCTAGGGGCTGCACTGCAGCCACTAGACGTCAACCAGGATACGCTGCGCGATGCCCGAACTCAAAAGAGGAAGGCTACAAGTCCAACCCCCCAAGAGGAGGAGCTGGACCAGGAGATAAGGGATATAGAAGCTATCCACCAGCAGGTCGAAAGGAAGAGAGAGAAGATGCTTCGGCTTTCCGATCTCTAGAAGAAGATCGATGAAGCTGCTGAGGAAATATGTCATCTTACTCAAGATGACCAGGACCGAAGACCTCCACAAAGAGAGCTTCGTCAGGACAACTCCTACAATGATGATGATTGATATGACAATTTCCATCATGGAAATTTTTCATTTGATAATGCTTCTCCTCTATCAGCAGAACTGTAGGCCACCCCATGGCCTTCATCATACAAGCCCCCTCAGCTCCCCATGTATGATGGGCACTTAGATCTAAAGCAGTTCCTGATGAGCAACGAAGCAACTATATCTTCGTACGAGGGCAATACTGTAGTCATGGCGAAGTCCTTCGTTATGACAGTTCGGAGTGTGGTCCAAACATGGTACTCCTCTCTCTGGCCAGGGATAATTACGTCATGGCACAAGCTTAAGGATATGCTGGTCACCAGTTTTTAAGGGTTTCAGATGACGGCAGTCACTGCTCAGGCCTTGTTCCAGTGCACTCAAGACCATGAGGAGTATATTTAGGCATATGTCCGAAGGTTCTTGCGCCTGAGAGCACAAGCGCCTACAGTACCCAATGAAATCGTCATTGAAGCCATGATAAAAGGTCTTCGGCCAGGGCCTATGGCTTAATATTTCGCCAGGAAACCTCCACAAACTCTGGAGAAAGCTGCTTCAGAAAATGGATGAGTATATCCAGGCTGACAACGACTTCCGCCGAAGAAGGGAGGAACCTTACAGATTTTCTGAGATGACTAGGGGCTTTGGAGGAAGAATCCACCCTAGGCATGTCAGATCAATCCACAGCTCTAGTCAGAATGATGACAAAGGAAGCCAGCTTTAGAGGCCACAGTCTTCGGGACAACAGCAAAGCTCCTTCAGGCCACTAGCTCCAAGGGGCAGAGGCGGCAGGGGCTTCGGATGGAGATATGAGGACCAACCCAGGAAAATTTATTGTCTATTCTATGGTGAGAACAAGGGTCATACTACAAGAACGTGCCAAATCACCATTCTGAAGCAAAAAGAGATTGCCGAAGTAGAAGCTCGGCAGAACCAGCCGAAGCATGTCTTACACACTGCTTCATGCCACTCTCCTTACATACCAGAATACGTGGGCAACCAACCTGCAGCCTCTGTCGCTTCGGCAGGCCATTCATAGGCTTCTTGGCCTCAACTTCCACTGCCACCTCCACTACAACCTACTTATTCCCGAAGCCAGCAGCTAGAAGGGCGCCAACAACAACAATGTGACTACAGGGAGGAGTCCGAAGCTCGTACAGTCAACAGTACCGTACCAGAGTCCCAGCACATATACTGACCAATATCCTGCTTCCTAAATACTTCTATCTTCTACCTTATTTTTGCTTTTTTGGATAAAGAACAAGCAATGAAAACTTATATTTAATTTCTTGTAATGATTTTGTTTTAATCAGAATGAAATATATCTTCTTCACAGATTTACGAAGCTTCAAAAAAGTTGTTCCTAAGGGAACGCAGAGCCGAAATTGACGAAGCTACAAAAGTCGTTCCTAAGAGAGCGCAGCGTAAGTCTTATGCTCAAAAGACGTTCCTAAGGGAACGCAGAGCCAAAATTGCCGAAGCTATAAAAGTCGTTCTTAAGGGAACACAATGTAAGTTTTCTGCTCAAAAGTCGATCCAAAAGGAATGCAAAGCCAAATACTGCCGAAATATAAGGCGAAGAAGTTCAAAAGACGTTCCTAAGGGGATGCATAACTTATACCACCGAAATAGAAGGCGAAGAAGTTCAAAAGACGTTCCTAAGGGGATGCAGAACTTATATCACCGAAATAGAAGGTGAAGAAGCTCAAAAGACGTTCCTAAGGGGATGCAGAGCTTGGGTGTTCCAGTGTGTGAGTGGCTATATATCTTCGGCATCCTCATCATTTTGCATCTTATCATCGCATCATTTCGCATAGCATTACATCATACATCATATTGCATTATCGATGCAAGAATCGAATACGAAGCCAATCTTCAAGCACATGCTTTGTCAAAATGAAAATGTGCTAAGGCACGAAGCAGGCTTTGGGAAACATAATGATGACAGTTGTTATAAGAAGGGATCTTTTTCTTTACGAAGCATGAAAAGAAGGGAAGGTGTTTTTTTTGCCGAAGGCTCAAAAATGGTATGTGCGTAAGTTTCATGCATCGCAAAGAAATAAATTACAATAATTAACATATCTGTTTCAATATTACATGTTTCAGACATTACATAGTTTTGTTACCAAAGAGATCTAGTCTTCCTTCAATTGTTTTACACATCAGGCCTCTCAAAATGAATATTACAATAATATCTATTCCTCCTTAAGGACTTGTTCGGCAATTTTGTTCAGTAATTTATTGACGACTTCGTCAACAATGGATTCAGCCGTGCTTATGATATCCAATGATTTCTTCATCTCTCGATCAGCAAGGGGATCATACGGCTCTGGTGGCGGGGATAGTTCAGCTAAAATAGACAAACACATGAGTTCAAAGCCTTAGAGAAAATAACGAAGCTAGGTAATCAAGATATAATACCAATACGCCTTTCGTGTTCTATAGCTTCTTCAGCTCACTTTGCTTCTGCCCGGGAGTCGTGTGTGTCTTTTTCACCATTCTTTATAATTTCATGGGCCATCTCTCGACCACCATTCACCCAAATATCATTATAGAATTTCCCGCCCATCAACGTCGCTTCAGCTGAAGGATCCTTTGTATCATCTATGGAGAAGGCAATTTTGGCCTAGGCTATGGTTTTAATGTGATCGCATCCGGCCTTCTCCAAGATGGATGAAATCCCCTGCGCATCGTAAAATGCACAGACATCCCCGTGATCACTTAAAATTTCTTCGAAGGTCTCGGCTTCTCCATTAATCCATATAACAACGCCTTCCTGGTCGCCTCGTGTGAAGTTTTCTTCAGGAGTAGGCACCCACTTTGGCGAAGCTAGCTTTTATTTTCTTCACGCAATCCAAGGACTTCTCGAAGCACCTTTCCTTGGATTGCCGAAGTTCTTCAATGCTTTTCTCTAGATAATTTTTCCAGTACTCGCCGATCTCTCGGTTGGCCTCTGCGAGTGCGCAATTCTCTTTAGCTTCGACTAGCTGTTTGCGAAGATCTTCAATTTCTGCTTTCTGGGCTTCGGCCTGAGCTTTAAAGTTACCTTCGTCCTCTTTTACTTTATTTACCAAAGAAATCAAAATTTTATACTTTTCTAAACCTTCATTTCTTAGTTCAATCAGTTCTGAACGAAGGTTATTCATAGCCATTATATAGCCTTCGTCTTCAATACTCTTCTGTGCCCTCAGGGCATTGCTAATAATTAAGCCCTGTAACAAAAGAAAAGAAAGAATTGAGCATGACAAATAAAATATGACATTCTCAAATTTAAAGCAAAATTCTATACCTTCATGTTGTGGTATGCTAGGCTGTCAGCAAGATCATCCTTCGACAAAATTGAAAGGTCATCTTCTAGCTTCGGGAATCCTGTGGCAGAATAGCCCGAATTATTCCAGCTTAAGTGCCTAAGTCATGCTTCAGAGGCCGCAACACACTTAAATTAGAATAACCCGTCAGTCCCTTAGATCTAGTCTGATAAAGCCACTTAACCAGGATCAAATACCACAAACTCACTTGAAGGTGAGTCAAAGAAGAAATGCAATAAAATAGGAAACCTCAAATTAGAGTACTAGAGTTATTACATAAATCGAAGTTTTTTTCAAGTAGCTGACATAAGTTCACAAAATAAATTGCAGCGGATAATCGATATCGTCGAAGGCGAGGAATAGGGCAAGGCCTAGCCCACTACTCCTGCTCCTCTCCTGCTGGAGCAGCATCCCACTCGACCATCCAACCCGATGGCAGGGTGGTAGGCTAAGTCACACCATCAACCATATCCAGGTGTGAGGAATCTACTCCTCTACCTCTAGACTATGCAGTTGTTTGGATGAGGGGTTTGTTTTGCCAAAAGCACTAGCTGAGTCTAAAATCAATTTTTAGCTTTTCCAATTCTAGCATAATTAGTTTAGCTAAGTTTGCTCCTTCTAAGCATACATGGTAACAATCATTTAATACAATCAACAAGTTACACTACTAAAAAATCACCCTAATGCCACGGCGGATATTGCAACAACAATATTTTTGTTGCATTAGGTGTTAGTTATTGCCACATCCTTTAAAAGTGGTTGCGATATATGGACCATTTTGCCACTATTTTTATGCATTGCGATAACCATGACTATCGTTGCAAGAGAAAGGTGTTATTGCTACCACTAGAACAGTTGTTGCAAAATTACCCTAGTGCCAAGGCAGATATTGCAACAACACTATTTTGTTGCATTAGGTGTTAGTTATTGCCACATCCTTTAAAAGTGGTTGCAATATATGGACCGTTTTACCACTATTTTTATGCATTGCGATAATCATGACTTTCGTTGCAAGAGAAATGTGTTATTGCTACCACTAGAACAGTTGTTGCAAAATTACCCTAGTGCCACGGGGATATTGCAACAACACTATTTTTTTGCATTATGTGTTAATTGTTACCACTAGAACAGTTGTTGCAAAATTACCCTAGTGCCACGGGGATATTGCAACAACACTATTTTTGTTGCATTAGGTGTTAGTTATTGCCACAGACTTTAAAAGTGGTTGCAATATTTGGACCGTTTTGCCACTATTTTTGTGCATTGTGATAACCATGAATTTCGATGCAATAGAAAGGTATTATTGCTAACACTAGAACAGTTGTTGCAAAATCCACACCGGATATTGCAACAACACTAAAGTTGTAGTATTAGGTGTTAATTATTATCACAACCTTTAAAAGTGGTTACAATTCGAGAATCATGACTTTTGTTACAAGAGAAAGATGTTATTATTACCACTAGAAAACTTATTGCAAAAGCACACTAATGTCGACAGCACTAAATTTATTGCATTATGTATAGTTATTGCCACAACCTTTAACTGGTTACAAAATATACACATTTGTGCCACTGTTTTTGTGCATTGCGATAATCATGACTTTCGTTGTAAAAAACGATGTTATTTGCTACCACTAAAAAAGATGCAATTAATTGACAGTTATGCCACATATTTTCTTTGTTGTGATAAACTTGAATTTCATTGCAAAATGTTGTTGTCATAATTTTAATCTCCATTGCAAAAGGTTGACATATGTTACAATATAATTATTAGACATTGCAAAGAAAAAGATATATTTGCCCCGATATTCCTTTATTGTAGTATTTTTAAATGTCGTTGCATTGACTGTATATATTACAACAAATTAAAGTTATAAAACGTCACACCAAAATTATATTACAACAAATTATATTACTAAGCATTGATATACATTACACCAAAATTATAAAACGAATTATAGCATTATCCTTGTCTTAAATTCTTATATTGCAACAAAATCTTAAATTTATATGTCTGATATATATATATATATTGCAATAAAATTACAAGATGTTGCATCAAAAAGATACTTTAAAATCTGATATATCTTATATATGTGACCAAAAATAGAAAAGAATACAAGGATCACAAGAATCTTTGATTCCAATGCTATAGATATATCTGATATATATGTGACCAAAAATAGAAAAGAATAAAAGGAAAGGATCACAAGAATCTTTGGTTCCAACGTTGCCCGGACCTGCAGGTGGTCAGGCACAAGCCGCCAGCAGGAAGGAAAAGGGAGGAGCCGCCAGCAGAAGGAAAAGGGAGGAGCCGCTAGCAGGAAGGAAAAGGGAGGAAAAGTCACAGGCCGCCCCCTCCACGCCATTCTTCCCTGCCAGGAAGACCACGCCTTCTCCAGGCCTAGGAAACAGGTGCTCAGGTCCATTCACTTCCTCTTTGTTTTCTACTGAATGTTTCTTGTTCACATCACTGCTTCGATTTTCTCAATGTGCTCATGTGCATCCACACCATGGAATCTTTGTCCACTTTGAGCACCTACTGTTGGTGGTATGCTTCGTAGCCGAAGATCCTAAAAGAGGAAAACACCTTCGGCAAGATCCTTTCAAGAACAGCGCCGAAGTTATCACCAATAGAGCTTCGGCACAGTGGCAAGTCCCAAGACGAAGGGGGGCAAACCGACTTAAAGATCAAATGACTCAAAAACCCACGATGTTTTGTGTCAGTATTGTAATTGATTATAAAGGGGATAGATGTAATTTCACATAGGCTATGTCCTGTGCCTATAAATAGATGAACAGTGCCCCTGTACTGTTCACGCAATCTTGTAATTGTTGACGCATCACACTGGAATTGTTTTCCGTCAAGGAGAAGGTATAAATGTATTCAAATGTCATGTTTTAATATTTAGATCGATATAATGAAATATAAGAATAATGTTGTCTGCTTCTAACACATGCTTTATATGTTATTCTTCATTTTACATTATTCTATAAACCTGAACACGAAGGTATGACCTTCGTGATATTTAATCTGTAACCTTCGTCCGAAGTTCATTAAATCCTTGGGGAGATAATGCTTCAACGGACGAAGGGAATTATCATTTAACATTTTTATGTTGCCTTGTTCTTAATTCATAGCTTTTGAGAACAAGTCCCCAACATTGGCGCCCACCTCCGGTGAACTCACTTCCACTTTTTGAGTTGATAGGCTTCGTTCAAGAACCAGGCTGCAGCTGCTTCGGCTTCGAAGCTGGTCCTCCCAATCACAGGCGGTTCATGCTCAGAACCGGCCAACAAGAAACAGAAGGAGGCACAGAGAAGAATACAACATGTCGGGGTGCAGGGACCCTTCATCAAGTCAAGATGGTCTCACATCCCAATTACCTTCTCCCAAGAGGACCTTCAGCTCAAGGATTTCCCTCACAATGATGCTATGGTTATTTCTTGTGTTATCAAAGGGTTTCTGGTACACAATGTTCTGGTTGATACAGGCAGTGCAGCTGATATCATATTTGCTAAGGCCTTCAGACAAATGCAAGAGCCAGAAGACAAGATTCATGATGCTACACACCCTCTCTGTGGCTTCGGAGGAAGACAGATTGTAGCACTTGGCAAGGTCACCATGCCAATGACCTTCGGATTTGTTAACAACACCAGAACTGAGCAAGTTGTGTTTGATATTGTCGACATGGAGTACCCCTATAATGCAATCATTGGTCGTGGAACACTTAATGCTTTCGAAGTAATTCTTCATCCAGCATATCTTTGCATGAAGATACCTTCGGATCAAGGACCTATTGCTATTCATGGGAGTCAGGAAGCTGCCAGAAAAGCTGAAGGGAACTGGACAGATTCAAAGGCAATCCATAATATAGATGGAGACGAAGCTTGTGAGCAGTACAAGTACAGAAGGGAGAAGGCTGCTTCGGCCGATCAGCCGAAGCCCATGCTTTTATGTGAAGATATTGCAGAGCAGAAGGTGCTGCTAGGATCTCAATTGTCTGAAGAACAGGAGAAAACCCTGATAAGGTTTTTGTTCAACAACAAAGATGTCTTTGCATGGTCAGCCAATGATCTATGTGGTGTTAACAGGGATGTCATTGAGCACTCGCTAAATGTTGATCCATCCTTCAGACCCAGAAAGCAGAGGCTTCAGAAAATGTCTGATGACAAAGCCGAAGGTGCTCGGAATGAAGTGAAAAGACTCCTTAGTGCTGGAGTCATCAGAGAAGTGAAATACCCAGAATGGCTAGCCAACACTGTTATGGTGAAGAAAGCCAACAGTAAATGGAGGATGTGTATCGATTTTACTGATCTCAACAAGGCTTGCCCGAAGGACGAGTTTCCATTACCAAGGATAGATTCTCTAGTAGACGCAGCAGCTTCGTCAGAACTTATGAGTCTGCTAGATTGTTATTCAGGCTATCATCAAATTTGGATGAAGAAAGAAGATGAGCCAAAAATCAGCTTCATAACCCCTAGTGGAACATATTGATACCTTCGGATGCCTGAGGGGCTCAAGAATGCTGGAGGAAGCTTCAGTAGAATGACAGCGAAGGTTCTCCATTCTCATATCGGCAGAAATGTACTAACCTATGTTGATGATATTATAGTGAAAAGCATGAAGCAACAAAATCACATTGCTGATCTGCAGGAGACATTTGCTAATTTTAGACAAGCTGGTCTGAAGCTGAATCCAGAGAAATGTGTCTTCAGAGTGAAGAAAGGGAAATTCCTTGGTTGTCTCGTTTCAACAAAAGGAATCAAAGCTAATCCAAATAAAATCAAAGCTATTCTTCGGATGGAGCCGCCAAGCACAAAAAAGGGGGCTCAACGGCTGACAGGAAGACTAGCATCTCTAAATCGATTCATATCTAGATCAGCAGAGAGAAATTTACCATTCTTTGAAGTGCTGAAGTCAGCCAAAGTCTTTCAATGGGGATCAGTCCAGCAGAAAGCCTTCGAAGAGCTGATGCAGTATCTGATAGAACTAACAACCCTAACTCCACCAGTGCCAGGGGCTCCTCTGTTGTTGTATGTGGCAAGCTTCGCACTCGGCAGTGAGTGCGGCACATGTCCAAGAAAAGATTGAAGGACAAACCAAGAAGCAAGCCCCAATATACTTTGTTTCCGAAGTCCTCAGTCCATCAAAGAAGAACTATACAGAATTGGAGAAGGTGTTATATGCTGTCTTAATGGACTCCAGGAAGCTTCGGCATTACTTTCAAGCATATCATATAATTGTTCCTTCATCACAACCTTTGAAGGATATCATGAGGAACAGAGAAGCTACTGGAAGAATTGGAAAGTGGGATGCGGAACTCAACGAGTTCAGCATTGATTACGTGCATAGATCCTCAATACAGTGCTCAGGCGTTAGTAGACTTCATCGTTGATTGGACGCCAGGGGCTCAGGGAGAAGAAACAACTAAAGATGCTGAAGCTTGGACAGTATTCTACGATGGTTCTTGGGGAACCTTCGGGGCAGGAGCAGCTGCTGTGTTAGTTGCACCTTCCAAAGTTAGAACGTGCTATGCAGTAAAACTTGATTTTAGCTACACAAATAATATTGTTGAGTACGAAGCTTTGCTTTTGGGGCTTCAGAAGTTAAAGGCAATGTGGATTAGAAGGGCGGTTCTCAAAACCGATTCCCAAGTTATTTCTGGTCATATTGACAAGAGTTGTAAAGCAAGAGACCCGAAGCTTGAAAAATACCTGGACATGGTCCGAAGCATTGAAGCTTCCTTCGAAGGGTTTTCTGTCAAGAATATTCCTCGAGGAGAAAATGAACATGCTGATTTGCTAACCAAGTCAGCGGCACAGGGGCTGCCCTTACCTTCGGAAGTATTCTTTGAAACAATAAAAGCACCTTCGGTGGAACTTCTTGAAAGAGCAGTGCTCAATATATCTCCTATTCATAGTGAAGATTGGAGAACTGAGATTATGTCTTTCCTCCAGGGTAATTTCCTTTTAGATGACGAAGCTTATAATAAGAGAATAGAGGCAAGAGCTCGGCCATATGTCATAATAGAGGGGGAGCTATACAAGCGTGGAGTTTGTTCTCCATTGCTCAAATGTTTATCCAGAGCTGAAGGTATAAAATTGATGAAGGAAATACACGCGGGCCTGTGTGGATCTCACATTGGATCTAGGCCCTTGCTGGGAAAAGTTTTTCGTCAAGGATTTTATTGGCCGAAGGCAGCTTCGGATGCAGCAGAACTAGTTCAAAAATGCGAAGGTTGTCAGAAATGCGCAAGAGATCAAAAACAACCTTCGTCTATGACTCAGTTAATACAACCAACTTGGCCATTGCAAAGGTGGGGCCTTGATTTGTTAGGCTCCCTACCACCAGCACAAGGAAATTTGAAATATGTTGTGGTGGCAGTAGAATATTTCTCTAAGTGGATTGAGGCGAAGCCTTTAGCCACAATAACTTCGGTTACCATTCAGAAATTCTTCTGGCAGAATATTGTTTGTCGCTTTGGAGTGTCGAAGGCCATTACTGTGGATAATGGAACACAGTTTGATGCTGAAACTTTTAAAGAGTTCTGTGGACAAATTGGCACAAAGATCCATTTTGCATCAGTTAGGCATCCAGAGTAAAATGGACTTGTCGAAAGAGCCAACAGCATCATAATGATGGGAATAATGAAATCAATCTTCAATCAGCCCAGAGGAAAATGGCCAGATGAATTAATTAAAGTGGTGTGGAGCCACAATACAACAGCATCAAGGTCAACAGGCTTTACACCATTCAAGTTATTATTTGGTGACGAAGCAATAACACTAGAAGAAGCAAAAGCGGGATCAATAAGAACAGTGGCTTCGACGGAAGACGAAGCTGATTACTCTATGGAGAAAGATGCTATAGAGGGGATCAGGCTTCAGGCTATGGAAAACATCAATAAATATCAAGCCGAAACAATAAAATGGCGGGATAGAAAGGTTCGGCTAAAGAACATTAAGCCAGGACATTTGGTGCTTCAGGAGAGTGGCCAACCCAGATACAGTAGGCAAGCTACAGCTGAAATGGGAAGGACCTTTTCTGGTAGTATCTTCGTCAAGACTCGGTTCTTATAGATTGAAGGATATGGACGACAACAACATTCCTAGATCATGGAATGCGGATGAGCTTCTGCGATATTATGTCTAGCTTGATGTTATTTTTTCTGCTCTTTCCTATGGCACCCTTTTCCTTTCTAAAGGGGGAGAAAGGTTTTTAATGGGGCCATAACATGTAAATTCTCTTTTTCTTATTTCAGCTCTATAAGAGCAATATCCCCCAAAGATGTAAATGTAAAAGCTGAGCACGCACCATCGAGTGCAAAGAAAAAAGAAAAGAAAACAGGAAGAAGCTCAAAAGACATCCATAAGGGGATGCAGAGCACGACGAAGCTACAAAAAAAGCCGTTCCTAAGGGAGCGCAGCGTAAGTTTTTCTGCTCAAAAGTCGTTCCTAAGGGAATGCAGAGCTTACAGCGAAAAAAAGAGCTAATTCCGCCGAAAGTAAAAGGCGAAGAAGCTCCTAAGGGAGGCTTACAGCGAAAAATAAACGCTGATTCCACCGAAAGTAAAAGGCGAAGAAGCTCCTAAGGGAGGCTTACAGCGAAAAGTCAGCGCTGATACACCGAAAAGTAAACGGTGAAGCTGAAAAATAAACGGCAAAGAGACTGTGTCTATTCCTAAGGGAACGGAGACTATGGTTATGGCTTCGGATATGCGTTTGAACACTCATTTGCATGATACATCACATCATAGCATTTGCATTCATAAACATTCATTTAGACATACGTAGGTTCATTATCATCATAACACAAGTAATCGCTTTGGCTCTAAAAGATCATGCTTCGGCAAAGGAGAAAAAAGAAGCAGTTCTTTTGCTTCGCTGCGTATGAAAAGAAGGGAAGGTGTTTTTTCGCCTTCGGCTCAAAAATGATAATTTTGTCCACACCAAAGCATTCCATACATTGACGGAAAGGTAAGAATATATTACAAGGTATGGACATAGTTCACAGAATACAATTAATTAAATTTGTAAAAGTTACTACAGAAAGTTTTTAGAATCTTTTCTACAGTCATTCATCTAAGCTTCATCAATATTCACTGAGCTTCAGCTTCAACGTTGTTATCCAATAAAAGCTTCGGCATCATCTTCTTACTCCTCAAGCTTCAGTTTCGGCTTCATCGTCCTATGTGAATTAAAAGTATTATAAGCGAAATTTAATTTCGAAGGAAGAGGTAAGCACGAAGGTATAGTTTGGTTACTGGCTTGAGATGACTCCGAGCTTCGTCACCAGCTTTCTCTCGCCTACCCTTTGTCCATACCACCTTTATAAATTTGTTCCCAATGCTTCGGGCGAGGCTGGGAATATCATCCAGAACTGCTGGTGATAGGCTGAAATTGGGTCTATTGATAATTTTTCTGTGTTCACAGCCAGATTTCAGGAACGCAGCAGCAGTGCCTCGAGAAGCTACCAGGGCGCAGAAGTCACCGTGTCCGGCAATAACATCATCGAGGTCATCAATCTCACCTTCGATGTGTTCGAAGGCTCCTAGTAGATCTTTAGCTGAAGGAGTAAATTTTTCACTGCTGGCCCCGATAGAATGAAATACCTTATTCAGCCGTTGAATACATTGATTGCTGAATTCCAAACATTTACTTTGAAGGCCTTTCAGTGATTTTTTCAAATCTAAACCCTTCTGGACTTCAGCCTCAAGTTTTTCATTAAGCTTCAGCCTTTCCTGTTCGAAACTTTCTGACTGGCAGAGAAGCTTTGTGTTCAGTTCTGTTATTTTAGCTTCGGCTTCTGCTAATAAGCCTTCAGTTGTCTGGAGTTCGAACTCTTTCTTTTCAAAAAGCAGCTGATTGTTCTTTTATTTTGTTTTCCAAGTTTTCAATTATAACCTCGTGCTTTTTATCTTCCAGATCCTGTTGCATCTTCAAAGCTTTGCTCAGTAGCATACTCTATACGTGAACAACTTTCGTTAGGAAACATTTTTGTTATGAAAAATAAAAAGTTAGACAGAAATTTTTTACCTTAAAATTGGAATAAAACAAACTACCGACGATGTGCTGTCGTCGGTAGCGGCTAATATCGACTTTGAGCTTCGGGAAAACGATACTCTTTGATAGAGTACCAATAACCTTCGCTCCGGCCTGGTCCTGAATGCAGCCTAGCTTCTCATCATCAACACCGCCAAAGAGAATCGCCCCCGACCAATAGCCGCAAGATATGGCATACTCTTTTAGTTCTTCTTTTTCGGCTTTCGTCAGTTCTTGCCCAATCAAGTTTTGAAAATTGAAAATTTCATCTTCTGATGCTTCTTCGGCAACTTCTTTCTTTTTCCCGGGTTCTAGGGCCGAAGCTTCTTCGGTGGCCCCAGCAGCTTCTTCTGTGGCCAGGTCTACCAAAATTTTATCTATATCAGCAACCATGCTTTCTAAATTAATATCTTCGGCTCCAATAGCTTCGGCACCCGTAGCCTCCGAAGGTGCAGCTTCAGTAGCTGTCGAACTTTTAGGAACTGGCACCTTCGGAGCTAAAGCTCCTGGTGGTGTTTTTTCAATGACCTCTGTCACCGTGATGATTCTTTGCTTCTTTGCTTTAACTGCTTCCCTCGATTTTACGGGCTCCTTTTCCTTTTGAAAAAGCTTCGTCAGTTGTGGCCCCAGTGGACTTAGCTTGACAGGCAAAGATTCAGTCATTACCTTTAAGATTTTCTCTACTTCGGTAGTAGAGGGTGTTGCAGGAGTTCCTTCTTCTTCGTCAATTGCTTTTTGCTTCGGAGACGAAGCTTTTCTCTTCTTCAAAACACTTATTTTTGGCTCAGACTCTGGTTTTTTCTTTTTCGTTTGTTCTTCATCATCTTTGTTTAGAACATCAACTACTCTTTTTCTCTTTTGGCCTTCAGCACCCTTATCTAGCCGCTCGTAGTTAGGATATTCAAAACCTAGGGCATCCATTACACAGTTTAGCCTTCGCTTCGGACTGGGTGCCGAAGACTGCAGTCATCAATTGGTCTTCTTTCTTAGAATAATTTCCAAGTATTTCATTACACATCACTTCGATTGTGTCCAGCCACTCTTGGCAAGGTACCTTGAAAAGTTTCTTGAATTTGAAATGGTAGGGCAACCGAACAAGTTTCCCTTTCTTCTTCTTCCCCTCTAGCTTCGGCATTTCCCACTCCTTCAAAGTCGGGAATACTCTGAAGGCCAGAAATTCCTGCACCAAGTCCCTAGTGCCAATATGATCTGCAATCAATCTAAATTCAACTAGAGCAATCTGACTTGGACTCCCTAGTAACATGTTGCACAGGGGTCAGGGTCTCTCCGAAGATCAATTCCAACGGACTCTGGACCAACTTATCTTCATCTTCGTCAACTATCACGTAGAACCAAACAGATTTCCATCCAGCTGGCCATTTGCTTCAGTAAATGATCACTGGGAACTTTGTAGTCTTACAGTAAGCAAAGTTGTAGCAGCCAAAATTTTCGTGAAGACCATCTCCCCTAGCCTTGGTCTGGTAGTGCAGTTCGTGCACTCGGCAGAAACCTTCAGCAAATGGTTCCACCCCCTGGCTTCGGAGAGCCCAGATATAAACATTTAGCCTAACGATAGCGTTAGGGGTTAGCCGATGAAGATAGATCCCAAATTTCTTCAGCACTTCAGCAATCATCTTGTTCAAAGGGAATCTTAAACCAGCTTTAAAAAGGCTTTTGAAAACCACTACTTCGTTCTTTCCTGGCTTCGGGATAGTTTCTTTTCCACCAAAACGAATCAACTCCTTCTTCGCCTCACTAAGATAGCCCAACTTCACCATCTTAGGAAAATCAGCTTTGGAGATGGTGGACTTTCCGAAGTCCAGGTGGCTAGGTTTGCTCGGCACTGCGCTACTGTAATCATCTTCAGAATCAGTTTCTTCAGCATCAGCTTGTCCTGCTTCGGCGATAGGAATATCCTCTGATGTTACCAGCCCAGTCCGCCTCATTGCTTTGGAAATTGGAACAGATCCAGTAGCTTCGGCCTCATCTCCTTCAGGTCAATCCTGGCAGTAGAACGTAATCTCGCCATCTGATTATGGATTTTTTGAAATTTTTTGAAGTTATTGATTTTCTCGATTTCTCCGAAGCTCTTTCTCTAGTGATGAAGCAGAATTGAAAGCGGTGCTTCGCTTGAGCACGACGATCAAGTTTTGGCTATGGTTAAATTTTTGACAGCACAACAGTACAATAGCAATGAATGCTGTGGTAACTTCACACCTACCCGTCTGTTTATATAGTGCAGCAGGTGGGAAGGTAAATCGCCAAGGTCTTTCGCACCGGAAAAACAGCCACCCACACTCATTGACCGGTGGGCCACAAGGTCCGCGAACGTGAATCGCCAGGTCGCGCGCAACTGCTATAAGATGGGGCCACCTCGCGCGCGGATTATTTTAATCGTTTCTCGTCAACGAGCTCAGGGAAGGTGTTTTTTCGGATCTTCGGCATCCTGAAGTCTAGAAGATTTTTTCACGGATCAAGCTTGTTACGAAAAACGATCTAGCACCGCGAAGGGGCTACTGTTGGGGGTATGCTTTGTAGACGAAGATCCTAAAAGAGGAAAACACCTTCGACAAGATCCTTTCAAGAACAGCGCCGAAGTTATCACCAATAGAGCTTCGGCACAGTGGCAAGTCCCAAGACGAAGGGGGCAAACCGATTTAAAGATCAAATGACTCAAAAACCCACGATGTTTTGTGTCAGTATTGTAATTGATTATAAAGGGGATAGATGTAATTTCACATAGGCTGTGTCATGTGCCTATAAATAGATGAACAGTGCCCCTGTATTGTTCACGCAATCTTGTAATTGTTGACGCATCACACTGGAATTGTTTTCCGTCAAGGAGAATGTATAAATGTATTCAAATGTCATGTTTTAATATTCAGATCGATATAATGAAATATAAGAATAATGTTGTCTGCTTCTAACACATGTTTTATATGTTATTCTTCATTTTACATTATCCTATAAACCTGAACATGAAGGTATGACCTTCGTGATATTTAATCTGTAACCTTCGTCCGAAGTTCATTAAATCCTGGGGAGATAATGCTTCAACGGACGAAGGGCATTATCATTTAACATTTTTATGTTTCCTTGTTCTTAATTCATAGCTTTTGAGAACAAGTCCCCAACACCTACAATTACAGAGATAAAAAAAGAAATAAGATTCAGTGGTCTAAGATATAAACTACAGACTGCAAGTATGTAACCTGCTATGCACCTTACAAAAAGACTAGTGTTTAAGGCGTGTCCAGCGCGCGTTGTTTCTAAAGGACCCTAAACCCCCCGCCAGTTAACAGATGCCTGAGTCACCAAGTGGGTTGTGAAGGTTGATGTGAGGACCTGGTTAACCATTTTATGCAAAATACTAACAGAAACCAATTTTGAATGTCAAGACCTGCAGCAAATATTAATGCTCATGTAGGCGAGCACGACCTGCAACAAACCTTAATGCATGTTAAGCTAAAGCAGATATATATTGGTATTTTGAAAAGGAGGGGTTGCAAGTCTGAAAACTGTGTTATGTACACATCAAGTTATAGGTATATAACATCTGAATGGCTGCATATATACCAATAACATCAAAATATATACCAACAACATCTATATATAGAAGAGTATATAAAATCTATATATAGGAGATTATATAGGAGAGTATATAGGAGAGCATATATACCAATAATATCAAGTTATGATTTAGAAAATACCTACACATCAAGGAGGGGCTGCATGTCAATAACATCTGAATGGCTACAAGTCACTTAGCAGCTATAGATCAAGTTATCTACATATATACCACAAACATCTCATGTCAACTTGCTAACAGGAGAGTAAATAGGATTTTGAAAACTGTGTTGTTGCTAAGTGACTGCATATTGCATGAATTAGTGACTTATCATTAAACTTTAAAAATGAATAGTGATTATGACTGAAAATCAGTTTAACTTTGTTTTTTTGTTATAGGGATCCACTGGAGATTTCTATCTTCGACTAGAAAGTCATGTCTCAGAATAATAGGAGTTGGATGCGCATACACTTCACGACAAATGAATGGCAAACAAATTTCAGAAAGTTCATACGAACTACATTTGGTGGCACTACTAGAGGAGAAACTGTACCATGCCCATGTTCAAGATGTCAATGCATGTCCTACAGAACACAATCTTAGGTTCAGAGTCACTTGGTTATTAGAGGGTTTGATGAGAGCTGCATCGAAGAAGGAAACCAAACAAATGATTTAGATGAGGGCAATGCTGCAGCAGTTGTCAATGATGATGAAACAGGTCACAGCGGTTCTGTGACCGAACTAGTTTCAACGCTAATCAGGGGTGCTATACATGAAGACATCATAGGAAATATTAATGAAGAGCCAAATGCAAAAGCAAAGGCGTTCTTTAATCTATTAACAGAGGCGAAGAAGGAATTGTATCCAGGTTGCAAGGAGGTCACTAAGGTATCTTTTATAGTAAGGCTCTTTCAGATTAAATGCATGTTTGGTCTTAGTAAAAGTGCATTAGCGGCCGTACTTCAGTTGTTCCAACTTGTTCTCCCAGAAGGCCACTGTGTTCCAGACACATTGGATAAAGTACAAAAGGTTATTCATGATCTAGGCCTTGACTACCAAAAGATACACACATGTGTCAATGATTGTTTGTTGTTTCGAAAAGAATATGCAGCCATGGATACATGTCCAACATGTGGTGAGTCTAGATGGCAACCGATGGTTTTTGGGCATCAGGAGGAGGCAACCAACAAGCGTGCCCCACGGAAAATCCTAAGATATTTCCTAGTTATTCCTCGATTGCAAAGGTTGTATATGAATCCGACCACATCTGAATATATGCATTGGCACAAGGAGGGCTTAGTCCAAGATAACAAAATGAGGCACCCTGCTGACTCTAAGGCATGGAAGCATGTAGATAACATATACAAAGATTTTGCTTCTGATCCTTGTAACATTCGGTTGGGTCTTGCAGCTGATGGCTTCAATCCATTTGGGATGGTCAATGTTGTGTACACTATATGGCCTGTCATTTTAATCCCTTACAACTTGCCACCTCGGTTGTGTTTGAAACAACCATTCTGGATGTTGTCAATGTTGATACCCGGTAAAAACTCTCCAGGAAACAATATTGATGTATATTTGTAGCCTCTGATTGATGAGCTCAAAGACCTTTGGGAAAAAGGTGTTGAGACATGGGATGCCAAGGAGAAGAAGAATTTTAATTTAAGAGCAATTCTTCTCTAGACAATTAATGACTTTCCAACATATGGAATGTTATCTGGCTGGAGCACAAAAGGCAAGTTTGCATATCCATACTGCCACAAGGATATAGACTTCTTATGGTTGAAATATGGATCCAAGCATTGCTACATGGGACATCGTCGCTTTCTGCCTATGGATCATAGGTGGCGCAAGAACAAGACCAGTTTCAACAATACTATGGAAACAAGGGAGCCTCGAGTGCCATTAAGTGGTGAAGGGGTTCTGCAACAGTATGAAAGTTTTGAGCAAATCACTTTTGGGAAGTCTACAAGGAAAAGGAAGCAACATGAGGAAGAAACTAGATGGCACAACTGGAGGAAAAAGAGTATTTTTTTTGAACTACCTTACTAGGAAAAATGCTTGTAAGGCATAATTTAGATTTGATGCACATTGAGAAAAACATTTGTGACAGCATATTGGGGACTTTGCTAGGTATGGAAGGGAAATCTAAGGTAGCGAGAAGGCTCGACTTGACATGGAGCATTTAGGCATCAGGAAGGATCAACATGTTGTGCTCGGGAATGGAAAATACACCTTGCCATCAGCACTTTACACATTGGGTAAGGATGAGATGATATGGTTATGCAAATTTCTAGAAGGCGTGAAGATGCCTGATGGTTGTGCCTCTAACATTAAGAGGAGTGTGGATGTGAACAAGTGTAAGGTGTCTGGTCTAAAAACTCATGACTGTCATGTTATTTTTCAGAAGCTATTACCCATTGCAGTTCGCAATGTTTTGCTAGAAAATGTTGCTCTTCCATTGATTCAGCTTAGTAGGTACTTCAATGCAATATGTTCAAAGGAGTTGAGTGCTTAAGATTTAGAGCAGTTAAGCACCTCGATTCCTGAAACCCTTTGTTGGCTTGAAATGATTTTTCCACCAGCCTTTTTTGATATAATGATTCATTTGTTAATTCATCTAGCTGAAGAGGCTAAACTTGGTGGACCTGTGTGCTATAGATGGATGTATCCAATTAAGAGATATCTACGTACTCTTAAAGCCTATGTATGGAACAAAGCGCACCCTGAAGGCTCGATAGCTGAGGGATATATATTAGAGGAGTGCATGACATTTTGCAGTTGCTTCTTGCAAGACGTGGAAACCAAGCTTAATCATGCAGACCGTCATGAAGCTACTGCTGTGAATGAACCACCATTTGGCTTAAGCATATTTGCCAACATTGACTACACTAAGAAAGGATTCACTGTCGAGTCACTTTCTAGGAGTGAGCTGCAGCGAATGAGGCACTACATATTGCAAAATTGTGATGAGGCTACTCCATGGATAAAGTAAGATCTTATTTCAAAATCTATATTTTGATACTATGCATTGGCATGTTTCATAGAATTTGAATTACCTGAAGCCCTCTTTTAAAATATTGTAGCGAGCATATGGACGAACTAAAAAATTAAGTACATGGAATGTTGATCAAAGGCACAAGGAACAATTTGTAGGCTGGTTCGAGCGAAAGGTGGGTTATGAGTAATTTGTTTTATTTGTAATGTCATCCACTAACTGCTGCTTAGTATTATATTTGCAAATAACTTAAACATGTTTTGTTGGCTGCAGATCAGCAAACTAAATCAACAACGGAAGACAAGTGACCTGCTCTACACACTTTCACAAGGACCAGACCATCGGGCTCGTGTTTTCAACAGATGCTTCATCAATGGATTTCTTTTTCGTACAGAAAAGATAGAGCAGAACCTATGCACACAAAATAGTGGTGTTGTTGTGAAAGGAGATGAAAGCTCTGGTAATATTGACTGGTATGGTGTGATTAAAAAAATTATTGCACTAGATTTTCCTCAAGGTAAGGAAGTTTTCCTCTTTCAGTGCAACTGGTTCCATGTTCCTACTGCCAAGAACAAAGGACGAGGCTACCAAAGGGATCAGTATGGAATTATTGATATTGATAAAACTCGGTTGTGCTATTTAGATGAGCCTTATATTCTTGGTTCACAAGCTGAGCAGGTGTTTTATGTTAATGGTACAAAGAAAAAAAATTGGTGCACTATTGTAAGAATGAATCCCCGAAATCTGTTCGCCATGCCAGAATCTGAAAATTCAGAAATTGATCTTGATTTGCTGCACGTGGGATTGGAAGGCATGAGTGTTTCAAGCAGCGATGAAGTATTGGTGAAGTGGAGAAGGTCTGACATGGAAGGTGTAACCGGTGATGCTTGTGTCATTGAGAAAGCACTTACTGAATTTGTGGAAGAATCACATGATATTGGGTTAGCAGATGAGGAGGACGAAGAAGACAACACATACATTGATGATGGATATGTAGCACCTGTGGACTCGTCACGCGACGCAAACGATGATGATTTTTTTGTTTGAAAGAAAAGTCACAGACTATTGGATACGAGAAAGATGTTATCCGAGGTTGGCACACACTGAATTGAGACAAATGCGTACAATCGCGTAACTATTACATATCTAGTTCTGACCAGTAGATTTTGGTTGTCATGACATTAGTGGACAACAACTGATTTTTTTGATAAAAAGGAAATTATGACTTCTTCATATGTATAAGATTAGATTGAAGATAAACTTTATATTAAAATTATAGAGTTTAAAGAGATCTAAAATTCTATAATCAATAACATCAAATTTTTGAGATGGCTCAAAAGTCTAAATGAGGAGCTCTTCCAACAGCAAGGCTTTGGGCACCTAGTTATCTCTGGCACAAACAGAAAGAGGGGCAAACTGAATATCCAATCAGCTATGCCACCACATGTTAATGAACCCTGATGATGATTCTAAGAGAAGGTGATGAGGCCTTTATTATTGCAAAAGACGATGATACGTATGCTCCTGCCCCTCTAAGGGATGGGCAGAGGGATAGGGTTCGGGGACTTGCCTGGACCATGGAGAGAGGAAGCCAATGATGGGACGTCGAGCTCGGCAGGCGAGTTGTGGAGCATCAGGTGGACCTGCACCTTGAGGACGGCGGAGAGATAGGGTTCGGGGACTAGCAACTGAAGGCGCGTTCAAATCTCCAAAAAAAGAAGAGCCAGATTAGCAGAATACACAAGCAACAATCGACTGTGGGGGTTCTGAGGGGGAGCAGCGATACTCACGCAAAGTCCAAATCCCACAAATCGATGACTTTCGTTGTAAGCTTTAGCGATCATCAATTCTTAATGGTTTGCAAAGATCATTTGGGTGTCCCTTTTGTCCTTTTTCTTCTTATAGGCTCAAGAACTGTGGTTTGCAAAGATATCAGGTTCAATTGAAGTTCTAAGCAACATCAATAATTCTCTAAACAACTCTTTAAATCTTAGATTTAAGAAGTAAACAAAAAATGCTTCTCTAATAGTTCTTCAAATGGACTTGCTAAATTTAGTTACTTACTATCCAACCCTATTTACTCTCCAAGATTTGGCAACTCGATAGCAACTCCCTAAACACAGCTGTTGTCGATTCCTTCACACCTACGTGCTCATTTTTCCCTTTTCCGTACAGCGAGGTATAGTAGTCAGGTCCGGTGTGCTCTTTTAAATTTCCCATGCAACGAGGCAGCTAGATCCGATATGCGTGACACAACCTTCGCCTCCACCATCGAACCGCCGCTCACACATAGGTCACGTCGCCGGATGTTGCCTCCCAACAGGTCGCGTTGACGGATTTCGCTTCCCAACAGGTCGCGTTGACCCGAGCAGACCTACTAAAACTAGATTCAGAATTAAACTATTGTCTAAATATCAGGAACTACTGGAGACCAAGCTATTTTTTACTCCCAATAGCTATTTACCATTGTCATATAAAATACTTCATATATATTCTACATATTTATCAAACCTCAATCTGACATTGTTCTGTTTCTTCAGTGGGAGTTCATCCTTCGTTCCTCTTCAGCCTTCTTCATGTACTAGGTATGTTCCCATGTGTTACCACGAGGCGAGAGAGCGTGGAGAGAGACGCCTAGGCTATAAATATAATTTTTGTTTATTGTAAACACTAAGATACATATGGTCTGGTGGTTATCTTCAAATTTCTAGGGCAAAAGGGTGTGGGTTCGAGTACTTGTCATGTGCACTATTTTTTTGCTGGCCTTCAACGTGAGTACAGATTGTGTTGAAGACCATTATATAATAAGGTTTATAATAGAAAAGAATCTTCGTCCCCTACTCCCCTGCAGACACCCGAGGAGCCGAGACAGAGAAGCAGTGAAGGGACCCGCGCGCTTTCTCCTGACGTGCACCGGAAATGGTGGTCGTGGACGCGTCGGAGTTCGGGGCAAAGGACTTTGACCCGAAGCGGTGGATCAACATGGCACTGGACGCGGGGCACCCATCGGAGCCTCTCGATCACTTCCTCGCCAGCACCGGAATTAGTAGTAGGATTGCGGGCTTTCAACGTGAGTACAGATTGTGTCGAAGACCCTTATATAATAAGGTTTATAATAGAAAAAAATCTTCGTCCCCTACTCCCCTGCAGACACTCGAGGAGCCGAGAAAGAGAAGCAGTGAAGGGACCCGCGCGCTTTCTCCTGATGTGCACCAGAAATGGTGGTCGTGGACGCGTCGGAGTTCGGGGCGAAGGACTTCGACCCGAAGCGGTGGACCAACGTGGCGCTGGACGAGCGGCACCCATCGAAGCCTCTCGATCACTTCCTCGTCAGCAACAGAATTAGTAGTAGGATTGCGGGCTTTCGACGTGAGTACAGATTGTGTCGAAGACCCTTATATAATAAGGTTTATAATAGAAAAAAATCTTCATCCTTCCTAATCTGCCACTCGACAATGCATATAATTTGACATGGCCCACTCGACCATGGCATTCCCTAGTCCCAGCCACCAGTCACTCACCCTGTCAACCACAGACGTGGGCCACGGACCAGCTCCAGCCTCAAGGCAACCAGGCCTCCACACGTCCAGCTTTGTTCCCAAATGGCAAGGCGCAAGGGCAGGCATTCCTCTTCCTCCTTCCTAATCTGCTCTACTGCAAGGGTTTCAAGCGTCGGGCGGCGGTAGCGTGAGCGATTGGAGGTACGTGCCATCCAGTTCATCAGCCGTCGCCTGTCCGGGACTCAGGGTCAGGTACGCGCTGCCCCCAATCTCCATTGCCAACGAACGAACCCAGAACTGAGCGTCGTTCCCAATCTCCATTGCCAACGAACCCAGAATTGAGCGTCGTTCCCAATCTCCATTGCCAACGAACCTAGAACCGAGCGCCGCTGGACTGGGATCGAGCAGGCACGCACGTGTACGTACGGTGAGTAGGCACGCACATGTAGGAAATCAAACTGAGACATTCCTAGAACCCAGAATTGAGCGCCGTTCCCAATCTCTTTCACTTGAGACATTCCTACTACTTCCAAGCGTGTAGTATATTTTTCAAAACCCACTAGTGCTACTCGTATTTTCTGGCCGTGGTCCAATCCAAAGGGCCTGAAGAAATTATTAATGTTCCAGAAAGAAGGGAAACATTTTTAATTTCATCAGAAAAGCGTGATAAATCGATAGTTACTAATGTTCTGTCATTGAAATTACTAATGTTCTGTCACTGAAATTACTGCACATAATTCCATAAACCAATCTATTGTTATACTTACATGATTTTTTCATTCCCTGCCCTGTCAGCATCTATTTTCTTGACCTATGATGATGACTCTAGGAGGTTTGCAGCCGACAAGCAATGAAGCTAATATGAGCACCAACGACAATGGTAGCCAACTTGGTACACAGATTGTGGACGAGATTATGGCTGGGAAGAATGTCTTCTTTGATCTTCCTGACAAGTAAAAATCTATCTACCCATATTGTTCTCTACTGCTTTGGCCTTGGCGTAGATCATAATTATAGTATATTGTTTTCATACCTCTTAATTGTTGAATGAAATCTTTTTACAACACTATTTTATTTATTGTTTGCTTAGAATATATTTGTGTGGCAGGTTGACTGGTGAGATATGGACCTTGAAATTCCATTGCATGGGAGCACAACCTGGAAAAGAAACTATCACAATAAATATTGATAAAGCTTATGTTGCCTTTTACAATGTGGTGTACATAAAATCGAAACTTGGATATTCTGGGAGGGACTTCTTGTTTTACAAGAAACGATGTGGCATTGATCGATCCAGGCTATTGGCACTTGATTACATCCACCAAGAAGAGGCCATGCTATCTGATAACGTGGATGAGAGAAAAATAAGTTTTGTGCTCACAAAAGATCCACCCAGTGATCTAGAGGTAAGCATAACTCCCATCAAGCGTCCAAGGCAGCGAACAAATGTTGACGAAGAAACTATAGAAGTGTTGATTGATGCATATAAGGAGTGTCTTGCAATACTACAACATGATAATCCAGAAACGGGTAAGTTAAGATATCAAACTCATTACATTAAATACATGATATGTTATAGTTTCCACAGTTAAACTTACATATTGTTTAAGTGCAGATTTAATGGATGACTTTAGGGAGGATACAATCAAAACATATAAAGAATGGTTAAGGCATCAAGGCGATCTTCCAGATATCTGTAATTTCTTTTATTTACAGCGTACTAACATATAGTGTATATTTTCGCAAATTGTTAGAGATGTAACTGATGCCTATGCTATCCGCAGTATTGTATGAACGACAAAGCAATGATGACCTAATATTATCAAATGAAGAAATTCATAGGCAGCAGGAAACCTACTGCTAATTGGCCATCTCATGCTAGACGTCATAGGAAAAGAGATCCTGGTATATTTTACTAAGAGTTCTTTTTATTCAAATGTTTCAATCTTCTACTTTGAATATTTCTAACCATTCGGATGTTATTGGTATATATGTAGATAACGATGGGGTCTTCAAAAAGGAGGGGCGTGGTACCCTTAAGGGTATAGCAGCAGCCACCAAGCGAATCAAGAACGGTGATCACAAACTTAAGATTGAATTTTCATCTAAGCTTGGAGGTCCCATAGGACCAAACACTCGCACTTTTGTGGATGAAATCGTATTGTTTACAAAGAAAAAGGCACCACTCATTGGAGTGAAAAAGTGGAAAGATATAGAGCTCAATGTTAGATCTTCTATAGCCTCTAACGTACTGGTATGTGAAATTTCTTTACTTGAGCCAGCTAACTATTAGGTAACTAATAACAGTTAGCTAGAACTATTAGTTGTCTAGCATGCTCTGGCATTGACCCTTCACTCGAGATCAAGCCATATCGAATTTTGTTTGGTATGATCTACTGAGATATGGTCTACTATTCCCAAATTACTAGACAATTAACCCTCTCTTTATATCAAAACTGAAACATCGAAGGTGGGAGTTTCCAAGCAATGAGGACACGCATGAAAAGATCTGGTCTATTGCCAAGGAGAGATACAAAGGATGGCGATCAACGTTAAGCTCAACATACAAGGCATACAATAGTTATGCTGAAAGGATGAAAAACAAGCCTAAAGATGTAGACATCGTCGAGTGGCATTACATGATGTTTTATTTTGGATCTAAGAAATTCCAGGTTTGCTATTTCATTTCCTTTACTTTAATGATTGGCACTTGCATAATATGGATGATTCTAGCGATTTATGTATTAATTCATTTCCAACTATTATTATTTTCTAGAAAATAAGCAGCCGGAACTCGGAAAACCATCAGAAACAAAGAACGAAGCATATAATGGGTTCTAGAACTTTTTCCCAAATAAGCTTTCAACAGTGATATGACCACTACTTTATTTTCCATGATTAATGACAAACCTGTATGATACATTCTTCACATTACAGAGAGATCCAGAAACTGGTATAGAACCAAACGATCTATCCCTTTGGATGACTACTCATTGTAAAAATGATGAATGGTCGGAAGAGGCTTCACGTGGTATTTATGTGAGTAAATCACAAAGCTTACTACTAAAACATACTTTAAAATATTGTGCATGAATTCTTATTTGAATTGAGCTAACTTGAACTATATTGTTCTTTTCAGGAAAAGGCAGCTGAGAAAATTGTTGAGAAAATGTATCAAACATAAAGATTTGATCTAACAAGAGAAGAGGAAAATGCTATTTTCCAAACAACATTCAAGCAAACAACAAGATGTAAGGCAAACAGACTTCATGGTCATGGGTACCTATCAAGATATCCAATAAGAAGTCAAGTGATGGAATCAAAGTTCCTCGAACAAGCTCGTGCCTCGGTTGCAACCAACCAAAAGAACATTGAACTTGAAAGTCAGGTCCAGTTGTTAAATGAAAAACTTGCGTGTGAGGTTGCAGAACGAGAAAGAATACTATAGGAAAAAATGCAAGCACTGCAAGAAGAAGAAGAAAGAAAAAGACAAGTGCTTAGAGAAGAAATGAGGCAAGAAATGGTTGCTGCCCTTGCTGCTGTAGCACAATAGGTATAAAATTTGATATTTGTATTTTTACCACCATTGCCTATTAGAAACTTTTGCAACAAAAATTGTTTGATCAATTGTTTAATGCAGAGCAACCGTGAAAGCACCACTCCAATCGATCCTTCTTCCGTTGTCCCTACTAAACTTATGTTGCAAGCACTGCAACATAAATTGTTTGATCAATTGTTTGCTACTGATGCTGCTTGCTAGGAGTTGTGCTGTAGCTGTAGCTGTAGGCACTACAGTTGTAGTCTTCCACTAATGATTAACCAAGTTATTGTAGCTTTACTAATTATTGTTTTGAACACTTCCAACAGGTTCCTTGTCGTCGCGATATCGTCGTCAGCCTAGCTAACCATCGCTTGCATCAATGGAGGGGATGGAGGGGTACACGATGGCAAAAAAACTTCCAATAATTTGCTAGTCCTGAGTAGTTTATTATCTATGTTATGACAATCCAAGCTAGTATGAGGATGTTGTGATTGTGAGCTATGTTATCAAATTAATTTGTATTTGGCCACTATTTATTTGGTGCAACCTATTTGTTACAACTTATGGTATGGATATAGTTAATATATGAGACAAGAGACAAATATTATGGTTGTCAATTTTGGTTCTGACGTTACTGATGTAAAATATAATTCTTTTGCATAACATTTTATACCCAATAGAAATGCAAAATGCATTGTCGTATAAATTGTGGGTTTGAATATATGTAAATGCAACAGTTTTATTGGTTGTTGTATGGTTCAGATTCAATGATTTTTTTGTTGCAATAAGATGTAATTACCATGGATCTATTTTGTTGGGACTTCAGTAGTCGCAACCTTTTATTCTTGTTGCAACATCATTAGTTACGATATTTTTTGTTGTTGTTATAACGGTTCTTACCACATATAATTTTTATAGCAAAAAGGTCATGTAGCCACGAGACACATTATGTTGCAAAATGATCAAATCCAACGAAATTATTTGCATGGCAATACATCTTGTTGCCACGAGTCACTTGTGTGGCACTAGTGTTTTGTTGCCACGAAGCATCTTGTGGTAACAAAGTGTAACACCCGGTTTTAAAGAACAAAGCCGGGTGCATCTCATACATGCGCCAAAGAAGACAACATATATAATAACAGAGTGTATAGAGATAAATGTCATAAAACATCAGAGTATTTATTACATAGCGGAAGACTTATTACAAAATAAAGGTATAACCATAAAACGAACTAAGGATCGACGGCGCCAATGTCAACTGAGAAACGCCACCTAGATCAGATCGAACTCCTCAGTGTTAGGCGGCTCCTCTTCAACCACCTGCTCTTCTCCTGTGGGGGGTGTGAGACAGCAAGAGTGAGCTCACATACAGTTCATAGCTCAACAAGTCGTGGGGAATAATGTGGCACGAACTCACCAAAGGTGGGAGTTCATGAAGTGTAAGGCTGATCAAATGAAATAGAGGCTGAAGCTGAGCATTGCTTTTATAAGTTGGTCAAAATTTTATTAGCAATTACTAAGTGTAAGTAAATACCAAACCTTAATAATAATAAAGAACAGTAATAGTAAAATAATCCCAAATGCGATGCAAATGTCAAATTAAATTTAAGTTCCATAGTTAATCATGTGAGGGTCCGAGCCGCTCTTGACCGTGAGCACGGCTAGTATACTAGTTTTACACTCTGCAGAGGTTGCGCATCTTTACCCACAAGTCATGTTACCCATCTGCCAAGAGACGGCCAATCCCATACACCTCTACCGAGGAGGCGAGGCAGGGTAACACTACGAGGCCTTTACAAAGTTCCACTAGCTTCAGAAATCCCGCTACAGTTTATAGGAAGCTCTAGTGCAGGGTTCTTGCCTGACCGCCATCGCAGCAAAATCAACCCAAGGACCTCCCTACACTGACCACTCCCCTACTGCCCTTGCCCCTTTCGGGTAAGGAAGACCTCCACTAGCTTTCCTAGTTAATCAGCCAAGGGCGTCCCATTAAACCCTTGTGGTAGCACTGTTTTCCCGGGTGGTCGCTCCATGTTCCCATTAATTTAATGATCTTAACGTGAACAGTAATAATAACAAAATAATAACAGAATAATCATGAGTAGTGTATCTCCATACCCAATCCACATAAAGCAATAGCAAGTACTACCCAAAAATATTCCAGGGGTGATCAAGGTATAGAGGTAATCAAAACTGGGGTACATAAAGGATTCCATCAAAATTAACCTATGCAGATCATTACAATTAATAAGAACATGGCTGGGAAAAGTAAGTGATCAAGGGCACAACTTGCCTTCAATGAGCTCCTGCTCAGCTACTTCTACTTGTTGAACTTCAGTTTCCACAGTGGCTTGCTCGTCTATTCGCATCAACATAATACATACATTGTATAGCCAAAATCAACATCACACCAAACATGTAAATAAAATATACAGTAAAAATCTATACATTAAAATGAAATCATAGGAACTGGAATCACTAAATTTGGAGTTATAGAATTTAAGTTATGAATTTCCTAAGATTTAAGGTGATTATAGTAGGATTAGATGATAAATTAATTTTCTAACAGAGTTCATGTCAAAACAGTGATTCTAAATGATAGAGAATAATATTACAAAATTTTAGAAATTGGAATGGGTCAATTTGGAGCTAAAATGAATTTTCTATGGATTTATCAAGTTCTAGTATTTATTTTCATTTTAAAAATCCATTTATAATTTATTTTCTCTGATTTTAATATAGTTATGGACTGGGCCTCATTTTCCAGAGAGATCAGGGGTTGCAGTGTAAAATTTCTAAGACCCAGGGCACAGTACGAGTGGATGGCGGGTTGATTACTACTTTCCTCGAGGTCTCTTTAGAAAAGTTGACCCGCGAAGGGGTATCGGGCCGTTCTGGCCGTCAGATCGAACATGGTCGGCCCTAGATTAGATCAGTGAGTGTTATGATTCCGTGGGCGTTTCGATCGTTCGATCACACATGGGTGGCTCAGATCTATTTGTAAGTGCGACGAAGCGGTATGCCACGAGAGTCATCAGATCGCGGATCAACGGTTCACAGCGACCGCGACCATGGACACGATCAGAGCCGTCCATCGATAGATCTACGCACCGATTCTATTTTGCAGTAAAAGTGTTTGAAACTAATCCTAGCCGCATGATCGGATCGGACGGCCGCGACATCGTCTCCTCCCTCCCGGCCGGCAAAGCACAGCAGCGCACCCAACACGGCGACACGCTCGCCGGAGAACCTTCGATGCGGCCACAAACCAACCCGAATCTCCAATCCAACCAAGCTACACTAAGAAAAAGGTAGGGCGAACCCGATGGGGGGATAATTACCCAGGATTTGCGACGATGGTAGCTCGCCCACGAGGTTGCGCGACCGCAGGTCTCCGATGGGAAATCCATGCGCCCGGGGATCCCAACGCTACAATCACCGCCACCGACAGGTCCGCCACAACCCAACGATGCTCCCTGGCCGATCACCGATACCAGCGGACGAGTACGGCAACAGCGCACGAGCTCGACTGCGGCGACGGGCTTGCTGCCGAGCTAAATGCGGTGGCGCAAGAATTTGTGGAGCAGTGGCAACGGAGGAACGGGCGCACGACTGGACGGGATGAGGACTACCGCGAGTTGGAGGGAGTTTTATCTCCAGCGGGCGTGGCTGAACAGGTCGGGCGCGCGAGGATTCCGCGGTGGTCGTTGCGCTTGAGTCCGGTAAAATCAGTGAAGGGAGGTGGGAGACGGCTGACAGCGTGGGCCATGGTAGTCAGCGTGAGGCCGAGACAAACGGGCAGAGCTGGGTTGCGCGGAAGCTATAGTTGGGCCGGAATGCGCGCAGTGAGCCCAGGTAAGCTTTTATTCTTTTTCCTTTTTATTTTTCTTTCTATTTTCTTCATTTCTAAGGTTTAGTTTGAATTCAAATTTAGTATTCAAACTTGTGCAAATTTATCCTCCATTCCTATTGTGAAATGAGAATATAAATCCTGGAGAATATAGTATATTATTTATATTCTTACTCCCTTTTCTCTTCTCTCATTTTTGAAAACACTAGTTTTAATTTAGGGTTTGATTTAATTCCTAGTATTTATTCTCTTATTATCCTCATTATTATTATTACTATTATTATTTTATTTAATGCACAAACATAAAAACTCCACATGATGTATTATTTTTTTTATCACTTGTAATTTAATCACTCTTAATTACTTGGATGCTCTTTTTATGATGCAGATAAGGCACACAAAATGAGGAGCTCTCTCTATTACTCTTGGTATACAACTTTGAGTATTACAAATCCTACCCCCCTTAAAAATAATCTCGTCCTCGAGATTTAAGAAGATCTAGGGAAAAGGTGGGGAAAATCTATACGAAGCTCTTCTTCTCTTTCCCAAGTTGCTTCATCTTCACCGTGGTGGCTCCATTGCACTTTGCACATCTTTATAACCTTATTCCTCGTGACTCGAGTCAAAGTATCCAAAATCTTGATGGGGTATTCAGCATAAGTCAAATCCTCTTGAACACTAAGGTCTTCCATTGGTAACTGTTCTTCAGGCACCCTGAGACATTTCTTCAGCTGAGATACATGAAAGACATCATGAACATCCGCAAGATGATCCGGTAACTCCAATTGATATGCAACCTCTCCCACTCACTTTAAGATTAAGAAAGGTCCAATAAAACAAGGGGACAACTTTCCTTTGACTTTGAATCTTCTCATACCCCGGAGTGGTGACACCTTCAAATAGACATAATCTCCTTCCTTAAACTCAAGCAGTCTTCTCCGGGTATCAGCATAACTTTTCTGCCTGGACTGTGCAGTTCTCAAATTCTCCCTTATTTGCTGAACTTGTTCCTCTGCTTCTTGTATAATCTCAGGCCCAAACAACTGTCTTTCACCAGTTTGATCCCAATACAGTGGAGTCCTGCACTTTCTGCCATATAAAGCCTCAAACGGTGACATCTTCAAACTGGCCTGATAGCTATTATTGTAAGAAAACTCCGCATAAGGCAAACTCTTATCCCAACTACCACCATGCTTAAGAGCACAAGCTCTTAACATATCTTCAAGCACTTGGTTAGTCCTCTCAGTCTACCCATCAGTCTGGGGATGGTAAGCCGAACTAAAATTCAATCTTGTATCCAATGACTCGTGCAACTTCTTCCAATATCGAGAGGTAAACTGTGATCCCCGGTCTGACACAATCTTCTTTGGTACACCATGCAGGCATACAATCCGTGCCATGTACAACTCTGCCAACTTGGCTCCTGAATACGTGGTCTTCACTGGAATAAAGTGGGCTACTTTAGTTAGCCTGTCCACAATCACCCATATAGAATCATATCCAGCAGACGTGCGGGGTAGTCCAACAATGAAGTCCATGCCAATCTCTTCCCATTTCCACTCAGGTATCTTCAGTGGATGCAATAGTCCGGCTGGCCTCTGGTGTTCAGCCTTAACTCTTTGGCATACATCGCACATAGCCACATGTGCAGCCACATCTCTCTTCAATCCATACCACCAATACTTTTGCTTCAAATCCTGATACATCTTAGTGCTCCCAGGGTGGATAGAATAAACTGAATCATGTGCCTCCTTCAATATGGTTTCCCGAAGACTATCAATATCGGGAACACAGATCCGATTCTTGAACCATATCGTGCCTTTCTCATCCTCCGTGAACTCTGGGCCTCTACCCTCTGTTATCAGATCCTTGATCTCCTGGATTTTGGCATCACCAACCTGACCTTTACGAATTTCTTGCTCCAAGGTAGGTTCCAATTCAATAGTCACTCCTTCCGTATGTGTAACAATTCCCAGGTTGAGCCTCTCAAAGTCTTTTGCTAATTCATCAGGTAGCTGGACAACGAAAGCGGAGTGAACATGCTCCTTCCGACTCAAGGCATCTGCAACCAAATTCGCCTTGCCTGGGTGATAGTGAATCTCCAAGTCATAATCCTTAATGAGCTCCAACCAACGGCGTTGCCTAAGATTGAGATCCTTCTGAGTGAATATATACTTCAAACTCTTATGATCCTTGTATACTTGGCACTTAGTTCCCATGATGTAGTGTCTCCAAATCTTAAGTGCATGCACAACGGCAGCCAATTCCAAGTCATGAGTGGGGTAGTTCAATTCATGCTTCCGCAACTGACGAGATGCATAGGCAATCACATGTCCATCTTGCATGAGCACACATCCAAGTCCTTGGCCACATGCATCACAATAAATGTCAAATCCCTTCTGCAGATCTGGCATAATCAATACTGGAGGTGACATCAATCTCTCCTTCAACTGATCAAAGCTTTCTTGGCATTTCTCATCCCACTTGAATTCTCTTCCTTTTTCCAAAAGCGATGTCATAGGCTTGGCAATCTTAGAGAATCCTTCAATAAATCTCTGATAATATCCTGCGAGTCCCAAGAAACTCCGAATCTCAGTAACTGTAGTGGGTACTCTCCACTCCATTATCTCTTTCACTTTAGCAGGATCCACTGCTATTCCTCCATTAGAAATAATATGTCCAAGGAATGGCACCTTGTCAATCCAAAACTCGCACTTGCTGAACTTAGCGTAGAGTTGATTATCTCGTAACTTCTGTAGCACCAACCTTAGATGTTGTTCATGATCACTTTCATTCTTAGAATAGATAAGAATATCGTCGATGAATACCACGACGAATCTGTCCAAATACTCCATAAACACCTTATTCATCAAATTCATAAAGTAAGCTGGTGCATTGGTTAGTCCAAATGACATAACAGTAAACTCATATAATCCATATCGAGTCGAGAAAGCCGTCTTGGGAATATCCGATGGTCTAATCCTCATCTGATGGTAACCGGATCGGAGATCAATCTTCGAGAATACTCTAGCACCTCGCATCTGATCAAATAAATCCTCAATACGGGGCAACGGATACTTGTTCTTCACCGTAACATCATTAAGAGATCTATAATCCACACACATCCGTTGCGATCCATCCTTCTTCTGCACAAATAACACCGGTGCTCCCCAATGTGAGGAACTCGGACGAATATACCCCGCCTCTTGTAACTCAGTTAACTGCTTCTTAAGCTCCTTCAACTCTTCTACGGACATTCTATATGGCCGTTTAGAAATAGGGGCGGTTCCAGGTAGGAGATCAATAACAAACTCAACTTCTCTATCAGGTGGCATCCCTGGTAACTCCTCTGGAAAGACATCCGGAAAATCCCTAACCACCCGGATGTTGTCACCAACAAACTCCTCAGGCATAAAGAACATTGCACGCATGGATGAGGAGGTTACTGCAATATTAACTTGAAATCTTTCTCCTTTAGTGGTAGTGAGCTCTATGGTACCTCTACCACATGCTATAACGGCCTTTGCCTTTCTTAGCCATGACATACCAAGGATCAGATCTATACTGCTTGACTCTAATATTATAGCAGTAGCTCCAAATTCTCTACCCATAATGGTCAATGTCAATCTACGGGTCATTTGATTCGCCTCAACAGGCCCTTTAGGTGTAATTACTATCATGGGTTTTCTCATATTTAGCAGTGGTATTTCATTTGTGTTGGCATATCTAGCAGACATGAATGAATGTGTAGCACCAGAATCAAATAATATGGTTGCAGGAATTGTATTAACATAAAACATACCAATTACGAGGTCCCCACCATCAGGAGTATCATCAACGCTGACTTGATTCACCCTGGCTATAGAATATCCTTTGCCAGGGGTCTGTTGCTTGTTCTGAGCTGGAGTAGTAGCAATCCTCTGTGGGCAGACATTTGCATAATGACCAGTCTTCCCACACCTGAAGCACGTAGTGCCTGGACTCTGTCCCGCAAACTTCGTCGGGGTGCCAGTGGGAGTAGCCTGTCGAGGAGGTGGAGTCCTCAGTGGTGATTGCTGAACTGGGCGTGGTCCTCCTGGTCGAGTCGGTGTACCCTGTGGTGAACTGTAACGAGGACGAACACTGCTGCTACCCTGTCCTTGTGAGATAGCCTTTCTCTTCAAATCACCCAGTTGAACACGCTTGTGTTCAATAGCAAGAGCCTTATCCAGTAGCCTCTGAAATGATGGAAAAGTGTGTGCCACTAGAGCATACTGCAGCGGTCCATTAAGTCCTTCAATAAAGTGCTCCTGCTTTCTCTCATCCTCAGCAACTTCCTCTAGAGCATATCTCGACAACTGAATAAATTTGTCTCTGTACTCGCTGACTGACATGTTACCTTGCTTCAATGCCAGAAACTCCTTCTTCATGATCTTTATCATCCCAGCTGGAATATGGTAGTTCCTGAACTGCGTACTGAACTCTGCCCAGGTAATAGTATCAGCAGCATCATGGGCAGCAGTATAAGAATCCCACCAGTCAGCAGCAGGACCCGTCAGACGTCCAGAAGCATATAAAACCTTCTCCCGGTCAGTGCATTGTGCAATATTCAGCATCTTCTCGATTGACTTCAACCAATCGTCTGCATCAAGTGGATCTGGCGAACTGGCGAAGGTCGATGGCTTATGGCTCATAAACTCCCGGTGCTTATCACGAGGTGGAACCGGTGGTGGTGGTGGAGGCAGTGGTACTTGTTGTTGCTGTTGCTGTTGTTGAAGTTGCTGTTGCAGCTGCTGTTGTTGCGCCCTCCTTTCTTGGCGTATCTCATCTCTCTCCTGGCGCAACTCCTGGCGTATGTCTTCTCTTTCCTGACGCATCTCTTGGCGTTCTTGCTGCATCTGGGCACGCATATCAGCCATAGTGTCCGCCATTTGCTGCATCACCGCCATCTGAGCAGCAACCAGTGGGTCAACTCCGCCTGGTGGAGGATTAGGAGGATTCATCTCTGCAGGCTGTGGCTGAGGTTGTCTATATATCCTTCGAGTGTGTTGGTTAGGAGGCAAATCAATTCCACCACCCCTCCTGTTATTGACCATCTGAGTTAGATACATATGGTAAGAAAAAGTAGTAGACAAGGCAGTAATTACAATCATGTTACTTGGGGGATTTATTAGCTAAGCAGTTTAATGTTTTACCTACCATAGCTAATTTATTACCTTATGCTGGCACATGCTAAGATGTCCATATAATATTTCAATCAATCAAAGAAGCAAATCAGACATTGATCATCAGAACAATCAACCAACATTTTTAATAGAGAAAATATTTTTTTTTAATTTTGTCTTAGGCTTCCTATCTCTTAAAAAGATCATAATGGTAGGATTCCAAGGTGTGAAATCCATTTTGTCTTAGAGTAGAAAAGGTAAGAATGATCAGAGTAGAATAGCAAAAGGTGAGACAGGATCAAGATAAGATAAGTATGGAATGACTCAGAGTAAGGTAAGTAGGTAAGGGTTTTGCCATTTCTATCTAGGTTTCGTCCTACAGTCAACATTTCCTCTGATACCACTTCTGTAACACCCGGTTTTAAAGAACAAAGCCGGGTGCATCTCATACATGCGCCAAAGAAGACAACATATATAATAACAGAGTGTATAGAGATAAATGTCATAAAACATCAGAGTATTTATTACATAGCGGAAGACTTATTACAAAATAAAGGTATAACCATAAAACGAACTAAGGATCGACGGCGCCAATGTCAACTGAGAAACGCCACCTAGATCAGATCGAACTCCTCAGTGTTAGGCGGCTCCTCTTCAACCACCTGCTCTTCTCCTGTGGGGGGGGTGTGAGACAGCAAGAGTGAGCTCACATACGTTCATAGCTCAACAAGTCGTGGGGAATAATGTGGCATGAACTCACAAAAGGTGGGAGTTCATGAAGTGTAAGGCTGATCAAATGAAATAGAGGGTGAAGCTGAGCATTGCTTTAATAAGTTGGTCAAAATTTTATTAGCAATTACTAAGTGTAAGTAAATACCAAACCTTAATAATAATAAAGAACAGTAATAGTAAAATAATCCCAAATGCGATGCAAATGTCAAATTAAATTTAAGTTCCATAGTTAATCATGTGAGGGTCCGAGCCGCTCTTGACCGTGAGCACGGCTAGTATACTAGTTTTACAATCTGTAGAGGTTGCGCATCTTTACCCACAAGTCATGTTACCCATCTGCCAAGAGACGGCCAATCCCATACACCTCTACCAAGGAGGCGAGGCAGGGTAACACTACGAGGCCTTTACAAAGTTCCACTAGCTTCAGAAATCCCGCTACAGTTTATAGGAAGCTCCAGTGCAGGGTTCTTGCCTGACCGCCATCGCAGCAAAATCAACCCAAGGACCTCCCTACACTGACCACTCCCCTACTGCCCTTGCCCCTTTCGGGTAAGGAAGACCTCCACTAGCTTTCCTAGTTAATCAGCCAAGGGCGTCCCATTAAACCCTTGTGGTAGCACTGTTTTCCCGGGTGGTCGCTCCATGTTCCCATTAATTTAATGATCTTAACGTGAACAGTAATAATAACAAAATAATAACAGAATAATCATGAGTAGTGTATCTCCATACCCAATCCACATAAAGCAATAGCAAGTACTACCCAAAAATATTCCAGGGGTGATCAAGGTATAGAGGTAATCAAAACTGGGGTACATAAAGGATCCCATTAAAATTAACCTATGTAGATCATTAAAATTAATAAGGAACATGGCTGGGAAAAGTAAGTGATCAAGGGCACAACTTGCCTTCAATGAGCTCCTGCTCAGCTACTTCTACTTGTTGAACCTCAGTTTCCACAGTGGCTTGCTCGTCTATTCGCATCAACACAATACATACATTGTATAGCCAAAATCAACATCACACCAAACATGTAAATAAAATATACAGTAAAAATCTATACATTAAAATGAAATCATAGGAACTGGAATCACTAAATTTGGAGTTATAGAATTTAAGTTATGAATTTCCTAAGATTTAAGGTGATTATAGTAGGATTAGATGATAAATTAATTTTCTAACAGAGTCCATGTCAAAACAGTGATTCTAAATGATAGAGAATAATATTACAAAATTTTAGAAATTGGAATGGGTCAATTTGGAGCTAAAATGAATTTTCTATGGATTTATCAAGTTCTAGTATTTATTTTCATTTTAAAAATCCATTTATAATTTATTTTCTCTGATTTTAATACAGTTATGGACTGGGCCTCATTTTCCAGAGAGATCAGGGGTTGCAGTGTAAAATTTCTAAGACCCAGGGCACAGTACGAGTGGATGGCGGGTTGATTACTACTTTCCTCGGGGTCTCTTTAGAAAAGTTGACCCGCGAAGGGGTATCGGGCCGTTCTGGCCGTCAGATCGAACATGGTCGGCCCAGATTAGATCAGTGAGTGTTATGATTCCGTGGGTGTTTCGATCAGTTCGATCACACATGGGTGGCTCAGATCTATTTCTAAGTGCGACGAAGCGGTATGCCACGAGAGTCATCAGATCGCGGATCAACGGTTCACAGCGACCGCGACCATGGACACGATCAGAGCCGTCCATCGATAGATCTACGCACCGATTCTATTCTGCAGTAAAAGTGTTTGAAACTAATCCTAGCCGCATGATCGGATCGGACGGCCGCGACATCGTCTCCTCCCTCCCGGCCGGCAAAGCACAGCAGCGCACCCAACACGGCCACACGCTCGCCGGAGAACCTTCGATGCGGCCACAAACCAACCCGGATCTCCAATCCAACCAAGCTACACTAAGAAAAAGGTAGGGCGAACCCGATGGGGGGATAATTACCTAGGATTTGCGACGATGGTAGCTCGCCCACGAGGTTGCGCGACCGCAGGTCTCCGATGGGAAATCCGTGCGCCGCCGGGGATCCCAACGCTACAATCACCGCCACCGACAGGTCCGCCACAACCCAACGATGCTCCCTGGCCGATCACCGATACCAGCGGACGAGTACGGCAACAGCGCACGAGCGCGACTGCGGCGACGGGCTTGCTGCCGAGCTAAATGCGGCGGCGCAAGAATTTGTGGAGCAGTGGCAACGGAGGAACGGGCGCACGACTGGACGGGATGAGGACTACCGCGAGTTGGAGGGAGTTTTATCTCCAGCGGGCGCGGCTGAACAGGTCGGGCGCGCGAGGATTCCGCGGTGGTCGTTGCGCTTGAGTCCGGTAAAATCCGTGAAGGGAGGTGGGAGACGGCTGACAGCGTGGGCCATGGTAGTCAGCGTGAGGCCGAGACAAACGGGCAGAGCTGGGTTGCGCGGAAGCTATAGTTGGGCCGGAATGCGCGCAGTGAGCCCAGGTAAGCTTTTATTCTTTTTCCTTTTTATTTTTCTTTCTATTTTCTTCATTTCTAAGGTTTAGTTTGAATTCAAATTTAGTATTCAAACTTGTGCAAATTTATCCTCCATTCCTATTGTGAAATGAGAATATAAATCCTGGAGAATATAGTATATTATTTATATTCTTACTCCCTTTTCTCTTCTCTCATTTTTGAAAACACTAGTTTTAATTTAGGGTTTGATTTAATTCCTAGTATTTATTCTCTTATTATCCTCATTATTATTATTACTATTATTATTTTATTTAATGCACAAACATAAAAACTCCACATGATGTATTATTTTTTTTTATCACTTGTAATTTAATCACTCTTAATTACTTGGATGCTCTTTTTATGATGCAGATAAGGCACACAAAATGAGGAGCTCTCTCTATTACTCTTGGTATACAACTTTGAGTATTACACAAAGCCATTTGCAACACATTTAAACGTGGCATTAACACTTATTACCATGAAATATGTTGTGGCAATAGAGTTTTTGGAAACTATCGTAAATGTTGCAATATAACTTATTGCAACAGAATATTCCATTGTAACAACGAACTACTACAACACTTGAATACATTGCAAAAGATGTAGTAATTGCAACAGAACATAAAATTGTTGCTATAGCCTATTGCCACTCTGTTTTCTGCAACAGCAGACAACGATAGTTGTTCTATCGCAATTGGTGCCTATCGCAACGATTTATGGTCTATCGCAACGATTTTTGCCCATTGCAAGAAGGTGATTTTTTAGTAGTGTTATCTCATGTAAAACCTCATTTCACTTCATACTCAATGTAGTACAAGGGGTCAAGCAGTCTCATTAGCTGCGAGAAGCAGACGATTCGAATCGAGTTTTAAACCTTGCATGGTAAACCTAAACACACGACATGTCAAGGTACTCCGTCCCCACACATGTCAACCGTCCCCATCGAGTCCCCGTTCATGGCCAGGCCTCACCGCCTTTGCATACAATGCTCCAGTGACCCCGGCTGCCGTCGTGCAGTGACTGCACTTGTACCCACCATAGCTAGCATGGGAGACCTAGTCTCAGGTCGCGTGAGGGGTAAAGTCCACGCCCGGCATCACTCAGGTACTAGGTTTACCGGTTAATATATTTCCCAACATGTGCTTAGTACGATCAAACGCTTGACTCAGGTATCCACACATTAATCCTTAATTCATTTTCCCATCTCATAGATAAGGCATCCTCCCTGGATCCAAGTCCATAGACCGTCATAGATCCCGATATCAAGATGAATACAATCAATTCCTGACCTCGCGTGAGTGCTAGAAAAATCACTCGACTTCTACCGAGATCCTAATTAGCATAATAGCTATTCGACCTAGCATACTAGTATCCATCTCAAAAAGGAATCCTGAGTTCATGTAACTAAGGTTTCAAGCAACTCCTACACTTAAGTGCACATTACAACCCTACAAACATTAAGTGTAGTAAAGTAGCATATATAAACGGTTATGCATAAGACCGGGGCTTGCCTTCAATTGCTGGGGTTGCAGGGAGATCCTCGATGGTAGTCTCGGAAGCTTGCTCCTGATCTTCCTCTTGGACAGCTCCTTGCTCAGGGATGAGCACGTACTCTCCGTCAGCGAGATTGCAATCTAATGAATGCAATGAGTAAGATATATGCATGGCATGATATGTAATTTAGCAATTAAGGTTGGATGGGGAATGATCACTTTAATATGGTGGAGCTTATTCTCACTGTTGAAGATTTTTGTGGTATACTTAGCAACTTAGGGTCGGTTGATTTATTGAATGGTTAACCCTCTTTTAGTGTTCCAGTGATTTTCCTCTTTATATCTTATGGATATTTTTACAACATTCTTAGCTGCCATGTTGGGGTAATACTTATTTAATCTTTCTAATTCCTCTCTTCTTTTCTATTTCTTGTACACCTTTTAAGGTGGGTTTGAACTACAAGGTAGCTTAATAAATTTCTAAAAATTCTGCAAACATTACAGTGGCTTCTTACTGGTGTATAATTCTCTGTCTCAAAATTTGGGGCTTAAAAAGTGAGTGGTCTTCACTGTACATAATTATCAAACGTTAGGGCAGAGGGGGTGCTTTGAACTACAACTTCCTTTTAACAGTGGGTTATTTTCTAAGACTTTTTTTTGCTGGCATTTAGATGCTATAACATGACGTTGTACAAATTTTAAGCCACTAACACTTATCAGTTATTTTACTATGATTTTCTAAAGTTTTCTAGCCAAAGGGGTGCTTTCTACTACCACTATTCTTGAAAAATATCAAACAACAGATTTTAGATTTTTCCTATCATCTTCTTTGTGCAAGAGCAATCATTCTAAGTTTTGGTAACTTTTTGCTTAAGGGAGAGGGTGGTAGGGATTTCTTGAACTAAAAAGCCTTTTTCATAAAGTATTGGCAATGGGTATTACTTTGTAATTTTGAATAGGTTTTACATTTTTCTCTGGTGGTTTATTCCATTACTAATCTAGTAAAAATTTATTTGCCCACTGTTGCACACTTCTTGGCTTACTTATGATTTAATTGAAATATGGCTCAATACCAAGTTTTATTTGTTCAACCCACATAAAATGATGGGCTAGGGTATTTACCATTTTTGCAGTGGTGTCCTAGTGGTTACAAGTCTACTGAATTTTTATTACCAATTTTGGAATTGTTCTTATATTTTTAATAATGGCCTTTCTGGTTTTATTAGTGCCTAATAAAACATTTCACCTTGAATTTGTTCTGGACTAGGGTCCCTTTATTTTTCCCAGGTTCCTTATTACTCAAGTGGACTATGAAAAATATTGACATCCACTGTTCATTATTTTCTAATACCTTTCTCATTTTCCTAAGTTTTGGGCAAATATGGCTTTTAATAAGTAACTTTGCTTAAATCTTCAATACTTTGGTGCTCACTATTTTTAAACAGTGTCTAAGTGGGGTTTATACTTCTACAAATTTCCTTAAGTTCAGCACAGAAGCCTAACTATTTTTCTTTATTTTAACAAGGTTTGGGCAGTTTCCTTATTTAATTCTAAACTCTTAGAATCAATACAGAAACCATAGGGTTTAGCATTTTTATTTGATAGTCCATAATATTTTGAATCCAGCAAAATTGGTTTGAGTAAATTTGGTTGAACATTTCTCAAGATATAAATTTTCTAAGTTCTCTGTTGAATTTAAAAAGAATAAACAGAAATGGTTTAAAGGAAAAATGGTTTTGCGTCTGGGTCCTTGGCGAAAAGGTTTTAAGTGCATTACAAGCAGGTCATCGATTCACTATTCATCTGAGTCTATGGCTCTACAGAAAACCCCCTAGGGTTTTGTAAAATCGAACCCGCAGTCCTTCCCTAATGGAACAGTGGCCGCAGAGGAAGAAAGGGGTGGACGAGCTTACCGGCAGCGAGACTGCTCTGATGAGGTGGTCGAGGACGTAGGGGAGGTCCTGAGGGTCACGGCGATGTGTGGGTCACCGTCGGGAAAGGTTAGAGTCGGCCGGTCCATGTGCGCAGGCGGAGATGCTCGTCGGCGGCGAGGAATCCGGCCTGCTCACAGCGCGATAGTCCCAGAGAACTAGTCAGTGAGCTTCACCAGAGGTCAAGAAGGATAGGGGTGCAAGGAATTAGAGAATGGCTCACCGGATTGCTCGGTCTACATGCGGTGGCGGGTGGCCGAAGTCCGGCGAGAGTGAATCCGCCTCTCCGGTGAGGCATTTCCTCGGCTCAAGCTTGGAAAAGCTTCACAGCCTCTCGAGGAAGCGGTCCAGAGGCTAGGGTGAGCCTGGGGGTCGACAGAAAGGACTGGCCACAATGGCCATGCTCGGGCAGTGATGGCGGGCGGTGGTGCTCGCTTTCCACGGCAAACTCCGGTGATCTCTGGCTTGGGCGGGGCTCTGGGTGCGCGAGTGCAAACGGCTAAGGCCTTTGGGGCATTTATAGGCAAGGGCAAGGTGCAGACACGCGGGGTGGGGCGACCACGTGCGCGGCGTGCGCTGCCGCGGCCAGTCCGCGCTCGGCCGACCTGACATGACGTCGAGCACGTAGCTCTTTGCTTCTACCCGAGTTTAGATGCTCATAGGTTGGAGATCTTCGTGTATTTGGGCATGATCACTGCACAAGATTTGCTCTCCTGACTTAGCTTTGTCGTTTATGTGTGGAAGTCGAGCGGTTTTGGGCTGTGTACAGAGAGTTGTCGTGTCACTAAGGTGGTAGTGTCACAAGGTCGAGTCCCAAGGTAAATCCATGTCAAGATTGTGTCAAACAGTGGAGAGAAGTTTCCAAACTTTGTCATGGTGTGTTCCAGGTAATTTGGTGCCAGTTTGCTATTTGGACTTGTTTGATTCAAGTTTTGAAAAACAGAGAACGCGGTCGATCTTTGGAAAGGGGCTGAAATTCAGATTTATGAATTTCTGAATTTTTCCCAAGTGCATTAGTTCAGGGGCTGATTTGGGGATTTTGAAAAATTCAAATGGTAAAACTTTCTTACTATAATTTGTTGGTTATTTAGTGCACTAAAACTTTGTTATTTGGTTTTTACCAAAATTTGTATTTTTCTCCCAAGTCTTTTCCCAAATTCCCTTTATGTGCTTAAATGGTCCACTTAGGATTAATTAGGGTTTGAGAGTTCTTCTTACCTTGAGGTTCATGTCATGATTAAGGATAATTTCTTAAGATAAAAAGACTCACTTCAACCTTTGTTATTAATAATTAATTTTTTTTGATGTTCATCCCTCTATTTGGTTTACATGTGATAATGGTTTGGGTTAGCTTAATGAAGAAACCCTAGGTGACACTAGGGTGTCACAGCCTTCACCCCTTAAAGGAATCTCGTCCCGAGATTTGGGTCGGAGTCCTCCCAGGGTGAAGTGAGGGTTAAGGCTTTCTTGATGTGGGTGATTTATTCATTAAGGTTCTTCTTGGTAAGCTGCTCTTCGAATGTCATCCTCTTTGCAACTTCAGAAGGAAGTCCTTTTAATCTTTGTTTTATAATTAACTCATTTTGTTTTAAGATCATTTTTCTTATATTTTGATTCAAAGGGCAGGGGGAGGGGTAGGCATGATTACGTACCAATTCCCTTAGGTAGACAATCGGGGAAGTTGGAACGTAGAAATTCCTCAGTCTCCCAAGTAGCCTCTTCCTCTAAGTGATTACTCCATTAGATCTTATACATCTTGATCGATTTAGCCCGAGTTGATCTTTCTTTGCAATCTAGAACCTTGGAAGGGTACTCTTGGTACGATAGATCTGGCTCTATCTCCAATTCTTGTTCTGCTACAATCTTGGTCGGCAATCGAACACACTTTTTCAGTTGGGATACATGGAACACATTGTGGATTGCAGACATTTTTAGAGGTAACCTCAACTTGTATGCCACGGGTCCACATGCTTCTATGATCTCATAAGGTCCAATGTAACGAGGGGCTAACTTGCCTTTGATTCCAAACCTCTGTACTCCATTGGTGGGTGATACCTTCAGATAAGCAAAATCTCCCACCTCAAACTGGAGAGGTTTCCTTCTCTTGTCATGTTGACTCTTCTGCCTAGCCTGAGCAGCTTCTAGATTCTTCCTGATTAGTTTGACTTTCCATTCGGCTTCAGTCACTAAGTCAGGTCCAAAAACTTCTCTTTCTCTAGGCTGAGACCAATTGAGGGGTGTTCGACACCTTCTTCCATAAAGGGCTTCGAAAGGTGTCATCTTTAGGCTAGATTGATAACTATTGTTATAAGCAAACTCTGCCAAAGAGAGGTTTTTATCCCAGTTCTTGCCACAATCGATCGCACAAGCTCTCAGCATATCTTCCAGGATTTTATTTATCCTTTCGGTCTGACCATCAGTCTGTGGGTGGTAAGCCGAACTTCTGATTAGCTTGGTTCCCAAGGACTCTTGCAGTTGTTCCTAAAATCTTGCAACGAATTGGGCTAGCTCCTCGATCAGAAACAATGGTCCTGGGTAATCCGTGCAAACACACGATTCGGTCAATGTACAGCTCTGCATACTTCTGAGCCTTATCGGTGGTGTGCACAGGAAGAAAATGTGCCACTTTGGTCAATCGATCCACAATAACCCAAATCGAGTCATGATGACGAGAGGTGTTGGGCAGACCCACAATAAAATCCATGCTGATGTCATCCCATTTCCACAAAGGTATAGATAGGGGTTGCAAAGCTTCAGCTGATTTAAAGTGGCTTGCCTTTATCATCTGACAGGTGTCACATTCTGATACATATTGGGCTATCTCCTTCTTCATTCTGGTCCACCAATACAAGGGCTTCAGATCATGGTACATTTTGGTGCTCCCTGGATGTATGGAGAATTTGGAGAGATGGGCCTCATCCAAGATTCTCTTCTTGAGATCCTTATTTTTAGGAACCACCAATCTGCTTTCAAACCACAATATACCCTTTCCATCTTGGCGGAAACATTTATACTTTTCTGTCTTCTAATGGAGGTTCTCCTTAATGATTTGTGCTCCCTTGTCACTGAGTTGGGCCATGATGATCTGGTCTTGCAAGGTTGGCTCCACGGAAATGTGAGACAAAGCACCAGAAGGAATCACTTCAATCTTCATTTTGCTCAACTCATCACATAGGGTGTTAATGCGAGAATCCATCATAACACAGTTACATTGCAATTTTCAACTCAAGGCATCTACAACCACATTGGCCTTCCCTAGGTGATAATGTACCTCCAGGTCATAGTCCTTGATTAGCTCTAGCCATCTTCTCTGCCTCATGTTGAGATCATCCTAAGTAAAGATGTACTTAAGGCTCTTATGATCAGTGAAGATGTTGCAGTGGGTTCCCATCAAATAGCGTCTCCACATTTTTAATGCATGGACCATGACTGCTAGCTCCAAATCATGAGTGGGATAATTTTGCTCATGAGGCCTGAGTGCTCTTGAGGCATAAGCAATGACTCGGTTGTCTTGCATCAAGACACAACCCAGTCCAGTGCCAGAAGCATCACAGTACACATCAAATGGCTTGTTGCTGTCGGGTTCCGCTAACACTGGTGCTGTGGTCAAATGTTGCCTCAATGTATGGAAGGCATCTTTGCACTTCTGACCCCAAACAAACTTGGCTTCTTTCTTCAACAATTCAGTTATGGGCTTCGCAATTCGAGAGAAATCCGGAATGAATCTTCGATAATAACCAGCCAATCCCAGAAAACTTCGAATTTGACGGACAGTCGTTGGCGACTTCCAGTTCATCACCTCTTGCACCTTATCAGGATCAACAGCTATGCCTGCCTGAGAGATATTGTGACCCAAGAATTTAATTTCCTTTAGCTAGAAATCACATTTCAACAATTTGGCATAAAGACGGTGCTCTCGCAGACGTTGAAGCACTACATGCAAATGACCGGCATGCTCTTCTTCGTTCTTTGAGTACACCAAGATATCATCAATGAAAACCACTACAAACTTGTCCAACTCAGGCATGAAAACTGAATTCATCAGATACATGAAATATGCTGGTGCATGAGTCAGCCCAAATGACATCACCAGAAATTCATATAGCCCATATCTGGTTGAGAAGGCAGTCTTCGAAATATCACTTGCCCGTATCTTGATCTGATGATAGCCGGAGCGAAGGTCTACCTTGGAAAACACTTTGGCCCTGACCAACTGATCGAAAAGAACATCAATACGAGGCAAAGGATACTTGTTCTTGATAGTCACCGCATTAAGTGGGCGGTAATCTATGCATAGCCTTAAGCTTTCATCCTTCTTCTTCACAAACAAAGCTCGACATCCCCAAGGTGAAGTACTTGGGTGGATAAAACCTTTGTCCAGCAACTCTTGCAATTGCTTCTTCAATTCTGCCAACTCAGTGGGTGGCATCCGGTAAGGCCTCTCGGAAATAGGTGACGTTCCCAGTTGCAACTCAATGGCGAATTCAATATCCTGGTCCAGTGGCATTCCTGGTAATTCATCAGGAAAAACTTCTGCGTACCCATAGACCACTAGAATCTTCTTTTGGGGTAACTCCGTCATAGCAAAAGCACATGACTGAGTAGAATCTTGACTAGGCAGAAACAAGGTGAAACTCCCATAGATTGGGGAATTGATTTCAATGACGCGGCTGGCTACATCAAGCACTACTTGGTGTCTGGTCATCCAATTAGCTCCCAGAATGATATCCACATTCTCCAAACCCAAAACAAGGAGGGTGGTTTTGATAATGTGGCTCCCTAGTTGAATAGGCACACTTTGGTTTAATTGGTTGGTTGCAATTTTACCCCTAGGTGTGGCTATCATGAATGACCCTTTTGCATGATAGAAAGGCAGTTGACAGTTAGCACTGAACTTTTGGCTAATGAAACTATGAGATGCACCAGAATCAAATAGAATTAATGTAGGTTGATTATAAACTGAAAAGATACTAGTCATGATGGGGGCTCCCTCAGGTAACTCCTCCAGAGTAGTGGAGTTGAGCTTCCCTTGCCTGACTTGCACCTTCTGCTTTCTTCCCTTGTCTTGACTTGGTGCTGGCATCTGCCTCTACTGATTTCTCGGGCAATTTTTGGCATAGTGGCCCACCTTGCCACAAGTGAAGCACTGGTTCCCATTTCCCAAGCGGAGCTGCTGCTGTTGTGGCTGATTGTTCCTTGGAGCGGGGGCTGGAAAACGAGTGGGTGCTGGCTGCTGCTGCTGAGGTGGCCTGATCACCCATCTGCCTGCCTGCTGCTAAAATCCCCTGCTCTGATTATGGGAAACATTCCTGAACCTCTGGGTCTGAGCGGAGGGTGCTGCCATCGGTGCCTTTCTTTTCTTCTCTGCTCGGTGAGCTACAATACAATCCTCCTAGGAGATGGCTAGGTTGACCAACTCATTGAAGCTATCAGCCCGGACAATGTTGAGATGTTCACGCAACTTGGTATTGAGACCCCTGCAGAAGCGTTCTGTCTTCTTCTCATCTGAATCAGCATGATTACCTGCGTACTGGCACAGGTCGTTGAAGGCCTGAGCATACTGCAATACCGTGCGGGTTCATTGATTGAGTGCCAGAAACTCATTCAGCTTGCGATCAAGAATTCCAGCTGGGATGTGGTGCCCTCTGAAAGCAGTCTTGAATTCCTCCCAAGAAACTTCACGACCCAGGTAGCATAGCACGGAAGTGGTCCCACCAAGTCTGAGCAGGGCCACGAAGCTACTATGTGGCGAAGCGAGCCTTGGTGTCATCAAGGCAGTCTCCCGTGAGGAGGGGAAACTTGGACTCCATGACGCGTAGCCATACGTCGGCGTCCAACGGATCCTATGCCTTGGTGAATAAGGGCGGCTGCGTACTCAGGAACTCCTGGTAAGTTGCTACTACCGGAGGTCGCTGCGGCTGGCCTCCACCATACTGCTGAGGGTGGGGCTGGCGCTGCAAAAGCTGTTGTAGAATCTCGTTCTGCTGGGCCATCAGCTCGTGCACTGTGGGAGCTAGAGGAGGTGGTAGGGGAACATGCTCGTTATGCCCGCGACGCTGCCTAGCTGCCATCTGAAAACAGAGATTATCGCCATTGTTATCCCAATTCACAATTTCGAACAACATGCTATTATCTCATATGGAAGGAAATTACCATAATTATAACATTAAGTTCGAATGAAGATAACATGGTTACAAACATCCCATAGATCTCAAAATGTCACACCCGGTTTTTAGAAGGTAAACCGAATGCGAACCATGTACGTGCCAGGATCAGTTATTCACATACACAGCAGTTACATAACATGGACATCATCACACAGTGCTCGAATAGTATTAAAGGGAAATAATAGTCGATTACATCATACATCTGAGACGTCCATATAGTCCTTACAATAAATCAAAGTGCGGAAAAGAAACGTAGATAACCGCGGCCTTCACAGGCAGCCGACTGGGGGTTGCCGCTAACCCACACCTAGAACTCGTCGTAGTCTTGGAACTCCTGGAAGTCTCCTTCCGCAGCTTCATCTTCTCCTGAGCAGTGGTTGCAATGCTGACAACCTGGGGGGGTTTGGTGTGTAGAGCAAGAGTGAGTACACATCAACATACTCAGCAAGTATCCTGTTTGGCTGTAGTGGACTAGCTTTATGTGGGGGTAAGTCAAGCAGTTGCTTTTAGTTGGTCAGTTTATTATTTACTAGTAGAAAGCCAGGTTTTAGCATTAACCCAAGTTATTAACCCAAAGTACCCTTTCCAAACGGAAAGAATACCACTTAGCATTACCATAAGCATAATCATAACCATCCTCATTGTCACCTGTAAACCAAAATGTCTCTGATCAAGTACCACTAATCACTGGAGCTCCCTTGGCCGCTCATAACCGCGAGCACGGCTGATATATCAGTTTTCAAACACTCTGCAGAGGTTGTGCACTTTACCCACAAGCCGTGATTCCCTTTCTGCTTGGAGAGAGCTACTCCCCATTGACCACTACCTAGGTGGTCCAGCAGGGCATCACTACGTAGCCTTTACAAAGATTCCCCGAGGCTTTAGCCGCCCGTTAGGTTTCCTAAATGTACCGCACTCCTCCCCAAGGGACAAATCAACCTTGGCAGAGCGAGCCGCATACACCGAGCCCCATTGACGGCACGACGGCGAAGCGAACTACACCCCGGTTCCTCTAATTACTCAGCTAAGGGCGTCCCATTCCACCCTCATGGTTGCACTGTTTTCCCGGGCGGTCATCCATAGAACAGGTCCTTACGGAGAGGCACTCGAGAAACCGCTCGAGCCCCCTTAAAAGCCACAAGTATAATATCATAATAAGAGAGGGGAAAACAGCGTATCATATATAATCTCATCATGTTCATTGATTAGAGTTGAGCAATAGCATGAAGCTAAACAATAATAAACCGACCCAAATAGGTAAACAAGGACATGGATAACAAAAGCTAGTCAATCCTTAGGTATAAATGTGTAATGCGGAAGGTGAATTAAAGAATGATTAGGACAGAGATAGGTCAAAGGACACTTGCCTCCACCAACCGACTGCTGCTCAGGGGCTTCTCCTGCGAGTTCCTCGGGCTTTTCGACCGGATCGTTCTCTAAGCGAGTGCAAACATACATACATCCATCCATTGAAATTAGGAAACCAACAGTACACCATACAAGAGAACAAGTAAAGCAAATATGCATAGAATACCACATACGATAATGAATTTACCATGGTTAGAAGGAAACGAGGGAAGGTCTCGCAAGAGTTAAGGCTTATGCTCGAGGGGCACTACGGGTTGGTGAATAACTAGACGTTACGCGCTCTAGTTCCAGTTGTTACTAACAAAAGAATTAACTACATGCACTAATGTAATCGCGACCACTTTTAGTAGATTAACATTGAATGAGATAGACGATTAGTTATACAAATTAACTAACGTAACCAATTTCTAAATTGAGACTCCTATCTTATTAATATAAACATGGGATTAGCGCGCATAGGACACGGGGGGGTAGACGGGGCGCGACGGGTCGTGCCAAGGCACGCGCACTACGCGGGCACGCGCGCGAGGCCGCACGCACACGCCACTGACTAGCCGTGCGTACGTCGGGGCCGAGCGTTAGCCGAGCTCAAAGCCGCGCGCCATAGGCACGCTGGGCCAAGCTCGAGGCCACACAGGGGCCGACACGACGCGAGCAAGGCACGGCGGGGCGAGCGGGCAAGCACGCCGGGGAAAGCGAGCACGGGCGAGCGAGGATACGGCCGGACGAGGCCGAGCGCGGGGACGGGCGGCCGAGCCGGGGCACGGGGGCGGTTGAACCGGGGGGGGGTGGCCGAGCTCGCCGGGAGGCGGGCGGCCGAGCCGGGGGGGGCGGGCGCGCGCGGGCGAGCGGGGCTCGCCGGACGAGAGCGGGGCCGGGGACGGCGAGGCGGGGGCGCGGCCGGGCGGCTCGCCGGCGCGCGCGTGGGCGCGGGGCGGGGCCGAGCGGGCGCGGCCGGGCACGCCGGAGCGGGGCCGAGGCGGCCGAGCCGAACGGGCGGGGCGGGTCGCCGGGGGCGCGGGCGGGGCGAGCTCGCCGGAGCGAGGGCGGGGCCGGGCGTGGCCGAGGCGGGGTCGGGGAGGGCGCGGCCGGGCGGCGCGCCGGCGCGCACGCGGGCGCGGGGCCGAGCGCCGGGGACGGGAGCAGGGCGGCGCGCCGGGCGCGGCCGGGGCGCCATGGCCGCGAGCGGCCGGGCCGAGCCGAGCGGCGGGGGGCGCGGGGCGCGGGGGAGGGCGCCGGAGAGAGGAGAGGGAGGAGGGAGAGGGAGGGGAGGAGGGAGGAGAGGGGGGGAAGCCTCACCGGAGGGGGCGGCGCGCAGGGGCGGCGGCGGCGCATAGGGGCGGCGGCGGCGGCGCACAGGGGCGGCGGCGGCGCGGTTAGGGTTTGGGGGAAGAGACAGAGTTGGGGGAGGGGGAGGGAATGATGGGCGGGGCCCGCGGGAGGGATTTCTGGAAAAAGAAAAAGAAAAAAAAGGGGGGCGGTTGGGCCGGCTGGGCCCAAAGGGGGGGGGAAGGGGGGCGCGGGTGGGCCGGCCGGGAGGCCCACGCAGGGAGGGGAGGGGGGCGCGGCTGGGCCGGCCAGGAGGCCCACGCGGGGGGGGGGGGAAGAAGGGGGGGGGCTGGGCCGAAATGGGAAAGGGAGAGAGGGAGAGAAAAAGAAAAGGATTTTCTTTTTCTAAAGTCTAATTTTCTTTGGATGAATGCTTTCACATTTTTAAACAATCAAAAGTATGCATGGTTCGGCATGATGCATCACCCAAAATAAAGTATTTTAAGGTTTTGCTTTACACAGGGTCTAAAGCCAAAACCCGCTATAACTTTGGAAAAGATCAAGGTTTAGCGAGGGAACGAGAAAAAAGAAAAAAGGTAACGCCTGAATTTGGTGAGAGAAAAGAAGAAAAAATTCTACCCCCAAATTCAGGGCGTTACACAAAAGTTCTCAAGGGTTACATCAGTTAGGGGGAAAGTACCCGTAAGCCTAGTCCAAAATCTGCCATTACTAAGCTCGCGTAGGTTTCTAATCTCCTAAAACGTCAAAACGACTAATCAACCCTGAGTAGTAGAAGCGACACTGGATGCGGGCGAAGGGGCATCGCGGAGGCAGTCATACCGGCACCAGGGGCTGGTCCTAACTCCTCAGGAGCCTCTTCTTCCTCGCTTCCGGCCTCATTAGCCTCCATCTCCAAGTGATGCATGTCCAGGTGGTCATTAGCTTCTTCAAGTTCCTGCTGCACATCATGGAGCTGGCTCTCCAAGACATCAATAGTGTTGTCTCGGATCTCCACCTGGTGCTCTAGGGTGGCAATGCACTGGCTCAGCCTTTCTACCTGTAGGTCCTTCTCTACCAACTCGGAGGACAAGTTGACCACAAAGTCTTCTCGGCTATCGAGGGTGAGCTTGGTAGTTTGAGCGAGGTTAGCAAGGTGTGCCATAGCATCGCTCTGCAGGGCCTGAAGGTGGTACAGCGCGCTCATGCACTGAACAGTGACCCTCCCAACAAAGTCAGGATACATTGCCCATATGTCCTTCACATGGCTCACGCGGTTGCTCCACATGGGGTCATCCCTCTTCTTAGCAGGGAAGAGTCCCAGTGGGTGCATCACCATCTCCAGAGGATGATAGCCACAGAAAAATCGTCAGGGTCTTCAAAACTGTCGCTTCAGTGGTGTCGTCCGTCCTGAATCCAATCGTCTCGAAGTCAAGAGAACACCAACTCGGCTGAAGAGGATAAGCCTCCAGAGTCAGCCAGACTCAACAACATGACACTTGATGCTCCTCGTACAGCTGCACTGTGTATAGAGGGGGCATAGGGTAACCAGCGAAGTTAAGTACTTCCCACAAGATGGAAGGAAAGCCATCGTGAGAAAGGAAGTCAGAGCTGAAACTAGTGTCTCCTCCACCGGCGGGGGTAGGAGAGGTCATCTGCGGAAGGGTATCAGATGTAAAGATTATGGTGGAAGAGGAAAATAAAAGAACCTGGGTGTTTTAAAAGGAAACGGGTTAGCTCAAATTTTTTCTCCTTTAGCTTTTAATCTTTGTAGTTTTTATAATGCATGCATGCTGGAAATAACGCCTCCTCTCCGAATAAAAGGGTGCTCTTAGGGCATCCTTTAAAAAGCTAGGGACTGGCCCACAGGGTCTATTTACTTAGCCACCTATTTCTCCTATTATTTCTTTAGCCTTTCGTCCTAGGTCTAGCGGTCTAGTCCTAACGATTCACACTAGTCCCTAAGCAATTTTTAGATTTTTGAAAATTTGGTATTCGCTCTTCTCTGTGGTGGTATTTGCTCCGATACCAGCTGTGGTGGAACCGCCTGAATTATTCCAGCTTAAGTGCCTAAGTCGCGCTTCAGGGGCCGCAACACACTTAAATCGGAATAACCCGTCAGTCCCTCAGATCTAGTCTGATAAAGCCACTTAACCAGGATCAAATACCACAAACTCACTCGAAGGTGTGTCATAAAAGAAATGCAATAAAACAGGAATCCTCAAATTAGAGTACTAGAGTTATTACATAAATCGGAGTTTTTTTCAAGTAGCTGACATAAGTTCACAAAATAAATTGTAACGGATAATCGATATCTTCGAAGGCGAGGAATAGGGCAAGGCCTAGCCCACTACTCCTCCTGCTCCTCTCCTGCTGGAGCAGCATCCCACTCGACCGTCCAACCTGGTGGCAGGGTGGTAGGCCAAGTCACACCATCAACCATATCCTAAAGCATACCTGCAAAAATTATGCCACAAGCAAGGCTGAGTATACTAATACTCAGCTAGACTTACCCGGTGTGAGGAATATACTCCTCTACCTCTAGACTATGCAGCTGTTTGGTTGAGGGGTTTATTTTGCCAAAAACACTAGCTGGGTCTAAAATCAATTTTTAGCTTTTCCAATTCTAGCATAATTAGTTTAGCTAAGTTTGCTCTTTCTAAGCATACATGGTAACAATCATTTAATACAATCAACAAGTTATCTCATGTAAATGAGGTTCACTTCTTACTCAATGTAGTACAAGGGGTCAAGCAGTCTCATTAGCTGCGAGAAGCAGACGATTCGAATCGAGTTTTAAACCTTGCAAGGTAAACCTAAACACATGACATGTCAGGGTACTCCGTCCCCACATATGTCAACCGTCCCTATCGATTCCCCGTTCGCGGCTAGGCCTCACCGCCTTGGCATACAATGCTCCACTGGCCCCGGCTGCTGCCGTGCAGTGATGGCACTTGTACCCACCATAGCTAGAATGGGAGACCCAGTCTCAGGTTGCGTGAGGGGTAAAGTCCGCGCCCGGCTTCACTCAGGTATTAGGTTTACCAGTTACCATATTTCCCGACATGTGCTTAGTACGTTCAAATGCTTGACTCATGTATCCACACATTAATCCTTAATTCATTTTCCCGTCTCATAGACAAGGCATCCTCCCCGGATCCAAGTCCATAGACCGTCATAGATCCCGTTATCAAGATGAATACAATCAATTCCTGACCTCGCGCGACTGCTAGAAAAATCACTCGACTTCTACCGAGATCCTAATTAGCATACCAGCTATTCGACCTAGCATACTAGTATCCATCTCAAAAAGGAATCCTGAGTTCATGCAACTAAGGTTTCAAGCAATTCCTACACTTAAGTGCACATTACAACCCTACAAACATTAAGTGTAGTAAAGTAGCATATATAAACGGTTATGCATAAGACCGGGGCTTGCCTTCAATTGCTGGGGCTACAGGGAGATCCTCGATGGCAGTCTCGAAAGCTTGCTCCTGATCTTCCTCTAGGATAGCTCCTTGCTCAGGGATGAGCACGTACTCTTCGTCAGCGAGATTGCAATCTAATGAATGCAATGAGTAAGATATATGCATGACATGATATGTAATTTAGCAATTAAGATTGGATGGGGAATGGTCACTTTAATATGGTGGAGCTTATTCTCACTGTTGAAGATTTTTGTGGTATACTTAGCAACTTAGGGTCGGTTGATTTATTGAATGGTTAACCCTCTTTTAGTGTTCCACTGATTTTCCTCTTTATATCTTATGGATATTTTTACAACATTCTTAGCTGCCTTGTTGGGGTAATACTTATTTAATTTTTCTAATTCCCTTTTCTATTTCTTTTACACCTTTTAAGGTGGGTTTGAACTACAAGGTAGCTTAATAAATTTCCAAAACTTCTGCAAAAATTACAGTGGCTTCTTACTGGTGTATAATTCTCTGTCTCAAAATTTGGGGCTTAAAAAGTAAGTGGTCTTCTCTGTACATAATTATCAAATATTAGGGCAGAGGAGGTGCTTTGAACTACAACTTCCTTTTAACAGTGGGTTACAAATTTTAAGCCACTAACACTTATTAGTTATTTTACTATGATTTTCTAAATTTTTCTAGCCAAAGGGGTGCTTTCTACTACCACTATTCTTGAAAAATATCAAACAACAGATTTTAGATTTTTCCTATCTTGTTCTTTGTGTAAGAGCAATCATTCTAAGTTTTGGTAACTTTTTGCTTAAGGGAAAGGGTGGTAGGGATTTCTTGAACTAAATGGCCTTTTTCTTTAAGTATTGGCAATGGGTATTACTTTATAGTTTTGAATAGGTTTTACATTTTTCTCTGGTGGTTTATTCCATTACTAATCTGGTAAAAATTTATTTGCCCACTGTTGCATACTTCTTGGCTTACTTATGATTTATTTGAAATATGGCTCAATACCAAGTTTTATTTGTTCAACCCACTTAAAATGATGGGCTGGGGTATTTACCATTTTTGTAGTTGTGTCCTAGTGGTTACATGTCTACTAAATTTTTTTACCAATTTTGGAATTGTTCTTCTATTTTTAATAATGGCCTTTCTGGTTTTATTAGTGCCTAATGAAACATTTCACCTTGAATTTGTTCTGGACTAGGTCCCCTTATTTTTCCTAGATTCCTTATTACTCAAGTGAACTAGGAAAAATATTGACATCCACTGTTCATTATTTTCTAATACCTTTCTCATTTTCCTAAGTTTTGGGCAAATATGGCTTTTAATTAGTAACTTTGCTTAAATCTTCAATACTGGGGTGCTCACTATTTTAAACAGTGTCTAAGTTAGGGTTTATACTTCTATAAATTTTCTTAAGTTCAGCACAAAAGCCTAACTATTTTTCTTTATTTTAACAAGGTTTGGGCAGTTTCCTTATTTAATTCTAAACTCTAAGAATCAATACAGAAACCATAGGGTTTAGCATTTTTATTTGATAGTACATAATATTTTGAATCCAGCAAAATTGGTTTGACTAAATTTGGTTGAACATTTCTCAAGATATAAATTTTCTAAGTTCTCTGCTGAATTTAAAAAGAATAAACAGAAATGGTTTAAAGGAAAAATGGTTTTGCGTATGGGTCCCTGGCGAAAAGGTTTTAAGTGCATTACAGACAGGTCCTCGGTTCACTATTCATCTGAGTCTATGGCTCTTCAGAAAACCCCCTAGGGTTTTGCGAAATCGAACCCGCAGTCCTTCCCTAATAGAACAGTGGCTGCGAAGGAATAAAGGGGCGGAGGGGCTTACCGGCGGTGAGACTGCTCCGGTGAGGTGGTCGAGGGCGTAGGGGAGGTCCTGAGGGTCACAGCGACGTGCGGGTCGCCGTCGGGAATGGTCGGAGTCGGCCGGTCCACGTGCGCAGGCGGAGATGCTCGTCGGCGGCGAGGAATCCGGCCTGCTCACGACGCGATAGTCCCAGTGAACCGGTCAGTGAGCTTCACTAGAGGTCAAGAAGGATAGGGGTGCAAGGAATTAGAGAATGGCTCACCGGATTGTTCGGTCTACGCGCGGTGGCGGGTGGCCGAAGTCCGGCGAGAGGGAATCCGCCTCTCCAGTGAGGCAATGCCTCGGCTCAAGCTTGGAGAAGCTTCACAGCCTCTCAGGGAAGCGGTCCAGGGTCTAGGGCGGGGCTGGGAGTCGATAGAAAGGACTAGCCACAATGGTCGTGCTCGGGCAGTGATGGCGGGCGGTGGCGCTTGTTTTCCACGGCAAACTCCGGTGATCTCTGGCTTGGGCGGGGCTCTGGGTGCGCGAGTGCAAATAGCTAAGGCCTTTAGGGCATTTATAGGCGAGGGCGAGGTGCAGACGCGTGGGGTAGGGCGAACACGCATGGGGCACGCGCTGCCGTGGCTACTCCGTGCTCGGCTGGCCTAACACGGCGTCGAGCTCGTGGCTCTTTGCTTCTGCCCAAGTTTAGACGCTCATAGGTTGGAGATCTTCGCGTTTTTGGGCATGATCACTGCACAAGATTTGCTCTCCTGACTTAGCTTTGTCGTTTATGTGTGAAAGTCGAGCAGTTTTGGGCTGTGTACAGCGAGTTGTCGCGTCACTAAGGTGGCAGTGTCACAAGGTCGAGTCCCGAGGTAAATCCATGTTAAGATTGTGTGAAATGGTGGAGAGAGGTTTCCAAACTTTGTCATGGTGTGTTCCAGGTAATTTGGTGCCACTTTGCTATTTGGACTTGTTTGATTCAAGTTTTGAAAAACAGAGAACGCGGTCGATCTTTAGAAAGGGGCTGAAATTCAGATTTCTGAATTTCTGAATTTTTCCCAAGTGCATTAGTTCAGGGGCTGATTTGGGGATTTTGAAAAATTCAAATGGTAAAACTTTCTTACTATATTTTGTTGGTTATTTAGTGCAGTAAAACTTTGTTATTTGGTTATTACCAAAATTTGTATTTTCTACCAAGTCTTTTCCCAAATTCCCTTTATGTGCTTAAATGGTCCACTTAGGATTAATTAGGGTTTGAGAGTTCTTCTTACCTTAAGGTTCATGTCATGATTAAGGAGAATTTCTTAAGATAAAAAGTCTCACTTCAACCTTTGTTATTAATAATTAATTTTTTTTGATGTTCATCCCTCTATTTGGTTTACATGTGATAATGGTTTGGGTTAGCTTAAAGAAGAAACCCTAGGTGACACTGGGGTGTCACAAATCCAATGCTTCTACCTATCTCCCGGCAAACAGATATTTCTTTGTTGTCCAGGAGACAGTATAAGATATCATCTTCATTACTCTCGTTAAAAACTAAGGCTCCTTTAGGATATTTCAGTTTTTGGGCATAATGCCTGGCCTCCGCGATTTCATCTTCAGATAAATTCTTCCCCGAAGCATGTCGGATGATGTAGTCAATAATTTCGATTGGAGCTTTGGGAGCAGGAGTTTCAGGTGCAATATGATCTGCTGATTTTTCCTCAGGCACGGCAGGCTTCCCTGCGGCGGGCACTAAGGGCCCAGCTTCGGCTTTAGCCCGAGTTTGCGAAGCTTGCGTAGCTTCGGTTTCTGCTTGCCTAGTTTAGCTTCGGCTGGCGTTTTAACAGCTTCAGCAATTTTCTTTGTAGGAGTAGGGCTCAAAGCCTTTGTAGTCTCCAGCACAGCATCCAGCACGTTGGGCATTCTCCTCTTGGGAGTTGTGGTAGAAGCCTTTTGCATCTTCGGCAGTTTTGCCTTAACTGCTAGGCTCAGGATTTCTAGCATTTTTACTACCTTCTCCACCTATGGCTCTTCGGCCTTATCATCTTTTGCTTTAGCTGGCCCTACTGTAGGCACCTTCGGCACTATAGTCGGCTCTTCTACGCTCTGCACAATTGAAGCAGTTTTCCTTGTTTCGGCAGTTGAAGAGGGCCCTTCGCCAAGTTCAGGTACTTTGGCCGGTTCAATGTGTCACGGCGGGTGGGTCAAAACCTTCAACTTTTTTGTCTTCGGCACAACTGTGGTGGCCGAAGCGGCTGTCTTTCTCTTCCCTTGCCCTCGCAGCGGATAGCGGTAATCAGGATATACGAAGCCAATAGCATCGAATACCCTGTTTAATCTTTTCATACCCCGACATCCAAATGTTGTGGACAAAGCATTATCTTCGGCCTTAGAGTATGCTCCAAGTAGATCATCACTGGTAGCTTCTATACACTTCAGCCAGTCGTTTGGCTCACCAAATTTCTCCCTAAATCTGAAGGTATACTTCCGCCGAACCAGACCACCTTCACTAGAGTCGGCGGTGGTCTCCTTTGGTATATCCCAACTCTCCGCAAGTGGCCATACCCTAAAGGATATGTGCTCTTCAATTAAATCCCTCATACCAATGTAGGCACACACAATGCTAGAAGCCCTCTGGCATGCTTCGACAATGTCATCAACTTCCACCTTTGGCCTTCGAAGGCCGAAGCGAGACCAAATGGGGCGCTGAATGATTTCCTTGATATCTTCCCTTGCCTCCAAATCATTTTTAACATAGAACCACTCCTACATCCAGGCCCCAGGCCACCTTTTCCAGAATATTGGCACTGGGTGGCTTGCATTAGGACGAGCAATAAATCCATAACAACCGAAGTTGTTGTGATACTGTTCTTTACCAGTAGCCTTCGTCTCATATAAAAGTTCATGCATATTGCAGAAGCACTTCGCGCTTGGCTCTAGCCCCTGACTCCTTATAGCCCAGATAAAAACCCCCATCCTCATTATAGCTTCGAGGGTGATCTGATGAAGGAAGATCTGGTATATTTTCAGCACTTCAACTACAAACTTGCTCAAAGGAAACCGAAGACCAGCCTTAAGAAAGCTTCGGTATATAACAACTTCATTTTTATCAGGGGCAAGGGCGGTGTTGTCTCCGCCAACTCTCACGATAGACATGTCGCGAAAGTACCTTCCTCTCATGTTGTCAAGATGACTCTGTTAATAGTCGATTTTCCGAAGATAGTATGGCTTGGTCGCCAAGGCCGATCCTCAGAATCTTCGTCTCCACTCTCCACATCATAACTATCACTATCATTAGTATCTTCAAACAAACCTTCTAGAATTTCTTTGGTAATCTTCTCTGTATTTGTTTTTGACATAGACTCGACAAACCCGGCGATAAAAGGATCAATAGATTTCCTTTCTTCAAACAACTTCGTCTCCTCAGTTAGCTTCGTCTTTGTAGTCATTTTCTTCTCCTTAGTCATCTTCTCCCCAGACAAGATGAAACACGTCCTTAAACCGAAGCTCGAAAAGAACTATAAATCAGGCGAGAGCTAGAGGGCGAGAGCTAAAAAGTTTGAAAAAATAATGCTACTAGTGGAAACAGCATATCAAATGCTGCCGCTATGGTTTATATTTATACGCCCAGTGCGTTGTAACCTGGTGGGTACCATTTGTCATTGGCTATTGCTATTCTAGCAAAAGGGAAGGTGTTTTTTCGGACCTTCGGCTAAAGGCCTTCATTCATGTCGCAGTCTAAATTCATTGTTATAACAAATTAATACTGTGAGGGGCTACTGTTGGGGCCTTCGTCTTCCAAAGGTCCTCAAAAACATGATTTAACAATGTTTCCCAAGTGTAATGAATGTACAGGTACCTTCGGACCCAGAACAAAGCTGTACATAATATGAAAAGCATGGTCTGGATGAAGGTTGAACCAGCTCCGAAGCTATGCGCAAGGAAGCTTCGGCTCAGTAGCAGAAAAAGGAACCGACTTAAATGGGAAAAGGCTATCGAGTCCTTGATAGATTGTTCTTAAGTCAATAGTAAACATAAAGGGCATGAATGTAATTTTACACAGGCTGCACCCTGTGCCTACAAATAGATGAACAGTACCCTAGTACTGTTCACGCTGACTTGTATTCTCTCATTCGTCACGCTTGGACTTTTACCTTCTGTCAAGCCGAAGGTATAAATGTAATTTAATTTTATTTCTGTTTATCCATATAAATGAAAGAAGATATATCAGCAATATCACGTGATTATTCACATTGTCTCCTATATTTCATATGCTTCTTCTTTCATTTACATACACTGCGGTGATGAAGGTTCGTCCTTCTTGACCTTCGTCTGAAGATCATTATATCCTAAGGGAAATAATGCTTCAAAGGACGAAGGGCATTAACCTTTAACATCTTTGTGTTGCCTTGTTCTTAACTCATAGCATTTGAGAACAAGTCCCCAATAGGTGCACTGTGGCGGCTGTCTCCGGATGTGTTTATGTGCTTCTTATGTTGATGTACTAGGAAGGATATTCTTCCTCAATTTAATTCGTGATGAGTGTGGTTATATTAGGTGTTGTATTAGATACTGTGAAATGCCTACTAGCATGTAGTGACAAGGTTTTTTATATAATTATAATGTTGTCGTGTCGTGTGTTGAGTTCTAGAATTTTGATGCAAATCTAAGCGAAGGATACTGGTAAGCATGTGTAATGTTTTATGTAATGTATTAGTGCTTGTGATGACATGGTCCTATTTGCAAGTTAAAAAGTAGAGATACTGTTCGATGTGAAGGTTAAAGTTTGAATTGCTGTTTTGTGTGAAGAATATTGGTTCTATATATGTAATATGTGACTAAGTAAGTGGTTTTAGCTCTAATCCATAACAAGGTATTAAAAGTATTCTAAGTGTCAAGAACATGATAGATGTAGAAACTAGATAGGAACAAAGTTAGGCTCCTTGCTGTTTGGACTGCACATATAGTTTTAGTTATGCAGCTAGTTAAATGAAGTAATCCATGTTTTCGATAGAAATGTTATATAGGAAAGTTGTAGATCACTTCTTTAGCTTACTTGTGTAAAAATTTCATGACCATAGGTCTAGTAATTTGGGTGCTATGATTTTCTCAAATCCAGTCTCTGAATCTGTCCAAATTTGGACAGCAGGGCCTTTCTCATGTCTTTTGACCTTGATATACATTGAATTAACCTGATATGTTTATAAATGAATTGTAGACAATTTTACTAGCTTTCAAAAAAGTCTAGGATCACCTGATTTGGATGCCTGAGACTCCAGTTATGGAATTTTGAAGTGAGTAGTCGAATTCTGTCCAAATCTGGACAGAATTTACCTTTAGCACTATTTGACCTTTCTAAATGTCTAATCTTGTTGTGATGATAATACAAAAGTTGTAGAGGACTTCATAAGCTTTCTATAAAGTCCTAGTTTACTATTTTTGGATTAATATCTTGTGAGTTATGAGCTAAACAAATAGATGCTGTTGTGCTGTCCAAAATCAGCAAGTATTAAAATGGTTGTTTGGAATTGCTTTTGTGTAGGTCACTAGGTTTGGTTAGTTCTTGTGGTTTTAAGTGTAACGTAAGTACCTTGTAATTGTGTAATAAAGTTTAGGTTATAAATGCTTGTGATTCATAAAAAAATTGAGAATGCAAATTCCATGGAGCTTTATGTTATGTGGTAGTGTTCTACTTGTTTGATTAAGAAAATGTGATGCATCGACACTAAGTGTTTAGTTCGCTTCTGTGAAACATTATTTAGTATTGATATTCCTTCTTATGTTCATACATGTGCATTATGCATCACATTAGGTACGCTAGCTGATCGCGTGATGTGGAGGACAAGAACCAAGTCGACCCCAAGATGATGTAAAGGGTGGGCTACTGCACAAGGTGATTGTGGTAGATCAACCTGAACATGGACAGACTGAACAAGTGCCAAGACAAAAGGCTAATCACCAAGTGGTCATCATCTAACAAACACTAACCTAGTGTTATCCTAGGCAAGCCCCAGTGCATTTGCCACCTCCTTGCTGTTTTAAAACTTTTTATCACTTATATGTTGCATTAGGTGATAGGAGTTGAGTGATGAAACAATTGATGCATTACCATTTCTTGGAATTTGATTATCCTCCTTGATACCTGTTTTATAAAAAGAACTAATGATGCTTAGCCGTGCCCAGAGAATTAAAACTTGTTTCTTTTTAAACGAATATTGTGTAACACTGGATATGGGTTTTATGAAAAAGGAACTTGCAGTAATGAAGGCATCACTCATGATGATGAATTCATTATTCAAGTATTGTACCTCTGTTAGGTACATGGTTTTTGGAGATAAATAATAAGATCAGACTAGACGTTGAGCATGATAGGTCGCCCATCTGTCGTTTATGGACCGCAACGAAAGTAGGCTTACTGATCTAGGACCTTTTAACTGGCCACATGCCTCGTCATGGGTAAGCTTAGCCTCGGCTGGACCAATACCAGAAAGGCTAGGCCCGTAATGGGAGTGGAAAGATGGCGAGAGTATCGCGTATCCACCTGGCAAGAGGCTGGAAGGTGGGGTATTGAGCTCTGGGTTGGCGGGACCCGTTCTAGTCTTGAGAAACCCGGGTGCGAGTTGACATATACAAGGGTAAAGTGCAACATATGTCATGTGGTAGGAGATCCCCAGCTGGGTATTAATTGTCACAACCCAACCAAGTTATCGGGCCCATTTACACCAATCCTTTCCCTCAAGGCCTCAGATGGATATGTAAATGAATCAGATAACTTACTCGGTGTGCCGAGTTTCAATGAACTCGTTCATTCCCAAGGACCATTCACCATAGTTGCAAGTATTACAATAATTCCACAACAATATAAACTTTAAATATAAGAGTTGAGCGGAAGACTTTACAATAAAATAATATACATGAACAGACTTTTAAAGTATCCAAACCAAGTAGTAGGTATTATTATTACATGTCTGAGGTAGAGTCAAGTGCTAACTTATTACATCAACTGGGAAGAAACCATCTTTCCGCAGTACACATATAATGAACATAAACAAAAGTAGAAGCTTCCAGTGTGAGTTTTTAGCAAAACTCAAAGGTGTTAATAGTTTCTCCTGCACTAACAATGGGAATAAACACTGAGTACACAATTACTCAGTGAGACTTACTCGACTATGAAAAGACTCTCAAGGATATGCTGGTTTTTGGGAATCAAGGTAAAGCTTACCAATTATCAAAGGCTCAATTTTGTAGAAAAGCTTACTAATAGTGGATCCTTATGCCAAAATGTTACTTCACAAGTTAAGTTTCTTCCTGAATCTAGATTGCCCTAATCTAGATCATTCGCTTGTTCTACACTAGCTTCATTTTAGCAGCTTTAGTTTCACTTGTTAATTACGATGTAGGGAAGTGATCCAGTTGTCACACCAGGTTTTGGAAGGTAAACCGAATGCGAACGATGTACGTGCTAGGATCAGAACTCACGTACATAGCGGTTACATAATTGGACATCATCACACAATGCTTAAATTAAATAGCGGAAAGGTACTTAGTTACATCAAGATGTCCAAGACATCCATAGAGTCTATTACATACACATAGTTCAACATAAATATCAAAGTGCGGAATTATGAACTCGTAGATGCTAAGCCTACACATGCAGCTGAATGGGGGTTTGCCACTAAGAAAGAACTAGAATTCGTCGTATTCCTGGAACTCCTCAAAATCTTCCATGTTGCCAGCATCACCTCTTGAGTACTGTGTACAGTGGGGACAACCTGGGGTGGGGTGGTGTGTAAAGCAAGGGTGAGTACACATCAACGTACTCAGCAAATGTCCCGTTTGGCTAAGGTGGACTAGCGGTATGTGGAGTTAAGGTTAAGCAGTTGCTTTTAGTTGGTCAAGTTTTATTATTATAAGTAGAGCCAAATTTTAGTAATAACCCAGTTATTACCTAGAGGCACTCCCTCTAAGAGGAAATACCAAAGATCAGGATTATAATCACCATTGTTAATCATCATCATAAAAGTAACCATTGTTCTTCTAATCGAAGTGGATCCCAAGGCTGCTCATAACCGTGAGCACGGCTAATATACCAGTTTCTAACACTCTGCAGAGGTTGCACACTTTACCCACAAGCTGTGATTCCCATTCTGCCCAGGGTTCTAGCCTCCCCTTTGATCACTACCAAGGTGACCTAGCAGGGCCTCACTACGTAGCCTTTACAAAGATTTCCTAGAGGTCATAGCCGCCCGTTAGGTTTCTCAAGTTTGATAAACACAGTACATCTCCCCAAAGGAAGGGTGACTAACAAAAACCAAATAAAAGAACCTCTGCAACCAACCTCGGCAGAGCAAGTACTGTGCCCGGACCCCATTGACGGCCCTACGGCGAAGCCAACTACTCCTCTGATTCCTCTAATTAATCAGCTAAGGGCGTCCCATTCCACCCTCATGGTTGCACTGTTATCCCGGGTTATCACTCCCCAAACAAGTCCTTACAGAGAGGTACTCAGGAAACAGACTGAGCCCCCTAATGTAATCACAAGGACCCCATCGGGATAACATCATCGTATCATCAAAGATCACATCATGTTCATTGATTGAGTTAAAGCAATAGCATAAGCTAACCATGATTAACCCAAAAAGATAAACAAGGGTAAGGTAAGTACAGACTAGTCAATCCTTAGGTTTCAATAAAGTAATACGGGACAGTGAATTATAAAGTAAAGTAGGACATGATAGGTCTGAGGACACTTGCCTTCACCAGGTTGCTGCTCAGGGAGGTCTCCAACAACACACTCAGTAACCTCAGACTGCTCGTTGTCTAAATAAAGCGAGCATGCATTCAATACATTTGGAAAGTACAAATGAACATCACACCAAACATGTACAAACATTGGAACACATCTTAAAAACACACAATACTACATAAGGGAGAATGAGTCCAAAGTATAACATGAACTATAACATAAATTAACTTTATTTGAAAATAGACTGTTATTTCCCTAAATGTTATTTACAAGTACATAACCATAGATCAATTTATTTTATTGTGACCTATAATTTAGAATAGAGATGAACTCATGCAATACACTTTATTAATCTCTCAAGCTTACACATGTTTAAATCTCTAAGGTTCTCCTTTTATTTATTTTATTAAGTAAACAAGAATACATCTACATTAGTTCATATTCAATCCTAAAAATTAGAGTGTGCAAACAGTAAGTGAAACCATTTTATTTAAATAGAGAATAATTCTATGAACCTTTTGCAATTTGAATCACTAAATTTGGAGTTCATATGCAGAAGTTATGAAATGAACAAGTTTGGGAATTCAAAATATGAAATTAGGGCTAATTCTGTGAATATTTAAAAGTCCAGGGCTAAATCTGCAAGAATGCAGGGGTCTGTGTCACACCCGGATTTTGGGGCACCAAGACCCGGGCACGAACATAATCACCAGGTGTGCTGGGACCAAGTCTCACACATATGATGAATCATGGCACAGGATCGAATGTCACAACTTTATATATAATAGGAATTCTATACAAAATAAATAATTACATTATAAGGAGACAACGGTCCAGCAACCCGAAGTTGACTGGGAGACGACGGCCTAGACCTCTCACGAAAACATCGCAGCATCCTCCATGCGCCTCATCCTGCGGTACCTGCTCTTGACCTGTGGGGGGTGTGAGATAGCAAGAGTGAGCTCACATATGTTCATAGCTCAACAAGTTGTGGGGAATAATGTGCATGAACTCACCAAAGGTGGGAGCTCATAAAGTGTAAGGCTTACCAAAGAAGATGGTTGAGGCTGAGCATTGCTTTTAAAGTTGGTCAAAATTTTATTAGCAATTACTAAGTATAAGTAAATACCAAACCCAATTAAGTAGTAGAACAAAAGTAGTAACAACATCACCTGCGATGCAATGCATATGACAAATTGAATTTAGTTCCATAATTTAATCATGTGAGGGTCCGAGCTGCTCATGACCGTGAGCACGGCTAGTATACCAGTTTTACACTCTGCAGAGGTTGCGCATCTTTACCCACAAGTCATGTTACCCATCTGCCAAGGGATCGCGACTTCCCATACACCTCTACCGAGGAGGCGAGGCAGGGTAACACTACGAGGCCTTTACAAAGTTCCACTAGCTTCAGAAAACCCGCTACAGTTTATAGGAAGTTCCAATGCAGGAATCCCTTGCAGGACCGCCATCGCAGCAAAATCCTCCCGAGGGCCTTCCTAGCAGGAATCCCTTGCAGGACTGCCAACGCAGCAAAATCCTCCCGAGGGCCTCCCTACACTGACCACTCCCCTACTGCCCTTGCCCCTTTCGGGTAAGGTAGTCTTCCACTAGCTTTCCTAATTAATCAGCCAAGGGGTCCGATTCCTCCCTTGTGGTAGCACTGTTTTCCCGGGTGGTCGCTCCATGTTCCAATTAACATAATTATCTTATCATGAACAGTAATAATAAACATATAATAAAAGTGTGATCATGAATAATGTACCTTCATACCCAAAACCACATAAAGCACTAGCAAGTACTACCCAGAAATTTAGTGGTGAACAAGGTATAAAGATAATCAAACTAGGTAACCTGTTGGGTCCCATCAAAATTAACCTATGCAGATCATTATGATTAATTAGAACATGGCTGGGTAAAAGAAGTGATCAAGGGCACAACTTGCCTGAGACTTGAGATTCCAGGTACCAGGATGATCTTCAGGTGACTCGTGACCTCACGCTAAACGTAGCAATACAGACAAACATGTGTAGGCAAAATTAACATCACACCAAACATAAGAATAAACCTGTGTAATAATAATCTACGCGTTGCTACGAGATCGTGGGATCGAGAACCTCTAAATTCGGAGCTACGGTTAAGAAGTTATAGTTTTCCAAAGATCCACATGGTTAAGTATAGAATAGACTTAAGTGCAACAATTTTAACCTACATTTCATGACAAAACAAAGTTACCAAATGATAATAGATATTATTGTGAGACTAATGCAACTGGAATAGATTAAAATAGAGTTATGATTATTGAGTTGTGATTTTCTGAAATTATTTAGTGCTTAGAACAGGTTAATCCAAATGAACAATTTTAATTCAAGTTTCATGGCTAAATAGTGCTACCAGTTGATAGACAATATTAATACAAAATTATTGCAACTGGAATGACTCAATTTGGAGTTAAAATGAATTTAATATGAATTATACAAGTTTGTAGAATTGTTTTTGTATTAAAAATCAATTTCTATATTGTTTTTCTCAATTTCCTCGGTTACTGGACTGCGCGCGGAATAGACAGAAGCCCAGGGGCTAACCCGTAATTGTTTCCTAGACTCAGTGAACATCGCCCATGGATGGCGGGTTCATTTTAGTAAAACACAGGGTCTCTTATGTAAAGATGGCTCGCGAAGGGGTATCGGTGATTCCCAGCCGTTGGATCAAGACCAAGGGCCCAGATCATATCTGGCGCCACACCAAACCGGTATGCACATTTAGCCGTTGATCCCGAGATCTGCGGGCCAGATTTAAATAACGATATCTAATCGTAACCCCCCTCCGATCTAGATCGAACGGTTCCGGTCAACCCACCCAACCGGTACGATCCCTGGTCTAATCACGGCCACTGGCGCACGATCGGACGGCGCTCCAACGTCTTCTCCACACGACAAGCCAGGACGGCGGCTCCGCCACTGCTGCCGCTGCTCACGACGGAGTTTTGTCGGAGCCATGGGTTCTAGCGATCCTGGACCCCAATCCCGACATCGGTAGGCGCAAAACGGTGTGGAAACGAACGCGATGTGATAGAGGGTAACCATACCAGGGGCCGCTGCACAGAGACTCCAGTTCACGAGGAGGTGTGATTTCGAGTCGCCGGCGATGAAATTCTGCCACCCCAGTGCACCATCGCGCCATCCACCGCCACCAGCAGTTCAGTGCGAGGTCGCCAATGGGCCCAAGCCATCCCCCACGCATCGATAGAGGACGCCAACAAGGATTCCCCGAGGGCCACGCTCTATCCTTCTCCCTTTCAACTCCGACGGGCGCTGGGGCTTTCAGGTCTACCGCCGAGCTCGACTGGATGGAGGAGGGTGAGGCCCTAGGCTTTTATCCTCCCCCCATCGCCCGAGATCTCGGCCAATTTGGTTGCAACAGCTCGATCCGAGCCCCATGGACCTGAGCGCTTGCGGTCCTGTTGCGATTTCCACGATGAGCAAAGGACGAGGATGACCAAGGGGACCCGCCAGACAGTGGGACAAGCTGTGCCAACAGGAAACGCGGGCACGGGCGGAATCAAGCCCAAGGCCGACCGATGGGTCCCATCCCTGCCAGTGACACACTGCACGGATTGGGCTGGCTGAAGGAGGAAAGGGAGTGGGCCGCCACATAGCCCATGCGGATGAGGGGGTTTGGGATGGCTGGCGCGGGAGCTGGGCCGAAATCAAGGTTGCGGCCCACGAGCGATTTTTCTCTTTATATATTTTCTTCTTTCCTTTCCTTTTCATTTTTAAACCTCAATTTTGAATTCAAATGTTTGTGGTGAACTTGTACTCAAATCAAAAATACAAAATACACATACTATTATGGACAAATTATATTTATTTACTTATTTATTTGGTATAGCATCTTTCCTTCTTTTCTCCAAACCGTAAATTATAAATTATGTCTAAATTCCAATTTTGTACATTAATATATTTCTACTAATGTCATTATTATTATTATTATGAAATTCACACACAATAAACTCCAACATGATAAATAGATTATTTAGATGCCATTAGCTAATAAATCACTTTGATTGTGGTTGTTTACATGTTAAAATAAATAGAGGTCACACAAATAAGGCGATCAACTCGATTCTCATTATTTACTGTTTTGGGTATTACAGTCTGCGCGCGAAAACCAGGGACGACGAGTTTATTTCTATCAAACCGAGGGTTTCTTACGCAAAACAACCACGTGAAGGGGTATCGGGTGAATCTAACCGTCGGATCTAAAATCAATGGTTGAGATTAGATCGTGCTGGCGCGCGTGCGCGAAGAGATATACTGCGGTCCAGGCCGTTCGATCTGAATCGGATAGAGGGGACCAGACCAAGGGGGATGAGCGGCTGCGGGCGGCGCTGATAGGCGGGCCAGGGAGTGTCAGCGACATAGGGGGAGAGCGCACTGGTCGAGCGGGCCCAGCGCCAGAGGGTTTGGGCGCTGACAGGCGGGCCAGGGCATGCGTGCGCGAAGCGGTACCCGCAGTCCGGGCCGTGCGATCAGGATCGGACGAAGGGGATCAGACCGGGGGGGTTGAATGCGCGAAGCAGTACCAGCGGTCCGAGCCGTGCGATCAGGATCGAAGGGAGGGGATCAGACCGGGGGAAACAGACGGCTGCGGGTGGCACCTCTCCTCTCCGCGGCGATGAGGTCGCCGGAGTAGAGGCAGGCATGAGCTAGGGGGGTTCGAGGTCGCCGGAGTTGGGCAGAGAGGGAGAGGGCGCCACGGCGAACTCAATGGCGGGGAAGGGGCCATGAATCCACGGGTAGAGAGGGGAGAATGGCGGTGAGAAGCTCTCGGGCGGGCCGGAGAAACTCCGGTGAGCCATTCCGGCCACGAGGAGGGGACTTAAGGAACGCTAAGGCCTTGGCTAACTTCAGCAGAGGCAGGGGTGACACAGGGACCTACTCCGGTGAACAAGACCAGGCTAAATTGGCCAGCCACCGCGCGAGCACGGCGGACCACCGCGGCCAAGCACCGGCGAAGGTGAAATTGACCGAACACAGGGCGCAATAGGGGAAATTGGGCACGGGGATGGGTGTCTCACCTCGGGGCGGAGCTCAGGGAGGCTTGAAGCAGTCTCCGGTGAGCTGGATGGCCGGGAACACATGCGTGGGTCTCCGGCGGCGGCTGGCGGCGTGGGCAGATCGCGAGAGAGGGCGAAGCTGCGCGAAATGAGGTGACGGGTGTGCGCGGGGCACTAGCGGGGCTCTATGAAGGGAGCTGGGCGCGTGGGCGGGCGTCTTGGCCGAGAAATCCGGCGACGTGCGCGAGTGCGCATGCGCCGGTCCACGGCGAGCGCGGAGGGGGCGGAACTGACAGGTAGGGTCCACGACGCAGAGAGAGGAGAAAGTGGTGTGCGAGGCAACGGCTCAGCAACTGGTAGACCAGGCCCGCGAGATAGAGAGAGAGGGAGCGCACGAGGAAGAAAACTAGCACTGACAGGCTGGCCCCACTAGGCAGCGAGCGAGGGAGGGAGGGCGCACGCGAGGGAGAACTGCCACTGACAGGCGGGATCTGCCTGTCAGACGGCGCGGGCACGCAGGCGCATGGCCTAGCTGGTCCGACTGGGCTGGTTTGGGCTGCTTTCTCCTTTTCTTTTTCTCTGAATTTTCTAATTCCTTTTCCATTTCTTTTTCTATAGGGTTTTTCAAATCCAAATTCAAACTAGGTTTCAAATTCAGATAAATTCAAACTTGTGCAACACTTCAAAAAATATTTTAAACTCAGCATGATGTAACATGTCATGACTCATAAGGTTTTGGCAAAAATAAATAATTAACCTCCACTAGTTTAGGCTATCTCTAAAAAAAGGTAAAAGGGAGAATGAATCTAGAGAGAGAGAAAACCTAGAGTGAGAAAAAGAAGAGTAACACATGATTTTGGGTGATAATTAGAAAGAAATTTTATACCCCTAAAATCAGGGTGTTACATACCTATGCCCCTTAAAAGAATCTCGCCCTCGAGATTCAGGGCTGGCTAGAAAAGAGCTCAGGGTACATGGCTTTTAAATCATCTTCTCTTTCCCAGGTTGCTTCTTCTTCTGAGTGGTGACCCCATTTGACTTTGCACATCCTAATGGTACTTCTCCGGGTGACCCGATATGCTATCTCTAGAATTTGAGTTGGCTTCTCAATATAAGTCAGATCTTCTTGAACTTCAAGATCCTCTGCTGGCAACTGGTCTTCTGGCACTCTCAAGAATTTCTTCAACTGAGACACATGGAACATGTCATGCACAGCTGACAGATTCTCTGGTAAGCTGAGTTGATAAGCCACTTCTCCATGTCTTGCCTGAATCTGATACGGGCCGATATAGCGAGGGGCTAGCTTGCCCTTGACTCCGAACCTCTTGGTTCCTCTGATAGGTGACACCTTCAAATAGACATAATCTCTCACTTCAAAACTGATTTCCCTTCTTCTGGTGTCAGCATAGCTTCGTTGTCTGGACTATGCTGCCTTCAAATTCTCCCGAACCATTCTGATGTTCTCTTCGACTTCAAGCAGAATATCTGGTCTAAACACCTGTCTTTCACCAGGTTGGTTCTAATGCAATGGAGTTCTGCAATTCCTTCCATAAAGCGCTTCAAATGGTGACATCTTTAGGCTGGCTTGGTAGCTGTTGTTGTAAGGGAATTCTGCATATGGTAGCCTCTTGTCCCAACCTAACTGATCTTGCAAAGCACAAGCTCTCAACATATCCTCAAGAATCTGGTTAGTTCTCTCAGTCTGGCCATCTGTCTGCGGGTGATAAGCTGAGCTGAACTTCAAGTGTGTACCCAAAGCTGCGTGTAACTGCTGCCAAAAATGAGAGGTGAACTGGGTGCCTCTATCTGATACTATCTTCTTAGGAACGCCATGCAAGCACACAATCTGAGCCATGTATAACTCTGCCAACGTTGTGCTATTATAGGTGGTCTTGACTGGTATGAAATGGGCCACCTTTGTCAAACGGTCCACTACTACCCAGATGGAGTCATAACCAGCTCAAGTGCGGGGCAGACCAGCTATAAAGTCCATCCCAATCTTATCCCATTTCCACTGAGGAATCTGTAATGGCTGTGTTGGGGGCTTTCGGCTTCCGAAGGTCCTCAAAAACATAATTTAACAATGTTTCTGGAGTATAATACATGAACAGGTATCTTCAGATTCGGATCAGAACCAGTATGAAGCACAAGGAATATGAAGGTTGGCGCAGAGCCGAAGCTGTATGCAGGAGAGCTTCGGCATGATAGCAGAAGAGGAAACCGACTTAAGAAGGAAAAGGCTATTTAGACCTCGATGAGTTATTACAGAGTCATTAGCAAATGTAAAGGGCATGAATGTAATTTCACGTGGGTTGCGTCCCATGCCTATAAATAGATGAACAGTGCCCCATACTATTCACACACTGACTTGGCATTTGCTTTTGCATCACGCTCGTACCTTTGCTGTCTATCAAGTCGAAGGTATCAAATGTAATTCAATATTGTTTTTATTCTCTCATGATAATAGAATGGAGATGAATTTATAATACTATATGATTGTTTATGTTATCTTTTGTATTTTACATGCCTCCTCTATTACCATCTTACCTTCGATATTCGAAGGTAAGTCTTTCATGACCTTCGTTTGAAGATCATTATATCCTAAGGGAAATAATGTTTCAAAGGACGAAGGGCATTGATATTTAACATTTTATGTTGCATTGTTCTTGATTCATAGCATTTGAGAACAAGTCACCAACATTGGCGCCCACCTTCGGTGAACTCTTTTCGACCACCTTCGGCAAGCATTGACCTTCGACATGCCACCGAAGAAAGTTTTAGCGACAGGGGCTGCTGCTCTCCAGCCGCTGGACCCAAACCAGGAGACCTTTTCTCTTCGAGAGGCCTGAAGCCAGAAGAGGAAGGCCACTAGTCCAACACCCCAAGAGGACGAGTTGGACCAGGAAATCAGAAACATGGAGATGCTGCATCAACAAGTACAAAGAAAGAAAGAAAAGATGGCTCGACTAGCCGACCTTCAGAGACAGATTGATGAAGCTACCGAAGAAGTACGCCATCTTGCTCAAGATGAGCAAGAGCGAAGGACTCAACATAGGGGGCTTCATCAAGAAGACCTCTTCAACGAGGATGAATGGTACGAGGATTTCCATCATGGAAATTTTGCTTTTGATGATGCTTCTCCTTTGTCAGCAAAACTGCAGGCTACACCTTGGCCTTCATCTTACAAGCCACCCCAACTCCCCATGTATGACGGACACTCAGATCCGAAGCAGTTTCTGATGAGCTACGAAGCAACCATATCTTCATATGGAGGCAATACTGCAGTCATGGTGAAATCTTTCGTCATGGCAGTCAAGAATGTTGCGCAAACCTGGTACTCCTCTCTTCGGCCAGGAACAATTACATCATGGCAAAAGCTGAAGGACATGCTAATCACTAGTTTCCAAGGGTTTTAGACTGAAGCCGGTTACCGCTCAGGCTTTGTTCCAGTGCACGCAAGATCATGAAGAATACCTCCAGGCGTATGTCCGAAGGTTCCTGCGTCTGAGGGCACAAGCGCCAACAGTACCCAATGAAATTGTTATTGAGGCCATGATCAAGGGGCTTCGGCCAGGACCTGCTACCCAGTACTTCACCAGGAAACCCCCTCAGACCCTGGAGAAATTACTCCAAAAGATGGATGAATACATCCGCGCTGATAATGACTTTCGTCAAAGAAGGGAGGAAGCCTACAGGTTCTCCAAAATGACCAGGGGCTTTGGAGGGAGAATCCACCCAAGACACGTCAGATCAATTCATTCTACCCAAAATGACGACAGAGGAAGTCAGCAACAGAGGCCGCAATCTTCTTCGCAAGCTTCAGGGCAGCAACAAAGTTATCCTCGGCCATCAGCTCCAAGGGGCAGAGGCGCCAGGGGCTTCGAGGAAGGTTTGGGGATCAGCCCAGGAAAATTTATTGCTTATTCGACAGTGAGGATAAGGGCCATACCACAAGGATGTGCCATATCACCATTCAAAAACAGAAGGAAATAGCAGAAGCTGCAGCTCAGCAGAACCAGCCGAAGCAGGTCAAGCATACTGCTTCGTACCACTCACCCTACATACCAGAGTATGTAGGTAACCATCCCGCAGCGTCTGTTGCTTCGGCTAGTCAGCCACAGGCATCATGGCCACAGCTTCCACCTCCGCCACCACTACAACCTGCATATTCACGCAGCCAACAGCCAGAAGGGAGTCAGCAGGCCAATCAGCAGAGAGACTTTAGGGAGGAGTCCGAAGCTCGCACAGTCAACAGCACTGTACCAGAGTCGAAGCATATCTACTAAAAGATATCCTACCCTAGAATCAGTTTTTATATTCATAGTCGTTCTTTTTCTTACTAAGGAACAGTTGTTGAAAACTTAGTTTTCTTGTCATTTTTAATTCCTTGAAATAGCTTCGTTTTTGTCATAGAGAAAATATATCTTCTCCACAAACTTACGGAGCCTCAAAAGTCGCCGAGGCATAAAAAGCCGTTCCTAAGTTATAAGTGTCTTCGAAGCTACAAAAAGTCGTTCTATTGAATGCAGAGTAAGTTTCTCGAAGCTACAAAAAGTCGTTCCTAAAGGAGCGCAGTGTAAGTTTTCTGCTCAAAAGTCGTTCCAAAGGGAATGCAGAGCTTACAGCGAAAAGTCAACATTGATTCCGCCGAAATATAAGGCGAAGCGCGAAAAGTCAACGCGATTCTGCCGAAGTACAAGGCGAAGAAGTTCAAAATACATTCCTAAGGGAATGCGGAACTTACAGCGAAAAGTCAACGATGATACACCGAAAAATAAACAGTGAAGCCGAAAAATAAACGGCAAAGGGATTGTGTATCCTACAGCAGGCATGTGTGTGTATCTTCGGCACAAATACCATTCTGCATAGCATAACATCATCACATCATTCGCATAACATAACATCATACATCATATTGCATCAATGGCACAAGAAGGGGATACAATGTTGATCTTCGGAGAACGCTTCGAAAAAGTGAAATTGTGTTAAGGCACAAAATAAGTTTCGAAGAGATACAGCTTTGTCAGCTATAAAATGGAGGAAAAAGTTTATTGTTGATGAGGCATTAACGTTTTTGCGACAATTAGAGGATTTTTCACGAAGCATAAAAATTCTTCTTTACGAAGCATGAAAAGAAGGGAAGGTGTTTTTTCGCCGAAGGCTCAAAAACGGTATGAACAATAAACGTTTCATGCATCGCAAAGAAATGAGTTACAAAGCCATTTATACATTACATCAAAAACTCATGAGTACCAAATATTACAAGCTTAGTCCAGCAAATGTTACATTGGTATTCTAACAATGTTTTTACAAATTATTCTTCCTTCAAAACTTCGTCTGCAGCTTCAGTCAGAAGTTGAGTGACGACTTTGTCCAAAATGCTTTCGGCCATGTCAATGATTTCTGCTGGTTCCTTTGCTGCTGATTCGATTAATGACTCGAAGGGCTCTGGGGGAGAAGATAGTTCGGCTGTAATAGAAAACGTAAATAAGATTAGAAGTCGCAAAAATAAAAGTAAAGTTAAAGGCTATTAAGCAATACCTATCCGCTTTTCGAGTTTCGCAACCTTTTCGGCTGCTTTCGTAGCTTCCCTTTCATCGTGAGTATCTTTTTCACTCTTTTTTATTATTTCGTGGGTCCGTCCCTCGACCGCCATTTTCCCAAATGTTAGTAAAGAATTTTCCACCAACTAAGCTTGCTTCGGCCGAGGGGTCCTTTGTATCGTCAATAGATAAGGTTGCTTCGGTTTGGGCCAGAATTTTCACATGCTCGCAACCTGATTTTTCCAAGATCGCCGTGATACCCATCGCACCCGAGAAGGCGCAGGCGTCCCCACGGCCACTTAGAATCTCTTCAAACGCTTCGGCCTCGCTGCTGATCCATTCAATCGGGCCTTCGGGATCGCCCCGTACGAAGTTGTCTTCACTTGAATATGCACCAACTTTGGCGAAACTAGTTTTTATCTTCGTCACACATTCTATAGATTTTTCATAACATCTTTCTTTTGAGGAACGAAAATCTATAACTGTTTTCTCCCAATAATTTTTCCAGTAGTTACTCGCATCACGGTCAGCTTCGGCAATAGCACATTTCAATTTAGCTTCGGCCAGTTGCTTTTGGAGGTTTTCAATCTCGTTCCTTTGGGTTTCAGATTGGGTCTTGTAATTAGCTTCATCCCCTTTCATCTTGTCTACCAATGTAAGTAAAATTTTATCTTTCTCTAAAGCTTCGTTCCTCAGCTTAATTACCTCTGTTCGAAGGTTGTTGAGAGCAATGGTGCAGCTCTCATCTTCAGCATTCTTTTGAGCCCTTAAGGCGTTGCTCAGTATTAAACCCTATATGAAAAGAATTAGTATAAGAGTAGAAAAATAATTCAAAGTTCAAAAGATTCGAAAAGTACAATTTTTATACCTTCAGACTGTTATATGCGAGACTATCTGCAAGATCGTCCATTGTCATGGCACAAAGGCCAGCTTCAAGTTTCGGAAACCGGATACTTCTGGCCATCTCCCAGCAGACAGATAATTCTTTGTTGTCTGGGAGGCAGTATAAGAAATCATCTTCGTCTGTCCCATTGAACACTAAGGCACCCTTTGGATACTTCAGTTCTCGGGCATAGTGTTTAGCTTCAAAGATCTCTTCTTCACTTAATCTTTTCCCCGAAGCGTGTTGTATGACATACTCAAGAGCTTCAGAGGATGCCTCAGGAGTAGGAGTGGCAGTTTTTTCAGGCAGAATCTGTTCTGCAGCATCCTTTTCCGTTTTCTTCTCCCCGATCTCCAAGAATTTCTCCTTTGTAGGCTCTGAAGGCCCAGCTTCGGTCTCAACTTGGCTCTTCGCAGTTTCGGCTTCGGTTACTCTTGTCTCAGACTGCGTCTCTGGAGCTTCGGTAGTTTTCCTTGGAGTAGAGGTTGTCTTTATCGTCTCCAGCGCATCTAGAACATTGACCATTCTTTTTCTCTTAGGGGTCGCTGCAGGACCTTTTGGTGCCTTCGGCACTATCACTTCTGCCGAAGGGCTTGAAATTTCTGATATCTTTGGTCCTTCAATCCCTGTATCACCGTCCTTTGGCTCAGCTAATTTGGCTGACGGTGCCTTCGGTATTGCGGTCGGCTCTTCAATCTTCTGCGTAGGCGCAGGTTCTTTGGCTTCAGTAGCCGAAGAGGTCTCACCACCAAATTCGGGCACTACGGCCGGTTCAATATATCGTGGCCGGTGAGTAAGAACCTTCACCTTCTTCCTCTTCGGCGCGGGCTCACTTGGAGCAGCTGAAGCAGCATCTTTCCCGGAAATTGCACTCTTTCTCTTTTGTCCCTTTGGCGGGTACCGGTAGTCAGGATACATAAACCCAATAGCATCAAAAACACTATTCAGCCTTTTCTTTTTTCCGACTCCCGAAGGCCGCAGATAGCACATTATCTTCTGCTTTGGAGTATGGCCCAAGCAGATCATCACTAGTAGCTTCGATGCAATTCAGCCAGTCATCGTCTGGTTCGATAAATTGGTCTCCGAATCTGAAAGTATATTTTAGTCGAACCAAATCTCCTTCGTTAGAGTTGTTTATGGTTTCTTTTGGCATCTCCCAGCTCTCTAGCAGTGGCCATATCCTGTAGGCCACATGCTCCTGAACTAAGTCCCTTGTCCTGATGAAAGAACAAACTATACCAAAGGCCCTTCGGCATTCTTCAGCTGCTTCATCAATCTCTACCTTCGGTTTCCGAAGGCCAAAGCAGGACCAGATGGGGCGCATGATGATCTCTTTGATATCCTCTCTCGCCTTTAAATCATTTTTCACATAGAACCATTCTTTCATCCAGTCTCTAGGCCACCTTTTCCGAAAGGTTGGCACTGGGCAGCTTGAACCTGAACGAGCAACGAAGCTGTAGCAATCCAAAATTATTGTGATATTGCTCCTTACCCCAGGGTTTTGTCTCATATAAAAGTTCATGTATACTGCAGAAACTTTTTGCACTCGGTTCCAATCCTTGACTCCTCACAGTCCATACGAAGATTCCCATTCTTATGATGGCTTCGGGAGTAAGCTGGTGAAGAAAAATCTGGTATATCTTTAAAACTTCAACCACAAAACTGCTTAGGGGGAATCGAAGCCCAGCCTTGAAGAAGCTTCGATAGATTACAACTTCATTCTCTTCAGGAGCAGGAGCGGTCCGGTCTCCGTTATCAGCCCTCACAATGGATATGTCTCGAAAATACCTTCCTCTCATGTTATCAAGATGACTTTGCCTGATAGTCGATTTTCCTAAGACTGTGTGACTTGGTCGCCACGGCCGATCTTCGGAGTCTTCGCCTCCACTTTCCACATCATAACTATCACTGTCATCGGTATCTTCAGATAAGCCTTCTAGAGTTTCTTTTGTAATCTTCTCTGTGTTCGACTTCGCAATAAACTCGATGAATCCAACATTTTTTTCCTTAAGAAGCTTCTCCTCCTCGCTCAGCTTCGTTTCACCAGCAGCTTTCTTGTCTTGAGACATCTCTTCAGAAATGTGAAAATGTGCTCCAAAAGCCGAAGCTTAAAAAATCTAAAAACCGAGCAAGCGTTGGTAGGCAGGAGCTAAAAATTGAGCAAGCAGAGCAGATGGCTAAAAGCGTGCCAAATGAGCTCGTGGTGTGCTCCTATTTATACGCCTAGTGCGTTGCAGGGTGGAGGGCCCCGCTTGTCATTCACTATTGCTATTCTAGCAAAGGGAAGGTGTTTTTTTCGGACCTTCGGCTTTAGGGCCTTCGTCCATATCGCAATCTGAATTTATTATTCTAACAAATTGATATTGCGAGGGGCTACTGTTGGGGGCCTTCAGCTTCCGAAGGTCCTCAAAAACATAATTTAACAATGTTTCTGGAGTATAATACATGAACAGGTATCTTCGGATTCGGATCAGAACCAGTATGAAGCACAAGGAATATGAAGGTTGGCACAGAGCCAAAGTTGTATGCATGAGAGCTTCGGCATGATAGCAGAAGAGGAAACCGACTTAAGAAGGAAAAGGTTATTTAGACCTCGATGAGTTATTACAGAGTCATTAGCAAATGTAAAGGGCATGAATGTAATTTCACGTGGGCTACGTCCCATGCCTATAAATAGATGAACAGTGCCTCGTACTGTTCACACACTGACTTGGCATTTGCTTTTGCATCACGCTCGTACCTTTGTTGTCTATCAAGTCGAAGGTATCAAATGTAATTCAATGTTGTTTTTATTCTCTCATGATAATAGAATGGAGATGAATTTATAATACTATATGATTGTTTATGTTATCTTTTGTATTTTACATGCCTCCTCTATTACCATCTTACCTTCGATATTCGAAGGTAAGTCTTTCATGACCTTCGTCTGAAGATCATTATATCCTAAGGGAAATAATGTTTCGAAGGACGAAGGGCGTTGATATTTAACATTTTATGTTGCCTTGTTCTTGATTCATAGCATTTGAGAACAAGTCACTAACAGGCTGCAACAAACCTACGGGCCTCTGATGTTCTGCCTTGATCCTCTGACAACTATCGCATCTGGCCACATACTCTGCTATCTCTCTTTTCATACCGTACCACCAGAATCTCTTCTTCAAGTCTTGGTACATTTTCTCACTACCAGGGTGTATAGAATACGCTGTCTCATGAGCTTCCTTGAGAATCAGTTCCCGAATCGAGGTGATGTTGGGAACACACAGCCTACCTTGAACCATACCACTCCTTCTGCATCTTCACGGAAATCTGGACATTTCCCATCGATGATAAGCTACTGGATCTCGTTGATTTTCTCATCATCCTTCCGACCCTTCCTGATGTCTTGCTCTAGAGTGGGTTCCAACTCAATTGTCACTCCTTGAGTGTTGTTCAGAAATCCGAGACTCAACCTATCAAATTCCTTCGCTAGCTCATATGGCATTGGGTGAGCGGCCAACAATTGACTTGACTCTTCCTGCTAAGAGCATCTGCAACCACATTTACTTTGCTTGGGTGAAAATGAATCTCCAGTTCATAGTCTTTGATCAATTCTAGCCATCTTCGCTGCCTCATGTTTAACTCTTACTGAGTGAATATGTACTTGAGGCTCTTGTGGTCCGTGTAGATATCACACTTCTGCCCATAAAGATAATGTCTCCAGGTCTTCAATGCATGAACCACTGCTGCTAGCTCCAAATCAAGAGTGGGTAATTCTTCTCATGAACTTTCAACTGTCAGGACGAGTATGCCACTACTTTCCCTTCCTGCATTAACACACATCCTAGTCCTGTGTACGAAGCATCGCAATATACTGAGAATGGCTTGTGAACATCTAGCAGAACTAACACTGGTGCTATTGTCAACTTCTGCTTCAACATCTCAAATGATTCTTGGCATGTTGGGATCCACTTGAACTCAACCTTCTTTGCTAGGAAGGCTGTCATTGGTCTGGCAATCTTGGAGAAACCCTCAATGAAACGCTAATAATAACCGGCCATTCCAATGAAACTCATGATTCCTCGGACATCTTTTGGTGCTTTTCCAGTCCAGAATCGCTGCTACCTTCTTTAGATCCACAGCTAGTCCATCTCGGTTTATAATATGACCCAAGAATAGAACTTCGCTGATCCAGAACTTGCACTTGCTAAGCTTGGCATACAACTGGCAATCTTGTAGCCTCTGAAGTACTTTCCTCAAATGTTCCTCATGCTCTTGCTCATTCTGGGAATATACAAGAATATCATCAATGAACACCACTACGAACTTGTCGAGGTAGTCCATGAACACACTGTTCATCAGGTACATGAAGTAAGCTGGCGCATTCGTTAATCTGAATGACATAACCATGAACTCATATAGTCCATACTTAGTGATGAATGATGTCTTTGGTATATCTATAGGTCGGATTCTGAGCTGATGGTAACCTGACCTCAGATCTATCTTTGAGAACACACTGGCTCCTCTCAACTGATCAAATAAGTCTTCAATTCGAGGCAGGGGGTACTTGTTCTTGACAGTGACTTCATTCAAAGCTTTGTAATCGATGCACATCCTCTTCGTGCCATCCTTCTTCTCCACAAATAACACTGGGGCTGCCCAAGGTGAGGTACTTGGTCTGATGTAGTTTTTTCTAACAACTCATCAATTTGCTTCTTGAGTTCCACCAGCTCTAGTCCAGACACTCGATAAGCTCTCTTGGAAATAGGGGCGATGCCTGGGATAAGCTCTATGGCAAATTCAACTTTCCTTTCAGGTGGCATGCCTAGTAACTCTTTAGGGAATACATCAGGGGAATTCTGACACAATCCTAATTGCCTCAATCGGATTGGACTCCTTGTCATCTACTGATGAATGGTGACAAGCTCCTTCTTCTAGTTCAGGTAAGTATAGCTTGGTTACTACTTCCTTTCTGGATGGGGACACCAACTTAACTGTTCTCTTGTCACAACTGACAGTGGCTTGATTTCTGTGTAGCCAATTCATCCCTAGGATGACATCTAACCCTTGAGTTCCCGTGACTACTAGGCTAGCAGGGAAGGCTATCCCCCTTATTTCAATCCTTAGATTCGGACAGATCCTATCGGACTGAACTTTTCCCCCAACTGAATTAAATCTCAAAGGTGGGATCATTGGTTCTATGGGGATGTTATGTGATTCTACCCAAGATGCAGAAACAAAAGAATGTGTGGCACCAGTATCAAATAGTACTTTTGCTAGGTAGGATTCGACTGGAAACATACCTACTGCCATGTCCTGAGCATCCTGGATTGCTTTGGCCTCTAGGTGATTCACCTTTCCACGGTTGTAGGCATGACCACGAACTCCTGGTGCTTGCTGTGGTGCTCCTTGTCTTGCTGGGGCATTGACTGCTGGTGGTTGCTGGGTTGCTTTCTTATGACAGTTCTTTGCCTAGTGATTTTGTTCTCCACAGTAGAAGCATGCACGACCTCCTACTTGTGCTGGGGCTGCTTGGCCATTCTAGGTTGGTTGCAGCGGCAGGAAGACGAGTTGCCTGGTTGTTCTGATGTTGGTACTGATTTCCTCTCGGCTGAGTGTTCTGACGGTACTACTACTACTGCTGCTGAGGAAACTGCCTCTGGTACTGGTGCCAGTGCTGACGCTGATGCTGGTGCTGGTGACCTTGCTTGAATTGTTGTGGCGAGTTGCCTGAGTAGCGGGGACGACTGCTACTCCCGGCCTGAGGTCCACCAATCTTGCGCTTCCTATCCTCCATCTCCCGACGCTTCCTTTCAGTCATGATTGCTCTGTCGATCCAATGCTGGAAGGTGGGGAAAGTGTGGTTCATCAACTAATAATGGAGGGGATCAACCAATCCTCTCAGAAAGTGGTACTGCCTCTTAGCATCTGTGTTGACGTCTTTTGGGGCGTAACGGGACAGCTGTAAAAACTTATCCCTGTACTCACTGATGGACAGGAGACCTTGGTTCAGGGCAAGAAACTCCTCCTTCCTCACTATCATCAGTCCCTTGGGCACATGGTAGCTACAGAAGTTGTCCCTGAGCTCCTCCCAAGTAATGGCTTCAGGGTTGGCATGGGTGGCGAGGTAAGACTCCCACCAAGATTGTGCTGCTCCCCTCAGTTGTCAGGGACCATACAACACCTTCTCACGATCGTTGCACTGGGCAGTGTGCAACTCACGCTCCATGGTACGCAGCCAATCTTCAGCGTCCATGGGATCAGCAGAGTGGGCAAAGACTGGGGGATGACCCCTCATGAGTTCTGCCCGCTTGTCTCTGGGCACTTGTGGCATCTGGACTTGCATAGGAGGTTGAGGTGGTGGTGGCTGCTGCTGAACTTGCTGCATCGCTGCTAATGTCTGACCAATTGCTTGAACTACCTGGGTCTGCATCAAGAACATCTGCTCAATGGTCATCAGGGGTGGCAGCGGCAAATGCTACTGCGGAGCTACCTCCTCTTAGGGTGCCTGCTGCTCTGGCTATGCACGCCTCGCACCTCTGCGCCTGTTCACAGACATCTGTAGAAATCACACACATACCAGATCTAGCTCTGCACTCTTTCAGCATAAGAAAAGATGTATAGAAAATCTCCATAGCACTGAACGCATGACCATCTTCACTGACAGCTTCTCAGATAAAGAGGAAAGGGGAAATAAAGGGATTACCCAACTAAATAACTGACTTTATTAATAACTATACCAAGTTGCAGGGGATACCCACACCATGGTGACAATCATTACAAAGATCCAACTTCAGTACATGTCCATCATAACAAGAATCCAACAAAAGATAACCAAACTAACTCTGACTAAGACTGGCTTAGGCTAAGACACTGAACTAAGCATTATTACAGACTCCGACTCTGTCGATCTAAGGATCCAAATCTATGCGGGTCCTGCAGTCTGGGGTACCATAGTCGAAGCGACCACGGGGCGGTGAATGGTAAGGGTGTTGAATCCCTACATGGGCGGGAGAACCACCATCCAAATAGTGGCGTGCCGCGCATTCAGCACACAATTCTGTAACCTCTGCCCGAACCTTGCCCAACTCGTCAGGGGCGTGGTCTAACTCTGTGTTGAGCACGGCGACCAGATTGACCATGCTGTTCAGCCTGGGATTGCCCTCACCGACTAGCGATACAATCACACCTCCAGCACTACCGGTCGAACTATGAGGATAATACTTCAGGTCAAGGCCATTAGCTACCCCGCTGAACAACGAGCAATACTGAGAAAGTGCCTGTCGTGCTGCATCTTGCATGGCTGCCTCGGCAGTATCCCTCTCAGTGATAGAATAGTGCTTTGAGAAGGCCTCTGCACCCCGGAGATCATCGTCCGGACGGCACACCAAGCAAGTAGCCTCCCACTGGTCTGGGTATAGCCCGCGACGATGCTAGTAGACTACACAACGGTACTCGATGGACCATGTGTGTCGGTCGAAGGCCCGACGCAACAATGTATCGAGAGCGTCGTGGAAGTGACACCCGCAAGCAGCGTCACGAGTGATTGGTCTCGCAATCCATCCCTCCGGCTTCGGCTCCTCAAACGTTCTGTGTCGTGGCTCGAACTGCCACCGGCGTCGGCGTCGTCCCCGTCTCTGTCGGGGTCTCCTCCAGCAGCTGGGATGCCTTGTGGTGGTGGACGGTGATAGAGCTGGAGTGCCCGATCTTTCGGTGAGTGGAGATAATTCCGATTTGGTGGAAGTAGACCCTCACGATCTGACTACGACGAGCAAACCCGAAGCGCAATGCAATCGCTGAACCAACTCCCAATGGTTACCGACCTTGCTGATGCGAGATCAGCTTGATCACGAAGATCGTTTCCTATGCGCAATCGAAGAACGAACAAGAAAAAGATGCGAGCAATCTTAATATCACTAGAGGTGGAGTTCTGAATCACAGAGGACAGCACGTATTTGTGCGTGTTCTGGGGTAGCTAAAGCTTGATGTAAAACAAAACTAAAGTTCTAAATGAAACAGGACTCTGACTAAATAGAGGAGAGGCGTGAACAGTAGGGCCGGCGCTACAGTCCTGCGGTTACTGTTCACGACTTCCCTAGGCGCCCCATCCGGGCCTTCCTGTTGGGCCATCTTCTAATCTTCTGGGCCTTCGTTCTTTAACAGCATGATGTAGTTCAATTCTCTTGCACGGGCCCGAGTCACTTGCCCAGGTGGAAGGGGTGGCGCTTGGACTGGGGAAGATGGTGCCTGGGCTGGAGAAGGTGCTGCTGGTGTAGATGTACTCGTGTTGGTGTTGATGTCCTCATCATCCTCCCCTTCTTGAACTGAAGTCGTCCTCGATGGCAACTCCTCATCTTCTCCCGCATACGGTTTCAAATCTGCAACATTAAAACTAGTGGAAACACCAAACTCCGCAGGCAGGTCAAGGATATAAGCATTAGCATTGATCTTGGTTAGTATCTTAAAAGGACTAGCAGCACGAGGCATCGATTTAGAACGGCGCAAAGTAGGAAAATGATCCTTTCTCAAATGCAACCAAACCATATCACCAGGTTCAAAAGTAACTAGTTTCCGGCCTTTACTACCAGTAATCTGATATTTAGCATTAGCAGCTGCAATGTTTTGTTGAGTTTGTTCATGGAGGTTAATCATTTGTTCAACATGTGCAACAACATATATGTGTGGGGCGTCCGCAGCATCAAGCGAAAACAAAGCAATAGGCGCCCTAGGAATGTAACCATAAACAATTTGAAAAGGGCACATCTTTGTAGAAGAATGTGTTGCATGATTATAAGCAAACTCAACATGAGGCAAGCAATCCTCCCAACATTTCAAATTTTTGTCTAAAACAGCCCTAAGCATGGTAGACAAAGTTCGATTAACTACCTCAGTTTGACCATCAGTCTGAGGGTGACAAGTGGTGCTAAACAACAATTTAGTTCCCAATTTATTCCACAGAGATCTCCAAAAAATGACTAAGAAACTTAGCATCACGATCCGAGACTATTGTATTGGGAATACCGTCCAAACGAATAATCTCTCTAAAAACAATTCAGCAACATTGCTAGCATCATCAGTCTTATTACAAGGTATGAAATGAGCCATTTTGGAGAATCGATCAACAACCACAAAAATGCTATCCCTCCCCTTCTTAGTTCTAGGCAATCCCAAAACAAAATCCATCGAAATATCAATCCAAGGGGAAGTAGGAACAGGCAAAGGCATATACAAACCATGGTTGTTCAACCGTGACTTAGCTTTCTGACAAGTAGTGCAGTGTGCAACAAGGCGCTCAACATCAGCGCGCATCCGAGGCCAAAAGAAGTGGGCAGCCAACACCTCATGTGTCTTGTAGATGCCAAAGTGCCCCATGAGACCGCCTCCATGCGCTTCCTGTAACAACAAAACACGAACCGAGCTTGCTGGAACACACAGCTTGTTAGCGCGAAACAGGAACCCATCCTGTATGTGAAATTTGCCCCATGGTTTCCCATTAATACAATGGCCGAAAGCATCTTTAAAATCAGCATCGTCAACATATTGATCTTTCACAGTGTGCAAACCAAAGATTTTAAAATCTAACTGTGACAGCATGGTATAGCGACGAGACAAAGCATCAGCAATAACATTTTCCTTCCCGTTCTTGTGTTTAATAATGTAAGGAAAGGACTCAATGAATTCTACCCATTTAGCATGACGACGGTTCAGATTTGTTTGGGTACGAATATGTTTTAAAGCCTCATGATCAGAAAGAATTATGAACTCACGATGCCAAAGATAGTGCTGCCATGTATGCAAAGTGCGCACTAAAGCGTAAAGCTCCTTATCATAAGTAGAATATTTCAGACTAGCACCGCTTAATTTTTCACTAAAATAAGCAACTGGATTTCCTTCTTGTAACAAAACAGCACCTAGCCCAATACCGCTAGCATCGCATTCAAGCTCAAACACTTTATTAAAATCAGGCAATTGCAATAGGGGAGCTTGGGTTAACTTATCTTTCAAAGTGCTGAACGCTACCTCCTGTGAATCACTCCAAGCAAACGGCACATCTTTCTTTGTAAGCTCATGTAGAGGCGCTGCAATGGAGCTAAAATCACGAACAAATCTGCGGTAGAAACCAGCAAGTCCAAGAAAGCTCCGAATTTGTGTGACCGTCGTCGGTGTAGGCCACTCCCGAATGGCAGCAATCTTGCTACTATCCACCTCAATGCCCTGTGGAGTAACAACATAACCAAGAAACGAGACACGTCGTGTGCAAAAGATGCATTTTTCCATGTTAGCAAATAACTAGGCAGCACACAATGCATCAAAAACAGCACTTAAATGTTCCAAATGCTCTTTCTTAGATTTGCTGTAAATAAGGATATCATCAAAATAAACAACCACAAACAATCCTATGAAGGGCCTCAGAACTTCATTCATCACTCGCATAAAAGTGCTGGGAGCATTAGTCAATCCAAACAGCATAGCCAACCATTCATATAAACCAAATTTCGTTTTAAAAGTCGTTTTCCATTCATCACCCAGTTTCATTCTAATCTGGTGGTAACCACTACGCAAATCAATCTTAGTGAAAATAATGGCACCACTAAGCTCATCTAGCATATCATCAAGGCGTGGTATAGGATATCGATAACGAATAGTGATGTCATTAGCCATGACCCATCTTTCTTGGGAACAAGTAACACAGGAACAGAGCAAGGGCTAAGAGACTCACGAATGTATCCCTTGTCAAGCAACGCCTATACCTGGCGCTGAATCTCCTTCGTCTCATCTGGATTTGTACGGTACGGTGCGCGGTTCGGAAGCTGTGCGCTGGGGATGAGGTCGATCTGGTGCTCAATGCCACGAAGCGGTGGGAGACCCGGTGGTAAGTCTTTGGGAAAGACATCAGCATACTCCTGCAAAAGGTTAGCAACCATCGGGGGAATAGCCAAAGATGGTGCATCATCAAGTGAAATGAGGACACTAGAGCATACAAGTGCATAGCATGGCAAATGAGCACCGTGTAGATCATCAAAATCAGCATGTGTAGCAAGTAAAACAGGAGCCTTCAACTTGATTCCAGAAGGAACAAAGGGCGATGGATCAAGTTGTTTAGCAGTTATAGCAGCTCGGGCAAGATCATCTTTAACAATTTGTTCAGGTGTCATTGGATGTATAATTATTTTCTGACCCTTAAAAATGAAAGAATAATGATTCGAACGACCATGATGCAAGCTATCAGTATCATATTGCCAAGGTCAACCAAGTAACAAAGAGCATGCTTCCATGGGAATAACATCACAATCGACAAAATCAAAATAAGCACCCATGGAGAAAGGAACACGCATGGAACGTGTGATTTTTATTTTACCACCATCATTAAGCCACTGAATGTGATATGGGTTTGGATGCTTACGAGTGGGTAACGACAACTTTTCGACCAGCATGGTACTCGCCAAATTGTTGCAACTGCCGCTGTCGATAATCATGCGAATTGACCGCTCCTGCACAACACCCTTTGTATGGAACAGAGTGTGTCGCTGATTCTTCTTGGGCAAAGCGACCTGTGTACTAAGAACACGCTGCACAACAAGACTTTCATACCTATCAGCATCGCCCGAGTTGACATGTACCTCCGCTTGAGCTGCATGCTTAGTGGCAAGTAGTGCATGTTCAATTTCTTCAGAATCACTAGCGGAAGAGTACTCACCATCGTCACAAATGAGCAAAGTGCACTTGTTTGGGCAGTCCCGAATCACATGGCCAAATCCTCTACAGCGATGACACTGAATATCCCGTGTACGACCTGTAGGTAGGGCAGTGCTGGCTGGTTTGGTCGTCTTCTCGCGTGGAGTAGTGGTGGACGTGGATGGCGCAGGGGGAACTGGTGTTGAGGTGGATGTCGAGCTTTGTCCTGCAAAAGGGATAGAATATGGCTTCGAGCGGCGTCCCTGCACTTCGCATTCAGCTTTGCAAGCATATTCAAACAAAGTAGTCATATCATAATATTCCTTATAATCAAGTATATCCTGGATTTCGCGGTTTAAACCACCATGAAAACGTGCCATAGCAGCGTCGTTGTCCTCCAATATCCCACAACGAATCATACCTTTTTGTAACTCCTGGAAATAGTCCTCAACAGATTGAGAACCTTGCTGAAAACGCTGCATTTTATTAAGCAAATTACGAGCATAATACGAAGGCACAAATCGATGTCGCATCGCAGCTTTCAACTGATCCCAAGTGGTTGGAATGGCAGTGGGATGTTTTATTTTATACTCATGCCACCAAATTAAAGCAAAATTAGTAAATTCACTAATAGCAGCTTTAACCTGAGAATGTGCAGCAATATCATGGCATGAAAATTTTTGTTCAACCTCTAACTCCCAATCAAGATATGCAGCAGGATCATATTTACCATTAAAAGGTGGAATTTTAAATTTAATCTTAGAAAATAAGTCATTAGGGGATGACGAACCACACGGCGTGCACGACCACGGCGATCTCCATCGTCCTGCTCAGTGTCACCGCCGTAGTCATGCTCCATCTTTGTGGTCAACGCATCAAGGCGTGCTAGGATGGTGTCGAGTGTGGTGCGAGTCGCCGTTTGAGCAAGGTCAAGCTGGTTGAAACACTCAGTCGTCGAAGTGACCGTTGAATCAAGCCGTTCATGCATCGTCCAAATGTCAGCAGCAAGTCCATCAACTTGTCCCCTTACTTCCAGCAACTGGGCATCCACCGTGTCGTGTGCTCCTGCCATAGTTAGCACAAACACCAAAACACCAAAAGCAGAAAAACCGACGACAACAGGGAAATGGTGGTGACAAATCGCTCAATGGAATGTTGTTATCAAGTTCTTATCCGTTCTTACCAAGCCACAGTGGTGAACTGCAACAAACAGGTGGAACTGGTGAAAGATTGGATGAGCGATTGCCTGGAGAAACAGAAACCTTCTCGTCGTAGAAATATGTGGAGTTTTGGGTAGGCTGCACTCAAGTCAAGGATTAGCACGATCAAACAATAATGCAAAGTTGAATTATAGTGCAAAACACGAAACTATATTGCTAGCCACAAGTGCAAAGGACGGATGGAACTAGCAGAATGGCAGTACCGTAAATATTGTACTAGCGAGGCCAAAAAGGCACTAGTAGGAATCACAGGTGATTTTGTTTTTCTTTTTTGTATGATTTTTTTTATATTTTCTCAGCACAAGGAGCAACAAAATAGGAGCTACATGAAGTTTCACCTAAAATAGAGTTCAGATGTGGTCTACAGAAAATCAGGAAGTTCTCTGAAAAGCGTGCGATAACTTTGACGAATTTTTTTCTTTATTTTCCTGAATTTTTTTGACAATTTTATCGAAACCAAACAGTCCGTAGGCAAGTTTGGCCGGCCTCAGAATGGTGTCAACAAGCTCTTGTAAAAATTTCAGATTTTTTGAACAATCGAGCGAAAAGTTATGCCCGATTTAAGGAAGGTATGTTTAAAACGACCGAGATGAGACAACCGCTTTGTATCCTTTCTCCTTCGTTTTTTTGTTTCTATTTTTTTTGACGTAACCGAAGGAGAAAAACAAGAAAGCGGCGTTGACTCGGTTTGTTTTTTTTCTGTTTTTTTACGTAACCAAAGGAGAAAAATAAGGAAGCGGCGTTGACTCGGTTTGTGGCGTGATTAAACGGAATACGGTGGCGGCGCGCTAGGGTTTGAATGGTGGAATAACACAATGCAACCAGCAACAAATAACGTGAAAGCACACAAATTCAACAATGCAGATTATTGAAAGAAAGTGCGAGGCTCAAAAGGGTGCTGGGATAAGGTCTAACCTAAATTTTTATGTGGTTTTGTGGACTGTAGGATAAAAAAAACACTCGATAAACTCACTGATCAACCTGGAATTCTAATACCACTTGATAGAGCTAGAGTGCCCGATCTTTTGGTGAGTGGAGATAATTCCGATTTGGTGGAAGTAGACCCTCACGATCTGACTACGACGAGCAAACCCGAAGCGCCAATGCAATCGCTGAACCAACTCCTAATGGTTACCGACCTTGCTGATGCGAGATTGGCCTGATCATGAAGATCGTTTCCTGTGCGCAATCGAAGAACGAACAAGAAAAAGATGCGAGCAATCTTAATATCACTCGAGGTGGAGTTCTAAATCACAGAGGACAACACGTATTTGTGCGTGTTCTCTGGTTGCTAAAGCTAGATGTAAAACAAAACTAAAGTTCTAAATGAAACAGGACTCTGACTAAATAGAGGACAGGCGTGAACAGTAGGGCCGGTGCTATAGTATCGCGGTTACTGTTCACTACTTCCCTAGGCGCCCCATCCGGGCCTTCCTGTTGGTCCATCTTCTGGGCCTTCGTTCTTTAATAGCATGATGTAGTTCAATTCTCTTGCACGGGCCCGAGTCACTGGCCCAGGTGGAAGGGGTGGCGCCTGGACTGGGGAAGATGGTGCCTGGGCTGGAGAAGGTGCTGCTGGTGTAGATGTACTCGTGTTGGTGTTGATGTCCTCATCAGAGGGGGCATCTCTGGCTGAGGTGCAGGGGAAGGTGGCCTCTTAGACTCCACCTCCTGCTGAGGCGAGGGGGAAGAGTCCTGCTGCTCCTGCTCCTGGCGTCGGTGCTCCAGCTCCCCGTGCAGGCGACAATGCAGTCTCTCCAGGTGACTGGACTGACGTGACACCGTGCAACAAAGTGGACGCTCCGCCAAGCGAGAAGGCAAAAAGGGGGATCATAGACTTACGTGCAGTGCACCTAAGACGAGCCATCTACAAAAGACATAGTAAGCACAAGGGTAAGAGTAGAACTATGAGACCAGAAAGTAAACAGCGAGAAAAGTGAGATAAAACTTTTGAGACAAGTAAACAACATAGAGTTGGTCAAGATGACCATCTTTTGAAAAGACACTTAGGTCAAGGTAAGAGTAAGGGTCTATAGTCCTTAGGTCGAGCATTCTAGTCTAAGTTAGCGGTCCTACAGTCAGCAAGGCTTTGATACCACTCATGTCACACCCGGTTTTGGAAGGTAAACTGAATGCGAACCATGTACGTTCCAGGATCAGAACTCACATACACAACGATTACATAATTGGACATAATCACACAATGCTTGAATTAAATAGAGGAAAGGTACTTAGTTACATCAAGATGTCCAAGACATCCACAGAGTCTATTACATACACATAGTTCAACATAAATATCAAAGTGCGGAACGTTAGATGCTAAGCCTACACAGGCAGCTGACTGGGGGTTTGCCACTAAAAAAGAACTAGAACTCGTCGTATTCCTAGAACTCCTCAAAATCTTCCATGTTGCCAGCTGTTGGGACGAAGGCGAAGACACTACCCTTCGCTCTAGGCCTTCGTCAACTCGCTGCACCAACGGAGGCAAGATGACCGGCGCGGCCCACCCTTCGTCCTCTTCACTGCAAGACGAAGGCCTACGACGAAGTCTCCCCATCCCGCGTCCTCGGTCCTACCTGGAGGCCCAAGTGGGATGCGGCCCATTGTAGCAGGCCCCGCACGGAGAAGCGTGTTACGGGCCCGATTTATAATGGCTTTTCTGTAATGACAGTCTGTAACCCCCATTATGGGAATATTCTGGGGATAATCTAGGTGTATGAGGGCATAAGCGTCCTTACATCGGGACCTTGGGCGCTCGGGCACCTATAAATACCCCCGTACAGTGCCCTTGAGAGGCTAGATTAACAGCGCAATTGCCATCTCGAGTTAAACCGTGTTTGCATCCTTTTCACTCCCCCGTTGGATCAATTTGCACAGGAGCGCAAGTTCCAACATTGGCGCCCACCATTCGTGCTACGAATAAACCACCCGCGATGGCACCCAAAAGAGCTAGTTCGAAGGCAGCCCCATCCGTCGACGAAGCAGCGAAGGCAGCACTGCTAGCTAAGAAAAAGGGCAAGGCCCTCGCTGACAACACCCACCAAGGAGCTGGCGAAGACGAAGCACACAGTAAGAGACAGCGCAACGATCAACACACTCCCGAAGGCACCCTCCGCACCTGTAGCTCCAGAGGGCAGCCACACGTACCACCCCCAGGCTTCGCTCCACTAGAGGGCGAGGATGCAACAGTGGACGGCGAGGTCCTCGGCGTCTCCGCAGAAGAACAGCTACAGCTACGGGTCCTACGCCTCAAGAACCGCAACCTCCAGAAGCAAAAAGAAATCCTTAAGGCCAAGCGCCAACGCGTCTCTGCGCAGGCCAAGGTGCGCCAAATGATATGAGATGAGGAGCAGAGGGCTCAAGAACTTGAGCAAGAGATTGCACTCATGCAGCGCGAAGGCCAACATGATCTATAGCATGGCCCGCCCCTCCAGCAGCGCGCTAGTCGGAGACCTATTCATTCCTCAGCGCGGACCCTTCATCCCGCATGCCGCAGCTTTCCAAGGTATCAACTACCTTGATGAGCGGAGCCCCCTGGCGCCGCAACTGCAAGTGTCACCATGGCCTGCCAACTTCAAGGCAGGGACCTACCCCAAGTACAACGGCAGCACTGACCCAGCACAGTACATCATGAGCTATCAAGTCGCCGTCGCATCATCCAGAGGGGACGACGCCACGATGGCCAAGTCTTTCATCATCGCCCTCGAGGGTCCGGCCTTGACCTGGTACACCAGGTTGCCCCCATTGTCCATCGACTCCTAGAGAAGTCTCCGGGACAAGTTTCTGCTAAACTTCCAGGGGTATCGCCCCGACACCGATTCCTTGGCCGAGTTGTCACTCTACAAGCAGCAAGAGAAAGAAACCCTGCGGGAGTACTACCGCAAGTTCCTGACTCTCAAGTCACAACTGCCCTCGGTCGACGACCAAATTGCCATACACTACACCATCAGTGGCCTTCGGGCTGGCGTCCTGTACAGTCACTGCATCAGGGACCCACCCAGAAACCTCCAGGAACTCTACCAGTTGTTTGAAAAGTACGCCAGATCCGAAGAGCTCCACCAGCGCAAGGTCGAGTCTCAAAGAAAGCCTAAGGACCCTCCACAGTCCAGCCGAACGTGGACAAGACCTTCGCAGTCAGACTCCGGTCAGGACAGCCGCAGTCAGCAGCAGGTGCATAACATTGCTAATCAGCACCCCGCCGGCGAAGCCCCCCGCCGCCAAGAGTATCCCCCCCAGGGCCGTGGCAATGGCACGCGTGGTCAGGGCCGAGGACGGGCGCAGCAGCCGCGCCGATATTATTACTTGTTTCACGGTGAAGACTGCGCGCCCCCAACCAAGGATTGCCCAGAAACGAAGGCCACCAGGGACAGGATGGCTCGGGCACAACCCGCCGACAACCTAAGAGTTGTCGCGCATACATATCAACACCACCACCCACAAGCATACAACCACGGCCCCGTCCAGCATCTACTCAACCACGCATACCAACACCACCAGGAGGTACAAGTCCAACCACCCCCACCCCCGCCTCCGCATCAACCAAACATCCACCACCAAAATCACCCTCAAGCACCAAAACAGGAAGACTTCGCTGATCAGCCGTATCGCGGAGTCATTCACATGATAACCGGAGGGTCCAGCGTCAACTTCGATACGAAGCGACAAAAGAGGGACCACTACCGAAGCATCAACCATGTCGCCATCACCGGTCCAGTCGTGCAAACGAAGTGGTCACATGTGCTGCTAACCTTCGATGCCAGAGATGTCGATCTGCGCAGCACACCCCACTGTGACGCCATGGTAATCAACTACAGTGTGGCAGGCTAGGACCTGCACAAAGTCCTAGTCGACAACGGCAGCCAGGCAGAGATCATCTTCCTCCACGCCTTCGACCGCATGGGCATCAGCCACAGCTTGCTCAAGCCTTCGGAAAATCCCCTATATGGCTTCGGCGGCAAGGGCACCTTCCCTGTGGGCAAGATAGAGCTACCCCTGTCCTTCAGCGTAGCACCCAATGTGCGAAGCGAGCAGGTCACCTTCGACATCGTTGACATGGTCTATCCCTACAACACCATAATGGGTCGAGGCTCTATCAACAACTTTGAAGCGGCCATCCACAGATTATATCTCTATATGAAAATTCCGGGTCCGTAGGGCGTAATAACGGTGTACAGGAACCAGCAGACTGCGCGTAACATTGAAAGAGATTTCGTTCCCGATCAACGGAATGTACACTGCCTTACAACGCAGCGTGAAGTCCCCGAGGCCACCCACCCAACCGCCAACGAAAATGAAAAGGCACAGCTACAAAGCAACGACGGAACGAAGACAATTCCCCTTGACCCGGCAACGCCCAAGCACACAGTCATCATAAGCGAAGACCTCACTTCACAAGAGGAGGAGAAACTCATCTCCTGTCTCTCCAGAAATAAAGACGTCTTCGCCTGGTCTGCCCTCGACCTGGTCGGAGTCAGTCGCTCCGTCATCGAGCACAGTCTGGGCATCGACCCATTGGTGCGCCCAAAGGAGCAGCGGCTGCGCAAAATGTTCGATGAAAAAACATAAGCCACCAAAGCCGAAGTACACCGTCTACTGGAGGCCAATTTCATCGAGCCAGTCGCCTACCCTACGTGGCTATCCAACGTAGTCATGGTGCAAAAGAAGAACGGCAAGTAGCGGATGTGCATCGATTTCATCAGCCTCAACAAAGCCTGCCCCAAGCATAATTTCCCACTGCCACGGATCGACAAGATAGTCAATAGTGCGGCCGGATGCAAAGTCATGTCACTCCTCGACTGCTTCTCTGGCTACCACCAAATATATATATGAAGGAAGAAGACAAGGCCAGTACCAGTTTTATCACACCCTTCGGCACGTACTGCTTCATCAGGATGCCGGAGGGACTCAAGTATGCTGGATCAACCTTCTCTCGCCTGACCAAGACGGTGCTCGAGAGCCAGGCAGGTCGGAACATCTTCACGTATGTGGACGACATCGTCGTCGGCAGCAAAAATAAGGAGGATCATCTGGCCGACCTCGCAGAGACATTTGCAAATATGAGGGACGCACGACTTCGCCTCAACCCCGAGAAGTGCGTCTTTGGGGTCCGCCAGGGGAAGATACTGGGCTACCTGGTGTCGCACCGCGGGATCGAGGCCAACCCGACCAAGATCCAGGCAATAATCAACATGACACCCCCGCAGTCAACCAGGGACGTCCAGCGTCTAACAGGCAGATTGGCCGCTCTGAACAGATTCATCTCCAAGTCCACCGAGCGGAGTCTACCTTTCCTTAAGACACTGCATGGTGCGAAGGACTTCGCGTGGGGATCAGAGCAGGCGGCAGCCTTCGCATCACTCAAACAGCACCTGTCCGACTTGGCCATTCTCACCAGTCCAAACCCTTCGCCGCCGCTTCTACTCTACATCGCCGCCTCACCATATGCAGTCAGTGCAGCCCTAGTCCAAGAACAAAACAGGGAGGGCACGACCCAACAGTGTCTAGTCTATTACGTCTCCGAGGTCCTCATGGCCTCCAAGTGTAACATGACCGAGCTGGAAAAGATATCCTACGCAGTCGTCATGGCATCATGAAAGCCGCACCATTACTTCGAAGCATTCAAGGTGCGGGTCACCTCGGACAGGGGACTGGGAGAGCTGTTCCACAACCTAGAGGCGTCTGTCCGGATTGCCAAATGGGCAGCTGAGCTCTCCGGCTGCCATATCGTCTTCGAACCCAGGACAGCAATCAAGTCACAGGTCCTGGTAGACTTCATCGTTGACTGGACAGGGCCGGTAGCATAATAGGACGAGCCTGTAGATAAAGTGTGGACCATCCACTGCGACGACGCATGGTGCCATGCGGGGGCAGGCGCAGCTGCAGTCATCACATCACCCACAGGGGTCAAACACAGATATGCAGCACGCCTCAGCTTTGCTTTGGAGTCCGACAGGTGCACCAATAGCGTAGCAGAGTACGAAGTTGTCATCCTGGGTCTTCGCAAGCTAAGAGCACTTGGGGTCACCACCTGCATAATCAAGACAGATTCTAAAGTGGTTGCCGGTCAGGTCGAGAAAGAATTTTCAGCAAAAGACCCCACACTCATGCAGTATCTCACGGCTATTCGCAGCCTTGAGAAACAATTTAAGGGCTTTACCTTGCAACATGTGGACCGAGCAAGGAACGAGGAGGCCGATGCATTGGCCAAAGCAGCTGCCAGAGGCAAAGCCTTACCCTCCGACGTGTTCTACCACGTCATCGGCAAGCCAGCCATTTGCAATCCAGAGGGCCTACAAATAACCAATGACGTCGAGGGCCATCGCATAGTCAACCTCATCATGACCGAAGATTGGCGAGCCCCTAATAACCCTGTTCCTGCAAGGATATTATCATCCAAGCGACGTCAGTGAGGCCAAGCGCCTCAAGCACCGAAGCCGGGACTTCGTAATCATTGAGGGCCAGTTATACAAGAAGGGGGTCAGCCAACCCATGCTTAAATGCATCACCGAAACCGAAGGCATCCAGATCCTGCGTGAAATCTACACCGAAACTTGTGGCTCTCACACGGGGCCTAGGGCCCTCGCTGCCAAGGTGATCCATCAAGGGTTTTTTTTGGCCCGCTATAATCTACGCTACGAATCGAGTCATGAGGTCGTGCGAAGCCTGCCAGAAGTTTTCTTCCCGTTTGGGCAACCCTTCACAATTCACAAAGTTGATTGCCCACACATGGCCACTTCAACGCTGGGGGCTGGAAATTGTCGGGCCACTACCCATGGCTCAAGGGAACCTCAAGTTCGCCTTCGTCGCCGTCGAGTACTTTACCAACTAGATCGAGGCAAAGGTTGTATCCACCGTAACGTCGAAGACTGCCTAGAAATTCTTCTAGCAAAACATTGTTTGCCAGTTCAGAGTCACGTCCGAGCTCACAGTCGACAATGGCAAACAGTTTGACAGCCAGGACTTCAGGGACTTCTGCTTCTCCATCAGCACCAAGTTTGCCTTCGCCTCAGTATATCACCCGCAATCTAATGGCGTCGTCGAGCGCGCCAACGGCAAGATTTTCACAGCTATCAAGAAAAGGCTACTCAACGACAGCAAGGGTAAATGGGCCGACCTTCTACCTGAAGCAGTCTGGGCGCTAAACACAACCGAATGCTAGGCGACTGGATTCACCCCTTTTCGTCTACTGCACGGATCAAAGGCCATGACCCCGCAGGAAATAAAGCACGGGTCGCCTCGAACAAGTACATCAGTTGTCCCCGATGTAGACGAGCCAACGTCCAAAGACCTCATCGACAGAGACCGTGTCTTCGCCCTGCAGGCCCTCAACAAATACCAAGCTCAAACGAAGGCCTAGCGCGACCACACAGTCGTCCCAAGAGAATTCAGCGAAGGAGACCTTGTACTTGTCCGGACCACCTAGACAGAGTCACGGGGCAAGCTGGAACCAAAGTGGGAGGGTCCGTTCATCGTCAAGTTAAAGGCGTCCCCCAGCGATTACAGGCTAACAACGCCATCCGGCGAGGACCTAGACCACTCTTGGAATATCGACAACCTCCGCAAATTTTTTGTGTAAATCCTCAGGGCCTACGTGCCCTTGTAATTCACCAAACATTACTATTCCGGCCCACACTCTTTTCCTCCCGGGGGTGAGGTTTTTAACGAGGCGGAGCCATGTAATATACCTGCAAAAATCCCCCGCAAAAACTCAGATACATCATGTTGAAAAAGACCGCATCGACGGTCTTTGGCATTCGACCATTCTGAAGTCACCGCGAGAGGCAGCGCAGACTACCCTCGCGTGCGACACTCCACGCAAAAGTCGCCTAAGGGTGCAGCCAGAATAGCACAATAAGTGCACACAATCGAAGTCTTTTCCAAAAGACACTCCACGCAAAAGTCGCCTAAGGGTGCAGCCGGAATAGCACAATAAGTGCGCACAATCGAAGTCTTTTCCAAACGACACTCCACGCAAAAGTCTCCTACGGGTGCAGCCGGAATAGCACAATAAGTGCGCATATTCAACGTCTTTTCCTAAAAAGACTCTCCGTGCAAAAGTCGCCTAAGGGTGCAGCTGGAATAGCGATAAATGAAGTCTCTTCCAAAAACTCTACGTGCAAAAGTTGCCTGAGGGTGTAGCCGGAACAGCACAATAAGTGCACAAATATCGAAGTCTTTTCCAAACGACTCTCCATACAAAAGTCGCCTACAGGTGCAGCCGAATCAATGAAGGCGCGCAACCTCATCATACAAATTACGGTTACATACACGCAGCGAGGGCACCATATACTACATTCGCTCAACTTTTGGGATGATACCCATCTCCCTGTAATTGAACAGCATTATCCTCAGTTCCTCACCCTCAAAAAGATTTTGCAGCTCCCCTTCACCTATGCTCGCCCCAATCGGCGAGGATAGCAATTCTTGTCTACCAGTCCGGTCCACGCGAAGACGGCCATGCTCCATCCCAATATGATGACCACTTCGCGACGATTCACTAACTCTCCGTTTCGCCACCGCCCTCCGCCGCCTACGCCCAGTACTCGCACCCGGGAGCCCCCCGGAACCCTCCATGCGCGGCGAAGGCTCCGCTGCAGCCACATCTGATGCCACAAAATAATCCAAGCCTTCATATGAAGACTCCTCCATCCATGAAATCGAACTCCCAGAATCATCAGACTCAAAACACTTAGACACAGAACCACACGAATCATCACTGGTAGGCACCACGGTCGGGGCCGCCACAAAAATAGTATTGTCAGTAGCGGTTGCGTGCGCAGGCCCAAACGTCGGAACCTGCGCAACAACTAAGGTTCAGTATCACACAGACAAAATTTACAACCTCCCCAACACCTATTTAGCTACTCAGCCACCTGCGAAGGCTCGGCCACGGCCGCGGGGTCTTCGGCAGCCGGCTCGACCACCGCCTTCAAGACGTCCTCGCCCGTCGGTGCGGGGGTAGGTGCAGTGTCTTCGCTGGCTCCAGTTGGCGCGGTCGATGCAGGGACCGTCGAGGTGCCCTCGCCGGCATCAGATGGCGGCGGCACCTCCACCCCGATGTCACGGGCAGCGCACTGTCCAGATCACCGAGGTCTTCGACCTCCTCGGCATGTGCCATCTACAGTAATAGCACATTCAGCAAAACCACCCATACACACATAACCGCGCAAATAAGCCCTTACCAGATCAATCGCCCGGTCGGACCTCTCCCAGACCACATCTCTACCGTGCGGACCCCACATCCTGTCAAAGAGCGCCCTCGCCGACTGCTTAAGGACCGGGTCTTCGACCTCGAAGATTGTGTGTTCGAAGTTCTTATCTGATTGGTCGAAGACCTCGAAATGCCCGCACTCCTCACGGGACAAAGAATTCATGGCCCCTTCGCAGGTGACGAGGGAGGCAAAGGACATGAGGCCCGTCGCGATGGTCGAGAGCACCGCCAACTCCTCCTGTAACCACTCCAGGAAGCGAAGGCCCACCTCTTGGTCGGGCGCGTCGAAGGCAGCGGTCCACGCATCCAGCTCCTGGTACGTGTCCACGAACTACGCATGCGTCCGCTCGACCTCCGCACGCGTTGAGGCCTCGGCTTTATCCACGCGGTTGCGTAGGCTATTAAGCCTCGCCTCCAAGTCCTCGGCGCGCTGGCAGGCGAGACTGTTTTCTGCCCGCGCAAGCTTGGCATCGGCCTACGTAGCCTGCGCATCAACAATGGCCTTGTTCGCCTCCCTCCTCTCCTCCACCAGCTGGCACCGGAGATCCCCCTCTCAGCCTCCATAGCGGCCAACTTCTCTGTCAGCCTTCGGCTTTTGCTTTCGGCAGCCGACTTCTCCCGAACAGCGTCCGCATGCTGCGCCCGGAGACGTTCAACTTCGGCAGCAAACTCCGTAGTCAAAACACCCGACACGACACGGTTGGTGAAGTCGGCCACCTGACACAAAGCCATGAGACTCGCAACCTCATAAAAACAATGTGCTAGCAAGGTCCAAAACGACTTACATGCTACAGCTGCTGTGACGCTCGCCTCAGCTGTTGGGACACGGAGCCTGCCACAACCTTAGTAATGACGACCGAGGATATTTTGCCGCTCGCACAGAAGGTGGACCGCGGGTGCCGCAGAGCACCCTTCGCCCCTTCCGCCACCGCCGATGAAGGGGCCACCACCGGAGTCGGGACAAGAGGCAGTTGCCCCATATCAGACCCTGCGCCATCATATTGGTTAAAAAAACTTACCACCAAGACAATCCGACACACTAATGTCTATGTCGTTGTCAGCCACATGCGCCCCCTCCTCGCCAACACGCGCCGGGGAGGGCACCTTTCGCCCCTTGGCGGGCTTGCCCGAGGGCGGCTTGCCCGCACTAGAGGCAGCAGCCTTCGCACCCGGCTTCGCAGCCGGCGCTACCTTGCCCGCACCAGGGGTAGCCGGCTTCGCAGCCGGCGCTAGCTTGCTGCTACCTGGGGCGGCAGACTTCACGCCCCCTGCCCTCTTCGCCTCGCGGAAAGGATCCCCGATCCTTACGACCGCCCGGCGTTTCTGCGCCGCGTCTTGTCGATCCTTCTCCATCACTGCCGATACAACAGCACCAATATTCCGTCCGTAAGGAAAAATCTTCAAGTCACGAGCCATACGAGACATAAACATGTCTTCGCCAGCCGCGTGGGGGATCGGAACATTCTTTGGCCATCGACCCCCGGTAACCTTCAGCATTCGCGCCGAAGACTCCTGGAGCTCGAACATGACATCCTTCCCCCGGGGGGTGCGCAAGTCCCCATCAACTCCACGGCAAAACATTCAGAGACCCCCACTCCCCCCACTGCAGTACCTATTTTTCTCTTCTTAGTGGCTGGGGCAGCCTCCTGCGAAGGGCCCTCCTCAGTCACGCCCACAGGCTTCTTCCCGCGGCGGTCGACGTTTGCGGCAGCTTCATCCTCGGGATAGCCACCGTATGGCAAGCAATTTAATTCGAAGACACGATTCAATCAAACATTGGACCCCCGAATATCCCAACTCCGCAGACCATCTATCCTCGGCACATAGTGCCCCACTATCCTCGCCGCACCATCCTCCACTTCGCGAACGAACGCGGCCGGGTCTCGGCCACGTAGATCCAAGAAGAAGGCTGGACTCCGTACCAACTACTGACCCAAAGAGGGCATCTTGTGAGGGCATACTTTGCCCAGAGACCAGCCATGCGCTAGGGGCCACACTCCATAACCAATAAACTCTTCAACCAAATCACGCCCACTGCTCATAATAGCAACGTACCAAAGGGCCCCCTCGTCCTCATTGTCCTCCGCCACCTCGAATTGTGGGTACACCACATAGTAGTGAGAGCACATCATGACCACAGGGAGCCCTGGGAGGTCTTTGACTTTGCTCCCGAAACATAAAACCAGAAATCCCACCAGTTGCCCCATTTATTACGAGCACAGGGAACCAACTCCACGACTTCCATCGAAGTCTTTCCGGTCCTCGGCGTAAACGTGCATGATCCAAACTATGTAATCTTTGTCCAATCTTTCTTTTCTGCCAATGAAGACAGTAATTCTTGGCGAAGACCTCTACAGAAGGTCGACCGCCATAAGAAGTCATTGCCCAGACATACTTTGCCAGGGCCACCACGGCGTTCGGTGTCAATTGGTGGACCTGGACCTCAAATCTCTGCAAGACCTCGGCCACAAAGCGATGTGCAGGCAGACGAAGGCCAGTGGTAAAAAACGCTACAAACACAACCATCTCACCCTCCGGCTTAGGAATCTCCTCCGCCCCCAGCACACGTCCAACTCCATTCCCAAAATAACCCAACCGCTGCATGTCTTGCACACAAACCGAGGAGATCCTCGAAATGCCGAATTCCACCATGTGGCCCCGGTGCAGCTCCACCGCCGCTAAATCACTGAAGGTACCCTCGGACGACGATTCGCCCGACAGCGTATTCGCAGCGGATGAAGAAGAAGACGACGGCATGGCTACGTACCGTCGGCGGCGGCGCGCAGTTTGCTTGACGTGGGCCAGATCTCCGATTAACAGGAACAAGGAGGGCAGGCGAGCGAGCGAGCAGGTTTAAAACGTTAGGGTTTTGCCACGCACAAAAAGGTAAGACAGCCTGAGCCGCGCCGCCCCCTTTTTATACACAGGACGTGACGCTTCGGGAAGCCCGCAGTCCAATAGTACCACGTGCATCAACGGTCACATCAAAAACCTCGCGGAACCACTTCGAGCGAGGGCAGTGTCTCCACCATCTAGCGAAATCTTCGGCACCAGATGACATAGTCGAACAGGTCCCTCGGAGGGCAAATGTTGGGACGAAGGCGAAGACACTATCCTTCGCTCCAGGCCTTCGTCAACTCGCTGCACCAATGGAGGCAAGATGACAGCGCGGCCCACCCTTCATCCTCTTCACTGTAAGACAAAGGCCTACGACGAAGTCTCCCCATCCCCCGTCCTCGGTCCTACCTGGAGGCCCAAGTGGGATGCGGCCCATTGTAGCAGGCCCCGCACAAAGAAGCGTGTTACGGGCCCAATTTGTAATGGCTTTTCTGTAATGACAGTCTGTGACCCCCCATTATGGGAATATTCTGGGATAATCTAGGTTTCTGAGGGCATAAGCGTCCTTACATCGGGACCTTGGGCGCTCGGGCACCTATAAATACCCCCATACAGTGCCCTTGAGAGGCTAGATTAACAGATCAATTGCCATCTCGAGTTAAACCGTGTTTGCATCTTTTTCACTCCCCCGTTAGATCAATTTGCACAAGAGCGCAACTTCCAACACCAGCATCACCTCCTGAGTACTGAGTACAATGGGGACAACCTGGGGTGGGGTGGTGTGTAAAGCAAGGGTGAGTACACATCAATGTACTAAGCAAATGTCCCATAGTGAAGCAAGGTGGACTAGCGGTATGTGGAGTTAAGGTTAAGCAAGGTGGACTAGCGGTATGTGGAGTTAAGGTTAAGCAGTTGCTTTTAGTTGGTCAAGTTTTATTATTATAAGTAGAGCCAAATTTTAGTAATAACCCAGTTATTACCCAGAGGCACTCCCTCCTAGAGGAAATACCAGAGATCAGGATTATAATCACCATTGTTAATCATCATCATAAAAGTAACCATTGTTCTTCTAATCGAAGAGGATCCCAAGGCTACTCATAACCGTGAGCATGGCTGATATACCAGTTTCTAACACTCTGAAGAGGTTGCACACTTTACCCACAAGCCATGATTCCCATTCTGCCCAGGGTTCTAGCCTCCCCTTTGATCACTACCAAGGTGACCTAGCAGGGTCTCACTACGTAGCCTTTACAAAGATTTCCCAGAGGTCATAGTCGCCCGTTAGGTTTCCCCAGTTTGATAAACACAGTGCATCTCCCCAAAGGAAGGGTGACTAACAAAAACCAAATCAAAGAACCTCTGCAACCAACCTCGGCAGAGCAAGTACTGTGCCCGGACCCTATTGATGGCCCTACGGCAAAGCCAACTACTCAAACAAGGGTAAGGTAAGTACAGACTAGTCAATCCTTAGGTTTCAATAAAGTAATGCGAGATAGTGAATTATAAAGTAAAGTAGGACATGATAGGTCTGAGGACACTTGCCTTCACCAGGTTGCTGCTTAGGGAGGTCTCCAACAACACACTCAGTAACCTCAGACTGCTCGTTGTCTAAATAAATCGAGCATGCATTCAATACATTTGGAAAGTACAAATGAATATCACACCAAACATGTACAAACATTGGAACACATCTTAAAAAGACACAATACTACATAAGGGATAATGAGTCCAAAGTATAACATGAACTATAACATAAATTAACTTTATTTGAAAATAGATTGTTATTTCCCTAAATGTTATTTACAAGTACATAATCATAGATCAATTTATTTTATTGTGACCTATAATTTAGAACAGATATGAACTCATGCAATACACTTTATTAATCTCTCAAGCTTACACATGTTTAAATCTCTAAGGTTCTCCTTTTATTTATTTTATTCAGTAAACAAGAATACATCTACATTAGTTCATATTCAATCCTAAAATTAGAGTGTGAAAACAGTAAGTGAAACCATTTTATTTAAACAGAGAATAATTCTATGAACCTTTTGCAATTTGAATCACTAAATTTGGAGTTCATATGCAAAAGTTATGAAATGAACAAGTTTGGGAATTCAAAATATGAAATTAGGGCTAATTCTGTGAATATTTAAAAGTCCAGGGCTAAATCTGCAAGAATACAGGGGTCTGCGCGCGAAAACTAGGGACGGCAGGTTTATTTCTAACAAACCGAGGGTTTCTTATGCAAAACAACTTGGGACGGTGGGTTTATTTCTAACAAACCGAGGGTTTCTTACGCAAAACAACCACGCGAAGGGGTATTGGGTGAACCTAACCATCGAATCTAAAATCAACGGCTGAGATTAGATCGCGCGGGCGCGCGGGTGTGCGTGCGCGAAGCGATATCCTGTGGTCCGGGCCGTTCGATCTAAATCAGACGGAGGGGACCAGACCAGAGGGGATGAGCGGCTGCAGGCAGCTCTAACAGGCGGGCCAGGGAGTGTCAGCGACAGAGGGGGAGAGCGCGCTAGCCAAGCGAGCCTAGCGCCAGAGGGTTTGGGCGCTGACAGGCGGGCCAGGGCACACGTGCGTGAAGCGTACCCGCGGTCCGAGCCGTGCGATCAGGATCGGACGGAGGGGATCAGACCGAGGGGGTTGAATGCACGAAGCGGTACCCATGGTCTGAACCGTGCGATCAGGATCGGATAGAGGGGATCAGACCGAGGGAAACAGACGGCTGTGGGCGGCGCCGCTCCTCTCCATGGCGGTGAGGTCACCGGAGTTGAGGCAGGCGTGAGCTAAGGGGGGTCCGGGGTCGCCGGAGTTGGGCAAAGAGGGAGAGGGCGCCATGGCGAACTAAATGGCGGGGAAGGGGCCATGAATCCATGGGCAGAGAGGGGAGAACGACAGTGAGAAGGTCTCGGGCGAGCTGGAGAAACTACGGTGAGCCATTCCAGCCACGGGGAGGGGACTTAAGGCGCGCTAAGGCCTTGGCTAACTTCAGCAGAGGCAAGGGTGACACAGGGACCTACTCCGATGAACTAGACCGGGCTAAATCCGTCGGCCACCGCGTGAGCACGGCGGACCACCACGGCCGAGCATTGGCGAAGGTGAAATTGGTCGAACATAGGGCGCAATAGGGGAAATTGGGCACGGGGACGGGTGTCTCACCTCAGGGCGAAGCTCGGGGAGGCTTGGAGCGGTCTCCGATGAGCTGGATGGCCGGGAACACGGGCGCGGGTCTCCGGCGACAGCTGGCGGCGTGGGCAGAGCGCGAGAGAGGGCAAAGCTGCGCGAAATGAGGTGAGGCATGTGCGCGGGGCACTGGCGGGGCTCTATGAAGGGAGCTGGGCACGTGGGCGGGCGTCGTGGCCGAGAAATCCGGCGACGTGCGCGAGTGCGCACGCGCCTGTCCACGGCGATCGCGGAGGGGGCGGAACTGACAGGTAGGGTCCACGACGCAAAGAGAGGAGAAAGGGGTGTGCGGGGCAATGGCTCGGCGACTGGCAGACTGGGCCCACGAGATAGAGAGAGAGGGAGCGCGCGGGGAAGAAAACTGGCTCCGACAGGCTGGCCCCACTGGGTAGCGAGGGAGGGAGGGCGCGCGCGAGGGAGAACTGCCGCTGACAGGCGGGATGACGGTGCGGGCGAGCGGGCGCGCGGCCTGGCTAGGCCGACTGGGCTGGTTTGGGCTGCTTTCTCCTTTTCTTTTTCTCTGAATTTTCTAATTCCTTTTCCATTTCTTTTTCTATAGGGTTTTTCAAATCCAAATTCAAACTAGGTTTCAAATTCAAATAAATTCAAACTTGTGCAACACTTCAAAGAATATTTTAAACTCAGCATGATGCAACATGTCATGACTCATAAGGTTTTGGCAAAAATAAATAATTAACCTCCACTAGTTTAGGCTATCTCTAAAAAAGCAAAAAGGGAGAATGAATCTAGAGATAGAGAAAACCTAGAGTGAGAAAAAGAAGAGTAACACATGATTTTGGGTGATAATTAGAAACAAATTTTATACCCCAAAATTAGGGTGTTATACCAGTCTTCATATCCGAGAAGTAACGGCGATCCGAATCGAGTAATACCCAGCGAGGATCTCCAACCACACGACATATGTAGCACTTAACCCTTGCATATGTCAACTCGCCCACGAGTTTCTCAAGACCAGAACGGGTCCCCACCAACTGAGAGCTCAGTACCCCACCATCCAGCCTCTTGCCAGATGGATACACGATACTCTCACAATCTCTCCACTCCCATTGCAGGACGACCTTTCTGGTATTGGTCCAGCCGAGGCTAAGCATACCCATGACGAGGCATGTGGCCAGTTAAAAGGTCCTAGATCAGCAAGCCTACTTTCGTTACGGTCCTTAATCGACACAGACGGGCGACCTTTCCTGCTCAATGTCTGTCTAAAATTATTATTTCCTTCCAAAAATCATGTACGTGACAGAGGTACCATACTTGAATAATGAATTCATCATCAGTGATGCCTTCATTACTGCAAATTCCTTTTTCATAAAATAAACCCATACCGAGTGATACACAATATTCTTTTAAAAAGAAACAAGTTTTAATTCTCTAGGCAGGGCTAAGCCTCATTAGTTCTCTTTATAAAACAGGTAGCAAGGAGGATAATCAAATTCCAAGGAATGGTAATGCATCAATTGTTTATTCACTCAACTCCTATCACCTAATGCAGCAGATAAGTGATAAAAGTTTTTAAAAAAGCAAGGAGGTGGCAAATGCACTGGGGCTTGCCTTGATGAGGAGGAGAGTCAGGTTCTTCTACTAAAATATTGTAGTTGGCAGCAAATCCTATTGGAGCACCTTCTAGAGGACATTCAACGATAACCTCAGTTGGAGAAGTTTCAGATGGAGGAACATGCTCCCCTTCCACTTCCACTTCAAATTCTTCTTCTAGGTGCTCTACAAGTCAATTTGAAATATATGAATGCTCATGTAATGATATGTTATGCAAACTCTCATTTAGAGAGAGGTGGAAAAACTTACATATTCATAACTAAGGATATGACCATTATATTTATGTTTCTGGGTAATATAGTTCTTGACTAAAGGAATCATATTAAACTTACTTTAGAAGACCAAGGGACTATTCATGTTCTAGTTAGCCAATTTGTTGTTTAACACTAGGTAGAATTTAAGTTTGATTTAACCTTAAACAAATACTAATGTTTAGGGTTTTAATTACTTATACTTAGCTAGGTTTTAGTCCTTTGGGCAAATCAACTCCAAACAGGTTCAAATCTTAACCAGAAGCTATTCTAAGGTTATATAATCTTGCCACAAATTATTATGATTTTTGGACCTAGGGTTTTATTTCTAAAATTCTAAAAGGCTTGGTTTTAGCATCTTGAAACCATTTTTATTTAAAGACTAAATAATTCCAAGCTCGAGATAAAAATCTTGAAACCATTTTTATTAATTACTCTGTGTTTTTAGGAGTCTAGCAAAATTAGTCTCATGATTTTATGAATTTTCTACTAATTTCTATAAATTGCTTAAACTGACAGTAAAAAGAAAAAGAACAACAATGAATAGTGTTGGGCCGATTCTGGCCCGAGTCAGCCCACGATAGGGGAAACACACGTGCGCCCATGGCCGCGTTGCAGATTTTCGTGAGGGCCCCTAGGTGTTCAAATAATCAGTAAAGAACCCTAGATACTATTCATGTGTCTCACTAACAGTTGCACATAGGCCCTCGCCGTCCATTCTATTCACAAACTCCAGTCCACGGTCGAACCCCGACGAGCGCAGACCATCCGCCGCTTAGACCCATCGATGGCAACCATCTCTGATGAAAATAAGCCTACCAGTATGATCCTCGAGACTTTCTTCCTATTTCCTCTAAGTTATTCAACCTTAAACCCTCTAGGGCTTCACTGGCCATGTTAACGACGGATCGATGAGCTCCGGTGAGGTGTACCGGGGTTTCAAGCATGGTAGGGTTCAATTCAAGGTCACTACAAGTATTAGTAATGCACCAGACATACGATGCTCACGTAGGTTTGTCTGGAGGAGTTATGCATTGGCCGGACGATGTGGACAGTGCTTTCGGCAACGTTCACCGACCGACACGACGGTGTTCCAGTTAATCCTGTGTTGTAGAGTTCAAGCAGGCAAGCACATGAGCTTCACCACGATCTATAGACTACGAAAAATGAGTTAAACAACTATGACCTTAAGAAAGGCTGACCACGTGGTTGCACTGCTCAGTGGCGTGGTGACCACCGATGGGGAAGAAACCGGTGTTCTTGGCTATCGATGGTGGAACAACAGGAACAAACTGTGGCTTGGGTGCGTAACGGATAGGCGAGGCTGGCCGCAGGCTCAATTTAAAGGAAGCCATCACGATGGTGGGCAATTTGGTTGCTGACTCACGGCGGCAGCGATAGCCCGAGAAGCTCCACATTAGCCTCAACGGTGTCCACAGGCCGGTAACGTGGAGGATTTACCGTGAACCCTCTATGGCGGTTCAATACACTAGTCCCCAACCAGCTGCGAGGACGACCAGAGCATCCGGTGGCTTGTTACGGTGGCGGCGGATGATTTCCGCTGAGGACACGTGGTGTCCGTGTCTAGAGTGGTAATTCGAGCATCAAATCAGAGCCAGAGATCTTTTTACCACGCATTGATCCACGTCTCAGTGGCACCAATCGTGATGCGAGCTCGAATCATGGTGGCGGGACGTCGGCGGCGAGCACACGGCACTTAGGATCTTCTTCAGTGTACTGTGTACCATGGCGATGTCCATTCCGCGCCTGACAGAGCGATTTGAGGATCATTTCTCTTCGGTTTTCGTTCAACAACCTACCAAGCCGACCAAAGCAAAGTTGTTGTCCATCATATCAGCTTTAACTTTGTTATAGAGTTCTTGTGCATACCTCCACTTGATCAAGCGCAATTCAGCTCTAATGTTGATCTAATGCCACTGTCAGTCTAACCTTCTGGCCAACATTCGACTGACAGCCCAACTTCTAATCTATTTTACTCCAATTTCTGTACAACTCTAGGGCTTAATCACTTAATCAAACTTTAACTACTTTAATAGCTCTACAAATTTGTTGTAATGACCCATGACAAAATCTACATAGATCAAAAGATATAGAGGTCTAAAGTTAGCACCAAATTACTGTTTTTCAGAGTTAACCACTTGGGTGCCCTTAGGACCTTTTTGCAATTTACTCCAATTTCTTCCATAACACATGGAAATCTCTAAATACAAAAGTTGCTTAGTTTTTGTTACTCTACCACTTTGATATATGCACTTTGGTCCAAAAGTGAATATAATTTTGAATTTCCTCATAAAGCACTTTAATTAGGATTTCTAGGGTTCATATTAGGGTTGTAGGGTTCTAGGGTTTATGTGCCACTCCAACACTTCAAGTTTAGTCACTTTTGAACCTTTCCACTAATCTTTGAGTTCATACTCAAAATGCTATCTTACACACCCACATAATTCTAGTCCTTGGGTAAGCACCCTACCCTAGGGTTGAGGATCAATTCAAGACATCACATCCCAACTTGTTTTGAAATTTTTTATCTAGTCGATGCACTCTAGGTGTATCATACATCATGAAATGTTAGTGCAAATGATGTCATGCCAAAGTTTTAGTTTTGATAACACTAGGGGTGTTATATTAATCGATTCAGATCGCCATTACTTCTCAAATATGATGACTGGATCACTGCCCTGCATTGTAGTTAACAAGTGTAACTAATGTTGCTAAAATGAAGCTAGTGTAGGACAAGTGAATGCTCTAGATTATGCAAATCTAGATTCAGGAAAAGTAATTAACTTGTGAAGTAAAAGTTTGGCATAAGGAATCACTACTAGTAAGCTCTTCTACAAAATGAGTCTTTGAAATTTGATAAGCCTTACCTTGATTCCCAACAAGCCAGCATATCCTTGAGAGCCTTTTATTTAGTCGGGTAAGTGTTGCTGAGTAATTATGTAATCAGGGTTTTATTCTATTGATTTTTAGGTTATAATTTTGTTCTGTTGTGGATGGTGCTAAGTGCCGGTGGGCTCGACCTTTCCCATCTTTAGCTTCTTTATTAAGGATTGTCGCTTAAGCTAGCATGTATCTTAAAACTTATAAATGTTTTATACATTCAAATTGTAATCTTTTTGAATCAATTTCTTGTGTAATAAACTTCATTGATATATATTGTAATCTTGTTATAACTTGTAAATGTTGTAACTTGTAACCAATTTGTAATAAAGAATTTCCACTACAAATGTTGGTGTGTGATTTGTGTTTACTTAATCATGCGATCTTGGCGATAAGTGGTTTATCCGAGGTCCTTGGGACACTCGGATAGATCATGTTAAGTTGTTTGGTACAAATGCATAGCCGTCTGAGGTCCTTGGGACAAAGACAGGTGCATGTGGGCCCGATAACTTAGGAGGTTCTGCGACAAGAAGAAACAAAAGAGTAGTGCTCACAAAAGTTTGCAATACATGAACGAGTGGTTACTCCTTTGCTAATGTCACCAAAAATCTGATCCACCGGATGATCTCTTTGAATGTTTGTGCGAACTTGGGTTGAAGGTGCATGTGGTACTCCTACCTCCCTTCCATCTTGTTCTTGTGCTCCCCTTTGATCCATGCCATTGTCTTGATGTGCTTGTTCATCATCTTGAGTTGGTGGTTGCACCATTGTGGAGGTAGAAGATTGATCCTGCTCTTGTTGTTCCTAGGGTCGCACACCTCCTATTGCCATAGTCCTCATTGTGGCCGTTGGGACATCATGATCTTCTATATCATCAAGGTCAACTTGCTCTCATTGAGAGCCATTAGTCTCATAAAATACAATGTCACTAGAGACTTCAACTAAACCCAAAGGTTTGTTGAATACTCTATATGCCTTTGTATTTGTGTCATAACCAAGTATAAACCCTTCAACGGCTTTGGGAGCAAACTTTGAATGCCTACCTTTCTTCACCAAGATGTAGGCCGTCACCTCCCAATGAACTATGGTTGCAGAGGATTGTTGTTTTCTTATGATGTAATTATTTAGCTATTTTGTATAGAACTCTTTTTATATAGTAAAGATGTGACATTCATTTCTGTACCATGAGTCATCATATGTGTGAGACTTGATCCTAGCACACATTGGAGATGCACCCGAGTTTGCCCCTTAAATCTGGGTGTGACATTGAGCCTGTTGTATGTTTCAGGTGGCTCCTCTCCCCTTTTCATGGCGAACCTCCCTAGCTCACCTTCTACTAGTTCCATCTTGGTGATCATGGTGGCATCATTTCCCTCATGAGAGATCATGAGGGTGTCTCATATCTATTTGGCATTGTCCAAGCCACTAACTTTGTTGTATTGATCCCTCCATAGAGATGCTAGCAAAACCGTAGTAGCTTGGACATTTTTGTGAATTTGCTCATTGATAAATACAAGATTATCGTTAATATCAAAATGCATTCCACTTTCCACTATTTCCCAAATACTAGGATGAAGAGAAATAAATGGCTACGCATTTTATTACTCTAAAATGAATAGTCTTCCCCATCAAAGTGAGGGGGTTTGCTAAGTGGAATAGATAATAAATGAGCATTTGAATTATAAGGAATGCAAGAATAATCAAAAGAATAGTTTTGATTAACCATTTTCTTTTTCATAGAGGAATCATCGTCGTCGTCTTCCTTTGGTGAAGAGGAGGAGGCGTCACTGTCATAGTAGATGATCTTCTTGATGCGCCTCTTCTTCTTCTCGTCCTTTGTCACACCCGGGTTTTAGGGGTCCAAAGCCCGGGCGCGAACATAATCACCAAGTGTGCTGGGACCAAGTCCCACACATATGATGAATCATGGCACAGGATCGAATGTCACATCTTTACTACATAACAGGAATTCTATACAAAATAAATAATTACATTATAAGGAGACAACGGTCTAGCAACCCAAAGTTGACTGGGAGACGACGGCCCTAGACCTCTCACGAACACATCACAACATCCTCCATACGCCTCATCCTGTGGTACATGTTCTTGACCTGTAGGGGGTGTGAGACAGCAAGAGTGAGCTCACATACGTTCATAGCTCAACAAGTTGTGGGGAATAATGTGCATGAACTCGCCAAAAGTGGGAGCTCACGTGAAGTGTAAGGCTTACCAAAGAGGAGGGTTAGAGCTGAGCATTGCTTTTAAAGTTGGTCAAAATTTTATTAGCAGTTACTAAGTATAAGTAAATACCAGCCCAATTAAATAGTAGAACACAAATGATAACAACACCTGCGATGCAATGCATATGACAAATTGAATTTAGTTCCATAAATTAATCATGTGAGGGTTCGAGCTGCTCATGACTGTGAGCACGGCTAGTATACCAGTTTTACACTCTGCAGAGGTTGCGCATCTTTACCCACAAGTCATGTTACCCATCTGCCAAGGGATCGCGACTTCCCATACACCTCTACTGAGGAGGCGAGGCAGGGTAACACTACGAGGCCTTTACAAAGTTCCACTAGCTTCAGAAAACCCGCTACAGTTTATAGGAAGCTCCAATGCAGGGACCCCTCGCATGACCGCCATCGCAGCAAAATCATCCCAAGGGCCTCCCTACACTGACCACTCCCCTACTGCCCTTGCCTCTTTCGGGTAAGGTAGTCTTCCACTAGCTTTCCTAATTAATCAGCCAAGGGCAGTCCCATTAAACCCTTGTGGTAGCACTGTTTTCCCGGGTGGTCGCTCCATGTTCCAATTAACATAATGATCTTATCATGAACAGTAATAATAAACAGATAATAAAAGTGTGATCATGAATAATGTATCTTCATTCCTAAAACCACATAAAGCACTAGCAAGGACTACCCAAAAAGTTCAGTGGTAAACAAGGTATAAAGATAGACAAACTAGGGTAACCTATTGGGTCTCATCAAAATTAACCTATGCAGATCATTATGATTAATTAGAACATGAGTGGGTAAAAAGAAGTGATCAAGGGCACAACTTGCATGGCACTTGAGAAGGTACCAACTTGCTCTTCAGATGACACGTGACCTCACTGCTAGTCGTAGCAATACAAACAAACATGGTATAAACATAATTAACATCACACCCAACATAAGAACAAACTGCGTAGTAATATTCTACACTATGCTACGAGATCGTGGGAATGAGAACCGCTAAATTCGGGGCTACGGTTATTAGTTAGGGTTTCCTGAAGATCCACGTGGTTAAATATAGAATAGATTAAGGGCAACATTTTAACCTATATTTCATGACAAAACAAAGTTACGAGATGATTATAAATATTATATTGAGACTAATGCAACTAGAATGGATCTAAACAGAGTTACGGTTATTGAGTTATGAATTTCTGGAGTTATTGAGTACATGGTATAGATTAATTCAGATGAATAATTTTAATTCATGTTTCGTTGCTAAACAGAGGTACTATGTGGTAGATAATATTAAAACAAAATTAATGCCACTAGAATGAATTAATTTGGAGTTAAAATGAATTAAATATGAATTAAACAAGTTTCAAGATTTATTTTTATACTAAAAATTCAATTTCTAAGATTAATTATCTAGTTTTCTCTGTTATCTGGACTGCGCGTCATTATCTAAGAAGCTCGAGGTTTAATTCGCAAAATATACTAGACTCAGCCCTAACACGAGGTGGACGGCGGGTTGATTTTAATTAACTTCAGGGGCTCTTCTGAAAAACCACCCAGGCGAAAGGGTATGAATGAGTTTCAGTCGTCCGATCCAATCTCAACGGCCCAGAACAGCCCGAGCCCACAGCTACCCTGGTTTTAATCTCACCCGTGGATCCATCAATCAACGGCCAAAAGAATGCCTCATGTACTGATCTAACCTCCCCCGCCCACATCAGATCGGACGGTCAGAGTGCTTCTTCCCCGATCCGAGGCTGAGTAGCGAAATGCCCATGCCGTTGGCGGAGGTGCGCTCGCCGGTGACAGGCTTCTCCCTCCCTGGTGGGTCTGCGCGTGGTAAACAGGATGCAGAGGGATTGAAGGGACCTTACCAGTGCCGATTCCATCTTGAGTTCCTTCCGCGGAGGGTGCAATCAAGCGGCACCAACTTCATCAATTGCAGCTTAGATTCAAGCACCGGCTGCACCATGGCCACCACTACTTCATCCACCCCGCCATCATGTATGAGCCCAGCTGTTCACGGTGAAAACGCGACCACAATGACCTCCCCAGCCCTAGTGGCATCTATCCCGACGGCATGCTCGACGATGAAGATCCGCACCGGGTGTTTTTTATCTCCTTACCGCACGGCACAACCGGCGACAAGAGAATCTCCCCGCGGTGGCGAGCGCTAGTTCCCTCGCATGGTCCTGGAGGCAAGGAACCCCGCAGCAGACTTATATAGATGTAGGATGGAGTCCGCGGGGTTGTTGCAACAATATTAGCGAATCATCCGGAGAAATCCCATGGCGCCGGTATGGGGTTGTTACCGCCCGCCATGCGCGAGTCCGTTTCGGGGAGAAGAAGACCTGTCAAGCGGGGCCCACCAGGCGGTGAAGGTTATCGAGTGTGAGGCTGAGCTGCGGTGCGCGCGCGGCTAGACGCGAAGTTGGGCTGGCGGCTAGGGTTGGGGTAAGCGCAGTGTATTTGGGTCGAGCAGTGGCTGAAGAAATGGGCCAGAGACGAAATTTTGGCCCAAGGCGCAAGGAGGTCTTCTCTTTTTTTTTCTTGTCTTCTATTCCCTATTCCCTAATCTAGTTAAATTCAAATGTGGTTTTAAATTTCAAATTTTATTTAGAATGCACAGTTCAAAAACTTCATCATGAAAATATATTATATATATATATTTGTTTTATTTTAGTTCCTTTATACATGATTCCAATCATGAAATAGAGAATAGTTCACACCTTATGAATTTTAGGGAACTATAATTTAGATTGTAGATTATATATTAAGAAAATATCTTAATCATAATTCTTCTATATAATCCATTCCAAGGTAATTTAGTTTGTCTAAGTATCTTTTATTTTTGAAAATATTTTTATCTTGGGAGTAGTAACTTGGTATGAATATTCTTGAGAGGTGTTTTGATTTAAAATCTTTGGGGAATTTTCCTTATTTATTTATTTTATTATTTTTTCATGCAAATTTTGGGCTTTACATCCTTCCTCTTGTTGCTTGAGCCTGAGTCGGTGGGCTTGTCACCTCCTTGATGTTGAGGGTCTCCTCCTTGTCGTTGATCACAATCCCGATGCATGCCCTTAGGATCCATCTCTTCGAGCGATTAGTTCCTTGATGAAGAGAACGGATCTGATACCAATTGAGAGCACCTAGAGGGGGTGAATAGGTGATCCTGCAAAAATCAACTCTAAACAAGAAAAACTTGGTTTATAATTAGTGTTAGTAGAATCAAAACTAAGTTGAGATGAATAGAGGTAGAGAGAAGAAGAGAACTCTTCACTTGATTGTTCCTTTAAGATACGTATCAAACAAAGGAACAATAAAACAAGTGAATATGTGAGAACTCTATGGAAGAAAACAATCACAATAATGAAATGCACAAGTGGCACGGTGATTTTATCCCATGGTTCGGCCAATGCTTACTCCACGTTGTGGTGACCTCCTTCGGTCAAGGGTTGCACTCAACCCCTCTCAAGTGATCCAAAGATCAAACTTGATTACCATGGTTTTCTTCCTTATATCAAGTTTTTCCCTTTATGAGGAATTTCCACAAGTTGGAATCTCTCACACCTTACACAATTTGTCACACCCGGGTTTTGGGGCACTAAGACCCGGGCGCGAACATAATCACCAGGTGTGCTGGGACCAAGTCTCCCACATATGATGAATCATGGCACAGGATCAAATGTCACATCTTTACTACATAACAGGAGTTCTGTACAAAATAAATAAATAATTACATTATAAGGAGACAACGGCCCAGCAACCCAAAGTTGACTGGGAGACGACGACCTAGACCTCTCACGAACTCGTCACTGCATCCTCCATGCGCCTCATCCTGTGATACCTGTTCTTGACCTATGGGGGGGGTTTGAGATAGCAAGAGTGAGCTCACATACGTTCATAGCTCAACAAGTTGTGGGGAATAATGTGCATGAACTCGCCAAAGGTGAGAGCTCATGTGAAGTGTAAGGCTTACCAAAGAGGATGGTTAGAGCTAAGCATTGCTTTTAAAGTTGGTCACAATTTTATTAGCAATTACTAAGTATAAGTAAATACCAACCCAATTAAGTAGTAGAACAAAAGTGGTAACAACACTTGCGATGCAATGGATATGACAAATTGAATTTAGTTCCATAAATTAATCATGTTAGTGTCCGAGCGGCTCATGACTGTGAGCACGGCTAGTATACCAGTTTTACACTCTGCAGAGGTTGCGCATCTTTACCCACAAGTCATGTTACCCATCTGCCAAGAGATGGCCAATCCCATACACCTCTACCGAGGAGGCGAGGCAGGGTAACACTACGAGGCCTTTACAAAGTTCCACTAGCTTCAGAAAACCCGCTACAGTTTATAGGAAGCTCTAGTGCAGGGATCCCTCGCCTGACCGCCTGTTGGGGACTTGTCCTTAAATGCTATGAATTAAGAACAAGGCAACACGGAAATCATTAAACGTTAAAGTCCTTCGTCCTTCGAAGCATTATTTCCCTTAGGATATAATGAGTTTCGGATGAAGGTTACGAAGGATATACCTTCATCAGTATAACAGATAATGAAAAAGGGGGTTCACATAAAGTATGAGAAATGACATAAATATTTAAATATCATTATAAGCTCATTTCTATTTTTATTATTAAAAAGATGACAACAAATTACAGATGTACCTTCGGCTTGAAGGAAAACAAAAGTACAAGCGTGACGCAAAAGAGAATGCCCAGTCAGCGTGAACAGTACGGGACTACTGTTCACCTATTTATAGGCACGGGTCGTAGCACATGTAAAATTACATCCAGGTTCTTTGCTTTTGATAATAAATCTATAATAATCCATCGAAGTCTAGATAGTCTTTTCCTCTTTAAGTCGGTTTCCTCTTTTCTGCCATCATGCCGAAGCTTCCTTGCGCACAGCTTCGGCTCTGTTCCATCCTCCGTTCTCTTTGTGTTTCTTCATACAGCAATTTTGTCTTGTCCGAAGGGTTCATGTCCGAAGGTACCTGTTCATGTATTATACTCCAGAAACATTGTCAAATCTTGTTTTTGAGGACCTTCGGAAGCCGAAGGCCCCCAACAGTAGCCCCTCGCAATATTAATTTGTTAAGATAATAAATTCAAATTGCGATATGGAGGGAGGCCCTAAGCCGAAGGTCCGAAAAAACACCTTCCCTTTGCTAGAATAGCAACAGCCACTGACAAGCGGGCCCTCCAACACACAATACACCAGGCGTATAAATAAGAGCGCACCACTAGCTCATTTGGCACGCTTTCTTGCCATCTGCCTTGCCTGCTCAAACAGCTCTTTGCTTACACACACTTGACCAGATTTTTTAAATTTTAAAGCTTCGGCTTTGAGAGCACTTTTCTCAAGTCTTTCGAAGATGTCTGAGGATAAGAAGGCTACTGCTGAAATGAAGCTGAGCCTCTCTGAAGAGATGTCTTGGCTTTATTGAATCGATAGCAAGGGCAAATGCGGAGAAGATTGCTAGGGAAACTCTGGAGGGTTTGTCTGAAGATACCAGTGACAGTGACAGCTATGATGTGGAGAGCGGCGGGGAAGACTCCGAAGATCGACCCTGGAGACCAAGCCATGCGGTTTTTGGAAAATCAATTATTAAACAAAGCCATCTTGACAACATGAGGGGGAAATACTTTCGGGATGTGTCTGTTGTGAGGGCTGACGATGGAGAAAAAAATTGTCCTACCCCAGAGGAGAATGAAGTCGTAATCTTTCAGAGCTTTTTGAAGGCTGGGCTTCGGCTTCCACTTAGCAGCTTCGTAGTCGAGGTTTTGAAGATATTTCAGATCTACCTTCACCAGATTACCCCCGAAGCTATTATAAGAATGGGAATCTTCGTGTGGGCTTTAAGGAGTCAAGGCTTAGAACCAAATGCAAAAAGTTTCTGCAGCATGCATGAATTGTTATACGAGACGAAGCCCTGGGGTAAGGAACAGTATCATAATAATTTCGGTTGCTATAGCTTCATTGCTCGTTCTGGCTCAAGCTCGCCAGTACCGACTTTTCGGAAGAGATGGCCCGGAGACTGGACAAAAGAGTGGTTTTATGTAAAGAATAATTTAAAGGAACGAGAAGACATCAAAGATATAATCATGCGCCCTATCTGGCAACGCTTCGGGCTCCGTAAACCGAAGGTAGAAATTGACGAAGCGGCCGAAGAATGCCGCAAGGCTTTCGGCTTAGTCTGCTCTTTCATTGGGACAAGGGATTTAGTTCAAGAGCACGTGGCCTACAGGATATGGCCGCTGCTGGCCGACTGGGAGATGCCAAAAGAGTCCATCAGCAATCCCCACGAAGGTGGTCTGGTTCGGCTAAAATATACCTTCAGATTCAGAGACCAGTTTATCGAGCCAGACGATGACTGGCTGAAAAGCGTCGAAGCTACAAGCGATGATCTGCTTGGGCTGTATTCCAGAGCAGAAGACAACGCATTATCTGCGGCCTTCGGGAACCGTAAAAATAAGAGATTGAACAGAGTTTTCGATGCCGTCGGATTCATGTATCCCGACTACCGTTACCCGCCCCGGGGACAAAAAAGGAAAAGTGAAGATTCCGGGAGAGATGATGCTTCAGCTGCTCCGAGTGAGCCTGCGTCAAAGAGGAAAAGAGTGAAAGTCCTTACTCATAAACCACGCTATATTGAACCGGCCGTAGTGCCTGATTTTGGCGGTGAGAGCTCTTCAGCGCCCGAAGGCAAAAACCCTGCGATTTCTCAAAAAAGTGAGCCGGCTGCAACGCTGAAGGCATCATCAGCCAAACCGGATGAGCCGAAGGCTATTAACATTGAAGAGATGAAGGTTGGGAAAACGAGAATATTGGAAGCAATAAGTCCTTCGGCGGAAGTTGGAGTGCCACAAGCTCAGAAGGGTCCAGCCGTGACCCCCAAAAGGAAAAGGATGGCTAATGTTTTGGATGTACTGGAGACAATAAAGTCTTCAAGCTCTACGCCGAAAAAAGTACAAAGCTGAAATCGAAATTGGACCTTTAGAGTCTTCAGTCTGAAGGCGAAACTACAAAGCACCAGACTGAAATCGAAATTGGACCTTTGGAGTCTAACAAAGAAAAATCCTTGGAAACCGAAGGAGAAAATAAAAAGGAAACTTTAAAGCATATTCTGTCTGAAAAAACTCCTTCTTCCACTCCCGAATCATCTTTCAAATTGCCTGATTATATTATGCGACATGCTTCGGGCAAAATACTATCTGAAGAAGAAAAACGAGAAGCTCATCATTATGCCCAGAAATTAAAATATCCGAAAGGGGCGTTGATATTCAATGGCAGCGGAGAAGAAGACTTCTTGTACTGTCTCCCAGACAACAAGGAGATCTCTGTCTGCCAGGAGATGGCAAGAAGCTTCGGATTCCCAACTCTGGAACATGGGCTTTCAGTTTTGTCATAAGATGAAATAGCTGACAGCTTAGCATATAACAGCTTAAAGGTGAGAAAATAAACTTTTTGCGTGGTTAAAAATTCGTGTGTTTACTTCTTGATATTACATTCCTTTTGCAGGGCTTTATTCTCAGCAATGCCCTCAGAGCGCAGAAAAGTGCTGAAGATGAAGGATGTATCATGGCATTGAATAACCTTCGTTCCGAAGTGATTGAGCTGAGGAACGAAGGTCTTGAGAAAGATAAAATTTTACATTCATTGCTTAACAAAATAAAAGAGGACGAAGCTTCTTCCAAGGCCCAAGCTGAAGCCCAGAAGTGCAAAATTGAAAATCTTCAAAAACAGCTGGCTGAGGCGAATTTAAAGCGTGCAACTGCCGAAGCTGACCTTTAAGCCAGCGACTACTGGAAGAATCATTGGGAGAAAGCAACTGCCGAGCTTCAGTCTTCAAAAGAAAAATGTTATGAAAAATCCATGAAATGTGTGGAAACAATTAAGACTAGTTTCACCAGCGTCGGCGCATTTCTGAATGAAAGCAACTTCGTACTGGGAGATCCCGAAGGTCCAATCGACTGGATCAACGGCGAGGCAGAAGCTTTTGAAGAAATTTTGAGTGGCTGTGGGGACATATGCGCCTTCTCGGGTGCTAGGGGGATGGCCACTATTTTGGAGAGAAGAGGCTGCGATCATGTGAAATCCTTGGCGCAAACCGAAGCCACCTTATCTACTGAAGATATAAAAGACCCCTCGGCCGAAGCGAGCTTGGTTGGTGGAAAATTTTTCACCGACATCTGGGAAAATGGCGGTCGGGAGATGGCTCAAGAAATCATAAGGAGAAGTGAAAAAGGTATTCACGATGCTAGAAAAGTGGCAGAGGCCGCTGAGAAAAGTGCGGATCTCGAGAGGCGAATAGGTATTGACTACTAACTTTTGACTTTATGTTGTAATTTTATTACTTCGGACTTATTTACACTTTGCAACACAGCCGTACAATCTCCTCCCCCAGAGCCCACCGAGCCATTGGCGGACCCCAAAGCTAAGGGGGATGACGAAATTAGAAAAATGGCCGAAGCTATTATGGATAAAGTTGTTGATCAACTACTAAATGAAGCTGCAGAAGTAGTTTTAAGAGAAGATTAGCTGTTATCGTAAAGCTATTTGAAATGTAATATTTGCTGGACAATATGCATAGTATTTTGTAATATTGAATGTAATATATGAACTGTTTATGATTCAACTCTTTACGATGCATGAAACTTTACGTACATACCGTTTTTGAGCCTTCAGCGAAAAAAACACCTTCCCTTCTTTTCATGCTTCGTAAAGAACATCCATATTCCGTAAAAATATTACAATTTCCGAAAAAACATCTATGCTTTGTGAACAATGGATCTCCTTTTCATATCAAAGTGACGAAGCTGTATTTCTTGAAAACCTATTTTGTGCCTTGGCACTTCTTCGAAACGATCTCCGAAGCTCAATAATGTGGGTCAACATTGTGTACCTTTCCGAAGATCCGTATTGTACCCCCTTCTTGTGCCATTGATGCAATATGATGTATGATGCAATGCTATGCGCATGATGTGATGATGTAATGATATGCAAAATGATATTCGCACCGAAGGCCTACACACATTCCCCAGTGGAGCACACAATCTTTTGGTCATTTTTCGGTTCATCAGCGCTGACTTTTCGCTGTAAGCCTCCCTTAGGAGCTTCTTCGCCTTTTATTTCGGCTGTATTAGCGTTTATTTTTTGCTGTAAGCCTCCCTTAGGAGCTTCTTTGCCTTCTATTTCGGCGGTATCAGCGTTTATTTTTCGCTGTAAGCCTCCCTTAGGAGCTTCTTCGCCTTCTATTTCGGCGGTATCAGCGTTTATTTTTTGCTGTAAGCTCTGCATTCCTTCTAGGACGACTTTTGAGCAGAAAACTTACACTGTGTTCCCTTAAGAACGACTTTTGTTGCTTCGACAATAACTTGCAATGCATTCCTTCGTGAAAACCTTTAGAACTTCGTCAATGTTTGAAGAAGATATATTCATCATGATAATGACAAAGCTATTACAGGAAATTGAAAACAACAAAAAAACTGAATTTTCAATGCTTGTTCTTTATTGAAAAGGTGAATGATGACAAATGTAAAGGATGTTTCTGAGGTAGGATATATCTTAGTAGATGTGCTTTGATTCTGGCACAGTACTATTGACTGTGCGAGGTTCGGATTGCTCCCTGAAGTCTCTCTGCTGGTGACTGTGCTGGCTCCCTTCTGGCTGCTGGCCTTGGGGATAAGCGGGTTGCATTGGTGGTGGAGGTGGGGGTTGTTGCCACGATGCCTGAGGTTGGCTTGTCGAAGCAAGAGAAGCTGCAGGATGGTTGCCCACATATTCTGGAATGTATGGTGAGTGGTACGAAGCAGTATGCATAACCTGCTTCGACTGACTCTGTTGGGCTGCAGCTTCTGCTATCTCTTTCTGTTTTTGAATGGTGACATGTCACATCCTGGTGGTATGGTCCTTGTCCTCTCCGCAGAATAGGCAGTAAATTTTCTTGGGCTGATTCCCGAATCTTCCTCCGAAGCCCCTAGCGCCTCTGCCCCTTGGAGCTGGGGGCCGAGGATAGCTCTGTTGCTGCCCCGAAGCCTGAGAAGAATACTGCAGCCTTTGTTGTTGGCTTCCCCTATCGTCATTCTGAGTAGAATGGATAGACCTGACGTGCCTAGGGTGGATTCTCCCTCCAAAGCCCCTGGTCATTTCGGAGAACCTATAAGCTTCCTCCCTCCTTTGCCGAAAGTCATTATCTGCTCTGATATATTTGTCCATCTTATGAAGCAGCTTCTCCTGGGTCTGAGGGGGTTTCCTGGCAAAGTATTGGGCTGTAGGTCCTGGACGAAGCCCCTTAATCATGGCCTCAATAACAATCTCATTAGGCACCGTTGGCGCCTGTGCCCTCAGTCATAAAAACCTTCGGACGTACGCCTGAAGGTATTCTTCATGATCCTGAGTGCACTGGAACAAAGCTTGAGCAGTGACAGGTTTTGTCTAAAACCCTTGAAAGCTGGTAATAAGCATATCCTTCAGCTTTTGCCACGATGTGATTGTTCCTGACTGAAGAGAAGAGTACCAGGTCTGAGCAACATTTTTGACTGCCATGACGAAGGATTTCGCCATGACTGCAGTGTTGCCACCATATGAAGATATGGTTGCTTCATAGCTCATCAGAAATTGCTTCGGGTCTAAGTGTCCATCATACATTGGGAGCTAGGGTGGTTTGTAAGATGGGGGCCAAGGTGTAGCCTGCAGTTCAGCTGACAGAGGAGAAGCATCATCAAAAGCAAAATTTCCATGATGGAAATCATCATACCAGTCATCCTCGTTGACGAAGCCCTCTTGGTGAAGCTCTCTGTACTGGGGCCTCCGGTTCTGTTCATCTTGCGTGAGATGACGAACCTCTTCAGAGGGTTCGTCTATCTGCCTTTGTAGGTCAGCTAACCGGGCCATCTTTTCTTTCTTCCTTTGCACCTGTTGATGCAGCATCTCCATATTCCTGATTTCTTGGTCCAAATCGCCCTCCTGAGGCATTGGACTGGTGGCCTTCCTCTTCTGACTTCGGGCATTTCGAAGGGAAAGAGTCTCCTGGTTCGGGTCCAGCGGCTGCAGAGCAGCAGCCCCCGTTGCTGAAGCTTTCTTTGGCGGCATGACGAAGGTCGATGCTTGTCGAAGGTGGTCAAAAAGGGTTACCGGAGGTGGGCGCCAATGTTGGGGACTTGTCCTTAAATGCTATGAATTAAGAACAAGGCAACACGGAAATCGTTAAACGTTAAAGTCCTTCGTCCTTCGAAGCATTATTTCCCTTAGGATATAATGAGTTTCGGACGAAGGTTACGAAGGATATACCTTCATTAGTATAACAGATAATGAAAAAGGGGGTTCACATAAAGTATGAGAAATGACATAAATATTTAAATATCATTATAAGCTCATTTCTATTTTTGTTATTATAAAGATGACAACAAATTACAGATGTACCTTCGGCTTGAAGGAAAACAAAAGTACAAGCGTGACGCAAAAGAGAATGCCCAGTCAGCGTGAACAGTACGGGAGTACTGTTCACCTATTTATAGGCACGGGTCGCAGCCCATGTAAAATTACATCCAAGTTCTTTGCTTTTGATAATAACTCTATAAAAATCCATCGAGGTCTAGATAGTCTTTTCCTCTTTAAGTCGGTTTCCTCTTTTCTACCATCATGCCGAAGCTTCCTTGCGCACAGCTTCGGCTCTGTTCCATCCTTCGTTCTCTTTATGTTTCTTCATACAGCAATTTTGTCTTGTCCGAAGGGTTCATGTCCGAAGGTACCTGTTCATCTATTATACTCCAGAAACATTGTCAAATCTTGTTTTTGAGGACCTTCGGAAGCCGAAGGCCCCCAACACCGCCATCATAGCAAAATCAACCCAAGGACCTCCCTACACTGACCACTCCCCTACTGCCCTTGCCCCTTTCGGGTAAGGTAGTCCTCCACTAGCTTTCCTAATTAGTCAGCCAAGGGCGTCCCATTCCACCCTTGTGGTAGCACTATTTTCCCGGGTGGTTCTCCATGTTCCAATTAACATAATGATCTTAACATGAACAGTAAATAACAACTGATAATAAAGATATAATCATGAATAATGTGTATCTCTATACCCAAAACCACATAAAGCAATAGCAGGTACTACCCAAAATTCAGTGGTGAACAGGGTATAAAGATAGTCAAACTAGGGTAACCTATTGGGTCCCATCAAAATTAACCTATACATATCATTATGATTAATTAGAACATGATTGGGTAAAAGAAGTGATCAAGGGCACAACTTGCCTGGGACTTGAGATTCCAGGTACCAACTTGCTCTTCAGATGACATGTGTCCTCACTGCTAAACGTAGCAATACAAATAAACATGGTATGGACAAAATTAACATCACACCAACCGTAAGTACAAACTGAATAATAACGATCTACGTGATGCTACAAGATCGTGGATTTGAGAACGACTAAATTCGGAGTTACAGCTGGAAAGATATGGTTCTCGGAAGACCTACTCGATTAACCAATTAGATCTAGGTCTTTATGTTGATTATATAAATCATGCGATAAAGATTTTAAATAAATAACTCTAATTTACATTATACTTTGAGTAGAGATCCTATTTTAGTTAGATCATAATCATAGATAAACCATCTTTGATTAAGGCGATTAATCTATTAAACATAGGTTTAAACAATATCTAATTATAAAAGTAAGTGATATGGTACAAATGATAATATTACTGTGCATTTAATATTATTATGAAGCTAACACAACTGGAATGGGTTGAAACGAACTTAAAATGAGCCAGTTATGGATTTTCAAAGTTCTAGGAATTATTTTTATTCCAAAAATCAGTTTCCAGGGTTTTATTCATTTATTATTAATTAAAATGGACTGCGGGTATAATTAATAAAGAAGATAGGGTCTAAAGTGAAAGATTACAGGACCCGCTGGTAGGACTCTTTCCACACTGATGGACTGCAGGTTGTTTATAGATAAATGGGAGGTCTCTTTTGCAAAACGTGCTAACCGAAGGGGTATCGGTGATCGTGAGCCGCCCGATCTAGTATCAACGGTTTAGATTAGACCTCAGCCGATACACGCTGCCGCACATCGATTCGATATTCAACGGTCTAGATGTCAAACGCCTGAGATCTCTTCCGACCCATCCGATCTCGCGACAACGATTATGATCTAACCTAGGCGAAATGGTACCCATCTCCTAATCTGAACCGCTCCACCCAGATCTAACGGCAGGAGACCCATCTTCTTCCCCATAGACTGCGGCCAGCCATAGCACCGACGAGTTGCAGCGGCGGCGTATGCAGAATCACCCGCCCTACTGCATCGGTGCTCGCTTCTCTACTCCGGTAGGTGCTACTCGATGTAACCAACAAGACGAACTAGATGAGGGTTTCTTCACCTCGGATTGTGGCGGTGGTGGCCCTGACCACGTGGAGGTGGAGTTCCACGGCGATAATTGAATTACGGCGAGAAATCCTTCTTGGTCTAGTCGTCGCTCGTGCGTTTGGTCACCCTGATCATGATCAGAAGACCCCAGCGATCACCACCATGGCCTTTGCAAGGTTATTGCACCGTATCTCCACGAGTTCAATTGCGGCAGATCGATGGTGGCGGCCCGTTTGTCGCAGCCTACAACGACGCGGTGGCGCTGCTGTGGTCGGCAGCCTGGACTCAAGGGGGGTCTCCGGGGCAGAGGCGCGGCTGCACCACGAGGATCCGCGGTGGGCACCCAAGGTCACGAAGTAGCTACGCAGGGATCGGCGAGGAGGCGGAGACGAGCACCGAGGTGGAGGATGGCGCAGCGGAGCATCCCGGCTCGTGATGGCTGACGACGGGGGGGTTCGGTCCTCTTAATACCCTGCTGTGAGGGGATTCCGGCCGGGTGGTGGGAACGGCCAGCGAGATCCGCCTGATCCTGGCGGCAAACGTCGCAGCGCGCATCTGCCCATAGACCGGCAGAGAAGACCAACAGGAAACAGGGAGCATTGACCAACGGGGCCCACATGGAGGTGATCCAGTTAGAGTGGTGTGTGGTTGCTCTGTGGGCCCGCGGCAAGCTACCACGGTGGGCAGGAGAGAAGCAACTGGAATAGCGGCTGCCAGTGGGGCCCGCCATGCAGGGATGCTAGCGCATGTGAGCTGTGCGGCGAGGCGCTGGCTAGTGGAGCCATGCGTCATTGACCCAGGTGCCAGTGAGCGTTGTTAGGATGGCAGCGTGGGCTGCAGGAGCGCGGGCGTGAATTTGGAACTGGGCAGAAAAGGATCTGTTTGGCCCTACAGTGTTCTATCCCTTTTTCTTTTCTTTCTTTTTCTCTATTTCTATTTCTTTTGAAATTTTCAAATTCAAATTTGACTCCGGTTTCACATTTTAATATTCAAAATACAGAGCACAATCAAAAACCAACATGTGATGCATTATTCATTTTACTTTATTTATTTGTTTATTATCCTACATAAGTAATTACTTTTGGGCATGTTGCACCACAAAATGGTTTTGAGAAAAATATTTTTTTATATAATCTCGATTAAATGATGCTCTAATATTTATCCTTATATAGTACTTATCAACTTCAACAAAGGATAATTTATATAAGAATCCCTTTTATTGAATCTTTATTATAAAACATTTATTTTAGGAGATGTGACTTCAAAAGTTTTGAAGGAGGAAAAATATTCTAACTCAAAATCTTTGGAAAATTTTACATAATTCTCCAAATGATATTTTGAGGTGTTACACAAGTTGATGTCAATCAAACACAATAGTAAAGGGAAGTAGAAACACAAACAAGAGATAAAATTACAGTAACACACGCACACAAGTCAAGAGAAGAGCACAAAAGACAACGTAGCAGAGTTACAACTCAAAACACGTGCTCAAATCTCTATCTAGCAAAGCAATAGCGTGGTTGCAATGTCTCGATGTTGTAGGATGTAAAACGAGTGCTTGATGTAGTGCTCCATGCGCCTAGGTGGTCCTTTTATGGCCCTCAGAGCCAAAGGAACCATTTGTTATTCAATTGGATAGCACTGATTGTATTCTGTCCACGAGTGCACCAGACTGTCCAATGTACACTGGACAGTGAACAGTGCGCGATTCCATTCTTTCTTTGGTGAAGTCGATCGTTGCCAGCTACTGGCCCTATGGCACACCGGACAGTCCAGTGTGACCTGGAGACCGTTGGCTCCTGCATGTTACAGCCGGAGATTGCGGACCGATCATTGACGCGGGCGATAGCCGCTGGCCGCCTGGCTCATCAAACAGTTCGGTGCACACAGGGCAGTCCGGTGAATTATAGCCAGAGTGCCCGGCTCTTTTCCCGAGAGTGGTCAGTTCACTAGTTTGGCCAGCCTGGGCACTGGACACTATCCGGTGCACACCATACAGTCCGGTACACCCCAGGTTCGTGCAAGTTTGGCTAAACCTAGCCGAACTTCTCCATATCAATTTGCCTCGTCTTAAAAAGTTTCTAGCACTTAGATGAGCACAGTTAATAACAAAAGCAATTTACTACGTGCTAGATTCATTCCTTTGTCTCTCCATTCCACTAGGATTTGCAATGTACTTATATAATTCTCAATTTGCTTTTGTTTAACAGTATGCTGATACTCACAGTAGGCTTGTTAGCTCAAAGTGATGTGTTGGGCACTTAATCACCAAAAACACTTAGAAATGGCCCAAGGGCTCATTTCCCTTTCAGGGACATCTAATGAAGGTGCCAGGGACACCTCAGCAGCAGACTGCTTTCCGACCATTTCTAATGAAAAGTGTATTTTTCAACTAGCTAAGGTTGGTTTGAAGGTGGAAAAGCGCTCGAAGCAAACTTCGAATGTAGAGCAGGCTTTAATAGCAGCAACCATAAAATGGCAAATGTCCCGCCGACACCATCGGGTGTCGCTTTCTTTTATACCCGAAGATTTTTTGAATCTAATCGTTGTACTCACCGAAATCTAGACCCCACCAGCGAGGGTGATCGTAGGACAATGACTCATAAAGAGCTCCGGAAAGGTGTTTTTCAGAACTTCGGCATAAGGCCTCCCAATTTGTTTTATTTTGCGATCTAAGCTCATTATGAAGAAACAAACTCATTTTACAAGGGGCTACTGTTGGAGGCCTATTATGTTGAAGGTCCTCATTTAAACTTCTATTCGGCACAAGCAAGTGTGTTTTAGGTACACTATTCTTAATGGACGAAGCTGCCCTTCATTTGAAGCAACGTATAAAGCTTCGCCTGCACGTGCAAGTAGCGAAAGTGTGAGCCAAAATCGGTAGCATCGGCAAAGGAGAGAAGCTTCGAACGCAAGCCAGCAGAGAAGCTCTCACACGACGAAGGCCAAGACCTGCGCAACACAAAGGAGAAAATACAATACTGCCCTGATGTCATTTGTAAACAATGTGTGTAAAACCTTAAGGGCATGATTGTAATTTTGTATGAACACGGTTCACCTTTTTTATAAATAGGTGAACAGTGCCCTGCATAAAGTACTTTTTTAGGGCCATAGTTTCGCATTGCTTAGCCTTCGAAGAACCTTCGTGTCACCTTGTGTTAAGAAGCCGAAGGTATGCTGATAAATACGTTTGATATAAAGGGAGATGGAATAAAAAAATACTAAGAACACGAGATGAGTTCCATACAACACACTTCTAAGGAGTATTATATTAGAGAACAAAGGTTTTAATATTTAACTTGTGTTTGCTTGATTTTCGATATCTTCAGGGGATTGAAATCAAAGGGTTGTTTGGTTGGATGTTTTTACCTTGTGATCAATTTATAGTGTTAAGTATTCACGTTATTTCCTGTTTGGTGTGACCTGTCAACGGGATACTTCTCTATACGGCTCGCTCCCTAGCCAGCGTGACCGATCCCCCACGGATCTGAATACGTTAACATTCGATTGCCAAACGAATCCCGCTTTCTGTTGCACTGCAATCTGTAGTAGCGTGATTCATTCACGTAAACGTTGCCATTCCTTAAAATGAACCAAACACCACCCAAGTATCAACAGTGAGATCCTCACCAGGGGCAGCAGTGCTTGCGGTGGCGGGGCCGGGGCACATCGTCGGAGAGAGAGGGGCGAGGGAAGGGGAGGGGCAACAGGCGGCACGAGGAAAGGTGAGGGGTGACGTGAGGGAATCGATACGGTCTCTCTTGAGCGGTAGCGAGTCGATATGAAGCTGACAGTCGACGTGATCGATTACCAGCTGGTCCAACCAAACTAAAAACTATCGGGTAGCGCTGTGAACGGTTGCGGGCCAAAAAAAAAAGGCCGGACCAAACATCTTGTTAATGCTGATCAAATCCTAGAAGCCACTTTCCAAACCCAAGTCCAAGGTGTTGGCGGAGTCGGTTACTGAGAAGCTAGCCTTGGATCTGCTGGAGCCTTGAGGAAAGAAGGGTTCAGTTGTCTTAGAACTTTTCCGCGTCTTTCTCTATCTTTTGTCTCCATCTGGCACTCGGCGACTTTCTAATAAAGCTGGGTTCAGGACTTTGATCAAAAAAAGATCCTATGAATTAATCAGAACCCGAGTTCCGTTTACAATTACAACACGTATGCACAACACCATGTCACTTAGTATGATGGGCAACATTGTCAGCTATTTGCCTTCAAAGCATCCCTAAAACCAATGCTAAGGTTATACCGATGACCTTTCTTGCCATATCCGGCTGTTGGTTTTTGCATCATTGCGACGAACTCGTTGTAATCTATGCGCCCATCCTGCACAAGGATCAAAGAGAAAAGTGTGTCAGGATTATGCCGAGCTGAGGAACACACGTACGAGGCTCCGCTCAACGGAGGATATATCATTAACCATACATTGTCTTGATCCACTTCGCCAATCATGTCTTCGAGTCTGATATCCTCTATTCCGAACTCGTCACACGCTTGCTGCAGCTCATCAGCTGTGATGTATCCACTGCCGTCTTTATCAAAGTATTGGAAGGCGGCAAAGAGATGGTCTTCCCTTTCGATTTTGTTGAGATGCAGTGTGGCAGCTATGAACTCTCCATAATCTATGGTGCCACTGTTGTCGATATCCGCCTGCAAGCATGCCAATAGGAACAGCGATTGTTTCTTGAAACAGTTTCAACATTTCCTTTCTCAATGTTAGCCATAATGGGAAGAAGCTGACTTACAGCTTGCATGAGCTGATATATCTCGGACTCCTTCATGTTAGCACCGACCTTCTCAAGTCCGGCCTTGAGCTCCTCGAAATTGATCTGCCCGCTGTTGTCGGTGTCCATCATCTTGAACATCTCCTTGAGCCCCGCGATCTCCTCCTCCGACAGGTTCTCCGCGATCACCTGCGCAACGAATTGAAGATGACTGACATCCATGTTCGTTCCCTGAAACCTAGATATCGTATCGCAGGAAAGAAGCAGCTTGTTCACCCTCAACGCCATCTTCTTGAGCTTGTTCATCGCCGAGAACTGCTTCAGCCGGGACAGCACGGCAGAGTCCAGCGGCTTATCAGGCGCAGAGGCGATGGTCTGCAGCCACGGGTGGCCTGAAATAATCAAGAACAACTGAGCTGAGCTGAGCAGAGCACACATGGGTGTGCAAAAAGAAAGCAACGCATGCAACTCACATAGCACTTGGTGCGCGGTGAGGCGCTTCTTGGGGTCCCTGACGAGCACCTTCCGAAGCAGGTCCTTGGCGTCCCCCGACACGCTCGGCCAGGGGTCGGAGTCGAAGTCCAGCGAGCCGTGCAGCACCTGCTCGAAGATGCCCTGCTCCGTCTCCGCCCAGAACGGCGGCACCCCGCAGAGAAGGATGTAGATGATTACGCCGGCGCTCCACACGTCGGCCTCCTGCCCGTAGCGCTTCTTCAGCACCTCCGGCGCCACGTAGTACGGGCTCCCGACGACGTCCGTGAACTCCTCGCCTGCAAAAAGAGGAGATGCATGAGCCCATTATGCGTGCAGTTAAATGTACGTGGACAGACAGACAGACAGACAAGCAGGCACCTGGGCGGAAGAACATGGAGAGGCCGAAGTCGATGGTCTTCAGCGGCGACTCCTCGTCGTTGCCGACGAAGAGGAAGTTCTCCGGCTTGAGGTCCCGGTGCATGACCCCGAGCGAGTGGCACGATTCCACGACGGCGACGATGACGCGGGCCAGCTCCCCCGCCTGCCGCTCCGTGTAGTGCCCCCTCCGCACGATGCGGTCGAACAGCTCCCCGCCGGCGCAGAGCTCCATGACGACGTGCACGGCCACGGAGTCCTCGTACGCGCCGCGGATGGCGATGATGTTGGGGTGCCCCGCGAGGTGGTGCATGATCTGGATCTCGCGTCGGACGTCCTCCACGTCCTCGTCGGTGACCAGCTTCCGCTTCGCGATTGACTTGCACGCGTACTCCAGCCCCGTCGCCTTGTCCACGCACAGGTACGTGGTGCCGAACTGCCCCTGCCCGAGCTTCCGTCCCAGGCTGTACATGTCCTTGAGGTTGTCGGTCTTGCGCCGGAGCACCGACTCCACCTGCAGCCCCGCGCTGGAGATGCGCTTGATGTGCGCCGCTTTCTTCCGGGACTGCTGACGCGGCGCCGACGCCTGTTGCTGCTGGGCTTGAGCATGCTGTTGCGACGCCGGCAGTGGTGGTGACGGGTCGGGTTTGGTTGCTGGCTGCGGCTGCGAATGCTGTGCCGGCTCGGATATGACGACGGGTGCCGGAGCCGCGGTGCTCTGCGCGGGCTGCGGCTTGGCGTCGGATTCGCTCGGCTGGACCTGGACCACGGGAACGGAGCGGGAGGTGGTGGTGGGGTTGGAGGGGGTGCCGGAGTTGCGGGAGCGGGAGGGCCACAGGGAGAAGTTGCCGAAGAAGCCACAGTTCTTCGAGAATCGAGGCCCGACGCAGACGTTGCCCATCGGGCAGGCCGCGGCGGCGATCACAACCCCGTGTACTCGTGTTTCCTCCTCCTCCTCCTGCCCTCCCGAGTCTGCAGGGGCATGGCAATGCGGCGGCGACGGCGGAACGCACCACGTTCCGCCGGGAGGCGATCGGAGGTGGAAGGATGGAAATTGGTGGTCGAGGTTTGGGTGGACGGATTAGAGATGGTCGGGGAGCGAAACGAGGAGAGGAGCTAAAAATGACATGCAGAGGAGAGAGAGAAAAAAAGAGCGGAAGGCTTGCAGCTGAAGAGCCCCTAATTTTGGAGGAATTTGGGGTAGAAAAACATTAAATATATATAATTATATATACTTATAATTGCAATTGTATTAAATAATAAATATTAAAATTGCTCCCCGCTAAATTTTGGTCTTTGCCCTCTTACTATATATGAGCATGCAGCCCAGAGCGCGGTAGCCTAGCACGAGGCCCGTTTTTTTGGCCCGGCCCAAACACGGCCCAGTCTGGCTAGATTCGTGCCCGGTCCGACCCGGACCAACCAACTAGACCGTGCCTTAGCTGCCGGCTGCGCCCACCGGGTGGCACGGCCCGGCCCGCCTAAAAATAGCCGGCACGGACCGGCTCGGTAACGGGGAGCGGGGCATAAGCCCGTCCTCCCGCTGGCCACTCTGCCACTCTCCGTCTCCACTGTCCGCTCTGCTCTCTCTGTCCCTCTCGCGGTCTCGCCTCTCGCCCTCAGCCTCTCCGTCGCTCCTCGCTCCGCCTGCTGCTCACCGCCTCACCGTTGGCCGTCGCCGTAGTCTCTGCCGGATCTTCGTCACCGGCCCCCTTCCGTGCGGCGCCCCTCTCCAGACTCCGGCTCTCCATCGGTGATATCCCTAACCCTAATCACAAATCCCTAACCCTAATCTCCGCTCTCCGGACTCCGGCTCTCCCTCCTGTCATCCCGCATCATCGTCTCCGGCTCCAGGCTGCGGCTTGGCAGATAAGTCCCTCTCCAGCTCTCCCTCTCCAGTCGGCCATCCCAATCCCTAACCCAATCCCTAATCTCCTCTTCTCCGGCTCTCCCTCTCGCGTCGTCCGTCGTCGTGCACTTTACCCTCGTCTTCGGCTCAATATTTGTGTATAGTTTTTGTGCAAATTGTATTTTTCTGTATTTTTTCTGTTATCGGGCTTCGGGCTAGCCCAACATGTTTTGGGCCAGGGCTTTTCGAGCTGGCCCGGTCCAAAAAACGGCCCGAAGGGCCATGCCTGGGCCTCTTGTAAGGCACGCAGGACTATGCAGGCCCGGCCCGGTAGGCCCGTGGGCCTGGTTGTGCCGTGCCTAATTGGGTCGTGCCTAGGCCGGGCCCGGGCCGGGCCGTGCCGTGCCGGGCGGCCCGTTTGCTCATCTATACCTCTTACATTGTACTCGCTCTCTCCCATTATATTAGTCGTTTTAGATGATTTAGGTATTGACTTTTTTTGTCTACATTTATATTTAAATGAATGATTACGAATCTATTCACATATATAAAACACATCATCAAATATTACATAATCTAATAATTATCTAAAACGAAATTTGGTTTAGGGCAAACAGTAGTAAATAGGGAGAGATTTTGATATTTGGAAGCTAATTAACATGCCTTTACAATATGATATCCCTAGCATGAGGGGTTACAATGAATTCAATTACTACCGGAGTGCTCAGCGCTTTGCTGAGTGCTCAGTGCTTTGTCGAACGCAATTTATCGGGCATGCTTTGTCGAGTCCACTATCGGCGAACTAAGACTCTCGGTACATATCTAATTTGTCGAGGGCAAAACACTTGGCATAGAAAGGCACTCGGCATAGGAGGCTTTGCCGAGTGTCAAGCTCTTGGTGAAATGCAACGCTAGACAAAGGGCCGTCAGCAGTCGTTTATAGTTGACGACCGTTAACTTCCCGAGTGTCAGACGTTACTTGGCAAAATATCTTCTTTGCCGAGTGTTACCTAGCAAATACTCGACAAACTTTTATTTTATCGAGTGTCTTTCAATGACACTCGGCAAAGTATATTTGTTTTTTTTCTTTTTTTTCCAAACTTTTTGTGGTGTGTTCTTACAATATGTAGACCTACATATTCAAGTTTGGCACAATTATCGAAGTGTTTGCTATAAACTATTATATTTAGCCCGTTTAATTGAATTTCTTTGGATAATTCAGATTTGAACAGTAATTCACTCGAAAAATGAAAAACAATGAATGCAAAAATGTTATGTAGCACAAGTTACAGCCAATTTCAGAAACATACATGAATTTTTGAACACCATGCTCACGAAACATGACTGTGAACTTGTGATCCAGTTGTATTTAAATTTTTATAAAACACAAACAAAGTTAGAAAATCATAAAACTTATCGAGATTTCATGATATCCTATGTAGAGACTCTGATAAAAATTTGATGTTTCGCGAAAGTTATCACGCACTTTGTGTAGAAACCTAGCAGGCCTCCAAACAAAGTTTTATGATTCCATGTGAAGACATGCTAGGTTTCTGCATATAATGTGTGACAACTTTAACGAAACAACGTTAAATTTTTATCGCAGACTCTACATATGATATCATGACATGTTGACAAGTTTTATGATTTTCTGACTTTGATTGTGTAATATATAATTTTTAAAACAATTGGATCGCAAGTTCACGGTTTTGTTTCATGAGGATGGTGCTCGAAAATTCTGGTCTGCTTCTAAAATAGGTCGTAACTTGTGCTAAATAACAAGAATATCATTTTTGTATTCACTTTTTCTATTTTTCGAGTGACTTGTAGTTCAAATCTGAATTAACCGAAGAAATTCAATTAAACGAACTAAATCTAATAGTCATAGCAAACACTTTAATAATTGTGCCAAAATGGAACATGTAGGTCTATATAGCGTAGGAACATCGTAGAAAAAGTTTGGTGAAAAAGAAAAAAATAAACTTTGCTAAGTTCCTACAAATAAAAATAAACTTTGCTGAATCCCTAAACCCTACAAAATAGTTTGTTTTTGTTCTAAAGATTAGGTCTCCTATTCATGAGGGTCACATTAGTTATAGGATTTCAAAGTCTGAAATCCACTTTTGTCTTTAGAAGAGAAAAGGTAAGAGTAACTAGAGTAAAGCGGCAATATATGAGAAAAGATTAAGAAAAGTTTAGAAATAATCAGAGTAGCAAAGGTAAGTAGGTAACAGTTGTCCAGTTCTATCTAGGTAACGTCCTACTGTCAACATTCCTCTGATACCACTTCTATCACACCGGATTTAAGGGCAAATCTAGGTGCGAATCAAATGTGTGCTAGGATCAAGTCTCACACATATGATGACTCATGGTACAGAAACGAATGTCACATCTTTACTATGTAATAGGAGTTCTATACAAAATAGCTAAATAATTACATCATATGAAGATAACGATCCTCCACAACCATAGTTGAATGGGAGACGACGACCTAGACCTCTCACGAACTCATCGTGACCTCATTCATGCTCCTCATCTTGCGGTACCTGGTCTTGACCAGGGGGATGTGAGTTCAGTAAGGGTGAACTCACATACATTCATCGCTCAACAAGTTGTGGGGAATAATGTGCATGAGCTCACTTACAGTGGAGACTCATGTGAAGTGTATGGCTTACCAAAGAAGATGGTTAAAGCTGGGCATTGCTTTTAGTGTTGGTAAAAATTTTATTAGCAGTTACTAAGTATAAGTAGATACCAACCCAATTAAATAAGAGATCAAAATTAATAAACCACAATGCAATGCGTATGACAGAGTAAGTTTAATTCCATAAGTTAATCATGCGAGAGTCTTGAGTCGCTCTTGACCGTGAGCACGACTGATATACCAGATTTACGCTTTGCAGAGGTTGCACTCTTTACCCACAAGTCGTGTAACGCATCTAGCCAGGGTTTGCAAGGCCCTTAGACACTTCCAAGGTGAATGGCTAGGGATCCGCTACGAGGCCTTTACAAAGCTCCACTAGCTTCAGAAAACCCGCTACGATTTCGTGAGAAGAGCGATATAGGAATCCCTCGTTCGAAAAGCCATCGCATCATGATCGACCCGAGAACCTCCCTACACCAGCAACCCCATTATCATCCTTGCCCTTTTCGGGTAAGGTAGTCCTCCACTAGCTTTTCTAATTAGTCAGCCAATGACGTCCCATTCCACCCTTGTGGTAGCACGGTTATCTCAAGTTAAGCTCCGTGTTCCAATTAACATAATAATATTGTCATGAACAATAACTAAACCAATAGTGTCACTAGAACATGATCATAATTTAGATATAACATTAATCCCAAAATCAGGTAGAGCATAGCCAATCTACCACAATAGTTCATTTGTTTGCAAGGATTGGGGTAATCAAAGCGAGGGTAACCTATTAAGTTCCATCAAATTAACCTGAGCATGTCACAGTGATTAACAGGAACATTATTATGTAAAAAAGTGATCAAGGGCATAAGTTGCTTTATACTTGCGATAACCTGTTGTCCAGATGTTGACCCAAAAGTTGGGCTTCTGATTCCTCGTCACCTCACCTCTACTCGTAGCAATACATAAAATCAAGCAAAAAATGGACATGGTAATGTAACACCCAAAATCCTATTTTAGGATTTATGAAAGTTTCTCAAGAAGATTTAAACTAAAATATCTTTAATAAAGATTTTTTTTATTTTTGAAGTACTCATCCTAAAAATGAATATGTTTTTTATAAAATAATAAATCTCTATGAAAGTATCCCCTTGTGTTAAACTATATAGTGGCAAGCCTCTCTTAATGAAAGTTTTACACTAGGAGTTAATATTATTCCTTCTTATGACGATCTGCATTTTTTGAAGCCTTTTGCTTAGATAAAATACTAATTCAATTAATTAATTAATCAAAGTATATTTTGCATTCATGCTGAAGTTTTGAGTGTGCATCTAACTGAATTTGAAATCTTAAACTAAATTTGAGTTTGAATTTGAAACTAGAGGATAGTTCGAAACCTCAAAGAATAAATAGTGGAAAAGATTGTCTCCTTCATGAACTGTAGAGTTATAAAACATTTTGTAGAAATATTGGATTTAAGGTAGTCTTTGATAAATATTATACTTTACTTTCTCTTAAAATAAATGGGTTATTTATATAAACATCTAAATCTAGTCGCACCTTTAAAATATATGCTTTTGAGGAAATATATCTATGTTGCATTTGCCTAAACAAATGAATAAATAATATAAATAGAATAAATAACTTCAAGCCATGCTGGAATTTATTGACTATGCATTCTAATTGAATTGAGAATTCAAACTGTATTTGAATTTGATTTGAATTAGCAAACAAAATAGAAAACAGAAAAAGAAAAAGAAAAAGAAAAAGAACATATATTCACTTGGGCCAAAATCTCCAAATTGGCCCATGCACAACCCCTCCCCGTGGCCCACTTCCTTTTCCACTCTCGCCAGCCCACCTCTATCATCTTGAACCCGCGCTAGCTACGCTCTGTGTGGCGCTGCTGGTCGGCCTCCTAGTGTCACATGCGCACCTCATCTCCACTGGCAGGCGGACCCGTTTGCTCAACCTCCCGTCACACGCAGACTCATCCGTCCAAAGTTAGCCACACATGATTTTGTCCACTGACTCGTGGGTCCATCGCATCAACTCCGCCTTCTTCGCCGACGTAACTGAAACGAACTCGAGCTCAACAATCTCCTAGGAATCCGCACATACATCGGTAAAGGACCGCGTCCCCACGCCTCGGGCTCGTTCTTCGCCCATATATACCCAAGCAAGACCCCCCTGAAGCCATAGCCCGAGCCATCGTCATCCACCACCATCATGGGGGAGAAATGGATTTCGCTGCTGCGGTCAAATCCTGCGTACGCCGCATCCAATCCTTCGAAGGGTGGTCGAGGACATCCATTGCATCTCCTAAGGTGTCCCATGGCTGCGTCGGGGGGAATCGACTATCAGGGTGCCCCCGATTGCTTATCTAAGCGATCCTTCTGCCACTGTGCCGCGCCATGCCATGGGTAGGCCCCCAAATTCCATAATCCGAGGTAAAGAAATCTCCTATGCGTTCGACTAAGTCTACACAAGGTCTAGGACCGTTTTGGGCCAAGTATTGGGCACTGGGGTGTAGTTTTTGCTAGCACCAGTGTGATCACCGCCGTGGCAGGCCTGGTGGCGCTGCCTGGGTTGGCCGAGGGTGGAAGATGTCCCCGTTGCCGTGCGATCTGTTTTGAATGGCGGGGATTAGAAGATGTCATAACCCTTCGTGCTTTAAATCTGGACCGTAGGTTGCTCATCAGAAGGTAGATTATGGGTGTTGTTATTAATCTTGATCTCTTATTTAATTGGGTTGGTATCTACTTATACCTAGTAACTGCTAATAAAATTTTGACCAACTTTAAAAGCAATGCTTAGCTTTGGTGAGTTCATGCACATTATTCCCTACAACTTGTTGAGCGATGATTGTATGTGAGCTCACCCTTGTTGTAGTCACATCCCCCTAGGTCAAGAACAGGTACCGCAGGATGAGGCGCATGAAGGATGCTATGATGAGTTTGTAAGTGGTCTAGGCCGTCGTCTCCCAGTCAACTGTGGTTGCTGGATCGTTGTATTCATATGATGTAATTATTTAACTATTTTGTATAGAACTCTGTTATATAAAAATGATGTGATATTCGTTTATGTACCATGAGTGATCATATTTGTGAGACTTGGTCCCAACACACTTGGTGATTATTTTCACGTCCGGGTCCCTAAAACCCGGGTGTGACAAATAACATTACACCAAAGTGTAACACCCCAGGCTTTAAGGGACAAAGCCAGGTGCATCTCATACGTGCGCCCAAGAAGACAACACATATAATAACAGAGTGTATAGAGATAAATGTCACAATATAATCAGAGTACTTATTACATAGCAGAAGTCTTACAAAATAAAAGATAAATATAACAGGATCTAAAATCCATCCTTAGCGCCAGAAAGTCAACTGGGAGACGATGACCTAGACCTCTCACGAACACAGTGCATCATCCACCATGCGCTTCATCCTGTGGAACCTATCCTTGACCTGTGGGGGGTAAGACAGCAAGGGTGAGCTCACACATGTTCATCGCTCAACAAGTCGTGGGGAATAATGTGGCATGAACTCACCAAAGGTGGGAGTTCATGTGAAGTGTAAGGCTGATCAACAAAATAAAGGTTGAAGCTAAGCATTGCTTTTATAAGTTGGTCAATGTTTTATTAGCAGTTACTAAGTGTAAGTAAATACCAAACCATAATAAATAATAAGTAAAATTAATAACAAAATAATCCCAATGCAATGAAATGACAAATTGAGTTTAGGTTCCATAAATTAATCATGTGACTGTCCGAGCCGCTCATGACCGTGAGCACGGCTAGTATACCAGTTTTATACTCTGCAGAGGTTACGCATCTTTACCCACAAGTCGTGTTACCCATCTGCCAAGGGGTCATGAATCCCATACACCTCTACCAAGGAAGTGAGGTAGGGTAACACTACGAGGCCTTTACAAAGTTCCACTAGCTTCAGAAAACCCGCTACAGTTGATAGGAAGCTCCAGTGCAGAAATCCCTCGCCTGACCGCCATCGCAGCAAAATCAACCCAAGGACCTCCCTACACTGACCACTCCCCTACTGCCCTTGCCCCTTTCGGGTAAGGTAGTCATCCACTAGCTTTCCTAGTTAATCAGCCAAGGGTGTCCCATTAAACCCTTGTGGTAGCACTGTTTTCCCGGGTGGTTCTCCATGTTCCCATTAACATAATGATCTTATCATGAACAATAAATAATAAATAGATAATAAAAAGTATAACAATGAGTGATGAATATCTCTATACCCAAAGCCACATAAAGCAATAGCATGTACTACCCAAAATTTAGTAGTAAAACTAGTGGTGAAACAAGGTATAAAGATAGTCAAATTCTAGGGTAACCTATTGGGTCCCATCAAAATTAACCTATGCAGATCATTATGATTAATAAGAACATGACTGGGTAAAAGAAGTGATCAAGGGCACAATTGCCTGGCACTTGAGATTCCAGTTACCAGGGTGATTCTTCAGATCCTCGTGACCGCACTGCTAGTCGTAGCAATACAAACAGACATGGTATATACAAAATTAACATCACACCAAACTTAAGTACAACCTGAATAATAATGATCTACGTGTCGCTACGAGATCGTGGGATCGAGAACTACTAAGATCGAAGTCACGATTAAGGAGTTATGATTTTATAGAAGGTCTGTGTGATTAAAATATTAAAGTATATTATAAATTGGTTAGTATAAATCATATGAGGGATTATTCTATAAATAATTATCTCCACTTTAATCTAAGTTATGAATTGACCATAGATCATATTCTATTAGATTATAATGATAAGTAGATTAACAAGACAAACCAACATAAGTTAAATAGAAATCTAATTATAAAATAATGAGACATGGTATAATAAATGTTGTTACTGCATAGTAATTATTTATACGAGACTAACACAACTTGAACGGATCAAATCGGAGTTAAATCGGAGGAGTTATGATTTTCCTAAGGTTTTATGTATTTGATATGAGTTTAATTAGGAAATAAATTTTAAAGTGGCTTTCATGTCAAAACAGAGGCACAAGGTGATAAACAATAATATTATAGAATTATAGGAACTGAAATGGACTCAAAAGGAGTTAGTATGAATTTTCTATGAATTAAATGAGTTCCTGGAATTATTTATATACTAAAAATTCAATTTCTATATCTATTTATTCATTATCTCTGGTCTCTGGACTACGCACCAAAAGCAAAGGAATGCAGGGGCTTCCGCGCAAGAATCCCGAGACTCAGAGTACAGTCATGAGGGATGGCGGGTTTATTCCCTAGAAGTACAAGGGCACTTAAGCAAGTTGGCCATGCGAAGGGGTATGAAGGGATCCTGGCCTTTGGATGACAATCCATCGGCTGAGATTAGATTGTTTTCTCTCCCAACCGGTATGCGCTCACAACCCGAGGATCAGGATCTGACGGCGGCGGTTTGAAAGAGATAAGGAGGGTTCTGAACCGCCCGATCAAGATCCAAAGGCCATCGTTGATACTGTGCCACGCTACACCCAGATTGAATCACACCACTCATCAACAAATCCACGGTTCCCACTGACCTAACCTTTCATATAATCTTGACCACAAGCCATGAGATCAAAGGCCCAGACACTCTCCCTACCTCCCGGTCGAGCGGACGGCGGCGCCGCCCACGAACGCGGTGAAGCCCACCAGGGAACCTCGATACTGCGCCCACAGACCCCAAACTCTGATTTAACTAGTTCAATATGAAGTATGATCCTTCCCGGACACCTTATCTACGCCAACACCGCTCGCGAGCAACCCCAACGTGCATAATTTCAACGACCTGTGGCCCCATGGCGGCACCGTGGCCGACCACACAATCGCCCCCGCACCCGCCTGAAGTCTACCCGACTTGATTCGACGATGCTACACATATAAAATATCGAGGTGGGTTCTAGGGGTGCCTTCTTACCTTGGGCTGCTCGACGTCCGCGCAGGTTCACGGCTCGGCGGAGCGGACGCACGATGGCGAGAAATTCCTCGAGGCCGAGACGCGTAGGCACCCACACGCGCTCCCGCACACCATCTACCACCGAGACTCTCCTCCTGGGTAGGTTTCCCGGGCTGGACCGGCGACTGAGACAAGGTTAGCTCGCGGTGACTGCCGACTCTTTCTCCTCTCATGGTTTCTCGGACGGAGGTGGCTAGAAAACTCGACACACCCACGATGACGAGATCCCGGAAGTCTTTATAGTCCTAGCGCGGTTGACGCCAACAGGTGTGGAGGTGGTTAGGCCAATTAGCTAGGATCTACGCGGTGGCATTCCTTCAGTCAACGCACGCCCGAGAACCACGGGGAAGAAGAAGATCGCGCCTGTAAGGTGGGTCCCGCACGCAAGCGACTGATTCAACGCACGTGAAGTTCGCTTACAGACAGGTGGGCGCCACCCAGTCAGCGACAAAACGCGGGCGTGAGAGCGTGGCTCGGGAGGCCGACTAGGCAGGCCCGCGTGTGATTAAAATATTAAAGTATATTATAAATTGGTTAGTATAAATCATATGAGGGATTATTCTATAAATAATTATCTCCACTTTAATCTAAGTTATGAATTCACCATAGATCATATTCTATTTGATTATAATGATAAGTAGATTAACAAGACTAACCAACATAAGTTAAATAGAAATATAGTTATAAAATAATGAGACATGGTATAATAAATGTTGTTGCTGCATAGTAATTATTTATACGAGACTAACGCAACTTGAACGGATCAAATCGGAGGAGTTATGATTTTCCTAAGGTTTTATGTATTTGATATGGGTTTAATTAGGAAATAAATTTTAAAGTGGCTTTCATGTGAAAACAGAGGCACAAGGTCAAAAACAATAATATTATAGAATTATAGGAACTGAAATGGACTCAAAAAGAGTTAGTATGAATTTTCTATGAATTAAATGAGTTCCTGGAATTATTTATGTACTAAAATTCAATTTCTATATCTATTTATTCATTATCTCTGGTCTCTGGACTGCGCACCAAAAGCAGAGGAATGCAGGGGCTTCCGCGCAAGAATCCCGAGACTCATAGTACAGTCACGAGGGATGGCGGGTTGATTCCCTAGAAGTATAAGGGCACTTAAGCAAGTTGGCAACGCGAAGGGGTATGGAGGGATCCTGGCCTTTGGATGAGGATCCATCGGCCGAGATTAGATTGTTTTGTCTCCCAACTGGTATGCGCTCACAACCCAAGGATCACGATCCGACGGTGACGGTTTGAAAGAGATAAGGAGGGTTCTGAACAGCCCGATCAAGATCCAAAGGCCATCGTTGATACTGTGCCATGCTACACCCAGATTGAATCTGCACCACTCATCAACAAATCCACGGTTCCCACTGACCTAACCTTTCATCTAATCTTGACCGCAAGCCATGAGATCAATGACCCAGACACTCTCCCCTACCTCCCTGTCGAGCGGACGGCGGCGCCGCCCACGAACGCGGCGAAGCCCGCCGGGGAACCTCGATATCGCGCCCACAGACCCCAAACTCTGATTTAATTAGTTCAATATGAAGTATGATCCGTCCCGAACACCTTATCTACGCCAACGCCGCTCGCAAGCAACCCCAACGTGCATAATTTCGACGCCCTGTGGCCGACCACACAATCACCCCCGCACCCGCCTGAAGTCTAGCCGACTTGATTCGATGATGCTACACATATAAAATATCGAGGTGGGTTCTAGGGGTGCCTTCTTACCTTGGGCTGCTCGACGTCCGCACAGGTTCACGGCTCGGCGGAGCGGACACGCGCCAGAGAAATTCCTCGAGGCCCAGTCATGCAGGCGCCCACACGCGCTCCCGCACACCATCTACCACCCCAGACCCTCCTCCTAGGTAGGTTTCTCGGGCTGGACCGGCGACTGAGATGAGGTTCACTCACGGTGACCGCCGACTCTCTCTCCTCTCACGGTTTCTCGTACGGAGGTGGCTAGAAAACTTGACACACTGTAATACTCAAAATGTCATACAAAGAATACAGAGAGGTCTCCTCAGTTTATGTGCCTTATTTGCATCATGAAAAGAACATACCTATAATTAAGAGATGAACTAAAACAAACGATAAAAAAATATATGCCTCATATTAGAGTTTATATGTTTGTGCATTAGTAAAATAATAAGGGTAATAAGATAATAAATACTAGAAGTTAAATCAAACCCTAACTTAAAATTAGGGTTTTTGGAAAATAAGAAAAAGAGAAGGGATATAAAGATATAAATAATATATTTAATAAATATTCTCAAACTTAGCACTTTTAGTGCACAAATAAAGTTTATCACTGATGAGCCACAAAAGTTTGAATCTAAATTGAAATTCAAATTAGGATTTAAAAATAAAAGTGAAAAAGAAACATAAAAGAAAAAAAGAAAAGAAAAGCCAGTTGGGCCGCCTGCCTCAATTTGGCCCAGCAGTAGATGATTTCCGTGCAGCCCAACTCCCCACCCGCCTTCTGCCAGCTACGGTATCGCGACGGCGCGTTGACCGTGTACAACTGACAAGCCAGGCCCGCACGTCAGCCTGGGTGCCTCCCTCTCCATTTTTCCTTGCGTGACTTACTTGTGGGTCCCGCCTCTCATCTTGTCGCCCAACTGATCGTGGCCGAACAGACCACTTCTTACACCGTGGTCGGTGACCGCCGTTGCAACCTCCGCGTGGAATTCGGGTCTAGGGGTCCACTTGCGCTGGGGATAAAGACCTCATCGCGCCGCTGTGACCTCCCTCTCGAGCTCTCACCTCTTGTTTCCCCCTTCCAGCCGCCGTTCGCAGAGAAGAGAGTGTCGCCTCCGTTGGTAGTGGCATACGCCATTGCCAGTGCTTCACGGGTAGACCGGTGGACTTCGGTGGGGCATCTAGGAACCGTGTGGGGGTCTCTGGGACACGGGGAGCAATCGGACAGCCGAGAATTCCTCATCGGAAGCAATTCACCGCCACGGTCCGCATCGCTCTAGGGGTGGATCACGTCAAGACGCCATTGAAGGTAATAAGCCTCGTGATCGGTGCTCTCTATTTACCATAGTGCGTGGCGCATAGTTGTATTGCTCCGGGTGCCGGCCGTGCGTGGTGAATTTCTCACCGATCGCGCAGCTTGGCCATGGGTTCGTGCAACTCCGTGGGGGAGTTCTTCACATCGCAATCGTCGATAGGAACTACATCATAACGCTCACCGTCCGACTAGCTTCGTGTAGCCCCGTTTAATTTGACAGAGGTGCTCGGGGATGGCCGATTGGGTCTCGGCTGTGTCCTCCCCCGTGTAGCCATGGCGGCGGCGCCGCTGCTTGGGTAGGAGGAGAAGAGATAGCGCGAGCCGTTGATCTCTATCGGATAGTGAGGATTAGAGAAGCGGGATGATGAAACCAGGACCGTAGGATGGTGAACGGATGGGGTAGATTAAAACTTGCGTACCCCCTTCGTACCGTGGAGATCGGGCGGTCGGATTGTGATCGTGTGGTCCAGATCTTGGATCGGACGGCTGAAATTAGAGAATACCCCTTCGCGGGTACGTTTTACAAAAGAATCCTTGCGGTTTCCAGAAAACGACCCGCCATTGTCGTCAGTATCTCTCTATGTCTTAGGAAAACTTATGTAGAGGCCCCTGCTCTTTTATGTTTTTATTCGCCCAGTCCAGAATTTATTTAAAAGGAATAGATGAATTAGTAAATGCATTTTAATACAAAAACAATTCTAGAAACTTTGGAAATTCATATTAAATTCATTTTAGCTCTAAATTCATCCATTCCAATTTCTATAATTTTATAATATTATTGTCTATCCATTAGTGCCACTGTTTTGACATGAAAACAGTAGGAGAATTTATTTCTCATTTAATCCCATCTCAAGCACATGAAACCTTTTGAAACTCATATTTTAAAATCTATAACTCTAAAATTAATAATTCCTGTTCCTAGGTTCTTATTTTAATATTTAGATTTTTATTGTATATTTTATTTACTTGTTTGGTGTGATGTTTATTTTTGCTAAACTATGTATGTATTATGTTGATGCGAGTAGACGAGCAAGCCACTGTGGATCCTGAAGTTCAGCTGGTGGTAGAAGTTGCTGAGCAGGAGCTCATTGAAGGCAAGTCGTGCCCTTGATCACTTACTTTTTCCTAGCCATGTTCTTATTAATTATAATGGTCTGCATAGGTTAATTTTGATGGGATCCAATTGGTTACTCCTAGTTTTGGTTATCTTTATACCTTGTCTACCACTGAAATATTTTTTGGATAGTACCTGCTATTGCTTTATGTGGATTTGGGTATGGAGATACACAATTCATGATTACACTTTTACTATCTTTTATTATTACTGTTCATGTTAAGATCATTATGTTAATGGGAACATGGAGCGACCACCTGGGAAAACAGTGCTACCACAAGGGTTTAATGGGACGCCCTTGGCTGATTAACTAGGAAAGCTAGTGGATGACTTCCTTACCCGAAAGGGGCAAGGGCAGTAGGGGAGTGGTCAGTGTAGGGAGGTCCTTGGGTTGATTTTGCTGTGATGGTGGTCAGGCGAGGGATTCCTGCACTGGAGCTTCCTATAAACTGTAGGGATTTCTGAAGCTAGTGGAACTTTGTAAAGGCCTCGTATTATTACCCTGCCTCGTCTCCTCGATAGAGGTGTATGGGATTGGCCATCTCTTGGCAGATGGGTAACATGACTTGTGGGTAAAGATGCGCAACCTCTGCAAAGTGTAAAACTGGTACACTAGCCGTGCTCACTGTCATGAGCAGCTCAGACCCTCACATGATTAATTTATGGAACTTAAATTTAATTTGACATTTGCATCGCATTTGGGATTATTTTATTATTACTTTTCTTTATGATTATTAAGGTTTGGTATTCACTTTCACTTAGTAATTGCTAATAAAATTTTGACCAACTTATAAAAGCAATGCTCAGCTTCAGCCTTTATTTTTTTGATCAGCCTTACACTTCACATGAACTCCCACCTTTAGTGAGTTCATGCACATTATTCCCCACAACTTGTTGAGCTATGAACGTATGTGAGCTCACTCTTGCTGTCTCATACCCCCACATAGGAGAAGAACATGTGGTCGAAGAGGAGCCGCCTAACACTGAGGCTTTCGACTTGATCTGTGTGGCGTCTCCCAGTCAGCTTTGTGGCTCCAGGGAACAATAATTAGTTCGCTTTACTTTATCATTTATTTTTGTTAGACTTCCGCTTTGTAATAAGTACATTTATGATATTTATGACATTTATCTCTATGCACTCTATTATTATGTGTGTGGTTCTTCCTTGACGCACATATGAGATGCACCTAGATTTGTCCCTTAAATCCGAGTGTGACACACACCCACGATGACGAGATCCCGGAAGTCTTTATAGTCCTAGCACAGTTGACGCCAACAGGTGCGGAGGAGGTTAGGCCAATTAGCTAGGATCTACGCGGCGACATTCCTTCAGTCAACGCGTGCCCGAGAACTACGGGGAAGAAGAAGATCACGCCTGTAAGGTGGGTCCCGCACGCAAGCGACTGATTCAACGCGTGTGGAGTTCGCTCACAGATAGGTGGGCGCCACCCAGTCAGCGACAGAACACGGGCGTTAAAGCGCAGCTCGGGAGGCCGACTAGGCGGGCCCGCATGATAGGAGTCTGACGCGGAGAGAAGGTAGAATGGGCCGAGCGCGTTTGGTGGGCCGCATGGTAATTGAGTTGGATGGGCCGCCAGTGAGGAGATCCAGCCCAAGTGCGAGCCTATTCTTTTCTATTTTCTTTCTCTCTTTTTTTTCATTTTATTCTTTTCTAATTTATATTCCCTTTTTTGTATATAATTTCAAATTCCAAGATAAAGCTTAAAAATTCAAATTCAATGCCCACTCAAAAATCAATCATGATGCAATAGATATATATTTATTTTAATTAATTTATTTGTTTGGTTTATGCTTGAAGTATGGAACACACTCATACTGTTTCTTTATTTTTAGGTAAATAGCATTTTGAATGTAGGATAAGAATTAAAAATTTCTTCAAAAATGAATATTCATTTTCTATCTATTTTGAAAGAAGGTAGTGTATTCTTTCATTTAAGGTTTCTTGATAGTTTTAATAGTATGCCTAATTTATGAGAAGATCAATCAATGAATTATCTTCTATTATTTATTTTCCTAAGTTTAAAAAGTCTAGTCTAGATTTGAGTCATCCAAATTGAATACTCATTTAAACAAATGCTTATAGTGTATTATTTAATGAAATGAATAATCATTTAGTTGAATAGAAAATCTTTCTATTACTTTTTTTCCTAAAATAGTTCTTGGTTTTCAAAATTCATTCCTCACATTCATTGCTCAAGTATAAGTTGAGATACCCGAATTTCATATTTTATTTCTTCATATATTTATTTTATTATTAATAAATTTTTTTACCATACATATTTTGGGCCTTACACAAAGCATATGAACAAAAAAGTGTAAGAATATCCTACGAGTCGCTATGGGATCGTAGGTTCAAGAACCATTAAAATCGGAGTTAAAGCAAAGAATTTAGGGATAAAACAGTATTTTAGACGCAATAAATCTAATAGATGCGATCTAATAGATATTGCATTTAAACTAAGTAGGTGTTAAGTTAAAATATTTGAGTTGATATTAATCACTAACAATTATTTATAAAATACAGTAAGTTAGAACTATAAATCAGATTAACTAGATTATCTAGTTAATTAACATTAATTAAACAAGTAATTAATTTATTAATCAAACCATGTGACATAATTACTACGTACGCAGAAATTAATATGAACCTAACACAACTTAAACAGATTAAAACAAATTATTTGACCTAAAAAATATCATATTTTTAATGAATTAGTTGGGCTACACAGAAATAGGTGACATGACACAATTTGATTGGTTAATTAAGTTTGTTAAAGGTGGGAAAGGTTTGTTTACAAATGCATTACTAGCTGTTGCGATCTTATCATGATTGTACCTACTATTAAATTTATGTTGCATGACAGTCTTGCATGTAAAAGGGCCTATGGTGGTGGTTATCTATTAAGCGGGAAGAGTCAAGCCTGTTTTGTGGAAAAAATCTCTAACCTACCACTAACGTAACTTACAATCAAGCCCTTTAACCTCATGTTTTGGGTTGCCCCGGAAGATGAACGGACGGAGAGAAATTCCTCACCGGAGTTGTCGCTAGAGTTTGAGCGGGAGTCAAACTTCGACGAGCTGGTCATGGAGGCTCATGGCTGCGAGCTTAGTTGGCGATGGGCTACTGTGGCTTGGATGGCGGCGACGCTGCTATGAGGCTATAGAGGAGATGAGTTTATGATTGATGACTTGAGGTGTTATGGTGGCATGTATTTATATAGGCTAGGAGGTGAGTGGTTACATGACAGATCTAATCTTGTATTTATCTGTTACAATCTTATCCTAGATGGGTGGTTACATGACAGATCTAATCTGGTACTTATCTGTTACAATCCTATCCTATCTGTTAGTAACTCTAGCTTATCTCTTTTATTCCAATAATATTGTTGTTAATTGTACTAATCATATTATACCATCAATTTAAATAAATCTTAGAATATATTTTTATTTAAATTTTAAGTTAAACTTTGGGGTGTTATATGCGAGTTGAAAGGAGTATTTGCTTAAATATCTTATTGCGATATCCTAATTTGTATCGAGTTTACCTAAAGGATGTTGTGTACAAACAAACCAACCAAACATACAACGATCCATTATATTAGTTTATATTTCTAATTTTTGCTTTCTATTTTAAATTTAAATTTAAGTCTAATTTAGAGCTAAGTTAAATTTTCTATTTCAAGTATAAATTGCAACAAACAAAAACTTAACATGAATGCAAAGCATTTTTATTAATTAATTTATCCATTTAAGCAAATGAAAATTAGTGGAATAATTCATGTAAGATATTTAATAATAATTATTATTAAAGAAAATAATTCAAACACATAGCCACAATTTAGAAGTATAAAATAAATCTATAATCTTCACATATTTATTTAAAAGGATATAATTTCTTATGTAAACTCTATATTAAGAGATAGTTTAACTTAATTCTTTTTTAGAGAATAGAACTTTAACACACAGGATAGTTCACATAATAATCTTTTAGGTAATCTATTATTTGAAAACACGTTTATTTAAATCACAAAATGAGTTTCCTAATTTATTCAGAATGTGATTTTGGAGTGTTACAAGAAGAGACTTTTAGAAGACAAAAAGGGCAAGTGGATCGAGCAATTACCCGAAGTCATTTGGGCACTTAACACAACAAAATCCCATGCTACTGGATTCACTCCATTTAGACTGATATACGGATCAGAGGCCATGACTCCGTAGAACTCAAGCACGGCTCGCCCCAAACAAACGCGAAGACCATACTAGAAATCGATAAACTAACAACAAAAGATCTCCTCGATGGGGATCGTATCGATGCCCTCGAAGCATTGAACAAATATCAAGCGCAAACGAAGGCTGTAACACCCCAGGTGTTTATTTCTCGTGCGATAACGAGTACAGACTTAAGCACGATATATCGGTGAATGTAAAGGCCACTAAGTTCTAATTATCTTCGTCTATCACGATTTTGATATCGTGTCTGTCTCCATCTATCTAAACTGTCCTAATTATTTTGTAAAATTCAGATTTTAGTAATCTTCCAAAACATTGAGTCCAATATCGTTTGGGTTGAGCCATCGACGTCTTGCCCAAACTCTAATCCTTGAAATCGGATCTAGTTCCTTAAACTTCATTTGAAATTGATTCAAGCTTGTGTTGCATGTGTCTCTCTATGGCCTGACATCGTGGCGCGTGGCAGGTGCTAACCGGTGTCTGGACAGCGCACAACCTCTCGCCCACGTGAACGATGTGTGTCGCCACTTCTGAAAGGATCACAATTTCGATGCCGCATCGATCTCGCGTATTTATTTTCCGAAATGTCGAGTCTTGTGTCTGTTCAAAATTTATGGATTAAGAGAATATGAATTTGGAATCCTAACCCACTCTTATGATTGTTGTTCTAAGCAAATATTATTAGAACTCGACGACAACATTATTGATGCAAAATTAAATCGGACCAAGATAACTAGAACCGAACTGAGTATTCGTAATTAATCTGTTCCACTGTCTACAACTGTGGAAATTTGTCTGATCCCGAAAATACCTACAATTGTTGGCGTACTCCAAAAATATTAAAATTGATATTGTTTTGATTGGTCTATTTGCATCTCGTTCGGATTCAAATCCTAGATTTCATAGGTGTTTTCTTTTGTTAAAAATTGGAGAAGAAAAATCAGAATTCTCCTTATCTCCCCACAGCTTAATCACCTTTCCTTATCTCCCTCATCCTCATCTCTTCCTCCGCTCCCTTCGTTCCTCACGAGCTTGGCCAGGGAGCTCCCTTCCTCTCACGCCTGTGGCTCCCTATGCTCGCTGGTGCTTGTCCATGGCTCCTCCTCGCCTCTGCTCCAGCCCCTTCGGTCACGTCTGCCAGACCCGCTGTCTCCCGCCGTCGAGCCGTCGTCTTCTACCTCCGTCCAAATTGTCGCTAGGCTCTCTCCACGTCGTGCCTTGGTCCATGGCCGCCGAAGTTTTCCAGTCCACGCGTCGTGCTCCTTCCCCAGACTTGCGTGCTTAACCCTCTTCTCATCTTCGTCGATCCTAGCGCTCGCGTCCTCCTCGCCGGGGATGGCCGCCGCGGCATCTGCTCCCTGCTCCGACTAGGTCCGCCCAAGTCCGACCATGGAGCTCGCCCAACTCCCTAGCCACCTCTGCTCGCCCCTCTCTGTCTCTGTGTGAGCAGCAGCACGCCGGGGCAGACCTATGTCCGCAACGCTCGCCATTTGTTCGATGGGAGGCTTGACCAGAGTTTGTTCGATGGGAGGCTTGACCAGAGTTCATCCTCGTTTTTCATCCGTGACACCGCAAGTTTTTGCACGACGATGAGGTTATGTTCGTACTTGGGTGTTTTGTTTCTCGGTGTCGATTATAAACTATAGATCATGTGTATATTTGTATATGGTTGTGAGGAGCGAATCCCGGATGTTGGGTGAAAGCAAGCGAGGTCCGGGTGATGCTTGATAGGTGTCCGATAGAAGGACCGAACCCTAGAGATGGCAATCGGGCGGCTAGTACACAGATATATAGTTCGCGAATCCATACCCGCGAGACAAAACTCAATCCATACCCGTACCCATAAATGTTCGTGGGTATGGATCTGTATCCATACCCGTACCCGCCGGGTATCCGCTATCCAGTGGATACCCGTTACCCGCCCGCCCACTACAATTTTAGCATTAAATACCAAACAACAATTTTATTACATTTAAAAATAATTATCATTCCAATAACATTGAATGATAATTTCAGGACCAAACAACATGTTATGGATAAAAATTGAAAAATAAGAATTTATGATAATATATAAATCCGGGTGGCACACATGTTAGATATCCATTGGGTAACGGGTATGGATACTGGAAATCCATACCCGCGAAAAAATATCCGTGGATACCTTATTATATCCATAACCATACCCAGGGAATATCAAATTCTACCATATCCATATCCAATGGATAATTATCCACGGTTATTTACCCATACCCGTACCCATTGCCATCCCTACCGAACCCAAAACCATTGTCGTGTTTGTGGACGTCGCTTCGAGTTTAGTCGTGGTAAGTCGATCCATTGTTTTTGTTAGTCGGATAAATAGTTTATTTGTATGGATGCATTGGTCACAATGACCATCTTGTTTGTAGCATGCGTATTTTGGTTATGATCGATTAACTAAAGTGTTTGGTAGAAAGCCGGAACCTGAGTCATCGTTGTTTTGTGGAATTCGCGGCGGATTAATAATAGTACTCTGATTTGTTACTACTATTCATCGAGTTATTAGTGGATAGGGTAGATATACTGGCCATGGTACTCGTGGCTTAGAATTAGATTTATCTACTCTTTTGCGATCATGTAATTGTATACTTGAGTATGACGTAGACTAGTCTATATATGTGGTTATATAGGTGGGTTAGCTCTAATTAATCATAAGGTGTTAGAGTGTTGTAAATGTCAAAAGCATGATAAGTGTAGAAGCTAAATAGGATCTAAGTTAGAGTTCTTGCTGTTTGTACTGTATGTCCAATTTTATTATGTGGTTAGCTAAGTAAAGTAAACCGTGTTTTATGTAGAAGTGTTATATATAAAACTTGTAGATAATCTTTTTATCTTGCTTGTGTTAAAATTTCATGGCCATAGGTCTAGTAAATTGAAAGTTATGTTTCCCACAAGTTTGATATCAGAATCTGCCCCGATTCTATACTGATTTTGAAAATTGCCTTGTTTGCCCAAGGTAAGCTTAGAATCATTTCTTATAAATTATAAAGAAGTTGTAGTACTTTTCTTAAGATTTCCAACAAATTTTGGATCACCCTTTTTGGTGACCTATAAGTTAAGTTACAGTTGTTTGATGTGTGATCTCTGAATCTGTCCAAATTTGGACAGCAGAGCCTTTCTCATGTCTTTTGACCTTGATATGCATTAAATTGACCTGATATGTTTATAAATGAATTGTAGACAATTCTACTAGCTTTCTAAAAAGTCTAAGATCATATGATTTGGATGCCTGAGACTCCAGTTATAGATTTTTGAAGTGAATAGTCGAATTTTGTCCAAATCTGGACATAATTTACGTTTAGCACTGATTGACCTTTCAAAATGTCGAATCATGTTGTGCTAATAATACAAAAGTTATAGGGGATTTCATAAGCTTTCCAAAAAGTTTTAGTTTACTATTTTGGGGTGAATATGGTGTGAGATATGAGTAAGAAAAGTGACTACTGTGCTGCTGTCCAGAAAATCTGCACGTGTTAAATTGATTGCTTGGAATCATTCTTGCTTGGCTAGATAGGATTAATTAGTTCTTGGTTGGTGAAGACTTTTGGTTGCTAAAATCAAGTAAAAAAATGTGTCCCATGAATGATGTGCTTTGCAAATTTACCTAGAGTAATAATTTAGAAAGTTGATGTGCTTTTGTTCTTATTCTAGATTTAAATGTCTTAGACTAATGAGTTTAGAATTATTAAGTTTTTGGTGTTGGACTCTAACTAAGGCAAGTAGAGTGTATGCATAGTTATTATTTCTTAATGATCAAATTAGATTTGGTTAAGCCAGAGAAACATGATTGTTATGCTTAGTGATATGTCGACGTCTAGTGTTTTCTTATGGGTGTTGTAATGTGTCTCTGCACTAAGTGTTTAATTATCTACCATGTAGCATTGTTTATTATCGTTCTAGTCCTTATGTTCATACATGTGCATTATTCATATCATATAGGTACGATAATTGATCACGAAATACGGAGGACACAAGACAGATTAATCTCAAGTGAAGCTGATGGATAAACCAGAGGAGTGGATGATCTGATCAAGTACCAGGAAGGGAGATGCTCACCAAGTAGTCATCATTTAACAACACTAACATAGTGTTTATCCCAGGCAAGCCCTGGTGTATTTTCCACCTCCTTCTGTTTTAAAAACTTTTATCACTTATCTGCTGCATTAGGTGATAGGAGTTGTGTGAATAAACAATTGATGCATTACTATTCTTTAGAATTTGATTATCCTCCTTGCTACCTGTTTTATAAAGAGAACTAATGATGCTTAGCCCTGCCTATAGAACTAAAAGTTGTTTCTTTTAAAAAGAATGTTGTGTAACACTGGGTATGGGTGGGTTTTATGAAAAAGGACTTGTAATGGTGAGAGCATTATCTGCAGTGATGAATTCATCATTCAAGTATGGTACCTCTGTCAGGTACATGATTTTGGTAAGGAAACAATAATTTTAGACCATACATTGAGCAGAATATGTCGCCCGACTGTGTCGTTTAAGGATCAGCAATGATTGTTGGCCTACTGATCTAGGACCCTTTAACTGGCCACATGCCTCGTCATGGTAAGCTTAGCCTTGGCTGGACAATACCAGAATAGCTCGCACGCACTGGGAGTTGAGAGATGGCGGGAGTAACGTGTGCCCACCTGGCAAGTGGCTGGACGGTGGGGTACTGTGCTCTCAGGTCGCGTGAACCCATTCTGGCCTTGAGAAACCCGGGTGCGAGTTTACATATGCAAGGGTTAAGTGCTACATATGTCGTGTGGTTGGAGGTCCCCAGCTGGGTATTAATCGATTCAGATCGACATACTTCTCGGATATGAAGATTGGATCTTCTTCGACCCTCATCGTAGATAACAAGTGAAACTAAAGTTGCTAAAATGAAGCTAGTGTAGGACAAGTGAATACTCTAGATTAGGCGAATCTAGATTCAGGAAATGTACTTAACTTGTAAAGTAAAATTATGGCATAAGGATCCACTAGTAAGCTTTTCTGCAAAAACGAGTCTTCGAAATTTGATGAGCTTTACCTTGAATCCCAATAATCCAGCATACCCTTGAGAGTCTTTTCTTTGCGTTCTCAGGGTTTTATTCCCTGTTGTTTTTTAGGTCATAATTTTGTTCAATTGTGGATGGTGCTAAGTGCCAGTGGGCTCGGCCTTCTTATATAAGTACATCCCATCTATAGCTTCTTTATTGAGGATTGTCACTTAAGCTAGCATGCATTTTAAAACTTATAAATGTTTATACATTTCAAAGTGTAATTCTTTTGAATCACTTTCTTTTGTAATCACTCCAATAGTTGTATAATATTTTTTTATTGTAACATGTAATCATTTTGCAATAAAGAACTTATTTCCGCTGCAAATGTTGGTGTTTGATTTGTGTTTACTTAATCCTACGATCTTAGCGATAAGTGGTTTATCCGAGGTCCTTGGGACACTCGGACAAATCCTGTTAAGTTGTTTGTTACACAAGCATAGCCGTCTGAGGTCTTTGGGACAAGACAGGTGCATGTGGGTCCAATAACTTGGGAGGTTCTGCAACAAAGGCCTGGCGATACAAAGCTGTCACTCCCAAAGAGTTTGAAGAGGGGGATCTTGTCCTCATCAGAACCAGCAGAACAGAATTCAGAGGCAAACTCGAGCCAAAATGGGAAAGGCCTTTTATCATAAAAAAGAAAACATCACCAAATGCATACAGACTCTCAGCATAAGCAGGCGAAGGCCTCGAACACTCGTGGAACGTAGATAATTTGAGGAAATTTTATTTGTAAGATAGCTATTAACAGGGCCTTCGCGCCTTTGTAACATCTACCAACACATTAGTTTGGTGGGACCCACAATCTTTCCTCGCAGGGGGTGAGGTTTTTAACAAGGCGGTGCGATGTAATAAAGCAAACAGGAAAAGCCTGCCCCCACAACAAAAAAGTACGACCACAAAATGTCGAAAAAGACTGCGGGGTCGACCTTTGGCATTGGACGCTAAGACTGTCAACACAAAAGCAAGTCTAACCATAACCATCGTGTGCGACAAATACACTCTATCCAAGCAAAAGTCGCCTAAGGGTGTAGCCGGATCAGCACAACAAGTGCATCAACCACCTAAGGGTGTGAAGTCGTCCGAGAGATGCACACTCTATTCGAGCAAAAGTCGCCTAGGGTGCAATCGGATTAGCACAACAAGTGCATCAGACCACCCAAGGGTGCGAAGTCAACTAAGAGATGCCCACTCTATCCGAGCAAAAGTCGCCTAAGGTTGCCATTGGATCAGCACAACAAGTGCATCAAACCACCTAAGGATGCGAAGTCGTACGAAAGACACCTATATTCGAACAAAAAGTCGCCTATAGGTGCAGTCAGATCAGAAAATATGACGCATCCCTAAAGATCCAAGGGTGTGAAATCTTCTGCATGCAAAATTTTCTATAACGCAAACACCAAAGGGTGTAACCTACTCAATTCAAACACCAAAAAACAACGAGCGCGAAGTCACCATTCATATACAAGGTATTTCGTTCCGTCAGAAGGCTCCCATAGCTGTCCTTTGGCGAAGGGGGCGAGGGCAGCATTTCCAATTAATTTTACCAAAGAACGACCATGTCAATGCCTACATTTTGCATAGGCTCCACCTTTGGGATCAGGCCAACCTTCCAGAAATTAAACAACATAAGTCTAAGCTCCTCGTCGTCAAATAGAGAGCTTAGATCTCCCTCTTCAAAACACTGTCTAGTTGTCGGTGCAAGGATAATTCGGTGAGTCCTCTTCTCCGACCGCATTCCCTCCCGTGGACAAGGCCCCTCCATTCCCATATGGCGACGCCTTCGGGAGCCTCTGGTGCCTTGCGATGGCTCGCCAAAAGTTCCCACTCTCCGTTTCGGCAACCCAACCCTTCTCTTGCCCCTCGCAGCAGTTGGGGAAACCCTTGACGAAGAATCCATCGCTGTAGACTCCACCGCAGACAAATCTAATGCCAAAATCGGATTCCCCACTACTAAGTACACTGTAGACAAATCTAAGTTGTCTTCCGAAGACTCACCATCCATCTTAGTGAATGGACTCAGTAATTCCTCAAGTTTCGATGACCACGAATCAAAATCGGATTCCCCACTGCTAAGTACACTACACAACTGTTGAGTTTTAGCGAACATTATTAGGTACCAACTATTAGTCGTTAAAAGTTATGGACCGATAGTTGGTCGCTAAATGTGTTTGTAGCCACAGTCCATTGGTCGCCAAAAGTCTAGAAATTTAACGATCTACGGTTGGTCGCTATAGAGACATGTAGACTTACCATGGTTGGTTGCTAAAAAAATTGGGCCCATATGTTTAGGGTTGGCCCAGCTGTCTTCATCAAGCAACATTGTCTCTATCCCCTCCCATGTTTCCTCCCAACTGGCGGCGCGCGGTAGCTCCCTACTACTCCTGGTGCATGGTGGCTCCCTGTCACGGATGGGGTGGTGGCGACTGAGCACGGAAATTTAATTCTGGAAACACAATTTTGAAATGTAGTTGGTGGGCCGTATTGGGCCGTATTGTGACTGTGGTCGCTGGCTGGTATATAAGCTAGGCTTGTAATAGTTCTGAGACACGAAAAGGAAGAAAACAATACTGCCCGTACCTTTCTTCTCCTTCTGAATTCCTCTCCTGTTCTTCACTCCCTGTTCTTCACGCTCAACTCCGGTGACCGCCGGACTTCCTACCTCTGGTTGTGACGAATTGGTATCAAAGCCAATCCGCGGCACTGACTGCCGTGGAGGGGTCCTCGTTCCGGCTCGGGGACAAAGGATTCTGTGGGTCATCAAGTTGATTCAAAGCCACGGCGCCCAGTCATCAAATCTCGCAGGCACGACAACTCATCTCGGTGATGGACGACGTCAAGAAGCGTCTGGCCGAGAAGTTCTAGCAAGCTTAGGACGCCTCATCCACGACACTGATGGAACTATCTAAGAAGATGGATGGATTCAACGCGCTATCAAAAAAACTGACAAAGATGGAGAAGAGACAAATGGAGGGAGAGAAGTTGATTCAATACCTGCAGACGAAGATGGACCTGTCTATGAAGTCGTTGGCTCAAGTTTCTCAGGACCAAAATTGATTGGCAACCATAGTATCAAGAGCAATTGGAGGGATGAAGGCAACTGGTGATGGGTTGATTGGGCCTCCTCTGATCTAGCTAAGAAATACTTTGGTACCTCCTAGAATACCTACAACCGTGGAGGATGGGAGTAGCAGTTTGGGTATGGATGCTAGAAATGATTCAGCGATGGACATGCAAGGGAGGAAGAACTGGTTGCCCTAAGTTGGAGTTCCCATTCTTTGATGGAGAGGAAGCAAGAGTATGGATGGATAACTATGAATCATATTTTGAGATGTACCAGATCCCTGTAGGGTTGAAGGTTTGCGCAGCATCTATGCACCTAAAAGAGAAGGCAGCCCTATGGTTTCAAGCCTCGCGCGATACGTTGGGTGTACTACACTGTAACCAATTTAAGGGGGCTGTTCTAGAGGAGTATGAGGCAAATACTCATTCTGATAAGATGCAGGAATTGCTGACCCTTCGACAGAATGGATCTATCTTAGAATATAAAATTCATTTCAATATGCTGGTTTACCACATTAGACTGTTTGAGAAGGCTATCAGTGAAACATTCCTAGTAACCCAATTTGTGTTGGGTCTCAAACATGAGTTAAGGTTAAATGTGGAGGTTCAGTTTCCTCAAATGGTGTCAATGACTGCTCACCTGGCTATGAAGTATGAAGGTTGGCAGGCCAGACAACCGATGGGCAATAGAAGATTTAATGCAGCAAAGGGGAATCCTACTGTCACACCCGGTTTTAGAAGGCAAACCGAATGCGAACCATGTACGTGCTAGGATCAGCAAATCACGTACACAACAATTACATAACTGGACATCATCACACAGTGCTCAAATAATAACATAAAAGGGGAATAATAGTCGATTACATCATGATGTCTGATACATCCACATAGTCTTTAACAATAATCAAAGTGCGAAAACGAAACGTAGATACACGCGGCCTTCACAGGCAGCCGACTGGGGGTTGCCACTAACCCACGCCTAAAACTCGTTGTACTCTTGGATCTCCTGGAAGTCTTCCTCCACAGCTTCATCTTCTCCTGAGCAGTGGTTGCAACGTGAACAACCTGGGGGGGGGTTGGTGTGTAGAGCATGGGTGAGTACACAACAACATACTCAGCAATTGTCCCGTTTGGCTGTAGTGGACTAGCTTTATGTGGGGTTAAGTCAAGCAGTTGCTTTTAGTTGGTCAGGTTATTATTTACTAGTAGAGAGCTAGGTTTTAGCATTAACCCAAGTTGTTAACCCAAAAGTACCCTTTCCAAACGGAAAGAATACTAGAAACTTTACCATAAGCACAATCAAACCATCAACCATGTCACCACCTGTAAACCAAACATCTCCGATCAAAGTATCTCTAATCAATGGAGCTCCCTTGGCCGCTCATAACCGCGAGCACGGCTGATATATCAGTTTCATAACACTCTGTAGAGGTTGCGCACTTTACCCACAAGTCGTGGTTCCCTTTTTGCCCGCAGAGATCTACTCCCCATTGACCACTACCTAGGTGGCCTGGCAGGGCATCACTACAAAGCCTTTACAAAGATTCCCCGAGGCTGTAGCTGCCCGTTAGGTTTCCTAAATGTACCGCACTCCTCCCCAAGGGGCAAACCAACCTTCGTAGAGTGAGCCGCATACACCGAGCCCCATTAACGGCACGACCGTGAAGCGAACTACGCCCCAGTTCCTCTAATTATTAAGCTAAGGGCGTCCTATTCCACCCTCATGGTTGCACTATTTTTGTGGCAGAACCTCCAAGTTATTGGGCCCACATGCACCAATCCTTGTCCCAAAGACCTCAGACGGCTATGCATGTGCACCAGATAACTTAATAGGATCTGTCCGATTGCCCCAAGGAAATCGGATAAACCACTTACAAAGTAATACAAATCACACACATCAACATTTTTGCAGCAGAAATCTTATTACCAAATTTGACAAGTTACAAAAATTTTGCATTATTTTATTGGAGTGATTACAAAAGTATAAGTTTGAAATATATGCTAGCTCAAATGACCATCCTCAATAAGAAGTATAGAAGGAGTACTTAGACTTATAAGAAGGCCGAGCCCACGGCACTTAACACCATCACAGCAGCACAAGGTTAGAACCTGAAAAACAACAGGGAATAAAACCCTGAGTACGGAATTACTCAGCAAGACTTACCCGACTAAAGAAAAGACTCTCAAGCATATGCTGGCCAGAGGGATTCAAGGTACGGTTTATCAAGAATCAAAGACTCTGTTTTGCAGAAAAGCTTACTAGGAGTGGATCCTTAAAATCCAATTTTATTGTCGAGTTAGGTAAAGTTACCTGCATCTAGAGTTCTTTCTACCCTAGTTCAAGCACTTGGTCTATACTAGCCGTCTTTTCATCATCCCTTTAGTTCACTGGATTTCTACGTGTAAGTCAGTGACCAAGTCTTCATAACCGCGAAGGTATGGCGATCCGAATCGATTATACTCAGCTGAGGATCTCCAATCACACGACATATGTAGCCTTAACCCTTGCATATGTCAACTCGCCACCGAGGTTCTTAAGACCAGATCAGGTTCACGCCAACCGAGAGCACAGATACACCACCATCCAGCCTCTTGCCACAGGAGGGTACACGCTACTCTCGCCATCTCTCCACTCCCATTGCATGGTATCTTATTCTGGTATTAGTTTGCCCGAGGCAAAGCTTACCCATGACGAGGCATGTGACCAATTAAAGGGTCCTCGGTCAGCAGGCCTACATCGATATGGTCCTTAATCGACTCAGACGGAGACACTACACCGAGACTCTCTCTTCTCGTGCAAGTCACCCGCCTGGTCTCAGCTTAATCATTTCAAACCCCAAAGTTTGGTACCTGGCAGAGGTACATCTTTTCCAATGTTGAACCCATCACGGCCATGATGGATTCACCATCAAGTTTTATTTTTGAAAACATTCCCACCCACTGAAGCATCACCTTTGTTTTAAAACAAAACATTTTTGTTTGCTAAAGCAAGGCTAAGCATCATAAAATCCTTTTCAAAAAGGGGAATCAAGCAAGGGTAATAAATTTCCAAGGAAGGAAATGCATCAACGGTTTAGCACACAACTCCTATCACCTAATGCATCAAACAAGGTGATAAAGATTTTAAAACACAAGGAGGTGGTGAATGCACCGGGGCTTGCCTGAATAACACTAGGTTAGTGTTTGTTAGGAGACCACTTGGCGAGTATCCTTTGGCTTGGCACTCATTCAGATTATCCATCTTCCAGTTTGTTCATCAGCATCATCCTGCGGATTAGCCCACGCTTGGGGTCGATTTGGCTCTTCTTCCGATCACGCGATGATTTATCGTACCTCATGAGATGCACGATGCACATGTATGAGCACGAGTATAACGAGTATAATATAGATAATCTACACTAAAAGGATGAAACACTTTAAAATCAAGCATTAAGCATCATGGATATCACAGCAGCACATCCACTACATCCATTAATCAAATTGACATAATAACACTAGAACATTTATTTTTATTCCTAACTTTTTATTAACTCTTTAATTATGTATCTTAATTACTTGATTTACCGATCTATCTAAATCGATCATCACAATATACGCATGCTAAATTAATAACATTTATTGTGACCAACAATTCTATTTAATCTATTTGTAGACCTAGTTGACTGGAATACGAATCAACTTACCCTGACTAATTTGACGCGATAGTCACAAGCACGACTATGGGTTCCGGTTGACATCATCCAGGGGCCTTCTTTTCTTCGGTAATCAATTGTTGAAGATCTTTTTCCTTGACTAAATAATTTTGACGAACCGAACTTGAGTCGCGCAGGATGTTCGAGCTTTTTGTCGCGCACTTGATGAATATCACGTTGCTGGCTCCGTCTTCACTTGACACTTCGAATTTCTTGATGACGCGCGAAACGACGACGATCTCCGATATGAGCTGTTTGTCGAGCACCCGATAAACGTCATGCAAGTTTCTTCACCCAATTTCCTAGGATTCCCCTCCACATGAACACAACAAAGCATGGACGACGTGCAAGGCTGGCAGGGTCTCCGCGACAACCGGAGCAAAGATGTAAAGCAAAGGCGATGGTAGAGACAAGATCGACAACCGGTTCTTGCATTATGTTGGGCAGGTGGCGAGCGGGCGAGCATAGTAGCAGTCTTCACGGCTTACTGTTGACACGGTGTGACGTAGTAAAACACTTGGTGCCGAGCAGAGACAACGGTGTGTTGGGGCTGCAGGTTCGGGCGGGATCGACGACGCGACCATCCTAGCCGAACAGGGAACTACGCGTGACCACGTCAGACTAGTCGGCCAGCACGAAGAGGCGACGGTGAGCGATGGCAACCGGGAAGAGCGCGCAAGATCCACGACGGCCTAGCTGGGCACCGAAGGAGCTGCGCAGCAGGGATCGACCACCATGGCTGGGAAGGGGAACGTGACACGGTGGAGCCGAGCAGAAAGGAGCATCGAGCTTGAAGATGCGGCTATAGCAGAGGGAGGGAGCTTGGGCGCGCCAGGGGAAAGACGCCATGGGGGAACACGCACGTAGCACCAGAGCAAGAAGCAGAGGGGCGCGGCGCAGTGGAGCAGAGGAATGGGCGCGTCGCAGAGGGTTCGGCTGGGCTGGGCAAGTTGGATTAGAGGGCATCGGCGCAGGCAGCCATGGAAGGAGCGAGCTGAGGGATCACTACTACCAGGAAGCAGAACGCGATGAGCGGATCCGAGCAGTAAGCTCCTCGGCGGGGTCGGCGAATACCGGCGCCGGACAGCGCCCAGCGCGCGACCAATCGAGCACGGCGAGCAGCAAGGAAAGTCTGTGCGCAGGGAGAAATCGGGGAGGAGCAGGAGCGACATGGAGAAACAGGGAGCTGGAGGAGGCCGCGGCGCAAAGAACGACGGCGCGTAGGAACACGACAAGCAAGGATCAGGGGCGAGCTCAGCACGGCGCGTGCGTAGGAGCACGGCTAGAGAGGGAGCGCGCTGGCTGGGGATGAGGATCCGAGCGCAGGGACTGAGGGAGAAAGGAGAGGGCTTGGGCTAGACGCCGGCAGGGGAGCAGGGAGGAAGAGGACATGGCCGAGCTGGGCACGGCTACCAGGGGGCTCGGCGAGAGGGGCGCAGGAACACTTGGCTGGACGCCGCGAGCAGAGGATAGGGCGCGATGTCATGGCGAGCAGCAAGAGCGACCATGGAGATGGGAACTTGGCCATAGGACTGGGCGCCGGCAGGGGCATCCCGGCGAGCTTGCAGGGGATCCGGCGCCATGGAGAACAGGGAGCTCGGCCATGCGAGCACCGAGGGCGAGGAAAACAATCTGGGCGCGGCACAGGAAGATCCAGTTGGGCGCCATGGAAGCAGGGGAGTTCGGCAGATAGAGAGAGGAGCAGGGAGGGAGAAGCAAGGGGCAGCTGGGCGCTGTGCAGTGGAGCTTCGGCCATGGGTGAGCGTCAGCAAGCCCAGGGATTCCATGGGCTGGAGCAACGCGCAAGGAGTAGAAGATAAAGAAGACAAGAACTCGCGTGAGAGGATTGAGCGGTGGCTGAAGATAAGGATTCCTAGGATTTTTTTTATCTTCTCATTTTTTTATATAATGGAAAATCGCAAATATTTCTGTTTGGATCAAGATTTTTAGCGATAAACAGAGGGTCGATGTGTGATACGACAATTGACTATGCACATTATTTTCTTGGATCCCGAAACGGAACATCCAGGTTTACGATTCTGACTAGAATTCGTTTAAATAATTTTCGTGACTATTCCAGCCACGATGCAAATAGACTAGATCGACACGAGTTCGGCTTCGCTATTTTAACCTGCTCTGTGTGATTCGACTGAAATTAGCTGAAACCAGAGCCGCTAATGTATACGCGATTTCATTGTCAAAACAGCGTGCAGACGAATAAATTGAATCATATTCGCGCGCACGATTTCACTCAGACGACGCGCGATACAAATTATTTTGCCCCGAATATTTTAGTCGTCAAGTTCAAACTAATTTGCTCGGGATAAAAATCATCCGAGTGAGTTGGGCTTCCGAATTTCGTATTCGCGCGAGCGATGAATTTTAAATAATCACCAGGCGCACCGATTTTTGGAATAACGATGTTCCGAACATCACGAAAATTTTCGGAAGAGCCCAAATAGATGAAAATAAAAACGATGTCGCACTCGCGACAGACGACACAGATGCGATATAGAAATCGCGATAGACGAAGATGTTTAAAATTTAGCGTCCGTTTTATCCACTGATATTACGTGCTTAATTCCATACACGTTGTCGAGCGGAATATAAACACCTGGGGTGTTACAGTTTTCCTGGGCGGTCATCCAACGAACAGGTCCTTACGGAGAGGCACTCGAGAAACCGCTCGAGACCCCTTAAATGCCACAAGTATATCATCATAATCAAAAGGGAAAACAACGTATCTTAGATAATCTCATCATGTTCATTGATTAATGTGAAGCACTAGCATGAAGCTAAACCAAAATAACCCAACCCAAATAGGTAAGCAAGGACATGATAAACAAAAGCTAGTCAATCCTTAGGTATAAATCATGTAAATGCGGAAAGTGAATTATAAAATCACTACACGATGGTTCACTTACAGCGACCTATGGTTGGTTACTAAAACGGCCTTCAGCAACCTACGGTTGGTCGCATAAGGATGGTCGCTGTTAGTGCCGTCGCTAAAGGCTTTAGCGACCGACATCGTTTTAGCGACCGACCGTCCGTTGCTAATATTGTATATTTAGCGACCAACCGTGGGTTGTTGTACTATAGATTTAGCAACCAATCGTGAGTCGTTATATTATACATTTAGCAACCAACAGAAAGTTGCCCCTAGTTATAGTCATTAATAATGATAATATACCATTAATTAGCATTCAACAACTGTTATATATACAAAAGCATCACAAATCAGCAATTTTTTGAGGTTGTCGACGCGCAGGGCCGCGACGCCGTTGCCGGCCTTGCAGGAACTGACGCTCCACGCGGCCGTTTTCGCTATCTCTCGCATGTCCACATCCACGGTCAGTTCTAGGCTCCCCTTCAGACGCCCAGCGCCTAGTGCCCCCATCGCTGCTGGGGTCACCTCCGCTTCCTCCTCGGCGTCGGATTCCATCGGACCAGTGCGAGGTGAAGAATCGGAGAAGGAGTGAAGCACGCTCACCAGGGCGGAGTCAGAGTCTCGGACAGTCAGATAGGACAGGGTGAGAGGCAGTGCAGGGCGGAATCGGAACTGGGCAGCACTTGACGCCTTGGCGCGGCGCCGGCGGTGCACGCGACCACACCTGGGTGCCGCTGTCGCACGGCGATAGGCGTCCGCACTCGCTTGTCGTTTCTCCCTCAGCTAGTTGTGAAGGTGATGAGGCCCTAGACGAGCTCGGCCTTGACGGCAGAGGAAGGAGTGGAGCACCTCACGACGGAGCATGGGGATGTGTGCCCCGGGTGGCAGCGAGCGGGAGAAGTCAGCGGCAGGGCTATGCTCGAGGAGGAATGTCCGGGCCCTCGCCAAGGCCAGCGCCTCGGCAGCCGACGCACCCGTGGGGCCACCCCCCACTATGGCCACGCGCAGCGTGCATGCTGAGGATGACGAGGAGGTGGTGAGAGGGAAGGGACAGAGATAGGCGGCGGCGGCTGGGAGAGAAGCCAGGGAGCGCGCGACTGCTAGGGTTAGGTAGATGGGCCCCTAGTGGGCCTTAGGGTTAGGGAGGGTTTTCTTTTTTTATTTATTTCAAAATGTATTTTTAAATTACTCAAAAATTCATAAAAAATTTACCAAATAAATAATAAACATTTGAATAAATTATTACGAATGCAAATAAATAATAAACATTTGAATTTTAGCGACCAACAATAAGTTGTTAAATTTCTAGACTTTTAGTGACCAACCGACCATTGCTACAAAAGGATTTAGCGACTGACCGTCGATCCCTAACCTTTAGCAACCAACAGTTGGTACCTAATAAGGGTCGCTAAAGATCAACCGTCGTGTAGTGAATGTATATGACATAGATGGGTCAAGGGACACTTGCCTGCAACCAGCTGCTGCTCAGGGTCTTCTCCTGCGATCTCTTCGGACTCCGCAACCAGACCGTTATCTATGCGAGTGCAAACATACATCCATATCCTTGAATTAGGAAATAAACAGTACACCATACAAGAGAGCAGATCAATTGAACATGCACAAGACATATGGTTTGCATTCATAATTACGAGAAAGAGAAAAAGGAATCGCAATAGCTAAAGCTATAGTCGAGAAATGTTACGTGCAGGCTTTGCGATAAATTATTATGACATGTAATTCCACCTAGCCATACTAATAGGTATTAACCACATGCACTAATAGAGTTACACTTGGTTTCCGATTGGCCAACACTAATAAAGTCGTCGTTTAACTACGTGAGATAGTTAATGTGAACGATTCTAAGTGGAATTTAACTACGTGAAATAAACAGCACGCTCAACGCGCACGATGCGCACAGGGGGGGGGGGGTAGACGGGGACGTCTAGGGGGGTAGACGGGCTCGTCGCACGCGCGTTGGGGCACTACGCGCCGCGCCGGGCACCATGGCTGTGGGCCACGCCGGTCGCGCGCCAAGGGCACGCCGGCTGAGCTCCAGGCCGCGGGTCACGCTAGCCGAGCGCCGCGAGCCACGCCAGACGCCGGGGCCGCGTGCCAGGGCTAAGCCGCACCACGCCGGGGCCGCGCCGCGTGCCGGGGGCACGCCGCACAGGCTGCGAGCAGGCAGGCTGCGAGCAGGCAGGCCACGTGCCGGGGCCAGGCCACACCACGCTGGGGGCCAGGGGCACCGCGGGCTGGCCGCGCCGGGGCCGCCACGAGCGGGCGAGCTGGCCGTGCTGAGTGCGCCGCGAGTAGGCTGTATGGGGCCGCCGCGAGCAGGCCACGCCTAGCGCGCCGCGAGCAGGCCACGCTTGGCGCGCCGTGAGCAGACCGCGCCGGGGAGGGGAGGGTGCGAGGGGAGGCGCCATGCCGGGCACCGGGGCCACACGCCATGCGCTGCGCTGAGCAGGCCGTGGGGCATGGGGAGGAGGGGGTCGGGGAGGAGGGAGAGGGAGGCGAGCTCACCACGAGGACGAAGACGACGCGGGCGGGCGGCTCCGAGGGGCAGGGACGGCTCCAGGGCACGATTTGGAGGAGAGAAAGACGAACCGCGCGGGAGAGAGAAGAAAACGGGCGTCGTGGGGGAGATGAACAGGGGGCGACCGGGCACTTACAGGTGGGCCCCACCAGGGGCGACGGCGGCTAGGCAATCGCCCAGCGCGCACGCGCGTGGAGGGAGCGGGGGGGGGGGGGTCGTTGAGGGGCGGCTGGGCCGCGGAGGGGGGAGATGAAGGGGGCGGCTGGGCTGCATGCCAACCGGCCGGCCCAAGATGGGGTGGGCCGCACGGGGGGGGGAGGAGGAGGGGGAAAAGGCCACGGCTAGGCCGCGCGCCAGGCTAGGCCGAGAGATGGGGGCTTCCTTTTTTATTTTCTTATTTTCCTATTTTCCATTTTAACTCTAGCTTCCTACTAAATGCATGCTTCGCAAAAGCCAAGCAAACACACACACAAAAATGTGTGATCGAGCATGATGCAATAACCAAAGGAAACGTTTCCAGGGTTTACCTTTACCCGATTTCGAGTTAACTCTCGTTAGAATTTTGAGAAAGGGTAAGGCATAGCGAGAAGAAAAAGAAAAAGGAAAGGTAACGCTCGAATTTGGTGAGTGTTGGAGAAAGAAAATTTTTACCTCTCAAATTCGGGGCGTTACACCTACCCTCAACACCAAGGATACAAATGAATTCCAAGGGGAACTTTGGAAGGCCAAACAATTGAAGGAATACCGCAGGGTGAATGGCCTTTGTTATCGTTGTGCGGAGAAATATGTACCTGGACACAAATGCAAGGTGGCAGCTGCACCACAACTCAATGGTATTACTATTGAAGAAGGTGGAGATGGGGGTCCTATGTTGTCAGATGAGGTCTTAAATTTTCTGGAGTCTAGTTGGGAAAATAATAAGGAAGGAATGGTAGTATCCTTGAATGCCTTGAGTGGGACTGAACAGACCAAATGCATCAGATTGAGGGCTCAGATTCAAAATCAGTTGACACTATAGTTGTTTGACTCAGGCAGCTCTAACACTTTCATTAGTGAGTTAGCTTACAACTAGAATCCAGTGTACAACTCAAGACATTGTTCCAGTATCTCTCAAGGTAGCAAATGGACAGACGATAATTTGCAATAAGAAGGTGGTACAACTGGAATGGTGTTGTTGTGGTAAAACATTCATGGCAGACGCTTTTGTGCTGCCCGAAGCAGCATATGACATGGTGATAGGAATGGACTGGCTAGAGAAGTTTAGTCCTGTGTTGTGTGCTTGGGACAGAAAGTGGGTTGAGTTCACTTATGAAGGAGAGATTGTAAGATTACAAGGACTAAACTCTAGTAAAGTGCAAAAGTTCAAGAGATCTCTTGTGAACAAGTGAATAAGTGGCATAGAGGCAATGAAATTTGGGTTGTGGCCATGCTGCAAATAATATCTAACCAGGAGAAGGTGGAAACACAAATGATTCCCCCAGACATACAACAAATCCTTGACAAGTTTGAAAGGGTATTCAAAACACCTGACTCGTTGCCTCCCTCTAGAGAATATGACCACACCATTACCTTGTTGACTGGTACTACACCTGTTAAACTGAGACCATATAGATACTCTCCTTTGCAAAAGGATGAGATTGAAAGACAGGTGCAAGACATTCTAAAGTCTAGGATTATTACTAGAAGTGTGAGTCCTTTTGCTTCTCCAGTATTACTTGTGAAGAAAAAAGATGGCAGCTGGAGATTTTGTGTCGACTATAGGAAACTAAATGATATCACTGTGAAAAATAAGTTTCCTATCACTACACGACGGATCACTTACAGCGACCTACGGTTGGTTGCTAAAATGGCCTTCAGCGACCTACGGTTGGTCGCAAAAAACTTTTAGCGACCCATAAGGATGGTCGCTGTAAGTGCCGTCGCTAAAGGCTTTAGCAACCGACATCTTTTTAGCGACCGACCGTCCGTTGCTAATATTGTATATTTAGCGACCAACCGTGGGTTGTTGTACTATAGATTTAGCAACCAATCGTGAGTCATTATACTATACATTTAGCAACCAAAAGAAAGTTGCCCCTAGTTATAGTCGTTAATAATGATAATATACCATTAATTAGCATTCAAAAACTGTTATATATACAAAAGAATCACAAATCACCAATTTTTATACACATAATCACATAGATATACAAATTTAATTAGTATTGCATAATGATAGATCCACATCACATAAACCATCAACAAGCACCACAACAAAATCATTCACAAAACCTACACATGTTATTATGTTTTGCACATATTTGCAAACACTTTACAAAATCATTCACAAAAGTACTAACGCTTCAAGTGATTCGCAAAAGCCTTTACAAAAGCACTCCAACTTCTTGTATCCTCTTGTTTTAAGGCACAAGCTTGTAGGGGTTGTGATGTCGCCACTTACTTGATGCTAACAAGACATTTCCTTCACCAAAGCCATCTTCAACACTTCGCCCATAAAAAAGATCAATTCTCTTTTTTAATTGCCTGTCTGCAAGACAAGTGATAATTGCAATAAGTAACATGATATGTTAACCAGAAGGTATGGTAGCACCAGAAACGACCAAAGAAGATGGTATGCTAGGAAAGATATTATGAAGAAGATATTCGCCCGGCTCAGGAAGGAATCGCTCCCCTAGTTTTCAATCAAAATCACTTACTCAAAAATTAAACCCGGAACCGGGAAAGGGTGTGGCCGGGGCCAGGGCCGGGACCGGGACCGGGAAAATTAAACCCGAGAGCGCGCGGCGAGGACTGAAAAGGATGTGAATCTGATGCAGCAAGGAGGCGGAGCCACCATAGATTCCATTCTGTTCCGTTGCGCGGCGTACATCACGGATTCCAATGGCCGCAAATGTGGCTTCACGGCGTGAAGGCATACAAAATTTACAGGTGCCTGCAAACCAAAAAAATGAAGCTTATGCAGAAGTTAAGTAGGTGCATGCATTTAAATACACTGAAAAAATGCTTCTGTTCAACAGCGTGAAAAGTAAACTAAAGAAGAAGCAAGTTTGTAACATAAAGCAATTATTTGCTTGTTGCACCAATACACGTGTAGAAATTACCATTGTAGGTGAATAATGATGTCTGAAATAAACAACACAAGGATTAACTTTATTTAATTGCATAACTATTTTAAACGTGCAGAAATGTGCTGCTCAGCCTCATTCATCTTAGCATAAATAATTTAATTGCATTAAAAGATGTCTGAAATAAACATCACAAGGATTAACTTTATTATACCCACCTGCAAAGAATTTGTAAAACTGTACAGCGGCGACACTGTCCAACATTGCTTAGCGCAGCTGGTTGATCGGCTCTGAATTGGAGTACCAGATGCAGACTGAACTTGGTGTGCCAGATTGCAGACTGAATTTGGAGTACCAGATGCAGCCACTTACAGATAACCTTGGCCAGCCAGCCTCCGAGCAAGTTGCAGCTTGGTAGGGCCAGCAGTAGCTGCTGGCTCCATATGTATGAGATGGGAAGAAACAAAAGAAAAACGCAGCGAGATATTCAAGAAAATAAGGTATTGTAAGTCATCTGCATTATTTTCTGCAGATTCAATTGTTGTTCCATAAGTGACTCAATACTCAATAGAGAGCATCTAAAGCTCCAAACAGATGCAGAGGTACCATATTCTAATATTCACTAATCAACATACAGGCAGCCAAATCAGAGCGCCATTATACACCCATGAGTTTGATAAATAACAGTGGATCTAGGCACATATCATTATACGTAATCATTTCATACAGGCAGCCAAATCAGAGCGCCATTCAACTAACACACAAAAATAGATGTCATTGAAAAAATACATAACAGTACAGAGGAAGGGGTTTATGCATGTTTATACTAGAGCAAGGTCAGTAGGCAGCCTAATAAAAAAGGGAGATGAAGAAGATATAAAACACTTGCCTTACAGAGTGGATTGGTCACAAATCAGTGTTGCAAAACAATCATAAAGGAATCGAGGTCAGAGTCTGCACAAAATCATGGATCAAGAAGATGACCGAAATAATATGCAGCGGCATCGGGGAAGATATCCGGCTAGAGTTGGCATGAAAAGGACAATAACCCTAGCATCTTCTCGTGTTCTCCTACCATGCTTTTTGCCTTCCATCCATGCTCCCCCCTCGCTCCCATTCCTACAGCGCTTCAGCCAGGATGGCGAGGAACATGATTATGGGTTGCCGCGTGGCCCGACCGAAGCGCGGCGCCATGGGGAGCGGGGCCTCAGCCGCAGCTGCCGCGGCGGCGGTGTAGGCCGTGGGGGCGAGGCGGCGGCGCCGGTGGTGGTGCCCGTGGTGCAGGACCGCGGTGGAGAGAAGGAAGCGTAGGAAGAGATAGAGGCCGCGGCGGCTGGGAGAGGAGAGAAGCCAGGGAGCGCGCGACTGCTAGGTTTAGGTAGATGGGCCTCTAGTGGGCTTTAGGGTTAGGGAGGATTTTCTTTTTATTTATTTATTTCGAAATGCATTTTTAAATTACTCAAAAATTCATAAAAATTTACCAAATAAATAATAAACATTAAATAAATTATTACGAATGCAAATAAATAATAAACATTTGAAACGACTTTCAACTCGAATCTAATATCATATAAGCACAAAGAACACAATTGCATACTATAGTCATGTCCATACATAAATAAACCATAAAATAAATATACAAGCAATATTAAAAAATAAATCACCACGCAATTTAGCGATCAATGTTTACTTGTTTTAATTAATTTTTAGTCACTAACATCTACAGGTACGTTCAGGCTATAAGATTTGATAGTGATCCTTGCTCTATAGCGACCCACCGCTAGTCCCCGACGACATCTATAGCGACCAACCATAAGTTGTTAAATTTCTAGACTTTTAGCGACCAACCGACCGTTGCTACAAAAGGATTTAGCGACTGACCGTCGGTCCCTAACCTTTAGCAACCAACAGTTGGTACCTAATAAGGGTCGCTAAAGATCAACCGTCGTGTAGTGTATGCCAATTATTGATGAATTTTTGGATGAGTTATCTGGAGCCACATATTTTTCCAAGTTGGACATGGCATCAGGCTTTCATCAAATCAGGATGGCAGAGGCAGATGAACTGAAGACAGCCTTCAAAACTCACCATGGTCATTTCCAATTTAGAGTTATGCCATTCGGATTGACTAATGCTCCTGCCACATTCCATTGCTTAATGAATGTGGTGTTTCTAGAATTGATGAGGAAATGTGTGCTCATTTTCATGGATGACATACTGGTATATAGTCCAATGTTGGAGGCTCATGCCATTCACTTGAATAAGGTCTTTCAAATCCTTCAAGACCAACAGTTGTACGCTTAAAGAAGCAAGTGCTCATTTGCAGTTCAGCAGATCGATTATTTGGGGGCATGTCATATCTCATAAAGGGGTTGCAACTGATCCTTCCAAAACAGTTTCAATCACCAAATGGCCAGTTCCTACTTACCATACTGAGCTCAGGGGGTTTTCTGGGGTTAACTGGCTACTACATGAAGTTTGTGAAGGGGTATGGTATGATGGCCAAACCCTTAACCTCCATTGTTCAATAAAAGCAATTCACCTGGTCTTTTGCAGCTGAGACAACATTTGAAGAATTAAAGTCTGCAATGATATCAACTCCAGTGCTGGCCCTACCAAACTTTAAAGAGGAGTTTGTAATTGAGACAGATGCGTCTGATAGAGGCATAGGGGCAGTGTTATCACAAAATGGGCACCCTATTGCTTTCTACAGCAAGGCACTTGGGGTCAACAATAGCAAATTGTCAACCTATGAAAAGGAGTTCTTGGCAATTTTGATGGCAGTCGACAAGTGTAGATGCTACTTACAAAGGGGGTCATTTGTTATTAGATCAGACCATAAAAGCTTGAGTCATTTACAGGACCAATCATTGGTCACAGACCTACAAAAAAGGCCATGGCAAAGTTAGCAGGATTACAATTTACTGTGCAATACAAGAAGTGGAGTGAAAATAAGGCTGCAGATGCCTTGTCTAGAGTGCCGGCAGGTGTTAAGCTAGCGGTTATATCAACTGCTACACCAGTCTGGATTCAAGAAATACTCAAGTCTTACGAGCTGTATCTACAAGCACAAGAATTGTTACAAGAACTTGTTATACAAAGCCCCAATCCTCAAGGTTATTCTTTATACAATGGTCTGATCTACAAACAACATTAACTGGTGGTAGGACAGAATGTTTGATTGCACACGAAACTTATTTCAGCTTTTCATGCCTCAGCTGTGGGAGGTCACTCTGGCATTATACCAACTTATCAGAGACTAAAGAAACTCTTTTACTGGCCTGGACAGAAAACATATGTTGATCTATTTGTCAAACAGTGTCAAATCTGTCAACATGCTAAGCATGAGAACTATAAATATCCTGGTCTACTACAACCCTTACCCATTCCTCACCAAAGTTGGCAAGATTTGTCAATGGACTTTGTGGAAGGATTGTGTAAATCAAAAGGGTACATGGTGATATTAGTAGTGGTGGACAGACTTACCAAGTATGCACATTTTGTTCCCCTCAAACATCCTTACACAGCTGCTCAAGTGGCTCAAGTATTCTTTTCTCAGATTGTAAAATTACATGGGATCCCAAGGTCTATTATTTCTGACAGAGATAGAATATTCACTAGCCATTTTTGGCAGGAACTCTTCAGACTGACTGGCACTACGTTACAATTAAGTTCAGCTTACCACCCACAATTGGATGGACAAACTGAAAGAATTAACCAATGCCTTGAAATGTTCTTGAGGTGTGCTGTGCACCAAACCCCTTCACAATGGGTTCAGTGGATGGACTCTGCAGAGCTATGGTATAACTCAAGTTACCACTCTTCTTTGAAATGTTCTCCCTTCAAAGCTCTGTATGGAGTGGATCCAAACTGGGGGTGCTACCTGTTCCTGTGTCTTCGGATCCCTCAGATGCTCAGCTCACATTACAGCAGCGCCAAGATTTCTTGCAATTGATCAAAGCTAATCTGGCTACGGCACAAAATCGGATGAAACAGTATGCTGATGCTAAGAGATCTCCAAGACAATTTCAAGTGGGGGAGATGGTATATTTGAAACTCCAACCATTTGCCCAATCTTCAGTGTTTCATCGACCATATGCTAAACTGTCTTTCAAATATTTTGGTCCTTTTTCCATCTTGGAGAAGTTGGGTACTGCTGCCTACAAGCTCCAGCTTCCTGCATCGGCAGCCATTCATCCAATATTCCATGTTTCACAACTCAAGCCTCATGTTCCTAACAACGTTCCAGTATTCAGGGATTTACCTACCCTAGCATTCTCTAAAGATGTTGTTTCTATGCCAGAAGCCATTTTAGACCGGCGTTTGGTCAGGAAAGGGTCTACAACTGTAACTCAAGTCTTGATCAAATGGATGGGTCTACCAGTCGACATGGCTTCTTAGGATTCTATCGTGCTCTAATCTCGTTTTCCACAAGCAACCATCTGGGACTAGCTAGTTCTTCAGGGGAGGTATTGTCACAGATGGGAATGGTGGTGACTGAGCACATGAGTTTAATTCTGAAAACACAATTTTGAAATGTAGTTGGTGGGTCGTATTGAACCGTATTATGATTGTGGTGGCTGACTGGTATATAAGTTAGAATAGTTCCGAGACACGAAAACAATACTGCCTGTACCTTTCTTCTTCTGAATTCCTCTCCTGTTCTTTGCTCCCTGTTCTTCGCGCTCAACTCCGGTGACCACCGGACTTCCTACCTCCGGTTGTGACACTCCCTACTGCTACTGCGGACGCACGCCTGCTCCTCTTGTCGACGCCCACTCGGCTCCATCTCCTCCGTCGTTGCCTGCTCTCAACCCTAGTGATGGCATGGCCAGCGCCTCATCTGGATCTAGGGTTCCAGACGCCGCAATCTCCTCCCCGGAGTCACCGGCGGCAACTAGCGCTGCCTAGGACCACCGAGTTCTGGCCCGCTACCATGGTCGACTATCCCGGTGCGTTCGCTGGTATGTTCATCTCTTCCCACTCCTTTTTGCTGGAGTTTCTTCTCTATCCCCGCACCTTCTTGAATGGCAATGAATGTGCGTTGGAAGGAGGTGACTAGGGAGGGTTCGGCAGGAATGGCAGAGGGAGTGGGGACGTTGGTGCATACAGCTTTGGGCGAGCGCAAGTTTGTTCTCATCCTAGGATTTGGCTGCTTGAGTGGGGAGAGATGCGATTCGGTGACCTGGGATGATGGAGCGAAGGCGAGCTCAGTCCCTGCTTAGTCTAGGGACAATTTGGGCAAATGATTCTCTTTCCTTGTTATCAGTTTTGAGTGGGTAGTAGTGACATCCTAATCTTTAAACCCACCGCCATTGGTAGATCTTCCTAGCACGATAGGGCACTAATCCATGAGCATTCTTCTGTGGTTAAATTTTTGGACAGAACTTTTACATTAATCAATTTCAGCATACACTAAAATACTGTGAACAAATTAATAGTGTTTGGAAAATACGTACATGAGGACCAATGGGATTATTGACGGATACTTGTCTTAGGTTTTCTAGAATTTGGTTAGTAATGTATCTCAGTATTTCTAGAAAACACTAATATATATGTTTTGGCTATGGTGGTCATTGAAAAAACGTATAGTGACAAGCATATGTTCCTCCTCCTTTACAAGGATGTTTGATGTTAGTTCACTTTTGTCAGAAAGCACATCCAGCTACTATTTTTTCCTCCCATTGGATCAGCATCTTCAGTCTTTTTGTTTAGGCACATTGTAGTCTTACAAGCCTCCACACTAGAGATACATGATAGATACTACACATATGTAATGAACCAGATTCTACATTACTCTTAACACAAATTATTTTTTGAGTGTATGCATCTGTATTTCTAGAAAACATTAATATAACTCAAGACTTCTACAATACTGTTAACTGCAATTTATATCAATTTGCAAAATGTGGCAGGAACATAGTTTGATTGATATTTTGTTTTATTATGGATAGTCTACCTACTCGCAATTCTCTACATATGAGGACTTGAGGATTTAGAGCAAGACCTAAAGTAAGTTACTCTGAGGTATATACATTTTAGTCCCCTCTGATCTACTCCACCTTCATCCTTAATTACATCCCAAACATTTATAAGTCTGATGTTGCTTATTAGAGTCTTTTTTAAAAAATTGAAAATACAAGAGAGTTGCATGTCCTATTAAAAAGAGGATGGTCATATTGCGGAACTGTTATTTTGAAACGGAGTGGTCTTATTGTCTGAACCTACTATTTTGAGCTCTGAAATATATGTGATTGACTGTAGAATTATTTCAAGAACAAACTGTTATTGGCATTTGTTCTTGCGAGTGACCAGCAGTAGCATGCTTGTCACTCTGGTTTGGAAATATTGAAAATTTCATCTTTGACCGACTGATAAAGAGTAGAACAAAATATATTTGCATTTCCCCTAGTCAATGAACCAATTCAATTTACACCAAACAATTTCTATACACAGGTATACCCTTGAAGGGACACACTTTATGATTCCATGGTTTGAATGAACAATCATTTATGATGTCCGTGCTCGCCCGAATCTCGTTGAGAGTACTTCTGGGAGCCTAGACCTTCAGATGGTAAGTATATACATCGCTTTTGTTCGATTCTACCGGCCTCTCAATCTTCATGATTCAGAGCCTCTTAGTTCTTATGTAAATGTTGATGTTGACTGCTTGATATGCATGCTTTTATGTCCATTGGTTATTGCATCACAATGTTCATCTAAAATTTGGGCTAACAAACCTGTTTCTTCCTTAATTTATTGTTCATTTGATCCCTTAAAGCTACCACTGTCTATTATGATTATTTCAGCACCAATAGTCTATCTGCAGTTTTCATTGAAATATTTATTCATTCAAAAGTTGTGACCAATGAACCTGATAAATTCAGAACATCTTATGGCTTTGAGGGATAAATGCAGTTTTTATAATTTATCGTTTATGTTTATATCATAATGTCATTTGTACTCTTGTCTAATTATAGAAACGGTTGCTTGTCTTATGTCAACACAAATCAAATTTTGTAGGATTTGTGGTTTTGTATAAGGACGATGAAAGATTTAAGTGTCCAACATTTGATCTTTAAACTTTAGTCAACTATTGTATTTTTAGACCAAGAAATCAAACGTATCCTTACAGATTAAGAAATCACCAATGCAACAACTATTTTGGATTCCAAGCAATTTCGGTGTTACAAATGAGGCTAGCATCTCACCTGATGTTCTCAAAATATATTTTTTCCCTGATCATGGGTTGTATCATTGTCTGATTGATGATTTTCATGATTATTCTAAGGTATATACATTTTAGTCCACTCCGATCTGCTCCACCTTCATCCTTAATTACATTCCAAACATTTATAAGGCGAATGTTGTTTATCAGATTCTTTTTTTAGAAACTGAAAATATAACAGAGTTGTATGTCCTATTAAAAAGAGGATGATCATATTGCATGAACTGTTATTGCCTGAACTTTTATTTTGAAACGGAGTGGTCTTATTGCCCAAACCTGATATTTTGAGCTCTGAAATATATGTGATTGACTGTAGAGTTATTTCAAGAACAGACTGTATTATAGTAACCTTTTTCTCCTAGAGTATAATTATCTGTACTTGAATGCTCCTTTTTATATGATGATGAATTGTTCTACAGTATCTTTATCATACTATGCAGAATGCCAGAATTTGGTTCTTATATGTAATTTAAGCTGTAGCATCTTGATTTTACTAGTCTCTGTTACTGTAGTTAATGAAATAGTATCATTAATGAGGCAACTCATTTTGTTCCATGTGGTGTTATGCGAAGTTTTTTTATATGATGATTTGGATCATAGAAATTCATTTAATATTTTGAGATACTTATTTCTTCTATTCTTATGGAATATGTTGACAGGTGAAAATCGGTCTCTGTGTTCTCACAAGGCCTATGCCAAAGAGGCTACCACATCTACAGAACTCTTGGTGAAGCATTAGTTTTTTTTGAATGATTTTGTAAAGTTGCAAACGTGTGCAAACCACCATAAGATGTGTGGCAAAGTCTGTAGGTGTGGTGGTTTTGTGTTTATGTGATATGTGGATTTATCATTGTGAAGTACTAATTAATTGTGTATGTTTATATGATTATATGTATAAAAAGCTGGGATTTGTGGTGCTTTTGTGTTTATATGTATTCATTGGATCTGACATTATCGAATGCTAATTAATTGTATATTATTGTTAATAACATCTATCAGTAGTACAACTTTTTGTTGGTTGCTAAATGTACCGTTTAGTAGCTCACCGTTGGTTGCTAAATGTGTAATATAGCAACTCATTGTTGGTCGCTAAATGTACAACATCAACAACGGAAGGTCGGTCGCTAAAAAGATGTCGATCGCTAAAGCCTTTAGCGACAACATTTACATCAACCATCCTTATGGGTCGCAAAAGGTTTTTAGTGGCCAACCGTAGGTCGCTGAAGGCACTTTTAGCAACCAACCATACGTCGTTGTAACTGAACCGTCGTATAAGGTATTATTGGACTTCGGCACATCAACGGTTATCATTCCCAACATCACCAAAATCAGCTTGTGCAGACCTAGACGCCGGAATCTACGCATCAGCTGACTTTAAGTATCAAACAAAGTAAAAACATTGTTGTACCAGCCCTACTCTAATTATTACACCTACACAGAGGTAGGCAGTTGCGTAGTCCCCACCGCCCTAGGGTCGACCTTCGTAAGCGAAGACTACTCTTTAGCTCCCACCTCAGCGTCGACATCTTGTCGGGCTATTGAGCTCTCCAAGCCGGCGAGGTCTTCGACCTCATAATCCCTCATCGCCTGGGAAGGAAATACAACAGTGCATTAGACAAGGCAAATATAAGGGATGCCCCCGCCAAGGGTACAAGCATACCTGTGCCAACGCCCGGTTGACTCTCTCGGACAACGCCGTGGCTGTGAGGACCCCACATCCTGTCATAAAGCGCCCCGGCCGAGCCTTCAGTACGTTGTCTTCAACCTGAAATACACCAGCATCAAAGTCCTCGTTGCTCCGGTCAATGGCTTTAATGTGTCTACAGCCCTCGCAAGCCAAAACCCCTTCACAGGACACGAGTGACGTGTAGGACATCAGGTCCGTTACGATGGACGAGAGAGACTCTAGCTCCTCCTGCAACCGCACAAGAAAACGAGTCCCCACCTCCCCTTCTGATTTGTCTAAGGGGTCGCCTGTGCGCCCAGGTCATAGTAGGCATCCACAAAAAGTGTGTGCGCCCGGTCCACACCCACTCATGTGGCGACCTCCACTCTTGCGGTAGGCGCGTACACTTCACCTCGAGCTCTGGCACACCAGTGCGCTTTTGGGTAGTTTGGGCTTCCGCTTGGGCGTTTTCGGCCTCCGTCTTCGCCTCACCGGCGACATCCTTCTCGTCATTGAGCCGACGATCGAGATCTTCATTCTCTTTTTCAAGCGCAGCCACCTGATCGACTAGGTTTTGGCTTTTGTTCTCGGCCACAAACTTGTCCCTGATAGCTTTGGTGTGTTGCATCCGAAGGCGCTCTATTTTTCCCTCTAGTTGTCTCCTTTCGGAACGCAGCTGCAAGGTCGCAACATTAACTAGCGCTCCGAACGCAACTTGATCGGCGAATATAGCCGCCTAGGTACTACAAAAACCAACGTAAAAAAGACTCACATAACGCAGTTGTCGTGCGACGGCCACCGCCATGCCTTCGGCCGCAGAAGCACCGGCAATTTCTCCGCCCCCGTCAGCGACGGCGCAAAAGTGCGCCCATGGGTCTGGCGAGGTCACAGCCACGCTCTTCGCTGAAGCCCCTTTGTCAGCGGGCGGCGTCGCCGGTGCTACCACCAACTGCCCAGTTTTAGTCCCTGCACTCGAAACACAGGTTTGCACAAACATGTATTACCATACACAATCCACACACCAACACCCCACTCACTAGCAGGCGGCAGCCCCGTCTAGGTATCAAACATGGTGACAGCCCCTACGAGGTAGTCGTCCATGGACAACTCCTAGCTGGTACCTCCAGTCTCCGAAACCGCCACCTCAACAGCGCGCGGTGGCGAAGACAACCTCTCGGTGGCCGCTGGTGCCACTGGAGGGGGCATCGCAGCAGCCGGGGCAGTCCGCTTCATCCTGAGACATGACACCTTAGCGTCATGTCGTGGGTCCACTCCCGAAGAGGCCTTCCGCTTCTTCCATAGGGACTCCTGACGGTCCTTTTCCGTCACTGTTGACACAACAACACCAATGTTTTGTCTATAAGGAATGATTTTAAACTCACGAGCCATACAAGATGTAAAGTAGTCATCGCTGGTGGCCCAGGGACATGGTCTTTCCTATGCCAATGACCCCCTATCACCTTCAACATTCACGAAGATGTTTCCCGGAGATCGAGCGAAGTCATAACCACACCAGGCCCAGCACATGTCTCCGCCAATTCCTCAACGAAACACCTAGAGGCCCTCGGCCTCACCAATGCCTTCTCTATACCTTTGTCCTCCATTTTCCTCTTCTGAGTCGCTGCAATTACAGCCTTCCCTTTCAAGGTGCCTTCTTCTGACCGGGTCTTCACCTTCTTTCCTCAGTCACCCCAGCATTAGCAGAACCCCCCTTCCGGGTAAGGACTGTACCGCAAGCCATTCAGCTCAAAAACTTAGTTCATCCTAACGTTAGAACCCCGTATATCCCAGCTCCTTACTAACTGTCTTCATTGAATATTAATACCAACAATTTTAACAGCCTCTGATTCAACTTCCCTAATGAAGGCGGCTGCATCCTGCCCTCGCAGCTTAATGGAGAAAACGGGGCTCTGCACCATCCGATTACCCAAGAAGTGCATCGGGCGAAGCTTGACTTGGCCTAGATCCCAATCGTCAGCCAGCGGACACACGCCATGGGCAACGAATTCTTCAACAAAATCATGGCCGCTGCTTGTCTTGGTTGCATGCCAAAGGGCCTCTTCACCCTTATCTCCTTTCTTCACCTTATATTGTGGAAATGCCACATAGCAATGTGAGCACATATAGATGGGGGTATCCTAGGCACCCCTTCGATGTCCCCCGACGCCACATAAAACTAGAAATCCCACCAATTACCCACTTATTCTTGGCGCATGACACAATCTCAACAATTTCGGCTGAAGTCTTCGCAGTCCTCGGAGTAAATGTGCAAGACCCAAACTAGGCAATCAATCCACCAATCATCTTCTTCTGCTAATGGAGACAGTAATTCTTGGTGAAGACCTCGACCGATGGTTCTTCGCCATATGAATTCACCGCCCAGACAAATTTCGCCAGCGCTACCATGGCATGTCAACTGTTGAATTCAAATTTAAAACCTCCATAGCACTTCAACTAAAAACCGATGCACATGCAAATGAAGTTCAACCGTAAAAAAGCCTAAAAATAGGCATTCAGATCCAAAGCAGTTCCTGATGAGCTACGAGGCAACAATATCCTCGTATGGGGGCAATACTGCCATCATGGCGAAGTCCTTCGTCATGGCAGTTAGAAGTGTGGCTCAGACATGGTATTCCTTTCTTCGGCCAGGGACAATTACGTCGTGATAGAAGCTGAAGGACATGCTAGTCACCAGCTTCTAGGGCTTCCAAACGAAGCCAGTCACTGCTCAGGCCCTATTCCAATGCACGTAGGACCATGAGGAGTACCTATAGGCGTATGTCCAAAGGTTCTTGCGTTTGAGAGCTCAAGCGCCTACGGTGCCCAATGAGATTGTCATTGAGGCCATGATCAAGGGGCATCGACCAGGACCCACATCTCAATACTTTGCAAGGAAGCCACCTCAGACCTTGGAGAAACTTCTCCAAAAGATGAATGAATACATCTGAGCTAACAATGATTTCCGCCAAACAAGGGAGGAAGCATATAGGTTGTTGGGGCGAAGGCGAAGACGCCACCCTTCGCTCGATGCCTTCGCCAGACTCGCTGCAACAATGGAGACAAGACGACTGGCAGACTCTACCCTTCGTCCCATGCATCGGAAGACGAAGGTCTACGGCGAAGTCGTCTGGTCCCGCGGCCTCGTCCAACATGGAGGCCCACGTGTGATCCGGCCCATTATAGCAGGCCCTGCGTGGCCGCTACGCATTACGGGCCTAATTTATAAAGGTTTCCCTGTAATTACAGTCTGTAACCCGGCTTTATGGGAATATTCCGGGGATAACCTGGGCGCCTGAGGGCACATGCGTCCTTAACTCAAGATGCTGGGCACTCAGGCACCTATAAATACCCCCGTACAGTTCCCTTGAGAGGGCGGATTGAACAGAGCTATTGCCATCTCAAGTTGAAACCTTGTTTACACTGTATTTGCTCCCCCGTTGGATTAACTTGCCCAGGAGAGCAAGTTCCAACATTTGGCGCCCACCGTTCGTGCTACGAAAACACCACCCACGATGGCACCCAAGAGAACCACCTCGAAGGCTGACGAGGCTGCGAAGGCAGCACTGCTGGCCGAGAAAAAGGGCAAGGCCCTTGTCGACACCACCCACCAAGAGCCCTGCGAAGACGACGCAAACAGCAAGAGGCAGTGCAACGAACAACCCACTACCGAAGGCAGCCTCCGCACCTGCAGCTCTCGAGGACAACCGCAACTTCCCCCAGGCTTCGCTCCACCAGAGGGCGCGGACGCCACCGAGGACGGCGAAGTCATCGGCGTTTCGTCCGAAGAGCAGCTACAGCTGCGCGCCTTGCGCATAAAGAACCGCAACCTCCAGAAGCAAAAAGAGATCCTCGAGGCTAAGCGCCAACGTGTGTCTGCACAAGCCAAGGTGCGACAGATGATACACGACGAAGAGCAGAAGGCTCAGGAGCTTGAACAAGAGATCACGCTCATGCAGAGCGAAGGCCAATTCGGCGATGTTGTGCACCTGCTGCTGATTGCGGCCGTCCCGGCGGGAGTCTGCCTGCGAGGGCCTTGTCCATGTGCGGCTGGACTGTGGAGGGTCTTTGGGTTTCCTCTAAGACTCGACTTTGCACTGGTGGAGCTCTTCGGATCTGGCATATTTTTCAAACAGCTGATACAGCTCCTGGAGGTTCCTGGTCGGATCCCTGATGCAGTGGCTGTAAAGGACGCCGGCCCGAAGGCGACTGATGGCGTAGTGGATGGCGATCTGATCATCGACCGAAGGCAGTTGTGACTTGAAGGTCAGAAACTTGCGGTAATACTCCCACAGAGTCTCTCGTTCTAGCTGCTTGCAGAGTGAGAGTTCAGCCAAGGCGTCGGTGTCTGGGCGGTACCATTGGAAGTTGAGCAAGAATTTGTCCCGAAGACTTCTCCAGGAGTCGATGGACAATGGGGGCAACCTTGTGTACCAGGTGAGGGCTGGGCCTTCGAGGGCAATGATGAATGACTTGGCCATCGTGGCGTCGTCCCCTCCAGATGATGCAACGGCGACTTGATAGCTCATGATGTACTGTGCTGGGTCAGTGCTGCCGTTGTACTTGGGATAGGTCCCTGCCCTGAAGTTGGCGGGCCATGGTGTCACTTGCAGATGAGGTGCCAGGGGACTTCGCTCGTCAAGGTAGTTGACGCCTTAGAATGCCGTGGCATGAGGGATGGCGTGTTCGCGCTGAGGGATGAATAGGTCTTCGATTTGTGCGCGCTGATGGACGGCCGCAATCAGCAGCAGGTGCACAACATCGCCAACCAGCACCCCGCTGGTGAGGCCCCTCGCCGCCAGGAGTATCACCCCCAGGGCCGTGGAAACGGAACTCGCGGTCGGGGCTGGGGGCGTGCGCAGCAGCCACGCAGATTTTACTGCCTGTTCCACGGGGAAGACTGCGTGCATCCTACAAGAGACTGCCCAGAGACGAAGGCCACCAGAGACAGGATGGCACGGGCGCAACCAGCCGACAACCCTAGAGTTGTCACGCACACATATCAGCAACCCCCTCAGCCATACAACCACGGCCCCGCTCCGCTTCCACCGCACCACGCATACCAACACCACCAGGAGGTACAAATCGTACCTCCCCCACCCCCACCTCCACACCATCAACAGCAAAACATCCACCACCCCAACCACCCCAAGCCCCAAAGTAAGAGGACTTCGCCGATCAGCCGTATCGCGGAGTCATTCATATGATTACTGGGGGGTCCAGCGCCGACTTCGACACAAAGCGGCAGAAGAGGGACCATTACCGCAGAATCAACCACGTCGTCGTCACCGGTCCGGTCATGCAGACAAAGTGGTCCCATGTGCCATTGACCTTCGACGCCCGAGATGTCGATCTGCGCAGCACCCCCCACATCGATGCCATGGTCATCAACTGCAGCGTGGCAGGCTGGGACCTGCACAAAGTCTTAGTCGACAATGGCAGCCTGGCGGATATCATTTTCCTCCATGCTTTCGATCGCATGGGCATAAGCCACAACCTGCTCAAGCCATCGGACAACCCCCTGTATGGCTTCGGCGGCAAGGGCACCTTTCCTGTCGGCAAAATAGAGTTACCTCTCTCCTTCGATGTAGCACCATTGCCCGAAGTGAGCAATTCACGTTTGACATCATCGACACGGTGTACCCGTACAACGCCATAATGGGCCGGGGCTCCATCAACAAGTTTGAGGCAGCTATCCACGGACTTTACCTGTGCATGAAGATCCCAGGTCCGCAAGGCGCCATCACAGTCTACGACAACCAGCAGGTTGCGCGTAACATAGAAAGAGACTTCGTCCCCGGACAAAGAAACGTACACTGCCTCACGGCCCAGCGCGAGGTCCCCGGGTCTGCCAGTCCAACCGCCAATGAACATGAAAAAGCACAACTGCAGAGCAACGACGGGACCAAGACTGTTCCCCTCGACCAGGCAACGCCCAAACAGACGGTCACCATCAGCGAAGACCTCACTTCGCATGACGAGGAGAGACTCCTCTGCTGTCTGTCCAAGAATAAAGACGTCTTCGCCTGGTCTGCCCTCGACCTGGTCGGAGTCAGTCGCTCCATCATCGAGCACAGCTTAGGAATCGACCCTTCGGTGAGGCCAAAGAAACAGCGGCTGCGTAAGATGTCTGACGAGAAGACGGAAGCCGCCAAGGCCGAGGTGCATCGCCTGCTCGAGGCCAAATTCATCGAGCCAATTGCCTACCCCACATGGCTCGCCAACGTAGTGATGGTGCAGAAGAAGAGTGGCAAATGGCAGATGTGCATCGATTTCACCAGTCTTAACAAGGCCTGCCCCAAGGACAACTTCCCGCTGCCTCGGATCGACAAAATCGTCGATAGTGCGGCCGGGTGCGAAGTTATGTCACTCCTTGATTGCTTCTCCGGCTACCACCAAATATATATGAAGGAGGAGGACAAGGCAAGCACCAGCTTCATAACACCCTTCGGCACGTATTGCTTCATCAGAATGCCGGAGGGACTTAAGAACGACGGGTCCACTTTCTCTCGGCTCACCAAAACGGTGCTCGAGAGCCAAGTCGGCAGAAATATATTCACATATGTGGACGACATCGTTGTCGCCAGCAGGAGCAAGGAAGACCACCTGGCTGACCTCGCCGAAACGTTCGTGAACATGCGGGACGCACGACTTCGCCTGAACCCCGAAAAGTGCGTCTTCGGCGTTCGCCAGGGGAAAATCTTGGGCTACCTAGTGTCACACCGCGGAATTGAGGCCAATCCAACCAAAATCCAGGCTATCATCAATATGACGCCCCCGCAGTCAGCCAGAGAAGTACAACGACTGACAGGCAGGTTGGCCGCCCTCAACAGATTCATCTCCAAGTCCATTGAGCGAAGCCTCCCTTTCCTCAAAACACTCCACGGCGCAAAAGACTTCGCATGGGGACCAGAGCAGGCGGCGGCCTTCGCTTCATTAAAACAATACCTGTCGGAATTGGCGATTTTTACAAGCCCTGACCCCTCGCTACCCCTGTTGCTCTATGTCGCGGCTTCGCCACATGCGGTCAGCGCAGCACTGGTTCAAGAGCAGACCAGAGAGGGCACGATCAGGCAATGTCCAGTTTATTACGTCTCTGAAGTGCTCACAACATCAAAATGTAATATGACAGAACTGGAAAAGATCGCCTATGCAGTCGTGATGGCCTCGCGCAAATTGCGCCATTATTTCGAGGCATTCAAGGTCCGGGTCACCTCAGATAGAGGACTCGGCGAACTGTTTAGAAACCCGGAGGTATTAGTACGGATTGCCAAATGGGTAGCCGAACTCTCCGGCTACCACACCACATTTGAACCTGGGACAGCCATCAAGTCACAAGTCCTGGCAGACTTCGTCGTCGACTGGACTGGGCCAATAACACAGCCGGACCCGTCCACAGAAAAAGTGTGGACAATCCATTGCGATGGCGCATGGTGCCATGCGGGGGCAGGCGCCGCTGCGGTCATTACTTCACCCACCGGGATCAAGCACAGATACGCAGCACGCCTCAGCTTTGCTTTGGAGTCCGATAGGTGCACCAACAACATACCAGAATACGAGGCTGTCATCCTCGGCCTTCGCAAGCTAAGGGCACTCGGTGTCACCACCTGCATCATCAGAACAGACTCCAAGGTAGTCACCGGCCAGGTCGAGAAAGACTATGCAGCGAAGGACCCCGCACTCATGCAGTACCTCGCGGCCATCCGCAGCCTCGAAAGACAATTCAAGGGTTTTACGCTGCAGCACGTGGACCGAGCCAAGAATGAGGAGGCCGATGCATTGGCCAAGGCAGCCACCAGGGGTGAGGCCCTGCCCTCTGACGTGTTCTACCACGTCATCGGCACGCCAGCCGTCCGCAGCCCAGAGGGGCTCCAAATAACCAATGACAGCGAGGGCCAACGCATAGTCAACCTCATCATGACCGAAGACTAGCGGGCACCAATAACCCTGTTCCTGCAGGGGTACTATCATCCAACCGACATCAATGAGGCCAAGCGCCTCAAACACCGAAGCCGGGACTTCGCACTGATTGAAGGCCAACTCTACAAGAAGGGGGTCAGTCAACCGATGCTTAAGTGTGTCACCGAGACCGAAGGCGTCCAAATTCTGCGCGAAGTCCACAGCGGGACTTGCGGCTCTCACGCAGGGCCTAGGGCCCTAGCTGCAAAGGTGATTCGTCAAGGTTTCTACTGGCCCGCCATGATTTGCGCCGCAAATCGGGTCACAAGGTCCTGCGAAGCCTGCCAGAAATTTTCTCCACGCTCGGGAAGCCCTTCGCAATTCATAAAGCTAATCGCCCACATGTGGCCTCTTCAGCGCTGGGGCCTGGACATTGTCGGGCCCCTGCCCACAGCTTAGGGGAACCTCAAGTTCACCTTCGTCGCCGTTGAGTATTTTACCAAATGGATTGAGGCGAGGGTTGTATCCACGATAACATCGAAGACTGCCTAGAAATTCTTCTGGCAAAATATTGTTTGCCGCTTCGGAGTCCCGTTCGAACTCACAGTCGACAATGGCAAGCAATTCGACAGCCAAGACTTCAAGGATTTCTGCTTCTCCATCGGCACCAAGCTTGCCTTCGCCTCAGTGTACCACCCGCAATCCAACGGAGTCGTGGAACGTGCCAACGGTAAAATTTTCACTAGCCGTCAAGAAAATGCTCCTCGATGACAAAAAAGGCAAGTGGCTAGACCTGTTACCTGAAGTGGTCTGGGCGCTGAACACGACTGAGTGCAGGGCGACTGGGTTCACCCCTTTTCGCCTTCTATACGGATCGGAGGCTATGGCTCCGCAAGAAATAAAACATGGGTCACCGCAGACAGTCGCGTCGGCCGTCCTTGACTTAGATGAGCCTACTTCGAAGGACCTCATCGACGGAGACCGCGTCTTTGCCCTACAGGCTCTGAACAAATACCAAGCTCAAACAAAAGCATGGCGCGACCACACAGTCATCCCGAGGGAATTAAGCGAAGGAGACCCCGTACTCGTCCGGACAGCTCGGACAGAGTCTCGGGGCAAGTTGGATCCAAATTGGGAGGGCCCTTTCATCGTCAAGACGAAGGCGTCCCCCAGCGCGTACAGGCTCACAACGCCATCCGGCGAAGACTTAGAACATTCTTGGAACATTGATAATCTTCGCAAATTTTTTGTTTAACTCCTCAGGGCCACTTCGCCCTTGTAATCTACAAAATAGTTCTATACCGGCCCGCACCCTTTTCCTCCCGGGGGGTGAGGTTTTTAACGAGGCGAAGCCATGTAATATACACGAGAAAAATCCCCCGCAAAAATTACATCGAAAAAGACCGCATCGACGGTCTTCGGCATTCGACCAACACAAAAGTCACCGCGAGGGGTAGCGCTGGCTACCTTCGCGTGTGACAGTCCGCGCAAAAGTCGCCTAAGGGTGCAGCTGGACTAGCACAACAAGTGCACAAAAAATCGAAGTCTTCTTCAAAAGACCATCCATGCGAAAGTCGCCTAAGGGTGCAGCCGGACTAGCACAACAAGTGCGCAAAATCGAAGTCTTCCTCAAAAGACCATCTACGCAAAAGTCGCCTAAGGGTGCAGCCGGACTAGCACAACAAGTGCGCAAAATCGAAGTCTTCTTCAAAAGACCATCCGTGCAAAAGTCGCCAAAGGGTGCAACCGGACTAGCACAACGAGTGCAAAAAATCGAAGGCGCATTACATCAGTGCAAAAGCCTACAGGCGCAGCCGGACCGACATAATAAACGTGCTAGACCAAGTGCGCAACGCCCTATGAACATAGCCAGATGCGCGAAGGCACACAGCCTCATCATACCAACTATAGTTACACGCGTACAGCGAGGGCATCACACCTTACATTGGTTCAACCTTCGGAATAATTCCCATCTCCCTATAGTTAAAAAGCATTATCCTCAGCTCCTCACCCTCAAAAAGACTTTGCAACCCCGCCTCACCTATACTCGCCCCAACCAGGCGAGGACAACAATTCCCGCCTGCCAGCCCTGCCCACACGAAGCCGACCACCATCCAATTCACTCACTCTACGCTTCGCCACCGCCCTTCGCCGCCTACGCCCAACACTCGGACCAGGTAAAACTTCAGCATCCGTAACACGCGGAGAAGCCTCTGCCTCAGCCACATCCAAGGCTGCAAAGTAATCCAAGCCCTCATCCGAAGACTCTTCCATCCACACAACCGAACTCCCAGAGTCATCAAACTCAGAAAACTTAGACGTAGACTCATCCGATTCGTTTCCAGCGACCACGGTCGAAGCCGCCACAAAATTAGCAGTAGTGGTTGCGTGCTTAGGCCCAAAATCCTGAACTTGCGCAGCAACCAAGGTTCAGTAACACAGACAAAATTCCCTAACTACCCCACACCCACTAAGCCACCTGCGAAGACCCAGCCGCCGCCACGGGATCCTCCGCTGCTGGCTCCATCGCCGCCTTCGGGGGATCCTCCGCCATCGGCATAGTGACTGACGGCGAGCCTCCACCAGATACAGTAGACGCAGGGGCAGCGTGGGAACCTTCACCAGTGTCCGGGAGCGGCGCCGGGTCGACCTCAGCTTCGGCCACCACCGGGTTGACCTCCGCTCCGGGCAGCGTGCTGTTCAGCTGTCTGAAGTCCTCCACTGTCCTCAACACGCGCCATCTACAACACAGCACACCGATTCAGCAAACCCGCGTATACCCACATTCAACAACACAAAACAAAAAACAAACTTTACCTGATCCCTTGCCTGGTCAGCCCGTTCCCTAACCACCTCCCGACCGTGGGGGCCCCACATCCGGTCGAACAGGGCCCCCGTGGCATCCTTCACCACAGGGTCTTCGACCTTAAAAATCTCGTGCCCGAAGTCTTCATTGGATCAGTCGAAGCCCTCATAGTGACTGCACCCCTCGTGGGACAGCGCATCCACGGCCCCCTCACAGTTGACGAGGGAGGCAAAGGACATGAAGCCCTCCATGATGGTTGGAAGCGCTAACAATTCCTCTTGCAGCCACTCGAGGAAGCGAAGGCCCGCCTCTCTGTCGGGCACCTCGAAGTCAGTAGTACGCGCACCCAGCTCGCGGTATGAGTCCACGAGCTGTTTGCGCGTCCGCTCAACCTCCGCGCGCGTAGAGGCCTCGGCCCTCTCCATGCGGGCCTGCAGAGCATTGAACCGCGCCTCCCATTCCTCGGCGCGCTGGCTGGTGAGACTCTCCTCCGCCCTCGCCAATTTGGCCTCCGCCTACACCGTCTGCGCCTTGGTGATGGCTTGGTTGGCCTCCCTCCTTTCCTCCACCAGCTGGCGCCAGAGGTCCGTCCTCTCGCCCTCCAGGGCGGCCACCTTCTCCGCCAGCCTGCAGCTTTTGCTCTCCATAGCCGACTTTTCTCGGACGGCGTCCGCGTGCTGCGCCCGAAGTCTCTCGACTTCGGCAGCCACGTCTGCCGTAAGGGCACCCGACACCACACGGTCGGCAAAGTCGGCCGCTTAACAGACACACATGAGACCACAATTACCATGAAAGCGGCACACAACGAAGCCTACCTCAACTTACTTGATTCAGCTGCTGCGTCAGCTGCAGCGACGCCTCCCGCAGCCGGCGGGACACAGTACCCGCCTTGTCCTTGACGGCATTGGCCGCTAAAACCTCGCTGCCAGCACTAAAAGCGCCACCCTTCACCCCAAAAACCACGGTAGACACCGTGGTTGCCACCGCAGGCGAGACAGCAACAAGTTGCCCTTCGCCCGACCCTGCAATGTATCACCGGTCAAAAAAAACTTACCAACGAGATAGTCGTCCATGCTAATATTTGTGCTGAAGTCGGCAACGTGTTTCCCCATCGAAGGCTGCTCCCGGACCTTCGCAGCTCCTTCCGGGGCGGACTTGGTTCCGCCAGTGCCGGCCGCCTTCAGTGCTCTCCGGCAACTTGCTAGATCCAGGCGAGGCCGGCCTCGCAGCCAGTGAAGGCTGGCTACCGCCGGGGACGGCAGCCTTCGCACTCCCCCGCGCTCTCTTCGGCCTAGCCTCAGGGAGCCTGACGACTGCCCGGCGCTTCTGCGCACCATCCTGGCGATCCTTGTTCATCACTGCCGACACAACAGCAGCAATATTCTGTCCGTAAGGAAACACTCTCAAGTCACGAGCCATGCGAGATGTAAAAAAGTCTTCGCCAGCCGCGCGGGGGATAGGAACGTTCTTGGGCCATCGACCCCCGGTAACCTCCAGCATCCGCGCCGAAGACTCCCGGAGCTCGGGCGAAGACATCCTTCCCCCGGGGGCCGCGCATGTCCCCATCAACTCCATAGCAAAATTATCGGAGACCCCCAGTTTTCCCACCGCAGTACCTAGCTTCCTCTTCTTAGTGGATGGGGCGGCCTCCGGCGCGGGGTCGTCTTCGATCACTGCCGCTGGTTTTTTCCCCCGGCGGTCGACAACATCTACCCCGGGATAACCGCCATACGACAAACCATTCAACTCAAAGACCCTATTCAGGCGGTCGTTGGATCCACGTATGCCTAGCTCCGCTGGGCCTCCGTCCTTGGCACGTAGCGACCAACAATTCGCACCGCCCCATCCTCCGCCTCACGCACAACCGCGGCAGGATCCCGCCCTCGCACATCCAAAGCAAAAAGCGGACTTAGCACTTTCCGCCCACCCAGGGAGGGCATCTCGCGAGGGCATACTTCGGCCAGCGTCCATCCATGCGCCAAGGGCCACACCCCATACCCTATGAATTCCTCAACCAGATCACGCCCGCTACTCCTACGGGCAGCGATCCAAAGGGCCCTTTCATTCTCATCATCCTCCGCCACTTCAAATAGCGGGTACGCCACATAATAATGAGAACACATGATGGCAGCAGGGAGCCCAGGGTGATCTTCGACTTCAGCCTCTGAAACATAGAACCAGTAGTCCCACCAGTTGCCCCACTTATTTCGGGCACAGGGGACCAGCTCCACAACTTCCATCGAAGTCTTACCGGACTTCGGCGTGAAAGTGCACGATCCGAATTGCGCATTCTTATGTCCAATTCTTCTCTTCTGCTAGTGCAGACAGTAGTGCTTGGCGAAGACTTCCACCGAAGGCTGACCGCCATACGACGTTGTTGCCCAGACATACTTCGCTAATGCCACCGCGGCGTTCGGTGTTAGCTGATGAACCTCGAACTTCTGCAGAACCTCCGACACGAAACGATGCGCAGGCAGACGAAGGCCGGTAATGAAAAATGCCTCAAAGACAACCAATTCACCCTCGGGCTCGGGAATCTCCTCTGCCCCCGGCACACGCCCGACCCCGCCGCCAAAATACCCCAACCGTTGCATATCTTGCACGCGGACCGACGATATCCGCGAAACACCGAATTCCACCGTATCACCCGGTCGCAATTCCGCCGCCGCCACACTGCCCGAGAGATCCTCGGAAGGCGTCTCGGCCGTCGGCGTGGTCGTAGCAGACGAGGAGGAAGACGACATGGCTACGTACCGTTGACGACGGCGCGCGGTCTGCTTCACGTGGGCCAGTTCTCCGGCGAACAGGAGCAAGGAGGGCAGACGAGCAAGAGAGCAGTTTGAACAAGGGAGGTTAGGGTTTTCGCGGCGCGCAGAAAGGTAAATTTCAATCCGCGCCGCCCCACCCCCTTTTTATACACAGGACGCGACGCTTCGGGAAACCCGCAATCCAACAGTGCGGTGTCAATCAACGGTCATGTCAAAAACCCCCGCGGAACCACTTCGAGCTGAGGGCAGCGTCTCTACCATCTAGCGACGCCTTCGGCACCAGATGACTTAGTCGAACTGGTCCCTCGGAGGGCAAATGTTGGGGCGAAGGCGAAGACGCCACCCTTCGCTCGATGCCTTCGCCAGACTCGCTGCAACAACGGAGACAAGACGACTGGCAGACTCTACCCTTCGTCCCACGCATCGGAAGATGAAGGCCTACGACGAAGTCGTCTGGTTCTGCGGCCTCGTCCAACATGGAGGCCCACGTGTGATCCGGCCCATTATAGCAGGCCCTACGTGGCCGCTACGCATTACGGGCCTAATTTATAATGGTTTCCCTGTAATTACAGTCTGTAACCCTGCATTATGGGAATATTCCGGGGATAACCTGGGCGCCTGAGGGCAAATGCGTCCTTAACTCAAGACGCTAGGCACTCAGGCACCTATAAATACCCCCGTACAGTGCCCTTGAGAGGGCGGATTGAACAGAGCTATTGCCATCTCAAGTTGAAACCTTGTTTACACTGTATTTGCTCCCCCATTGGATTAACTTGCCCAGGAGAGCGAGTTCCTACATAGGTATTCTGAGATGACTAGGGGCTTCGGAGCAAGATTCCATCCTAGGCATGTCAGGACAATCCACAATCCCAATGCCAACGATGATAGGACCAATAACGCTCAGAGCAGTCAGCACAACTCACAATCTTCGGGCATGCAGCAAACTTCCTACAGACCACCAGCCCCGATGTCACACCCGGTTTTAAGGGACAAGCCGGGTGCATCTCATACATGCGCCAAAGAAGACAACATATATAATAACATAGTGTATAGAGATAAATGTCACAATAATCAGAGTATTTATTACATCGCGGAAGTCTTACAAAAAAAAGATAAATATAATAGGATCTAAAATCCATCCTTGGCGCTAGAAAGTCAACAAGGAGACGCCACCTAGATCGAATCAAACTCCTAATTATTGTGCTCCTCTTGAACCACCTGTACTTCTCCTATGGGGGGGTGTGAGACAGCAAGGGTGAGCTCACACATGTTCATCGCTCAACAAGTTGTGGGTAATAATGTGGCATGAACACACCAAAGGTGGGAGTTCATGTGATGTGTAAGGATGATCAACAACAGGGGTTAAAGCTGAGCATTGCTTTTATAAGTTGGTCAAAGTTTTATTAGTAATTACCAAATGTAAGTAAATACCAAACCATAATAAATAATAGAACAAAATTAATAATAAATCCCATGCAATGCAAATGACAAATTGAATTTAGGTTCCATAATTTAATCATGTGAGAGTCCTGAGCTGCTCTTGACCGTGAGCTCGGCTAGTATACCAGTTTTACACTCTGCAGAGGTTGTACCCTTTACCCACAAGTCGTGTTTCCCATGTCGCCAGGGTTAGCTAGACCCTTAGACACTATCGAGGTGAATGGCTAGAGATCCAATTCGAGGCCTTTACAAAGTTCCACTAGCTTCCGAAAACCCGCTACAGTTTATGGGAAGAGCACTTGCAAGAATCCCTTGTCTGACCACCATCACAGCAAAATAAACCCGAGAACCTCCTTGCATGCAACTCCCCTACTACCCTTGCCCCTTTCAGGTAAGGTAGTCTTCCACTAGCTTTCCTAATTAGTTAGTCAATGCGTCCCATTCCTCCCTTGTGGTGGCACGTGTTTCTCAAGTTAAGCTCCATGTTCCAATTAACAATAATATAATGATCTTGACATGAACATAAATAGAATAACAAAATAACTGGAACATGGATATAATGAAATATTAACCCAAAACCATGTAAAGCAATAGCATAACTACCCATATGATTTAGGGGTAAACAAGGTAAATAGGATAAACAAACTAGGGTGACCTATTGGGTCACATCAAAATTAAACCTATGCATTGAATAAGTGATATTAAAGAATATTATTGGGTAACAAAAGTGGATCAAGGGCACAACTTGCCTGGCACTTGAGAATCCAGGTACCACTTGCTCTTCAAGTGACTCGCAACCTCGCTGCTAGTCTAGCAATACAAACAAACATGGTACATACAAAATTAACATCACACCAAACATAAGTACAAACTGAATAATAATAATAATCTATACGTCGCTACGAGATCGTGGGTTCGAGAACTACTAAGATCGGAGTCGGATAAGCAGTTATGATTTTATAGAAGATTTGTGTGATTAAAATATTAAACTATATTATAAATTAGTTAATATAAATCATATGAGAGGTTCTGTTACAAATAATTAAATCATTTTGATCTAAGTTATAAATTGACCATAAATTATATTTTAGTAGATTATAACGATAAGTAGTTTAACCAGACTAACCAACACCAGTTAAATACAGAGCTATTTATAAAATAACAATACATGGTATGGTAACTATTGTTAATGCATAGTAATTATTTATACGAGACTAACGCAACTTGAACGGATCAAATCGGAGTTATAGATTTTAAGTTATGAATTTCTAGAGATTCTATGTGTTTTGTACAAGATTAAATAAGATATAAATTTTATTGTGACTTTCATGTCAAAACAGTGGTACTAGATGATAAACCCTAATATTACAAAATTATAGGAATTGGAATGAATTAATTTGGACTCCATATGAATTTTCTAGAAATTATACAAGTTCTAGCAACTATTTTTCATATTAAATATCCATTTTCTAATTCATTTATCCCTTTTTATTGATCCCTGGACTGCGTGCCAATTATAGAGAAGTCCAGGGGCTTTCTCGAAAGAATCCCCAGACTCATCCTAACCCTAGTGTGGACGATGGGTTAGATTAGGTAATGATCGAGGGTCTCTTTCGGAAAACACCACGGCTGGCAACGCGCACCAGTTCCGGACCGTCAGATTACGGATCTAAGGCCCAGATTATATCAGGCTACGCATTGAACCGGTACGCGATCCAGCCCATTGGATCACGATCCGATGGATCCAGTTTCCATTGCCTGAGATCAAATCCTACGCGCTCTCCCCGCATCGGACGGTTCTAACAAGCCTAGGTCGAACCGTTACCCGGTTTCTGATCCCAGCCATCCGTCTTCGCATCAATGGCCCAGGCGTCATCTCCCTCCCCAGACTCGGCGCGGCACCGCCCACATCCCTCCACGGCGGACCGTCACGCCGGAGATGCAAATTTGCGGGCCCGATGGCGCAAAGACAGCGCAAATGGGTGCTAGACCACCTGAAGGGTGTGGTGATCCTAGGGCTGCACAATTTTCGCCCCAACAGTAAAGGTGAGGACTGAGCCGCGACGCATAGCTCACGGCGGCGGAAAGCACACCGGTGAACACCGTTTTCGTGCCCTACTGTACAATTCCGAACGTGGATGAGTGCTATCCGAACTATGGGATCCACGCGAACTGATTAAGGAGAGGCTTACCAGTATTGGAATGGCTCGAGGCATTGGCCACGGTGATTTGCGGAACCGCGGCGCATTTCGGCGACAGCGAGGAATCTGGAGGTCCCCGGTCGCAATTCCCGCTTGATGAAGCCACGTACACCATCCTCGTGCTCCAGTGAAGCCCCCAGGCATGACACCAAGGACGTGGTGGCGAAGAGAGCTCGGGTCGACTATGGCGGCTACCCTTTCCTCCTCTCTTCCGCTTTCTCCTCTCCCTGGTGAACTCAAGAGGATCTCTCAGCTGGGCGTGCAGGCGGAACGAGTCACGAACAGTCCTTTTATCCCCAGTATACCGGGTCTACAACTACCCGTGCGCAAGAGGCGGTACCTGCAACGGTGAAGATCGCGACGGCGGCGACGTTCGTTACTGGCAAGGTGACCGAGCTGACGGGTGGGTTCCCTGTGTAAGCGAGACAGAGAAACACAGGCAAGGGGAGGCGTAGTTGACATATAAGGCCCACATGCGCGTGGTAGGGAGGCTGACATGGGAGCCCTTGGTGTCGGCGCTGATTAACTTGAGACTAGGTTGCGCGGGAGTGAAGTGATGGTGGGCTGAAATCGATGGTCTGCGGCCCAGGTAGGTTTTATCCTTTTCTTTTTTTCTTTATGTTCTATTTTCCTTTCTTTTTGCTTATTTTGAAATCCAAATTTTGAATTTCTAATTTTGTGGCTAATTTGTACTCAACTTTTGGAGTTATGATTCAAATATGTCATGGTGAGATGAATTTTATTTATTTATATATTTATTTTGTATTATCTAATATTCTTTCTCCCTTTTCTATATTCTTGAATTTCTTTTAGATCTTAAATTCCACTTTGGACTTTAACTTATTTCTTTTTATAATATTTTTATATTATCACAAAATGCACACAAAATAAAATCTCAGCATGATGCAATGATTTAGTGGCATATATTTTATAATTATCTGTTTTAAAATATGGTGTTCACATGCGATGGCACAAAAAGTTCAAACTCCCACATAGATAAAGTGAACTTGTTTCTCCCTTTGATATTAGCTCTTGCAAATTACAAATTGGGTATTACAAATCCTACCCCCTTAAAAAGAATCTCGTCCTCGAGATTTAGGAAGGTCTAGTGGAAAGATGAGGAAAATCTATGCGAAGCTCCTTTTCTCTCTCCCAAGTAGCTTCATCTTCTCCATGATGGTTCCATTGCACTTTGCACATCTTAATAACTTTATTTCTTGTAACTCGAGTCAATGTGTCAAGAATATTGATAGGATACTCCGTGTAAGTCAAATCACCCTGAACACTGAGCTCATCCATTCCTGAACACTGAGCTCATCCATTGGTAACTATTCCTCAGGGACACGGAGACACTTCTTAAGTTGAGATACATGAAATACATTATGCACATCATATAGATTATCATGTAGCTCGAGTTGATAGGTCAACTCTCCAACTTGCCTAAAAAAACTCATAATGGTCCATCATAGCGAGGGGACAATTTTCCCCTGACTTTGACTCTCCTCATTCCACAAAGTGGTGACACCTTGAGGTACACATGATCACCTTCCTCAAACTCTAGTGGTCTTCTTCTATTATTATCGTAGCTCTTTTTCCTGGTCTGAGCTACCCTCAAATTCTCCGAAATTATACGGACTTGTTCTTCTGCCTCTTGAATAAGTTCAGTGTCACACCCGGTTTTAGAAGGTAAACCGAATGCGAACCATGTACGTGCCAGGATCAGTTATTCACGTACACAGCAGTTACATAACATGGACATCATCACACAGTGCTCAAAATAGTATTAAAAAGGGAAATAGTAGTCGATTACACCATATGTCTGAGACGTCCACATAGTCCTTACAATAAATCAAAGTGCGAAAACGAAACGTAGATAATCGCGGCCTTCACAGGCAGCCGACTAGGGGTTGCCGCTAACCCACGCCTAGGACTCGTCATAGTCTTGGAACTCCTGAAAATCTCCTTCCACAGCTTCATCTTCGCCTGAACAGTGGTTGCAATGCTGACAACCTGGGGATGGGGGGTTTGGTGTGTAGAGCAAGAGTGAGTACACATCAACATACTCAGCAAGTATCCTGTTTGGCTGTAGTGGACTAGCTTTATGTGGGGGTAAGTCAAGCAGTTGCTTTTAGTTGGTCAGATTATTACTTACTAGTAGAAAGCCAGGTTTTAGCATTAACCCAAGTTATTAGCCCGATGTACCCTTTCCAAACGGAAAGAATACCACTTACCAGCACCATAGTCATAACCAAAACCATCAGTCTCATTGCCGCCTGTAAACCAAAATGTCTCTGATCGAGTACCACTAATCATTGGAGCTCCCTTGGCCGCTCATAACTGCAAGCACGGCTGATATATCAGTTTTCAAACACTCTGCAGAGGTTGTGCACTTTACCCACAAGCCGTGATTCCCTTTCTGCCCGGAGATCATGACTCTCCATTGGTCACTACCAAGGTGACCCAGCAGGACATCACTACGTAGCCTTTACAAAGATTCCTCGGGGCTGTAGCCGCCCGTTAGGTTTCCTAAATGTATCGCACTCCTCCCCAAGGGACAAATCAACCTTGGCAGAGCGAGCCGCATACACCGAGCCCCATTGACAGCACAACGGCTAAGCGAACTACACCCCAGATCCTCTAATTATTCAGCTAAGGGCGTCCCACTCCACCCTCATGGTTGCACTATTTTCCTGGGCGGTCATCCATAGAACAGGTCCTTACGGAGAGGCACTCGAGAAACCGCTCGAGCCCTCTTAAAGGTCACAAGTACAACATCATAATAAGAAGGGGGAAAACAGCGTATCATATATGATCTCATCATGTTCATTGATTAGAGTTGAGCAATAGCATAAAGCTAAACAATAATAATCCAACCCAAATAGGTAAACAAGGATATCGATAACAAAAGCTAGTCAATCCTTAGGTATACATGTGTAATGCGGGAGGTGAATTAAAGAATGAATAGGACAGAGATAGGTCAGGAGACACTTGCCTCGACCAACCGACTGCTGCTCAGGGGCTTCTCCTGCGAGTTCCTCGGGCTCTTCAACCGGATCGTTCTCTATGCGATTGCAAGCATACATGCATCCATCCATTCAAATCAGGAAACAAACAGTACACCATACAAGAGAACAAATAAAGTAAATATGCATAGAATATCACATACGATGATGAATTTACCATGGTTAGAAAGAGGCGGGGAAAGGTCTCGCGAGAGTTAAAGCTTATGGCCGAGACGCACTACGGGTTGATGAATAGCTAGACGTTACGTGCTCTAGTTCCAATTGGTTCTAACAAAAGGGTTAGCTACATGCACTAATGTAAGCGTGACCACTTTTAGTAGATTAACCTTGAATGAGATATATGATTAGCTATACAAATTAACTAACGTAACCGATTTCCAAATTGAGACTCCTATCTTATTAATATAAACAACGGGATTAGCGCGCATAAGGATACGGGGGGGGGGGGGGGGTAGACGGGGGCACGACGGGTCGCGCCAAGGCACTGCGCACTACGCGGGCACGCTCGCGAGGCCGCATGCACGCGCCGCGAACTAATCATGCGAACATCGGTGCCGCGCGCTAGCCGAGCTCAAGGCCACGCGCCCTAGGCACGCTGGGCCGAACTCGAGGCCACGCCGGGGCCGACACGACGCGAGCAAGGCACGGCGGGGCGAGCGGGCAAGCACGGTGCACGGGCGGGGTGAAGCACGGGCAGGGCGGGGGCACTGCCGAGGCCGGGCGCGGGGGCGGCCGAGGTCGGGGACGGGGGCGGCCGAGCCGGGGTCGGGGGCGGCCGAGCTGGGGCACGGGGGCGGTTGAGCCGAGGGGCGGCCGAGGCTGGGCGCGGGACGGCCGAGTCGGGTGCAGGGCGGCCGAGGGCGGCCGAGCGGGGCTCGCACGGGGGCGGGGAACGCTGGGGCGGGGAACGCCGGGGCGGGGAACACCGGGGCGGGGGCGGCTGAGCCGGGGCCGAGCTCGCCGGGGGCGGGGCGGCCAAGCTCGCCGGGGCCGGGCGGGGGCGGGGCTCGTCGGAGCGGCCGAGGGCGGGCGGACGGGCCCGCCGGGGGGCGGCCGAGCCGGGGGCGGCCAAGCCGGGGCGAGGCGGCCGAGGCCGGGGGCGGCCGAGCCGGGCTCGCCGGAGAGCGGCGCGGGGAGGGCGGGCGCGGGGCGGCCGAGGCCGGGGCCGAGCTCGCCGGGGCTGGGCGAGCGCGAGGCGGGGGCGGGGCCGGGCGCGACGGGGCGCGGGGGGGGGGGGGAGCGCCGGAGGGAGGGGAGGGAGGAGGGAGGGGGAGGACGGCAGCGGTGCGGGGGGGGGGGGGGGAAGGGGCGGCGGCGGCGCTAGGGCAGGGGAGGCGGCGGCGGTTAGGGTTAGGGAGAGAGAGAGAGAGAGAGATTTTGGAAAAAGAAAAAAAAGAAAAGAAGAAAAAAAAGGGGGGGGGGGCGGTTGGGCCGGCTGGGCCCAAAGGAGGGGGAGGGGGCGCGCGGCTGGGCCGCCAGGCCGGCCCACGGCGGGGGAGGTGCGGCTGGGCCGCATGGGCCAAGGGGAAGGTGGGCGGCTGGGCCAAAAGGGGAGAAGGGAGGGGAGAGAGAAAAGAAAAGGCTTTTCTTTTTCTAATTTCCATATTTTTTATATGCCAAGTTCTCCACTTCACTCAACCACAAACAAAAGAGTGCATAATCCGGCATGATGCAACAAACAAAAATAGTTCTAGGTTTTGGTTACACAAGATGTCGAGATAATTCTCGCTATAACTTTGGAAAAGATCAAGGTTTAGCGAGGGGAAAAAGGGAAAAAGAAAGGGTAACGCCCGAATTTGGTGAGAGAAAAGAAGAAAAAATTCTACCCCCAAATTCAGGGCGTTACAAACCTATCCCCCTTAAAAGAATCTCGCCCTCGAAATTCAGGGTTGGCTAGCAAAGAGCTCAGGGTATTTAGCCATCAGATCATCTTCACGCTCCCAGGTTGCTTCTTCCTCAGAGTGATGATTCCATCTGACTTTGCACATTCTGATGGTCTTCCTTCGGGTGACTGTCTGCAACCTCAAGGATTTGCACTGGCTTCTCGACGTAGGTCAAGTCCTCCTGGACTTCAAGACCTTCCACTGGCAACTGCTCCTCTGGCACACACAAGCACTTCTTCAACTGAGACACATGAAAAACATCATGCACAGCAGACAAATTCTCTGGCAGGCTGAGCTGATAGGCCACTTCTCCACGCCTTGAGAGAATTTGGTACGAACCAATGTAGCGGGGTGCTAGCTTGCCTTTGACTCCGAACCTTCTGACTCCTCTGATCGGTGACACTTTCAGATAAACAAAATCTCCGACTTCGAAACTCAGCTCTCTTCTTCTTGTGTCTGCATAGCTTCGCTGCCTCGATTGCGCTACCTTCAGATTCTCTCGAACCATCTTGATGTTCTCTTCAGCTTCAAGTAGAATGTCTGGCCCAAACACTTGCTTCTCTCCCGGCTGATCCCATTGCAACGGAGTTCTACAACTCCTCCCATAGAGCGCCTGAAATGGTGACATCTTCAAACTGGCCTGGTAACTGTTGTTATAGGAAAACTCTGCATAAGGCAATCTCTTGTCCCATCTGGACTGATCTTGCAACGCACAGGCTCTCAACATGTCTTCAAGAATTTGATTGGTCCTTTCGGTCTGACCATCTGTTTGCGGATGATAAGCTGAACTGAAATTCAGATGTGTGCCCAAGGCTTCATGCAACTACTGCCAGAAATGAGAGGTGAACTGCGTTCCTCTGTCTGACACTATCTTCTTTGGCACACCATGAAGACAAACGATCCGAGACATATACAATTCTGCCAACACTACACTGCTGTAGTTGGTCTTGACTGGTATGAAGTGGGCTGACTTGGTCAAACGGTCCACTACCACCCAGATGGAATCGTAGCTGGCTCGAGTGCGAGGCAATCCGACTATGAAATCCATACCGATTTCATCCCATTTCCACTGAGGGATCTGCAATGGTTGCAACAGTCCAGCTGGTCTCTGGTGCTCTGCATTGATCCGCCGACAACTATCACACATTGCCACATGCTCTGCGATTTCCATCTTCATTTCGTACCACCAGAATTTCTTCTTCAGATCTTGGTACATCTTCTCACTGCCAGGGTGAATCGAGTAGGCTGTTGTAACACCCTGAATTTGGGGGTATAAAATTTCTTTTCTAATATCCACCAAATTCAGGTGTTACTCTCTCAGTTCTTCGCTTTCCTTTCTCTGTTTCCTAAAAATAGAGAATTATTTTGTTTTATAATAGTGTAAACCTAGTGGAATGAGCCCTAGAGGCACTTTGGTTGTTGCATTCATGCCGTTGCATGGTGTTTCTAAGTGCAAAATATGTTTGAAACATGTTATCATATCTTATAGAAGCGCTCGGTAAATTTTCATATTTTTCAGAATATTTTTCTATTTTCTGGAAACCAAAATCTATTTATTTGGGGACCTTAAAAATGTTTTTAGAAATTCTAATTATGTTTTTTGAGTTCATTAGGTGCCAAAACATTTATAGGAAATTTTCTGGAATTTTTTGAAAGCATATATAATATTTTGAGCATAAAATATGGATTTCTAGGTTTTTTCGAATTTTAAAAAATGGTAAAATCCGAATTTTAACCGAATTTTCATCTCATCCGAACCCTAGATATATATACATGTCCGGCTTCATCTCGTCGAGCCCGTTCCAGAACACAAAACGGTTCATCCAAATCCAATCCCTAGCTCCCGGTATTGCCCGCCGAAGTTTGGGGCGGTTCCAACTCCGGCGATAACTCCGTCGAGCAATTACTCCCAATCCGTGCATCGTCTGCCGAATCCGAGGGTACCGCTGCGTTCGTCTCGTCGGGGGCTTCGTCGCAGCGCGTTCGGTTCGTCGATTGGATCCCCGAATCTCCGGCAATCGACTGGATTTCCTCTCGGCTCCGGCGAGGGTCTTCTTCCCCGGTGAGAAACCTCCATTGTTTCACCTAGGTTTTATTCGTTTCTTCGTTTTCTCGTCCGTGCAGAGCATCTCCCACTCTCCCCTTACCTTCCCCCGGGGCGGCGCCCCTCCCCCCTCCGTTTCCCCTCCCCGGCGGCGCCTCTTTCCCCCTCCCGGCGGTGGCGGTGGTGGCCGACGGCGGCGCTCATGCTCCCGCGCCCCACGCCCGCGCGCACCCCTCCCGGCAGCGGTGGCCGCGTACCTCGCGCCCGGTGCGGCCGCGCCCGCCCCCGGCCGGCCCGGCCTCGACCTCCCCTGCGCAGCCCTCTCCTCTTTCCCTCCTCTCTCTTCCATGGATGGGATGAAGAAGATGAGGAGAGGAAGAAGAAGATGACAGTTCTGTAATTTAGTCCGCGCGAATTACAGTATGGTTTAAAACATTCATAACTTTTGCGTTTTAAACCCGATTCGATCTATTCAAGTTGCGTTAGATTCGTATTAAAATTATCTTAATTTAGAAATATTTATCCCAATTTTTGCACATTTTATTTAATTTAGTTAAACGTTTGTTTAACCAGTGACTACTAGAACGACGTTTCAATTTAAAAACTTAATTTAGTAATTCGATTTGCGCATTTATAATTAGTCACCAATATGATTAACCTTAACTGAAATGTTGTTTATTAATAATTATTTAGTTTAATCACATTGTTTATTTATTAGTTTCGCATGTCGGTCCGCGTGTGCTGTGGTGCTGTTTCGCGCACGTCGCCGCTGCCATTCGCGCGTATCGCGCGTTGTCCGCGCGCTAAGTCGTTTGTGTCCGCGCGTTGCGCACATCGTGTTTACACGTCGTGTGTCGTTAATTCGTCTCGCTTAGAATCGTTCATATTCATTAAGTTACTTGCTTAACTGTCAACTATTAAAATAGTAAGTTAGTCAAAACTAAGTAGTAGTATTAATTTACATTTGATTAATATTAATTAATATAATTATGTTGAATTGGATGTTCTAATTAGTACTTGTTTAACGTAAACGCGCTAACTTCTCGACCGTAGCTTCGACTATCGTGGTTCTTTTCCTCGCGTAACCGTAGAGGTGCTCTCTATTTTATATTGCTCGCTTTTATAACATTTTATCTTGTATGGTGTAATGTTCTTATGCATATATCTATGTTGTTTGCTTGTGCTTGTTCGTCTTCGCTTCGCGTTGCGACTAGATCGTGATTCGTTTCTGAGCTTCGAGGAATCGACAGTCAAGCTTTGGCGACCAAGTGTTCGCACTCTTCGAGTTCTACGAGATCGAAGACCCTGAGCATCTGTTTGGTGAAGGCAAGTGTCCTCTGACCTATTATGTCCCATTCACTTATAATTCATTGTCCCGCATTACTCAATTGAAACCTAAGGATTGACTAGCTTTCTATTTACCTTATCCTTGTTTACCTTTTGGGTTATCATGGTTAGCATTATGCTATTGCTTTACTTTAATCAATGAACATGATGTGAATATTATGATACGATGATGTTATCCCGATGATGTTCTTGTGATACTTTAGGGGGCTCAGGCTGTTTCCTGAGTACCTCTCCGTAAGGACCTGTTCGTTGAGAGACCACCTGGGATAACAGTGCAACCATGAGGGTGAAATGGGACGCCCTTAGCTAATTAATTAGAGGAACTAGAGGTGTAGTTGCTTCGCCGTCGTGCCGTCAATGGGGTCTAGGCACAGTGCTTGCTCTGCCGAGGCTGGGTGCCGAGGTTCTTTCGTTTTGCTTTTGTTAGTCACCCTCCTGCGGGGAGAGGTACTGTGTTTATCAAACTGGAGAAACCTAACGGGCGGCTATGACCTCTAGGGAATCTTTGTAAAAGCTACGTAGTGATACCCTGCCGGACCACCTAGGAAGTGATCAATGGGGAGTCATGATCCCCGGGCAAAATGGGAATCACGACTCATGGGTAAAGTGTGCGACCTCTGCAGAGGGTAATGAAACTGATATATCAGCCGTGCTCACGGTTATGAGCGACCTTGGGATCCTCTTTGATTAGAGATACATATGATATGAGATACAATGGTTCTATTGATGGTTTTGGCTCGATGATGATAATGATGTTTTCTCGATGAGGAAATGGTTCATGGGTTGGCTATTACTAAAACTTGGCTTCCACTAATAATAAATACTTGACCAACTAAAAGCAACTGCTAGAGCTTAACCCCACATAAAGCTAGTCCACTTCAGCCAAACGGGACATTTGCTGAGTACGTTGATGTGTACTCACCCTTGCTTTCACAAAACACCAGGTTGCCTTTGGTGCAATCTATGCTCAGGTAAAGAATAAGGTGTCGAGGTGGATCTTCAGGAGTTCCAGGACGTCGATGAGTTCAAGGATTAGGCTAGCGACCTCCCCCAGTCAGCTGCCTGTGGTGGGTTGTTTACGTTGGCTATGTTTCGATTCTGTGTACTTTGATTTATATTATGTAAATGGCTCTAGTCTGTAATATTATTACTTACTCTTTATTGTAATTCGAAGCATTGTGCTATGATGAGTCATTTATGTAATCGCTATGTACGTGAATTACTGATCCTGGCACGTACATGGTTCGCATTCGGTTTACCTTCTAAAACCGGGTGTGACATAAGTGGTATCAAAGCCTTGCTGACTGTAGGACCGCTATCCTAGAGTAGCACTGACCGTTTTAAGGACTTATTGATTATTACTTCACCTCATCCTTGATTCTGATTCAAAATATTAGTCACCTCGACTAATTCTATGTTGTGCTCCTATATGCCCCCTTGCCAAAAAGTATTTTATTCTAGTATGGTCTATACTTCTCTCAATCTATTAGATCTGATCTCACTCTTGTGCTTGCGTCATCTTTGTAGATGCCTCCTGACCATAACCTTCTTGTCTTTTTGGGATTCTTTTCTCTTTCGTCATTAAATTGCTACTATCTGGCAAACTCTAGTCCTTTGGTATTGACATGCTTGTATTCCTTTAATACTCTTGTTTCAAGTACTTACCTCTGAATTTCTACTGCCTACTTAAACACTTCAGTTTATATGTCCATGATCATCCTGTCTTTTGAGACCCTTTCCTATTCTGTTGTTAAGTTGCTATCTTTCGGCAATTCATACTCCCTTGGTCTTGGTATGCTCGCACCTTCGTAATCTTGCATACTCTTACTTTTTATATAAATGCTTACCTTTGTACCCCAATGTTTGTTTAACATTTCTGTTTACATACTCTTGACCACCTTTGTTTCTTCATGATCCATGAGCGATCGTTCCATTCCTCAGATCCTTAATGATCTCATCGTTTCCATATAACTTCCCTCGGTAATGTTTTATTTTACTTCAACCATTATGTTGGAACCTTACCTACCTTACTCGTGATTGTTTTCTCCATTTCGCCATTTCGTGAGTCTTGCCTTAACTCCATCCTTTCTTATGCTCTTCATTATTACCACCTTTACCCTTGACACTTCTATATATTGCATTGATGTTCATCGTATACCTACCCTTTAAAATCTCCTCTCTTCCATCTCAATCTGAGAGTTGTAACTTACCAACTTTTTTCCTTGGTCGTATCCTCTTCTTTGTCACCTGCGAGTTTTTAACTCTATCCTTTGTTGTGTTTTGTTTGTTATTTCCTTTACCCTTCTCATCACTCTATCCTACCTTGTGATTACGTTATGTCTGTTATCTAAAATCTCCAATCTCCTATCTCAATGTGAGAGCGGTGTTTTACTTACCTCACCCTTGGCTATATCCTCTTCTTTACCGCGTGTAAGCTTGGGCGCAACTCTATTCTTTGTTGTACTCATACCACTGGCTCTCTAATGCCTTCATCTTTTCTCTCATACCCTTGTCTGTTGTCGCCTTTGACCCTTGCAATATTGAGGCCTTCTACCTAAATGTTTACTTTGAACCCATTCTTTAAAAGTCTCCCCTTTCTTTCAACCCAGTTTGAGAGATGTGAGTTACCTATCTCTCCCTTGATTTCTTTTCACTTCTTATCACCTTACAAGTTTTGTCTTAATTCCATCCTTTGCTGTGTGTTTTATTTGCTATCACCATTACCTTGTCATCCATCGGTCTTGCCTTGATACTTATCTTTATTATTGCTCTTTGAAAAAAAATCTCCTCTCTTCCACCTCAATTTGAGAGTGGCAGTTTACCTATCTGGCCCATGGACGTACCCTCTCCCTTTCCATTTTCAGGTCTTGTCTTAACTCCATCCTTTGTGGTATTTATATTCTTGGTTCTTATGCACATTTACCTCGTCTCCTACATCCTTGTCCGTTATCACATTAACCCTTGTCATCCCTCGATCTTTACCTTGATGCTTACCTGCATTTTAAAGCTGCCTCTCCCATTTCATTCCAAGAGTGATGTCTTACCCATCTCGCTCTTGTCCGTTCCCTTTTCCTCTGTCACGTTGCAAGTCTTAGCTTTTGCTCGATATCACCCTTACCTTCCTAATATCTAGATCATTCCATGATGCTTATCCCATGCCTATCTTTTGAAATATCATCTTTCTCATCTCGATTCGAGAATGGTGTTTTACCTATCTTGACCTTGGTTGCATTCTCTCCCCTGTCGGTTACAATCCTTGCTTTAGCTCCATCCTCTATAGTGCTCATGCCCCTATTCTGTATGTCTTATTATTCCCCTTGCCTTTCGATGGCCTTAGAATAATTTCCCCTTGGTAAGGAAAGACCACCATTTTAATTAGAAGTTACGTATAGCAATGAGATGTTTGTTATTGTATGCTTGTGTTGTTTGTCTTTGTGTTATGACTGATTTGCTTCTTTGTAATGAGTGTTGATGAGTTGTGGCCCTTGGTCCACAATGACATCAGTTGACTAGTTGAGTGCCATAGAGTTAGGTAGCTGGGTACTCTTCCTTTTCTCTCTTCAATCCATCTATGCTTACCTTTTCTATCTTACCTTTTCTATCTATACTCTTCCCTTTTGCACCTATCCGGTTGGCATCCTGCAACCCCTCTTAATCAGTCAAGAGCAGAGTCGGCAGTCATCTTCACCAAATGCATATCAACGCTCTTGTTAAGGGGGTTAGCCGCTAACCCCAATGAAGACAATGTGATCAACATCAACAAACATGATCAAAGTGAAGCAACATGTGTGGGTCCTAACCCACAGGTCCAAGGGATCCTCAAGAATTGCATGAATCGGTCTCAAGCATCTAAAGGTCAAAGCAACCAGTCCATGAGTTAAGTTTGTAGAGTCAAAGTCAACTCAAGAAAGCTGTGAGCAACCAATGAACCAATCTCATTTTCTTGCTAGCCTCTTCTTGAATCTCGAGGGCGAGATTCTGTTAAGGGGGTTAGGTTTGTAACACCCTGAATTTGGGGGTATAAAATTTCTTTTCTAATATCCACCAAATTCAGGTGTTACTCTCTCAGTTCTTCGCTTTCCTTTCTCTGTTTCCTAAAAATGGAGAATTATTTTGTTTTATAATAGTGTAAACCTAGTGGAATGAGCCCTAGAGGCACTTTGGTTGTTGCATTCATGCCGTTGCATGGTGTTTCTAAGTGCAAAATATGTTTGAAACATGTTATCATATCTTATAGAAGCGCTCGGTAAATTTTCATATTTTTCAGAATATTTTTCTATTTTCTGGAAACCAAAATCTATTTATTTGGGGACCTTAAAAATGTTTTTAGAAATTCTAATTATGTTTTTTGAGTTCATTAGGTGCCAAAACATTTATAGGAAATTTTCTGGAATTTTTTGAAAGCATATATAATATTTTGAGCATAAAATATGGATTTCTAGGTTTTTTCGAATTTTAAAAAATGGTAAAATCCGAATTTTAACCGAATTTTCATCTCATCCGAACCCTAGATATATATACATGTCCGGCTTCATCTCGTCGAGCCCGTTCCAGAACACAAAACGGTTCATCCAAATCCAATCCCTAGCTCCCGGTATTGCCCGCCGAAGTTTGGGGCGGTTCCAACTCCGGCGATAACTCCGGCGAGCAATTACTCCCAATCCGTGCATCGTCTGCCGAATCCGAGGGTACCGCTGCGTTCGTCTCGTCGGGGGCTTCGTCGCAGCGCGTTCGGTTCGTCGATTGGATCCCCGAATCTCCGGCAATCGACGGATTTCCTCTCGGCTCCGGCGAGGGTCTTCTTCCCCGGTGAGAAACCTCCATTGTTTCACCTAGGTTTTATTCGTTTCTTCGTTTTCTCGTCCGTGCAGAGCATCTCCCACTCTCCCCTTACCTTCCCCCGGGGCGGCGCCCCTCCCCCCTCCGTTTCCCCTCCCCGGCGGCGCCTCTTTCCCCCTCCCGGCGGTGGCGGTGGTGGCCGACGGCGGCGCTCATGCTCCCGCGCCCCACGCCCGCGCGCACCCCTCCCGGCAGCGGTGGCCGCGTACCTCGCGCCCGGTGCGGCCGCGCCCGCCCCCGGCCGGCCCGGCCTCGACCTCCCCTGCGCAGCCCTCTCCTCTTTCCCTCCTCTCTCTTCCATGGATGGGATGAAGAAGATGAGGAGAGGAAGAAGAAGATGGCAGTTCTGTAATTTAGTCCGCGCGAATTACAGTATGGTTTAAAACATTCATAACTTTTGCGTTTTAAACCCGATTCGATCTATTCAAGTTGCGTTAGATTCGTATTAAAATTATCTTAATTTAGAAATATTTATCCCAATTTTTGCACATTTTATTTAATTTAGTTAAACGTTTGTTTAACCAGTGACTACTAGAACGACGTTTCAATTTAAAAACTTAATTTAGTAATTCGATTTGCGCATTTATAATTAGTCACCAATATGATTAACCTTAACTGAAATGTTGTTTATTAATAATTATTTAGTTTAATCACATTGTTTATTTATTAGTTTCGCATGTCGGTCCGCGTGTGCTGTGGTGCTGTTTCGCGCACGTCGCCGCTGCCATTCGCGCGTATCGCGCGTTGTCCGCGCGCTAAGTCGTTTGTGTCCGCGCGTTGCGCACATCGTGTTTACACGTCGTGTGTCGTTAATTCGTCTCGCTTAGAATCGTTCATATTCATTAAGTTACTTGCTTAACTGTCAACTATTAAAATAGTAAGTTAGTCAAAACTAAGTAGTAGTATTAATTTACATTTGATTAATATTAATTAATATAATTATGTTGAATTGGATGTTCTAATTAGTACTTGTTTAACGTAAACGCGCTAACTTCTCGACCGTAGCTTCGACTATCGTGGTTCTTTTCCTCGCGTAACCGTAGAGGTGCTCTCTATTTTATATTGCTCGCTTTTATAACATTTTATCTTGTATGGTGTAATGTTCTTATGCATATATCTATGTTGTTTGCTTGTGCTTGTTCGTCTTCGCTTCGCGTTGCGACTAGATCGTGATTCGTTTCTGAGCTTCGAGGAATCGACAGTCAAGCTTTGGCGACCAAGTGTTCGCACTCTTCGAAGTTCTACGAGATCGAAGACCCTGAGCATCTGTTTGGTGAAGGCAAGTATCCTCTGACCTATTATGTCCCATTCACTTATAATTCATTGTCCCGCATTACTCAATTGAAACCTAAGGATTGACTAGCTTTCTATTTACCTTATCCTTGTTTACCTTTTGGGTTATCATGGTTAGCATTATGCTATTGCTTTACTTTAATCAATGAACATGATGTGAATATTATGATACGATGATGTTATCCCGATGATGTTCTTGTGATACTTTAGGGGGCTCAGGCTGTTTCCTGAGTACCTCTCCGTAAGGACCTGTTCGTTGAGAGACCACCTGGGATAACAGTGCAACCATGAGGGTGAAATGGGACGCCCTTAGCTAATTAATTAGAGGAACTAGAGGTGTAGTTGCTTCGCCGTCGTGCCGTCAATGGGGTCTAGGCACAGTGCTTGCTCTGCCGAGGCTGGGTGCCGAGGTTCTTTCGTTTTGCTTTTGTTAGTCACCCTCCTGCGGGGAGAGGTACTGTGTTTATCAAACTGGAGAAACCTAACGGGCGGCTATGACCTCTAGGGAATCTTTGTAAAAGCTACGTAGTGATACCCTGCCGGACCACCTAGGAAGTGATCAATGGGGAGTCATGATCCCCGGGCAAAATGGGAATCACGACTCATGGGTAAAGTGTGCGACCTCTGCAGAGGGTAATGAAACTGATATATCAGCCGTGCTCACGGTTATGAGCGACCTTGGGATCCTCTTTGATTAGAGATACATATGATATGAGATACAATGGTTCTATTGATGGTTTTGGCTCGATGATGATAATGATGTTTTCTCGATGAGGAAATGGTTCATGGGTTGGCTATTACTAAAACTTGGCTTCCACTAATAATAAATACTTGACCAACTAAAAGCAACTGCTAGAGCTTAACCCCACATAAAGCTAGTCCACTTCAGCCAAACGGGACATTTGCTGAGTACGTTGATGTGTACTCACCCTTGCTTTCACAAAACACCAGGTTGCCTTTGGTGCAATCTATGCTCAGGTAAAGAATAAGGTGTCGAGGTGGATCTTCAGGAGTTCCAGGACGTCGATGAGTTCAAGGATTAGGCTAGCGACCTCCCCCAGTCAGCTGCCTGTGGTGGGTTGTTTACGTTGGCTATGTTTCGATTCTGTGTACTTTGATTTATATTATGTAAATGGCTCTAGTCTGTAATATTATTACTTACTCTTTATTGTAATTCGAAGCATTGTGCTATGATGAGTCATTTATGTAATCGCTGTGTACGTGAATTACTGATCCTGGCACGTACATGGTTCGCATTCGGTTTACCTTCTAAAACCGGGTGTGACATAAGTGGTATCAAAGCCTTGCTGACTGTAGGACCGCTATCCTAGAGTAGCACTGACCGTTTTAAGGACTTATTGATTATTACTTCACCTCATCCTTGATTCTGATTCAAAATATTAGTCACCTCGACTAATTCTATGTTGTGCTCCTATATGCCCCCTTGCGAAAAAGTATTTTATTCTAGTATGGTCTATACTTCTCTCAATCTATTAGATCTGATCTCACTCTTGTGCTTGCGTCATCTTTGTAGATGCCTCCTGACCATAACCTTCTTGTCTTTTTGGGATTCTTTTCTCTTTCGTCATTAAATTGCTACTATCTGGCAAACTCTAGTCCTTTGGTATTGACATGCTTGTATTCCTTTAATACTCTTGTTTCAAGTACTTACCTCTGAATTTCTACTGCCTACTTAAACACTTCAGTTTATATGTCCATGATCATCCTGTCTTTTGAGACCCTTTCCTATTCTGTTGTTAAGTTGCTATCTTTCGGCAATTCATACTCCCTTGGTCTTGGTATGCTCGCACCTTCGTAATCTTGCATACTCTTACTTTTTATATAAATGCTTACCTTTGTACCCCAATGTTTGTTTAACATTTCTGTTTACATACTCTTGACCACCTTTGTTTCTTCATGATCCATGAGCGATCGTTCCATTCCTCACATCCTTAATGATCTCATCGTTTCCATATAACTTCCCTCGGTAATGTTTTATTTTACTTCAACCATTATGTTGGAACCTTACCTACCTTACTCGTGATTGTTTTCTCCATTTCGCCATTTCGTGAGTCTTGCCTTAACTCCATCCTTTCTTATGCTCTTCATTATTACCACCTTTACCCTTGACACTTCTATATATTGCATTGATGTTCATCGTATACCTACCCTTTAAAATCTCCTCTCTTCCATCTCAATCTGAGAGTTGTAACTTACCAACTTTTTTCCTTGGTCGTATCCTCTTCTTTGTCACCTGCGAGTTTTTAACTCTATCCTTTGTTGTGTTTTGTTTGTTATTTCCTTTACCCTTCTCATCACTCTATCCTACCTTGTGATTACTTTATGTCTGTTATCTAAAATCTCCAATCTCCTATCTCAATGTGAGAGCGGTGTTTTACTTACCTCACCCTTGGCTATATCCTCTTCTTTACCGCGTGTAAGCTTGGGCGCAACTCTATTCTTTGTTGTACTCATACCACTGGCTCTCTAATGCCTTCATCTTTTCTCTCATACCCTTGTCTGTTGTCGCCTTTGACCCTTGCAATATTGAGGCCTTCTACCTAAATGTTTACTTTGAACCCATTCTTTAAAAGTCTCCCCTTTCTTTCAACCCAGTTTGAGAGATGTGAGTTACCTATCTCTCCCTTGATTTCTTTTCACTTCTTATCACCTTACAAGTTTTGTCTTAATTCCATCCTTTGCTGTGTGTTTTATTTGCTATCACCATTACCTTGTCATCCATCGGTCTTGCCTTGATACTTATCTTTATTATTGCTCTTTGAAAAAAAAATCTCCTCTCTTCCACCTCAATTTGAGAGTGGCAGTTTACCTATCTGGCCCATGGACGTACCCTCTCCCTTTCCATTTTCAGGTCTTGTCTTAACTCCATCCTTTGTGGTATTTATATTCTTGGTTCTTATGCACATTTACCTCGTCTCCTACATCCTTGTCCGTTATCACATTAACCCTTGTCATCCCTCGATCTTTACCTTGATGCTTACCTGCATTTTAAAGCTGCCTCTCCCATTTCATTCCAAGAGTGATGTCTTACCCATCTCGCTCTTGTCCGTTCCCTTTTCCTCTGTCACGTTGCAAGTCTTAGCTTTTGCTCGATATCACCCTTACCTTCCTAATATCTAGATCATTCCATGATGCTTATCCCATGCCTATCTTTTGAAATATCATCTTTCTCATCTCGATTCGAGAATGGTGTTTTACCTATCTTGACCTTGGTTGCATTCTCTCCCCTGTCGGTTACAATCCTTGCTTTAGCTCCATCCTCTATAGTGCTCATGCCCCTATTCTGTATGTCTTATTATTCCCCTTGCCTTTCGATGGCCTTAGAATAATTTCCCCTTGGTAAGGAAAGACCACCATTTTAATTAGAAGTTACGTATAGCAATGAGATGTTTGTTATTGTATGCTTGTGTTGTTTGTCTTTGTGTTATGACTGATTTGCTTCTTTGTAATGAGTGTTGATGAGTTGTGGCCCTTGGTCCACAATGACATCAGTTGACTAGTTGAGTGCCATAGAGTTAGGTAGCTGGGTACTCTTCCTTTTCTCTCTTCAATCCATCTATGCTTACCTTTTCTATCTTACCTTTTCTATCTATACTCTTCCCTTTTGCACCTATCCGGTTGGCATCCTGCAACCCCTCTTAATCAGTCAAGAGCAGAGTCGGCAGTCATCTTCACCAAATGCATATCAACGCTCTTGTTAAGGGGGTTAGCCGCTAACCCCAATGAAGACAATGTGATCAACATCAACAAACATGATCAAAGTGAAGCAACATGTGTGGGTCCTAACCCACAGGTCCAAGGGATCCTCAAGAATTGCATGAATCGGTCTCAAGCATCTAAAGGTCAAAGCAACCAGTCCATGAGTTAAGTTTGTAGAGTCAAAGTCAACTCAAGAAAGCTGTGAGCAACCAATGAACCAATCTCATTTTCTTGCTAGCCTCTTCTTGAATCTCGAGGGCGAGATTCTGTTAAGGGGGTTAGGTTTGTAACACCCTGAATTTGGGGGTATAAAATTTCTTTTCTAATATCCACCAAATTCAGGTGTTACTCTCTCAGTTCTTCGCTTTCCTTTCTCTGTTTCCTAAAAATGGAGAATTATTTTGTTTTATAATAGTGTAAACCTAGTGGAATGAGCCCTAGAGGCACTTTGGTTGTTGCATTCATGCCGTTGCATGGTGTTTCTAAGTGCAAAATATGTTTGAAACATGTTATCATATCTTATAGAAGCGCTCGGTAAATTTTCATATTTTTCAGAATATTTTTCTATTTTCTGGAAACCAAAATCTATTTATTTGGGGACCTTAAAAATGTTTTTAGAAATTCTAATTATGTTTTTTGAGTTCATTAGGTGCCAAAACATTTATAGGAAATTTTCTGGAATTTTTTGAAAGCATATATAATATTTTGAGCATAAAATATGGATTTCTAGGTTTTTTCGAATTTTAAAAAATGGTAAAATCCGAATTTTAACCGAATTTTCATCTCATCCGAACCCTAGATATATATACATGTCCGGCTTCATCTCGTCGAGCCCGTTCCAGAACACAAAACGGTTCATCCAAATCCAATCCCTAGCTCCCGGTATTGCCCGCCGAAGTTTGGGGCGGTTCCAACTCCGGCGATAACTCCGGCGAGCAATTACTCCCAATCCGTGCATCGTCTGCCGAATCCGAGGGTACCGCTGCGTTCGTCTCGTCGGGGGCTTCGTCGCAGCGCGTTCGGTTCGTCGATTGGATCCCCGAATCTCCGGCAATCGACGGATTTCCTCTCGGCTCCGGCGAGGGTCTTCTTCCCCGGTGAGAAACCTCCATTGTTTCACCTAGGTTTTCTTCGTTTCTTCGTTTTCTCGTCCGTGCAGAGCATCTCCCACTCTCCCCTTACCTTCCCCCGGGGCGGCGCCCCTCCCCCCTCCGTTTCCCCTCCCCGGCGGCGCCTCTTTCCCCCTCCCGACGGTGGCGGTGGTGGCCGACGGCGGCGCTCATGCTCCCGCGCCCCACGCCCGCGCGCACCCCTCCCGGCAGCGGTGGCCGCGTACCTCGCGCCCGGTGCGGCCGCGCCCGCCCCCGGCCGGCCCGGCCTCGACCTCCCCTGCGCAGCCCTCTCCTCTTTCCCTCCTCTCTCTTCCATGGATGGGAGGAAGAAGATGAGGAGAGGAAGAAGAAGATGACAGTTCTGTAATTTAGTCCGTGCGAATTACAGTATGGTTTAAAACATTCATAACTTTTGCGTTTTAAACCCGATTCGATCCATTCAAGTTGCGTTAGATTCGTATTAAAATTATCTTAATTTAGAAATATTTATCCCAATTTTTGCATATTTTATTTAATTTAGTTAAACGTTTGTTTAACCAGTGACTACTAGAACGACGTTTCAATTTAAAAACTTAATTTAGTAATTCGATTTGCGCATTTATAATTAGTCACCAATATGATTAACCTTAACTGAAATGTTGTTTATTAATAATTATTTAGTTTAATCACATTGTTTATTTATTAGTTTCGCATGTCGGTCCGCGTGTGCTGTGGTGCTGTTTCGCGCATGTCGCCGCATGCCTTTCGCGCGTATCGCGCGTTGTCCGCGCGCTAAGTCATTTGTGTCCGCGCGTTGCGCACATCGTGTTTACACGTCGTGTGTCGTTAATTCGTCTCGCTTAGAATCGCTCATATTCATTAAGTTACTTGCTTAACTGTCAACTATTAAAATAGTAAGTTAGTCAAAACTAAGTAGTAGTATTAATTTACATTTGATTAATATTAATTAATATAATTATGTTGAATTGGATGTTCTAATTAGTACTTGTTTAACGTAAACGCGCTAACTTCTCGACCGTAGCTTCGACTATCGTGGTTCTTTTCCTCGCGTAACCGTAGAGGTGCTCTCTATTTTATATTGCTCGCTTTTATAACATTTTATCTTGTATGGTGTAATGTTCTTATGCATATATCTATGTTTGTTTGCTTGTGCTTGTTCGTCTTCGCTTCGCGTTGCGACTAGATCGTGATTCGTTTCTGAGCTTCGAGGAATCGACAGTCAAGCTTTGGCGACCAAGTGTTCGCACTCTTCGAGTTCTACGAGATCGAAGACCCTGAGCATCTGTTTGGTGAAGGCAAGTGTCCTCTGACCTATTATGTCCCATTCACTTATAATTCATTGTCCCGCATTACTCAATTGAAACCTAAGGATTGACTAGCTTTCTATTTACCTTATCCTTGTTTACCTTTTGGGTTATCATGGTTAGCATTATGCTATTGCTTTACTTTAATCAATGAACATGTTGTGAATATTATGATACGATGATGTTATCCCGATGATGTTCTTGTGATACTTTAGGGGGCTCAGGCTGTTTCCTGAGTACCTCTCCGTAAGGACCTATTCGTTGAGAGACCACCTGGGATAACAGTGCAACCATGAGGGTGAAATAGGACGCCCTTAGCTAATTAATTAGAGGAACTAGAGGTGTAGTTGCTTCGCCGTCGTGCCGTCAATGGGGTCTAGGCACAGTGCTTGCTCTGCCGAGGCTGGGTGCCGAGGTTCTTTCGTTTTGCTTTTGTTAGTCACCCTCCTGCGGGGAGAGGTACTGTGTTTATCAAACTGGAGAAACCTAACGGGCGGCTATGACCTCTAGGGAATCTTTGTAAAAGCTACGTAGTGATACCCTGCCGGACCACCTAGGAAGTGATCAATGGGGAGTCATGATCCCCGGGCAAAATGGGAATCACGACTCATGGGTAAAGTGTGCGACCTCTGCAGAGGGTAATGAAACTGATATATCAGCCGTGCTCACGGTTATGAGCGACCTTGGGATCCTCTTTGTTTAGAGATACATATGATATGAGATACAATGGTTCTATTGATGGTTTTGGCTCGATGATGATAATGATGTTTTCTCGATGAGGAAATGGTTCATGGGTTGACTATTACTAAAACTTGGCTTCCACTAATAATAAATACTTGACCAACTAAAAGCAACTGCTAGAGCTTAACCCCACATAAAGCTAGTCCACTTCAGCCAAACGGGACATTTGCTGAGTACGTTGATGTGTACTCACCCTTGCTTTCACAAAACACCAGGTTGCCTTTGGTGCAATCTATGCTCAGGTAAAGAATAAGGTGTCGAGGTGGATCTTCAGGAGTTCCAGGACGTCGATGAGTTCGAGGATTAGGCTAGCGACCTCCCCCAGTCAGCTGCCTGTGGTGGGTTGTTTACGTTGGCTACGTTTCGATTCTGTGTACTTTGATTTATATTATGTAAATGGCTCTAGTCTGTAATATTATTACTTACTCTTTATTGTAATTCGAAGCATTGTGCTATGATGAGTCATTTATGTAATCGCTGTGTACGTGAATTACTGATCCTGGCACGTACATGGTTCGCATTCGGTTTACCTTCTAAAACCGGGTGTGACAGCTGTCTCATGAGCTTCCTTGAGAATCAACTCCCGAATAGACTGGACATTGGGAACACACAAGCGGTCTTTGAACGATATCACGCCTTCTGCATCTTCCCGAAAATCTTTGCCTCTGCCGTCTAGAATCAGTCGCCGGATCTCACTGATCTTCTCATCATTCTTCTGTGCTTCTTTGATTTCCCGCTCTAGGGTAGGTTCCAACTCAACTGTGACTCCTCGCGAATTGTTCAGAAACCCGAGACTCAACCTATCAAACTCCTTGGCCAACTCGTAAGGCATCGGACGAGCGACCATCAGATTGACTTGACTCTTCCTGCTCAAAGCATATGCCACTACGTTTGCTTTGCCTGGATGGTAATGGATCTCCAACTCATAGTCTTTGATCAACTCTAACCATCTTCGCTGCCTCATATTCAACTCTAACTGAGTGAATATGTACTTCAGACTCTTGTGGTCTGTGTAAACATCACATTTTTGTCCATACAGGTAGTGCCTCCATGTCTTCAGTGCGTGAACCACTGCTGCCAACTCTAGGTCATGGATTGGGTAATTCTGCTCATGAACCTTCAGCTGTCCGGACGAGTAAGCCACAACTTTTCCCTCTTGCATCAACACGCATCCCAAACCTGTGTAACAAGCATCACAATACACCGAGAAGGGCTTGTGCACATCAGGCAAGACTAAGACAGGCGCTGTTGTCAACTTCTCTTTCAGCGCTTCAAAGGCCTTTTGACATTTCTGGGTCCACTTGAACCCGACTTTGTTGCCTAGCAATGCTGTCATTGGTTTCGCAATCTTCGAAAACCCTTCAATGAATCGCCGATTGTATCCGGCCATTCCAATGAAGCTCTTGATTCCTCGAGCATCTGTTGGCGCTTTCCAGTTCAGAATGTCTGCCACTTTCTTCGGATCCACGGCCAATCCTTCTTTGTTGATTATGTGACCCAAGAACAGAACTTCATTGATCCAGAATTCACACTTGCTCAACTTTGCATACAACTGGTGCTCTTGCAATCTCTGCAATACCATCTTCAAATGATCTGTGTGCTCTTCTTCGCTTTGAGAATAAATCAGAATGTCATCGATGAATACCACCACAAACTTATCGAGATAATCAATGAACACACTGTTCATCAGATTCATGAAAAAGGCTGGCGCATTGGTCAAACCAAAAGACATCACTGTGAACTCATATAAACCATACTTGGAAATGAATACCGTCTTCGGAATGTCCGAAGGTCGAATCCTGAGCTGATGATAACCTGACCTCAGATCAATCTTGGAGAACACACTGGCTCCTCTCAACTGGTCGAACAGATCTTCTATTCTGGGCAAAGGGTACTTGTTCTTGATTGTGACTTCATTCAGAGCTCGATAATCGATACACATCCTTTTGGTGCCATCTTTCTTCTCCACGAACAAGACAGGAGCGGCCCAAGGCGAGGTGCTTGGCCGGATGTAACCTTTCTCTGACAGCTCATCAATCTGCTTCTTAAGCTCAACCAACTCTGGTCCGGATATTCTGTAAGCTCTCTTAAAGATGGGGGCGGTTCCAGGAAGAAGCTCTATGGCAAACTCAACTTTCCGCTCTGGTGGCATACCCGGTTGGTCCTTTGGAAACACATCTGGGAACTCGGACACAACCTTGATACTCTCAATTGGATCTGCTTCACTGCTATCGACAACCATCTGATAACAACTTCCTTTCTTTGGCTCAGGCGGGACTAACTCGGTCACCACTTCCTCTCCTAGTGGGGACATCAACTTGATTGTCCTCTTATCACAACTGATAACTGCCTGATACTTATCTAGTCAATTCATCCCTAGGATGACATCTATTCCCTGAGTACCCATTACTATAAGGTTAGCGGGAAACGCTATCTGTTGGGGGCCTTCGTCCTCCGAAGGTCCTCAAAAACATAATTTGACAATATTTCCCAAGTGAATTATATGAACAGGTATCTTCGGACTCAGATCATGAACATGGAGTACGGACAGAACGAAGCCCAAGCCAGACGAAGGGGGATTAAGATGAAGGACGGGCTGATTACCAAGCTATACGAAGGATGGTGCACAGCCGAAGCTATGCGTAGAAAGCTTCGGCGCGATAGCAGAAAGGGGAACCGACTTAAAGATGAAAAGACTACTTAGGCCTTAATAGATTCCCATAAGTCATTAGCAAATGTAATGGACATGAATGTAATTTTGCATGGGCTACGTCCCACGCCTATAAATAGATGAACAGTACTCCCGTACTGTTCACGCTGACTTGGCATTTGCTTTCCGTCATCCTTGTACTCTTGCCTTCCTGCAATCCGAAGGTATACTTGTAATCTGAAATCATTTCTATTTTTATATGATAATAAAATAGAAATGACGTTGTGATAATATTTAAATGTTTATATTACTTTTTATGTTGCATGTAAGTTCTTCGTCATAGTTTATTGTGCTTACGAAGATATGTTGTTTGTGACCTTCGTCCGGAACACATTATATCCCGAAGGGAAATAATGTTACAAAGGACGAAGGACTTTGTCATTTAACACTTTTTATGTTGCCTTGTTCTTAATCCGAAGCATTTGAGAACAAGTCCCCAACATTGGCGCCCACCGCCGGTGAACTCACTTCCACTCTTTGAGTTTTTGAGCGCCCTCGGCGATCATCAACCTTCGCTATGGTGCCGAAGAAAGCTTCAGCAACTGGCACTGCAGCTCTCCAACCGCTGGACCACAATCAGGAGACTGTCTCTCTTCGGGAGGCCCGAAGCCAGAAGAGGAAGGCTGTCAGCCCGACGCCTCAAGAGGATGAGCTAGACCAAGAGATCAGAGATATGGAGATGCTTCATCAACAGGTGCAGAGGAAGAAGGAAAAGATGGCCAGGCTAGCTGAACTGCAAAGGCAGATAGACGAAGCTTCTGAAGAAGTTCGCCATCTTACTCACGATGAGCAGAACCGAAGGCCTCAACAAAAAGACCTTCATCAGGAGGGTTTCTTCAACGAAGATGACTGGTATGACAATTTCCATCATGGAAATTTTGTTTTCGATGATGCTTCTCCCCTGTCCGCTGAGCTGCAGGCTACACCTTGGCCTCCGTCCTATAAGCCACCCCAGCTTCCCATATTCGATGGCCATTCAGACCTGAAGCAGTTTTTGATGAGTTACGAAGCAACAGTATCTTCGTATGGTGGCAATGCTGCAGTCATGGCAAAGTCTTTTGTTATGGCTGTCAGGAGTGTTGCTCAAACCTGGTATTCCTCCCTTCGACCAGGAACGATCACTTCATGGCAAAAACTGAAGGACATGTTGTTAACCAGCTTCCAAGGGTTTCAGACGAAGCCGGTCACTGCTCAGGCCCTGTTCCAATGCACTCAGGATCATGAAGAATACCTTCAGGCGTATGTCAGAAGGTTCTTGCGTTTGAGGGCGCAGGCACCAACGGTGCCCAACGAAATTGTCATTGAGGCCATGATCAAGGGACTTCGGCCTGGACCTTCAGCTCAATACTTTGGTAGGAAGCCTCCTCAAACTTTGGAGAAACTGCTCCAGAAGATGGACGAGTATATTCGTGCCGACAACGATTTTCGCCAAAGAAGGGAGGAGGCTTTCAGGTTTTCTGAAATGACCAGGGGCCTCTGAGGAAGATTCTATCCGAGGCATGTCAGGTCCATCCACAACTCTACTCAAAATGATGATAAGGGGAGTCAGCAGAACAGGCCGCAGTGCTCCTCACAGGCTTCGGGGCAACAGCAAAGTTTCTTCAGGCCACCAGCTCCAAGAGGCAGAGGCGCCAGGGGCTTCGGCGGAAGATTTGGAGATCAACCAAGGAGAATATTTTGCTTATTCTGTGGTGAAAACAAGGGCCATACCACCAGGATGTGCCATGTTACCATCCAGAAGCAAAAGGAGATAGCCGAAGCTGCAGCACAACAAGCTCAGCCGAAGCAGGTCATGCATACTGCTTCATACCATCCGCCTTACATCCCAGAATACATAGGCAACCACCCTGCAGTTTCTGTTGCTTCGGCGAGTCAACCTCAAGCTTCCTGGCAACAGCCTCCGCCTCCACCACCGCTGCAACAAGGCCAACAGCTAGAAGGGAGCCAATATGCTCCACACCAAAGGGATCTCAGAGAACAATCCGAAGCTCGCACAGTCAATAGCACTGTGCCAGAGTCGAAGCACATCTATTGACAAATATCCTACCAGTTTTTTTCATTCAGTTCTATTTTCTGTGTAATAAAGGACATTTTTTAGTTTTCATGTAAAAGTTCCTTTGCTTGCTACAAGGAAAATGTATTTTCTCAGGCTTAAGTTGCTGAAGCTTAAAAATTTGCGATAACAAGGAGGACCTTCGAATTATCGAAAATCCTTCGAAGCAACAAAAAGTCGTTCTAAGGAACGCATAGTAAGTTTGCTGAAATCACAAAAAGTCGTTCCAAAGGGAACGCAGTGTAAGTTTTCTGCTCCAAAGTCGTTCCAAAGGGAATGCAGAGCATACAGCGAAAAGTCAATGCTGATACCGCCTAAGTAAAGGGCGAAGAAGCTCCAAAGTCGTTCCTAAGGGAATGCAGAGCTTATAGCGAAAAGTCAACGCTGATACCGCCTAAGTAAAAGGCGAAGAAGCTCCAAAGCCGTTCTTAAGGGAATGCAGAGCTTACAGCGAAAAGTCAGCGCTGATACAAAAATATTTTGTGTTTTACGGGGATATGTGTGTATCTTCGGAACAAATGTCATCTACATAACATAACATCATCACATCATTTTGCATAGCATAAGCATCATACATCATGTTGCATATGGCAAAAGAAGGGGACACGGTATCAACCTTCGGAAGGATACTTTGAGAAAGTGAAAATCGTGCTAAGTCACAAGGGGATACAATATTGATCTTCGGAATATAGCTTCGGAGAATATTTTCATGAAGCTTGGATATCCTTCATCAGAGCACTATGAACATTGTCGTGATGCATAAAAGTTTTTCTATCTTCACGAAGCATGAAAAGAAGGGAAGGTGTTTTTTCGCCGAAGGCTCAAAAACGGTACGTATGTAAAGTTTCATGCATCGTAAAGAATCGAGTCATTAAAAGCAAATATATCACAGGGTTACAAAATGTCACACATATTTCATTTCAGAAGTCTTTACAAAAGTGCTTAATCTTCTCTCAAAACAACTTTGGCAGCTTCGTTCAGGAGTCGGTTAACAACTTCATCCATGATAGCTTCAGCCATCTTTTTAATTTCTTCGTCTCCTTTCGGGTGAGGGCCCGGAGACGCTTTAGTAGGATCTGAAGGAGGACATGATACGGCCACATTGCTATTACAAATTGCGAACGGAGTTTAAAATCAAAAATTACAACACAATAAAAACCATTAGCTAATACCTTTGCCCTTCGGGCTCTGAGATTTTGTCAGCGGCCTTAGCTACTTCTCTAGCGTCGTGAATGCCCTTCTCACTTTTCTGAATAATTTCTCGGGCCATTTCTCGGCCACCATTGTCCCAGACGTCGGTGAAAAATTTTCCACCAGCCTAGCTAGCTTCGGCCGAGGGGTCTTTAATATCTTCAGGGGATAAGCTGGCTTCGGATTGTGCAAGAACCTTAACATGATCGCAGCCTTTTTTCTCCAGTATAGTAGCAATCCCCCTGGCACCCGAGAAGGCGCAAATGTCTCCACGACTGTTTAGAATTTCTTCGAAGGCTTCAGCTTCATGGTAGATCCATTCGATCGGTCCTTCTGGGTTACCTCTCACAAAATCTTCTTCACTCGAAAATGCGCCAACACTGGCGAAGCTGGTTTTTATTTTCTTTACACATTCCATGGATTTTTCGTAGCACCTTTTTTTAGAAGACCGAAGCTCTTCAACGGTTCCTTCCAAATGATTAGCCCATTGGTCGCTACATTCCCGCCTTGTTTCTTCAAGTATGCGTTCTTCTTTCGCCCGGGCCAATTGTTTCCGAAGATCGTCAATCTCGTGCTTTTGAGCTGCAATTTGTGCTTTGGACGCAGCTTCGTTCTCCTTTACTTTATCCACTAATGTAACTAGAATTTTGTCCTTTTCCAGGGCTTCGTTCCTTAGTTTGATAACCTCTGTTCGAAGGTTGTTGAAGGCAATTTCATAGCTTTCGTCTTCGGCATTCTTTTGCGCTCTCAGCGTGTTGCTTAGTATTAAACCCTATATGTAAAAAGTTAGTATAAGAATAAAACAATAGTTTTCGAATCATAAAGTTTCCAAAATGCGCAATTCTCGCACCTTCAGACTATTATATGCAAGGCTATCCGCAAGATCTTCCTTCGTCATAGCGCATAGTCCAGCTTCAAGCTTCGGAAACCCCATACTCCTAGCCATCTCCCGGCAGACAGATAATTCTTTGTTGTCAGGGAGGCAGTATAGGAAGTCATCTTCGTTTGTCCCATTGAACACTAATGCCCGCTTCGGATATTTTAATTCTCTGGCATAGTGATTGGCTTCATAAATCTCTTCTTCAGATAATTTCTTCCCCGAAGCATGTCGCACAATGTAATCGCGTATGATGGAAGGTGCTTCAGGGGCCGTAGTGTCAATTTCTTCAACCAAAATTGGCTCTGGCATTTTTATTTTTTCTTCGGCTTCCAAAGGTTGTTCCTTGGTGGGCTCTGAAGGCCCAGCTTCAGCTTCAAGTTGTTGCTTCGAAGCTTCAGCAACTAAAGCTTCAGTAGACACTTCAGAAAGTTCAACAGTCTTCTTTGGAGTTATGCTTGAAGACTTAATTGTCTCCAAAACATCTAGCACGTTCACCATTCTTTTTCTTTTCGGGGTCACCGATGGGCCCTTTTGATTTTTTATTGTCTCAACACTTGCTGAAGGACTTAAGATTTCCAATATTTTTGGTCCTTCAATTCTCGGTTTTTCTGCCTTCTCTGCTGAAGGTGCTTCAGTTTTTTCTTCGATCTTCGGCACTGGAGCTGGCTCTGTAGTTTCAGTGGCCAAAGAGACTTCACCGATAAATTCAGGCACTGTGGCCGGCTCAATAAAACGCGCCCGGTGGGTGAGCACCTTCATCTTTTTTCTTTGCGGCGCTGGCTCACCAGAAGCACCTGAGGCAACTTCTTTTGCAGGAGAAGTATTTTTTCTTTTGCGGCCTGGCACCGGATAATGGTAGTCAGGGTAGACAAACCCGATTGCATCAAATACCCGGTTGAGCCTCTTCTTCTTTCGGCCTCCGAAGGCTGCTGATAATGCAGTATTCTCGGCCTTCGAGTATACCCCAAGCAGTTCGTCACTTAAGGTTTCAATGCTTTTTAACCAGTCGTCGTCCGGTTCAACAAACTTATCTCCGTATTTGAATGTGTATTTTAGTCTGACCAGTCCACCTTCGTCACTCTTTGATGGTCTCCTTCGGCATTTCCCACTTTCCTGCAAGTGGCCAAACTCTGAAGGCAATATGCTCTTGGACCAGATCCCTTGTCCCAATAAAAGCGCAGATTACGCCGAAGGCTCTTTGGCATTCTTCGGCCGCTTCATCCATTTCAACCTTCGGCTTTCGGAGTCCGAAGCGTTGCCAGATAGGGCGCATAATGATACTCTTAACATCTTCCTGCGCTGTCAAGTCATTCTTTACATAGAACCATTCTGTCATCCAGGCGCCGGGCCACCTCTTCCGAAAGGTTGGCACGGGGCAGCTCGACCCGGAGCGGGCACCGAAGCTGTAACAACCAAAGTTGTTGTGATATTGTTCTTTCCCCCAGGGCTTCGTCTCATATACCAACTCATAAATTTTGCAAAAGCTTTTAGCATTTGGTTCTAAACCTTGGCTTCTCACAGCCCAGACAAAGATTCCCATTCTTATGATAGCTTCGGGAGTAATTTGATCAAGGTAGATTTGAAATGTCTTCAGGACTTCGACAACAAAGCTGCTTAGGGGGAACCGAAGCCCAGCCTTGAGGAAGCTTCGGAAGATCACGACCTCATCTTCTTCGGGGGTGGGAGAAGTTTTTTCTCCAGCATCAGCCCTCACAATAGATATATCTCGAAAATATCTCCCCCTCATATTGTCAATATGACTCTGCTTAATAGTGGTTTTCCCGAAAACCGAGTGACTTGGCCGCCATAGTCGATCTTCGGACTCTCCCTCGCCGCTTTCTACATCATAACTGTCGCTGTCACCAGTATCTTCAGATAAACCTTCTAAAATCTCTTTGGTGATCTTTTCTGTATTAGTCTTCGACATTGCTTCAAGAAACCCCAGGTTCTTCTCTTCAGAGAGACTTAGCTTCATTTCGACAGCAGCCTTCTTCTCCTCAGACATCCCTTCGGAAATCTTACTTCTGGCTTCCGAAGCTCAAAACTAGGAAAGAAAACAAATAATTTTTGGGCAGAAAGCTTTATAAGCAAGCAAAACAGATGGCAAAGAGAGCGTGCCAAATCAAATGTGGCGGGCTCCTATTTATACACTCGATATGACGGAAACTGTGTGGTCCCAGGTGTCAGTGACTTTTGCTTTTCTAGCAAAGGGAAGGTGTTTTTTCGGACCTTCGGCTTAAGGCCTTCGTCCATATCGCAATCTGAATTTATCACTAACAAATTAATATTGCGAGGGGCTACTGTTGGGGGCCTTCGTCCTCCGAAGGTCCTCAAAAACATAATTTGACAATATTTCCCAAGTGAATTATATGAACAGGTATCTTCGGACTCAGATCATGAACATGGAGTACGGACAGAACGAAGCCCAAGCCAGACGAAGGGGGATTAAGATGAAGGACGGGCTGATTACCAAGCTGTACGAAGGATGGTGCACAGCCAAAGCTATGCGCAGAAAGCTTCGGCGCGATAGCAGAAAGGGGAACCGACTTAAAGATGAAAAGACTACTTAGGCCTTAATAGATTCCCATAAGTCATTAGCAAATGTAATGGACATGAATGTAATTTTGCATGGGCTACGTCCCACGCCTATAAATAGATGAACAGTACTCCCGTACTGTTCACGCTGACTTGGCATTTGCTTTCCGTCATCCTTGTACTCTTGCCTTCCTGCAATCCGAAGGTACACTTGTAATCTGAAATCATTTCTATTTTTATATGATAATAAAATAGAAATGACGTTGTGATAATATTTAAATGTTTATATTACTTTTTATGTTGCATGTAAGTTCTTCGTCATAGTTTATTGTGCTTACGAAGATATGTTGTTTGTGACCTTCGTCCGGAACACATTATATCCCGAAGGGAAATAATGATACAAAGGACGAAGGACTTTGTCATTTAACACTTTTTATGTTGCCTTGTTCTTAATCCGAAGCATTTGAGAACAAGTCCCCAACACTATCCCCCTTATTTCCACACTAACATTCAAACAAATGCTATCAGCTCGAATTCTACCACCGGCTGAGTCAATTTGAATGGGGGTTGACATGGTAGTTATTGGAAGATTATGTGCTTCTACCCATGATGCAGTAATGAAAGAATGTGTTGCTCCAGTATCAAATAACACTTCTGCAATATGGGAGTCGACTGGGAACATACCTACTATCATGCCGGGGGTCTCCTGAACTGCTTCAGCCTCCAAGTGATTCAGTCTTCCATGATTATAGCGCGGCTGAGAGCGGTTGCCTGTTCCAGGCTAAGACACGTTCTGCTTTGCTGGGGCATTAGGGCCTGACTGCTGCTGGGCTGCCTTCTTCGGACATTGCATCACCCAGTGGCCTTGCTCTCCACAGTGGAAACATGCTCTGTTTCCAACCTGAGCTGGTGCTGCCTGACTGTTCTGCTGGTTTGTTGGGGCAGGAAGACGGGGTGCCTGATGATTCTGCCTCTAAAACTGACCTCCTGACTGATTGCTCTGACGGTTCTGATACTGGTGCTGGGGATACTGCCTTTGGAACTGCTGATGCTGCTGAGGTGGACGTTGGTTCTGCCTGAACTGCTGAGGTTGATTGCCTGAGAAACAAGGACGACTGCTGCTTCCAGGCTGGGGTCCACTGATCCTACGCTTACGATCCTCCATCTCCTTACGCTTCCTCTCTGTCATAATTGCTCTGTCAATCAGGTGCTGGAATGTCGGGAAGGTGTGATTCATCAGCTGATAGTGCAGAGGGTCAACCAAGCCTCTCAAGAAACGGTATTGTCTCTTGGCATCGGTGTTGACATCTTCAGGAGCATAGCGGGACAACTGCAGAAACCTATCTCGATACTCACTGACTGACATCGACCCTTGCTTAAGGGCCAGGAACTCCTCCTTCTTCACTGTCATCAGACCTGCAGGAACATGGTACTGACGAAAGCTACCTCTAAACTCTTCCCAAGTGATGGCATCAGGGTTGGCATGGGTGGTGAGATAAGACTCCCACCATGATTGGGTTGCTCCTCTCAATAGATAGGGACGATACAGGACTTTCTCCCTGTCGTCACACTGAGCGGTATGCAACTCCCGCTCCACATTGCGCAGCCAATCTTCAGCATCCATGGGGTCAAAAGAGTGAGCAAACGTTGGGGGATGACCTCTCATGAATTCAGCACGCTTGTCTCTGGGCATCTGAGGCATCTGAGGCTGAGGTGGTGCCTGCTGCTGTTGTTGTTGCTGCTGCTGCTGAGTGGCAGCTAGAGTCTGACCGATGGCTTGAACTGCCTGAGTCTGCATCAGAAACATCTGCTCGATCGACATCGGGGGCGGGGGTGGCAGGTGCTGTTGCTGGGGTACCTCATCCTGCTGAGCTGGCCGCTCCTGCTGAGCACGCCTTCCTCCTCTGCGCCTGTTCTCTGACATCTGCAGAATGCAACCACACATCAGAACTGATCTGACAAATCTTGCAGCATAAGAAAAGAGTATAAAATTCTTCAACAGCACTGAACAGATGAGCATCTTCACTGATCTCCAACACAGACCACACAGCTTCTCAGATGAAGAGGAAAGTGGAATAAAAGGTTTCCCAACTATATAACTAACTCCATTAACATATAACAGGTAAACCAAAATGCAGGGGATACCCACACTCTGGTGACAGTCATTACAAAGATCCAAACCAAACGTAGTTCATCATGACAAACATAAATGCACAGGATATAGCAAACTACCCTGTCTAACTAAGACTAACTAAAAGCGGGACTAACGCTAAGACTGTAGCTTCTACGTATATATTTTGTATTAATTACAAGATCCAACTCTAACGATCTATGGTTCTAGATTTATCTTGGTCTTGCAGTCGGGATTGCCATAAGACTGGCGTCCACGCCGAGGTGAGCGGTACGGGTGCTGAGTCCTGACGGGAGTGGGGGAACCATCATCCAAGTGACGACGTTCCGCGCGCTCAGCCCGCAGCAGGGCGATCTCAGCACGAGCCCTACTCAGCTCGTCTAATGCATGGTCCAGCTCCGTGTTTAGCATGGCGGCTAGGTTGACTGTGCTGCTCAACCTAGGATTGTCCTCACCGACCGGTGAAACAATCACGCCTCCTGTGCTGCCAGATGGACGGCGGGGGTAATACTTCAGATTGAGACCGTCAGCTACCCCACCGAGAACCGAGCAGTAGTGCGAAAGCGCACGCCGTGCAGCATCTTGCATGGCCGCCTCAGCTGAGTCCCGCTCAGAGATAGAATAGTGCTCTGAGCAGACCTCAGCACCCTGGAGACTGTTCTCCGGACGGCGCACCAAGCAGGTCGCCTCCCAGCGGTCCGGGTAGACCCCGCGACTATGCTGGTAGACCACACAGCGATACTCGATGGACCAAGTACGCCGGTTAAGTGCCCGACGTAGCAGGGTGTCGAGCGCATCGTGGAAGTGACACCCGCGAGCAGCGTCACGAGTGATGGGTCGAGCAACCCATCCTTCCGGCTCCTGGTCAGCAGGGAAGTCGGTGTCGTAGCTCGAGCTGTCGTCGCCACCTCCGTCGTCTAGGTCTGCTCCAGCAGCTACTCCAGAGGCTGGGGTGCCCAGTGGTGGTGCAGGGGGTGCCTCCAGGGGAAGCACAGGAGAGCAGCTCCTGACAGACTCTATCTCCTGCTGGAGCGAGAAGGAAGAACCCTGCTGCTCCTGTCGTCGACATTCCTGCTCCTCATGCAGGCGGTGGTGCAGTCTCTCCATATGGCTGGACTGTCCGGCCATGGGACGGCGAAGCGGACGCTCAGCAAGGCAGGAGGGTAAGAAGGGGATGACGGACTTTCGTGCAGTGTGTCTAAGTCGAGCCATCTACAAAAGACACCGCAAGCAAAAGAGTGAGAACAGAATTAATATGACCAGCAAATAATGAACCATAAATAAATGAAGGATTAGAAACAAACATAATTTTCAGCAAGGTATAATATATAGTAGAACATAGGTTTGGTCAGTATGACCAACATCTGAAGGGATATCAAAGTCAAGGCAGGGACAGAGGTCTATAATCCTTAGAACGACCATCCTACTCTAGGTTAGTGGTCCTACAGTCAGCACGACTTTGATACCACTTATGTCACACCCGGTTTTAGAAGGTAAACCGAATGCGAACCATGTACGTGCCAGGATCAGTTATTCACGTACACAACAGTTACATAACATGGACATCATCACACAGTGCTCAAAATAGTATTAAAAAGGGAAATAGTAGTCGATTACACCATACGTCTGAGACGTCCACATAGTCCTTACAATAAATCAAAGTGTGAAAACGAAACGTAGATAACCGCGGCCTTCACAGGCAGCCGACTGGGGGTTGCCGCTAACCCACGCCTAGGACTCGTCGTAGTCTTGGAACTCCTGGAAATCTCCTTCCACAGCTTCATCTTCGCCTGAATAGTGGTTGCAATGCTGACAACCTGGGGATGGGGGGTTTGGTGTGTAGAGCAAGAGTGAGTACACATCAACATACTCAGCAAGTATCTTGTTTGGCTGTAGTGGACTAGCTTTATTTGGGGGTAAGTCAAGCAGTTGCTTTTAGTTGGTCAGATTATTACTTACTAGTAGAAAGCCAGGTTTTAGCATTAACCCATGTTATTAGCCCGATGTAACCTTTCCAAACGGAAAGAATACCACTTACCAGCACCATAGTCATAACCAAAACCATGAGTCTCATTGCCGCTTGTAAACCAAAATGTCTCTGATCCAGTACCACTAATCATTGGAGCTCCCTTGGCCGCTCATAACCGCAAGCACGGCTGATATATCAGTTTTCAAACACTCTGCAGAGGTTGTGCACTTTACCCACAAGCCGTGATTCCCTTTCTGCCCGGAGATCATGACTCTCCATTGGTCACTACCAAGGTGACCCAGCAGGGCATCACTACGTAGCCTTTACAAAGATTCCCCGGGGCTGTAGCCGCCCGTTAGGTTTCCTAAATGTATCGCACTCCTCCCCAAGGGACAAATCAACCTTGGCAGAGCGAGCCGCCTACACCGAGCCCCATTGACGGCACAACGGCTAAGCGAACTACACCCCAGATCCTCTAATTATTCAGCTAAGGGCGTCCCACTCCACCCTCATGGTTGCACTGTTTTCCTGGGCGGTCATCCATAGAACAGGTCCTTACGGAGAGGCACTCGAGAAACCGCTCGAGCCCTCTTAAAGGTCACAAGTACAACATCATAATAAGAACGGGGGAAAACAGCGTATCATATATGATCTCATCATGTTCATTGATTAGAGTTGAGCAATAGCATAAAGCTAAACAATAATAATCCAACCCAAATAGGTAAACAAGGATATGGATAACAAAAGCTAGTCAATCCTTAGGTATACATGTGTAATGCGGGAGGTGAATTAAAGAATGAATAGGACAGAGATAGGTCATGGGGACACTTGCCTCCACCAACCGACTGCTGCTCAGGGGCTTCTCCTGCGAGTTCCTCGGGCTCTTCAACCGGATCGTTCTCTATGCGATTGCAAGCATACATGCATCCATCCATTCAAATCAGGAAACAAACAGTACACCATACAAGAGAACAAATAAAGTAAATATGCATAGAATATCACATACGATGATGAATTTACCTATGGTTAGAAAGAGGCGGGGAAAGGTCTCGCGAGAGTTAAAGCTTATGGCTGAGACGCACTACGGGTTGATGAATAGCTAGACGTTACGTGCTCTAGTTGCAATTGGTTCTAACAAAAGGGTTAGCTACATGCACTAATGTAAGCGTGACCACTTTTAGTAGATTAACCTTGAATGAGATAGAGGATTAGCTATACAAATTAACTAACGTAACCGATTTCCATATTGAGACTTCTATCTTATTAATATAAACAACGGGATTAGCGCACATAGGATACGGGGGGGGGGGGGAGGGGTAGACGGGGCGTCTGGGGGTAGACGGGGGCACGACGGGTCGCGCCAAGGCACTGCGCACTACGCGAGCACGCGCGCGAGGCCGCATGCACGTGCCACGAACTAATCATGCGCACATCGGGGCCGCGCGCTAGCCGAGCTCAAGGCCTGCGCGCCCTAGGCACGCTGGGCCAAACTCGAGGCCACGCCGGGGCCGACACGACGCGAGCAAGGCACGGCGGGGCGAGCGGGCAAGCACGGCGCACAGGCGGGGCGAAGCACGGGCAGGGCGGGGGCACGACCGAGGCCGGGCGCGGGGGCGGCCGAGGTCGGGGACGGGGGCAGCCGAGCCGGGGTCGGGGGTGGCCGAGCTGGGGCACGGGGGCGGTTGAGCCGGGGGGCGGCCGAGCCAGGGCGGGGGCAGCCGAGGCCTGGCGCGGGACGGCCGAGCCGGGCGCGGGGCGGCCGAGGGCGGCCGAGCGGGGCTCGCGCGGGGGCGGGGAACGCCGGGGCGGGGGCGGCCGAGCCGGGGCCGAGCTCGCCGGGGGCGGGGCGGCCGAGCTCGCCGGGGCCGGGCGGGGGCGAGGCTCGCCGGAGCGGCCGAGGGCGGGGCGGACGGGCCCGCCGGGGGGCGGCCGAGCCGGGGGCGACCAAGCCAGGGCGAGGCGGCCGAGGCTGGGGCCAAGCTCGCTGGAGGCGGCCGAGCTCGCCGGGGCCGGGCGAGCGTGAGGCGGGGGCGGGGCCGGGCGCGACGGGGCACGGGGGGGAGCGCCGGAGGGAGGGGAGGGAGGAGGGAGGAGGGAGGGCCTCACCGGAGGGGGAGGACGACGGCGGCACGGGGGGGGGGGGGGGAAGGGGTGGCGGCGGCGCTAGGGCAGGGGAGGCGGCGGCGCTAGGGCAGGGGAGGCGGCGGCGGTTAGGGTTAGGGAGAGGGAGAGAGATTTTGGAAAAAGAAAAAAAAGAAAAGAAGAAAAAAAAGGGGGGCGGTTGGGCCGGCTGGGCCCAAAGGAGGGGGAGGGGGCGCGCGGCTGGGCCGCTAGGCCGGCCCACGGCGGGGGAGGGGCGGCTGGGCCGCATGGGCCAAGGGGAAGGGGGGCGGCTGGGCCAAAAGGGGAGAAGGGAGGGGAGAGAGAAAAGAAAAGGCTTTTCTTTTTCTAATTTCCATATTTTTTTATATGCCAAGTTCTCCACTTCACTCAACCACAAACAAAAGAGTGCATAATCCGACATGATGCAACAAACAAAAATAGTTCTAGGTTTTGGTTACACAAGATGTCGAGCTAATTCTCGCTATAACTTTGGAAAAGATCAAGGTTTAGCGAGGGGAAAAAGGGAAAAAGAAAGGGTAACGCCGGAATTTGGTGAGAGAAAAGAAGAAAAAATTCTACCCCCAAATTCAGGGCGTTACATTCAGGTCCAAAGAATTGTCTTCCTCTAGTCTTATCCCAATATAAAGGAGTCCTGCATTTCCTGTCATACAGAGTCTCGAACGGTGACATCTTCAGACTAGCCTGGTAACTATTATTATATGAGAACTCAGCATAAGGTAGACTCTTGTCCCACTACTACCATGTTGAAGGACAAGCTCTTAACATGTCTTCCAATACTTGATTAGTCCCTTTAGTTTGTCCATCAGTCTGAGGATGGTAGGCCGAACTAAAATTCAACTTCGTATCCATATTCTCATGAAAACTTTTCCAAAATCTGAAGGTAAACTGTGATCCTCTATCCAAAATGATCTTCTTTGGTACTCCATGTAAACACACAATCTGAGCCATATATAACTCTGCCAGTTGAGAGCCCTTATAAGTAGTCTTGACCGGAATGAAATGGGCCACTTTGGTCAGTCTATCCACAATAACCCATATAGAATCATATCCTTTCTGGGTGCGAGGTAATCCAGTAATAAAATCCATACCAACCTCTTCCCACTTCCACTCGGGTATGTTAAGTGGGTGCAGTAGTTCAGTTGGTCTCTGGTGTTCAGCCTTAACTCTTTGACACGCATCACACATAGCCACATGTGCAGCCACATCTCTCTTTAGTCCATACCACCAAAACTTCTACTTCAAATCCTGATACATCTTCGCACTCCCAGTATGAATAGAATAATCCGAGTCATGGGCTTCCTTCAGTATAGTCTCACGAAGGCTATCAATCTCAGGAACTCATATCCGATCCTTGAACCATATTGTGCCTTGTTCATCTTCCGTGAATTTCGGACCTCGACCTTCAGTAATCAGATCCTTAATCTCTTGTATCTTAGCATCACTGATTTGTCCTTTGCGGATTTCTTGCTCGAAAGTAGATTCCACATCAACAGTAACTCCTTCAGTGTGAGCAACTATCCCCAGGTTAAGTCTCCTGAAATCCTCAACAATCTCATCAGGTAGCTGGACAACAACAGCTGAATGAACATGCTCCTTTCGACTCAAGGCATATGCAAACAAATTCACCTTGCCCGGGTGATAGTGAATCTCCAAATCATAATCCTTAATAAGCTCCAACCAACGGTGTTGCCTAAGGTTGAGATCCTACTGTGTGAATATGTTCTTCAAACTCTTATGATCCATGTATACTTGACACTTGGTTCCCATAATATATAATGTCTCCAAATCTTAAGTGCATGCACAACGGCTGCCAGCTCTAAGTCATGAGTGGGTTAGTTCAATTCATGTTTCCGCAACTGACGAGAAGCATAGGCAATCACATGTCCCTCTTGCATGAGCACACATCCCAAGCCAGCCACATGCATCACAATAAATATCAAATCCCTTCTGTAGATCTAGCATAACCAACACTGGTGGCGACATCAACCTCTACTTCAGTTGGTTAAAACTATCTTGGTACTTCTCATCCCACCTAAACTCTCTTCCCTTCTCCAGAAGTGAGGTCATAGGCTTAGCAATATTAGAAAATCCTTCAATAAATCTTCGATAATATCCTGCAAGCCCTAAGATACTCCGAATCTCTAAAACTATAGTGGGTACACTCCACGCCATTATCTCCTTGGCTTTAGCAGGATCCACTGATATTCCTCCATTAGAAATGATATGTCCAAGAAAGGAAACCCCGCCAATCCAAAACTCGCATTTGCTATACTTGGCGTAGAGTTGATTATCTCGTAGCTTCAGTAGCACCAATCTCAGATATTTCTCATGATCACTATCACTCTTGGAATAAATAAGAATATCGTCGATGAAAACCATGACGAATCTGTCCAAATCATGAACACCTTATTTTTCAGATCCATAAAATAGGCTGGTGCATTAGTTAGTCCAAATGACATAACAGTGAACTCATATAATCCATATCGGGTCGAGAAATCTGTCTTGGAAATATCCGATGGCCAAATCTTCATTTGATGGTAACCCGATCAGAGATCAATCTTCGAGAATACCCTTGTACCTCTCATCCGATTAAATAAATCCTCAATGCGGGGTAATGGATGCTTGTTCTTCATAGTGACATCGTTAAGGGACCTGTAATCCATGCACATCCCTTGCGATCGTTCTTTCTTTGGTACAAATTGAACCGGCGCTCCATAAGGTGAAGAATTCGAATGAATGTACCCAAACTCTTGTAACTCTGTTAATTGCTTCTTAAATTCCTTTAGTTCTTCTATGGACATCTTGTATGGCCGTTTAGAAATAGGAGCAGTCCCAAGTAAGAGATCAATGACCAACTCAACTTCCATATCTGGTGGCATCTCTAATAACTCCTCTGAAAGACATCCGGAAAATCCCTAACTGCACGGATGTTGTCACCCACAAACTTCTCATCTACTAAGAATGCCACTAGTCTGATGGTGGTAGTTACTGCAATTTCAACTTCAAATCTTTCTCCTTTGGAACTGGTGAGTTCTACGGTTCCCTTAACACAGTATATAAACTGCCGTTGCCTTTCTTAACCATGACATACCAAGGATCACGTCTATAGTGCTCTCTTCTAACACTATAGGGGTAGCTCATCTGGGTTAGAAACACAGGGTAAAAAGGAAGAATTATAGACCAGGTGAGTAATTATGAGGAATGTCACTGTGGGGGATTTATTAGCTAAGTAGATTAGTGTGTCACCTACTAAAGTTAATTCATTACCTTATGGTGGTACATGCTAAGATGCCCGTCTATACTATTTCAATCAATCAAAGAAGCAAATCAGACATTGATCATCAGAACAATCAACCAACATTTTTTTAATAGAGAAAATAGTTTTAATTTTGTCTTAGGTTTCCTATCTCTAAAAAAGTTCATAAATGTAGGATTCCAAGGTGTGAAATCCATCTTGTCTTAGAGTAGAAAAGATAAGAATGATCAGAGTAGAACAGTAGAAGGTGAGACAGGATCAAGATAAGGTAAGTATAGAATGAATCAGAGTAAGGTAAGTAGGTAAGGGTTTGTCCATTTCTATCTAGGTTTCGTCCTACAGTCAACATTTCCTGTGATACCACTTCTGTCACACCCGGTTTTAAGGGACAAGCCGGGTGCATCTCATACATGTGCCAAAGAAGACAACATATATAATAACAGAGTGTATAGAGATAAATGTCACAATAATCAGAGTATTTATTACATAGCGGAAGTCTTACAAAATAAAGATAAATATAACAGGATCTAAAATCCATCCTTGGCGCTAGAAAGTCAATTGGGAGACGCCACCTAGATCGAATCGAACTCCTCATTATGCGGCTCCTCTTGAACCACCTGTACTTCTCCTGTGGGGGGGGGGGTCTGAGACAGCAAGGGTGAGCTCACACATGTTCATCGCTCAATAAGTTGTGGGGAATAATGTGGCATGAACTCACCAAAGGTGGGAGTTCATGTGATGTGTAAGGCTGATCAACAACAGGGGTTAAAGCTGAGCATTGCTTTTATAAGCTGGTCAAAGTTTTATTAGTAATTACTAAATGTAAGTAAATACCAAACCATAATAAATAATAGAACAAAATTAATAATAAATCCCATGCAACGCAAATGACAAATTGAATTTAGGTTCCATAATTTAATCATGCGAGAGCCCTGAGCTGCTCTTGACCGTGAGCTCGACTAGTATACCAGTTTTACACTCTACAGAGGTTGTACCCTTTACCCACAAGTCGTGTTTCTCATGTCGCCAGGGTTAGCTAGACCCTTAGACACTACCGAGGTGAATGGCTAGGGATCCACTACGAGGCCTTTACAAAGTTCCACTAGCTTCCAAAAACCCACTACAGTTTATGGGAAGAGCACTTGCAAGAATCCCTTGTCTGACCGCCACCGCAGCAAAATCAACCCGAGAACCTCCATGCATGCAACTCCCCTACTGCCCTTGCCCCTTTCGGGTAAGGTAGTCTTCCACTAGCTTTCCTAATTAGTTAGCCAAGGGGTCCCATTCCTCCCTTGTGGTGGCACGTGTTTCTCAGGTTAAGCTCCATGTTCCAATTAACAATAATATAATGATCTTGACATGAACATAAATAGAATAACAAAATAACTAGAACATGGATATAATGAAATATTAACCCAAAACCATGTAAAGCAATAGCATAACTACCCATATGATTCAGGGGTAAACAAGGTAAACAGGATAAACAAACTAGGGTGACCTATTGGGTCCCATCAAAATTAAACCTATGCATTGAATAAGTGATATTAAAGAATATTATTGGGTAACAAAAGTTGATCAAGGGCACAACTTGCCTGGCACTTGAGATTCCAGGTACCACTTGCTCTTCAAGTGACTCACAACCTAGCTGCTAGTCGTAGCAATACAAACAAACATGGTATATATAAAATTAACATCACACCAAACATAAGTACAAACTGAATAATAATAATCTATACGTCGCTACGAGATCGCGGGTTCGAGAACTACTAAGATCGGAGTCGGATAAGGAGTTATGATTTTATAGAAGATTTGTGTGATTAAAATATTAAACTATATTATAAATTGGTTAATATAAATCATATGAGAGGTTCTCTTACAAATATTTAAATCATTTTGATATAAGTTATAAATTGACCATAAATTATATTTTAGTAGATTATAATGATAAGTAGTTTAACTAGACTAACTAACACCGATTAAATACAGAGCTAATTATAAAATAACAAGACATGGTATGGTAACTATTGTTAATGCATAGTAATTATTTATATGAGACTAACGCAACTTGAACGGATCAAATCGGAGTTATAGATTTTAAGTTATGAATTTCCAGAGATTCTATGTGTTTTGTACAAGATTAAATAAGATATAAATTTTATTGTGACTTTCATGTCAAAATAGTGGTACTAGATGATAAACCAAAATATTACAAAATTATAGTAATTGGAATGAATTAATTTGGACTCCATATGAATTTTCTAGAAATTATACAAGTTCTAGCAACTATTTTTCATATTAAATATCCATTTTCTAATTCATTTATCCCTTTTTATTGATCCCTGGACTACGCGCCAATTACAGAGAAGTCCAGGGGCTTTCTCGAAAGAATCCCCAGACTCATCCTAACCCTAGAGTGGACGACGGGTTAGATTAGGTAAAGATCGAGGGTCTCTTTCGGAAAAACACCACGGCTGGCAACGCACACTAGTTCAGGACCGTCAGATTACGGATCTAAGGCCCAGATTATATCAGGCTACGCATCGAACCGGTACGCGAACCAGCCCATTGGATCGTGATCCGATGGATCCAGTTTCCATTGCCTCGGATCAAATCCTACGCGCTCGCCCCGCATCGGACGGTCCTAACAAGCCTAGGTCGAACCGTTACCCGGTTTCTAATCCCAGCCATCCGTCTCCGCATCAACGGCCTAGGCATCATCTCCATCCCCAGACTCGGTGCGGCACTGCCCGCATCCCTCCACGGTGGAGCGTGCCGGATATGCAAATTTGCGGGCCCGATGGCGCAAAGACAACCCAAATGGGTGCTAGACCATTCGGAGGGTGTGGTGATCCTAGGGCTGCACAATTTTTGCCCCAACAGTGAAGGTGAGGACCGAGCCGCGGCGCATAGCTCACGGCGGCGGAAAGCACACCAGTGAACACCGTTTTTGCGCCCTATTGTACAATTCCGAACATGGACGAGTGCTATCCGAACTACAGGATCCGCGCGAACTGATTAAGGAGAGGCTTACCAGTATTGGAATGGCTCGAGGCGTTGGCCACGGTGATTTGCGGAACCGCGACGCATTTCTGCGACAGCGAGGAATCCCGAGGTCCCCGGTCGCAATTCCCGCTTGATGAAGCCACGTACACCATCCTCGTGCTCCAGTGAAGCCCCCAGTCATGACACCAAGGACGCGGTGGCGAAGAGCGCTCGGGTCGACTATGGCGGCTACCCTTTCCTCCTCTCTTCCGCTTTCTCCTCTCCCTGGTGAACTCAAGGGGATCTCTCAGCTGGGCGTGCAGGCGGAACGAGTCACGAACAGTCCTATTTATCCCCAGTATACCGGGTCTGCAACTACCCGCACGCAAGAGGCGGTACCTGCAACGGTGAAGATCGCAACGGCGGCGACGTTCGTTACGGGGAAGGTGACCGAGCTGACGAGTGGGTTCCCTGTGTAAGCGAGACAAAGAAACATAGGCAAGGGGAGGCGTAGCTGACATATAAGGCCGACACACGTGTGGTAGCGAGGCTGACACGGCGGCCCTTGGTGTCGGCGCTGATTAACTTGAGACTGGGCTGCGCGGGAGTGAAGGGATGGTGGGCCGAAATCGATGGTCTGCAGCCCAGGTAGGTTTTCTCCTTTTCTTTTTTTTCTTTATGTTCTATTTTCCTTTCTTTTTGCTTATTTTGAAATCCAAATTTTGAATTTCTAATTTTGTGGCTAATTTGTACTCAACTTTTGGAGTTATGATTCAAACATGTCATGGTGAGATGAATTTTATTTATTTATATAATTATTTGTATTATCTAATATTCTTTCTCTCTTTTCTATATTCTTGAATTTCTTTTAGATCTTAAATTCCACTTTGGACTTTAACTTATTTCTTTTTACAATATTTTATATTATCACAAAATGCACACAAAATAAAATCTCAGTATGATGCAATGATTTAGTGCCATATATTTTATAATTATCTGTTTTAAAATATGGTGTTCACATGCGATGGCACAAAAAGTTTAAACTCCCACATAGATAAAGTGAACTTGTTTCTCCCTTTGATATTAGCTCTTGCAAATTACAAATTGGGTATTACACCCGAGGAGGCAGAGGGGGGAGAAGCTTTGGTGGAGGAAGGTACGGTAATCAACCCAGGAAATTGTTCTGCCTCTTCTGTGGCGAGGACAAGGGACACACAACAAGGACATGCCAAGTCATGATCCCGAAGCAGAAGGAAATTGCTGAAGCTGAAGCACGACAGAATCAGCCGAAGCAGGCCCTGCATACTGCTTCGTGCTACTCTCCGTATATCCCGGAGTACGTAGGCAATCAACAGCCTATGGCTTCTGCCGCTTCGGGAAGTCACTCTCAAGCTTCCTGGGCTCAGTTACCACCACCACCACTGGTGCCTGCCCCAAGTCATGATCAGCAGTCAGAAGGGCATCTTCGGCCTCAGCAGCAACGCGACCTTCGGGAGCAGTCCGAATCTCGCACAGTTAACAATACTGTGCTCGAGTCAAGGCATATCTACGGAAGGTGGCACAACGTTTCGGCCAAAAGAGAGCTCCGGTTTATTATATTTTTACTCATTTTGCTTTTATATTTCCTTCTAAAAAGACAATACAGGAAGGTTTAACCTTCAGCTTGATGTAATAAACCTGTGGTTATATCATCGAGTGTGAAAAGAATGAGTTAAGAAGCTCCAAAGTCATTCCTAAGGGAGCGCAGAGTAAATTCCGAATCTCAAAAGTCATTCCTAAGGGAGTGTAGAGTAAGTTTCGAAGCTCAAAAGTCGTTCCTAAGGGAGCGCAGAGTAAGTTTCAAAGCTCCAAAGTCGTTCCTAAGGGAATGCAGAGCTAAGATACCACCTAAATCAAAGGTCAAGAAGCTCCAAAGTCGTTCCTAAGGGGATATAGAGCTTAAATGCCACCTAAATCAGAGGTGAAAAAGCTCCAAAGTCGTTCCTAAGGGGATGAAGAGCTTAGCTCCAAATTCGTTGCCTAAGGGAATGCAGAGCTGAAAAAGCCACCTAAGTAAAGGGTGAAGAGACTCAAAAGTCGTTCCTAAGAGGATGCAGAGTCTGGGTGCATATTTGAGTGAGTTTATATCTTCGGCATAAACATCATTTTGCATCATACCACCGCATCATATTGCATAGCATCGCATCATACATCATTTTGCATCAGCAAAAAGCCGCGGAGAAGGAAAGTTGCTCCTTCGAAAATATATGTCGGACCATGAAAGAAGGTGTTGTAGCACAATGTATACTTTCGGCAAATATACTTTTATACAGGAAGGGAATCTTCAACAATAGTTTTACTATGCGACAATTGTGGCAAGAGGGGGAATTTTTTTTCCTTCGTGAGCATGAAAAGAAGGGAAGGTGTTTTTTCGCCAAGCGCTAAAAAAACGGTACGTGCGATGGTTTCATGCATCACAAAGAAATATATTACATTAACACGTATACAAATACTTGATGTTTGGTTCTTACAAAGAGACGAAGGCCATATACAAACATTAAACTCCTAAATATACAAAGTTTTAATCTTCTTTTAGCACTTCCTCAGCGGCTTCGTTCAATAGTCTGTTGATAGCCTCGTCAACAGCTTCGTTAGCGATTTTTATTATATCTACCACTTCCTTCATGGCCAGGTCAGCTTCGGGGTCATATGGCTCCAGTGGAGGTGAAAGTTCAACTACAATATAAAAAATGTTTGTTAATTCCGAAGCTAAAAATGAATCCCGAAGCTAAACCTCAGTTAAGGTACCTATAAGTCTGGCACGCTCTACAACTTCTTCAGCTCTTTTGGCCTCTTCTTGAGCGTCGTGAGATTCCTTTTTATTTTTCCTAATAGTTGTGTCAGCTATCTCACGTCCTGCCCTTTATCCATACTTCAAAGTAAAATTTATCGCTTAACGAAGACGCTTCGACTAAAGGATTCTTAATGTCGTCGGCTGAGATAACAAATTCTGGCTAAACAATAGCCTTCGCATGGTCACAACAGACCTTTTCCAAAATTGATACAGCCCCGCGGGCACCAGCAAAAGCACAGAAATGCCCTCGATCGCTGAGCATCTCGTCAAAAGCTTCGGCCTCCCCATTGATCAACTGGATAACCCCATCGGGGTCACCGTGGATGAACTTCTGCTTGGAAGAGTACACTCCCACCTTTGCAAAACTGTTCTTTAGATTCTTGGCGCATTCCAAGGATATTTTGTAGCATCTCTCTTTGGAGTCACGGAGCTCTTCGGCATTCTTTTGTGCCCTTGATTTTTCAATTTCGCTTATCTCGTGCTTCGCCATTGCAACTTCAGTTTTTTTGCTCGTTTCTACAACCTTCCTCTTTAAATCTTCAACTTCAACTTTGTGAGCTTCGATTTGTGAAGTAAGTTTGGCTTCGCTAGATCTCAGCCTGTCCACTAAGGAAAGCAATATCTTATCTTTTTCGAGAGCTTCGTTTCTTAGTGTAATGACTTCTGATCGAAGATTCTCAAGAGCTAATTGACAGCTCTCATCTTCTTCTTCCTTTTGGTCCTTTAAATCCTTGCTTACAATTAAGCCCTAAAAAATAACGAAGAATGAGAACATAACGATAGCAAGAAAAGCTACAAATATAATTTATTTTACAAGAAAAAATACATGCACCTTCTGGCTATTATAAGCAAGGCTATCTGCAAGATCATCTTTCGACATTACAGATAGGCCAAGTTCAAGCTTTGGGTACCCCATATTTTTCATCATTTCTCGGCAAACATAGATCTCTTTATTGTCTGGCAGACAATAAAGGAAATTATCTTCGTCCTCGCCACCGTACACCAAGGATCCTCGGTGGTACTTCAGATCCTTGGCATATTGTTTTGCTTCGGCAATCTGCTCCTCTGATAACTCCTTCCCCGAAGCATGCTGCACAATGACTTCCAACTCTTTAGCAGGTGCTTCAGGAGCAGGAGATTAGGATTTTTCAGAAGCGCTCTCTTTTTCTAGGATCATCGGTACGCTTTCCAAAGGTCTAGCTTCGGCGGGAACTTCCAAGGGCCCAGTTTTAGAAATAGTTTGCACCATGCCGGCCTCGTCAGATTTCTTTAAAACATTACCCTCTGTGCTAGGCGCTTCAGTAGAAGTAGGAGTTGATGTCTTCACAGATTCCATAATAGCATCTAGCACACTGCCATTCTTATTTTCCTTGGAGTTGTTGCGGGGATGTTTGATGGCTTCGGTAGTTCCGTTGTGCATGATGGACTCAGTGCTTTTAACTGCTCTACCGCCTTCTCCAGTGTGGCTCTTCAGCCTGTTTTGTCCTAGCTTCGACTGACACAAAGCGACTTGGCTCTGCAATAGGAGCGACCCCCTTAATAGCTTCGGCACGTCGGCCATTTCAATGTGCCTAGGCCGACGTGTCAAAACTTTAACCTTTTTTGACCTTGACGCACTAGAAGTCGATGAGGTAGCAGCTTTCCACTTTTTCCCTTGTTTCCGTGAAGGATAACAGTAGTCCGGGTACACAAACCCGATAACATCGAACACTCTATTTAATCTCTTTTTGCCATGAGCCTCGAAGGCAGTTGTCATGGCTTCATCTTTGGCCTTTGAATATGCTCCAAGCAGCTCGTCACTAGTCGCTTCTATGACATTTAGCTAGCCATCATTCGGTTCATCAAATTGGCTCCTCTACCTGAAGGTATACTTCAGGTAGACAAAAACACCTTGGCTAGAGCCAGCAGCAGCCTCCTTCGGCATTTCCCACCCATTTGCAAGTGGCCACACTCTGTAAGCAATGTGCTCCTAGACCAAGTCCCTTGTGCCTATGTAAGTACACACTGTATTGAAAGCCGCCTGACATGTTTGTATATCATTCTCAAGGGCAGTGGCTGGCCTCCTAATGCCGAAGCGAGACCATATATAATCCCTCTCACATCCTCCCTTTGACTTAGGTCATTCTTAACGTAAAATCAGTCCTGCATCCAGGAGCCCGGCCACCTCTTCCAAAATGTGGGAACTGGGTAGCTCACCTCATACCGAGGCACGAAACTGTAACAACCAAAGTTATTGTGATACTGCTCCTTTCCGGTAGCCTTCGTCTCATAAGACAACTCATGGATGTTGCAAAAGCATCTTGCATCTGGTTCTAGTCCTTGGCTCCTCATGGCCCATATAAAGATCCCCACTTTAATGATAGCTTCAGGAGTAAGTTGATGAAGGTAAATTTCAAAGGTTTTCATAACTTCGACCAACAATTTGTCTAGGGGAACCGAAGCCTGGCTTTCATGAAGCTTCTGAAAACCACCACTTCGTCAGCTTCGGGAAGAGGAACATTATTTTCCCCTCTAGCTCTCACAATTGAAATATCACGAAAGTATCTCCCTCTCATTGCTTCAATCTGCCCTTGTTTAATAGTCGATTTTCTGAAGACAACATGGCTTGGTCTCCAGGGCCGATCTTTGGCATCTTCATTTCCACTTTCTACCACAAAACTCTCACTATCGCTGGAGTTTTCAGATATTCTAGCCAACATCTCATTTGCAATCTTCTCTGTGTTGGTTTTTTCCATAGCTTCGTAAAATCCAGCCAGCGCCGAATCAACAATCTTCTTCTCATCAGCCATTTAGTCGATGGTTGCTAGAATGCCGAAGCTCAAAATCCAATTAAACTCAATGAAGCAAGAAAGGTTAAAATGACGAACGCAATGCAAGCAATTGAAATAGCACGAAAAATACTCACAATGCAGGCTCCTATTTATATGTTCAGAGCCCACAGTTTGGTGGGTCCCGCAGGTTAGTGTAATTCACTATTCTAGCGAAGGGAAGGTGTTTTTTCGAACCTCCGGCTAAAGGTCTTCATTCACGTCGCAGACTAAATTTGTTACAAAGAAACAAATCAATACTGCGAGGGGCTACTGTTGGGGGCCTTCTACCTCTGAAGGTCCTCAAAAACGTGACTGACTATATGTTTTCAGTATGACATGGATTGTTGCGGGAGGCTTCAGCTTCGGAATAAAGATCTTCTCTCGTGACAAGGGTAAAGATGTAACCCAAAGGTGATAAAAATGGACGATGAAGCTATAGCCACAGAACTTCGGTTTGATATGATGACGAAGACCAAGTATAATGATGACCAAAAAAGGACAAAGACTACTTAGTCCTTAATGTTTTGTGTTATGATTGTAGATGGATGACAAGGACATATATGTAATTTCACCCAGGCTATGTCCCATGCCTATAAATAGATGAACAGTGCCACCGTACTATTCACGCGAAATTGTAATCACACTCTCGCTACTTCATCTTCTAAACAAGCCGATGGTATCAATGTAATATTAACATTGTTAATATTTCCATGTGTTTTACCAAAAGCAAATATATATATATATATATATATATATACACATATATATATATATGAATTGATGAAATACAGCAATTATCTTCGTTCGTTTATATTTTTATTCATATATTGAACTAATGAAGGTATGTCCTCCTTAACCTTCGTCTAATGAGCATTTCACCCTTGTGGAGACAATGCTTCGAAAGACGCTTGTCCGTTATCTCTACTATCTATTAAGATGCTAATGTAGACCACAGTCGTGCCCCCGCCCCATCTTGATACAGCTGAGGTGCCCGATCTTTCGGCGAGTGGAGATAATTCTGATTTGGCGGAAGATGACCCTTGCGATCAAACTACGACGAGCAAGCCCGAGGCACCAATACAATCACTGAACCAACTCCCTGTGGTAACCGACCTTGCTGATTCGAGATCGGCCTGATCATGAAGATCGTTTCCTGTGCGCAATCGAAGAACGAACAAGAAAAAGATGCGAGTAATCTAATCTATTACTCGAGGGTGGAGTTCTGAATACACGAAGACAGCGCTGATTTGCGCGTGTTCGAGAGTAGCTAAAGCTAACATAAAACAAAACTCGAATAACAAAGGAGGCGTAGCTCCTGGATAAATAGAGAGGGGGCGCAGCCCCTAGGGGCGGCCAACCCTAGGTCGTCCACTATGGGCCGCAGTTGGGCTGGTCATCTATTCTTCTAGGCCCCCATTCTTCAGTAGCATGACAAAGTTAAGATCTCTGGCATGGGCCCGAGTGATTGGCCTAGCTAATGAAGGAAGTGGCAGCTTGATGTGGAGGTGCTGCTGGTGTAGTCGTACTCATAGTGATGTCCTCATCATCCTCCCCTTCTTGAAGTGAAGTCGTCCTCGACGTCAACTCCTCATCCTCAGCCATATATGGTTTCAAATCTGCAACATTAAGACTAGTGGAAACACCAAATTCTGCAGGCAGGTCAAGGATATAAGCATTATCATTAGTCTTTGTTAGCACCTTGAAAGGACCAGCAGCACGAGGCATTAATTTAGAATGGCGCAAAGTAGGAAACTGATCCTTTCTCAAGTGCAACCAAACCATATCACCTAGCTCAAAAGTAACAAGTTTTCTTCCTTTACTACCAGCAACCTGATTTTTTGCATTAGTAGCAGCAATGTTCTGTTTCGTTTGTTCATGTATGGTAATCATTTGTTCAACATGTGCAGCAGCATCTACATGTGGGGCGTTCGCAGCATTAAGTGAAATCAAATCAATAGGTGCCCTAGGGATGTAACCATAAACAATCTGGAAAGGGCACATCTTTGTAGAAGAATGTGTGGCATGATTGTAAGCAAATTCAACATGAGGCAAACAATCCTCCCAATGTCTCAAATTCTTGTCTAAAACAACCCTAAGCATGGTAGATAAAGTTCTATTTACTACCTCAATTTGTCCATCAGTCTGAGGGTGACAAGTAGTGCTAAATAGCAATTTAGTTCCCAATTTATTCCAAAGAGATCTCCAAAAATGGCTTAGAAACTTAGCATCGCGATCAGAGACTATTGTTTTTGGAATACCATGTAAACGAATAATTTCTCTAAAGAACAATTCAGCAACAATGCTAGCATCTTCAGTTTTATGACAAGGTATAAAGTGAGCCATTTTAGAGAATCTATCAACAACCACAAAAATACTATCCCTCCCCTTCTTAGTTCTAGGCAAGCCCAAAACAAAGTCCATAGAAATATCAAGCCAAGGAGAAGAAGGGATAGGCAAAGGCATATACAAACCATGGTTGCCCAAACGTGACTTAGCTTTCTAGCAAGTAGTACAACGTGCAACAAGACGCTCAACATCACGGCGCATCCAAGGCCAAAAGAAGTGTGCGGCCAGCACCTCATGTGTCTTGTAAACGCCAAAGTGCCCCATGAGACCACCTCCATGAGCTTCCTGCAGCAACAAAAGATGAACCGAGCTTGCTGGAATACACAGCTTGTTAGCGCGGAACAAAAATCCATCCTGTATGTGAAATTTTCCCCAGGGTTTGCCATCCTTACAATGTATATAGAAATCTTTAAAATCAGCATCATCCACATATTGATCTTTCATAGTTTGCAAGCCAAAGATTCTAAATTCTAACTCTAAAAGCATGGTATATCTACGGGACAACGCATCAACAATGACGTTTTCCTTCCCGTTCTTGTGTTTAATGATGTAAGGAAAGGACTCGATGAATTCTACCAACTAGCATGACGACGATTCAGATTTGTTTGGGTACGAATATGTTTTAAAGCCTCATGATCAGAATGAATTATAAACTCACGAGGCCAAAGGTAGTGCTGCCATGTTTGCAAAGTGCGAACTAAAGCATAAAGTTCCTTATCATAAGTAGAAAATCTCAAGCTAGCACCGCTTAATTTTTCACTGAAATAAGCAACCGGTTTTCCTTCTTGTAACAAAATAGCACCTAATCCAATACCACTAGCATCACATTCAAGTTCAAACACTTTCTGAAAGTTGAGCAATTGTAAGAGTGGAACATGGGTTAACTTATCTTTCAAAGTGTTGAACGCCTCTTCTTGTGGGGGGTCCCAAGCAAAAGACACACCTTTCTTTGTGAGTTCGTGCAAAGGGGCAGCGATGGAGCTAAAATCACGCACAAAACGGCGGTAAAATCCTACAAGTCCAAGAAAACTCCGAATTTGGGTGACCGTCGTTGGTGTAGGCCAGTCCTGAATGGCTTCAACCTTACTGCTATCCACCTCAACTGCCCTGCGAAGTAACCACATAACCAATAAACGAGACACGTTGCGTGCAAAATGTGCACTTTTCCATGTTACCAAACAAGCGAGCAGCACGCAAAGCATCAAAAACAGCGCGCAAATGTTCTAAATGCTCCTCTATATACTTGCTGTAAATAAGGATATCATCAAAATAAATAACAACAAACAAACCTATGAAGGCCCGTAGAACTTCGTTCATTAAACGCATAAAGGTGCTGGGAGCATTAGTCAATCCAAATGGCATAACCAACCATTCATATAAACCAAATTTCGTTTTAAAAGTCGTTTTCCATTCATCACCGAGTTTCATTCTAATCTGATGGTAACCGCTACGCAAATCAACCTTAGAGAAAATAACAACACCACTAAGCTCATCTAACATATCATCAAGGCGTGGAATAGGATATCAATAACGAACTGTGATGTTATTAATAGCACGACAATCTACACACATACGCCATGACCCATCTTTCTTTGGAACGAGTAAAACAGAAACCGAGCAAGGGCTAAGAGACTCATGAATGTAACCTTTATCAAGCAGCGTTTGCACCTGGCGCTGGATCTCCTTCGTCCCATCTGGATTTGTATGGTACATGGCGCGGTTCGGAAGAGAAGCGCCGGGGATGAGATCGATCTGATGCTCAATGCCACGGAGCGGAGGAAGACCCGGTGGTAAGTCCGTAGGAAAAACATCAGCATACTCCTACAAAAGGTTAACAACAACAGAGGGTATATCCAAAGACGGTGCATCATCAAGCGGAACAAGCATGCGCGAGCATACAAGTGCATAACAGGGATATGAGCTTCATGGAGATCATCAAATCAGCACGTGTAGCAAGTAAAATAGGAGAGTGCAACTTGATTTCAGATTTAATAGGTGCGGCTGATGTCGATTTGACTTGTTGTGCAGTTTTAGCAGCCCTAGTAAGATCATCTTACAAAATTTGGTCAGGGGTCATTGGATGTATAATTATTTTCTGGCCTTTAAACATGAAAGAATAATGATTTGAACGACCATGATGTAAACTATCAGTATCATATTGTCAAGGTCGACCCAATAACAAAGAGCATGCTTCCATAGGAATAACATCGCAATCAGCATAATCAGAATAAGAACCCAGCGAAAAGGGGACATGTACCGAACGTGTTACCTTTATTTTGCCACCATCATTAAGCCATTGAATGTGATACAGATGTGGGTGTGCGCTGAGTGGGCAAGGATAATTTCTCTACCAAAGCTGTACTTGCCAAATTGTTGTAGCTGCCACTATCGATGATGATGCGAATCGACCATTCATGCACAACGCCCTTGGTATGGAATAGAGTGTGTCGCTGATTTTTTTTGTCCTGGGCAACCTGTGTGCTGAGAACACGCTGCACAACAAGACTCTCATACCTATCGGTGTCGATGGGATCAACGTGGACTTCCTCATTATCTGCATGGTTAGTGGCAATCATAGCATGACTAGTTTCCTTGGAATCACAGGCTGAAGAGTACTCACCATTGTCACGTATAAGCAAGGTACACTTGTTTGGGCAGTCCCGAATCATGTGCCCAAACCGTCTGCAATGATGGCACTGAATATCCCGTGTACGTCCTGTGGAAGAAACGGCGCCTTTGGCAGGGGGCGTCGCTGGCTTGGCCGTCCCTGTGCATGGTGTAGTGCTAGGCGTAGAAGGTGCAGGGCTGGAAGGAGTTGAGCTGTGTGTCGAACCCCGGCCTGCAAAAGAGTTAGTATATGTTTTTGATCGTCATCCCTGCACTTCACGTTCAGCTTTGCAAGCATATTCAAACAATGTGATTATATCAAAATAATCCTTATAATCAAGTATATCCTGAATTTCCCTGTTCAAACCACCACGAAAACGCGCCATAGCAGCGTCATCCGACTCAACCAAACCACAACGAAGCATACCCTTCTGTAACTCCTAGTAATATTCCTCAACAGATTGTGAACCTTGTTGAAAACGCTGCATTTTGTTAAGCACATCACGGGCATAATAGGAAGGAACAAATCTATGGTGCATGGCAGTTTTTAATTGGGTCCAAGTAGTGACACTGTTAATGGGAAGTTTTTGTTTATACTCACGCCACCAAATTAAAGCAAAATCAGCAAATTCACTAATGGCAGCCTTCACTTGGCTATTAGTAGGAATATCATGGCATGAAAATTTCTGTTCTACCTCCAATTCCCAATCAAGATATGCAGCAGGATCATATTTACCATTAAAAGATGGAATTTTAAATTTAATCTTAGCAAATGAGTCATTAGGAGGATGACAAACCACATGGCGTGCACGACCACGGCGATCTCCATCGTCCTGCTCAGTGTCACCGCCATAGTCCTGCTCCATCTTTGTGGTCAACGCATCAAGGTGTGCCAGGATGGTGTCGAGTGTGGTGCGAGTCGCCGTTTGAGCAAGGTCAAGCTGGTTGAAACGCGCGGTTGTCGAAGTGACCGTTGAATCAAGCCGTTCATGCATCGTCCTAATGTCAGCAGCAAGCCCATCAACTTGTCCCCTTACTTCCTGCAACTGGACATCCACCGTGTCGTGTGCTCCTGCCATAGTTAGCGCAAACACCAAAACACCAAAAGGAGAAAAAACCGACGACAACAGGGGAATGGTGGTGACAACTCGCTCAATAGAATGCTGTTATCAAGTTCTTATCCGTTCTTACCAAGCCACAGTGGTGAACTGCAACCAATAGGTGGAACCGGTGAAAGATTGGATGAGCGATTGCCTAGAGAAACAGAAACCTGCTCGTCGTAGAAATATGTGGAGTTCTGGGTAGGCTGCACTCAAGTCAAAGATTAGCACGATCAAACAATAATGCAAAGTTGAATTATAGTGCAAAACACGAAACTATATTGCTGGCCACAAGTGCAAAGGATGGATGGAACTAGCAGAATGGCAGTACCGTAAATATTGTACTAGCGAGGCCAAAAAGGCACTAGTAGGAATCACAGGTGATTTTGTTTTTCTTTTTTGTATGATTTTTTTGATATTTTTCTCAGCACAAGAAGCAACAAAATAGGAGCTACACCAAGTTTCACCTAAAACAGAGATCAGATGTGGTCTACAGAAAAAGAGCAAGTTCTCTAAAAAGCGTGCAAGAACTTTGATGAATTTTTTTCTTAATTTCATGATTTTTTGGTAATTTTATCGAAACCAGATAGGCCGAAAATTTCGAATTTTTTTGGCTGGCCTCAGAATGGTGTCAACAAGCTCCTGTAAAAATTTCGGATTTTTTGGACAACCGAGCAAAAAGTTATGCCCAGTTTAAGGAAGGTACCTCAAGTTATGGTTAAAACGACCGAGATGAGACAACCGCTTTGTTTCCTTTCCCTATTTTTTTGTTTGTTCTCTGGTTCTATCCTTTCTCTTTCTTTTTCTTTTTTTTCTTTTCTTTTTTTTTGTTTCTGTTTTTTTGACGTAACTGAAGGAGAAAAACAAGGAAGCGGCGTTGACTCGGTTTATGGCAGTGATCAAACGGGAGATGATGGTGGCGCGCTAGGGTTTGAATGGTGGAAGAAAGAAGGATGGTGAAAAAACACAATGCGACCAGCAACAAATGACGCGCAAGCACACAAATTCAACAATACAGATTATTGAAAGAAAGTGCGAGGCTCAAAAGGGTGCTGGGATAAGGTCTAACCTGAATTTTTATGTGGTTTTGTGGACTGTAGGAGAAAAAAACACTCGATAAACTCACCGATCAACCTAGAAATTTGATACCACTTGATATAGCTGAGGTGCCCGATCTTTCGGCAAGTGGAGATAATTCCGATTTGGCGGAAGATGTCCCTTGCGATCCGACTACGACGAGCAAGCCCGAGGCACCAATACAATCGCTGAACCAACTCCATGTGGTTACCGACCTTGCTGATGCGAGATCGGCCTGATCACGAAGATCGTTTCCTGTGCACAATCGAAGAACGAATAAGAAAAAGATGCGAGCAATCTAATCTATTACTCGAGGGTGGAGTTCTGAATACACGAAGACAACGCTGATTTGCGCGTGTTCGAGAGTAGCTAAAGCTAACGTAAAACAAAACTCGAAGAACAAAGAAGGCGCAGCTCCTCGATAAATAGAGAGGGGGCGCAGTCCCTAGGGGCGGCCAACCCTAGGTCATCCACTATGAGCCGCAGTTGGGCTGGTCGTCTATTCTTCTGGGCCCTCATTCTTCAGTAGCATGACAAAGTTAAGATCTCTGGCACGGGCCCGAGTGATTGGCCCAGCTAATGAAGGAAGTGGCGCTTGATGTGGAGGTGCTGCTGGTGTAGTCGTACTCATAGTGATGTCCTCATCACGTCCTCTGCGCGCATGCAAGCATCCCCCGTGCGTAGCCACGCATGCAACATGCTCAGTCTCACACTCACGCAACCGTGCATGCAAGTATGCAACTAAACTCACACTCACGCAACCGTGCATGCAAGTATGCAACTAAACCGGCGCATGCAACCGTGCATGCAAACGCCTCCACTGCATACAAAAGCTTGGTTTGCATTGTGAGCATGCAAGTGATAGAGCATGTGTTTGATAGCCGGTGGAATTAAATGTTTACAATAAATGCCCTTATCAGCATGTGTGTTTGGACAGTTTGTAGGAACCAAACAGTAAAAATAAGATAAAATATATGTAAATGTAAATGGCATTTGAACTATGGTTGTTTGATTTAAACTCATATTCACATCCATCTAGCCACCAGAACACACATATTTTTCGTTTTATACTTTATACTCAAGTATAATATAGAGACTTTTATGAAAAAATAGAGGAAAAATTAAAACCGGGCCATGTTCAGGCCAACCATGATACTGCTTTACGTGAGTTTGCTACCTCGATGATTTATATGAATTTCTTTGCGTTTAATATCAACTATAATTATGATAACTTATTTTTCGTCATTTTGTACAGAAAAATATAGATTGGTCAATTCGTTTAGTAAAGCAATATATCACGCATACTTGCAAATTGTTTTCACATCTTAATGAAATATATATATATATATATTCATATACAAATTAGTAAGTCAATTTTTAGAATAGTTCATGGCCATCGGTTCAGAACTTTATGCGAAAGAATGTTGGCTCTATGTCTGCTTATGCAAAAGAATGTTATATCTTCCCTTTTCTATAGGAGCGTGAAATAAGTTTTACTAGCAGTGTCGTACCAGAGGTGCCAGTAGCCTCAGCGTGCCAGTTGCTCCTCAAGATGGCCCCACTAGCAGTAAAATGTTCTCTGACGAGTTGACTCGTGTGCTTGACTTGGATTGTACTTTGTCTCTTTTATCAGCTAAGCTCTGGTGAATTCCTTCGGCATCAACGTTAGCATGATGGTTCGACCAACTGAGCATGTCTCCAGTCCACAAAACTATGTAGTTGAGAACCTCACGGGTAGATTCATAGTAGTTAACAATTTGCATAAACAAACTGACGTGGTTGTTTTATCTACGCAAAAGATGGCACTAATTGTTGGTTTTAATAGTGAAATGTCATCCTAACCATTTAACTAGCTATGTCCAACACATTATGTATTTATTTCTCTAAATGTTGTCGGTTGCTCTCCAATACAAATTACATGGTTGCCTCATGGCCTATGTAAGGAAGCCTTGTTTTAGAGGATTCGTCTTTAGATGGGTTGAATATTGTCATATTACTTGTCTTTATGTAAGTAATGTAAAAATCATGCTACAACACATTTCCCTAGAACATAAAAGTTAAGAGGGCCATATTTGTGTGCTAAAATAGTTTTGATAGTCATAACTCACTATCTCCTTTTGATAGGCTTAGGATCTCCTTTTTATAATTTTTGACCCTACAATGCAAAATTGTTCTATGGAAGTCATGATATATCATCATATCATGTATTCAACTTAGGATTTGCCTATTTTGATTAAGCCAAATTTTGGTCGTTCGAAATGATCGATTTCGGCATTTGTTATGATTGTTGAGTTGATTCTTGATATCATCACTAAACAATGATCTATGTATGCACAAGTGTCATCTGTTGCAACGCACGGGTATATACCTAGTAATTAACAATTGTGTTGTCTTGTTCTTAATTCATAGTATTCGAGAACAAGTGACCAACAATTAATAATTGCTATAAAGTACCATAATTTGTATGGAGCGCATCCGGTTTTTATCGATGCATGACTTATTAAGCAATCACTCCATGTTTCTTTTTTATAAGTTTGAGTTCATGTGACTTATTTTAGAAACTTGAGTTCACAAACTTTTCCTTATTTGGTTTTTGTATGGTGGAATTATGTCATTTTATAATCTCTGTTCGTTCAGTCAGTCATTGTGAACTCTCTTCTAATCGCTATCTTTATTGACTGTGTTGTACCAGTATATTATACATATTGGATGGAGTAAACAACAACATCAGTTATTCAAATAAAAAATATTATGCGGAAAGTGGAGACATCAATAAAAAAATAGATTTCGGTTGCTCTCCAATACAAATTACATGGTTGCCTCATGGCCTATGTAAGGAAGCCTTGTTTTAGAGGATTCGTCTTTAGATGGGTTGAATATTGTCATATTACTTGTCTTTATGTAAGTAATGTAAAAATCATGCTACAACACATTTCCCTAGAACATAAAAGTTAAGAGGGCCATATTTGTGTGCTAAAATAGTTTTGATAGTCATAACTCACTATCTCCTTTTGATAGGCTTAGGATCTCCTTTTTATAATTTTTGACCCTACAATGCAAAATTGTTCTATGGAAGTCATGATATATCATCATATCATGTATTCAACTTAGGATTTGCCTATTTTGATTAAGCCAAATTTTGGTCGTTCGAAATGATCGATTTCGGCATTTGTTATGATTGTTGAGTTGATTCTTGATATCATCACTAAACAATGATCTATGTATGCACAAGTGTCATCTGTTGCAACGCACGGGTATATACCTAGTAATTAACAATTGTGTTGTCTTGTTCTTAATTCATAGTATTCGAGAACAAGTGACCAACAATTAATAATTGCTATAAAGTACCATAATTTGTATGGAGCGCATCCGGTTTTTATCGATGCATGACTTATTAAGCAATCACTCCATGTTTCTTTTTTATAAGTTTGAGTTCATGTGACTTATTTTAGAAACTTGAGTTCACAAACTTTTCCTTATTTGGTTTTTGTATGGTGGAATTATGTCATTTTATAATCTCTGTTCGTTCAGTCAGTCATTGTGAACTCTCTTCTAATCGCTATCTTTATTGACTGTGTTGTACCAGTATATTATACATATTGGATGGAGTAAACAACAACATCAGTTATTCAAATAAAAAATATTATGCGGAAAGTGGAGACATCAATAAAAAAATAGATTTTTTGTGGATAGTTTACGGTACTGTTGTGAGCCGTCGAAACGCACTAGCAACCGACTAGTTCTTATTTACGTTTCAGCAACTGCAACTTTTTTTAGCCGTAAAAAAGTATGACATCAGCATACCCATAACGTCCATCAGCGTGCATTAAGCAATCACTCCATATCGTATTCCTATGCGCTGGACCTGGCTGCTGCATGCATGTGATGGTGAGGCTGTGAGCAGTCTGTGATCGGTGTAGAGCGACACGCGCGGAAGATTCGTAAATCCCGGATCATTGGACATACTAATCGCAACTAACCTTACAGATTTATAGGCAACTGACCCGGTATGTTTATTTATAGGTCATTTTGTTTAACAAGATAACGCTGGACGCTTATATCATGCGACACTGACCTATAAATACATACTACGCCTGCACACCTAGGCATTACTGTGCCTTTATCTTCAACCCAAACCGTCCATTACCATATTCCTAAGCTATCATGGTGCACCGGACTTCCATAGCCGATGTGCATGTGATGTGCATGGATCTAAGCCCAAAGAAACCCAACAAGGCCAGCGCCAGCGACGGCGGAGCCTACTACGACTGGTCCCCCGCCGATCTGCCCATGCTCGGCGTTGCCTCCATTGGTGCCGCCAAGCTCTGCCTCACCGCCGGAGGTCTTGCCCTACCCAGCTACTCCGACTCTGCCAAGATCGCCTACGTCCTCCAAGGCAAGAATTCGTTTTTTTAATCCTATAAAAAAAGCATCTCCGTGTCACATGCATGCGTGCGTCTTGATGTATGCACAGGCAAAGGTATCTTCGGCGTGGTTCTCCCGGAGGCGACCAAGGAGAAGGTCATCTCCGTCAAGGAAGGCGACGCGCTGGCGCTCCCCTTCGGCGTCGTCACCTGGTGGCACAACAACGCCGACGCCGCTATCTCCGACCTCGTGGTGCTCTTCCTCGGCGACACCTCCACGGGCCACAAGCCGGGCCAGTTCACCAACTTCCAGCTCACCGGCTCCACGGGCATCTTCACGGGCTTCACCACAGAGTTCGTTGCCCGCGCATGGGACCTCAGCCAGGACGACGCCGCCAAGCTCGTCTCCACCCAGCCCGGATCCGGCATTGTCAGGGTCAAGGACGGGCACAAGATGCCCGAGCCGCGCGACGAGGACAGGCAGGGCCTGGTCCTCAACTGCCTAGAGGCGCCGCTTGACGTCGACATCAAGAACGGAGGGCGCGTCGTGGTCCTCAACACCCAGAACCTGCCGCTCGTCAAGGAGGTCGGGCTCGGTGCTGACCTTGTCAGGATCGACGCCCACTCCATGTGCTCGCCCGGCTTCTCCTGCGACTCCGCCTACCAGGTCACCTACATCGTGCGCGGCAGTGGCCGCGTCCAGGTTGTTGGGATCGACGGCACGCGAGTGCTCGAGACCCGCGCCGAGGGAGGCTGCCTCTTCATCGTGCCAAGGTTCTTCGTTGTCTCCAAGATCGCCGACGAAACCGGCATGGAGTGGTTCTCCATCATCACCACCCCCAAGTAAGAATAGTTTACCACACCAACAGTACGCATTGCGTTGCAGCCTCTACAGTACGTTGATACAATTCTGTGCTTGCATTGCGTTGCAGCCCAATCTTTAGCCACTTGGCGGGCAGGACATCGGTGTGGAAGGCAATATCTCCGGCGGTCTTGCAGTCGTCGTTCAACACCACGCCGGAGATGGAGAAGCTGTTCCGTAGCAAGAGGCTTGACTCGGAGATCTTCTTTCCGCCTTCAAGCTGATTCATTCGCCGGTGGAAATTGGTCCATCCATCTCGAGTAACCTTGGTGTCCTGGGTGTGTTCTTAGCAGCTTCAGTTTAGAATAATCAGGTTATGTCTTCATCATCATTTTTTTAGATCGCTTCATGTAATAATAAACTCGAGATGGTATACATTTTTCTTAATTAGTTCTCTTGGTATTTTCTATTTGTTTCTCATTAAACACAAAATACCGAATAAACCCTGAATATAGAGCACTATCAAATTAAGAAATAATTAGAATTTTCTCACTTAAAACATCGTATGCTTGTTATAATTACCCATGTGTCTATAAATTATAAACAAAAGCATAAAAAGCACACCATTTTCTTTTGTAACGGTAGGATGTCTAATAGGGGCCCATAAACTGGATCACAGATAACATATGATACATAATAAGCTAAAGTTGTTCCTAACAAATTTAACGGTTACGTTCAGACCATATATTACATAGCACGGAGCACGGTCATAGTTTATTGCCACCAAGCATTAGAACCGACAATTAGGCGGCTTTTATGTCACCATCACAAAAACAAACAAAATATGTACAACACATTTCACAAGTCAAACTACATATTTTGAATGTAGACCGTGCTTAAATATAAGAAATATAAGCGGAATGCGACAGTGATTTCGATCGACACCATACACATAAATGTCTTACGCCGTCTGAGCTGCTGAGACTAAGCCTCATCATCGCTGGATCTAAAAATCAAAAATCGTGTAAGCATCACCAAAACTAATGGACAAAGGTCATTGCAAGTTTAGCACGTGAATAAACACTGTAAATAACAATTAAGGGTTGGTTCGGTTTGCTCTAAATCCTTGTGGATTGAGTGATATTGTGTGGGTTTAAATATCAAGCAATTCAAACTAACCGAACAAGGTTTAAGCTGGGTGGATGCCACCAAAACCCAACAGTTTTTGTCTGCCAGGCATATACACTGATCATTTACTTATTTTACGGTGGCAGCAAAGCTTTTGATAAGGTGTAAATTCCGCGCTTTTGGCACATAGCAAAAAGGAAAACAGGCAGCAGTTGTTAATGAAAACGAAAAATAAGTGTATCCTCAATTTTCTTTGTGCTTGGACTTTTTTGTCCGTCCTGAGTTGTTTGATGCTATAACTGCTAGGCCAACAAGAATCAGGCACATTGAGTCTTGTTTTTTAGGAACCACACGCATCTCCCTCTTGGAAAACCAATGACAATCTACACTAGTAGAAAAGAGCTCATAGCCTGCGGCACCCATAAATTATCACTGGCGGTTTCAGTTATCGCGCGCCAGTAAAAAAAACGAGGCGGGCCCGGCTTTGGAACCGCCAGTGGAAACACATTTCCACTGGCGGTTATCTTAACACAACCGCCAGTGGAAATAGGATGTTTCCACTGGCGGTTGGTGTAACATAACCGCCAGTGGAAAACCAATTTCCACTGGCGGTTGGTGTAACCGAACCGCCAGTGGAAATACCCTATTTCCACTGGCGGTTGTGTTAAGATAACCGCCAGTGGAAATTGGTTTCCACTGGCGGTTTTTCAAGCCAACCGCCAGTGAACTGTCTGTTATAAATAGCTCTCTTCTTCCCCCGACAGTGAACTGTATGCTCGCAGCCAGCTTCCATTGGAGGCGATTTTGGAGGTCCAGATTTCAAAAAAATATAAGGAGGGAGGTTTTGCTCTTCATTTCTTCGAAGAAGGTGGATAAGAAAGGTTGGTTTATGTTTCTTTGTCAATTTTTGTTCATTCTTGCTCAATTTTAGCCACATTTTGGATCTAGGGTTTTACATGTGAGAGAGAAGAGTATAGCTAGGTAATTTTCTCTATTTCCTCAAATGAGGTTGCTTAAGATGGTTAGTTTTTGTCTATTCCCTCTCCTTTTTCATGTTTAGTTATCAAATAAGTTTATCCATAACACATATTTAGTTGCTTTATGAATGGTGAATGTGTTGTATGGAAGGTTGGTTTAATTATGTTTCAATTGTCAGTTATTGTTTATTTTTGCTCAATTTTAACTACATTTTGAAACTAGGCTTTCACCATGTGTTAAAGATAGGTTTGGGTATTAATTTTTTTTGTTTATTAGTTGCTAAAAAAGTTTGGCTTATGTTTCTTTTGCCAAATTTTGTTCATTTTTCCTCCATTTTAGCCACATTTTGGATATAGGGTTTCACCATGTGTTAGAGATAAAGTAGTCTAACTACTTTTATTGGAAGAGATAAAGTAGTCTAACTACATTTTGTTAGCGACAAACCGAAGCATGTAATTTTACACGACTTTCTAGAGAGGAGAGGGAGAGGGAGAGAGAGCTATTGTTGCCAATGCGCTCGGAGCAGGTGCAGCACTTACCGTCCGTGCGGATGCAGCACTTTGCACATCCAGAATGCCCGTTCTTGCACTGATTTTACACAGAGCAGAGCATCATGCTGGAGTCTACCGATCAATATGTACTGTATATATACATGCATGGTAATCTGACTTGCCATGAAAACTTCGGACTAGAAGGGTAGGCAGCAGATGTCGCACTCCAACGCGTCCTTCTCCATGGATAGTGTCACAGTCGCCTCATCCTCCAACCCCGCCTCATCCTCCATAGAGAGAGAGATAGAGGAGAGAGAGATAGAGGTGAGAGAGAGGAGAGAGAGGATAGAGAGAGAGGAGAGAGAGAGAGAGAGAGGTTTCACATTTTAGCCACTATTTTTGGATATAGGGTTTCACCATGTGTTTTATGTTACTTTTTTACAGGTGGTGATGGAGAGGACATCCTGGATGTATAACTTATCAAGGCTAGATCTATCATACATATCCGAGGTCCATAGGTTTATTGATGTCGCTACGAACCATGCTTGGAGAACAAAGACAAAACACATATATTGTCCATGCATGGACTGCAAAAATGCTGCTGTATTTAATGACACAGAACAAATCATATCTCATCTGGTATGCCGAGGATTTATGAAGGATTACACAATTTGGACAAAGCATGGAGAGGGTAGCTCTTCGCCTTATACGACTGGAAACCCTGAGAACATCGACGACAGATTTCAGTTCGTTCACGAGACACACCAACCTCTTCCACAGAGCGAACATGTAGTGCAAAATGTTACTGATCATGGTTACGCTAGAGGAAATGAACATGATAGACCTCATGTTCTGCCAAGTGTTATGGATGAGGAAGATGCAGAGTTGCTAGAGGCAATGTTGTGTCGTCATACAGATCAATCGATGTTCTTAATGAAAGGTATGGAGTCCCTGAAGAAGGCAGCAGAAGAGCCTTTGTACGACGAGTCTAAGGGTTGTACCAAAGAGTTCACGACGCTCCGGTCTGTGCTAAAGCTGTTGATGTTAAAAGCTAAATATGGTGTGTCTGATGCTGGCTTCGATGCGTTCTTGAGTATTATCGCAGACATGCTTCCAAAGGAGAACAATGTGCCTGCTAACACGTACTATGCAAAGAAACTAATCAGTCCGCTCACTATGGGTGTGGAGAAGATCCACGCGTGTAGAAATCACTGTATCCTTTATCGAGGTGATGATTATAAAGACTTGGAGAGCTGCCCAAAGTGCGGTGCAAGTAGGTAAAAGACGAATAAAGACTATCGAGAGGACGAAGAGTGTGTTGCATCCGTGTCTAAAGGGAAGAAGCGAAAGAAAGCCCAAAAAAAGACTTCAAAATCCACGAGCAAAGAAAAAGAAGAAGTAGACTATTATGCGCTCAAAAAGATTCCTGCTTTGGTGATGTGGTACCTCCCCTGTCGTTGATCGATTGAGGTGTTTGTTCGCTAATCCTGAGGATGCCAGACTTATGAGCTGGCATGCTTCTGATGAGCACAAAAACGATGGGAAGCTTCGACATCCAGCCGATGGGAAGCAGTGGCAAGATTTCAATGACAACCACCGAGACTTTGCCGATGAACCGAGAAATGTTAGGTTCGCACTGAGTACTGATGGAATGAACCCATTTGCTGAGAGGAGCAGCAAGCATAGCACATGGCCGGTGATCCTCACCATATACAACCTTCCTCCATGGTTGATGCAGAAACGGAAGTACATTTTGCTAACCATCCTTATTTCTGGACCTACACAACCTGGAGTTGACATGGATGTATTTTTGGAGCCCTTAATGGAGGATATGAAAATATTGTGGGAAACGGGTGTTCAAATGTTGGATGAGTATCGTAAAGGTTCATTCACGCTGAGAGCAATTCTTTTTGTTACGATCAACGATTACCCTGCTCTCTTCACATTATCAGGCCAGTTTAAGGGAAAGGTTGGTTGCACAGTATGCATTGATGGAACTGCTTACGTATCCCTTGCTGCATCTAGGAAGATAGTTTACATGAGGCACAGACGCTTTTTATTGGAAGGACACAGGTACCGCATGCGAAAGATGGATAAGTACTTCGACAATAATGGTGAACTACATTCTACTGCTCCATCGGGTAACAATAGAGGTCATAGAGTTTTTGAAATAGTCAGGAATATCAAGTTTGTTTTCGGGAAGAAGACGAAAGACGGAAAAACAAGGAAGGATGTCAAACCAGCTTCGGAGGCTATATTCAAGAAGAAGTCTATTTTCTTCGAGTACTTGCCTTACTGGAAAGAGTTAGATGTGCGGCATGCGATCGATGGTATGCACGTTCAGAAGAACGTGTTTGAAAGCATAATGGGCACCTTGCTAGACATAAAGGGCAAAACAAAAGAAGGGCTCAATTCACGCATGGACTTGGTAGATTTAGGCATAAAAAAGGAACTACATCCCGTTCTTCAAGAAAATGGGAAGTACCATCTCCCAGCAGCAAGCTACAATCTCAATGTAGATGAGAAACATGCGATGTGTGTTTGGCTCAAGAATTTGAAAGTCCCATCCGGATTCTGCTCTAGCATACGGAGTATTATGTCAATGAAAGACCTGACAATCACCAACTACAACTCACATGATTGCCATGTCATGCTGACTACATTCCTACCTATTGCCATCAGGGCTATAAATCCTTTGTTTTTAAAGATGGCAATCACACGGTTGTGCTACTTTTTCAACAGGATTTCACAAAAGGTAATTGGCCGTGATGAGTTGGCATCTCTTCAGGAATTCGCAGTGGAGACAATATCACAGTTTGAGATGTGTTTCCCTCCATCGTTCTTTGATATTATGGTGCACCTTGTGGTGCACTTGGTGCCACAAATAGAAGCATTGGGTCCTATGTACTTGCATGAAATGTGGACGTATGAGCGTTTCATGTCAATACTGAATGGCTATGTATCAACCCGTGCTCGTCCCGAGGCATCCATGATAGAGGGGTACTGTACCGAAGAGGCCATTGAGTCCGGAGGTCCATTCTGCAATAGTATCCTAAAAGACCAGGTTGCAATAGGTCTGCCTCCGTCACGACACGAGGGTAGACTGTATGGAAGCGGGAGGATGGGATGGAAATCTTTCATCCCACCGGATTACGATATAGTACTTGAGGCACATCAGAGCATCCTACATCAGCTAACGATAATGGAGCCATTTATCCAACAACACATCAATGAGCTTCACGAGCAAAATCCTGGGCATACGGATGATTGGGTAATGAAGCAACATAAGCAGCGGTTCAACACATGGCTAATGGTGAAGGACATTCCACGTGGAGAAACAATAGAAGAACAAACCATCAAGGGCTTGGCATCTGGACCATCACGCCAGGTCACAACATGGCAAACCTATGACATTAGTGGATTCACATTTTGTACCAAGTCCAAGGACAAAAAGAGCATGTCACAAAACAGTGGTGTTCGATGCGAAGCCATAGATGATGAAACTGGTGAGATTATTACATATTTTGGCTTTATTGAGGACATATGGGAACTAGACTATGGTACATTTCAGATCTCGGTTTTCCGATGTCAATGGGTTGAAGACAAACATGTCACGGTAGACAACTATGGGGTCAGAGTTCTTGATCTAAGTAAGGTAGGTTACAAAGATGACCCATGGATCCTTGCTAATCGTGCTGCACAGGTCTTCTATGCTGAACAGATCATTTCTAACAATGAGAAGAAAAGCACCGACAAACCGAAGCATGTAGTTTTTCCTGGAAAACAACAAGCTATAGGAGTTGATGGTGTATCTGATTTAGAGGATTTTAACCAGTTCAATGACATGTCTCTTTTCATAGACCATCCAACCAAGATAAGGAACGTTGAGCGAAGCATCCCACGCAATTCGATGCCCTGGGTACGCCACGATGGACAAGGCAGAACAATAGCTCCCTAGATTATATAGTTGTCATGTAATTGATTATTGTTAGGACATGTCATGTAATTGATTATTGTTAGCGACAAACCGAAGCATGTAATTTTACACGACTTTCTAGAAACAAGCATTTTGCACTTTGAAAGCAGGGAGGACTATTCGACTAATATATACATATCAGGCAGTAAGAAACAAGCATCTTCAAAGAACATGTTGTAAAAGAACTTGGAAAGATGTTTACCAGATCTGATACTTGTGAAAGAACTTCACACCAATGGAGATGAGAGACGCGAAGCCAGGAGACGACGTAGTATTTAAACACTACAAGAACGGGCATTCTAGTGACAGAGGAGGGAGAGAGAGGGAAGAGAGAGGAGGAAGAGGAGAGAGAGAGGAGAGAGAGAGGAGAGAGAGGAGAGAGAGAGGAGAGAGAGAGGAGAGAGAGGATAGAGAGAGAGAGGAGAGAGAGGGAGAGGGGAGAGAGAGGAGCTAGGGAGAGGAGAGAGAGGAGAGAGAGGATAGAGAGAGAGAGAGGAGCTAGGGAGAGGAGAGAGAGGAGAGAGAGAGGGAGAGATAGAGGAGGGAGAGAGAGGGAAGAGAGAGGAGGGAGAGGGGAGAGAGAGGAGGGAGAGGGGAGAGAGAGGAGAGAGAGGAGAGAGAGAGGGGAGAGAGAGAGGGGAGAGAGAGAAGTAATATATAAATATATATATTATGTATACTAAATATATATATTTATATATTTAATATGTACAAAAATTTATATACTTAATGTATGAATATACAATAAAAAATAATATACTAAAAACATTTCTACTGGCGGTTGACAATGAAAACCGCCAGTAGAAAACATTTTTACTGGCGGTTGTCGGTGAAAACCGCCAGTAAAAATTAGCCTCCACAGTCTGTGGATGGCATTTCTACTGGCGGTTCTCTATGACAACCGCTAGTAGAAATGATTTCTACTGGCGGTTTTCATTGTCAACCGCCAGTAGAAATATCTCCTATATAAAGGAGCGCGCGCGGGGCCGAAAATTTCTCTAAGTCTTTGGCGCCCAGAGATTTTACACTCCCGCCGTCAGGCTGCCGAAATTTCGCCCCGGCGATCTTCTCTGCCGTGCGCCGTCGTCGTCCACGCCGTCGTCCCCACCGTCGTCCCCGCGCCGTAGGTACGTTCCCCTCTCTCTCTCTCCCTTCTTCGTCTATGATCGCTCGCCGCCATGCGCGCCGCCGCCGCGCACGCGGGCGCACGTCGCCGCCGCCGCCGTGCGCGGCTTAACCCTAAGGCTAGGAAGAGTGAGAGAGTGAGAGGGAAGAGAGAGGAGGAAGAGGGAAGAGAGGGAGACCCCTGCGCGCGTCTCTGCAGAGAGAGAGAGAGAGAGAGGAGGGCGCACGCGCCGCCGCCGCCGAGAGGGAGGAAGAGAGAGGAAGGAGAGGGAGAGGGAAGAGAGAGGAGGGAGAGGGAGAGAGATAGAGGGAGGGAGAGGAGGGTGAGAGAGAGAGAGGAGGGAGAGGAGAGAGATAGAGAGAGGGAGAGAGATAGAGGGAGAGGAGATAGATAGAGGGAGGGAGAGGAGGGTGAGAGAGAGAGAGGAGGGAGAGGAGAGAGATAGAGAGAGGGAGAGAGATAGAGGGAGAGGAGATAGATAGAGGGAGGGAGAGGAGGGTGAGAGAGAGAGAGGAGGGAGAGGAGAGAGATAGAGAGAGGAGAGGAGATGAGAGTATTCATACAATACTTATTTTTATTCATATGTGTGTTCATATGTGTTCAAATGTATGTGTTCAATATATATATGTGTTCATATGTGTTCAAATGTATGTGTTCAATATATATGTGTGTTCATATGTGTTCAAATGTATGTGTTCAATATATATATGTGTGTTCATATGTGTTCAAATGTATGTTGAATATATACATTGTAATTTTATCCGTCACAACTCGATAATATACGTATCCGATCCGATCCGAATTCGATCTGAACTCGATAATTTCCGTACGACTCTCCCTCTCTCCCTCTCTATACGTCCTATGCGACTCTCCCTCTCTCCCTCTCCTCGTCCTATACGACTCTCCCTCTCTCCCTCTCTATACGTAACTCGATAATATCCATACGATTCTCCCTCTCTCCCTCTTTATACGTCCTATGCGACTCTCTCCCCGTCCTACACGATACTATACGACTATACGATACTATATGGTTACGGTTTAGGGTTAGGGTTATGGTTAAGGGTTAGGGTTAGGGTTAGGGTTAGGGTTAAGGGTTAGGGTTTAGGGTTAGGGTTAGGGTTAGGGTTAGGGTTAGGGTTAGGGTTAAGGGTTAGGGTTTAGGGTTAGGGTTAGGGTTAGGGTTAAGGGTTCGGGTTTTGGGTTAAGGGTTCGGGTTTTGGGTTAGGGTTAGGGTTAGGGTTAAGGGTTATAGTTAGGGTTAGGGTTTAGGGTTAAGGGTTCGGGTTTTGGGTTAGGGTTAGGGTTAAGGGTTTAGGGTTAGGGTTAAGGGTTATAGTTAGGGTTAGGGTTAGGGTTAAGGGTTAGGGTTTAGGGTTAGGGTTAGGGTTTAGGGTTAGGGTTAGGGTTAGGGTTAGGGTTAAGGGTTCGGGTTTTGGGTTAAGGGTTCGGGTTTTGGGTTAGTGTTAGGGTTAAGGGTTATAGTTAGGGTTAGGGTTAGGGTTTAGGGTTAAGGGTTCGGGTTTTGGGTTAAGGGTTCGGGTTTTGGGTTAAGGGTTCGGGTTTTGGGTTAGGGTTAGGGTTAAGGGTTTAGGGTTAGGGTTTAGGGTTAGGGTTAAGGGTTTAGTGCCTGAGGATGTATTTAATTATACTATTTGTTAATATGAATTTAATTATTGCTTACGTTAATATGTGTTAATATGTATTTAATTATTGCTTATGTATTTGTATATATATAGCTCAATGAGTTCTCCGATCAAGGACCAAGATTTAGTGCCCGAGCACATGGACAAGAGTGTTGCTCAAGAACAATCCAGCAGTGAAGGATATGAAACGCCTAGCGACCCTTTTCCTACCACTAGCATAGATAGGGCCGCTCTCCGTGAGTTGCAACGTGACCCTACTTATGATCCACAAGAAGCTGAGGTAAAAGTACGCATCTTTAGCTTCGTATGTGTACCCTACTGATTTCACATGCATGATCTCTTGTGCATTTTATTACATGAATAGGAGGTCGTGTCTGAATTTCGTGCGATACTCGAAGAAGCCGTGGCACGAAACGAAGACGTACCGGAGCCGACCCAAGACGCACCGGAACAGACCAAGACAACAACCGAGACGTCAAGGAAAAGGAAGCAGAGCGATCGAAAAAGAGGTGACAGGGGGCTGAACAAGTTTCCCGACAAAACATACAAAATCTCAGACGTGAGCCCGAAAGGTCAGCCCCTAGCTCCGGAAGAGGCACTACCTAAGTTCCGGAATACACTTGGGTTTTTAGTTAGAGATAATCTTGACATAACAATACGACAGTGGAGAGATGTGCCAGATGATGTCAAGAATCAAATATGGAATAAGCTATTAATGAGGTTCGTTCTGCCTCGGGGTTCAGAAGAACTCGTGAAGGAATACACGATGAAGCAGCTTGCAATCAATTTCCGAAACTGGAGGTCTGAGATGAACACAAAGTTTGCAAAGAAAGGTCTGGACCCGACCAAAAAATATAAAATCTCAGCAGGTCAGTGGGCAGTATTTCTAGAGCAGAGGAGCAGCCCTGATTTCATATCTCTAAGTGAGGCAAATTCAGAACTATCAAAGAAGAACAAGTACCGCCACCACCTAGGCACAGGTGGTTACAAGCGTCAGGTTCCTAAATGGAGACAAGAAGACGCCGAGAAGAAGGCCGCAGGGTTGCCGACGCTGTCCGAGCAACTTGGTGAAAGGGCGGCAAATTGGCTCCGTGCTAGAAAACCAAGGGAAACCGAGACCGGTGTATCTTTTGATGATCCCATTGTCGAAGAAGCGGCAAAAAACATATATACAATGGCAGCTAAGCAGAGCGAAGGAACTTTTAAGCCACAAAGGGAAAGAGACATCCTAACGGCTGGTCTCGGTAACCCTGAGCATCCTGGCCGTGTACGAGGAATCTCGTCTAAGGAAGGATGGAAGGAAGGATTCGGACAACAGTGGGAAAGTCTGTACAGGAAACGTGATCGATACAAGGAAGAGATGGCGGATTATTTTAAGGAGGAGGCCAAGAAAGAGTTCAAAGCCATGATGTCTCAAATGCTATCGAATCCTCCTCCAGAATTGATGCAACAGTTGGCGAGTGTGATGTCTGTTCAACAGATGACCACTCCACAAATACAAATAATTCCAGCAGCTCAACCGCCGGCTTCCACAGATTGTACGACATTACCAAGCTCTGTTGCTTCAACGGGAAATAAGGACCGTTATCCAGTTGATGACATCACAAGGCCTGTGGCGTGCACACTGGTTATAAGATATGGTATTAACAATAAACGTACAAAGAAAGTAGCCACAGGCCTTGCGATCCCAGGACGTAAGTTCCATGGAAATGATATTCCAGATGATTATTGCAAAGTAGAAGTGACGTCGGTCGTCCAAGGATCCGAGGACGACATGCTAGACATCCCTGGGCCCGAAGGTATCGAGAAACTTGGACAAGCTATCAATAATTTTATCCTTTGGCCTCGAAGGGATGTCGATTTGCTTGATTGGTCGAATTCGTCGTAGGCGTCGCAGGCCCAACCGTCTCCGCCTTCTCAAATTTTTGCTCCTATTGTACATCCATCATCCTCACCTCCTCAAACTTCACATGCTGCTCCTCATCCTTTTTCTGACCCACCGTCTCCGCCACAAGCATCACCATTCAGGGCTCCACCACCTTCTCCTCCCCATCCTCTTGGTGACCCACTGTCTACGCCACCATCAAGGGATCCACCTTCTCCACAACCATCAAAGGATCCAAGGCCATCAAAGAAATCTAAACTTCCTATTCCAAAATTGGTGTCCCCGTATCAGAAAAAGAAGAGTAAAGCTACTACTGCTGGCACAGCTCGGTTTTTGAAAGGGATTGGACGGAGCCTCACGTCACAAACTGTTGATTTGGCCAAGCACGAGGAGTCTGCAAAAAAGGCTGAGGCAATGGCCGCAAAGATAAAGAAGCCAACTAAGGCAGATTACAAAAACGTGCCTAAAAAATATGTGTCGGGCAGACCTCTGCTACCTCTTGAGAAACTAAGAAAGGTCCCGGCTGGTGTTAAAAGGTTGCATGACTGGTACATGCGGGCATCATCGGTTGGCATCGACACCATCAGTGTGCATATACCAGACCATGCTTTTATTGGATCGGACCAAAAGGCCGTTGTTACATTCGAGGACATGTGGTTAATGATGAACCTTTAGAGACTCGACGTGCAACTTGTAACGATGTTTGCATTGTAAGTGTCGCTCATACTTCCACATATGTGTGTTATTATTAGTGAGCTGTATAAAATTTCAATATCTGACATGCACGTGTGACTTGCAGAATGCAACATGATCAGCAGGAGATCCTTTACGGTACCAAGCCCAATGCTAGTGCCAGTAAAAGGGTTGGGTATCTCAACCCAATACTTATATCCGAGGAAAGCCACACTTTTAGAATCGGGAAAGACAACGATGAATTACAGGGAAAGACGGACGAAGAAGTTGAGAAGCGTATAAAGGATATGAAGAAGGATTTTGAAGCTCGATACGCCACCTATATAGGACATGCAATGCTTCAATTTCAAGACAGGGAAAGCCATAATGGCCCCGTACAACTTTAAGTAAGTGTGATTTTGCATAAATAAAATCAATAATTTCAATACACATGCATCACAAATTTGATTCGTACAGGGACCACTGGATATGCTTCCTCATTTATCCTAAGGTTGGAAAGGTGCTGGTGCTCGACTCCTTGAACTTCGACCCTTCGACATATGCAGAATTCCTCAGCACCTTAGAGCTGTAAGCCTTTTCTATGCATGCATACTTTTATCGATTAAAATTTGAGAATAACATGGTGATTCTATTTGAGATCACAGGGCTTATAGATTCTATAAGATGAGAGGTGGAAAGTACGACCTGTCGAAAAAAGGCGTGCCACTAGACATCCATCATCACTGGCCGGTAAGTATGTGATTTTATGAATACATATCATACACAATGTTGCAACTAAATAACCAATCTCCCGTTATGTAGTGCCACAAGCAACCACAAGGATCGGTCCTATGTGGATTCTATGCGTGCGAGTTCATGAGAGTGAACGGACGATACATCACGAACCCTGACAAGGTATTATTAGTAATAGTCAAGTATGTATTTATGTCATTAAAGATGCAAATGTGTTATTATTGAGTATAAATAGATGATGTTTATAAAATTCCTTTACAGCAATTTCAACGAGGAAACCCGGAGAACTTGACCGAAGCTGCATTGTATGGCATAGTCGAGGACCTCTGCACATTCATATTGAAAGAGGTCATTCCCGCAGAAGGAAAATATCACGATGCTTCCGGGACATTAGCTTTGCCAGAGTTTAGAATACTAACAGAAATTAGTAGATTATCTCTTAGCTGAGATAGTTATTAGAGCTTAGGTGAAAACTTATGATGTATAGAATGCATGAAGCATATATGGTTGTAAACAGAATACTTTGATGTATATAAATGTATATATGTTGCTTTCAATATCAATATAGATCTATATATATATATATGTTTGTGTGTGTGTAAATAAATATATATATAATTCAGTATTGTTTGAAATTTGAAAAAAGGCGGGAAAACTTCCACTGGCGGCTAAATAAAGTAAACCGCCAGTGAAAAGTGCATTTCCACTGGCGGTTTGCTTTATAAAACCGCCAGTGGAAATGCATTTTCACTGGCGGTTTTCTTTATTCAGCCGCCAGTGGAAATGAACTTTTCACTGGCGGTTCCTTAAGAAAACCGCCAGTGAAAATGCACTTTTCACTGGCGGTTCCAAAATAACCGCCAGTGGAAATGCTGATTTCCACTGACCCCTAGCACTGGCGGTACTGAAAAACGCCTGTGTAAATAGGTTTAGAACCGCCACTATAGAGCTTCTGTGTACTAGTGCTAGTCACTGAGAAGAGCCTGGATGTCGATGACAAGGCTAAAGCTGAAAACAGTTTCCACCAACAAATAGATCACTCAAACATATGATGGTACTAAACGGAACATGAATAGCAAAAGCTATTGTTGCTCCTATTATGCGGCCAGAAAATAAAGTGTTCATTATAATGTAGTCGAACGTCAAGTTGACCAAGCAGCAAAAGTCGATACAAATCACCTTGGTCTGGTCCTTGATGATGCACATATCTTACATCTTTTTTCTTACCTGTATGCTGTAGAAACGTAGGGTGATGAGGCGCGAGAAAATAGCAATGGCTTTGGTTTACAAAGATGAAGCGCATGTTAGAGCTGATTTGGTGGACAGAGAGGAAAGGAACCACGGGGAGGAATCCCACTAGTATTTACTAGCTCCTCTATATAGATCTTCTCCATTTTTCTGTCCACCAAATCAGATTTTAAGGTGTAGAATTTCACTATTGAGAGCGATTAAAAGACGATTCAGCTTGGAAAATACAACATCTGGCGAAAAGCGAATGAGAACGAGATTTCGGATTCTACAGTTAGGCTGATGAGGCACTAAATTATTATGGCTCTTGTCTATTCTGCGCGTGCTAAATCAAACAATAAGAGAAACTGGAGACCCAAGTCAAGAAAAGCCAGCGGGTTGGAGAGGCTTCTGCTGATGGTGACCTGCATTACAGGGCGTGTAATTTCATTATTAGTGGGGGAACTGTTTCTTACTTTTCTCCTTTTTAACTATCTACTTTGCAGCGAAGCTGAGAAAATCATATTCATGGGTCAAGTTTTATCAAAGGCTAGAGAAGACGTGAATGATTTTTATGGCAATTATGTAATATCCAAAAATTTAGAGAAATAAAGATTTCCTTGAATTATACGATGACGTGAATTTCTTGTTTATTTTATACATATAATCAATTAAGGAGGTTATTAAAATAATTGATAAGTGACAAATAAATAAAACTTTGCATGATGCTACAATTTTTATTGTGTATTTAGTTTGAATAGAAATCCAAATCTAGATTCGGATTTGAAAATTCAAAAATCGAAATAGAAAATAAAAAATAAGAAAAAAGGAAAAAACATACCTAGGCCTAAATCTTTACCTCGGCCCACAACCCCTTTTCCCTTCTCTTCAGCTGCCGGCCCAACTCACTCCACCTGCACACGTCGACAAGCAGGACCCAAGTGTCTGCCTCACCCTATCTTCCATCTACTATTGGTCTGCCATTCTTTGTCGAGTGTCCCAAGCACTCGGCAAAGGTATGTTTACACTCGACAATGTCTTTTTCGAGTGTTACACTTATCAAAGAACATTCGGCAAAATTTTATCGACAAAAAGTTTTTTGCCGAGTACTTTTTTTCGGAACTCAACAAAGACTGCCAGTGTCAAAAACACTCGACAAATTAAGAATTACAAAAAATCGAAAAAACAGCAAAACATTCTTTTTATTTGGGAAATACCCCAATATCACCATTGCCCTAACCATTATCCTATCATTTTCATCATTTTTTGAACTCAATTCACGTGTTTTATGATCTGTGTGAGATTCGAACTCTCGCAAACCCCTCTCTCGTGCAACCTCCTCTACTACTACACCACTATATTACTTGTGTCTATATTATGTTTTGCTTCCCCATGTATTATAAAAAACCGAGAGTAAAATAATTATTTGAGGCACTAAATGAATTTAAATGAAAATGATGTTGTAACACTCTGAATTTAGGGGTATAAAATTTCTTCTCTAATATCTATCAAATTCAGATGTTACCTCTTTTCCTGGCTCTATAGATTTCCTTTCTCTTCCTTTTAATAGAGTTTGTTTATTTATTTGAGAGATGTATTATTTCTTTAGTATATTAAAAACCTAGGGGAGATATGAATTGTTGCATCACGCTGAGCTTAAACTTTGTTTTTTGGTTGATTCACATATTTGAAATATTTAAATTTGAATTCGTGGTTTGGTTGGATTTGAATTCAAAAGAGAAAATAAAAAGAAAAGGAATTAGAAATTCAAAAGAAAAAGGAAAAATCAAAAGCAGCCCAAACCTCCCCTTCTCTCGGCCATTCAGCCCACCAGGCCTAGCTCACACGCGCGCGCACCCACCCCCTCTCTCCCTCTGCCAGGCGGGCCCGACCTGTCGGCGCCGCTCGCCCTCGCGCACGCCCCCACTCTCGCTCTGCACAGTGGGCCTAGCCCGTTAACGCCGTTACCCATTCGCTCCGCGCGCTCCTCTCTCTCTCTTTACACCGTTGGGCCGCCCTGTCAGCTCCGTCCTCCCCGCAAACTGCCGCTGACCTGCGCATGCACGCTGAGAAAGCCGGTCACGTTGCCTACCCACGTCCCCCAGCTCCATTATGAGCCCCGCCCGCACCCGCTCTCCTTCCCCTGCCTCATTTCGCCCACTCACATCCTCTCTCGCGCTCAGCCGCCGCCGCCAGAGCCCGTCGAAGAAGCGTGCCTGCCGTGCCATCCACCCGGAGCTCCAGACAGCCGCACCGAGCCTCCCCGAGCGCCGTCCTCAGGTGAGGAACCTTTCCTCATGCTCTGGTTGCCCTTATTTTGCCATGCCGTATGAGTCCGCCCTCATCGGAGCTCTGCCACACTGGTTCAACACACCCGCACAGTGCCCGGTCGATTCAGCCCCGCCCTATGCCCGTGCTTTGGCTCTAGGTGTCCCCCTCCCTCACCGGAGCTAGCACTAGCCTCGACGCACCCGATTCCCCCTCCCCATGGTCGGTATTGCTCGGCGGAGTTGCCCCGATCCGCCCGAAGCACCCCTCCTGCCATCCCCTCGTCCTTAGTCCCATTCTCACAGCCGAAACCCCACCATCGAGTTCGCCAAGCCCCCCTCACCGGTCCTGGCCAACTCTGGTGACCTTAGAGTCCCTGGGGACCGCGCCTGCCTCGGCTCTAGTGCCTTGACCACCATGGACAGAGCAACATCGGCCGCTACCGTTAACCCCCCTTGCACCTGATCCCACCCGCCTGCTCCTGGTACAATGGCCTGGATCCCCGGATACCAGTTCTAGCGTGCGCCCCTACCCCTGGGCCCCACCGATCAGTCCGCCCTCCCCTCAGGCCGCCAACCGCTTTGGCCCACTTGTCAGTGCTCGCTCGTGCCCCATCGCGCGTGCTCGACCTTGGATCTGATCTCGGCCGTTGATCTGTGATCGAATGGCGACGTACGCCCATATCCCTTCGCTCGGTTATTTTGTTAAAGAACCCCTCGGGTTTCCGAGAATCAACCTGTCATCCTGTTTTCTTGCGCCCAGGTCCCTAGTTTCTTGTAGAGAGACCCCTGGACTTTATTTTAATCACTAGAAATAGGATTAATTTAGTGTTTTGAATTTCAAAACTTATAAATTTCATATCTTTTGCGTATGAACTCCAAATTGGGTGGTTCAAATTGCAAAATGTTCATAATGGTATTCTCTATCTATTTAAATTATATTCATTAACTGTTTTCGTGTCCCAATTTTGTGGCTAGACTCTAGGTTAATTTAAAGTGATGGAATATTTATTAAAGTTAAAATAAAAGGGTAGGACCCTAGTGAATATTCATGTGCCTAAATTTGTAGATCCTAATCGCATTTAATGTAATCCCATCCCTGGAATAACTTTATCTAAATAAGTAATTCACTAAGGTAGACATAGTTAGGTAGTCAACCTACTGAGATAGGCAGTAGTTGAAGAACAATAGACCACTAGGCATGGTGATCTATCCTAAAACCTAGATTTGCACTTGTGTGTCTTTACCTTTTATTGAACCTATGTTCACTCTGTTGCATGTGTTTGATGTACTATTCTTTTGTCATTCCCCTAGTGCGTTGAATGAATGATTGCTTTGCGAAGACAACGAGCAAGTCCGAGGTTTCCGAGTGTGTTGCAGGAGATTTTCAGCAGCAACCTGGAGAAGGCAAGTGTCCTCTAACCAATTATGTCCTACTTACTTTATAATTCACTGTCCTGCATACCATGATCAACCTAAGGATTGACTAGTATTTGTTGTTCACTTGTTCTCAATTGCTGTGAATCAAGAATAAGGCAACACATTTGTCCTTCGAGGCATAATTCCCTCTTGGGCATAATAGATCTTAGATGAAGGTCATAAATAACAAGTTTACATTATTCACAAATATAAAAATATACTCACAAGATGTAACTTCATGTTATGTATTCATTTCATGATGAATATAAATGTACTTTCAAAGATTGTATTACAATGATACCTTCGGCTTGTTTGAAGATAATAATGTGAGGACAATTACAATTCAGTGTGGACAGTACGGGGGTACAGTTCATCTATTTATAGGCAATCGTAATGCTTTGTGCATTATTACATTCATGCCCTCAACAATTATGTACAGAGTTTACAAAATGTCACAAGGATAGTATCGCCATTTGTATTTACTAACTTGAACAATGCCTTCTCCTTATGTCATCTCCCTGTTTCATCGTGATGAAGCCTGTTAGACGAAGCTTGCTTCGTCGTGCTCCTCTTGTGCTTTGTCGAAGCTTTTATGGTGACGAAGCTCCTGTAATATTCAGTAGTATGCTGAAAGCAAATGGTTAGTCGTGTTTTTGAGGACCTTTGGAAGAGGAAGGCCCCCAATAGTAGCCCCTCGCAGTATTAGTTTGTTTCTTTGTAACAAATTCAGACTGCGAAAAGAATGAAGGCCTTTAGCCGAAGGTCCGAAAAACACATTCTCTTCGCTAGAATAGCGAGCTGTTCTGTATCATGGGCCCATCGTTCAGTGGTGCTTTGCATTTATATATACGAGGGTTTGCGTTGAAAATATTTTTGGTGCTATCAAGCTTTGTTTTGGGTTTATCGTTTTAGCTTTCTAACTCTATGAACGCAATTGCTTTTGTGCTTCGGCTTTTTGTGGCAGTCATCGTTGAAATGGCCGAATAGAAGAAAAGAGTGGATCCCGCACTCGCTGATTTCTACGAAGCCATGGAGAGGACCAATGTTGAGAAAATTACTGATGAGATGTTAGCTGAGCTTTCTGGAGACTCAAGTGACAACGAGAGTTTTGATATAGAATGTGACAACAATGATGCCGAAGATCGGCCATGGCGGCCAAGTCATGTTGTGTTTGGAAAATCCACCGTTAAGAGGGGACAGATTAAAGCAATGAAGGGCAAATATTTTCATGATATATCTATTGTGAGGGCTAGAGGAGAGAACACTATTCCTCTTCCTGAAGGTGATAAAGTGGTTGTTTTCAAGAGCTTTATGAAGGTTAGCCTTCGGTCTCCTCTGCATAGAATACTGGTTGAAGTGTTAAATCGATATGAATTATACCTTCATCAACTTACTCCCGAAGCTTTAATTAAAGTCGAAATTTTTATTTGGGCGATGAGAAGTCAGGGGTTGGAACCGAACGCTGATTGTTTTTGTAACATTCACGAGTTCTCTTATCAAACGAAGGCCACTGGGAAGGAATAGTACCAGAACAATTATAGATGTTATAGCTTCGTGTACCGGTCTAATGTGAGGTGTCATGTGCCAATGTTTCGAAAAAAGTGGTCGGGCTTATGGATGAAGCAATGGTTTTATGTTAAAAATGATTTGAGTGAGAGGGAGGATGTGAAGGGCGTAATACAGTGCCCCATATGATCGCACTTCGGCATTAGAAGACCTTCGATCGCGGGTAAAAACAAAGCTCAAGCATGTCTGCTGGCCTTCAACTATAATGCCCTAAATATTAAACCATGTTTATAATCCAAATATGGTGTGTCCTATGGATGATCGGAGGCTATAGATGTATAGATCTCATCGAGATGATTCCGATCAATTACTAGTTAGCCTTGTTAGGAGTCCGGATGAGTGTTTTCGAGTGCCGGTTGATCTGAGCCAATGGATATTAGGATTGTGGAAGTTTTCTTTTATTTATGCCTCACTAACCATAGAAGCCACGTTCTCCCACCCCTAGCAGCCATCACCCTTTTGTGCGTTGCCCCAAGAGAACTTCAATCGGACATCAGATCAGAGAGTAATTGAAGTTTGATTATAACAGTTTTTAGTCTCTTAATTCTATGCAGAATCTGTTCTCCTAAGATTTAGGAAATTTTATCAATAGAATTAAACTTTGAGTTAGTGAGAGAAGATGTAGATAATTTCATAAGCTTTCTAGATTGATAAAGAGTGTATTCATATGAATTTTGAAACTCCAGTTATGTTTGTTTTATGGTGGCTGTATCTGTTTGCCTGGCAAACCGAGCAGGTCTGTTCACTTGTGGGTTTTATCTAGTAAATGGCCAAACTGGCTCTTCCAATTCTGGAGACTTTTGTAGAAGGATAAAAGTACTTACTGCCAGCAAAATTTCATAATTTTTAGATGAGTAGTTTGGGAGATATTGAACTTTGAAGCTAACTATGCTGCTGCCTAAAACAGATTCAGTCGGTTATTTTGTCGGATGTTTTAGAACTTATAGATGATAAAATTTAATTATCTATCGAATACCGAAGTTGTAGAGTATTTTGTGTAGATGCTTCCAGATATTTTGTTTGATAGTACTGCTGTAATAATTTTAAAGATACAAAATTAACAAGCAGCGCTGCTGCTATTGGCGGGTGGTAGGGAGCAGTGGTTGTTCACGTCAGTGTTGGGGTTGTGCGTAGGAGCTGTGTTGATTATTAGCAAATGCTATGTGAATGTTTGTACTAAGTTTAATTCCCACAACAGGTGGTGGGGCTCTGGATTGTACCTAGTGCCATCCCAAATTCTCGGCGAAGGCAAGTAAAATGCAGTGATGGTTTGCTATCGCTTGATTCGTATCTTATTCCCTGTCATTGAGTATTCATAAGTATTGCATGCGTTAAACAAGGAATTCTACGATGAGGTTTTATTTGGTCGAAAGTATTGATGGTATATGTTAATAATGTTGATGAACATGATTTGAGAATGATATTTGTGGTTGACTCACGTCTTTGAGGAAGTTGAAGTTTCTATTATGAAGCATGTTATCTGTAGTGAAATGTTATTGGCATGTCATGCACATTGTATCATCCATCTTGCATTTTGAAGTTATGTCATGATCTTATGGTCCGACCGTACCTGTACATTTAGCATCGTACGTTGCCCGAGGAGGGGTACAATGTGGCTTCATATCCTTAGAGGTAAGAAGGCAGAAGTCATCCTTGCATTTGCAGCCATTTGCACTCATGAGGTATATATGAAGTGTGGCATTGCTATGTACTATTGTGGTTTCTACCTGCGAGGTGTGGTAACTAGGTATGTTGTATGTTGTATTCATGCTGCACCTTCATAATAAGAAGGTTGTGAAATCAAGTGGTGATAAAACAATGTTCTTATGTGGTTAAACAGTTTAATATTATTTTACTTGCTGAGATGTGTCATCTCACTCTTGCATTACTCAATGCAGGTACTTGATTCATGTTGGGAATGAGGGAAGTAGCAGCACGTCCACCTTCGCTCTCATAATAACGCTGCCCAGGCGCAACCATGATTTAATTAGAAACTTCTTGTCAAAGGATTTTTGTTTTTAACTAGTCATGCGTACTGGTTAATTCAGTTCATGTTGTTATGGTTATCTTCCCATTGCTAGCTGATTATTAATGTCTAGTATGTTTTCTTATCATGATATCTGTTTATACTCTGTTGCTTCCTCGTTTATGCAATTTTTCAAAGGAGACACTGTCGAAATTTTATATATGAATGTTAGATGTGTAGTTTAGTAGCATTCCACGGTGTTTGTGGATCCCGGGGTGTTACATAAACACAGTGTGCAGCTACATTGGCACCTAGAGATTTGGTCCAGGAGCACATTGCTTTCAAGGTATGACCCCTTGTTAATGATTGAGAGATGCTGAAAGAAACCACTGCTGGTTCCAATGAAGGCAACCTAGTTTATCTGAATTCACCTAGCATTATAGAATTCAGTTCGGCGAGCTAGATAATGAGTGGCTTGAAGCCGTTGAGGCAACCAGTGATGAATTGCTGGGGCTTATTCGAAGGCAAAGGACGAAGCCATGAATTCTAGCTTCGGTGCTCGTGGGAAGAGAAGGTTGAACAGAGTTTTTGATGTAATTAGAATTGCCTATCCTGACTACTGTTTTCCTGCACAAAAACAAGGAACGAAGAGGAAAATCACAACTACAACCTCTTCCGTTGCGCCAAAGCTAAAAAGGACTAAAGTTTTAACTCATCGGCCGAAGTCGCATTCCTTAGAGAGGGCTGCTACACTGCCTACTAAGAAAAGATGGAAGTTGTTGAATCTACCGAAGCTACACCCTCGGCTTTGGAGATAATTCCCGTTGAGGCTGCCGAAGCTGCCACCACTCCGCTAAAGAAATCAGAACCAGAAATTTCAGGACCGAGCAGCAACCGATGCTGCAGAGTCCTACAGCAATGACAGGGCTCTCAAAGATAGCAACCGCTCCAGCGGCAACTCCTAGGAAAGGGAGGAGAATGGTCGGCGTTCTGGACGCTATCCTGAAACCTTTGAAGGTGTTTACTCCTGCTTCCACTAAGATTTCCAAGGACAAAATTGAAGAATTGGGAGAAGCTGCTGCTGCAAGCGTTTCTCCTGCCTGCGCTGAGGTTGGACCTTCGAAAACTAAGGCAGTGGTGCAAGTAAAGGGAAGTGTACCAGAGAAGCCTAACGCTGCCGATACCCGAAGCGTCTTCTCGTGGTGACTTTGGATACATTGTTCGCCATGCTTCAGGGAAACAATTATCGGAACAGCAAATTGCCGAAGTGCAATACTATGCAAAGGACCTGAAATATCCCTGAGGATCCTTGGTATATGGAGGAAATGATGAAGATGATTACCTTTACTGCCTGCCAGACAACAAAGAGATAGATCTTTGTCGGGAAATAATGGATAATATGGGTTATCCGAAGCTTGAACTTGGTTTATCTGCAATGCCTAAGGATCAACTTGCAGACCGCCTTGCTTACAACAGCTTGAAGTTTTGCTCATTTTATTTTTGTATTTGTTAATTTATGTTAGGAAGGGTTGTGGTGATCGATTTGTGGTAATGCTTATTATTATTTATTTGTATGTTTTTTGTTTATCGGTGTGTAATTCTTAGCAAGGCTTTGAAGGCTCAAAAAGATGCTGAAGATGAAGGCACCCGAATAGCCTTCGGAAATCTGTGTTTAGAAGTTATATCACTTTGGAGTGAGGGCCTTGAGAGAGATAAAATCCTGCTTTCCTTAGTAGAGAGGCTAAAGACTAGCGAAGCAAAATTGGCTAGATTCTCTGAAGTGGACCAAAAAAATATGAAATTTGAGAAAGAAAAAGAAGCAGATGCAAAGAGTATTGCTGATCTGAATATGCTTTATCCATTCAAGTGGGATTACACAGATCTGAAGTAGCAGGATTGGAGAAGAAGCTTGATGAAATTACTAAAAACTTCAACGTCGAGCAAACAAAGTGTGAGATATCCGATACCGAACGGTTGAGGGTTAAGAAGAATGTTGAGGAGCTTCGTTAGGCGAAGGAGGAGTGTTACGGCGTTGCTATGCGATGTTGTAACAAGCTAAAGAGTAGTTTTGCTAAGGTTGGCACGTTCTCAATTGAACAATACTTTATTCGGGGTGAACCTGAAGGGGTTATCAAATGGATTGAAGGCGAAGCCGAAGCCTTTGATGAGATCCTTAGCGATAGGGGAGATTTTTGTGCCTGCATCGGCGCTCGAGGAGCTGTCTCTCTGCTTGAAAAAGCTGGCTGTGAGCATGTGAAGGCTGTAATTCAGCTAGAATTCTCTATTTCAGCGAGTGATATTAAGGATCCTTCAGCCAAAGCTATTGTCCTTAGTGGGAAATTTTACTCTGAAGTATGGATGAATGGTGGCCGAGAAATGGTAGACAAATATATTAGGCAAAATGAAAAACAATCTCATATTGCTTCAGAAGAAGTGAGAAGAGCTGAAGAAGCCGCAGAACGCGAAAGGCGTATATGTATTTTTGTCTTGTCTGAGCTTCATAAATACTTTTAGCTTCGTAATTGACAAAAACTTATACTGTGGTGTAGCCAAACTTTCTCCTCCTCCGAAGCCGTACAACCCTGAGGCCGATCCAACCCTAAGGGGTGCTCTCGATGTGATCATGATAGCAAATGAAGCAATTGACAAAGCTGTGGATAGACTCCCGAACGAAGCTGTTGAGAAAATCCTAAAGGAGGATGATTAGAATTTGTATATAAAAACACTTGTAGAACTTTTGTGTGATGTTCCCTTATGTAAAAAATAATTGTCAACTCTATATCTCATGATGTAATATGTTTCTTTGTGGAGCGTGAAACCATCACACGTACCATTTTTGAGCCAAAGTCAAAAAAACACCTTCCCTTATTTTCACGCTTCATAAAGAAAAATCCCTTTTCCGCCGAAGCGGCATTATTAGACTCGAAGGTCTTGCCGTAGATCTTGCATAAGAAATACAGTTGCCGAAGGCATTGCTGTAGGTCTTGTATTGTTGAAACATCATTTCATAATTCTTTATCAAAGACAGGCTTAACCTCATGAGTTAGCCATCGTGGTTGAAGGAGCAATTTCCCTTCTTTTTTCCACTGTTTCGGATGATGCGAGATGATGAATGATGCGATGCTATGCAGCATGATGCGATGTTATGATGCAACAAATGTTAATGAATAAATGCTTCGTAATAGTAAGACACTGCATTCCCTTAGGAATGACTTCGGAGTCTCTTCACCTTTTACTTAGGTGGCATTTTAGCTCTGCATTCCCATAGGAACGACTTTGGAGCTTGGCTCTACTTCCCCTTAGGAACAACTTTGGAGCTTCTTCACCTTTTACTTAGGTGGTATTTTAGCCCTGCATCCCCGTAGGAACGACTTTGGAGCTAAGCTCTACATCCCCTTAGGAACGTCTTTGGATCTTCTTCACCTTTTACTTAGGTGGTATTTTAGCTCTGCATCCCCGTAGGAACGACTTTGGAGCTTTTTCACTCTTTCTATTACACTCGATGGTGTAACTCCAGATTTATTACAACAGGTCGAAGGTTGTACCTTCTCATATTGTCTTTGAGGTAAAAACATAAAATCAAAAGAAATGACAATTGCATTGAATGTGTATGAAAGTTTTTTTGATTTAGCCCTCTGTCGCTTCAGTAAATGTGCCTTGATTATGGTACAGTGTTGTTAACTGTCTGGGCTTCAGACTCTTCCCTTGCATCGTGTTGTTGCTGAATTTGGTGATGTTCTTTCAGACTGTTGATTGTGGGACGAAGTTGAGGCCATGACAGGTAGTGGTGGTGGCAAGGCTGATGCAGCTAGGGAGTGGCTCACCGAAGCTACAAATATTGTGGGTTGTGAAAATGGCTGTTGATTGCCCACATACTCAGGAATGTATGGGGAGTAGCACGAAGCAGTATGTAGGACTTGCTTCGGCTGATTCTAATGTGTCTCGACTTCTGCTATCTCATTTTGCTTCTGTATTGTAACCTGGCATGTCCTAGTTGTGTGTCACTTATCTTCTCCACAGAACAAGCCGAACAACCTTCTTGGTTGTGAGATGAATCTTCCTCCAAAGCTTCATCCCCCTCTGCCTCTTAGAGCTGGTGGTTGGAAGGAGCTTTGGTGCGTCCGAGACAATTCAGAGCTGTGTTGATGTGCTTGAGTGTGATGGCTTCTGTCTTCACTTGAGCTAGGATTGTGTATCGTCCTAACATGCCTTGGGTGGAGCCTTCCTCCAAAGCCCCTAGTCATCTCAAAATATCTGTAGGCTTCTTCCCTTCTTTTCCAGAAATCATTATCGGCACTAATGTACTCGTCCATCTTCTATAGAACCTTCTCCAGGCTTTGTGAGGGCTTGCTAGCAAAATACTGTGCTGTTGATCCTAGACGATGTCCCCTAATCATGGCTTCAATAACAATCTCATTTTGCACCGTTAGCGCCTGAGCTCTAAGACGTAGAAACCTTCGGACATACGGTTGCAGGTACTCCTCGCGGTCCTGCGTGCACTGGAATAGGGCTTGAGAAATCACTGTCTTCGTCTAAAAACCCTGAAAGCTGGTGATTAGCATATCCTTCAGCTTCTGCCACGATGTGATTGTTCCCGATCAAAGAGAAGAATACCATGTTTGAGCCACACTCTTGACTACCATGACGAAGGATTTCGCCATGATAGCAGTGTTGCCACCATATGATGATATGGTTGCTTCGTAACTCATGAGGAATTGTTTTGGGTCTAAATGCCATCATACATGGGAAGCTTTGGCGGTTTATACGAAGGTGGCCATGGGGTAGCCTGCAATTCTATGGCTAGGGGGGAAGCATTTTTAAAAGTAATGTTATCATGATGGAAATTGTCATACCATACGTCATCATAGCTTGGGCTTTCCTGACGAAGCTCTCTCTGTTGTGGCCTTCGCCCTTGTTCGTTGTCTTGTGTGATGTGGCACATCTCTTCGGCAACTTGATCAATATTCTTCTAGAGTTCAGATAGTCGAAGCATCTTCTCCCTTCTTCTCTCCACTTGTTGGTGGGAGATTTCTGATTTCTTGATCTAGCTCTTGTTCCTATGGTATTGGGCTAATGGCCTTCCTTTTCTAGTTTTGAGCCTCCCTCAGAGGGAGCCCCTCTTGATTTATGTCCAGTGGTGCAAGGGTAGCCCCTGGTGCCACTGTCTTCTTCGGCGGCATGGCGAAGGTTATTATTCGAGCTCTTGTTGTCGAAGGTGGTCGTTCGAGTTCACTGGAGGTGGGCGCCAATGTTGTTCACTTGTTCTCAATTGCTATGAATCAAGAGCAAGGCAACACATTTGTAATATGTTAAAGACCTTCATCCTCTGAAGTATTATTCCCTCTTGGGCATAATGAATCTTAGACAAAGGTCATAAATAACAAGTTTACATTATTCACAAATATAATAATATACTCGCAAGATGTAACTTCGTGTTATGTATTCATTTTGATGATGAATATAAATGTACTTTCAAAGATTGTATTACAATTATAACTTCGGCTTGTTTGAAGATAATAACGTGAGGACAATTACAATTCAACGTGAATAGTACGGGGGTGCTGTTCATCTATTTATAGGCAATCGTAATGCTTTGTGTGTTATTACATTCATGCCCTCAACAATTACATACAGAGTTTACAAAATGTCATAAGGACAATTTTGCCATTTGTATTTACTAACTTGAACAACGCCTTCTCCTTATGTCATCTCCCCTGTTAGACGAAGCTTGCTTCATCGTGATCCTCTTGTGCTTTAGTCGAAGCTCCTGTAATATTCAGTAGCATGTTGGAAGCAAATGGTTAGACGTGTTTTTGAGGACCTTCGGAAGAGGAAGGCCCCCAACAGTATTCTGTTTTCCTGTCCTTGTTTACCCTTTGGGAATTGGTTACTATGATTAGTATTATGATATTGCTTTACTTTAATCAATGAACATGATGAGAAAATTTATGATACATTGATGATATCTTGATTTTTGATGATGAACATGTACTTTATGGGCCTTAGGCAGTTTCTCAAGTACCTCTCCGTAAGGACCTATTCGTTGGCCACCCAGGAAAACAGTACAACCATGAGGGTGGAATGGGATGCCCTTAACTGATTAATTGGATGAATCTAGGGGTGTAGTTTGCTTCGCAGTTGTGCTGTCAATGTGGGCCGGGGCATAGTGCTTGCTCTCCTAAGGGTGGGTGCCGAGGTTCATTCAATTTGGTTTTGTTAGTCACCCATCTTAGGGAGGAGTACTGTGTTTTTACGACTGGCGAAACCTAACGGGCAACTACACACTAGGGGAATCTTTTTAAAGGCTACATAGTAAATTCCTGGCCATTCACCTTTGTAGTGAAGATCGGCTCTTGCAAACCCAGGCTAGAAAGGGATCACGGCTCGTGGATAAAGTGTGCATCCTCTATAGAGTGTTAGAAACTGGTATATCAGCCGTGCTCACGGTTATGAGCAGCTTTGGGAGGTCATTTGATTAGAGTTACTCTGGATACTTTTATGATGATGCTTAATGATGGTGATTATAATTATGAATTCTGGTATTTCCTCTTGGATGGAGTACTAATTGGATAATAACTTGGGATTATTGCTAATACTTGGCTATCTATAACTGGCCAACTAAAATCAACTGCTTTAAGCTTAACCCCACATACAACTACTCCACTTTAGCCAAACAGGACATTTGCTGAGTACATTGATGTGTAGTCACCCTTGCTTTAAAACACCAAAACCCTAGGTTGTCCCCATTGCAACCAGTGCTCAGGAGAAGATGAAGGCAACATGGAGGACTTTCAGGAGTTTCAAGACTTCGATGAGTTCTAGATTAGATTAGTGACAAACCCCCAGTCAACTACCTGTGAAGGCCTTATCGTACTACTTTTCGTATTCGCACTTTGATTATGTCTTAAGTTAATGACTTTGTGGATGTCTTGGACATCGTGATGTAATGATGTACTTATTTCCGCTATTATTTCGAGTAATGTGTGATGATGTCCAACTACGTAATTGATGTGTACGTGAATTTCTGATCCTGATAGGTACATGGTTCGCATTTGGTTTGCCTTCTAAAACCAGGTGTGACAGTTGTCAACTGTAAAGTTACATAACTTTTCGAGATCCACAACTTTTATGTTGGTAGTTTCTTCATCCGAGGTCATTTACAAAATTTAAAAACTTAAAACATATTTTTCTATGACAAGATGATTTCAAATAAAAAATTGTCAATTATAAAGTTTCATAACATTTCAAGACCAACAATTTTTATTATGATGGTTTTTCCATCCGAGGTCGTTTGAAAATTTCAAATTTTAAAATTCAAACAAAGTTTTGCATAACAAAATGATTTGAAACCAAAATATTGTCAACTACAAAGTTTCATAACTTTTTGAAACCTACAACTTTCATATTGGTGGTTTTTTCTTTTGAGGTCGTTTCAAAAATTTGAATTTTAAATTTTTAAAATTTAGAGGTAGTTTTCGATAACAAGATGACTTCAAATCAAAAAGTTGCCAACAACAAATTATATAACTTCTCAAGGTCTACAAAGTTTATTTTGGTTGTTTGGTCATTTATTCATCCCACATGTTGGTTCTAACATTATTCACAAATCTTATACATCTCTCTTGTAGTTTCATAAACTACGAGAGAGATATAGTTTTTATGAACACATTTATTTTTATTTCGCCATGTGAAGAATTGACGAAAATATAAATTGTACATCTTGATGAGTTATAGAAATTTGCAGTTGAAAACTTTTTCATTTAAATTAATTTACTACTTCAAAATATGATTTTTAAATTATCTTTACCTAGTTTTGAAAAAAGCACTCGGCAAATAAGTTCTTTGCCGAGTGTCAAAAAACACTCGGTAAAGAAACTATTTGCCGAGTGTTAAAAATAAAACACTCGACAAAGAAACCCTTTGTCGAGTGTTTTTTTACCGAGTGTTTTTTCGTTTGGCACTTGGCAAAGAACTTCTTTGCCAAGTGCCCGAAAAAACACTCGGTAAATCATTTGGCACTCGGTAAAGAACCAGATTTCAGTAGTGATCACTGTAGATTCTAGAATGTAATTTCTAAGACTTTAGATGTTCACTAAATAATAGAAAAGTATATTAACTATATGTTTATTTTATGAAGCATATTTCCTTTTTAATGAATGCTAACCGTATATATAAATATATACATATATAGATATATGCACACACATATATATATAAAGTAATAACAATGGTTTCATCATGCTGGTATTTTGTGGTGCACTTAATGTGTGTGTGGAATTCACAAAACAAATCGAATTCTAAAGTTTGAATTAGTTGAATTTGAAATTTGGAAGGAGGAATAAAGCACAATGTCACACCTAGGTTTTAGGGGTCCAAAACCCGCACACGAAATAATCACCAAGTGTGCTAGGATCATGTCTTACACATATGATGACTCATGGTACAGAAACGAATGTCACATCTTTGATATATAACGGAGTTCTATATAAAATAGTTAAATAATTACATCATACGATGACAACGATCCAGCAACCAAAGTTGACTGGGAGACGACGGCCTAGACCAATCACGAACCCATCACAACATCCTTCATGCGCCTCATCCTGTGGTACCTGTTCTAGACCTAGGGGATGTGAGTACAGCAAAGGTGAGCTCACATAAGTTCATCACTCAACAAGTTGTGGGGAATAATGTGCATGAACTCACCAAAGGTGGAAGCTCATGTGAAGTGTAAGGCTTACCAAAGGAGATGGTTAAAGCTGAGCATTGCTTTTAAAGTTGGTCAAAATTTTATTAGCAGTTACTAAGTATAAGTAGATATCAACCCAAATAAGTAAGAGATCAAAATTAATAACAAAACCCACGATGTAATGCGAATCACAACTTGAGTTTAGTTCTATAAATTACTCATGTGAGGGTCCGAGCTACTAATGATCGTGAGCATGGCTGATATACCAGTTTTACACTCTGCAGAGGTTGCACATCTTTATCCACAAGTCGTGTTACCCATTTACCAAGGTATCGTGACTTCCCATTCATCTCTACCGAGGAGAGGAGGCAAGGTATCACTATGAGGCCTTTATAAAGTTCCACTAGCTTCCTAAAACCTGCTACAGTTTCTGAGAAGGGCAATATAGGAATCCCTCGTCTGAAAAGCCATCGCAGCATGATGGACCCGAGAACCTCCCTATACGCATGCTCCTCTACCTCCATTGAGTTTTGGGTGTTAAGATACATATGATTCATGATCATGCTTTATTATTGCTATTGGATTATTTAATGTTCATGATAAGATTATCATGTTAACTGGTACATGGAGCTTAACTTGCGATAACTGTGCTACCACAAGGGTGGAATGGGAAGCCTTCGGATGACTAATTAGGAAAGCTAGTGTGAGTTAATCCTTTCCCGAAAGGGGTAAGCAAGTTGGAGGAGTGCTGGTATAGGGAGGTCCTCAGGGTAGACTGTCTTTTTAGCTTTTCGGATGAGGGATTCCTATATCGCTTTTGGCCCGGAATCCGTAACGGGTTCTCTCCTCTAGTGGAACTTTGTAAAGGCCTCGTAGTGTAACCTCTCCTACTCACCTTGGTAGTGTTTAACGGTCCGATCATCCCGAGGCGACAAAGGGAACACATCTTGTGGGTAAAGATGCACAACCTCTACAGAGTGTAAAACTGGTATATCAGTCATGCTCGCGGTCAATAGCGACTCAGGACTCTCGCATGATTAACTTATGGAATTAAAGTTAATATGTCATATGCATCGCATTGTGGGAATTATTCTTAGTTGTGATCTCTTAAATTATTGGGATGGTATTCACTTATACTTAGTAACTTGTAATAAAATTTTGACCAACTTATTAAAGAATTGCTCAACCTTAACCATTATTTGTTGATCAGCCTTACACTATACATGAGCCCCCACCATAATTGAGCTCATGCACATTATTCCCCACACTTGTTCAGTGATGAACATCTGTGAGCTCACCCTTACAATAACCCCCCATAGGTGAAGAGTAGGTGCCCTCGAAGAAGGACTACTACGATGAGTTCGACAAAGTCGAGGTGTCGTCTCCCAGTCAGCTTGATGGCGCCAAGGGATAATAATATTAGTTTGATTTATTTATTATCAGTTATTTTAAGACATTTTCATTATGTAATAAAGTTTGTGACATTCGTCTCTATACATTAAGTCATTATATGTGTTGATCTTCTTTGGCACACATATGAGACGCACCCGGGTTTGCCCCTTTAAATTCGGGTATGACAATCACGCACATGATAATCTCTCTAACTAGTGGATTTGTTCGATTGGTGAGAATCCAACACGTGTGCTTGCATCTCTCTACTATCACCGCCATGTGGGGCCTATGGGGGACAGATATCCCTCGGGTCCACTAGAAGGCTAAAAGACCTCGCGAAAGGCCTGCAGGCCCAATGATTCGCAAGGTCATCCCTTCGTGGGCCAGGAGAGGCATGTCCGAAAAAGTGAATTGACACAAGATTGGATTGATGCAGGCCCAGACGGCCCGATGAGTTTGAACGGCAACCGCAACAAGGACCCGACCTTCCCGCGCAAGGGCCCCATACATCGGAACAGAGCGGAGATAGGTCAGCGGAATTATAGGAAGATAGGCTCAATCGATTCACTATTACTTAGGCTCACATTGTTATCATATCCATATGTACTGCCCCACGGTCAAATATATAAGGCCTAGGGGGCATCCCTTCAAAAATATATCTCACTACTTAGCCATCCACCCAGCTCTCTAACATCCTCGATACTAGAGAACCTCCTTGTAACCCACCACACAAAGTATTCACGCCAGGACGTAGGGTATTACGCATCTCAAAGTGGCCCGAACCTGTACAAAATTGTTCGCTGTCTCTCGTGCATCTAGCGCGAACCATCAAGCTACAATCGGTAACACCGTCCTACTCCAAAAAAGCACCTCGAGGGGCAACCCTGGGTGCACGGTCGGACCCAAAACACCGACAGCTGGCGCGCCAGGTAGGGGGTGTGTCACTGATCCAAGCTAGCTCAATGGCCATCACTTTCCAGCGCAAGATCGTCCTCCGCCCCGTGTGCACATTCTGCTTCGGAACCATCTCATCCATGGCAGAAGAAGAAGGAACTCTACATCGCATCACAGATCCACCGGAGAGGGAGCCTTCCTCAACAAACTCCAGAGAAGCTGGAGTGAAGCAGGAAAAAGCGAAACCTTCGGTGCCCCGAACAAAGACTCCCTCTTGCAAGCCAGGGGTAGAGGGTTCGTCAACCCGGAGAATTCTGTTGTCCACCTCTTCCACTGAGACGTGGGCATTGATCACTAGGAGAAAGGAGGCGAACAAGGTCAAGGATCGTCAAACTGCTCTTCTGGTACCTCCGCCCTCAAAGGAGAACAGAAAGGAAGCTCATCACTACAACAGTTCTGTTCTACCCCGATGTCCTCTTCATCGGAGGAAGAGTGGAATCAACTCCCATCTCCTATGATGAACCAAACGTGCCAGGAGAAGAACCTCTTCAGCGGGAATCTCGTCGATGAAGGAACCAACGTTGAAACGTTCGGCGACATCACGAAGCCGGAGAGCAGGACCCGGCGCAGCCCGTGTCACGAGATGAGGTCTCAGAGATGGGAGAAACTCCAGAAGAGCGGGTCTTCAGGGAAAGGAGGAATTCCCGACGACGTGATCGTCGGCAAGCTCAAGAGTAGGTTGAGCAGGAAGAGAGACAACGCCGAGAGAATCCACTTTTCGGATGAAACCTAAACCCCGACTTCGCCCGAGCCATGAACACACTGAGTGAGGTCGGTGGAGTATGGGCTCGGATAGCCGATGGCCTCCCCCAGACTCCGGATGTCGAGGCCTATCGGCGGCTGTTCACTCGGGCAGCTAATCACCTTCTACCTCTCGCTCATCCACCGAGTGATCTATGACATGCCATCAACATTCAGCGAGACGCACGGAGCTCCATCAACGCCTCATGCGAACGACGACACGAGAACGAGATCCAGCGCCGAGAAGAATATGACCGGGATCACGGCATCACTGCGCGGAGTCAGGCCACTAGAACTAAGTCGGCAATGGCTTCGACTCGTGGCACGACCCGGGGACAGTCAAGGCACCACGACAACAACTCCCCTCCTTGGGACAGACATCATCATCGACGACATGAGGACACGTGTGGAGTATCGATGCTCACTCCACGCCTTAGGGCCATTCAATGGCCCCCTAACTTCAAAGTCTCCAACTTCGATAAGTACGAGCCTAAGCAGGATCCGGGGGGTTGGTTGGCCGTTTACACCACCGCCACCCGAGCTGCCGGGGCGACTGAAGATGTGATGACCGCATACTTGCCTATCGTCCTCGGGCAGACTGCAATGGCTACGACACCTACCCCGACACTGCATTGACGATTGGAGCGACTTTAGTCGACGCTTCACCACCAACTTTCAATCTCTCTCCGACAAACCGGTGTAGCCATGGGACCTCAAATCCATCAAGCGCCGAGGGGATGAAATTCTCTGGTCATACCTCAAGAGATTTCAGACCATGAGAAATCGTATCCCTGAGGTCGCGGAAGCGGCAGTGATCGAGAACTTCTACCGGGGATCTAATGACTCGGCCTTCGTTTGAGCCATACTGCAGAAGGCGCCGACTACCTCCGAGTAGCTGTTGCGGGAAGCCGACCTCTACATCACCGCCAACGAACGAGCTCAGGACCTCATCGGAGGAGCAAAGCCTGCACCGGCGGCACCGCGACGCGACACGAACCAACAACCCGACAAACGTTGGGAGAAGAGGCCTCGTGAAGAAGTCCACGCCGCCGGACGACCCGCCTCTCATGCCCAAGGAGGACCTCACGGAGGCGAACGTACACTGGACGACATCCTCGATGCCCAGTGCCCGTACCACAAGGACATGCGCCACACCCTCCGGAACTACAGAGACTTCAAGCACTCCATGGGGTACGGCTGACCCTTCCAACCTCTGCCACTTCCCCCACCACGAGGAGGACCTAGAGAACCTCGACAACCCCAACAGTAGGAGGGGGAGGAGGCGGAGCATTCCTACGTGTCGACGGAGAAGTCAACATCATCTTCGGCGGACATGGGTCACAAGAAAGCAAGAGGCAACAAAAGCTCAACGACCGTTAGATACTTGTGGCGACCACTGGTCCTCCCGCCCCATATCGATGGTCCAAACACCCGATCACCTTCACTCGGGCGGATCAATGGCTCAACTTCGACCACCCGGGCAAGTACCCGCTCCTCATCGATCCGGTGATCCGAGAAAGCAGGGTAAAAAGGTACTAGTGGATGGGGGAAGCAGCATCAACGTCACCTTCCTCCAGACGCTTCAAGGCTTGGGAGTTCCCCTCAAAGAGCTCCACGAGTCAGACACTCCTTTCTTCGGCATCGTGCCGACTGAAGGAGAATATCCACTAGGACACATCTACATGCCGGTCACCTTTGGAACTCTGGAAAACTACAGAACCGAGTTCCTGAGGTTCGAGGTGGCAAACTTCGACCGCGGGTACAATGCCATCATCGGTAGGCCTGGATTGGCGAAATTCATGGCCATTCCACATTATACGTACATGATATTGAAGATGCCAGGACCACAAGGAATCATAACTGTGCGCGCTGACCTCCAAGGCGCAGCAGAGTGTTTCTGAGTGGTCATTCGTGCTGCCCTCACCACCAAAATGTTGGCGACTCCTTCTGCGTAGGCAAACTCAAAGCCTGAGGAAGACCTCGCGGTACCCGCGAATGAAGCTCAAGCTGTGACCTCTATATGACCGACTGAAGAAACCAAGAGAATCAACCTCGGGTTCACCGATGAGCGCTAGACTGCCATCATCAGTTCTAGCCTGGATGACAAATAGGAAAGCGCGCTCGTCCAGTTTCTGCCAGATAACCAAGACGTATTCGCATGGCAACGTGCGGATATGCCGGGAGTCCCGAGAGAACTGGCCGAGCACAAACTGAAGGTCTACCCCCTGGCAAGGTCAATCCAACAGAAATTACGTTGTTTTATGCCTGACAAGAGAGAAGCCATCTGCGTAGAGCTGGCTCGCTTGGTCACGGCCGGATTCATTAGAGAAGTGTTACATCACGAGTGGTTGGCAAATCCTGTTCTTGTACTCAAAAAGAATAAAGTGGATTGGCGCATGTGCGTCTACTATACGGATCTCAAGAAACATTGTCTGAAGGATCCCTTCGGACTTCCTAGAATAGACCAGGTGGTAGACTCAACTGCCGGGTGTTCTATGTTGTCTTTCTTAGATTGCTATTCCGGATATCATCAGATCAGCTTGGCAAAAGAAGACGAGGAAAAAACAACATTCATCACCCCATTCGGAGCCTTCTGCTATACCTCCATGCCATTTGGCCTTAAAAACGCTGGAGCGACTTACCAGAGGGCTATTCAGACATGCTTAGCCGACCACTGGGGCAAGCGTGTGGAAGCTTACGTGGATGACATGGTGATCAAGACAGAAAACTCAGAAAATTTCATTGAAGATATACAGCTGGTCTTCAACAGTCTGCGGCGATATCGATGGAAGCTTAATCCTGAAAAGTGTGTCTTTGGAGTACCGGCAGGGAAATTGCTCGGGTTTATCATCATCCACCAGGGAATTGAGGCTAATCCAGAAAAGATCGAGGCTATCATAAGAATGGAGGCACCACGATCACAGAAGAAAGTACAAAGACTTACTAGATGCATGGCAGCCCTAAGCAGGTTCATATCAAGGCTAGGAGAAAAGGGCCTACCGTTCTACAAGTTGCTCAAGAAGGTAGACAAGTTCCAGTGGACTTTAGAGGCTCAGGAAGCTCTAGGTGCACTGAAGAAATTCCTAACAACACCACCAGTGCTAAAACCGCCTCACCGAGCCACGCCGAGTCAACTGACTGAAGATCTGCTATTGTACATCTCTTGCACGACTCACGTGGAGAGCACTGCGTTAGTAGTCGAGCAAGCAGAAGAAGGACACGCATACCCAGTGCAACATGCCGTCTATTTCATTAGTGAAGTCCTCGGTCCATCGAAGAAGAAATATCCTCAAGTTCAGAAACTATTGTATGCAGTACTTCTAACTACACGCAAGCTTCATCACTACTTTGACGATCACAAAGTCATAGTAGTCACCGGATTTCCAATAGGGGATATTCTCCACAACAAAGAAGCCATTGGAAGAATAGCCAAATGGGCCTACGAGCTGGGGGCTCACGACATTGAGTTTCGACCTCATACTGCAATCAAGACCCAAGCACTAGTTGACTTTGTATCGGAATGGACCGAGCAACAAGTACCAGATAACCTGGAGACTGCAGAAGTATGGAGGATGTATTTCGATGGCTCGTTGAAACTACAGGGGGCAGGCGTAGGAATCCTTTTCATTGCACCAGGAGGTGAACAACTCAAATATGTTGTTCAGTTACTTTTCTCAGCATCCAATAATGTGGCAGAATATGAAGCTTTGATTCATGGACTGAACATTGCCATATCACTGGGCATCAAGAGGCTGATGGATATATGGGGATTCAGCTAGTGGTCATAAGTTAGATAAACAAAGAGTGTGATTGCTTGAATGACTCCATGGGGAAATACTGCACCGCCGTCCGAAAGCTAGAAGACAAGTTTGAAGGGCTGGAATTTCATCATGTGGAGAGGGATCGCAACACAGCAGCTGATGCATTGTCAAAGCTAGGATCCAGTCGGACTCAGGTCCCACCTAGGAGTCTTCGTACAAGAAGTGCTGCGCCCGAGAATCTCATTAGATCGGGTAGAAAAGTGCAATATTTTGAGCCAACCAGAGTCAGATTCTGATGACTGGAGGGAGCCAATCATCAGATACATAAAGAACGAGGAGGAGTCGGATGACAAAAATACAACAGAGCGCATTGCAAGGCAGTCAGCTCACTACACCCTCACTGGGGAAACACTATACAGAAGGGGCGCGACAGGAGTCCTCATGAAATGCGTTCTTTCGGCTACTCGGAAGCAACTGCTAGATGAGGTCCACGCTGGACAATGAGGGATACACGCAGCATCCAGGACTCTGGTTGGGAAGGTCTTCAGGTCTAGTTTCTACTGGCCAACGACGAAGAGTGATGCAGTCCGAGTTAGTCCAGAGGTGTGAAGCATGTCAATACTTATCAAAACAGCAACATCTACCAGCACAGCAACTGCAAACCATACCTGTCACATGGCCGTTCGCGTGCTGGGGACTGGATATGATTGGACCCTTTAAGAAATCTCAAGGAGGAAACACTCATGTACTGGTTGCTATCGACAAATTCACTAAGTGGATAGAGTTCAAGCCCATTGCTTCTTTAACTTCAGCTAAGGCAGTGGAATTCATACAGGACATAATATTCAGGTTTGGAATACCGAACACCATCATAACGACCTAGGATCTAATTTCACCAGTTCAGAATTTTTTGATTTCTGTGAACAAAAGAGCATCCAGATCAAATATGCGTCAGTAGCACACCCAAGAGCCAACGGGCAAGTAGAAAGAGCCAACGGAATGATATTAGAAGCACTTAAAAAGAAAGTCTTTGACAAGAATGAAAAGTTCGCAGGAAAGTGGATCAGAGAGTTGCCGCATGTGGTCTAGGAGCCTAAGAACTCAACCTAGCCGAGCTTTGCATGGAAACACTCCCTTCTTTATGGTCTATGGTTTCAGAGGCAGTGCTACGTGCTGATCTCAAGTTCGGGGCACCAAGATTGATTTTCGAAAGCATAGCTGAAGCTGAAGCTACCAGGTTGGAGGATGTTGATATACTAGAAGAAGAACGATTGAATACAGTAATTCAGTTAGCCAGGTACCAACAGACTCTGAGGCGCTATCATGATAAGGCCATATACGGCATCGATCCTTCGAAGTGGGAGACCTTGTCCTCCGCCGAATTCTAACGGGGGAGGGGCGACACAAATTGTCACCACTATGGGAAGGACCATTCATAGTAACAGAAGTCACCCGGCCTGGATCATATCGTCTTACTCAAATGGATGGCACGGAAATAGGGAACTCATGGAATATAGAGCATCTCAGGAAGTTTTACCCTTAGCTAGATTTCAAAAGCTATTGGGACGGCATTGTATTCTGTAATTGGGAGATACACCATCAATAAAATGACTTCATTCTCAAAGGCACTCAAATTGTTTTCTGCACGTTTACTTAACCCAGGGTGATCACTATACCATATGAACGGAGCAATCGGCTTAAGTCCGAATGACTTAAGGTGGTGCAACATGCTCACGCTTACTTAACACAGGGTGACCACTAAACCCTACTAAACGGAGCAATCGACTTAAGTCAGCAAAGGCTTAAGGTGGTGTGGCATGCTCACGTTTACTTAACTCAGGGTGACCACTAGACCCTACCAACGGAGTAGTCGGTTTAAGTCGGTAGTGACTTAAATCGGCAAGGCATGCTCACGGCTACTCGATTCAGCATAAGCACGTTTTCGATCGCTCGTCTTAGGGCAATCTCTAAGCCCCGCGAAATGGGAAGAAGTTTCAAAACCATCACACTGCACTTACTTCTGCAATCATAACGACTGTTGAATTCAAACAACAGAGAAATAATAATAGCGTTCAGTACCAAGAAGATTTTCTAACAGAACATTCGAGCACATTGACCACACACACAATGCATTCAGTGTTTCTACTTAGTAATGTTTTTCTTAGGAGCAACTGATGAAGAAGGACGACTCGAAGAGTCAAGAGCAGTTTTGACATCAGCAATTATGTTGTCAGGAACAATCACACTCGACCTTCTCATCAAGATCCGCCCCGTGCGAATGGCTTTGTCCATAGCCTTGTCGCGCTGAGCCTTCAAGGCGGTAGAAGTGTCTTTAGCAGCCTTAACAGCCAGCCGAGCAGCTTCTAGCTCCTGGACGACTGATCTTTTGGAAGCGCGCAGATCCTTGATGACAGAGTCTTTGCTTGACACCAATTGCCTAACACGAATGAGTTCATCCTAGGACTCTTGCAGCTTGTAACGATGATTATCCAAGTCTGCCATGGTAAAGTGATGGCTCCTCTCCAAGATAGTCAAATAATTGTAAGGATATTCCGTGTCAACAATATCAAACACAACCTATTCAGTTCTTGTATTGTGGACAGATCCGAAGGTCGCTGGCATTGTGATCTTGCCAAGTGCTACAATCTGCCTTCCTCCGAAACCACAGAGAGGGTGCGTGGCATCATGGATCGTATCCTCTGGCTCTTGCATCTGTCTGATGGCCTTAGCAAATATGATATCCGCTGCACTGCCTATATCGACCAGAACATTGTGGACTAGAAATCCCTTGATGACACAAGATATGACCATAGCATCATTGTGAGGGTAATCCTTGAGCTGAAGGTCCTCTTGGGAGAAGGTAATTGGGATGTGAGACCATTTTGAATTGATGAAGGGTCCGTTGCACCCCAACATGCTGTACCCTTCTCTGGGCCTCCTTCTGCTTCTTGATGGCCGGCTCTGAGCATGAACCGCCTATTATCGGGAGCACCAGCTTCATAGCCGAAGCAGCTTCAGCTTGGTTGTTGAACGAAGCCATCAGCTCAAAAAGTGGACGTGAGTTCACCGGAGGTGGACGCCAATGTTGGGAACTTGTTCTCAAATGCTTTAAATTAAGAACAAGGCAACATAAAATGTTAAGTGTTAATGCCCTTCGTCCATTGAATCATTATTTCCTCAAGGGTATAATGATCCTCGGACGAAGGTCATGAACAAAAGTCCATGAAGGTTATACCTTCGTGGTTGAGGTTATGAAATAACAAAAGATAAAATATATGAAATATGAAACATGAAAGAATAATATATCAAAAAACATAAACTTATTCATATATTTCATCATATAAACCTAAATATTAAAACATAACATTTAATCACATTTATACCTTCGTCTTGGCAGAAGGCAATAATCTAAGTGTCGCGTGCAAGTGATTACAAGATTCCATGAACAGTATGGGGGTACTGTTCATCTATTTATACGCACAGGGCGCAGCCTGTGAGAAATTACATTCATGCCCTTTACAAATGCTTACAATCATAATACAAGCTATCACGGGTCAATTGGTCATTTCATCTTTAAGTCGGTTCACTCCTTCGTCTTGAGACATGTCACTATGCCGAAGCTTTATGGATGATAGCTTCAGCACTGCTTTTTAGAGGATCTGCCGAAGGTGTTTCTTCTTCCTAGGATCTTCGGCGACGAAGCATACCCCCAACAATTCCCTTAGGCATTTCAACTTGCGATAGTTGAAAAATACTCTTGAGTTAATGCTTTGAGGACATTCGGCTAATTATGGCCCCCTATAGTAGCCCCTCGCAGAATTAGTTCATTTTTTATAACGAGTTCAAACCGTGAAGATAATATAGGCCTCATGTCGAAAGTGCATAAAACACCATCTACTGAGCACGTTATTAAAAACAGAATAAAACAAGTTACAACGGTCCACAAAGAAGCGAGTGAGAGCGACGTGATTCCTTGGCTCCTGCGCCTGCTGACCTATATATGCTGGACGACTCCATGTGGTTACCACATCATTTACTGCTTGCACCAACCTGCTACCACCAAATTCACTGCCAATGGCCATGAATCAGTGAGGACACCTGCAGGGGACGACATCTTTGAGACCAAATACCATAGTGGGAAATGGTCATGAACCTATATAGGGTCGACCTACCAATGATGGCATTGAAGGGGAGGTTAACCTCCACAACGTTGAACTAGACGTTCTCCGTGCGGAAGTTCTCCTCTGTCTCGAACATGACTGACACAGAGATGCTCCAATGGGTTTAAACAACTTGAGGGGTCGCTCTGGAGAATGGGTGTGAGGGGCTCAGCTTGGACTCCGGGATCTATAATTGCTTGAATGTTGTCTAGCTGATGATGTTGAGCCTGGCTCCATTGTCGATCAACACGTGATAAAGCATCAAGTTGGCTATGGTAGGGTTGGTGATGAGAGGTAGTACGCTGGCCCCACCATGTTCTTTGGGTAGTCAGGTGGCCCAAGAAAGATGGTGATGCTCTTCCACTTTTGGTGGGGTGCCGCCTTTGGGGCCCCTAGGTTCGTCGAGAGGACCTCTCTGCAAAGGGTCTCCATGTCCCTCCATGAGGAAAGCTCCTAGCTTTCAACTTACATCGCGTATAGCTTATTGCAGTACTCATCATTGTGAGAGTCGGAATTGGTCTGGGTGATGAGGTCCTTCAAGACCTACTTGGGGGATTGATACCCTAGTTCCCTCCGGTCCGCGGTAGCCTCGCCGTCACTGGCCTACTCCTTGTTGGGTCGTTGTTACGGCGCAGGTGAGCCATCCTTGGTGGCCTACTTGTATCTCTCACTGACGCGCTTCGCGAGCTTCTAGATCTTGTGAAACACTAAGGTGTTGTGGCGGTTGGTTGGATGGATAGCGCACAACCCATTGTCGCCTCCCTACCGGTTGGGCATTTGTCACGCGTGTTCTAGGCCCTCGACCATAGCCATAGTGATCGGAGCGCCGGATAATGGCTTCTTGCCATCGTAGTTCTTCTTGTCGCTACCCTAGGAAGTGGCTCTTGATCCACCCTTTTGGGAGACCCCATCTTGCGGGATTGAGTGCCATGCTTGACCCTCAATAGCACTCACACACTTGTCAGCTAGAGAGAAAAGCATGGTGACGCTCTCCACACCATGTGTCACTAGCTTCTCGAGCATCTTCTCATCACGTACTCCCTGTCAGAAGGCAGTGATGAGGGATGCATTAGATATACAAGGGATGGTTTCCATACCTTGGAGAATCGGGAGATGAAGGCCTGGAGCATCTTTCCAGTTTTTTTGTCTCATGGCATGGAGACGCCTCCACCCCGTGCTACTAGTAAGCACATGTGAAGTTAGTAGTGAACTACGTATAGAGCCCATCCCAGGACTGGATTGACCTAGGGTGAGGTTCATGAGCCAAGTCTGGGTTGGCTCATTCAATGCTACATGAAAGTAGCTTGCTAGGATGTCACTGTTTCCACCAACCACCGTGATGGTGGTGATGTAGAACTTTAGGAATTCTGTCAGGTTAGATGCATTGTCATACTTTTCTAGCAGATGGGGCTAGAACTTGGGTGGCTAGGTCACCGTGTGTTGATGATCTGCGAGAGCGGATGTAACACCTCTGGTGTTACGGGAACTAAAACTTTGGCATGACATCATATGCACTGGCATTACATTATGTATGATACATCTACAATGCATCCACTAGGCTAAAATTTTAAAACAAACATTTGATGTGATGTTTGTGGAATGGCATGATCTGGTAAAACAGATTCTTAACCCTAGTTTGGAGCCAAAACCCTAATTAGTCTCCTATAGGGTTATTTCAAATTCTATACACTTTTTTTCCAAAAGTGTATATATCAAAGTGATAGAGTGACAAAAACTAAGCAACTTTTACATTTGGAGATTTCCTTGTTTTGTGGTGAAACTTGGAGTAATTTGCAAAACTCCATAAGTACCTCTACCCTTAAACCCTAAAAAATAGTGTTGATGAGCCAATTTTGGGCTCTTGTATCTCTTAATCCATGAGGAGTTTACTATAAGTCATTATGGTAAAATTGTAGAGCGACTATAGTAGTACAAATTTGATTGAGTGACTTAGCCCTAAAACCATATGGAACTTAGAGTAAAATGTTCCCAAAGTCGGGCTGTCAGTCGAGGGGATGCTATGAACCTAGACTGACAGTGGCACTAGTCTGACTTTGGAGCCAAATTAAGGATGATCCAGTGAGGTTAAGCCCGTGATCCCTATGACAAAGTTGAAGATATTATATAGGAGAACAACTTTGCTACGGTCATGTGGCTCTGCTACCGCATGAAAATGGGAGTAAAAAGACCTCAAAGTTGCTCTGTCAGACAGGTGAACGAGTGATGGCATGGTACAGTGTCTGAAAAAGATCAGAAATGCAGTGCGCCTCGCCACCATCCCACTCCGTGATTTGCGCCCATCGGTAAAGATCGCACTCGACGTGGATAAATGTTGGAGGTGAAAAGATCAGGGGAGGTGAATGTGGTCTCTAGCACCAGCTCATTGGCCATGATTCACTTGCTCGACAACGTGGCCAAGCTGCCGACAGCGTCGTGGCTGCCGGCTTCCTCAGTTGCACCCATGACAAGGACCAATTCACCATGTTGTCGTAACCGTGTAGATGGCAAGTTACCCCTCCGTGAGCTACTGCACTGCTACATGCCACTGAAGCATAGACCAGTGAAAGATCTCATCGCCGTCGTGAACGTTCTCATCCAAAATTCACGAAGCACGCGTGTAATCACTATAAATTGAGTGCCCTTCCTGCTCCGACCTCTTGTTACGAACCCAGCTCACCACCCCTCCCTCCCGAACATCAACCATAGCCCGAGAATTCCAAATTTTCCCCAAATCGGTCATCGTTGCTATGGCGGAAGCACCCAAATTATTCCAACTTAAGTGCCCAAGTCCCACCTTAGAGGCTAGACCACACTTAAATAGGAATAAACTGTCAGTCCCTTAGATCTAGTCCAACTAGGCCACTAACAGGATCAAGTACCACATACTCACTCGAAGGTGAGGCACAGAGCAAATACAATAAAGCATAAAACTATAATTTGAGGAAGTACTTAAGGTTATTACAACATCATCGGAGTTTTGCAAAAGTAGTGATCATTGTTCTAGATGCAGCAGAAATTAACTAACGGTAAAAAAAGGGAGGATGGGGAAGCCTGGCCCATCACTCCTCATGCTCCTCTCCTGCTGAGGTAGGGTTCCACTCGACTGTCCAACCCGGTGGCAAGGTAGACGGCCAAGTCACTCCAGCAACCATATCCTCCAGAGAACCTGTAAAAATTATGCCACAAGCAAGGCTGAGTATACTAAAACTCAGCTAGACTTACTCGGTGTGAGGAGTCTACTCCTCTACCTCTAGACATGCAGCTGTTTGGCTGAGGGGTTTGGTTCGCCAAAAGCACTAGCTGAGTCTAAAATCAAGTTTTAGCTTTTCAAGTTTTAATATGATCCTTTTAGACTAGATGTGTACCAAGCTAATCATACATGGTATCAAACATTTTTACTAATCAACATCTTTTGCTAATCAACTCCTTTCCACTTATTACTCAATGCAGTACAATGGATCAAGCAGTCTCATTAGCTGCGAGAAGCAGACGATTCGAATCGAGTTTTAACCTTGCAAGGTAAACCTAAACACATGACGTGGCGAGGCACTCCGTCCCCATACACATCAATTGTCCCCATCGATTCCCTGTCAACAGAACAGGGCTCACCGCCTTGGTGTACAATGCCTCACTAACCCCGACTACCGTCGTGCAGTGACCGCACTTGTACCCACCATAACCAGAATGGGAGACCACGTCTCAGGTCGCGTGAGGAGTAAAGTCTGCGGGCAGGTTCACTCAGGTACTAGGCTTACCAATTTACCATATTTCTCGGCATGTGCTTAGTATGTTCAAACGCTTGACACAGGTATCTGCACGTTAACCCTTATTCCAATTTTTCATCTCGTAGACAACGCATCCCAATGGATCGTTGTCCACAGACCATCATCATTCCAATATAAAAATGGATACAATCAATTTCTGACCTCGCGCGAGTGCTAGAAAAATCACTCGACTTCTATCGAGATCCCTAATTTAGCAAAGCAGCTACTCGACCTAGCATACTAGTATCCATCTCAAAAGGAAATCTTGAGTTCATGCAACTAGGGTTTTCAGACAACTCCTACACTCAAGTGCACAGTACAAACCTACAATCATTCAGTGCAGAAAAATAGCATACATAACAGTTATGCATAAAACTGGGGCTTGCCTTCAAAAGCTGGGGCAGGCAGGTCCTTAGTAGCAGGCTCTGGTGCTGTCTCCTGGACTACCTCCTGAGCAACTCCTTGCTCCGGAATGAGGATGTACTCTCCGTCAGCGAGATTACAATCTATCGAATGCAATGAATAAGGTACATGTATATTAATAATATGTCAATTTGGTAAATACTATGTATGGTGAAACAATATTAACACAGTGGGTAAACTAGAGTTTCTTTATCGGATGGTGCTCTTAGTGTTTTGTACACAACTGTTTTAGGGTCTTGAGTGAATTTAAGGATTTTAATCATCTCCTTTATGTTCTATTGGACTATTAGGGAGATTTATTTGTATATTAATAATTTCTTCCACAATTCCCTTTTTACTTTCTATTTATGCTTATTTTTGAGTGCTCTTGAACTACCATGGTGATTTAGAATTTTCCAAAATTGTTGCAAAAATTACAGTGGGTAAACCTTGGTCTGTGTAGTTCATTCTAAAATTTTGAGGTTAGAATTTATTAAAATAAACCTTGGGCAAAAATGGCAAAAGTGAGAGTAGAGGGTCACTTTGCACTACAGTTTTGATTTAGGTGAGGGTTCTGGACTAAAAATTATTTTTACCAATATCTATGGGTAATAATAGGTCTTGTGCAAAAAATGACAGAAAATGGTCTAATGGTTATTTAGTTGTGATTTTCTAAAGTTAAATGTCAAAAAGGCACTTATAACTAACTTGTCATTTGAAAAATGTCAAACAACATGAACTTATATTTTTCCTAGATTCATACTAGCATATTAGTAGTTATCCCAAGGATTGGGGTGGTTTCTCCTTAGGATTATTTTTCTAGGATTTTTCTGAGTTCTTACTGTCTTTATAAAATAAAATGTGGTGCATTTCTTTTGTACTAACAGAGGGTTCAACAGAATTTTCTTATGATCTATGTTAATTAAGTAAGCTAAGAAAAATGTGGTTGCTCTCTGGTTCTTATTTTAAATTCCCTTTTTCATTTTTTAAGGTTTGGATCAAAATAAGTTTTTGTGGTTAATCCTTCCTTAACCTAGTATACTGAGGAGTCTAACATTTTTAAACAGGGTAGTTGGTAGTTAAGTATGTCTCTAAATTTCTTACCCTCAGTCCAAAAGTATTTCTAGTTTTCCTCTATTTATTTAGTTTTGGGCAGTATACTTATTTAAATTAAAACTCAAAAAGTATTGCAGGAATCAGGGTGTTTATTATTTTTCCTAAATAGTTCATAATATTTAGGACCTAGCAAATATGGTTTGACCAAATTTGGTTGGATAAAACTTGAGTTATGAATTTTACAAGTTCTATACTCATTTAAAAGAATAAATCTTAAAGGTTTAAAGAAAACAGGTTTGCACCTGAGGCCCCTGGGTTTTTCTGTTACTAAACCATTTAAACCGTGTCCCTGTGGAACTATTTTACTGAGTCACTGACATCGCGAAAACCCCCGTGGCCTTTCTCTTTCTTATCCCGAGCTCCTTCCCCGCTGGAACAGTTACCGCAAAGAGGAAAAAGGGTGGCGCGGCTTATCGGCGGCAAGAGAGGTCCAGTGGATGGCCGGGTGAGGTCCGGGAGGTCCTGGCGGTCACATCGAAGGGCGGATCACCGGCGACGATGGTCGGAATAGGGCTGGCCGCATGCGTAGGCGGTCAGGCTCGTCGGCGGTGTGTGCTCCGGCCTACTCACGGCGGTATAGCTCAATTAAATGGCACAGGGAGCTTCACTGGAGGTCAAGGATGCCGTAGGCACAAGGAATCGACGAATGGCTTACCGTGTGGCTCGGTCTACGTGCGACGGTGGCCGGTTGAAGTTCAACAACATCGATCCAGTGTCTCCAGTGAGGTGGTGTCCAATCTACGGCTCGAGAAGCTTAACTGAGCTCCGGGGAAGCTAGCCAAAGGGTCAGACAGGGTCGAGGAGGGCTGGCTTGGTTGGTCTACAGTGGCCAGGGCTTGTGCGGCCGCTGGCATGTCGTTCTCTGGGCAAAGGCCGGTGAACTCGTGCTCAGGCAGGGTTGGGAGTGAGCGGGGGCGTACGATCGAGACTGGTGTGGGTTTTATAGCCGCGGGTGTGGGCGTGGGCGCGAGGTTGACGCAGCGTGGCGTGGCGCGTGCGGGGCCAGGTGCCGGGGCATGCTCTGGCGTTGCCAGGGCGCGTCAAACACGTGGCTGTGTTAATCTGCCCTAGTTCTTGCGCCTGTAGTGCTCCCAAACGTGCGAATCTGGCCATATGTCTTGTGTAAGATTTCTTCCCTACTCCTAGAGCTATCTAGTTCATGTGAGTTCCAAGGGGAGATCTGGCCTAGCTTAGAAGATATGGTGGCACCATGTCTTGTATGTCTGCATTGTTCACCCGCGACAAAATGGATGCCAAACCATGTCAAACTATCTGGGTTTGGTTTCAAATTTTTTAGGGGTGTGCCTTGGGTAGTTTGGCCACTTTTTGTTATTTGGACCATGTGGTTTTGGCGCTAGCAAAGGGGTCAACACTTCTGATCTTTAGGTTAGGGCTGATTTTGGGACTTAGAGAAAAATGAATGGCTCTAGTGTGCTCTCCACTTAGGGGCTTGATTTGGGGTTTTTGTTGGGCCTTTTTGCAATACTTCCCTTACTACATTTTGTAGATTTATTAATATATTTCATCTTTGGTAAAGGTTTCATTTCATGAATTGGTCATTTGCATAATTTCCCTTTTAATCCAATGTTTGGGGTTTAATGGCTCAAGAGGGGGAATTAGGGTTTTAGAATCTTTTTCATCGGTGAAGATGCATGAAGGCTAGGGTATCTCTCTCATCATGCTCAAAACTTAGCTTAGCCATAATTTTAAAGCTTTTAGTGCCTTCTCTTTCCATTTAACACATTGGATAATAGGCCATAGGTGTGTTCATTGAGCCAGGGCCTTGGGTAACACCTGGGGTGTTGCAGCCCTCCCCCTTAAAGAAATCTCGTCCCGAGATTGGGTAGGGATCCTCGAGAGGGGTGCTCAGAAAGTGCGTGGTCGTGCAGTGTGGCTTCTTTTGTCAAGGTTCTCTCGTAAACTGCTCTTCGAATGTCATTCTCTTTGCAACTTCAGAAGGAAGTCCTTCTAGATTTAGTTTCATAATTTACTCAGTTCTCATTAACTATATTTCTCTTATACTTAGATTCAAAGGGCAGGTGGGGGTGTTTTGGGTTGCGTACCGATTCCCTTAGGCAGAAAATCGGGGTAGTGAGAGTGCAGAAAATCCTCAGTTTCCAAAGTAGCCTCTTTTTCTGAATGGTTGCTCCACTGGACCTTATACATTTGGATTGACCTTGCTCAAGTTGACCTTTCCTTTTGGTCCAATACCTTGACGGGGTGCTCTTGATATGACAAGTCCGGTTCTATCTTTAATTCAGGTAGCACTCCCGTGGGCAAGCGGACACACTTCTTTAGTTGAGACACATGGAACACATCATGAATGGCAGACATGTGAGGTGGCAACTTCAACTGGTATGCTACAGGTCCACAAGTCTCCTTGATTTCATAGGGCCCAATATAGCGATGAGCTAATTTGCCCTTGATCCCAAATCTCTGAACACCTTTGGTGGGTGACGCTTTGAGATATACATGATCCCCCACTACGAATTGTAGAGGCTTCCGTCTTTTATCATGATAGCTCTTTTTCCTGGCCTAAGTAGCTTCCAAGTTTTTCTTAAGACTTTGACTTTATCCTTGGCTTCAAGCACTAGGTCAGGTCCAAATATTTCCCTTTCTCCAGCTTGTTACCAATTTAGCGGTGTTGTACACCTCCTCCGATAGAAGGCCTCAAAAGGTGCCATCTTTAGGCTGGATTGGTAGCTATTGTTCTAAGAGAATTCTGCTAGAGAAAGGCACTTATCCCAATCCTTGCCATATTGTAACACACATGCCCTCAACATGTCCTCAAGGATCTGATTCACTCTTTCTGTTTGGCCGTCAGTTTGAGGATGATATGCTGAGCTTCTTATCACATGGGTTCTAAGTAACTTCTGCAGCTGTTCCTAGAAACGTGCCACAAACAGTGCTCCTCTATCAGACACAATAGTCCTCGGGATTCCATGCAAACGCACTATTTGGTCAATATAGATCTCTGCATATTTTTTAGCCTTGTGGGTGGTATGCACAGGCAAGAAATGAGCTGTCTTGGTCAGCCTATCCACAATGACCCATATAGAATCATGGTGCCGGGAGGTATTCGACAATCCCACAACGAAGTCCATGCAAATGTCCTCCCACTTCCAAGATGGGATGGGGAGAGGTTGTAGGGTACCTGCTACCTTCAAATGACTAGCTTTTATTCTTTGGAAAATGTCGCACTCAGATACATACTTAGCAATTTCACTCTTCATCATGGTCCACCAATATAGGGATCTGAGGTCATGATACATCTTGTTACTTCCAGGGTGCATGGAAAAATTTGAGAGATGAGCTTCATCCAAGATGGTCTTCCAGAGTTCTGGATTTTTGGGAACAACCAGTCTGTCCTCAAACCATAGAACACCCTTACTATCCTGTCGAAAACACTTGCACTTATCCACCTTTTGGTTGAGCATTTCCTTAATGACTTGAACACCCTTGTCACCAATCTGTGCCATGATTATCTGCTCTTGTAGCGTTGGCTCCACTGAGATATAGTTCAAGGTACCTGGGGGAACAACTTCCATGTTTAGCTTGCGCAACTCGTCACATAGAGTGGCGATCTTAGAGTCCATGGTTACACAGTTCGCACTGGGCTTTTCGACTTAAGGCATCTGCCACAACATTTGCCTTGCCAGGATGGTAATGTACTTCCAGATCATAATCCTTGATCAATTCCAATCATCTTTTCTGCCTCATATTAAGATCAACCTAAGTGAAAATATACTTGAGACTCTTGTGGTCAGTATAGATATTACAATGAGCTCCCATTAGAAAATGTCTCCATATTTTTAGAGCATGAACTACCACTGCCAACTCCAGATCATGCGTGGGGTAATTTTGCTCTTGAGGCCTGAGTGCTCTGGATGCGTAGGCAATAACTCGGTTGTCTTGCATCAAAACACAACCTAGTCCAGTGCCTGAAGCATCGCAATATACATCAAATGATTTGGTGTTGTCAGGCTGTGCCAGCACGGGTGCTGTCGTCAGGTGCTGCCTTAATGCATGAAAGGCATCTTCACACTTCTGACTCCAATCAAACTTCACTCCTTTCTTCAACAATGCAGTCATTGCTTTAGCAATCCTAGAGAAATCCAGAATGAATCGCCGATAGTATCTGCCAATCCCAGAAAACTCCGAATCTGCCGCACGGTGGTAGGAGGTTTCCAATCCATCACTTCTTGTACTTTCTAAGGATCAACTGATATCCCATCCTGAGAAAAGGTGTGACCCAAGAATTTTATCTCCCTTAGCCAGAAATCACATTTGGAAAGTTTGGCATACAAGTGATGATCGTGCAGTCGCTGAAGTACTATATGCAAATGCATAGTATGCTCATCTTCATTTATTGAATAGATCAGAATATCATCAATAAAAACCACCACAAATTTGTCTAGCTCTAGCATGAATATTGAGTTCATTAAATACATGAAGTATGCCGGGGCATTGGTCAGCCCAAATGACATCACCAAGTATTCATAAAGTCTGTATCTGGTAGAGAAAGCTGTCTTCGGAATATCACTGGCCCTGATCTTGATCTAGTGATAGCCAGAGCAAAGGTCTATCTTGGAAAAGACCTTGGCTCCGACCAATTGATCAAACAACACATCAATGCGAGGTAAAGGATACTTGTTTTTAATAGTTACCGCATTGAGAGGGCGGTAATCGACACAAAGTCTCAGACTCTCATCCTTCTTCTTTACGAACAAGGCCGGACATCCCCATGGTGAAGTACTTGGGCGAATGAACCCCTTGTCCAACAATTCTTGTAATTGCTTCTTTAGTTCTGCCAACTCTGCTGGAGGCATCCTATAGGGTCTCTTGGATATAGGTGCAGTCCCAGGTTGTAGCTCTATTGCAAACTCTATGTCTCTATCGGGTGGCATCCCTGGCAATTCGGCTGGGAAAACATCAGGGTACTCACAGACTACTGGAATCCCTTCTACGGGTGACTCTATCAGCGTGAGGGCACAAGAATGGGTACAACCTTGGTTAGGCAAGGACAATGTGATTTCTCCACAAAAAGGTGAGTGTATTTCAATGGCTCTTGCTGCGACATCAATCAATGCCTGATGCCGTGATAACCAGTCAGTTCCCTAGATGATATCCACGCTCTCTGTTGGGACCATGCTTCGTCACCGAAGGTCCTGCAGGAAGAAACAGCTTTGGCTAAAGCTGCTTATACATGATGACCGAAGCTACCACTCATGAAGCTTCGGTGTTATAGCATGCCCGAAGACGAAGGATCGAACCGACTTAAAGATAGAATGACCTTTTAGCCCATAAGGGTCTGAGTCATTGTTGTAAACTTTTATAAGGGGCATGAATGTAATTCCTTACAAGCTGTGTCCTGTGTCTATAAATAGTGAACAGTATTCCTTTACTGTTCACGGATTCCTGTAATTGCAAACGCATTGCCCGGGAATTATTATCTGTCAAGGAGAAGGTATAAATGGACTTAAATTCTATGTTCTGACATTTTTATGTTCATATAATAAAATGTGTGAATGATGCTACTTATTTCTGATACATCTATCTTTAATGTCTCATGTTTTATATATTATTTCATATTATTTTGTAAGTTTAATCACGAAGGTATGACCTTCGTGATACTTCACTCATGGTCTTCGTCTGAAGTTCATTAAATCCTTGGGGAAATAATGCTTCAGCGAACGAAGGGCATTAATATTTAACATTTTATGTTGCCTTGTTCTTAATTCATAGCATCTGAGAACAAGTCCCCAACATTGGCGCCCACCTCCGGTGAACTCACTTCCACTTTCCTGAGACAATGGCTTCGTTCAAGAACCAAGCTAGAACTGCTTCGGCTCCGAAGCTGATTCTCCTGATAACAGGCGGTTCATGCTCAGAGCCGGCTAACAAGAAACAAAAGAAGGAGGCACAGAGAAGAGTACAACATGTAGGGGTACAAGGACCCTTCATCAAATCAAGATGGTCTCACATCCCAATTACCTTTTCTCAAGAGGATCTTCAGCTCAAGGATTACCCACACAATGATGCCATGGTTATTTCTTGTGTGATCAAAGGATTTCTGGTCCATAATGTTTTGGTTGATACAGGCAGTGCAGCAGATATCATATTTGCTAAGGCCTTCAGACAAATGCAAGAGCCCGAAGACAAGATTCATGATGCTACACACCCTCTTTGTGGCTTCGGAGGGCGGCAAATTGTAGCACTTGGTAAGATTACCATGCCAGTAACCTTCGGATTCGTCAACAACACAAGGACTGAGCAAATTGTGTTTGACATTGTTGACATGGAGTATCCTTACAATGCTATCATTGGTCGCGGAACACTCAATGCTTTCGAAGCAATTCTTCATCCAGCATATCTTTGCATGAAGATACCTTCGGATCAGGGACCTATTGCTATTTATGGGAGTCAGGAAGCCGCCAGAAAGGCCGAAGGGAATTGGACTAATTCAAAGGCAATCCATAACATAGATGAAGACAAAGCTTGTGAGCAGTACAAGCATAGAAGGGAGAAAGCTGCTTCGGTCGATCAGCCAAAACCCATGCTTTTATGCGAAGATATCGCAAAGCAGAAGGTGTTGCTGGGATCTCAATTGTCTGAGGAACAAGAGAAAACCTTGATAAGATTCTTGTTCAACAACAAAGATGTCTTTGCATGGTCAGCTAATGATCTTTGCGGAGTTAACAGGGATGATATTGAACATTCGCTTAATGTTGATCCATCCTTCAGACCCAGAAAGCAGAGGCTTCAGAAGATGTCTGATGACAAGGCCGAAGGTGCTCGAAATGAAGTGAAAAGACTTCTCAGTGCTGGAGTTATCAGAGAGGTAAAATACCCAGAATGGCTGGCTAACACTGTTATGGTAAAAAAGGCCAATGGTAAATGGAGGATGTGTATCGATTTTACTGATCTCAACAAGGCCTGTCCGAAGGACGAGTTTCCATTGCCAAGGATAGATTCCTTAGTTGATGCAGCAGCTTCATCAGAGCTTATGAGTCTGTTGGACTGTTATTCAGGCTATCATCAAATCTGGATGAAGATGGAGGATGAGCCGAAGACCAGCTTCATAACTCCTAGTGGAACATATTGTTACCTTCGGATGCTTGAGGGGCTCAAGAATGCTGGAGGAAGCTTCAGCAGAATGACAGCGAAGGTTCTTCAGTCTCAGATAGGCAGAAATGTGTTAACTTATGTTGTTGATATCATTGTAAAAAGCACGAAGCAGGAGAATCACATTACTGACCTCCAGGAAACCTTCGCTAATTTTAGACAGGCCGGTTTAAAGTTGAATCCAGAAAAATGTGTCTTCGGGGTGAAGAAAGGGAAATTTCTTGGCTGCCTAGTTTCAACAAAAGGGATTGAGGCTAATCCAAATAAAATCGAAGCTATCCTTCGAATGGAACCACCCAGTACAAAGAAGGGGGCTCAAAGATTGACAGGAAGACTGGCATCTCTCAACAGATTCATATCTAGATCAGCAGAGAGAAATTTACCATTTTTCGAAGTGCTGAAGTCAGCCGAAGTTTTTCAATGGGGACCAGTCCAGCAGAGAGCCTTCGAAGAGTTAAAGCAATATTTGATAAACCTAACAACGCTAACTCCACCAATGCCAGGGCTCCTCTGTTGTTATATGTTGTCACACCCAGATTTAAGGGACAAAGCCGGGTGCATCTCATACATGCGCCAAGAAGACAACATATATAATAACAGAGTGTATAGAGATAAATGTCATAAAACATCAGAGTAATTATTACATAGCGGAAGACTTATTACAAAATAAAGGAATAAATGTAAAACGAACTAAGGATCGTCGGCGCCAAAGTCAACTGAGAAACGCCACCTAGATCAGATCATACTCCTCGCCTTGTGGCTCCTCCTGAACCACCTGTTCTTCTCCTGTGGGGGGGTGTGAGAAAGCAAGGGTGAGCTCACATACGTTCATAGCTCAACAAGTCGTGGGGAATAATGTGACATGAACTAACCAAAGGTGGGAGTTCATGAAGTGTAAGGCTGATCAATGCAATAAAGGCTGAAGCTGAGCATTGCTTTTATAAGTTGGTCAAAATTTTATTAGCAATTACTAAGTGTAAGTAAATACCAAACCATAGTAATAATAAGTAAAAGTAATAATAAAATAATCCCAAATGCAATGAGATGACAATTTAAGTTTAAGTTCCATAATTTAATCATGTGAGTGTCCGAGCCACTCATGACCGTGAGCACGGCTAGTATACCAGTTTTACACTCTGCAGAGGTTGCGCATCTTTACCCACAAGTCGTGTTACCCATTTGCCACGGAGTTGATCAGACTCCATACACCTCTACCAAGGAAGCGAGGCAGTACCACTACGAGGCCTTTACAAAGTTCCACTAGCTTCAGACTACCCGCTACAGTTTATAGGAAGCTCCAATGCAGGGTTCTTGCCTGACCACCATCGCAGCAAAATCAAGCAAGGACCTCCCTACACTGACCACTCCCCTATTGCCCTTGCCCCTTTCGGGTAAGGTAGCCCTCCACTAGCTTTCCTAGTTAATCAGCCAAGGGCGTCCCATTAAACCCTTGTGGTAGCACTGTTTTCCCGGGTGGTTCTCCATGTTCCCATTAACATAATGATCTTATCATGAACATAAAATAATGAACAGATAACAAAAAGTATAACAATGAGTGATGGACTTCTCTATACCCAAATCCACATAAAGCAATAGCATGAACTACCCAAAACTTTAGTAGTAAAACCAGTGGTGAAGCAAGGTATAAAGATAGTCAAAATCTAGGGTATCCTATTGGGTCCCAGCAAAATTAACCTATGCAGATCATTATGATTAATAAGAACATGAATGGGTAAAAGAAGTGATCAAGGGCACAACTTGCCTTCAATGAGCTCCTGCTCAGCTATCTCTACTTGCTGAACCTCAGATTCCATAGTGGCTTGCTCGTCTACTCGCATCAACACAATACATACATAATAAACTAGACATTAAAATAAGATCACAGGAACTGGAATTATAATTTTTGGAGTTACAGATTTTAAGATATGAATTTCTGAAGCTTTTATGTACTTAATACAAGATTAAGTATTAGATAAATTTTAAATCATCTTTCATGTTAAAACAGAGGCACTAATGGTTAGACAATAATATTATAAAAATTTTGGAACTGGAATGGATCAATTTGGAGTTCATATGCATTTTCTACATATTAAACAAGTTTCTGCAATTAATTATATACTAGAAATCTATTTTTAAATTAGTTTTCCTGATTTTCCAAATTCTCTGGACTCGGCCTCAATTCTAGGAGACTCCAGGGGGTCTCGGGTAAGAATTCTCCAGACTCAGGGGAACACCCGAGTGGACTGCGGGTTGTTTTCTGCATAGTTCAGGGTCTCTTTAGTAAAAAGTCACAGCCGAAGGGGTACGCTAGGATCTGGGCCGTTGGATCACACACCGGAGAGTCGCGATTAGAAGGCGCTTTAAGTGAACCAGTAATCGACCGCAACCGTTGGATTCGAGGCCAACATCCGAGATCCAACCACACTAGTATCCGCTCCCATCCCTCGGATCACCATCCTACCGCCGAGATGAAATTAGCGAAAGGGTACGCTGGTGTTCTAATCCAGGCCGTTCGCTCGAGATCCGACGACGTACGCCTCATCCCCCATCTGAAATCCGCGCACGACGGCGCCGCCCGCAGATACAGCGGCGACCATGGCCGGAGTTCGCCATTAACACCCACCAGGCTTCAAAACGTGATCCGGATGACTTATATGCGTAGCCCTATCAACTTCTAACTTGATTACGACCCTTTCTTCACAAGATTTCGCACACAGAGCACCGGCCGCAGCACCTGGCGGCAACACGGCGGCGCCCATGACCGGAACACACCACGCCGGTCCCTAACGCCCCAATTGACCACGGCTACGCAATTTAGAGATGAAGGTAGAGCTTCGGAGGTGCTTTTTACCGAAGGATGGCAGCGCAGGTGCGACGTTCCACGTGATGTCGCCTCTCCGCCACGAAACCTGGGCCACGGCGAGCAATTCCGCCGCGCTGGTCCCGGGTTCCCGAGCAGGGCCGCCACGGCCACCTTCCTTCCAACCAGATGGATCCTAGGGTCACTCAACCGAGGACCGGGTCGACGGTATGCAGATGGTCGCTCGCGGTGGTGCTTCTGTCCTTTCGGCGATGGCGAGCTGCGAGAAGGTGTGGCGGCGGCGCACGCGAAATTGAGGAGGAGGGAGGAGAGAGGTTACGGCCGGCTTCTTATGGAGGCGCGGAACGGCTGTTAGCCAGCTGGGGCCGGAAGATCCGAGGAGAAGTGGTTGCGGTCACATCGGCGTCTCCTTTGCGGTTCGATTGAAGGAGAAGAAGACCCGCCCTGACCTGCGGGATCCACCAGGAAGTGACACCGGGTGAGCGCAAGCAGACACAGGGAGACTGGGCCGCGCGCGAGGGATTGGTATGGTGGGCCGAATAGGGTAGTTGCTGGCCCATATGAGGTTTTATCTTTTTCTTTTTATTTATTCATTTTCCTTTCTCTTTTCTTTTATGTGTCTCTTTTTCCTTTCATTTTTAAATTTCCAATTGAATTCAAATATGAATGTGAACTTTGTACATAAGTTAAATATACAAAATAAACATGCTAGTACTGTATTCTTTTATTGATCCATATATTTTGTCTTGTATAGTATTTATTATTTCCAATCTTCCCCCAATTTGCACTTTTGGGATTAAATCCAATTCTCTTCTCATTATTATGTTTTCATGTTATTATTTATTTATTTTTATTGTCACAAAATGCACACCAAATAAAGTCCAGCATGATGCACTGATTATTTATGTGTTCTTGGTTCTAATTATCCTCTTTTAACTAGTGTTGATCACATGTAATGAATAGTAGAGACCACAAACTATTGAGATTATCTCTATCCTCTTCTATTATACTTTTGAGTATTACAAATCCTTCCCCCCTTAAAAATAATCTCGTCCTCGAGATTTAAGAAGATCTAGGGAAAAGGTGGGGGAAGTCTATGCGAAGCTCTTCTTCTCTTTCCTAGGTGGCTTCATCTTCACCATGGTGACTCCATTGTACTTTGCACATCTTTATCACCTTATTTCTTGTAATTCGAGTCAAAGTGTCCAAAATCTTGATGGGATACTCAGCATAAGTCAGATCGTCTTGCACACTGAGGTCCTCCAGTGGTAGCTGCTCCTCAGGTACCCTGAGGCACTTCTTTAGCTGAGATACATGGAATACATCATGTACATCTGACAGATGATCAGGTAACTCCAGTTGATATGCAACTTCTCCCACTCGCTTTAAGATTAAGAAGGGTCCAATAAAGCGAGGGGACAACTTTCCTTTGACTTTGAATCTTCTCATACCCCGGAGAGGTGACACCTTCAAATAGACATGATCACCCTCCTTAAACTCCAGTAGTCTCCTTCTATTATCAGCATAGCTCTTTTGCCTTGATTGTGCAATTCTCAAATTTTCTCTTATCATTCAAACTTGTTCTTCTGCCTCTTGAATAAGCTCAGGCCCAAAAAACTGTCTTTCTCCAGTCTGATCCCAATACAGGGGAGTCCTGCATTTCCTGCCATACAAAGCCTCAAAGGGTGACATCTTCAAACTGGCCTGGTAGCTATTATTATAAGAAAACTCAGCATAGGGTAAGCTCTTTTCCCAACTGCCACCATGCTTGAGAGCTCAAGCTCTTAACATATCTTCCAGCACTTGATTAGTTCTCTCTGTCTGTCCATCAGTCTGGGGATGGTAGGCTGAACTAAAATTCAACTTTGTATCCAAGCTCTCATGCAACTTCTTCCAAAATCGAGAAGTAAACTGCGATCCTCGATCAGACACGATCTTCTTAGGTACTCCATGTAGACAAACTATCCGAGTCATATACAACTCTGCTAGCTTAGCTCCCGTGTAATTAGTCCTAACAGGTATGAAATGAGCCACTTTGGTCAATCTGTCCACAATTACCCAAATAGAGTCATACCCAGCAGGAGTGCGGGGTAGCCCAACAATAAAATCCATACCAATTTCTTCCCATTTCCACTCAGGAATCTTCAATGGGTGCAATAATCCAGCTGGTCTTTGATGTTCGGCCTTAACTCTTTGACACACATCACACTTAGCCACATGGGCAGCAACATCTCTTTTCAATCCATACCACCAATACTTTTGCTTCAAATCTTGATACATCTTAGTGCTACCAGGGTGGATAGAATAATCAGAATCATGAGCTTCTTTCAATATAGTCTCCCGGAGGCTATCAATCTCCGGAACACATATCCGATCTTTAAACCATATAGTACCTTGCTCATCCTCCGTGAATTCCGGAACTCGACCTTCCGTAATCAGATCCTTAATCTCTTGAATCTTAGCATCACCAACCTGACCTTTACGAATCTCTTGCTCCAAGGTAGGTTCCAACTCAATGGTAACTCCTTCAGTGTGAGTAACAATTCCCAAATTGAGTCTCTCAAAGTCTTTTGCTAATTCATCGGGTAGCTGGACGACAAAAGCGGAGTGAACATGCTCTTTCCGACTCAAGGCATCTGCAACCAAATTCGCCTTGCCCGGGTGATAGTGAATCTCCAAATCATAATCCTTGATGAGCTCCAACCAACGACGTTGTCTGAGGTTGAGATCCTTCTGAGTGAATATATACTTCAAACTCTTATGATCCGTGTATACTTGGCACTTAGTTCCCATAATGTAATGTCTCCAAATCTTAAGAGCATGCACAACTGCTGCCAGCTCTAAATCATGAGTGGGGTAGTTCAATTCATGTTTCCGCAACTGACGAGACGCATAGGCGATCACATGTCCTTCTTGCATGAGCACACATCCCAATCCTTGGCCACATGCATCACAGTAGATATCAAATCCTTTCTGTAAGTCTGGCATTACCAACACTGGTGGTGACATCAATATCTCCTTCAATTGATCAAAGCTTTCTTGACATTTCTCATCCCACTTATATTCTTTTCCTTTCTCCAGAAGCGATGTCATAGGCTTGGCAATCTTAGAGAACCCTTCAATAAATCTCCGATAATATCCTGTGAGTCCCAAGAAACTTCGAATCTCAGTAACTGTAGTGGGCACTCTCCACTCCATTACCTCCTTCACTTTAGCAGGATCCACTGCTATTCCTCCATTAGAAATAATATGACCAAGGAATGGCACCTTGTCAATCCAAAACTCGCACTTGCTGAACTTAGCATAGAGTTGATTATCTCGCAACTTCTGTAGCACCAACCTTAGATGTTGTTCATGATCGCTTTCATTCTTAGAATAGATAAGAATATCGTCAATGAACACCACAACGAATCTATCCAAGTACTTCATAAACACCTTATTCATCAAATTCATGAAATAAGCCGGTGCATTGGTTAATCCAAACGACATAATAGTAAACTCATATAATCCATATCGGGTTGAGAAAGCCGTCTTAGGAAAATCTGATGGTCTAATCTTCATCTGATGATATCCTGATCGGAGATCAATCTTCGAGAATACCCTGGCTCCTCGCATCTGATCAAACAAATCCTCAATACGGGGTAACGGATACTTGTTCTTCACAGTAACATCATTAAGTGATCTATAGTCCACACACATCCGTTGTGAACCATCCTTCTTCTGTACAAATAGAACCGGTGCTCCCCAAGGTGAGGAACTCGGACGAATGTAACCAGCCTCTTATAACTCAGTTAACTGCTTCTTCAGTTCCTTTAACTCCTCTACGGACATCCTATATGGCCGTTTAGAAATACGGGTGGTTCCAGGTAAGAGATCAATAACAAACTCAACTTCTCTATCAGGTGGCATCCCTAGTAACTCCTCTGGAAAGACATCCGGAAAATCTCTAACCACACGGATGTTGTCACCAACAAACTCCTCAGGTATAAAGAACATTGCACGCATGGATGAGGAGGTTACTGCAATATTAACTTGAAATCTTTCTCCTTTAGTGGTAGTGAGTTCTACGGTACCTCTACCACATGCTATAACGGCCTTTGCCTTTCTTAGCCCTGACATACCAAGGATCAGATCTATACTGCTTGACTCTAATATTATAGCAGTAGCTCCAAATTCTCTACCCATAATGGTCAATGTCAATCTACGTGTTATTTGATTCGCCTCAACAGGCCCTTTAGGTGTAATTACTATCATGGGTTTTCTCATATTTAGCAGTGGTATTTCATTTGTGTTGGCATAACGAGCAGACATGAATGAATGTGTAGCACCAGAATCAAATAATATGGTCGCAGGAATTGCATTAACATAAAACATACCAATTACGAGGTCCCCACCATCCGGAGTAGCATCAACGCTGACTTGATTAACCTTGGCAATAGAATATCCCTTGCCAGGTCCTAGAGTTTGCTGCCTGTTCTGAACTGGAGTAGTAGCAATCCTCTGTGGGCAGACATTTGCATAATGACCAGTCTTCCCACACTTGAAACAAGTAGTGCCTGAACTCTGTCCTGAAAACTTTGTCGGGGTGCTAGTGGGGGTAGCCTGTCGAGGAGGTGGAGTCCTCAGTGGTGATTGCTGAACTGGGCGCGGTCCTCCTGGTCGAGTCGGTGTACCCTGTGGTGAACTGTAGTGAGGACGAACACTGCTGCTACCCTGTCCTTGTGAGATAGCCTTCCTCTTCAAATCACCCAGTTGAACACGCTTGTGTTCAATAGCAAGAGCCTTATCCAGCAGTCTCTGAAATGATGAAAAGGTGTGTGCCACCAGTGCATACTGCAAGGGTCCATTAAGTCCTTCAATAAAGTGCTCCTGCTTCCTCTCATCCTCACCCACTTCCTCCGGAGAATATCTCGACAGCTGAATAAATTTGTCTCTGTACTCGCTGACCGACATATTGCCTTGCTTCAATGACAGAAACTCCTTCTTCTTGATCTTTATCATACCGGCTGGAATATGGTAGTTCCTGAATTGGGTACTGAACTCTGGCCAGGTAATAGTATCAGCAGCATCGTGGGCAGCAGTATATGAATCCCACCAGTCAGCAGCAGGACCTGTCAGACGACCTGAGGCATAAAGAACTTTCTCCCGGTCCGTGCATTCGGCAATGTTGAGCATCTTCTCAATCGCTTTTAGCCAATCATCTGCATCTAGTGGATCTGGCGAGCTGGCGAAGGTCGGTGGCTTATGACTCATAAATTCCCGGTGCTTATCACGAGGTGGAACTGGTGGTGGTGGTGGAGGCAGTGGCACTTGTTGCTGTTGCTGCTGTTGTTGAAGTTGTTGTTGCAGCTGCTGTTGTTGCGCCCTCCTTTCTTGGCGTATCTCCTCTCTCTCCTGGCGCAACTCCTGGCATATATCTTATCTTTCCTGACGCATTTCCTGGCGTTCTTGCTGCATCTGGGCACGCATATCGGCCATAGTGTCCGCCATTTGCTGCATCACCGCCATCTGTGCTACCATCAGTGGATCAACTCTGCCTGGTGGAGGATTAGGAGGATTCATCCCCGCTGGCTGTGGCTGAGGTTGTCTATATATCCTTCGAGTGTGTCGATTAGGAGGCAAATCAATTCCACCACCCCTCCTGGTATTGACCATCTGAGTTAGATACATAAGGTAAGAGAATAGTAGACAAGGCAGTAATTACAAATCATGTTACTTTGGGGGATTTATTAGCTAAGCAGCTTAATGTTTTACCTACCATAGCTAATTTATTACCTTATGCTGGCACATACTAAGATGTCCATAATATCTCAATCAATCAAAGAAGCAAATCAGACATTTTCCACCAGAACAATCAAACAACATTTTAAATATAGAAAATAGTTTTGATTTGGTCTTAGGCCTCCTATCTCTTAAAATGTCATAGGGGTAGGGATTCCAAGGTTCGAAATCCATCTTGTCTTAGAATAGAGAAGATAAGAATGATCAGAGTAGAACAGTAGAAGGTGAGACAGGATCAAGATAAGTGTAGAGAGAATCAGAGTAAGGTAAGTATAGAATGAATCAGAATGAGGTAAGTAGGTAAGGGTTTTGTCCATTTCTATCTAAGTTCCGTCCTATAGTCGACATTTCCTCTGATACCACTTCTGTCACACCCGGATTTAAGGGACAAAGCCGGGTGCATCTCATACATGCGCCAAGAAGACAACATATATAATAACAGAGTGTATAGAGATAAATGTCATAAAACTTCAGAGTAATTATTACATAGCGGAAGACTTATTACAAAATAAAGGAATAAATGTAAAACGAACTAAGGATCGTCGGTGCCAAAGTCAACTGAGAAACACCACCTAGATCAGATCATACTCCTCGCCTTATGGCTCCTCCTGAACCACCTGTTCTTCTCCTGTGGGGGGGTGTGAGACAGCAAGGGTGAGCTCACATACGTTCATAGCTCAACAAGTCGTGGGGAATAATGTGACATGAACTCACCAAAGGTGGGAGTTCATGAAGTGTAAGGCTGATCAATGCAATAAAGGCTGAAGCTGAGCATTGCTTTTATAAGTTGGTCAAAATTTTATTAGCAATTACTAAGTGTAAGTAAATACCAAACCATAGTAATAATAAGTAAAAGTAATAATAAAATAATCCCAAATGCAATGAGATGACAATTTAAGTTTAAGTTCCATAATTTAATCATGTGAGTGTCCGAGCCGCTCATGACCGTGAGCACGGCTAGTATACCAATTTTACACTCTGCAGAGGTTGCGCATCTTTACCCACAAGTCGTGTTACCCATTTGCCACGGAGTTGATCAGACTCCATACACCTCTACCAAGGAAGCGAGGCAGGGTACCACTACGAGGCCTTTACAAAGTTCCACTAGCTTCAGACTACCCGCTACAGTTTATAGGAAGCTCCAATGCAGGGTTCTTGCCTAACCGCCATCGCAGCAAAATCAAGCAAGGACCTCCCTACACTGACCACTCCCCTACTGCCCTTGCCCCTTTCGGGTAAGGTAGCCCTCCACTAGCTTTCCTAGTTAATCAGCCAAGGGCGTCCCATTAAACCCTTGTGGTAGCACTGTTTTCCCGGGTGGTTCTCCATGTTCCCATTAACATAATGATCTTATCATGAACATAAAATAATGAACAGATAACAAAAAGTATAACAATGAGTGATGGACTTCTCTATACCCAAATCCACATAAAGCAATAGCATGAACTACCCAAAACTTTAGTAGTAAAACCAGTGGTGAAGCAAGGTATAAAGATAGTCAAAATCTAGGGTATCCTATTGGGTCCCAGCAAAATTAACCTATGCAGATCATTATGATTAATAAGAACACGAATGGGTAAAAGAAGTGATCAAGGGCACAACTTGCCTTCAATGAGCTCCTGCTCAGCAATCTCTACTTGCTGAACCTCAGATTCCACAGTGGCTTGCTCGTCTACTCGCATCAACACAATACAAACATAGTATAGAAAAAATTAACATCACATCAAACATGCAAATATAATATACAGTAATAAACTAGACATTAAAATAAGATCACAGGAACTGGAATCATATTTGGAGTTACAGATTTTAAGATATGAATTTCTGAAGCTTTTATGTACTTAATACATGATTAAGTATTAGATAAATTTTAAATCATCTTTCATGTTAAAACAGAGGCACTAATGGTTAGACAATAATATTATAAAAATTTTGGAACTGGAATGGATCAATTTGGAGTTCATATGCATTTTCTACATATTAAACAAGTTTCTGCAATTAAATATATACTAGAAATCTATTTTTAAATTAGTTTTCCTGATTTTCCAAATTCTCTGGACTGGGCCTCAATTTCAGGAGACTCCTAGGGGGTCTCGGGTAAGAATTCTCCAGACTCAGGGGAACACCCGAGTGGACTGCGGGTTGTTTTCTGCATAGTTCAGGGTCTCTTTAGTAAAAAGTCACGACCAAAGGGGTACGCTAGGATCTGGGCCGTTGGATCACACACCGAGAGTCGCGATTAGAAGGCGCTTTAAGTGAACCAGTAATCGACCGCAACCGTTGGATTCGAGGCCAACGTCCGAGATCCAACCACGCTAGTATCCGCTCCCATCCCTCGGATCAGCATCCTACCGCCAAGATGAAATTAGCGAAGGGGTACGCTGGTGTTCTAATCCAGGCCGTTCGCTCGAGATCCGACGACGTACGCCTCATCCCCCATCTGAAATCTGCGCACGGCGGCGCCGCCCGCTGATACGGCGGCGACCATTACCGGAGTTCGCCATTAACGCCCACCAGGCTTCAAAACGTGATCTGGATGACTTATATGCGTAGCCCTATCAACTTCTAACTTGATTACGACCCTTTCTTCACAAGATTTCGCACACAGAGCACCGGCCGCAGCACCTGGCGGCAACACGGCGGCGCCCATGACCGGAACACACCACGCCGATCCCTAACGCCCCAATTGACCACGGCTACGCAATTTAGAGATGAAGGCGGAGCTTCGGAGGTGCTTTTTACCGAAGGATGGCAGCGCAGGGGCGGCGTTCCACGTGATGTCGCCTCTCCGCCATGAAACCTGGGCCACGGCGAGCAATTCCGCCGCGCTGGTCCCAGGTTCCCGAGCAGGGCCGCCACGGCCACCTTCCTTCCAACCAGATGGATCCCAGGGTCACTCCACCGAGGACCGGGTCGACGGTATGCAGATGGTCGCTCACGGCGGTGCTTCTGTCCTTTCGGCGATGGCGAGCTGCGAGAAGGTGTGGCGGCGGCGCACGCGAAATTGAGGAGGAGGGAGGAGAGAGGTTACGACAGGCTTCTTATGGAGGCGCGGAACGGCTGTTAGCCAGATGGGGCCGGAAGATCCGAGGAGAAGTGGTTGCGGTCACAGCGGCGTCACCTTCGCGGTTTGGTTGAAGGAGAAGAAGACCCGCCCTGACCTGCGGGACCCACCAGGAAGTGACACCGGGTGAGCGCAAGCAGACACAGGGAGACTGGGCCGCGCTGCGAGGGATTGGTATGGTGGGCCGAATAGGGTAGTTGCTGGCCCATATGAGGTTTTATCTTTTTCTTTTTATTTATTCACTTTCCTTTCTCTTTTCTTTTATGTGTCTCTTTTTCCTTTCATTTTTAAATTTCCAATTGAATTCAAATATGAATGTGAACTTTGTACATAAGTTAAATATACAAAATAAACATGCTAGTACTGTAGTCTTTTATTGATCCATATATTTTGTCTTGTATAGTATTTATTATTTCCAATCTTCCCCCAATTTGCACTTTTGGGATTAAATCCAATTCTCTTCTCATTATTATGTTTTCATGTTATTATTTATTTATTTTTATTGTCACAAAATGCACACCAAATAAAGTCCAGCATGATGCACAGGTTATTTATGTGTTCTTGGTTCTAATTATCCTCTTTTAACTAGTGTTGATCACATGTAATGAATAGTAGAGACCACAAACCATTGAGATTATCTCTATCCTCTTCTATTACACTTTTGAGTATTACATATGTGGCAGCCTCGCACTCAGCAGTAAGTACGGCACTTGTCCTAGAGAAGCTTGAAGGGCAAATCAAGAAGCAAGCTCCAATATACTTTGTATCTAAAGTTCTTAGTTTATCAAAGAAAAATTATACAGAATTGGAGAAGGTGCTATATGCTGTTTTGATGGCTTCTAGAAAGCTTCGGCATTATTTCCAAGCATACAATATAATTGTCCCTTCTTCACAACCATTGAAGGACATTATGAGAAATAGAGAAGCTACTGGAAGGATTGGAAAGTGGGCTGCGGAACTTAATGAATTCTGCACTGATTATTTACACAGATCTTCGATTCAGTCCCAGGCGTTAGCTGACTTCATTGCTGACTGGACGCCAGGGGCTCAAGTAGAAGAGGCAAATAAAGATGCCGAAGCATGGACAGTATTCTACGATGGTTCTTGGGGAACCTTCGGAGCAGGAGCAGCCGCTGTGTTGGTCGCACCCTCCAAAGTTAAAACTTGCTATGCAGCGAAGACTTGATTTTAGCTGCACAAATAACATTGCTGAGTGCGAAGCTTTACTTTTGGGTCTTCGGAAGTTAAAGGCAATGGGAATCAGAAGGGCGGTTCTTAAAACTGATTCCCAGGTTATCTCTGGTCATATTGACAAGAGTTGTAAGGCAAGAGACCCGAAGCTTGAGAAGTATCTAGATACTGTCTGAAGGATTGAAGCTTCCTTTGAAGGGTTTTCTGTAAAAAATATTCCTCGAGGAGAAAATGAGCATGCTGATTTGCTAGCCAAGTCAGCAGCACAGGGGCTGCCCTTACCTTCGGAAGTATTTTTTGAAACTAATAAAAGCACCTTCGGTTGAACTTCTTGAAAGAGCGGTCCTCAACATATCTCCTGTTTATAGTGAAGACTGGAGAACTGAGATCATCTCTTATCTTAAGGGTAATTTCCTTTTAGATGACGAAGCTTATAACAAGAGAATAGAGGCAAGAGCTCGTCCATATGTAATAATAGAAGGGGAGCTGTACAAGCATGATGTCTGCTCTCCATTACTCAAATGTTTATCCAGAGCCGAAGGTATAGAATTGATGAAGGAAATACATGCAGGCTTGTGTGGATCTCACATTGGATCTAGGCCTTTGCTGGGAAAAGTTTTTCGCCTAAGGATTTTATTGGCCAAAAGCAGCTTCGGATGCAGCGGAACTAGTCCAGAGGTGCGAAGGTTGTCAGAAATGTGCAAGAGATCAAAAACAACCTTCGTCTCTAACTCAGTTAATACAACCCACTTGGCCGTTGCAAAGGTGGGGCCTTGATTTGTTAGGTCCACTACCACCAGCACAAGGAAATTTAAGATATGTTGTAGTGGCAGTGGAATATTTTTCTAAATGGATTGAGGCAAAGCCTTTAGCCACAATAACTTCGGTTACTGTTCAAAAGTTTTTCTGGCAAAACATTGTTTGTCGCTTCGGAGTGCCGAAGGCTATTATTGTGGACAATGGAACTGCAGTTTGACTCCGAAGCTTTTAAAGAATTTTGTGACCAAATTGGCACAAAGATCCATTTTGCGTCAGTTCGACATCCGGAATCAAATGGACTAGTTGAAAGGGCTAATGGCATCATAATGACAGGAATAATGAAGTTAATGTTCAATCAGCCAAGGGGAAAGTGGCCAGAAGAATTAATTAAAGTGGTGTGGAGCCACAACACAACAGTATCAAGGTCAACAGGTTTTACACCATTCAAATTGCTGTTTGGTGATGAAGCAATAACCCTAGAAGAGGCTAAGGCAGGATCAATAAGAATAGTGGCTTCAGTGATAGACGAAGCTGATTGTTCTGTGGACAAAGATGCTATAGAAGGGATCAGGCTTCAGGCTGTGGAAAACATCAATAAATACCAAGCCAAAACAATAAAATGGCGTGATAGAAAGGTTCAGTTGAAGAACATTAAGCCAGGACATTTGGTGCTTCGAAGAGTGGCCAACCCAGACACAGTGGGCAAACTACAACTAAAATGGGAAGGCCCCTTTCTGGTAGTATCTTCGTCAAGACCCGGTTCCTACAGATTAAAGGATATGGACGGCAACGACATTCCTAGATCGTGGAATGCGGATGAGCTTCGGCGGTATTATGTGTAACTTGATGTAATCTTTTCTATTTTTTATTGTTGTTTTAGTTTTTCCTTATGGCACCCTTTTCCTTTCCAAAGGGGGAGAAAGGTTTTTAATGGGGCCACAACATGTAATTTTTCTTTTCCTTATTTCAATTCTATAAGAGTGATATCCCCCAAAAATGTAAATGTAAAAGCTGAGAACGCACCATCGAGTGCAATGGAAAAAAGAAAAGAAGGAGAAGCTCAAAAGTCGTTCCCAAGGGAATGCAGAGCTTGCAGCGAAAAATAAACGCTGATTCCGCCGAAAGTAAAAGGCGAAGAAGCTCCTAAGGGAGGCTTACAGCGAAAAATAAACGATGATTCCACCGAAAGTAAAAGGCGAAGAAGCTCCTAAGGGAGGCTTACAGCGAAAAATAAACGCTGATTCCCCCGAAAGTAAAAGGCAAAGAAGCTCCTAAGGGAGGCTTACAAGCAAAAAATAAACGCTGATTCCACCGAAAGTAAAAGGCGAAGAAGCTCCTAAGGGAGGCTTACAGCGAAAAGTCAGCGCTGATACACCGAAAAGTAAACGGTGAAGCCAAAAAATAAACGGCAAAAAGATTTGAGTCATTCTCAAGGGAATGAGGGCTATGATTATGGTTTGCACAATGCATTACATCATGACATTTGCATTCATAAACATTCATTTAGACATATATTGGATCATCATCATCGTATCATACAGAAAAGGCAAATGCTTCGGCTATGAGGAAAAACTTCGGAGAAACATGAAATTTTCATGCTTCGTTGTGTACGAAAAGAAGGGAAGGTGTTTTTTGCCTTCGGCTCAAAAGTAAAGTTTCGTTCACAACAAAGCAGATTGTACACGGATAAAGGAGAAACGATATATTACAAGGTATGCACAAATTTACATTAGTTTTTTCCACAATTATATTACAAAGATCTCTTCAGAATTTTTTGCAGGAAAGTCTTTTACAGCAACTGTTAAGCTTCAACCCGTCATTCTTCAACTTCATCATCCTGCATATATTAAAGCAGAATAAGAAAGGTGCAAATTTCAAGGAGAAGGTGAAAGTAACAAGTATAAGTTTCTCACCGGCTTAAGGTGGCTCCGAGCTTCGTCACCAGCCATTTTTCGCCCCCCATTTACCCAAATCTGAGTCATAAATCTGTTTCTAATGCTTCGGGCTAGGCTTGGGATGTCAACCAAATCTGCTGGTGACAAGATGAAGTTTGGCCTATTTACAATTTTTCCGTGCGTACAGCCAGCCTTCAGGAAAGCGGTGGCTATGCCTCGAGAAGCTAGCAGAGCGCAGAAGTCAGCATGCCCAGCAATAACTTCGTCAAGTGCATCAACCTCGCCTTCAATGTATTCTAGGGTGCTGGGCAGGTTTTCAGCTGAAGGTGTAAATGTATCAGAGCTGGCTCCAATTGAGTGAAACACATCCTTCAGCCGCTGCACGCATCGGCTGCCGAAATTTAAGCATTTCTCCTGAAGCTCCTTCAATGATTTTTGCAAATTTGAATTCTTCTCGATTTCGGTCTTGAGACTTGTTTCGAGGTTCTTCTTTTTCTGCTCAGATTTTTCTGACTTATTGATTAATTCATTGTTTAACCTGTTATTTTTGGCTTGGGCTTCAGCCAATGAACCTTCCATAGAATAAATGACGAAGTCCTTCTTTTCCAAGGCAGCTTCGTGATCTTTAACTTTGATTTTAAGATCTTGAACAACGGAGTCTTTTTCCTTCAGAGCAGCTTCGTAATTTTTGACTTTGCTTTCTAGATCTTCGATAGTAGCTTCGTTCTTTTCATCCTCAAGATCTTGTTGCATTCTCAGCAGTTTACTTAGAAGTATACTCTGCCAAAACAACTTTCATCAGAAAACAACTTAATTCAAAATAAAAAATATATAATAATAAAAAATCGAGACTTTTTTACCTTGAAATTAGCATAGAGCAAGCTACCGGCGATATGCTATCGCTAGTATCTGCAGAGGTCTGCTTCAATCTTCGGCAGGCCAACGCTTTTGGAGAAGGTCCTAACAACCTTGGCCTCGGTTTGGTTCCGAAGGCATCTCAGCTTCCCTTCATTGACTCCACCAAATAGCAGAGACCCTGGTTTGTATCCACAGGATATAGCATATTTCTTCAGCTCTTCTTTTTCAGCATCTGACAACTCTTGTCCAAGTATATCTTGAAAACTAAAATCTTCTTTTTCCAAAATATCTTCAATCTGCTCTTTTCCTTTTTCTGTTGCCGTGTTCACTGTAACCATAGCAGTTTCTTCTTCAGCCATTCTCAGAAGCATATTGTCAATATCTTCAAGTGTAGTTTCCAGGTTAGGATCTTCGTTGGTCCCGGTTTCGGCTCTGGTGGCTTCGGCTCCGGTGGTTTCGGCCCCGGTGTCTTCGGCTCCGGCGGTTTCAGCTTCGATGGCTGTGGGATCGGCAGTGACAATTTTCGACGCCGAGGCCGGTGGCGGTGTCTGATGAATGACGTCAGCCACTTGGATAATTCTTCGTTTTTTTGGCTTTGCGGGACTTTCTGCTGCCGAAGCTTCTTTGCCCTTCTGAAAAAACTTCGTCAGTTCTGGCGCTAGCGGGCTTAGCTTGACAGGCAAAGGTTCAGTCATTACCTTCAGAATCTCTTCCACTTCGGCAGCAGAAGGTGTCGCAGGAGCTTCCTCCTCCTTTGCTGATGTCTTTGGTTTTGGAGATGCAGGTGTATCTTTTCTTTTCCTTGAAACAGCTACCCTCGGTCCATGGCTCAGTTTTTCAGAAATTTTTTTTCCTTTTTGGCCAATTTGGTGCTTTCTTTTCTAGGGCGCTGGCAATCCTCTTTCTCTTTGGGCCTTCAGCATCTCCGCCCAGTTGCTCGTAATCAGGGTAATCAAAATTCAAAGCATCTAGCACACGATTCAATATTCACTTCGAACGAGTGCCGAAGGCTGCAGTCATCAACTGATCTTCTTTCTTAGAGTAATTTCCAAGGATATCGTTGCACATAATCTCGATTGTGTCCAGCCACTCTTGGCAGGGCTTTTTAAAGTGTTTTTTAAACTTGTAATAATATGGAAATCGAACAAATTCTCCCTTTTTCTTTTCTCCCTCCAGCTTCGGCATTCCCAATCCCTCATTGTTGGAAACACTTTAAAAGCCAGAAATTCCTGCACCAAGTCTCTAGTGCCAATATGATCTGAAATCACGCGAAATTTAGCCAAAGCAATTTGGCTCGGGCTTCCACTTATCATGTTGCATCGGGGCCTCGTTTCTCCGAAGGTTAGCTCTAGTGGACTTTGGACCAATTTATCTTCATCTTTATCAACTTTAACATAAAACCACTTCAGATTTACATCCGGCTGGCCATTTGCTTCGGTAGCTTATCACTGGAAACTTCGAAGTTTTGCGATAAGCAAAGTTGTAACATCCAAAATTCTCATGAAGACCATCTCCTCTGGCTTTAGTCTGATAGTGTAGTTCATGGACTCGACAGAAACCTTCACCGAACGGTTCCACTCCCTGGCTACGAAGGGCCCAAATATAAACACTTAATCTAACAATAGCGTTAGGGGTCAGCTGATGAAGGTAAACCCCAAACTTCTTCAACACATCAGCAATCATCCCATTCAAAGGAAATCTTATTCCTGCTTTAAAAAAGCTTTTGAACACAACCACTTCATTCTTTTCCGGCTTCGGAATAATCTCCTCCCCGCCAAAACGAACCAGCTCCTTTTTTGTTTCACTAAAGTAGCCCGGCTTCACCATTTTTAGAAGATCAGCTTCAGAGATGGTGGACTTTCCAAAGTCCAAATGACTAGGTTTGCTTGGCATCCCGCAGTTGTACTCATCTTCGGAACCAACTTCTTCAACATCAGCTTGCGTTGCTTCGGCAGCAGGTGCGTCTTCTGATGGAACCAGCCCGGAACGCCTCATCGCTTCAGAAATCGGAATAGTTTCAACGGCTTCGGTCTTGTCTCCATCACGCTCAACCCTAGCAGTGGAGCGTATTCTGGCCATTTGATTTTAAATTTTCTTGAAAAAATTCTTTGGAAGTCAATAACCTTTTTTCCGAAGCTATCCTCGTGACGAAGCACAAACCAAACTGGAGCTTCGTTTTGAATGCAAAAATCAAGCTTCGGCTATGGTTAAATTTTTGGCAGCAAAACAGTGCAATAGCAATGAATGCCGTGGTAACTTCACACCTACCTGTCTGTTTATATAGTGCTGCAGGTAAGAAGGTGAATCGTCAGGATTTTTTCACCGGGCAAACAGTCACTCGCACCCACTGCACGGTGGGCTGCAACAACCAAGAAGGTGAACCTGCATGGTAGGACCGCTCCGCGCTCGAAAACTGCATCGTTTCTCGGCAACAAGCTCAGGGAAGGTGTTTTTCGGACCTTCGGCTTCCCGAAGCCTAAGGGACTTTTTTCACGGATCAAGCTCGTTACGAAAAACGATCTAGCACCACGAAGGGGCTACTGTTGGGACCATGCTTCGTCGCCGAAGGTCCTGCAGGAAGAAACAGCTTCGGCTAAAGGTGCCTATACATGATGACCTAAGCTACCACTCATGAAGCTTCGGTGTTATAGCATGCCCGAAGACGAAGGATCGAACCGACTTAAAGATAGAATGACCTTTTAGCCCATAAGGGTTTGAGTCATTGTTGTAAACGTTTATAAGGGGCATGATTGTAATTCCTTACAGGCTGTGTCCTGTGTCTATAAATAGTGAACAATATTCATTTACTGTTCACGGATTCCTGTAATTGCAAACGCATTGCCCGGGAATTATTATCTGTTAAGGAGAAGGTATAAATGTACTTAAATTCTATGTTCTGACATTTTTATGTTCATATAATAAAATGTGTGAATGATGCTACTTATTTCTGATACATCTATCTTTAATGTCTCATGTTTTATATTATTTCATATTATTTTGTAAGTTTAATCACGAAGGTATGACCTTCGTGATACTTCACTCATGGTCTTCGTCCGAAGTTCATTAAATCCTTGGGGAAATAATGCTTCTGCGGACGAAGGGCATTAATATTTAACATTTTATGTTGCCTTGTTCTTAATTCATAGCATCTGAGAACAAGTCCCCAACACTCTCCAATCTCATGATAAGAAGGGTGGTTTTAAATATAAGACTACCAAATTTTATGGGCACATGCCGGTTTAGTTGATAGGTGGCAACCCTGCCTCTCGATGTCGCAATCATAATGCCCCCATTGGTGTGATGAAAAGGTAGCTAACATTTGGCACTAAATTTTGTGCTGATAAAACTTTGTGATGCACTAAAATCAAAAAGAATGACGGCAAGGTAATTCAAAACAGAAAAGATACCAGTCATGACGGGTGCTCCCTCCGGGATGTCAGCCAATGTGGTGAGGTTCAGCCTGCCCTGCCTTACTTGCACCCTCTGCCTCTTGCCTTGGTTCTGATTTGCATTCTGCCCCTGCCTCTGCTGGTTCTTGGGGCAATTCTTAGCATAGTGTCCGGTGCTGCCACAAGTGAAACACCTATTGTCATTGCCCTGACGGTACTGTTGTTGTGTCTGGTTGTTGTTCCTCTAAACTAGGGGTTGAGAGCGGTTGGGTGCCTGCTGCTGCTGCTGCTGAGGTCAGATCACCCATCATCCCTGCTACTGCTGAGGTCCTCTATTCTGAGTGTCGGACACAATCCTAAAGCGCTAAGGCTGAGCTGAAGGTCCTGCCATAGGGGTCTTTCTTTTCTTTTCTGCCTGACGGGCCGTAATGCAATCCTCCTAAGAGATGGCCATGTTGACCAACTCATTGTAGCTGTTGGCCCTGACTGTGTTGAGACGGTCACGGAGCTTAGTACTGAGGCCTCTCCTGAACCTGTCTCTCTTCTTCTCTTTGGTGTCAGCATGGTAGCCTGCATACTGGCACAGGTCATTGAAAGCTTGGGCGTACTGCAACACTGTATGACATCCCTGAGTGAGTGCCAGAAACTCATTGAGCTTGCGGTCCATGATGCCTGCTGGTATGTGATGCCCTCTAAATGTTGCCTTGAATTCTCCCCATTCAACCATGTGGTCAACTAGCTGCATAGCAAGGAAATGGTCCCACCAAGTCCGAGCGGGCCCACGAAGCTGCTGGGTGGCGAAACAGACCTTGGCCGCATCTGAACAATCTCCATTGAGCAGTGGGAATTTGGATTCCACCACCCTGAGCCAAACATCCGTGTCGAGTTGATCTTCTGCCCGAGTGAACAACGACGGCTGAGTACTGAGAAACTCCTTGTAGGTGGCCGCTGCCGGGGCACGCTGGTGATGATCACCACCACCATAGTGCTGAGGCGGTGGTTGCCGTTGAGCGAGCTGTTGTAGAATCTCATTTTGCTGAGCCATGAGCTCCTGCATGGTAGGAGGCTGCAGCGGTGGTGGAGGAATGCGCTCATTCTATCAACGACATGCTCTTCCTGCCATCTGAAATTTAGGATGTTCTTATTATCATACTCTAAAATCCGTGATTACACATGATAAAAGATCTTAAATAACGAAGTTTGCAAGATTCCAAATATTGCCTTGCTTTTCACAATTGGTACCAACATGATATAATTTGATTCATAAACTTAAAAATAGGAACCATCTATCATTCATCTTGCCAAAAGAGTTTCCACAGTTACAGCAGTGCTCAAAATACTCAACTCTCTAGCCTAGTACCTCCAAGGTGCAAAAGCTAAGCTAGTTTCGAGGAGTTCTACTGCTGCACACTTCTATCCTGACTCTAAAATCTAATGAGCAAACGAGGCAACACTAGACTCTGGGATGGTGGTCTTCTTGAGCCAGTAGTGTCTAAGCTAGATGCAGGCTCTAGCTCCTCTCCTCCCTCGATGTCTACATCCTCATCGGCCCCTTCTACCTCCATCTCCTCAATCTCTTGATGGTGCAGATCTAAATGCTGATTGGCTTCATCAAGCTGTTGCTGGGTAGTTTGGAGATGATCTTCCAAAACCTCGATGGTGTCCTCCCTGGCCTCCACCTGATCCTCGAGCTCTTGGATTTGGTTGGCCATCTGCTCCACCTGGAGATCCTTTTCCACCAGCTCAGTGGACAAGTCAACAACAAGGTCCTCTCGGTTATCCAAGGTGATCTTGGTAGACTCCACTAGGCCCATAAGCTGGGACATCACCTCACCTCGCAAGGCCTGCAGACGATACAGGGCACTCATGCACCGAACTGTCAGGTGAGCGGTATGCCCAAGGTAGAGAGCCCACACATCCTTGGTGTGCTCAACCCGATCCTTCCACATTGGGTCGTCCTCCTTCTCAGCGAATGGGGTGGGTTGATAGCTCCAAGGGTTGAAATCCGCAGAAGGTTGTTAGCACATGCAGAGTCGTGGACTCAACAGTATCCTCGGCCCTGAAACTGAAAGACTCTAATACCAATGAATGCCAGCCTGGCTGCAAGGGATGAAGCTCCAAGGTCATCCTCACCCTACAGCGAGGTACCTGGTGCTCCTCGAACAGCTGCACCGTGTACTGGGGAGGCATAGCATAACCCGCTCCCTGCAGTATTTCCCACAAAATGCAGGGAAAGCCCTCTCGCGCAAGACCGTCTATGTGGGAATGTGCGTTCCCTCCGTCCATGGGTACGTGAGAAGTCATCTGTGCAAGGGCAAGTGTAAGCGAAAAAGAAAAAGAATCCCAAAAAAAGAAGCTAGTGCAAGAAAAGTGGACTTGGCTTTTCTAGGTTTAAGTTGAGATCTTTGATGTAGATTTAAAATTTTATGACGGGTGTCTCTTTGTTTATGTAGCTTCTTATTAATAATGACATTTTACTGAGAGGATAGAAAAAATAATGCATGCATGCTCGTCCTAGGTATCCTCACATCAAGTATATAGGGATATAGGGATCCCCCATCTATATCAAAGCAGCCTGTACGGCATACTCACATAGCCACCTAGCTACTCATTTAGTATCCTAAGGCTTCACATCCTAGGTCTATCCTTATCGCCCTAACAGCTATCCAACTTGGTTTCTAAACAAGTTTTACTTTTGAAAAGGTCAGTAATTATGATTTATTGATTCCTCTGAGGTGGTACAAGCTCCGATACCAGCTGTGGCGGAACCGCCCGAATTATTCCAACTTAAGTGCCCAAGTCCCACCTTAGAGGCTAGACCACACTTAAATAGGAATAAACCGTCAGTCCCTCGGATCTAGTCTGACTAGGCCACTAACAGGATCAAGTACCACATACTCACTCGAAGGTGAGGTACAGAGCAAATACAATAAAGCATAAAACCATAATTTGAGGAAGTACTTAAGGTTATTACAACATCATCTGAGTTTTGCAAAAGTAGTGATCATTGTTCTGGATGCAGCGAGAATTAACTAACGGTAAAAAAAGGAGAATGGGGAAGCCTGGCCCATGACTCCTCATGCTCCTCTCCTGCTGAGGTAGGGTACCACTCGATTGTACTTAAGGTAAATACAATAAAGCAGTCTCATTAGCTACGAGAAGCAGACGATTCGAATCGAGTTTTAACCTTGCAAGGTAAACCTAGACACATGACATGGCGAGGCACTCCGTCCCCACACACATCAACTGTCCCCATCGATTCCCTGTCAACAGAACAGGGCTCACCGCCTTGGCGTACAATGCCTCATTGACCCCAACTGCCGTCGTGCAGTGACCGCACTTGTACCCACCATAACCGGAATGGGAGACCACGTCTCAGGTCGCATGAGGAGTAAAGTCTACAGGCAGGTTCACTCAAGTACTAGACTTACCAATTTACCATATTTCTCAGCATGTGCTTAGTACATTCAAACGCTTGACACAGGTATCCGCATGTTAATCCTTATTCCAATTTTTCATCTCGTAGACAACGCATCGCCATGGATCGTTGTCCATAGACCATCATCATTCTGATATAAAAATGGATACTATCAATTCCTGACCTCGCGCGAGTGCTAGAAAAATCACTCGACTTCTACCGAGATCCCTAATTTAGCAAAGCAACTACTCGACCTAGCATACTAGTACCCATCTCAAAAGGAAATCCTGAGTTCATGCAACTAGAGTTTTCAGACAACTCCTACACTCAAGTGCACAGTACAAACCTACAATCATTAAGTGCAGTAAAATAGCATATATAATGGTTATGCATAAAACCGGGGCTTGCCTTCAAAAGCTGGGGCAGGCAGGTCCTCTGTAGCAGGCTCTGGTGCTGGCTCCTGGACTACCTCCTGAGCAACTCCTTAATCCGGAATGAGGACGTACTCTCCATCAGCGATATTACAATCTATCGAATGCAATGAATAAGATACATGTATATTAATAATATGTCAATTTGGTAAATACTATGTATGGTGAAACAATATTAAAACAGTGGGTAAACTAGGGTTTCTTAATCGGATGGTGCTCTTAGTGTTTTGTACACAACTATTTTAGGGTCTTCAGTGAATTTAAGGATTTTAATCATCTTCTTTATGTTCTATTGGACTATTAGGGAGATTTAATTGTATAATAATAATTTCTTCCACAATTCCCTTTTTACTTTCTATTTATGCTTATTTTTTATTGCTCTTGAACTACCATGGTGATTTAGAATTTTCCAAAAAATGTTGCAAAAATTACAATGGGTAAACCTTGGTCTCTGTAGTTCATTCTAAAATTTTAGGTTAGAATTTATTAAGCTAAACCTTGGGCAAAAATGGCAAAAGTGAGGGTAGAGGGTCACTTTGCACTATAGTTTTGATTTAGGTGAGGGTTCTGGACTAAAAAATATTTTTGCCAATATTTATGGGTAATAATAGGTCTCTATGCCAAAAATCACAGAAAATGGTCAAATGGTTATTTAGTTGTGATTTTCTAAAGTTAAATGTCAAAAAGGCACTTATAACTAACTTGTCATTTGAAAAATATCAAACAACAGAACTTAGATTTTTCCTAGATTCATACTAGCATATTAGTAGTTATCCCAAGGATTGGAGTGGTTTCTCCTTAGGATTATTTTTCAAGGATTTTTCTAAGTTCTTACTGTCTTTATAAAATAAAATGTGGTGCATTTCTTTTGTACTAACTGAGGGTTCAATAGAATTTTCTCATGATCTATGTTACTTAAGTAAGATAGGAAAAATGTGGTTCCCTCTGGTTCTTATTTTAAATTCCCTTTTTCTATTTCTTAAGGTTTGGATCAAAACAAGTTTTTGTGGTTAATCCTTCCTTAACCTAGTATACTGAGTAGTCTAACATTTTTAAACAGGGTAGTTGGTAGTTAAGTATGTCTCTAAATTTTCTTACCCTCAGTCCAAAAGTATTTCTAGTTTTCCTCTATTTATTTAGTTTTGGGTAGTATACTTATTTAAATTTAAACTCAAAAAGTATTGCAGGAATTAGGGTGCTTATTATTTTTCCTAAATAGTTCATAATATTTAGGACCTAGCAAAATTGGTTTGACCAAATTTGGTTGGATAAAACTTGAGTTATGAATTTTACAAGTTCTATACTCATTTAAAAGAATAAATCTTAAAGGTTTAAGGAAAATAGGTTTGCACCGAGGCCCCTGGTTTTTTCTGTTACTAAACCATTTAAACCGTGTCCCTGTGGAACTATTCTACTAAGTCACTGACATCGGGAAAACCCCCCTGGCCTTTCTCTTTCTTATCCCGAGCTCCTTCCCCGCCGGAACAGCGACCGCAGAGAGGAAAAAGGGTGGCGCGGCTTACCGGCGGTGAGAGAGGTCCGGTGGATGGCCGAGTGAGGTCCGGGAGGTCCTGGCGGTCACATCGAGGGGCGGATCACTGGCAGCAATGGCCGCAATAGGGCTAGCCGCGTGCGCAGGCGGTCGGGCTCGTCGGCGGCATGTGCTCTGGCCTGCTCACAGCGGTATAGCTCAATTAAATGGCACGGGGAGCTTCACTGGAGGTCAAGGATGTCATAGGCACAAGGAATCGACGAATGGCTTACCGTGTGGCTCGGTCTACGTGCGACGGCGGCCGGTTGAAGTCCAGCGTACATCGATCCTGCGTCTCCGGTGAGGTGGTGTCCAATCCACGGCTCGAGAAGCTTCATTGAGCTTCGGGGAAGCTAGCCAAAGGCTTAGATGGGGTGGAGGAGGGCTGGCGTGGCCGGTCTACGGTGGTCGGTGTCGGTGTTTCGGGTCCGACCGCGCACCCGGGGTTGCCCCTCAAGGTGTTTTTTGGAGTAGGACGGTGTTATCGACTATAGCTCGATGGTTCGTGCTAAATGCACGAGAGATAGTGGACAATTGTGTACTAGGTTCGAGCCGCTTTGAGATGCGTAATACCCTACGTCCTGGTGTGAGTACTCTATGCAGTGGGTTACAAGGAGGTTCTCTAGTGTTGGAAACGTAGAGAGCCGGTGTTGGTGGCTATGTAATGGGTCATCGCTCTGAAGGGGTGCCCCCTAGGCCTTATATACTCGACCGTGGGGCGTTACATGCAGATATGATTACAACGTATGCCTAAGAAATAGTGAACCAACTGAGTTTATCATCCTATAATTCAGCCGACCCATCCTTGCTTGGTTCCGTCGTACGGGGCTCCTGCGCGGGAAGGTCAGGTCACTGTTGTGGTTACCGCTCAAATTCGTTGGGCCGTCTGGGCTTGCGCCAATCTGGCCTTGCGTCAATCCGCTTCACTGGTCGTTCCTCCCCAGGCCCATGAGGGGATGACCTTATGAATTATGGGGCCCTTGGGCCTTTCATGAGGTCTTTTATCCTTCTGGTGGACCTGGGGGATATATGTCCCCCACAAGCCCCCGATCTTTGGGCTGATTTTGAGGTAAATGGCCCAAAGATCCTAGGTCCAGCTTGTAGTCCTTAATTTTAACAAGGAATGCTTTGGAAATAAGTCTGCCAGGCCACTACTTCTGAACTCTGAGTGATCTGGTAAAAACATTTTTTACTGTCTCCTTCTGATATTATTCCTCGCGGTTTGGTGTTCCGTCTCAGGTTTATGCATTGGAGGTCAGCATTTTGCACTGTAGGACTTCAAACTTCATTGGGTGCACCGAAGGTGCACCCAATGGGTGTAGCCCCCGAGCTTCGAGTGGATTTTTGAAAATAATCCACTCGAAGGTCTTCATTTCATGCCTTTTTCTGGGAATCATCCTTTCCTTCTGTCGAATGTCTTTAGAGATCAGCATGTTATTAACACTATGCTTTAGAGGTCAGCATACATTCTTGTCATTGAGGCCGAGTATGCGATCTGCCTGTATTTTGCTGGATCTTGCAATTTATTTGATCTGCTACTGATTGGACGTTCGATAGATGGCCTCTGACTAGTCTTCATGTCACTTCGCGCTTTGATGCTTCTGTCGACTAGACTTGTACCTCATCGGCTATATTTGGCTTTCCTTTGATCCTTGCTGATATCTTTCTTCTGTCTTGAAGTATTCATTGCATATACTGTTCGGATGTGATAGTTTTGAAAATATACTGATAATTCCTGGGCGTCCCCCCCCAATGGGTGTAGGCAAGGGACGGCTTGGTACGCTGAGCGTTTAGCAAACTGCTTCTGAGTAGTAACTTGATGTGACCGCGGGCGTAATCATATCGCCCGCGCAGTTGACTGGAGTCCCAATGGGTGTTGTGTTACGCGAAACGGCGTCAGCCGCCTGACGTGTCTCTAGACGGTTTGAATTGCATATTGAATTTTTGCGACTGTTCAGTGGTCGTGGTAGGATGTGAGCGGTTGCCTTCTTCTTCTATAAATAGTGTTCTTGCTTCTCCGGCATTTTCACATCTCTTACTGCTGCTTGTCGTTCGCTCTCTTCTCTTTCCTTTTTCCTCCACCATGGGCAAGAGTAAGAAAGGTGGTAGTTCTTCGCATCATTCTGGTGACAAGCGCAAGCGCGAGCTGACTCCTCCCTCGGAGGACTTCGGCGACTCGGAGTACTCGGAGGAGGAGTTCTCCTCCGAGTCCGAGAGCTCTCTGGCTCCTGCCTCTCCCCCGGCGTCGTCTGATGATTCAGACGACTCCTAGGGAATCGTCGCGGAGGTATGGACCTACATCCGGGCCGTCGAGCGCACCGGGCTCGAGGGCTCGGATGAGTCGGAGTACTCCTCGGACGAGGAGAACTCCTCGGACTCGTCCGAGGAGGGTGGCGGCGACGGCGGCGATGGCAGCGACGACGACGGAGGCGACGGTGACGGCAGCGGTGACGACGGCGAAGGCGACGGTGACGGCGGTGGCAAGGGTGGCAGCGGCGACGGCGGCGACGGCAGCAGTAGCAGGGGCAGCAACAAGGCTAGTGGCTAGATGCCACTGGTTTTAATTATTAGTATAGATTAGTAGTAGAAGTAGTATTAGCGGAATAATGTAGTAGTAGCTAGTAGTATAGTTAATGAAATGTAATGTAGTAGTAGGGAAGGCATCAGCTCATAATGAGTTGATTTGTAAGTTCAGTAGTGCTTCCCTTATGAAGAATGATTTCGCTCCACTTCTGTGTGCATTATTTTGCCTTCTGGTTAGTCGTCAATCGTTTTTATATTTACCGCCAATGATGTTTTCTGTCTGCAACGCTTGAGTAGCAACTTGGAGTCGTTGGGTCACGCTTCAGACTGTTTTATTTGCGACGTCAGTGCTTTGGTGGTAGTAGCGGAGTTCTTATTGGCGATGTTGGCGCTTTTTGAAGTAATGGCTGAGTGATAGCGCCCACATCGGTGTTTTAAAAATAACAACCGAGCGGTTACTGGTGATGTCGGCGTTTTAGAGGTAACAGCCAAATCCCTTGGAACCACGTCACCGCTTTAGGAATAACAATCGGGTGGCTGATGGCGACGTCGGTGTTTTAGAGGTAACGACCGAGTGATCGATGGCAACGTCAGCGTTTTAGAGGTAACAGCCGAGTGATAACGGGCCACGTCGGCAGCTTTGGAAACAGTGGCCGAGTGGAGTCTGGTAACGTCAGCGTTTTCAGAAATAACCGCTGAGTTAAAATGGACCGCGTCGACCGCTTTGGAAATAACGACCGAGTGATGATGTGGCATGCCCGCGCTTTAGAAATAACGGTCAGGTGATGACATGGCATGCCAGCGTTTTAGAAATAACAGCTGGGTGATGACTGGACGCTTTTTAGATTTGGCATCTGGCTTCGAAAAACCCCATATGTACTGCACTGTCGCACGTCTCCGCGTTCCGTGCCCTAGTTTTTGCTTTTCTGCATCCAGGCCTTCTCTGCTTTCCTGCAATACTGCTTCCGCTCCGCTCGTCAGCAAGGTTGAGATGGCGCCCAAGCGGAAAGCTTCGAGTTCGTCCGTCGCAGTCATTCCCCCATCGATCCCAACAGTCAGTTGCCCTTCGCAGGTAACCATATGTCTGTTGTCTCTGAATCCGACCTTCTTCATCTCGTATCCATCGGAGTTCTTCCTCCGAAGGAGCTCTGCTCCTGGCGGATCTGCCATGGGGTTGTCGTTCCGACAGAAGACACCCACGAATCCGTCATTTACGTTTCTTTTCTTATCCGCGGTCTTGCTCTTCCCATTTCTCCTTTCTTCCGCGGTCTCCTTGATTTCTATCACTTGAATCTGACCCATCTGAATCCCAATTCCATTCTGCAAGACTCTATTTTTGTTCATTTATGTGAAGCCTTCCTTGGTGTTTTGCCTCACTTTGGCCTTTGGAAGTATTTGTACCACTGTCGGCCTGGGATGGCCGGAGGGCAGCACCAGCTGGTGGGGGCGTGAGCTTGGAGATGTGTCGTGGGAGAAAATCTGACTACCTCGACATCCCACTCAAGGACAGCATCAAGGGATGGCACCTAGAATGGTTCATCGTGCAGAATCATTGGAATTCTCTCCCCCCCACGGTCAGTGAGGCAACCAGATGTTCGCACCTCGAGCTGGACTGAATCCCCTACGGACCAGGAGGTGGCTGAGGCAGGGGCTCTGCTTGCTGAGGTTGGGCTGCTGAAAGAGAGGGGTTTGACTGCAGAGGCTGTGGCTGCCGACTTTATTTTCAAGAACATTCAGCCACTGAAAGATAGAGCATACCTCGCCTATCTATATCGAGGCCTGGCTGATTCAACCCGGGTAATCAACAGAAGAATTCCTGCTGTGGACTTAGTGAGCCGGCTCGAGATGATACTCAGGGGTAAGGTGTCGAACATCGGCGCTCCTGTCGCATATTCGGCCTGGAATCTGCCTCCTTCCAAGGCCTTTACCAGTTTTGTGTCAAATCCTCCTGCTGGTGATAGCGGTTTGGGCCTTAGAGTGCGACCCTCTCCCGAAGAAGTTAGTGCTTTGGTTGCCTCACTTGAGGAAATTCTTGACGACGAGAGGCAGGTTCATTTTGAGGTGCCTTTGAATCCGAGTGATGCAGAGATAAGTGCTGTTGGGGGCCTTCGGCTTCCGAAGGTCCTCAAAAACATGATTTGACAATGTTTTCCAAGTGAAATATGTGAACAGGTATCTTCGGAATTGGGCCACGAGTATACAAGAATATGGTGAAGACGAAGCTTGAGTAGGACGGAAGGCGATCATGACGAAGGATAAGATGATCATGAAGCTATGCGCAGAAAAAGCTTCGGCATGACAGCAGAAAAGGGGAACCGACTTATATGATGAAAAGCCAAATTAGACCTCGAAGGATCACTATAGAGTTATTGATAAATGTAAAGGGCATTAATGTAATTCTTCACGAGCTGCGTCCTGTGCCTATAAATAGATGAACAGTACTCCCGTACTGTTCACGCTGATCTGGCATCTGCTTTTCGCATCATGCCTGTACCTTTACTTTTCGACAATTCGAAGGTACATTTATAATTTGTTATTATGACTCTGATAATTCAAAATAGAAATAAGTTGATGATAATATTTGTATTATTATTCGTATTTCATGTATGTATTCTTCTTCATCATACGTTGAACTTATGAAGGTCTTTTCCTTCATAACCTTCGTCCGGAATTCATTATATCTGAAGGGATATAATGTCTTGAAGGACGAAGGACTTTAACATTTAACACTTTTTATGTTGCCTTGTTCTTAACTCTTAGCATTTGAGAACAAGTCCCCAACATTGGCGCCCACCTCCAGTGAACTCACGTCCATTTTTTGAGTTTTGAACATCTTCGGCAAGCATCACCTTCGTCATGCCGCCGAGGAAAGCTTCAGCCGCAGGGCCTGCTACTCTATAGCCACTGGATCCCAATCAGGATGTCCTTTCTCTCAGGGAGGCCCGAAACCTGAAGAGGAAGGCCACCAGTCCAACGCCTCCGGAGGACGACTTGGATCAAGAAATCCAAAATTTGGAGATGCTTCATCAACAGGTCCAACGGAAGAAGGAAAAGATGGCTCGTCTAGCTGACCTACAAAGGCAGATAGACGAAGCCTCTGAAGAGCTTCGTCATCTTGCTCAAGATGACCAGAACTAAAGGCCTCCGCGCAGAGAGCTTCATCAGGAGGGCTTCTACAACGAGGACGACTGGTATGAAGATTTTTCATCATGGAAATTTTGCCTTTGATGATACTTCTCCTCTGTCAACAGAACTGCAGGCTAAACCTTGGCCACAGTCTTACAAGCCACCCTAGCTCCCCATGTACGACGGTCATTCAGATCCGAAGCAATTCCTGATGAGCTATGAAGCCACCATATCTTCGTATGGTGGCAACACGGCGGTCATGGCAAAGTGTTTCGTCATGGCTGTCAGGAGTGTTGCACAAACCTGGTACTCCTCTCTTTGGCTAGGGACAATCACTTCATGGCAAAAGCTGAAGGACATGTTGATAACCAGCTTCCAAGGGTTTCAAACGAAGCCAGTAACTGCTCAAGCTTTATTCCAGTGCACCCAGGACCACGAAGAATACCTTCAGGCGTAGGTCCGAAGGTTCCTGCGTCTGAGGGCACAGGCACCAACAGTGCCTAATGAAATTGTCATTGAGGCCATGATCAAGGGGCTTCGGCCGGGACCTTCAGCTCAGTACTTTGCCAGAAAGCCTCCTCAAACTTTGGAGAAGCTGCTCCAGAAGATGGACGAGTATATTCGAGCTGACAATGATTTTCGCCAAAGAAGGGAGGAAGCATTCAGGTTCTCTGAAATGACCAGGGGCTTCGGAGGAAGATTCCATCCAAGGCATGTCAGGTCAATTCACAATTCTACTCAAAGTGATGACAGAGGGAGTCAACAGCAAAGGCCACAGTGCTCCTCGCAAGCTTCGGGGCAGCAGCAAAGCTCTTTCCCCGCCAGCGCCAAGGGGCAGAGGCGCCAGGGGCTTCAGGGGAAGATTTGGAGATCAGCTAAGAAAAATTTACTGCCTATACTGTGGTGAAGGCAAGGGCCATACCACCAGGATGTGCCATGTTACCATCCAGAAGCAAAAGGAGCTAGCAGAAGCTGCAGCGCAACAGAGCCAGCCGAAGCAAGTCATGCATACTGCTTCGTACCATTCGCCTTACATTCCAGAATATGTAGGCAATCACCCTGCAGCTTCTGTTGCTTCGGCAAGTCAATCCCAAGCATCTTGGCAACAGCCTCCACCGCCACCACCAATGCAACGAGGTCAGCAGCCAGAAGGGAGTCAGCACACTCACCTTCAGTGGGACTTCAGAGAGGAGTCCGAAGCTCGCACAGTTAATAGCACTGTGCCGGAGTCGAAGTATATTTACTGACAAATATCCTACCTCGTCAGCGGATTTTTGCATTTTCGCATTTTAGTCTTACTTTCTTTTTAATAAGGAACAATTATGGGAAGTTTAAGTGCTTTTTATCGTCTTTTAATCTCTTGTAACAGTTTCGTTCTCTGTCATATTAAAAATATGTCTTCTCCATAGGCTTAAGTTGCCGAAACATAAGAATTTATGGTGGCAAGAAGGACCTTCGAATTATCAAAAATTTGTTCTAAAGAATACAGTGCAATTTCTTCGAAGCAGCAAAAGTCGTTCCTAAGGGAGCAGTGTAAGTTTTCTGCTCAAAAGTCGTTCCGAAGGGAATGCAGAGCTTACAGTGAAAAATAAACGCTGATTCCGCTGAAAGTCAAAGGCGAAGAAGCTCCTAAGGGAGGCTTACAGCGAAAAATAAACGCTGATTCCGTTGAAAGTAAAAGGCGAAGAAGCTCCTAAGGGAGGCTTACAGCGAAAAATAAACGCTGATTCCGCTGAAAGTAAAAGGCGAGGAAGCTCCTAAGGGAGGCTTACAACGAAAAATAAACGCTGATTCCGCTGAAGTAAAAGGCAAAGAAACTCCTAAGGGAGGCTTACAATGAAAAATAAATGTCGACCTTCGGCAAATATCATTTTGCATAACATCACATCATTACATCATTTGCATAGCATAACATCATACATCATAGTGCATCAACAACGCATGAAGGGGTGTCTCAATATTGATATTCGAAGATCGTTTTGAAGAAAGAGTGACACAGCACAAACAATAGCCTTTGAAAAGTTATATCTTTGTCAAACTCTGAAATGGAAAGATCTATTGATTATTGATTTTACGAGGATTGGCTACTGATTTTATGAGAACACGGATATTATTTACGAAGCATGAAAAGAAGGGAAGGTGTTTTTTCGCCGAAGGCTCAAAAACGGTATGTATATAATGTTTCATGCATCGCAAAGAATAGAACTATGAACAGCTAATATATTACACCCTAAGTTACACAATATTACACATGATTCTCAACAAACATTACATTCTAAATGTTTTTGCAACAACGTCTAATCTTCCCTTAAGACTACTTCTGCAGCTTCGTTTAGAAGCTAATCAACAACTCTATCCATGATGGCTTCGGCCATTTGTCTAATTTTGTCATCCCCCTTCGTGTGGGGGCCCGCAGAGGACTCAGCAGGTTATGAGGGAAGAGTAGATACGAATTTATTACTATTACAAACCGTGAACAAGTTTGAAATCGAAAAATTACAACAAAAAGTCAAAAACCACTAGTTAATACCTATTTGCCCTTCGGGCTCTGCGCTTTTCTCAACGGACTCTGCTACTTTTCTAGCATCGTGAATGCCTTTTTCACTTTTTTGAATAATTTCTTGGGCCATTTCCCGGCCACCATTGTTTCAGATGTCGGTGAAAAATTTTCCACCAACCATGCTTGCTTCGGCCGAGGGGTCTTTTATATCTTCGGAGGACAAGGCAGTTTTGGATTGTGCCAAAGATTTTACATGCTCACAGCCTTTCCTCTACAAAATAGTAGCAATCCCCCTGGCACCCGAAAAGGCACATATGTCTCCACGGCTATTCAAAATTTCCTCAAAGGCCTCAACTTCGTGATTGATCCATTCAATCGGGCCTTCGGGGTTACCCCTTGTGAAGTTTTCCTCGCTCGAGAATGCGCCAACGCTGGCGAAGCTAGTTTTTATTTTCTTAACGCATTCTATAGATTTGTCATAGCACCTTTTCTTGGATGCACGAAGCTCTTCAATGTTTCCTTCTAAATGATTTGCCCATTGATCGCTAAGTTCTCAGCTTCATTTCTTCAAGTATGCGTTCTTCTTTAGCTCGGGCTAACTATTTCCGAAGATCCTCGATTTCGTGCTTCTGAGCTTCAGCTTGAGCTCTAGAAGTAGCTTCGTCATCCTTTATCTTATCCACCAATGTAAGCAGAATTTTGTCTTTTTCCAAGGCTTCGTTTCTTAGCTTGATAACCTCTGTTCGAAGGTTATTGAGAGCAATAGTGCAGCTCTCATCTTCAGCATTCTTTTGTGCCCTTAAGGCATTGCTGAGTATTAAGCCCAATACAAAAGAATGAATGGATTAACATAAGAACAAAAGACTAATTCAAAATTCATAAACTTCAAAATTCACAATTTTTGTACCTTCAGACTATTGTATGCAAGGCTATCCACAAGATCGTCTTTCGTCATGGCGCAGAGGCCAGCTTCAAGCTTCGGGAACCCCATGCTTCTAGCCATCTCCCGGCAGACGGATAATTCTTTGTTATCTGGGAGACAGTATAAGAAGTCGTCTTCGTCTGTACCATTGAATACTAAGGCCCCTTTTGGATACTTCAGTTCTCGGGCGTAGTGATTAGCTTCAAAAATCTCTTCTTCAGATAATCTTTTTCCCGAAGCATGTCGTACAATATAATCGAGGGCTTTGGAGGATGCTTCGGGGGCAGCAGTGCCAGCTTCTTCAACCAAAATTGGCTCTGTCATTTTTGTTTCTTCGGCTTCCAAGGATTTTACCTTGGTGGGCTCTGAAGGCCCAGCTTTAGTTTCAGATTGTTGATTTGAAGCTTCGGCAACAAAGGCTTCAGTATGCACTTCGGAAGTTTCAACAATTTTCTTCGGAGTTGTGCTTGAAGACTTAATTGTCTCCAAAACATCCAGCACATTAACCATCCTTTTTCTTTTCGGGGTCACTGCTGGACCCTTTTGGCTTTTTGCTGCCTCAATTTTTGTTGAAGGACTTAAAATTTCTGATGTCTTTGTTTCTTCAGTCCTCGGTTCTTCTGTTTTTTCTGTTGCTGGCACTTCGGCCATCTCTTCGATTTTTGGCATTGGAGTTGGTTCTTTAGCTTCGGTGGCCGAAGAGGTCTCACCAATAAACTCAGGCACTGTGGCCGGTTCAATATAACGTGGCCGATGTGTGAGAACCTTTACCTTTTTCCTCTTCGGCGCCGGCTCGCTAGGAGCGGCTGAAGCAGTTTCCTTTGCAGAAGAAGTATTCTTTCTTTTTTGACTCCGCGTTGGATAATGGTAGTCGGGGTAGACAAACCCAATTGCATCAAATACTTGGTTGAGTCTCTTCTTCTTTCGGCCTCCGAAGGCCGCTGATAATGGAGTATCTTTGGCCTTTGAGTATACCCCAAGCAATTCGTCACTTATGGCCTCAATACTTTTCAACCAGTCATCATCTGGCTCAATGAACTTATCTCCGTATTTGAATGTGTATTTTAGCCTGACTAGTCCACCTTCGTCAGCCTCTTTAATGGTCTCCTCCGGCATTTCCCACTTTTCCACAAGTGGCCATACTCTGAAAGCAATGTGTTCTTGGACCAAATCCCTTGTTCCAATAAAAGAGCAAACAACGCCGAAGGCTCTCTGGCATTCTTCGGCTGCTTCATTCATTTCCACCTTCGGCTTCCGGAGGTCGAAGCGTTGCCAGATAGGGCGCATAATAATACCCTTAATATCTTCACGTGATTTCAAGTCATTTTTACATAAAACCATTCCGTCATCCAGTCGCCGGGCCACCTCTTTCGAAAGGTTGGCACAGGGCAGCTTGACCCAGACCGAGCACCGAAAGCTGTAGCAGCCAAAATTGTTGTGATACTGCTCTTTGCCCCAGGGTTTTGTCTCATACAATAGCTCATGTATGGTGCAGAAGCTTTTTGCATTAGGTTCCAAACCTTGGCTCCTCACGGCCCACACAAAGATGTTCATCCTTATGATTGCTTCGGGGGTAAGTTGGTGAAGGTAGATTTCAAATATCTTCAGTACTTCCACGACAAAACTGCTCAAGGGAAATCGTAATCTAGCTTTTAAGAAGCTTCAGAATATCATGACTTCATTTTCCTCGGGAATCGGACAAGTCTTCTCTCCTTCGTTAGCCCTCACAACAGACAAGTCTCGAAAATATCTGCCCCTCATATTGACAAGATGATTTTCTTTAATACTGGATTTACCAAAAACTGCATGGCTTGGTCGCCAGGGTCGATCTTCGGAATCTTCACCACCACTATCCACATCATAACTCTCACTGTCGCCAGTATCTTCAGATAAACCCTCCAAAATCTCCCTAGTAATCTTCTCTGTATTAGTCTTTGATATTGATTCAAGAAAGCCCAGATGCATCTCCTCAGAAAGGCTTAGCTTTGAAGCACCAACAGCTTTCTTATCTTCAGACATCTTCGCAAACGCTGAGAAAGTGCTCTCGAAACCGAAGCTTAAAAATTTGAAAAAACCAAGCAAGTGTTGTTGCGCGCAAGCTAAAAGTTGGGTGAGTAAAAGCAGATGGCAAGGGAGCGTGCCAAATAAGCTGTTGGTGAGCTCTTATTTATACAGCTAGTGCGTTAAAAACTGGAGGGTCCTGCTTGTCAAAGACTGTTGCTATTCTAGCAAAGGGAAGGTGTTTTTTCGGACCTTCGGCTTATAGCCTTCGTCCATATCGCAATATGAATTTATCATTCCAGCAAATTAATATTGCGAGGGGCTACTGTTGGGGGCCTTCGGCTTCCAAAGGTCCTCAAAAACATGATTTGACAATGTTTTCCAAGTGAAATATGTGAACAGGTATCTTCGGAATTGGGCCACGAGTATACAAGAATATGGTCAAGACGAAGCTTGAGTAGGACGGAAGGCGATCATGACGAAGGATAAGATGATCACGAAGCTATGCGCAGAAAAAGCTTCGGCATGACAGCCGAAAAGGGGAACCGACTTATATGATGAAAAGCCAAATTAGACCTCAAAGAATCACTATAGAGTTATTGATAAATGTAAAGGGCATTAATGTAATTCTTCACGGGCTGCGTCCTGTGCCTATAAATAGATGAACAGTACTCCCGTACTATTCACGCTGATCTGGCATCTGCTTTTCGCATCACGCCTGTACCTTTACTTTTCGACAATCCGAAGGTACATTTATAATTTGTTATTATGACTCTGATAATACAAAATAGAAATAAGTTGATGATAATATTTGTATTATTATTCGTATTTCATGTATGTATTCTTCTTCATCATACGTTGGACATACGAAGGTCTTTTCCTTCATAACCTTCGTCCGGAATTCATTATATCCGAAGGGATATAATGTCTTGAAGGACGAAGGACTTTAACATTTAACACTTTTTATGTTGCCTTGTTCTTAACTCTTAGCATTTGAGAACAAGTCCCCAACAAGTGGCATGTTGGATATGTTAGCTGAAGATTCTTCTGATGCAGTCCCTGTTGAAACACTGGTGGTAGCGCCCATCCCAGAGGCTAGCAAAGCTTTGGATATTCAGAAGTCTGACAGTGTTCGCCCGAAGCGTTCTCGCCGAGCCAATCAGCCTACTTCTCCTGCTGAGGGGAAGAAACAGAAGAAGAGACGTCTTCGTCGAGTGTCTAGCTTGGATCAGGATGCTGGTCCTTCTGTTCCTGCTGCTGAGGAAATGCTGGTGCCTGCACTTGCTGAAGCTGACCCCAATGGGTGTGACCCGACTGCTGTGGAACCCAATGGGTGTGATCTAAATGATGTTGACCCCAATGGGTGTGATCTGGCCAAAGCTGACCCCAATGGGTGTACTGTCCGCGTTGTTGATGAAGATGAGGAAGAGGAGGATGAAATCCCTCTAACTCGGAAGAACATCCAACGCTATATTGCTTGTGGTGAAAGTAGTGGTGTTCCTTCTCTGGCCCTGTCTGCTCTTGTTGGTCTGCAAGAACTGTCTCTGGCCAACTTTGATCAGACTCTTGAAGATATGGTCCTAGAAGATCTGTTGTCAGAGCCGGCAGATGGTGGCATAATGGATGCTTGTGCTGATATGCCTGATGCTGGGTTGGGGTTATCCCGAGCAGCGTCCCGTACCTCATCGACCTTAGAGCACAGTCTTAAGGGTCGGGAGACTGATCTGGATTGTACCGCTCCCATGGAAGTGGTTGAAGGTCCTTCAGCCTTAGAGGTGGCTGTTATGGAAGGCTTGGCCCTTAAGGATGGCGCTAGCGCTTACCCAGCCCCCGAGGGTGTTACCGGAGATGATCCGGCTCGGATGGGTAGTGCGAGCTATGACCCAGCCCCCGAGGGTGTCTAGGTTGGTTCTCCTTCTCACACTTCCATGGATGTTCATGTAGGATCTTCTCCTCCGCACTCTGATTATATGACAGCAGCACGAGTTTCATGTCAGGAAGTCGCTTTAGAGGCCAGCGTACCTGATGACAGAGTTCTGATCTCTGCTGATGACACTGACTTGGTTCCCAATGATGCATTGCGGGTTGTTCAAGTTGGTGACCCTCCAACGAGCCATCAGTTGATTTCCCACGACTTGGGAGTTCCCTCATTCTTCTCCAACCTCTAGGTAATTTGGTTTCTTCTGGTCTGACTTTTATTCCAGGTAGACTGCTGTTATTATACTCATCTGTTCTTAATGTTAGGCATTAGTGGACGGGATGGCTGGCCAACTGAAATTGTGGGGTGCCTCTGTCCCAGAAGGAGCTTTGTCTCTGACGCATTGGAATCTGGTGCTGCTTCAGCGGCGTGTATCTGATTTGGAGATGGCAAATGCTGGTTAGTGCCCTTCATTTCTTCTTTGGCTATTTGACTATTCTACTTTATGGCTAGACATCCTTGCTTGACTGTTTCCTGACAGATATGGCCCGGCGATATTCTGATCTTGAGGAAAAGTATTCCCAAGGCTAGGTTGAACTGGTCCGGCAATATTCGGATCTAGAAGAAAAGTATTCTCTCAGTCAGGCTGAACTGGCCCGGGTTTCTGCTTCTCTGAATGCTGCTAACACACTGAACTCCACTCTCCATGCTCAGCTTGATTCTGAAAAGGTGGCCATAGAATTGAACTTTCACTTGCACTCATCTGTCATGTTTTTAGTGCTTGCTTGACATTGGAGAAATTGGCCCTTGTCTGCAGGAGGAGAAGCGTGCTCTTGCCACTTCTCACGACAACCTGGACAAGTTATATCGCGACGCTAGCAACTCGTTGACCGTCTTGGAGAGGAGCCATCGTTTCACCAAGGAAGACTTGGATAACCATTGTTACAAGTTGCAAGAGTCCCTGGATGATATGATTCGCCTTAGGCAATTGGTGTCGAGCAAGGATACTGTCATCAAGGATCTGCGTGCTTCCAAGAAGTCGGTCGCCCAAGAGCTAGAGGCCGCACGGTTGGCTGTCAAGGCTGCTGAAGATGCTTCTGCTACTCTGAGGGCTCAGCGCGACAGAGCTATGGTCAAAGCCATCCGCGTGGGGCGGATCCTGATGAGAAGACCCGGCGTGGTTGTTCCTGATGACATAGATGCGGACGTGAATGCAGCTCCTGATTCCTCGAGTCGTCCCTCTTCGTCGGTCACCCCTTGAAGTTAAGGGGCCATTGAATGGCCCTGAGGCGCGGTGTAAGTGCCGATACTCCATGCATGTCCTCCTATCATCGATGATGTTGTCTGTCCTAGGGAGGGGAGCGGTTGTCGTGGTGCCTCGACCGTCCCCGGGTGGTGCCACCAGTTGAAGCCATGGCCAACTCGGTCCTAGTAGCCTAACTCCATGCTGGGATGCCGTGATCCCGGTCGTACTCTTCCCGACGACGGATTTCGTTCTCATGTCGTCGTTCGCGCGAGGCGTTGATGGAGCTCTGTGCGTCCCGCCGACTGTTGATTGCGTGTCGTAGATCGTTCGGCGGGTGAGCGAGGGGTAGAAGATGATTGGCTGCTTGAGTGAACAACCGCCGGTAGCCCTTGTCGTCAGGAGTCTGGGGGAGGCCATCAACTATCCGAGCCAATACTCCACCGATTTCACTCGGCGTGTTCATAGTTCGGGCGAAATCGGGGTCCAGGTTGCGTTCGAAGAGTGGATTTTCCCGGTGTTGCCTTGTTTCCTACTCGGCCTGTTCTTGAGCCCGTCGACGATCGTGTCGTCGGGGATTCCTTCTTTCCCTGAAGACATGTTCTTCCGGAGTTTCTCCCATCTCTGAGACCTCGTCTCGCGATATGGGTTGCGCCGGGTCCCGTTCTCCGGCCTCGTGATGTCGCCGGATATTTCAGCGTCGGTTCCTTCATCGGCGGGATTCCCGCTAAGGAGGTTCCTCTCCAGGTGCGGTCGGTTCGTCGTCAGAGATGTGGGGCAATTCTACCCTTCCGATGAAGAGGACGTCGGGGTAGAATGGAACAGTTGTCATGGCGATCTTCTTTCTGCCCTCCTTTGAGGACGAAGGCACAGAGAGACCAGATTGACGATCCTTTGTCTCATTTGCTTCCTTTTTCCTTGTAATCCATGTCCATTCTTTCATTGGAGAGGTGGACAGCGAAGTCCTCCGGGCTGACGGACCCTCAGCTCCTAGCTTGTTGAAGGTGATCTTTTCTCGGAGCATTGGAGGTTGCACTTTTGCCTGCTTTGCCCCGATTTTCTCGGAGATTTTTGGGGAACACTTTCTCTTCGGCGTATCCGCGATGCGATGTAGAGTTCCCTCCTCATCCGCTATAAATGAGATAATTCCGAAGCAGAACGTGGATCCAGGGCGGAGGATGAACTTGTGCTGGAAGGTGACGGCCATTGAGCTAGCTTGGATCGATGACACACCCCCTACCTGGCGTGCCAGCTGTCGGTGTTTCGGGTCCGATCGCGCACCCAGGGGTTGCCTCTCAAGGTGCTTTATGGAGTAGGACGGTGTTATCGACTGTAGCTCGATGGTTCATGCTAAATGCACGAGAGATAGTGAACAGTTGTGTACAGGTTCGGGCCGCTTTGAGATGCGTAATACCCTACGTCCTGTCGTGAGTACTCTATGTAGTGGGTTACAAGGAGGTTCTCTAGTGTTGGAAACGTAGAGAGCCGGTGTTGGTGGCTAAGTAATGGGTCATCGCTCTGAAGGGGTGCCCCCTAGGCCTTATATACTCGACCGTGGGGCGTTACATGTAGATATGATTACAACGTATGCCTAAGAAATAGTGAACCAACTGAGTTAATCATCCTATAATTCAGCCGACCCATCCTCGCTTGGTTCCGTCGTACGGGGCTCTTGCGCGGGAAGGTCGGGTCACTGTTGTGGTTACCGCTCAAATTCGTCGGACCGTCTAGGCTTGCGCCAATCTAGCCTTGCGTCAATCCGCTTCACTGGTCGTTCCTCCCCAGGCCCACGAGGGGATGACCTTATGAATTATGGGGCCCTTGGGCCTTTCATGAGGTCTTTTATCCTTCTGGTGGACCCGGGGGATATCTGTCCCACACAGCCGGGGCTTGCGCGGCTGCTAGCACGCTGTTCTCTGGGCAAACGCCAGTGAACTCGTACTCGAGCAGGGTTGGGAGTGAGCGGGGGCGTACGATCGAGGCTGGTGTGGGTTTTATAGCTGCGAGCACGGGAGTGGGCGTGGGGCTGGGCGCCGGGGCGTGCTCTGGCTTTGCCAGGGCGCGTCGAACACGTGGTCGTGTTAATCTTCCCGAGTTCTTGTGCCTGCAGAGCTCCCAAACTTGCGAATCTGGGCATATGTCTTGTGTAAGATTTCTTCCCTGCACCTAGAGCTATCTAGTTCATGTGAGTTCCAAGGGGAGATCTGGCCTAGCTTAGAAGATATGGTGGCGCCAAGTCTTGTATGTCTGTACTGTTCACCCCGCGACAAAATGGATGCCAAACCATGTCAAACGACCTTGGTTTGGTTTCAAATTTTTCAGGGGTGTGCCTTGGGTAGTTTGGCCACTTTTTGTTATTTGGACCATGTGGTTTTGGCGCCAGCAAAGGGGTGAACACTTCTGATTTTTAGGTTAGGGCTGATTTTGGGACTTAGAGAAAAATGAATGGCTCTAGTGTGCTCTCCACTTAGGGGCTTGATTTGGGGTTTTTGTTGGGCCTTTTTGTAATACTTCCCTTACTATATTTTGTAGATTTATTAATGTATTTCAATCTTTGGTAAAGGTTTCATTTCATAAATTGGTCATTTGCATAATTTCCCTTTTAATCCAATGTTTGGGGTTTAATGGCTCAAGAGGGGGAATTAGGGTTTTAGAATCTTTTTCATGGGTGAAGATGCATGAAGGCTTGGGTATCTCTCTCATCATGCTCAAAACTTAGCTTAGCCATAATTTTAAAGCTTTTAATGCCTTCTCTTTCCACTTAACACATTGGATAATAGGCCATAGGTGTGTTCATTGAGCCAGGGCCTTGGGTAACACCTGGGGTGTTACAGTCGCCGCCTTGAGACATCTCACCGTGGCCAGTCTTCCCCAAGTCAGTTCACATCCCTCTAGTTCTCGTTTTAGTACCTCTTGGACCTCTAGATGCTTCTGGTCTCGATCAATTGAATGCTACCGCGCTATAGCTTTGAGAACGTCGTGTGGTCACCCGGTAATGCCGCCGTGGACACTGCTCACATCGACTGGCCATTTCAGGTTGTCTCTGTCCAAATTCACATAAGCACCATAGTCCTAGTAAGTCACTGATTCTTTTTGAGTCGTTTGATTGAACGCTACTGTCACGTGTAACCCAGAACGGGCTCGCTAGAGTTCTTGCTCCGCTATTGTCGTAGACCAACACAGGCTAGTGGCAGGTTAGGCCAATTAGCCCATAGAATGTGCTCAGGTAGCCTCAAAGATGGAGTCCGTGTGCTTCACACCGCCAGAATGGGACACCGGCGACGAGTACGCGTGATTCCGGCCATGTGTTCGATCGGCGCGCGGTCTGGGACTTGAAGCCGTGAAGAAATAGAAATAGGAGGACCTACGTGAAATTGTCAGTGGCAAAAGTAAACAGTGCCACAGGCTCTTTACTGGATGTTTAAAACACCAGGGGCCTTTCCGCAAAGTCACGCGCGCAGGCACGTCCGCGGCCACGTTTCCGCCGTCCCTGGGCCGGTTCGGGCCGAATTCAGCCCAACCGTGTTCATTGTTTTTCCTTTTCTTTTTCCTAATAGCTTGAGAAATCCATCAAAAATAGTATAAATTTGATAAAATCATGGGACCAATTTTACTAGACTCCTGAAATCAAGTAAGTATTTAATAAAAATAATTGCAATATTTTTATTTCAAACCATGAATTATGTAGCATTTAAAGATACTTAAGAAAAGCCTTCTAGAGTTTTAGAAATAGTTTAGTAATACCAAAAATTATAAAACGTTTTTGGTAAATTTAAAATATTTGTTATAGACTTTTGGTAAAGTTTGAATTTATTTGGACACTGTTTAACCAGAAAATCAGTAAATAGTCCAATAGATTAACCATTTTAATACCAAAGGGATTAGAGGTAGATTAAGTAAATAAAATTAAACTTTGTAAACTTACCTTCACTTGTTATCTTAAGAAGGTTAGTAAGTTATTCTTAAAGGGGTATTTAGCTAGGAAATCTTTATGGCTGATAGGTACCATGAAGGAAAGTTGTATCCAAGACACAATTTAGTATCTTTTTGTTATGCAATTGCATATCCATGACATAGAATAAGCATTCATATACATATATTATTGTGTATAGAACGCGAAGAAGAACCCGTAGTAGAAGAGGAAGTTGTTCCTTAGACCAAGAATCCTCTAGTGGAAAATAACTTTTACTTCAACATCTGTGGTGAGGAAGCAGAAACTCCTACAACACAAGGCAAGCCCCTGTGCATTTACCTTTCCTTGTATTTTAAAACTTTACCAACTTTGATTGCTGCATTAGGTGATAGGAATTGTGTGGTAAACCATTGATGCATTCCCTTCCTTGAGAAATTGAATACCATTCCTTATTACCTGATTTATTCAAACAAGTTTAATGATGCTTAGTCCTGCTTTAGAAAACAAAAATGTTTTGTTTTGAAAAAGGTGATGTTTCACACTGGATGGGAAATTTTACAAACAAAAGGATTATGATGGTGGATCCATCACTGCCGTGATGGGTTGAACATCTAAAAAGAATACCTCTATTGTGACGGAACCTCCCAAGTCATTAGGCCCACCTACAGTTGTCCTTGTCCAACGGACGTCAGACAACCCTGCAGGTGCCCCTGAATCACTTGACAAGTTCGGTATCTGCTTTTCTTACTTTTCCCAAGAGCGTTTCACCCATCACGCAGACATTACAAGCATCGGAGATACGAAAATGTGGAAGCAGTTACATAAACTTACCTTTATTTAAAAGTAAGACAGAGTTAAATATTTACAGACCAAAATATAATATACGAGTGCAGAGTATCATTATTACAAACCATGGGAGGCAAAAACCCCTCCCGATAAGTTTAAACAAAAGTTTTATGGAGGATCCTTTCCTCCCACAGCTTCACTCCTGGTGCTGTTCCTTTGGTACCACATTAGAACAAAAGCAACAAAGGTTGGTTGCTTCCTCACCTAAAAACAACAATGGGACAAAGCCCTGAGTATGGAATTACTCAGCAAGTCTTACCCGACTAAAGAAAAGACTCTCAATGGTATGCTGGCTTTCAGGGAGTCAAGGTAAGGCTTAACAATAGTCAATGACTCTGTTTGCAGAAATGCTTACTAAGAGTGGATCCTTAAAAATTCAATTTTACTTGTCAGGTTAAGTAAGATTACCTGTATCTAGAGTTCTTTCTACCCTAGTTCAATCACTTGACCTGTACTAGCCAATTTCTTAACAACCCTTCATCTTTACTGGATTGCTACGTGTAAGTCAGTGACCAAGTCTTCATAACCGCGAAGTTACGGCGATCCGAATAGATTATACTCAGCTGAGGATCTCCAATCACACGACATATGTAGCACTTAACACTTGCATACGTCAACTCGCCACCGGGGTTCTTAAGACCAGATCAGGTTCACGCCAACCGAGAGCACAGATACACCACCGTCCAGCCTCTTGCCACGGAGGGTACATGCTACTCTCGCCATCTCTCCACTCCCATTGCGTGGTATCTTATTATGGTATTAGTCTGCCTGAGGCAAAGCATACCCATGACAAGGCATGTGACCAGTTAAAGGGTCCTCGGTCAGCAGGCCTACATCGAGACGGTCCTTAATCGACTCAGACAAAGACACTACACTGAGACTTTCTCTTCTCGTACAAGTCACCCGCTCGGTCTCAGCTTAATCATTTCAAACCCCAAAGTTTGGTACCTGGCAGAGGTACATCCTTTCCGATGTTGAACCCATCATAGACATGATGGATCCACCATCAAGTTTTATTTTCGAAAACTTTCCACCCACTTTGCAACATCATCTTTGAGAAAGCAAAACATTTTGTTTTTCTAAAGCAAAGCTAGGCATAAGAAAACCTTTTGTAAAACAGGGATTAGGAAATAATCCAAGGAAGGAGATGCAGCGATAATTTAGCACACAACTCCTATCACCTAATGCATCAAGTAAGTGAGAAAGATTTAAAAAGGAACAAGGGGGTGGCAAATGCACCGGGGCTTGCCTTGTTTTATAGGTGAATCAGACTCAATTCCACAGATGTCAAAATAAAATCAGCTGCTTGCCTGATGTTCCTCAGGTGGTGGTGGTGGAGTCTTCTCTTCTTCTACTTCTTCTTCGTTTTCTAAATATAACCATACGTAATAATGAATGCTCATGTAATGCTTATGAGAGTGCAAAGATAATAAAAGTTCATTATCTAAAGTCTTGAATACAGTTTTCCTTCACGGATCTCCGAGAACTTAGGGTTTCCGGAGTCAACAGTGAAGTTCAAAGGGAAGGGGGGCTAGGGTTTTAGGTTCTAAGTATCAAACAAGGTCCAAATCATACCAAACTCTACCCAAAGCTTCTAAATAATATATAAGGGTCATCCAAAAAGTTTGGCGATTTTTGGAATCATTATCTATTTTCTAAAAATCCAGAAACAAGATTTTAGCCTATTTTAAATACTCTATAATTTCCTATTTGGATTAAAAATCATGAAATTATTTTTACTAAATTCTATGGAAAATTAGGAATCTAGCAAAATTGGTCTCACATTTTTAGGATTCTTCTACAAGTTTCTAGAATTGTTTTAGCTTTGGCAGAAAAAGAAAAAGAAAATAGTGAATAGTATTGGGCTGAAAGCAGCCCAAATCGGCCCACTCTCAGCAGAAGCGTGCCCGCGCGCGCGCCCGTGTTGATTTTGCAAACAGACTCCTGGCGTTCTGGATAACTTGAAGTGGGTTCCTCCACTGTTTCCGCGAGTTGCTGACAGTTTACAAGAAACCCCCCACGTTCGATTCCTTTACACAGCCCGATCCATGACGGTGAACCGCGCGTGGCAGAGCTCCGGTGAGCTTGTACCGGGCGATTCAGGCAACGACCCGGTGTTCTACTTTGGTTTAAACCTAATTCAGACCATAACCAGAGTTTCCCCTCAAGTAATTTCACTAACGGCTACCGAATTTGCTCTAGCCACGGTGACAGCAAAGACAATCAATGGAACAGCATGTTCCCGGCGATCCATGGCGGTCTAGTTCAATCCGAGGGGTCGAGGAGCTTGAGGAGAGCCTAAGGATGCTAGAACAAACAACAGAGAAGCTTGAACTGACCTGGAATTAGCTGGCCACGGTGAGGCTAAACCGAGTGGGTTCTTGAGCGTTTTGGGGAGAATCCAAAATTGGAGCTCACTACTCATCGATTAAGGGCAATACTTGGTGGCTGGGTGCGTAATGATCCTACGGAGCTCACGGTGGCTTCAATTTATAATAGGCAAGAGCGGTGGCCGGAAATTCGAGCGACGACTCGAGGCGGCCGGGGAAACAAGGAGGTACTGGCGCTTGCGATTAGTGTCCGGTTACCGTGGCAATCTCTCCGGCGATCAACGGAGAGTTACAACGGTTCACTGTGATGCGGTGGAGGTACCAGGGCACATGGCGTAAGATCAGCAGGCAGCCATTGCCGATGAACTTATCCGCGCCATCCGCAAGGCAAAGGGGTACGGCGAACCTCATCCGTGCTCGAGCCCGAGTTAGTCCAGTGCCAAGATCTTTATCTTATTATGGTTATCCCCTTACCAGCGAACACGGATCATGGAGACACCGGGAATCACAACGTAGAGATCGTCGGCGGCGAGGGGGGTGAACCTGAGATCACGTTCAGGTCACTGTACCATGGCGTGTTGCATTCAGGCGACCTGACAGAACAAATTGAAGCTGAATTTTCTCCTAATTTCACTTGGCAACCTATCCAAGGCTCTGCAGCAAAGTTGTAGCCCAACATACCATCTTCATCTTTGTTATAGTATTCCAAAACAAATTCTTACTGGATCATGCTTAGAATCGAGCTCAAAGTTTGCTCAAACCCACTAGCAGTCCAAATTCAGACTTCAAACAACCTGAAAGACTAACTTTGGGTGTATTTATCTCTAAATTCTTCATAACAACCATGTTTAACCCCTTAAACAAAGATGTTCACCTTTGATAGATCTACAAACTTGATGTGGTGACCTAGGGCAAAAACCTTATAATTTGGCAGATATAGAGCTCCAAAGTTGAGCTAATTACACTGATTTCAGACTTAGCCAATAGGGTTCAAGTGTGGCTCTTTTGCAAATTAGTCCAAAACTCAAGGTTTAACTTGCAAACCTACTTATTTGTGAACCATATGACTTAAGACACTTTATTATCATGGCTTTTACACCTTAGTCCAAAAGTGCACAGATTTTGCACTTAGCCCCCTAGGGTTTAGGTTTAGGGCTTCCCAGGGTTCCAATTAGGGTTTCTTGCATTCTTAGGGTTTGGATCCTACTTGAGTTCATCCATGGAGACACTTTATGACCTTTTCAATTGAATTTTAGAATTTTTTCTTGTTTAAGCCTTGTTTGTTCTATAATACCCAATCTAGGGTTCAGTTCCCTACTCCAGGGTTTTATCTGAAAAGGTCATATCAATACAACTTGTTTGAAATTTTTTCCTAGTGAATGCACTCTAGGTTTGTCAAACATATGAAATACCAATGCTTATGATGTTATGCTCAAGTTTTAGTGACAATAACACCAGGGGTGTTACATCCTTCCCCCCATAAAAGAATCTCGTCTCGAGATTAAAAATCCTAGGGTAGGTAATGGAAAAGGAAATGCTTCACTCTTTTATTTCCTTATTTCTGGTACAAGGCAGGGGTGGTCTAGGGTTCACTCCTTTATTACAACAATTATATACATATCACAATTTACATGAGGCTAGAAAGCCTAGGAAATTCTTTTTTAAAAAGTCTCGAGTTTCCCATGTAGCCTCATCTTCTGAATGCTGGTTCCACTGTATCCTGAAAAACTTGAGAGTTCTTCTTCGGGTAATTCTGTCCTTTTGATCCAAGACTCGAATGATTATGTCAAGTCTGGCTCTAAGGAAACATCTGTTACATCAATGGTTCGATCAGGAACCCGAAGACACTTCTTGAATTGAGACACGTGGAACACATTATGTACTGCAGACAAGGTTTCAAGTAGCTGAAGTCGATATGCCACTGGTCCATACCTTTCAAGGATAAGGATAAGGACCAATGTATCGAGGTGCAAGTTTCCCTTTAACCCCGAAACGTGATATACCCTTCATTGGTGAAACCTTCAAATAGACATAGTCTCCCTCTAGAAAATACAAGGGCATCCGTCGTTTAGTCTGCGTAATTCTTCTGTCGGGCTTGAGCTTTCTTTAAATTATGAATTATTCGTTGAACTTTTTCTTTGGTTTCTTTTACCATATCTGGCCTGAAGAAACTCCTTCTACCAGGTTCAGACCAGTTCAGCGGAGTGCGACATCGTCGGCCATATAAAGCTTTAAAGGGTGTCATCTTAATGCTTTCTTGATAGCTATTATTATATGAGAACTCCGCTAATGGTAGACAATCATCCCATTTCTATGGAAATTCCAGAACACATGCCCGCAACATGTCTTCGAGTATTTGGTTTACCCTATCAGTTTGACCACTAGTTTGAGGATGATAGGACAAACTGTGGAGTAATTTAGTACCCAAAGCCTTGTGAAGTTCTTCCTAGAATTTGGATACAAATTGAGGTCCATGATCCGACACTATGGTCTTTGGAATACTGTGCAAACTAAGAATGCGAGCAATATACAATTGGGCATAAACAGCAACTGGGTGATCTGTCTTGACTGGTAGAAAATGCGCAATTTTCGTCAGTCGATCAATTATAACCCAAATAGAGTCATACCCTTTTGTTGTTCGGGGCAATCCCACAATAAAGTCCATACTAATATCTTCCCATTTCCATGTTGGTATTGGTAGAGATTGTAATGGACCAGCAGTCTTTAGGTGTATGGCTTTGACACGTCTGCAAGTGTCACATCTTGCCACATAGCATGCAATCTCGATCTTCATTTTTGTCCACCAATAATGTTGTTTTAGATCATGATACATCTTAGTGCTTTCGGGATGAATAGAATAACGACTAAGATGCGCTTCATCTAATATTTGCTGGCGGATCTCTTCATTCTTTGGCACAACTATGCGGTTGTTGAACCATACAATGCCTTGATCGTCTTTCCTAAAGCACTTGGCTTTTCTGGCCTCTATCTTCTCATGGATGTGCTTCATACCCTCATTATCCTTTTGAGCATCCATTATCCTTTGTAGAAGGACTGACTCAAGCTTTAGTTGATTTAAAGTTCCATGTTGGATCATTCCCAGGTTTAACTTCTCCATCTCCTGGCATAACGTAGTATCAGAAGTCTTCATCGTAAGACAGTGATAGGTAGCCTTACGGCTAAGTGCATCTGCTACCACATTGGCCTTGCCTGGGTGATAATGAATTTCCAATTCATAGTCCTTAATAAGCTCGAGCCATTGCCTTTGTCTCATGTTCAACTCTGATTGGGTGAAGATATACTTCAAGCTTTTATGATCTGTATAAATGTGACAGATATTACCCAGCAGATAATGACGCCATATCTTCAGGGCATGAACCACTGCAGCTAACTCCAGATCATGAGTCGGATAGTGTTCCTCATGCCGGCACAACTGCCTTGAAGCATAAGCTATTACTCGGCCTTCTTGCATTAAAACACAGCCGAGACCAGTGCCTGATGCGTCACAATACACATCAAAGGGTTTTTCAATATCCGGTTGAGCCAATACCGGAGCAGTGGTTAATAATACCTTCAATTGTTCAAAGGCTTCATTACACTTTGAAGACCAATTAAATTTAGTATCATTCTTCAATAAACTTGTGATTGGTTTCACAAGCTTGGAAAAATCTGGTATGAATCGGCGGTAATAGTCAGCCAGTCCAAGGAAAGTTCAGACTTGATGTACAATGGTTGGGGGTTTCCACTCCAAAATATCCTTGACTTTGCTGGGATCCACCGCAATCCCCTTGACAGAAATTGGATTTCTTCGAGCATGATACATCCACCGCAATCCCCTTCACAGAAATTGGATCCACTCCAAAATAATACATGTCCCAGAAATTGGATTTCTTCGAGCCAGAACGCACATTTACTGAACTTGGCATATAACTGATGTTCTCTCAAGCGCGCTAATACAATCCGCAAGTGCTGAGCATGCTCCTCTTCATTCTTGGAGTATTAAAATATCGTCGATGAATACTACTACAAACTTGTCTAACTCAGGCATAAATACTGAGTTCATCAAATAAGTGAAGTGGGCAGGAGCATTCGTCAGTCCGAAAGACATTACCAAAATATTCAAATAACCCATACCACATAGTGAATGCGGTCTTTGGTATATCTTCGGGCCGAATTCGGATTTGATGATAGCCCGATCTGAGGTCAATCTTGGAGAAGACCCTCGCTCCAGTCAGTCGATCAAATAGAATGTCAATCCATGGAAGAGGGTACTTATTTTTAATCGTAACCTCATTAAGGGGTCTATAATCCACGCACATTCGAAGCATTTGGTCCTTCTTCTTGACGAAGATGGCTGGACAGCCCCATGGTGACGAGCTTGGCTGGATGAATCCCTTCTCTAGTAGATCTTGTAACTGGGTCTTGAGTTCTGCCAATTCATTTGGAGGCATGCGGTACGACCTTCTAGAAACAGGAGTTGTACTGGGCTTTAACTCAATTACAAACTCTACATCTGGTATAATGGCTTCATATACTCTGCCAAATGGTTTAGCTAGAATGGCTATGGGGATAGTCAAGAGAATCTCTTCTTGGCCATAACTCAATTTGATAGTTCTCAATTCAGTATTGAGAATAGCTTTATGTTGGGCCAACCAATTCATGCCCAGAATTACATCTATGTCTTGGCCTTTTAGAACAATCATATTAGTAGGAAAGTCCCGTTCAGCCAATGTTATGGGCACTTGGAAAGCCACTTCTTTAGTGAATATTTGTCCCCCAGGCGAATGAATTTTAAACCCTTCCCTTCATTCATGGCATGGAATGCAATGTTGCTCCACAAATCTCTTACTTATGAATGTATGTGAAGCACCAGAATCAAAAAGAATAATTGTAGGGTGATTGGCCACTAGAAACATACCCATAATAACCGGTTCACCGTCCGGTGTTGTGGCCACTTGAGTATAATAAATTCGTCCCATTTTCCTTGTATTCTTGCCCGCGGTATTGGTCACCGCATTTCCCTTCCCTTGCGTGGAATTCCCAGAACTTTGCTGATTACTTGAGCGATTCTGCTTCTGGTATGGACAGTCCTTAATGAAGTGTCCGGACTTTCCACAGTTGGAATAGCCAGTTGAAGAGCTGGGGAGGGCAGGGAAACGAGTGCCAGGGGCACCCGGCTGACTTGTTGGAGTGGGGGCAGTGGCGGGGCGAATAAAAACTGGTTGCTTAAAAGGGTAGGAGGGTGGACATGGGGAAGAGCGATTCGGATTGAAAGGTCGGATTACCAACCTTTGTCTTTTCTCAGGGCCCTGATTGGGCCTGTCGCCTCCATAACCCTTAGATTTTCTGAAACCTGCATATTTAGCCTCAACTGCCAGCGTTGTGCTGACAGCCCTTCCATAAGTAAGGTCGATGCAGGTGGCCATCTTTCTTTGCATTCGATCATTCAAGCCTCTCATGAAACAATTCCTCTTCTTTATATCCATGTTGACTTGATCAATTGCATATTGGGATAAGTGATTAAATTTATTGAGATACTGGGTGACAGTATCTCCGCCTTGCTTCAACTTCATGAACTCTTCCTGCTTCATGTGGAGCACCCTTCAGGTATGTAGTGCTCGCGGAAAGCCAACTTGAACTCATCCCAAGTTACTTGATGACCAGCCGGTTGAACGGCTATAAAATTTCCCCACCAAGTGCTGGCAGGGCCACGCAATTGTTGTGCTGCGAATAGGGGCTTTTGAATTTCTGAAAACCGAAGGAGCCCGAACTTCTGTTCAATAACGCGGATCCACTCATCCGCTTCTAGAGGGTCCTCTACTTTGACAAACAATGGAGGGCACGTCTCGGAGAAATCTAGATAAGATGTCTCATGGGGGCCTTGCGGATATGCCCGCCTGCCTTGTTGTTGTAGTTGCTGACCTGCCATCTCCCGCAGGAAGCGGGTATTATCGGCCGTGGCGTTAACCAAGGCAGTGATGGCCTCGGCTAACGTGGGAGGTACTGGAGGTGGGTTTGGTGTTGCTTCCCTCCCACTGGAGGTTCCTGCTCCGTCCTGTGAACGAGTCTTGGAGAGCATCTGAGGCAACAAACAATGGGAAAAAATATAATATGCCAGAGAAAACCATCCATTATACATTACTGAAAAGGGTAATGTTACAGACTCGAATTTTACAATAGGATTACATTACCTATTATACATTATACTACTTCTATACTATTCTATTCTTGCTTCTTGTCGCTTTTAGTAGCCTCGCTGTCAGGAGTAGGAGACCATTCGTCCACCAACTTCATAGAGGGAGGGGGCCTAAAAAGGTCCAGTTCACCATCGAGTGCTTCTCCCGCTACTTCAGATGGTCCGGCTTCCATCCTGACAGGATCCGCAGGGACATTCGGGTGCAGTTGCGAGTACAATACATGAACCTCTTCATGTAATGTATTATAATAAACCTGCAAGCTACCTACGGCTGAGCTAAGCTCCTCCACGCGGGCTCGAGCTCTAGCTTCTTTAGCCCAGGCAAGCGAACGAGAGTTAACCGCCTAGTCGAGCGCTAGATCTCAATCCGCGAGCTGATCATGCAGGTAGCGGATGTCTGCTCTTAATTCATTTATTCTTTCTCCATCCATGACCCATATGTCGTTCCTACGACGGACTTCTGTTCGAAGCTGATCAACTTGGGCTTCCAGATCCCTGATTGGATCGTTGCTACCACTAATGCTATCTTCATGTCATGGGGCAAGTTGATGACGGGGTACACCGATTAGCCCGGTTGACTTGCGCATAGTCTTTCTTGTGCGCGGCGGCATTTCTTAAGGGGGAAAACTTATTAGCATAGTTTTTAGCATGATGCATGTGTAATTACAGAATCAACCTTAGTCGATTCACACCTTCTAAACATTGCACTCTATATCTGGTCTTTAAATAAATACTTCAGAGGGAAGCTAGATAAGAAAGAAAGAAATTTTCTAGGTAAGTCTTAGAAAATTCTTTTTGAAGATGCCTCATAACTTCTGTAGAGATGGGCTTCGCTCCGATACCAGCTGTGACGGAACCTCCCAAGTCATTAGGCCCACCTATAGTTGTCCTTGTCCAACGGAACTCAGATTACCCTGCAGCTGCCCCTGAATCACTTGACAAGTTCGGTATCTGCTTTTCTTACCTTTCCCAAGAGCGTTTCACCCGTCACGCACACATTACAAGCATCGGAGATACGAAAATGCGGAAGCAGTTACATAAACTTACCTTTATTTAAAAGAAAGATAGAGTTAAATATTTACAAACCAGAATATAATATACGAGTGCAGAGTATTATTATTACAAACCATGGGAGGCAAAAACCCCTCCCGATAAGTTTAAACAAAAGTTTTATGGAGGATCCTTTCCTCCCGCAGCTTCACTCCTGGTGCTCTTCCTTTGGTACCACCTTAGAACAGAAGCAACAAAAGTTGGTTGCTTCCTCACCTAAAAACAACATGGGACAAAGCCTTAAGTATGGAATTACTCAGCAAGTCTTACCCAACTAAAGAAAAGACTCTCAAGGGTATGCTGGCTTTCAGGGAGTCAAGGTAAGGCTTAACAATAGTCAATGACTCTGTTTGCAGAAATGCTTACTAAGAGTGGGTCCTTAAAAATTCAATTTTACTTGTCAGGTTAAGTAAGATTACCTGTATCTAGAGTTCTTTCTACCCTAGTTCAATCACTTGACCTGTACTAGCCAATTTCTTAACAACCCTTCATCTTTACTGGATTGCTACGTGTAAGTCAGTGACCAAGTCTTCATAACCGCGAAGTTACGGCGATCCAAATCGATTATACTCAGCTGAGGATCTCCAATCACACGACATATGTAGCACTTAACCCTTGCATATGTCAACTCGCCAGTACCTCCTTGATCTCAAGCGACGAGCAGTGGCCGAGAATTCAATTTATAATAGGCAAGAGCGGTGGCCGAGAATTCAAGCGACGACGCGCGGCGGCCGGGGAAACAAGGAGGTACTGGCGCTTGCGATTAGTGTCCGGTTACCGTGGCAATCTCTCCGGCGATCAACAGAGAGATACAACGGTTCATGGTGATGTGGTGGAGGTACCAGGGCATGTGGCGTAAGATCAGCAGGCCGCCATCGCTGGTGAACTTATCCGCGCCGGCCACAAGGCAAGGGGGTACGGCTCATCCGTGCTCGAGCCCAAGTTAATCCAGTGCCAAGATCTTTACCTTATCATGGTTATCCCCTTACCTGTGAACACGGATCGCGGTGACGGTGGGAATCACAACGTAGAGATTGTCGGCGGCGAGGGGGTGAACCTGAGATCACGTTCAGGTCACTGTACCATGGCGTGTTGCATTCAGGCGACCTGACAGAACAAATTGAAGCTGCATTTTCTCCTAATTTCACTTGGCAAACTATCCAAGGCTCTGCAGCAAAGTTGTAGCCCAACATACCATCTTCATCTTTGTTATAGTATTCCAAAACAAATTCTTACTGGATCATGCTTAGAATCGAGCTTAAAGTTTGCTCAAACCCACTGGCAGTCCAAATTCAGACTTCAAACAGCTTGAAAGCCTAACTTTGGGTGTATTTATCTCTAAATTCTTCATAACAACCATGTTTAACCCCTTAAACAAAGTTGTTCACCTTTGATAGATCTACAAACTTGATGTGGTGACCTAGGGCAAAAACCTTATAATTTGGCAGATATAGAGCTCCAAAGTTGAGCTAATTACACAGATTTCAGACTTAGCCAATAGGGTTCAAGTGTGGCTCTTTTGCAAATTAGTCCAAAACTCAAGGTTTAACTTGCAAACCTACTTATTTGTGAACCATATGACTTAAGACACTTTATTATCATGGCTTTTACACCTTAGTCCAAAAGTGCACTGATTTTGCACTTAGCCCCCTAGGGTTTAGGTTTAGGGCTTTCCAAGGTTCCAATTAGGGTTTCTTGCATTCTTAGGGTTTGGATCCTACTTGAGTTCATCCATGGAGACACTTTATGACCTTTTCAATTGAATTTTAGAGTTTTCTCTTATTTAAGCCTTGTTTGTTCTATTATACCCAATCTAGGGTTCAGTTCCCTACTCCAGGGTTTTATCTGCAAAAGGTCATATCAATACAACTTGTTTGAAATTTTTGCCTAGTAAATGCACTCTAGGTGTGTCAAACATATGAAATACCAATGCTTATGATGTTATGCTCAAGTTTTAGTGACTGTAACACCAGGGGTGTTACATCTATCAGGTACCAAACTTTGGGTTTTAAAATGATAAGGACGAGAGGGGGCGGGTGACTTACACGAGAAGGAAGTCTCGGTGTAGTGTCTCCGTCTGAGTCATTTAAGGATCGAGTCAATGTAGGTTTGATGGTCGAGGACCTTTTAACTGGCCACATGCCTCAGCATGGGTAAGCTTTGCCTTGGTCGGACCAATACTAGAATAGCTCGCCCGCACTGGGTGTGGGAGATGGTGAGAGTAGTGTGTACCCTCTGTGGCAAGAGGCTGGATGATGGAGTAACTGTACTCTCAGGTACCGGGAACCCGTTCTGGTCTTGTGAAACCCGGGTGCAAGTTTACATATGCAAGGGTTAAGTGCTACATATGTCGTGTGTTTCAAGATCCCCAGCTGGGTATTAATCGATTCGGATTGCCGTTACTTCTCGGACATGAAGACTTGGTCACTGCCCTACACTGTAGCAACAAGTAAACTCGAGATGTGATAAAAGATGGCTAGTGTAGGCTAAGTGCTTAATCTAGATTAGGAAAGAAATCTAGATTTAGGTAACTACTTAACTTGACAAGTAAAATAAATCCATGAGGACCAACTTTAGTAAGCTTTGAGCAAACTGAGTCATTAGTTCTTGCTAACCTTACCTAGACTCCTAAAGGTCAGCATATCCTTGAGAGTATTTTCTTTTGGTCGGGTAAGACTTGCGAAAGTACACTCCATACTCAGGGTTTTCTAACCCATGCTGTTGTAGGTGAAGAAACTGCCAAGTTTTGCTACTTCTGCTCCAAGGTTGTCCCAAAGCAGCAGGAAGACAAATAAGAAAAACTTATGGAAGGTGTTTACCTTTCTGTGATGTAATAAGTATAAGCACTCCAACCCGTTATGTAATAATTACTCTTTCTATATTGTACTTATGAATGTAAATTAAGTTATTCTAAGTCTTTCCGCTTTTATTTCGATGGTATGTAATGTCTGCGATATAGGATGAACGCTCTTGGGCGATGTGAAGGAGATACAGGAAACCGGACCTGTCGAGCCATTGGGTGCACCTACCTGATTGTCTAAAGTCTTCAGGACAAGGACATCTGTAGGTGGGCCTAATATCTAGGCTGTCAACCAGATCATCTTTTGACAGCACTGAAAGCCCCTCTTCTAGAGTCGGGAATCCGAAGCTCCTGCTCATCTCCCAGCAGACAGAAATCTCCTTGTTGTCCGGGAGATAATAGAAGAAGTCTTCTTCTCCGCTGCCGTTGAATATTAACACCCCTTTCGGATATTTCAGTCTCTGGGCATAACATTGGGCTTCTCGCTTCTCTTCTGCAGATAACCTCTTTCCTGAAGCATGTCGTACAATATAATCGAGAGCTTCGGAAGATGCTTCGGGAATAGGAATGGCAATTTTTTCAGACAGAATTTCTTCTGCAGCCTCTTTTTCCATTTCTTCTTCTCTAATTTCCACGGATTCCTCCTTGGTGGGCTCTGAGGGCCCAGCTTCGATCTCGGCTTGGCTCTTGACAGCTTCGGCTTCGGTTAGTTTTGCCTCAATTTGTGTTTTTGAAGCTTCGACAGTCTTATTTGGAGTAGAGCTTGAAGTTTTTATTGATTCCAACATCATCTAGTACGTTCACCATTCTCTTCCTCTTGGGAGTTGTTGTAAGATCTTTTTGTGCCTTTGGCATTGTCACCTCTGCCGAAGGGCTTATAACTTCTAATGTCTTTATTTTCTCAACTTCTATCTCTCCAATATTAGTGGCCTTTGGCTCATCTGATTTGGCTGGTAACGCCTTCGGCATTACAGCCGACTCTTCCATTTTCTGTGCAATCGCAGGTTCTTCGGCTTCAATAGCCAAAAAGGTCTCACCGCCAAATTCGGGCACTATGGTCGGTTCTATGAAGCGCGGTTGGTGAGTAAGGACCTTCACCTTTTTTCCCTTCGGCGCAGGCTTGCTTGGAGCAGCTGAAGCATCATCTTTCCCAGAAGTTGCGCTCTTTCTTTTTTGCCCCCGTGACGGGTAGCGGTAGTCAGGATACATGACTCCGATGGCATCAAAAACTCTATTTAATCTCTTCTTTTTCCTGGCCTCCGAAGGCCAGTAGATAGCGCATTGTCCTCCTCCTTGGAGTACGGCCCAAGCAGGTCATCACTTGTAGCTTCGACGCTTTTCAGCCAGTCGTCGTCTGGCTCGATAAACTGGTCTCTAAACCTGAAGGTATATTTTAGTCGAACCAAACCACCTTCTTGAGGATTGCTGATGGTTTCTTTTGGCATCTCCCAGTTGGCTACCAATGGCCATATCCTGTAGGCCACGTGCTCTTGAACTAAGTCTCTTAGTCCCAATGAAAGAGCAGACTAAGCCAAAGGCCTTGCGACATTCTTCGGCCGCTTCGTCAATTTCTACCTTCGGTTTTCGGAGGCCGAACCATTGCAAGATAGGGCGCATGATGATCCCTTTAATATCCTCTCGTGCCTTTAAATCATTTTTCACATAGAACCATTCTTTCATCCAGTCTCTAGGGCCATTTTTTCCGAAAGGTTGGCATGGGGCAGCTTGACCCAGAGGGAGCAATGAAGCTGTAGCATCAAAAATTGTTATGATACTGCTCTTTACCCCAGGGTTTTGTCTCATATAACAGTTCGTGCATACTGTAGAAACTTTTTGCATTTGGCTCCAAGCCCTGACTCCTCACAGCCCATACGATGATCTCCATTCTTATGATTGCTTCGGGCGTAATTTGATGAAGGTAAACCTGGTATATCTTTAGAACTTCTACCACAAAACTGCTTAGGGGGAACCGAAGTCCAGCCTTGAAGAAGCTTCGGAAGATCATGACTTCGTTCTCTTCGGGAGTAGGAGAAGTCTTGTCTCCGTTGTCAGCCCTCACAATAGACACATCTCGAAAGTACCTTCCCCTCATATTGTCGAGATGACTCTGTTTAATAGTTGATTTTACAAAAACTGTATGACTTGGTCGCCAGGGTCGATCTTCAGAGTCTTCGCCACCACTTTCCACATCATAACTGTCACTATCACCAGTGTATTTAGATAAACCTTCCAAAATCTCCCTTGTAATCTTCTCTGTATTTGTCTTCGCTATTGATTCAAGAAAGCCAAGATTCTTCTCCTCATAAAGGCTCAACTTCGTTTCAGCAACAGCTTTTTATCTTGAGACATCTTCGGAAATGCTGAAAAAGTGCTCTCAAAGCCGAAAGCTTAAAAAAAATTTAAAAAGCCAAGCAAATATTGGTGCGCAAGAGTTAGAAATTAGTAAGCAAGAGCAGATGGCAAGAAAGCGTGCCAAATGAGCTCATGGTGCGCTCTTATTGATACGCCTAGTGCGTTGAAAACTGGAAGGACCCGCTTGTCAGTGAATGTTGCTATTCTAGCAAAGGGAAGGTGTTTTTTCGGACCTTCGGCTTAGGGCCTTCGTCCATATCGCAATCAGAATATATCATTCTAACAAATTAATATTGCGAGCGGCTACTGTTGGGTGCCTTCGGCTTCCGAAGGTCCTCAAAAACATGATTTAACAATGTTTCTGGAAGTATAATGCATGAACAGGTATCTTCGAACTTGAGTTAAAGCCACAGTGTGAAGAAGAACGAAAGGAATACGAAGGATAGTGCGGAGCCGAAGCTATGTGCAGAAGAGCTTCGGCATGATAGCAGAAAAGGAAACCGACTTAAAGATGAAAAGGCTATTTAGACCTCGACGGGTTACTATAGAGTTATTAGCAAATGTAAAGGGCATGGGTGTAATTTTACATGGGCTGCGTCCCGTGCCCATAAATAGATGAACAGTACCCCCGTACTGTTCACGCTGACTTAGGCATTTGTTTTTGCGTCACGCTTGTTTCTTTACCTTCACTCAAGCCGAAGGTACACTTGCAACTTAATATCATTTCTATTTTTCCATAGTAATAAAAGAGAAATGAGTTATTAAAAAGATATGACCGTTCATATTATCCTTTGTTTCTTACATGATTCTTTCTTCAGTATTATATATTATGACTTACGAAGGTATGTCCTTCATAACCTTCGTCCGAGAATCATTATATCCCAAGGGAAATAATGTTCTGAAGGACGAAGGGCTTTAACGTTTAACGTTCTCTATGTTGCCTTGTTCTTAATTCATAGCATTTGAGAGCAAGTCCCCAACAACCGGCTCAAGACCATGGTGAACCAAGTGCACAACCTCGGGAGCACCAAATGGGATGACCATGAAATGGTTAAGGTTATTCTTAGATCCCTCGTATTTCGTAATCCTACTCAAGTATAATTAATACGTGGGGATCCTAGATACAAGCTAATGTTTCCCGAGGAAGTTATTAGCAAGTTTGTGAGCTTTGAACTTATGATCAAAGACTCCAAACACATTGTCAACTTGGAGCAAGGCGCCACCTCTACACCCGAGGTGCAACCGGTCGCATTCAAAGCGACAGAAGAAAAGAAGGAGGAGTCTACACCAAGTAGGCTTCCAATCGACGCCTCCAAGCTCGACAATGAGATGTCACTCATCATCAAGAGCTTCTGCCAAATCCTTAAGCAAAGGAGGGGCAAGGATTACAAGCCCCGCTCCAAGAGGGTGTGCTACCGGTGTGGTAAGTCCGGTCATTTCATAGCTAAAATGTCCAATTTCTAGTGAAAGTGACAGGGACGAAGACAAGAAGGGGAAGAAGAAAGAGAAGAAGAGATAGTACAAGAAGAAGGGCAACGATGCGCACATGTGTCGGAAATGGGACTCCGACAAGAGCTCCACCGACTCCTCCTCCGACGAGGACGCCGCCAACATCGCTGTCAACAAAGGTCTCCTCTTCCCCAACATCGGCCACAAGTGTCTCATGGCTAAGGACGGCAAGAAGAAGAAGGTACACTCTAGAGCCAACCCCAAATATACTACATCTGGTGATGAGGGTAGCTCTAGCGATAATGAGGATGATTTACTTTCTCTCTTTGCCAACCTTAGCATGTAACAAAAGAAAAAATTGAATGAATTAATTGAGACCATTAACGAGAAGGATGATCTCTTGGAATGCCAAGAGGACTTGCTCGTTAAAGAAAACAAAAAAATTGTTAAGTTGAAAAATGCTTAAGCTCAGGAAGTAGAAAAATGTGAAAACTTATCTAAGGAGCTTAGCATTTGTCATGATTGAATTTCAAGTCTTAGAACTAAGAATAGTAGTTTAGTTTCTAAGATTGAAAAGTTGAATGTTTGCAATGAGTCAATTTCTAGTCTTAAAATTGAGAATGATAATTTAAATGCTAAGATTGAGAAATTGAGTATTTGCAAAGCATCTACATCTACTGTTGAAAATGTTACAATTTGTGATAGATGTAAAGACATTAATGTTGAAGTTATGGATGACTACCTTCCCATGATTAAATAACAAAATGATCACATAGCTAAATTAATTGCTAAAATTGCCGAGCATGAACTAGAAAATGAAAATTTTAAATTTGCTCATACTATGCTTTATAAAGGGAGACGCCCCAACATTAAGGATGGCATTGCATTCCAACAAGGGAGTCAATCCAATGTCAAGCTTAATGCCCCCAAGAAATTGTCTAATTTTGTAAAGGGTAAGGCTCCCATGGTTCAGGATAGTGAGGGTTACATTTTATATCCTGCAATCTATCCTGAGCATAAAATTAGGAAAATTCATGCTAGGAAACATCATTCTATTTCTCATCATGCATTCATGTATAAAAATGAGGCTTCTAGCTCTAGGCATTCCACTCATATCAAAATGCCTAAGAAGAAAATTCCTACAGCATCAAATGAGCATAATATTTCATTTAAGACTTTTGATGCTTCCTATGATTTAACTAACAAAACAGGCAAAATAGTTGCCAAATATGTTGGGGGCAAACACAAGAGTCCCAAGACTTGTGTTTGGGTACCCAAGGTGCTTGTTTCTAATGTAAAAGGACCCAAGACCGTTTGGGTACCTAAGAACAAGGCCTAAAATTGTTTTGTAGGTTTATGCATTCGGTGGTTCAAGTTGGATAATCGATAGCGGGTGCACAAACCACATGACAAGGGAGAAAAGTATGTTCTCCTCATATGAGAAAAATGAAGATCCCCAAAGAGCTATCACATTCGAGGATGGAAATCAAGGTTTGGTCAAAGGTTTGGGTAAAATAGCTATATCTCTTGACCATTCTATTTCCAATGTTTTTCTCGTAGATTCTTTAGATTACAATTTGCTTTCTGTTTCTCAATTATGCAAAATGGGCTACAACTCTCTATTTACTAATGTAGGTGTTACTGTCTTTAGAAGAAGTGATGATTCAATGGCATTTAAGGGAGTGTTAGACGGTTAGCTATATTTAGTTTATTTTAATGACAACGAAGCTGAACTTGGCACTTGCTTAATTGCTAAGACTAACATTGGTTGGCTCTGGCATCGCCGACTTGCACATGTTGGGATGAAGAATATTCACAAACTTCTAAAGGGAGAGCACATTTTAGGACTAACCAATGTTCATTTTGAGAAAGACAGGATTTGTAGCGCATGTCAAGCAGGAAAGCAAGTTGGAGTCCATCATCCACAAAAAAATATCATGACAATGGACAGGCCACTTGAACTACTCCACATGGACCTATTCGGCCCGATCGCGTACATAAGCATCGGCGGGAGTAAGTACTGTCTAGTTATTATGAATGATTATTCTCGTTTCACTTGGGTGTTCTTTTTGTAGGAAAAATCTCAAACCCAAGAGACTTTAAAGAGATTCTTAAGACGGGCTCAAAACGAGTTCGGATTAAGGATCAAAAAGATAAGAAGCGATAATGGGACGAAGTTCTAGAATTCACAAATCGGAGGATTTCTTGAGGAGGAGGGCATCAAGCATGAGTTCTCTTCTCCCTACACACCTCAACAAAATGGTGTAGTGGAGAGGAAGAATAGAACTCTACTGGACATGGCAAGAACCATGCTTGATGAGTACAAGACACCAGACCGGTTATGGGCTGAGGCGATTAACACCGCCTGCTACTCCATCAACCGGTTATATCTACACCGAATCCTCAAGAAGACATCATATGAACTCCTCACTGGTAAAAAGCCTAATGTTTCATATTTTAGAATCTTTGGGAGCAAATGCTTTATTCTTATTAAAAGAGGTAGAAGTTCTAAATTTGCTCCCAAAGGAGGAGCCAAATCAGTGATTGTGTGTGCGGGAGGATGCTTGCCTCCCAGTTCGAAAACACTAAACTTTTGTGCGGGAGGGTGTTTTGCCTCCCTGGTTTATAATAATTGTGACACTCGAGTGTCACTTAGGGTTTCTTCCTTAGGCTAACCCCAAATCATTATCACATGTAAGCCAAATGAAGGGATAAACATCAAAAGGTAAGAACAAAGAATTATAATGAGTCTTCTCAAAATCTCCTTAATCTTGCCATGAATCTTAAGGAAGGAAAACTCTCAAACCCTAATTAATCCTAAGTGGACCATTTAAAACACATAAAGGGAATTTCAGAAAAGACTTGGGAGAAAAATAGAATTTTTGGTAAAAACCAAATAACAAAGTTTTAGTGCACTAAATAACCAACAAAATATAGTAAAGAAGTTTTGCCATTTGAAATTTTCAAATCCCCAAAACAGCCACTAAACTAATGCATTTGGGGGAAATTCAGAAATCTGAATTTTAGCCCCTTTCCAAAGATCAATCGCGTTCTCGGTTTTTCAAAACTCAAAACCAAGAAGTCCAAATATCAAAGTAGTGCCAAATTTCCTTGAACATGCTATGGAAAAATTTGAACTCAAACCAAATTCATTTGGCATGGTTTTGGCACTGTTTGACCTCGGGACCAGGCAATCTGACACTGGCACCATGGTGACGCTACAACTCTCTGTCCCTAGCCTAAAACCGCGTGACGTCCATACACAAAAGACAAAGCACTGTCAGGGGAACAAATCCTTCACAGCGATCTTGCCCAAATTTGTGAAGATTTGCACCCAATCGGCGTTAGAACTCGGGCAGAAGCAACGATTCCACGTGTTCGACCGTGGCTGACACCCCTGGTTCACGCCCTTTCGTGCACTCGCGCTCCCCAGTGCACGCGCACGCGCTTGCCGGTCCACGGCCGCTCGTGCACCGCGCCGTGCCTATAAAGCAGCCCCGAGCCTCGGTCGTACCTCCCCACGCGCTCAAAGTCCTGCCCAAGCCAAAGATCGCCGGAATTCGCCCCGAGCATGCTGCGCCACCGCCCGCCAAGCCTTTCGAGCCTCGGCCACCGTGGCCAGCCTTCTCCGGTCACTTCCAAGTCGCGCCACCGACTCGGTTAGCTTCGCCAAGAGCTTGTGAAGCTTTCCAAGTCCTCGGACCCGGCAGAACTTCACCGGAGGCCCAAGATCATCCTTGCTAGACTTCGGTCACCCGCCGCCACGCGTGGACCGAGCAATCCAGTAAGCCATTTTCAAATTCCTTGCACCCACGTCTTCCCTAGCACCCAGTGAAGCTCTCTGACCTATTTGATTGAACTATCGCGCTGTGAGTAGGCCGGATTCCTCACCACCGACGAGCACCCCCGCCTGCGCACGTGGACCGGCCGACTCCGACCATCCCCGACGTTGACCCGCACATCGCCGTGACCCTCAGGACCTCCCCTACACCCTCGGCCACCTCACCGAAGCAGTCTCGTCGCTGGTAAGCCCCTCCGCCCTTTCCTCCGCCGCGAGTACTGTTAATTTGGGGGAAGGACCTCGGGTTAGGTTTAGTGGAACCCCAGGGGGTTTTCTGAACTGTCAGCGACACATTTGAATAGTAATCCGAGGACTAGCCTGTAAGGAAACTTGGAAACACCCGCTAGGGACCCCGTTGCAAAGTCGTTTCCCATTTAATCTTTTCTGTTTAATCTTTTTAATGAACAAAGAACTTAGGAAATTCATAACTTGAGAATTATTTAACCAAACATTGTCAAACCAATTTCAGCTGGATTCTAAATATTATGGACTACCAATTAAAAATACTAAACCCCATGCTTTCTGTTTTAAATTTTAGAGTTTGAAATTAATTACAGAAACTGACCAAATCCTTATTTAATTAAAGAAAATTAGTTATGCTTCAGTGCTGAACCTAAGAAAATTTGTAGATGTTTAAACCCCATTTAAACACTGTTTAAAAATAGTGAGAACCCCTAGCATTGAAAATTTCAGTAAAGATATCTATTAAAAGTCATTTTTGCCCAAAACATAGGAAAATCAGAAAGACATTAGAAATTAATGAACAGTAAGTGTAATTATTTTTCCTAGCCTACTTAAGTAACAAAAAACCTAGGAAAAATAAAAGGACTTCTAGTCCAGAACAGAATTAAAGTGAAATATTTTATTCAGCATTATTCCAACTAGGAAACAATTATTAGAATTATGGAAACAATTTCAAAATTGTTAATAAAAATCCAGGGGACTTGTAACCACTAAAACTCCACTCCAAAAATGACAAACACCTCAATCCACCAATTTAAGTAGGGCAAACAATTAGAACTTGATATTGAGCCATATTACAATTAAATCATAAGTATGCCAAAAAGTGGGCCACAATGGGTAAATAAAATTTTGCTAGATCAATAATGAGATAGGCCACCAGAGAAAAATGCAAAACCTAATTGGAAGCTGCAAAATAACACCTATTGCCAATACTTCATGAAAAAGGCCATTTAATCCAAATAATTCCTACCACCCCTCCCTTAAGCAAAAAGATGCCAAACTTCAGAATGATTGCTCTTGCACAAAGAAGAAGCTAGGAAAAATCAGAAATCTGTTGTTTGATATTTTTCAAATATAGTGGTAGTAGAAAGCACCCCTTTGGCTAGAAACTTTAGAAAATCATGGCAAAATAACTAATAAGTATTAATGGCTAGAAATTTGTGCAAAGTCATGTTATAACACCCAAATGCCAGAAAAAATAAGTCTTGGAGAATAACTAACTGTTAAAAGGTAGTTGTAGTTCAAAACACCCCTTCTGCCCTAATGTTTGGTAATTTTATCCAGAAAGAATTATTCACTCTTTAAGCCCCAAATTTTAGGACAGAGAATTATACACTAGTAAGAAGCCACTATAGTTTTTACAAAATTTTTAGAAATTTATTAAAATAACTTGTAGTTCAAACCCACCTTAAAAACATAAAAGAAATAGAGGAAAGGAAATGTAGGATAAACCTCGCTCCAATAAGTTAAACTAGAAATCTTGATAAATTCCCACTAAGACATTAAAAAGAATTCAGTGGAACACCAAAATAGACTTTCCACTTAGTTTAACTAAGTTGACCCTAAATTACTAAGTCTACCACAAAAAGCTTAGTAGCAAGATTAAGCCCTCCCTTATTAAAGTGATCCTTCACCATCAAAGTTAATTGTTTAAGCACATATCATATCATGCATGTATCTTACTCGTTGCATTCATTAGATTGTAATCTCGCTGACGGAGAGTACGTGCTCATCCCCGAGCAAGGAGCTGTCCCAGAGGAAGACCAGGAGCAAGCTCCCGAGGCTGCCATTGAGGATGTCCACGCAGCCCCAGCTATTGAAGGCAAGCCCCGGTTTTATGTATAACCGTTTATATATGCTATTTTACTATACTTAATGTTTGTAGGTTTGTAATGTGCACTTAAGTGTAGGTGTTGTTTGAAACCTCTAGTTACATGAACCTAGGATTCCTTTTTGAGATGGATACTAGTATGCTAGGTTGAATAGCTGCTATGCTGATTAGGATCTTGGTAGAAGTCGAGTGATTTTTCCAGCACTCGCGTGAGGTCAGGAATTGATTGTGTTCATCTTGATAACGAGATCTAAGATGGTCCATAGACTTGGATCTTGGGAGGATGCCTTGTCCATGAGACGGGAAAAGGAACTAAGGATTAATGTGTAGGATACCTGAGTCAAGCGTTTGAACGTACTAAGCACATGTCGGGAAATATGGTAACCGGTAAACCAAGTACCTGAGTGAAGCCGGGCGCAGACTTTACTCCTCACGCGACCTGAGACTGGGTCTCCCATGCTAGCTATGGTGGGTACAAGTGCGGTCACTGCACGGTGGCAGCCGGGGTCAGTGGGGCATTGTATGCCAAGGCGGTGAGGCCTGGCCGCGAACGGGCAATCGATGGGGACGGTTGACGTGTGTGGGGACGGAGTGCCCCAACATGTCGTGTGTTTAGGTTTACCTTGCAAGGAAAAACTCGATTCGAATCGTCTGCTTCTCGCAGCTAATGAGACTAATTGACCCCTTGTACTACATTGAGTAAGAAGTGAAATGAGGTTGCTGAGATAATTGGTTGATTGTACTAAATGCTTGCTACCATGTATGCTTAGAAGGAGCAACTTAGCTAAATAATGATACTAGAAATTGAAAAGCTAAAACTTGATTATAGACTCAGCTAGTGCTTTTGGCAAACCAAACCCCTCAGCCAAACAGCTGCATGGTCTAGAGGTAGAGGAGTAGTTTCCTCACACCGGGTAAGTCTAGCTGAGTATTAGTATACTCAGCCTTGCTTGTGGCATAATTTTTGCAGGTACGCTTCAGAATATGGTTGATGGTGTGACTTGGCCTACCACCCTGCCACAGAGTTGGATGGTCGAGTGGGATGCTGCTCCAGCAGGAGAGGAGCAGGAGGAGTAGTGGGCTAGGCCTTGCCCATTTCCTCGCTATCGACAATATCGATTATCCGCTGCAATTTATTTTGTGAACTTATTCCAGCTACTTGAAAAACTTCGATTTATGTAATAACTCCAGTACTTTAATTTGAGGTTTCTTGTTTTATTGTATTTCTTCTGTGACTCACCTTCTAGTGAGATTATGGTATTTGATCCTGGTTAAGTGGCTCTATCAGACTAGATCTGAGGGACTGACGGGTTATTCCGATTTAAGTGTTTTACGGCCCCTGAGGCGTGACTTAGGCACTTAAGCTGGAATAATCCTGGTGGTTCCGCCACAGCTGGTATCGGAGCAAATACCACCACAGAGAAGAACAATAAACCATGAATACCAATTTTCAAAATCTAAAACTTGCTTAGAAACTGCTAAGAATCGTCAGGACTAGACCACTATACCTAGGACGAAAGGCCTTAGGAATAGAGGGAGAAATATGTGGCTAACTAAGTAGGCCCAGTGGGCTAGTCCCTAGCTTTTGAAGGATTCCCTAGGAGCACCTTTTTGTTTCGGAGAGGAGCCATTATTTTCAGCATGCATGCATTATAAAAATTTGAAAGATTAAGAACTAAAGAAGTAAAACTTGAACTAACCCGCTTCCTTTCAAACCATCCAGGCTCTTTTATTTTTCTTCCTTCCATCATAATCTTTTCATCTGATTCCCTTCTGCAGATAAATTCACCCACCCCCGCCAGTGGAGGAGACACTCGTTTCAGCTCTACTTCCTTTCTCACGATGGCTTTCCTTCCATCTTATGGGAAGTGCTTAACTCCACCGGTTACCCTAAGCCCCCTTTGTACACGGTGCAGTTGTACGAGGAACATCGGGTACCTCGTTGTCGAGTCTGGTTGACCTTGGAGGCTCATCCTCTTCAGCCGAGTTGGCTTTCTCTTGACTCTGAGACGATTGGATTTAGGACGGATGACACCACTGAAGCAGCAGCTATGAAGACTCTGACAACCTTCTGTGGCTACCGTCCACTGGAGATGGTGATGCACCCCTTGGGACTCTTCCCTGCTGAGAAGAAGGATGACCCCATGTGGTGTAACCGTGTGAGCCATGTGAAGGATGTGTGGGTGATGTATCCTGACTTGGTTGGGAGGGTCACTGTGTAGTGCATGAGTGCGCTGTACCGTCTTCAGGCCTTGCAGAGCGACACTATGGCACACCTTGCTAACATCGCTCAAACCACCAAACTCACCCTCGATAGCCGAGAAGACTTTGTGGTCGACTTGTCCTCTGAGTTGGTGGAGAAGGATTTGTAGGTGGAAAGGCTGAGCCAGCGCATTGCCACCTTAGAGCAGCAGGTGGAGATCCGAGACAACACTATTGATGTCTTGGAGAACCAGCTCCACGATGTGCAGCGGGAACTCAAAGAAGCGAATGACCACCTGGACATGCACCACTTGGAGATGGAGGCCAATGAGGCCGGAACCGAGGGAGAAGAGGCTCCCGAGGAGTTAGGACCAGCCCCTGGTGCCAATGGGACTACCTCTGCGATGCCCCCCTTCACTCGCATCCAGTGTCGCTTCCACCACTCAGGGTTGATCAGTCACTTTGATGCTTTAGGCAGATAGAAATCTACGCGAGCTTAGTTAATGTCAGATTTTGGACTAGGCTTACGTGTACTTTCCCCTAATTGATGTAACCCTTGAGAACTTTTGAGATCTGTAGGATGATGTAACCTTGTTATCTTCATTTCGAACCAAAAATTATGATTATGGCATTTTCTTTCCATAAGAGATAATAGCTTGTCGTTCAAAATTGGGAGTTGAGATAACAATGGCAACGATCTTTGTTTTCAGATGGCAGCTAGGCAGCATCGTGGGCATAACGAGCAAGTTCCCCCACCACCTCCTCCAGCTCCCACAGTGCAGGAGCAGATGGCCTAGCAGAATGAGATTCTACGATTGCTCTTGCAGTGCCAGCCCCACCCTCAGCAGTATGATAGAGGCCAGCAGCAGCAACCTCAAGAAGCGGCAACCTACCAGGAGTTCTTGAGTACGCAACCACCCTTGTTCACCAAGGCAGAGGATCCATTGGATGCCGACGTGTGGCTACGCGTTGTGGAATCCAAGTTTCCCCTCCTCACGGGAGACTGCCCTGATGCTACCAAGACTCGCTTCGCCACGCAGTAGCTCCATGGATCTGCTTGGACTTGGTGGGACCACTTCCGTGTTATGCTCCCCGCTGGTCATGAAGTGTCTTGGGAGGAATTCAAGACTGCTTTCAGAGGCACCACATCCCAGCCGGAATTCTCGATCGCAAGCTGAATGAGTTTCTGGCACTTAATCAAGGAACCTGCACAGTATTGCAGTACGCTTAGGCCTTCAATGACCTCTGCCAGTATGCAGGTTACCATGCTGATTCCGACGAGAAGAAGAGAGACCGCTTCCATAGGGGTCTCAACACCAAGCTGCGGGAACGTCTTAACACTGTCTGGGCTGATAGCTTCAATGAGTTGGTCAACCTGGCCATATCCTAGGAGGACTGTATTGTAGCTCACCGGGCAGAGAAGAAGAGGAAGGCACCAATGGCAGCACGATCCGCTCAGGCTCAGAGATTCTGGATTGTTTCTCACAATCAGAGCAGGGGTTTTCAGCAGCTGGCAGGCAGATGGGTGATCAGGCCACCTCAGCAGCAGCAGCAGCCGGCACCCACTCGTTTCCCAGCTCCTGCTCTGAGGAACAATCAGCCTTCGCAGCAGCAGCAATTCCACCAGGGCAATGGGAACAAGTGCTTCATTTGTGGCAATGTGGGCCACTATGCCAAGAATTGCCCAAGAAACCAGCAGAAGCAGATGCCAGCACCAAATCAAGACAAGGGAAGAAAGCAGAAGGTGCAAGTCAGGCAAGGGAAGCTCAACTTCACTACTCTAGAGGAGTTACCTGAGGCGTGACTTAGGCACTTAAGCTGGAATAATCCGGGCGGCTCCGCCATAGTTTGGCTGAGGAGTTTGGTTTGCCAAAAAGCACTAGCTGAGTCCATAATCAAGTTTTAGCTTTTTAATTTCTAGTATCATTATTTAGTTAAGTTGCTCCTTCTAAGCATACATGGTAGCAAGCATTTAGTACAATCAACCAGTTATCTCAGCAACCTCATTTCACTTCTTACTCAATGTAGTACAAGGGGTCAAGCAGTCTCATTAGCTGCGAGAAGCAGACGATTCGAATCGAGTTTTATCCTTGCAAGGTAAACCTAAACACAAGACATGTAGGGGCACTCCGTCCCACACACGTCAACCGTCTCTATCGATTCCTCGTTTGTGGCCAGGCCTCACCATGTTGGCATACAATGCCCCACTGACCCCGGCTGCCGCAGTGCAGTGACTGCACTTATACCCACCATAGCTAGCATGGGAGACCCAGTCTCAGGTAGCGTGAGGAGTAAAGTCCACGCCCTGCTTCACTCAGGTACTAGGTTTACCGGTTACCATATTTCCGACATGTGCTTAGTACGTTCAAACGCTTGACTCAGGTATCCACACATTAACCCTTAGTTCCTTTTCCCGTCTCATAGACAAGGCATCCTCCATGGATCCAAGTCCATGGACCATCTTAGATCCCATTATCAAGATGAACACAATCAATTCCTGACCTTGCAGCGAGTGCTGGAAAAATCACTCGACTTCTACCGAGATCCTAATCAGCATAGCAGCTATTCGACCTAGCATACTAGTATCCATCTCAAAAAGGAATCCTGGGTTCATGCAACTAGAGGTTTCAAACAACTCCTACACTTAAGTGCACATTACAAACCTACAAATATTAAGTGCAGTAAAATAGCATATATAAACGGTTATGCATAAAACTGGGGCTTGCCTTCAATAGCTGGGGCTGTGGGGAGATCCTCGATGGCAGCCTCAGGAGCTTGCTCCTGGTCTTCCTCTTGGACAGCTCCTTGCTCGGGGATGAGCACGTACTCTCCATCAGCGAGATTACAATCTAATAAATGCAACGAGTAAGATACATGCATGATATGATATGTGCTTAAACAATTAACTTTGATGGTGAAGGATCACTTTAATAAGGGAGGGCTTAATCTTGCTACTAAGCTTTTTGTGGTAGACTTAGTAATTTAGGGTCAACTTAGTTAAACTAAGTGGAAAGTCCATTTTGGTGTTCCACTAAATTCTTTTTAATGTCTTAGTGGGAATTTATCAAGATTTCTAATTGAACTTGTTGGAGCGAGGTTTATTCTTCATTTCCTTTCCTCTATTTCTTTTATGTTTTTAAGGTGGGTTTGAACTACAAGTTATTTTAATAATTTCTAAAAATTCTGTAAAAATTACAGTGGCTTCTTATTAGCGTATAATTCGCTGTCCTAAAATTTGGGGCTTAAAGAGTGAATAATTCTTTCTGGATAAAATTACCAAACATTAGGGCAGAAGGGGTGTTTTGAACTACAACTACCTTTTAACTCTAATGTTATTCTCCAAGACTTATTTTTGCTGGCATTTGGGTGTTATAACATGACTTTGCACAAATTTCTAGCCATTAATAATTATTAGTTATTTTGCGATGATTTTCTAAAGTTTCTACCTAAAGGTGTGCTTTCTACTACCCCTATATTTGAAAAATATCAAACAACAAATTTCTTATTTTTTTCTAGCTTCTTCTTTGTGCAAGAGCAATCATTCTGAAGTTTGGCATCTTTTTGCTTAAGGAAGGGGTGGTAGGAATTATTTAGATTAAATGGCCTTTTTCATGAAGTATTGGCAGTAGGTGTTATTTTGTAGCTTCCAATTAGGTTTTGCATTTTTATCTGGTTGCCTAGCTCATTATTGATCTAGCAAAATTTTATTTGCCCATTGTGGCCCACTTTTTGGCTTACTTATGATTTAATTGTTATATGGCTCAATATCAAGTTCTAATTGTTTGCCCTACTTAAAATGATGGAATGAGGTGTTTGTCATTTTTGTAGTGGAGTTTTAGTGGTTACAAGTCCACTAGATTTTTATTAACAATTTTGGAATTGTTTCCATAATTCTAATAATTGTTTCTTAGTTGGAATAATGCTGAATAAAACATTTCACTTTAATTCTATTCTGGACTATAAATCCTTTTATTTTTCCTAGGTTCTTTGTTACTTAAGTAGGCTAGGAAAAATAACTACACTTACTGTTCATTAATTTCTAATGTATTTCTGATTTTCCTAAGTTTTGGGCAAAAATGACTTTTAATAGATATCTTTACTGAAATTTTCAATGGTGGAGGTTCTCACTATTTTTAAACAGTGTTTAAATGGGGTTTAAACATCTACAAATTTTCTTAGGTTCAGTACAGAAGCATAACTAATTTTCTTTAATTAAATAAGGTTTGGTCAGTTTCTGTAATTAATTTCAAACTCTAAAATTTAAAACAAAAAGCATGGGGTTTAGTATTTTTAATTGGTAGTCATAATATTTAGAATCCAGCAAAATTGGTTTGACAATGTTTGGTCAAATATTTCTCAATTTATGAATTTCCTAAGTTCTTTGTTCATTAAAAAGATTAAACAGAAAAGATTAAATGGGAAAGACTTTGCAACGGGGTCCCTGGCGGGTGTTTTCAAGTTTCCTCACAGGCTAGTCCTCGGATTACTATTCAAATGTGTCGCTGACAGTTCAAAAAACTCCACGGGGTTCCACTAAACCTAACCCGAGGTCCTTCCCCCAAATTAACAGTAACCGCGGTGGAGGAAAGGGTGGAGGGGGCTTACCGGCGGTGAGACTGCTCCGGTGAGGTGGCCGAGGGTGTAGGGGAGGTCCTGATGGTCACGGCGATGTGCGGGTCGCCGTCGGGGATGGTCGGAGTCGGCCGGTCCACGTGCGCAGGCGGGGGTGCTCGTCGGCGGCGAGAAATCCGGCCTACTCACGGCGTGATAGTTTAATCAAATGGGTCAGAGAGCTTCACTGGGTGCTAGGGAAGACGTGGGTGCAAGGAATTTGAAAATGGCTTACTAGATTGCTCGGTCCACGCGTGGCGGCGGGCTGACCGAAGTTCGGCGAGGACGATCTTGGGCCTCCGGTGAAGTTCTGCCGGGTCCGAGGACCTGGAAAGCTTCACAAGCTCTTGGCGAAGCTAACCTAGTGGGTGGCGTGGCTTGGAAGTGACCGGAGAAGGCTGGCTACGGTGGCCGAGGCTCGAAAGGCTTGGCGGGCGGTGGCGCGACGTGCTCGGGGTGAATTCCGGCGATCTTTGGCTTGGGCAGGACTTTGAGCGCGCAGGGAGGTACGACCGAGGCTCGGGGCTGCTTTATAGGCACGGTGCGGTGCACGGGCAGGCCGTGGACTGGCAAGCGCGTGCGGGCGTGCACTGGGAAGCACGAGTGCGCGAGCTGGCGTGAACCGGGGGTGTCAGCCATGGTCGAACACGTGGAATCGTTGCTTCTGCCCGAGTTCTAACGCCAATTGGGCGCAAATCTTCGCGAACTTGGGCAAGATCGCTGTGAAGGATTTGTTCCCCTGACAATGCTTTGTCTTTTGTGTATGGACGTCTCGCGGTTTTAGGCTAGGGACATAGAGTTGTAGCGTCACCAAGGTGCCAGTGTCAGAATGCCTGGTCCTGAGGTCAAATGGTGCCAAAACCGTGCCAAATGAATTTGGTTTGAGTTCAAATTTTTCCAGAGAGTGTTCAAGGAAATTTGGCACTACTTTGATATTTGGACTTCTTGGTTTTGAGTTTTGAAAAACAGAGAACGCGATTGATCTTTGGAAAGGGGCTGAAATTCAAATTTCTCAATATTTGAATTTCCCCCAAATGCATTAGTTTAAGGGCTATTTTGGGGATTTTAAAATTTCAAATGGCAAAACTTCTTTACTATATTTTGTTGGTTATTTAGTGCACTAAAACTTTGTGATTTGGTTTTACCAAAATTTCTATTTTTCTCCCAAGTCTTTTCCCAAATTCCCTTTATGTGTTTTAAATGGTCCACTTAGGATTAATTAGGGTTTGAGAGTTTTCCTTCCTTAAGATTCATGGCAAGAATAAGGAGAGTTTGAGAAGACTCATTATAATTCTTTGTTCTTACCTTTTGATGTTTATCCCTTCATTTGGCTTACATGTGATAATGATTTGGGGTTAGCCTAAGGAAGAAACCCTAAGTGACACTGGGGTGTCATAGCCTTCCCCCCTTAAGGGAATCTTGTCCCGAGATTCGGGTTGGAGTCCTCCCGGGGTGAAGCGAAGGGTGGGACCTACTTGAAGTGGATGCTTTATTTATTAAGGCAACTGCTCTTCGGATGTCATTCTCTTTGCAACTTCAGAAGGAAGTCCTTTTAATTCTTGTCTTATAATTAACTCTCTTTTTATTAAGATCCTTTTTCTGAAATTTAGATTCGAAGGGCAGGGGAGGGGCTGGGCATGATTACGTACCAATTTCCTTAGGCAGATAATCAGGAAAGTTGGAACGCAAGAATTCCTCAGTCTCACAAGTAGCCTCTTCCTCTGAGTGATTACTCCATTGGACTTTATACATCTTGGTCGATTTAGCCCGAGTTGATCTTTCCTTGCAATCCAGAATCTTGGAAGGGTACTCTTGGTACAATAGATCTGGCTCTATCTCCAATTCTGGTTCTGCTATGATCTCGGTTGGCAATCGAACACACTTCTTCAGCTGAGATACATGGAACTCATTGTGGACGGCAGACATTTTTGGAGGTAACTTCAATTTATATGCCACGGGTCCACATGCTTCTATGATCTCATAAGGTCCAACTGTAACGAGGGGCTAACTTGCCTTTGATTCCGAACCTCTGCACTCCCTTGGTGGGTGATACTTTCAAATACACGAAATCTCCCACCTCGAACTGGAGAGGTTTCCTTCTCTTATCATGGTAACTCTTCTGCTGGCCTGAGCAGCTTCTAGATTTTTTCTAATTAGTTTGACCTTCCTTTCGGCTTCAGTCACTAAGTTAGGTCCGAAAACTTCTCTTTCTCTAGGCTGAGACCAATTGAGTGGTGTTCTACACCTTCTTCCATAGAGAGCTTCGAAAGGTGCCATCCTTAGGCTGGATTGATAACTGTTGTTATAAGCAAACTCTACCAAGGAGAGGTGCTTATCCCAGTTCTTGCCACAATCAATTGCACAAGCTCTCAGCATATCTTCAAGAATTTGATTTACCCTCTCAGTCTGGCCATCAGTCTGTGGGTGGTAAGCTAAACTTCTGATTAGCTTGGTTCCCAAAGACTCCTATAGTTGTTCCCAAAATCTGGCAACAAATTGGGCTCCTTGGTCAGAAATAATGGTCTGAGGCAGTCCATGCAAACACAAGATCCGGTCAATGTACAATTCTGCATACTTTTGAGCCTTATCGGTGGTGTGCACAGGAAGAAAATGTGCCACTTTCGTCAGTCGGTCCACAATAACCCAAATTGAATCATGATGACAAGAGGTGTTGGGCAGACCCACAATGAAATCCATGCTGATGTCATCTCATTTCCATGAAGGTATGGACAGGGGATGCAAAGCTCCAGCTGATTTCAAGTGGCTGGCCTTTATCCTCTGACATGTGTCACATTCCGATACATATTGGGCTATCTCCCTCTTCATTCTGGTCCACCAATACAAGGGCTTCAGATCATGGTACATTTTGGTGCTTCCCGGATGCATAGAGAATTTGCAGAGATGGGCTTTATCCAAGATTTTCTTCTTGAGATCCTTGCTTTTAGAAACCACCGATCTGCTTTCAATCCACAATATACCCTTTCCATCTTGGCGGAAACATTTATACTTATCAGTCTTCTGATGGAGGTTCTCCTTGATAATCTATACTCCCTTGTCACTGAGCTAGGCCATGATGATCAGGTCTTGCAAACTTGGCTCAACGGAAATATGAGACAAAGCACCAGAAGGAATCACTTCAATTTTCATCTTGCTCAACTCATCACACAAGGTGTTAATGCGAGAATCCATCATAACACAGTTGCATTGCGATTTCTGACTCAAGGCATCTGCTACCACATTGGCTTTTCCTAGGTGATAATGTACCTCCAAGTCGTAATCCTTGATCAGTTCTAGCCATCTTCTCTGCCTCATGTTGAGATCAGCCTAAGTAAAGATATACTTAAGGCTCTTATGATCAGTGAAGATGTTGCAGTGGGTTCCCATCAAATAGTGTCTCCACATTTTTAATACATGAACCACGGCTGCTAACTCCAAGTCATGAGTGGTATAATTTCGCTCATGAGGCCTGAGTGCTCTTGATGGATAAGCAATGATTCGGTTGTCTTGCATCAAGACACAACCTAGTCCGGTGCTAGAGGCATCACAGTACACATCAAATGGCTTGCTGCTGTTGGGTTGCGCTAACACCGGTGCTGTGGTCAGATGTTACCTCAATGCATGGAAGGCATCTTCGCACTTCTGACCCCAAACAAACTTGGCTTCCTTCTTCAAAATGTGACACATGTCAAAGGATAAAGGCCAGCCACTTGAAATCAGCTGGAGCTTTGCAGCCCCTGTCCATACCTTCGTGGAAATGGGATGACATCAGCATGGATTTCATTGTGGGTCTGCCCAACACCTCTCGTCATCATGATTCAATTTGGGTTATTGTGGACAGCTGGCCGAAAGTGGCACATTTTCTTCCTGTGCACACCACCGATAAGGCTCAAAAGTATGCAGAATTGTACATTGACCAGATCATGTGTTTGCACGGACTGCCCGAGACCATTGTTTCTAACCGAGGAGCCCAATTTTTTGCCAGATTTTGGGAACAACTGCAGGAGTCTTTGGGAACCAAGCTAATCAGAAGTTCAGCTTACCACCCACAGACTGGGAGGGTAAATAAAATTCTTGAAGATATGCTGAGAGCTTGTGCAATCGATTGTGGCAAGAACTGGGATAAGCACCTCTCCTTGGCAGAGTTTGCTTATAACAACAGTTATCAATCTAGCCTAAGGATGGCACATTTCAAAGCTCTCTATGGAAGAAGGTGTAGAACACCACTCAATTGGTCTCAGCCTAGAGAAAGAGAAGTTTTCGGACCTGACTTGGTGATTGAAGCCGAAAGGAAGGTCAAACTAATCCGGAAAAATCTAGAAGCTGCTCAGGCCAGGCAGATGAGTTACCATGATAAGAGAAGGAAACCTCTCCAGTTCAAGGTGGGAGATTTCATGTATTTGAAAGTATAACCCACCAAGGGAGTGTAGAGGTTCGGAATCAAAGGCAAGTTAGCCCCTCGTTACATTGGACCTTATGAGATCATAGAAGCATGTGGACCCGTGGCATATAAATTGATGTTACCTCCAAAAATGTCTGCCGTCCACAATGTGTTCCATGTATCTCAGCTGAAGAAGTGTGTTCGATTGCCGACCGAGATCATAGCAGAACCAGAATTGGAGATAGAGCCAGATATATCATACCAAGAGTACCCTTCCAAGATTCAGGATTGCAAGGAAAGATCAACTCGGGCTAAAACGACCAAGATGTATAAAGTCCAATGGAGTAATCACTCAGAGGAAGAGGCTACTTGTGAGACTGAGGAATTCTTGCGTTCCAACTTTCCCGATTATCTGCCAAAGGAAATTGGTACGTAATCATGCCCAACCCCTCCCCTGCCCTTCGAATCTAAATTTCAGAAAAAGGATCTTAATAAAAAGAGAGTTAATTATAAGACAAGAATTAAAAGGACTTCCTTCTAAAGTTGCAAAGAGAATGACATTCGAAGAGCAGTTGCCTTAGTAAATAAAGCATCCACTTCAAGTTGGTCCCACCCTTTGCTTCACCCCATGAGAACTCCGACCCGAATCTAAGGACGAGATTCCCTTAAGGGGCGAAGGCTGTGACACCCGAGTGTCACTTAGGGTTTCTTCCTTAGGCTAACCCCAAATCATTATCACATGTAAGCCAAATGAAGGGATAAACATCAAAAGGTAAGAACAAAGAATTATAATGAGTCTTCTCAAACTCTCCTTAATCTTGCCATGAATCTTAAGGAAGGAAAACTCTCAAACCCTAATTAATCCTAAGTGGTCCATTTAAAACACATAAAGGGAATTTGGGAAAAGACTTGGGAGAAAAATAGAATTTTTGGTAAAAACCAAATAACAAAGTTTTAGTGCACTAAATAACCAACAAAATATAGTAAAGAAGTTTTGCCATTTGAAATTTTCAAATCCCCAAAACAGCCCCTAAACTAATGCATTTGGGGGAAATTCAGAAATTCAGAAATCTGAATTTTAGCCCCTTTCCAAAGATCAATCACGTTCTCTGTTTTTCAAAACTCAAAACCAAGAAGTCCAAATATCAAAGTAGTGCCAAATTTCCTTGAACACGCTCTGGAAAAATTTGAACTCAAACCAAATTCATTTAGCACGGTTTTGGCACCGTTTGACCTCGGGACCAGGCAATCTGACACTGGCACCTTGGTGACGCTACAACTCTCTGTCCCTAGCCTAAAACCGCGCGACGTCCATACACAAAAGACAAAGAACTGTCAGGGAACAATTCCTTCACAGCAATCTTGCCCAAATTCGTGAAGATTTGCGCCCAATCTGCATTAGAACTCGGGCAGAAGCAACGATTCCACGTGTTCGACCCTGGCTGACACCCCCGGTTCACGCCCGTTCGCGCACCTGCGCTCCCCAGTGCACGCCCGCGCTTGCTTGCTGGTCTACGGCCGCCCGTGCACCACGCCGTGCCTATAAAGTAGCCCCGAGCCTTGGCCGTACCTCCCCGCACGCTCATAGTCCTGCCCAAGCCAAAGATCGCTGGAATTCGCCCCGAGCACGCCGTGCCACCGCCCGCCAAGCCTTTCGAGCCTCGGCCACCGTGGCTAGCCTTCTCCATTCACTTCCAAGCCACGCCACCCACTTGGTTAGCTTCTCCAAGAGCTTGTAAAGCTTTCCAAGTCCTCGGACCCGGTAGAACTTCACCGGAGGCCCAAGATCGTCCTCGCCGGACTTCGGTCGCCCGCCGCCGCGCGTGGACCGAGTAATCCAGTAAGCCATTTTCAAATTCCTTGCACCCATGTCTTCCCTAGCACCCAGTGAAGCTCTCTGACCCGTTTGATTGAACTATCGTGCCGTGAGTAGGCCGGATTCCTCGCCGCCGACGAGCACCCCCGCCTGCGCACGTGGATCGGCCGACTCCGACCATCTCTGACGGCGACCCGCACATCACCGTGACCCTTAGGACCTCCCCTACACCCTCGGCCACCTCACCGGAGCAGTCTCGTGGCCGATAAGCCCCTCCACCGAGTTGGACAGTCGAGTGGGATGATGCTCCAGCAGGAGAGGAGCAGGAGGAGTAGTGGGCTAGGCCTTTCCCATTTCCTCACTATCGACGATATCGATTATCTGCTGCAATTTATTTTGTGAACTTATTCCAGCTACTTGAAAAACTCCGATTTATGTAATAACTCCAGTACTTTAATTTGAGGTTCCCTGTTTTATTATATTTCTTCTGTGACTCACCTTCGAGTGAGATTGTGGTATTTGATCCTGGTTAAGTGGCTCTATCAGACTAGATCTGAGGGACTAACGGGTTATTCCGATTTAAGTGTGTTACGGCCCCTGAGGCGTGACTTAGGCACTTAAGCTGGAATAATCCCGGCGGTTTTGCCACAGCTGGTATCTTTTTAGTTTTAAATCAACCTGCTTTAATTCTGTTTGATTCTGGTGTGTCTCATAGTTTTATTAGCCAGAAGTTCTGTGCAAAATGTCAATTGCCCTTCCATCATGCAAATGGGTCATTCATGATAGCCACACCTGGGGGTAAAGTTACAACTGTCAATTAAACCAAAATGTGCCTATTCAACTGGGAAGCCACATTATCAAAATCACCCTCCTTATTTTGGGTTTGGAGAGTGTGGATATTATTCTGGGAGCCGATTGGATGACTAGATATCGAGTAATGCTTGATGTAGCCAGCCGCATCGTCAAAATCAATTCCCCAACCTATGGGAGTTTCATCTTGTTTCTGCCCAATCAGAATTCTACTCAGTAATGTGCTTTTGTTATGACGGAGTCACCCTTGAAGGAGATTCCAGTGGTCTGTGAGTATGTAGATGTTTTTCCTGATGAATTGCCAGGAATGCCACCAGACCGGGACATCGAATTCGCCATCAAATTGCAACCAGGAATGGCACCAATTTCCAAGAGGCCCTACTGGATGCCACCCGCTGAGTTGGCAGAATTGAAGAAGCAATTGCAAGAATTGCTGGACAAGGGTTTTATTCCCCCAAGTACTTTTCCTTGGGGATGTCCAGCCTTGTTTGTGAAGAAGGATGAAAGCTTGAGGCTGTGCATAGATTACCGCCCCCTTAATGCGGTAACTATCAAGAACAAGTATCCTTTGCCTCACATTGATGTTCTTTTTGATTAGTTGGTCGGAGCCAAAGTGTTTTCTAAGATAGACCTTCGCTCCGGCTATCATCAGATCAAGATACGGGCAAGTGATATTCCGAAGACAGCTTTCTCGACCAGATATGGGTTGTGTGAGTTCTTGGTGATGTCATTTGGGCTGACCAGTGCACCAGCATATTTCATGTATCTGATGAATTTTGTGTTCATGCCTGAACTGGACAAATTCGTGGTGGTTTTCATCGATGACATCCTAGTGTACTCGAAGAACGAAGAAGAACATGCTGGGCATTTGCATGTAGTGCTTCAACGTCTGCGAGAGCACCGTCTCTATGCCAAAATATCAAAGTGTGATTTTTGGCTAATGGAGATTAAATTCTTGGGTCACACTATCTCTCAGGCAGGTATAGCTGTTGATCCTGATAAGGTGCAAGAAGTGATGAACTGGAGGCCACGCACGACTGTCCGTCAGATTCGGAGTTTTCTGGGATTAGCTAGTTATTACCGTAGATTCATTCCTAGATTTCTCTCGAATTGTGAAGCCCATAACTGAACTGTTGAAGAAGGAAGCCAAGTTTGTTTGGGGCCAGAAGCGCGAAGATGCCTTCCATGCATTGAGGCAACATCTGACCACAACACTGGTGTTAGCGCAACCCAACAGCAGCAAGCCATTTGATGTGTATTGTGATGCCTTTGGCACTGGACTAGGTTGTGTCTTGATGCAAGACAACCGAGTCATTGCTTATGCATCAAGAGCACTCAGGCCTCATGAGCAAAATTATTCCACTCATGACTTGGAGTTAGCAGCCGTGGTTCATGCATTAAAAATGTGGAGACACTATTTGATGGGAACCCACTGCAACATCTTCACTGATCATAAGAGCCTTAAGTATATCTTTACTCAGGCTAATCTCAACATGAGGCAGAGAAGATGGCTCGAACTGATCAAGGATTACGACCTAGGAGGTACATTATCACCTAGGAAAAGCCAATGTGGTAGCAGATGCCTTGAGTCAGAAATCGCAATGCAACTGTGTTATGATGGATTCTCGCATTAACACCTTGTGTGATGAGTTGAGCAAGATGAAAATTGAAGTGATTCCTTCTGGTGCTTTGTCTCATATTTCCGTTGAGCCAACTTTGCAAGACCAGATCACATTGCCCAGCTCAGTGACAAGGGAGTATAAATTATCAAGGAGAACCTCCATCAGAAGACTAAGAAGTATAAATGTTTCCGCCAAGATGGAAAGGGTATATTGTGGTTTGAAAGCAGATTGGTGGTTCCTAAAAGCAAGGATCTCAAGAAGAAAATCATGGATGAAGCCCATCTCTCCAAATTCTCTGCATCCGGGAAGCACCAAAATGTACCATGATCTGAAGCCCTTATATTGGTGGACAAAAATGAAGAGGGAGATAGCCCAATATGTATCGGAATGTGACACATGTCAGAGGATAAAGGCCAGCCACTTGAAATCAGCTGGAGCTTTGTAGCCCCTGTCCATACCTTCGTGGAAATGGGATGACATTAGCATGGATTTCATTGTGGGTCTGCCCAACACCTCTCGTCATCATGATTCAATTTGGGTTATTGTGGACCGACTGACGAATGTGGCACATTTTCTTCCTACGCACACCACCGATAAGGCTCAAAAGTATGCAAAATTGTACATTGACCGGATCGTGTGTTTGCACGGACTGCCTCGGACCATTGTTTCTGACCGAGGAGCCCAATTTGTTGCCAGATTTTGGGAACAACTTTAGGAGTCTTTGGAAACCAAGCTAATCAGAAGTTCAGCTTACCACCCACAGACTGATGGCCAGACTGAGAGGGTAAATCAAATTCTTGAAGATATGCTGAGAGCTTGTGCAATTGATTATGGCAAGAACTGGGATAAGCACCTCTCCTTGGCAGAGTTTGCTTATAACAACAGTTATCAATCCAGCCTAAGGATGGCACCTTTCAAAGCTCTCTATGGAAGAAGGTGTAGAACACCACTCAATTGGTCTCAGCCTGGAGAAAGAGAAGTTTTCGGACCTGACTTAGTGACTGAAGCCGAAAGGAAGGTCAAACTAATCAGGAAAAATCTAGAAGCTGCTCAGGCTAGGCAGATGAGTTACCATGATAATAGAAGGAAACCTCTCCTGTTCGAGGTGGGAGATTTCGTGTATTTGAAAGTATCACCCACCAAGGGAGTGCAGAGGTTCGGAATCAAAGGCAAGTTAGCCCCTCGTTACATTGGACCTTATGAGATCATAGAATCATGTGGACCCGTGGCATATAAATTGAAGTTACCTCCAAAAATGTCTGCCATCCACAATGTGTTCCAGGTATCTCAGCTGAAGGAGTGTGTTCAATTGCCGACCGAGATCATAGCAGAACCAGAATTGGAGATAGAGCCAGATCTATCGTACCAAGAGTACCCTTCCAAGATTCTGGATTGCAAGGAAAGATCAACTCGGGCTAAATCAACCAATATGTATAAAGTCCAATGGAGTAATCACTCAGAGGAAGAGGCTACTTGGGAGACTGAGGAATTCTTGCGTTCCAACTTTCCCGATTATCTGCCTAAGGAAATTGGTACGTAATCATGCCCAACCCCTCCCCTGCCCTTCAAATCTAAATTTCAGAAAAAGGATCTTAATAAAAAGAGAGTTAATTATAAGACAAGAATTAAAAGGACTTCCTTTTGAAGTTGCAAAGAGAATGACATTCGAAGAGCAGTTGCCTTAATAAATAAAGCATCCACTTCAAGTAGGTCCCACCCTTTGCTTCACCCCAGGAGGACTCCGACTCGAATCTCGGGACGAGATTCCCTTAAGGGGGGAAGGCTGTGACACCCCAGTGGCACTTAGGGTTTCTTCCTTAGGCTAACCCCAAATCATTATCACATGTAAGCCAAATGAAGGGATAAACATCAAAAGGTAAGAACAAAGAATTATAATGAGTCTTCTCAAACTCTCCTTAATCTTGCCATGAATCTTAAGGAAGGAAAACTCTCAAACCCTAATTAATCCTAAGTGGACCATTTAAAACACATAAAGGGAATTTGGGAAAAGACTTGGGAGAAAAATAGAAATTTTGGTAAAAACCAAATAACAAAGTTTTAGTGCACTAAATAACCAACAAAATATAGTAAAGAAGTTTGCCATTTGAAATTTTCAAATCCCCAAAACAGCCCCTAAACTAATGCATTTGGGGGAAATTCAGAAATTCAGAAATCTGAATTTCAGCCCCTTTCCAAAGATCAATCGCGTTCTCTGTTTTTCAAAACTCAAAACCAAGAAGTCAAAATATCAAAGTAGTGCCAAATTTCCTTGAACACGCTCTGGAAAAATTTGAACTCAAACCAAATTCATTTGGCACGGTTTTGGCACCGTTTGACCTCGGGACCAGGCAATCTGACACTAGCACCTTGGTGACGCTACAACTCTCTGTCCCTAGCCTAAAACCGTGCGACGTCCATACACAAAAGACAAAGCACTGTTAGGGGAACAAATCCTTCACAGTGATCTTGCCCAAGTTCGCGAAGATTTGCACCCAATCGGCGTTAGAACTCGGGCAGAACCAACGATTCCACGTGTTCGACCGTGGCTGACACCCCCGGTTCACGCCCGTTCGCGCACCCGTGCTCCCCAGTGCACGCCCGTGCGCGCTTGCTGGTCCACGGCCGCCTGTGCACCGTGCCGTGCCTATAAAGCAGCCCCGAGCCTCAAAGTCCTGCCCAAGCCAAAGATCGCCCCGAGCACGCCGCGCCACTGCCCGCCAAGCCTTTCGAGCCTCGGTCCACCGTAGCCAGCCTTCTCCGGTCACTTCCAAGCCACGCCACCCACTCGGTTAGCTTCGCCAAGAGCTTGTGAAGCTTTCCAAGTCCTCGGACTCGACAGAACTTCACCGGAGGCCCAAGATCATCCTCGCCGGACTTCGGTCGCCCGCCGCCGCGCGTGGACCGAGCAATCCAGTAAGCTATTTTTAAATTCCTTGCACCCACGTCTTCCCTAGCACCCAGTGAAGCTCTCTGACCCGTTTGATTGAACTATCGCGCCGTGAGTAGGCCGGATTCCTCACCGCCGACGAGCACCCCCGCCTGCGCACGTGGACCGGCCGACTCCGACCATCCCCGACGGCGATCCGCACATCGCCGTGACCCTCAGGACCTCCCCTACACCCTCGGCCACCTCACCGGAGCAGTCTCGTCGCCAATAAGCCCCTCCACCCTTTCCTTCCGCCGTGGGTACTATTAATTTGGGAAAGGACCTCAGGTTAGGTTTAGTGGAACCCTAGGGGGTTTTCTGAACTGTCAGCGACACATTTGAATAGTAATCCGAGGACTAGCCTGTAAGGAAACTTGAAAACACCCGCTAGGGACCCGTTGCAAAGTCGTTTCCCATTTAATCTTTTCTGTTTAATCTTTTTAATGAACAAAGAACTTAGGAAATTCATAACTTGAGAATTATTTAACCAAACATTGTCAAACCAATTTTGCTGGATTCTAAATATTATGGACTACCAATTAAAAATACTAAACCCGATGCTTTCTGTTTTAAATTTTAGAGTTTGAAATTAATTACAGAAACTAACCAAACCTTATTTATTTAAAGAAAATTAGTTATGCTTCTGTGCTGAACCTAAGAAAATTTGTAGATGTTTAAACCCCATTTAAACACTGTTTAAAAATAGTGAGAACCCCGAGCATTGAAAATTTCAGTAAAGATATCTATTAAAAGTCATTTTTGCCCAAAACTTAGGAAAATCAGAAAGACATTAGAAATTAATGAACAGTAAGTGTAATTATTTTTTCTAGCCTACTTAAGTAACAAAGAACCTAGGAAAAATAAAAGGACTTCTTGTCCAGAACAGAATTAAAGTGAAATATTTTATTCAGTATTATTCCAACTAGGAAACAATTATTAGAATTATGGAAACAATTTCAAAATTGTTAATAAAAATCCAGTGGACTTGTAACCACTAAAACTCCACTACAAAAATGACAAACACCTCAGTCCATCATTTTAAGTAGGGCAAACAATTAGAACTTGATATTGAGCCATATTACAATTAACTCATAAGTAAGCCAAAAAGTGGGCCACAATGGGCAAATAAAATTTTGCTCGATCAATAATGAGATAGGCCACCAGAGAAAAATGTAAAACCTAATTAGAAGATGCAAAATAACACCTATTGCCAATACTTCATGAAAAAGGCCATTTAATCCAAATAAATCCTACCACCCCTCCCTTAAGCAAAAAGATGCCAAACTTCAGAATGGTTGCTCTTGCACAAAGAAGAAGCAAGGAAAAATCAGAAATCTGTTGTTTGATATTTTCAAATATAGTGGTGGTAGAAAGCACCCCTTTGGCTAGAAACATTAGAAAATCATGGCAAAATAACTATTAAGTATTAATGGCTAGAAATTTGTGCAAAGTCATGTTATAACACCCAAATGCCAGCAAAAATAAGTCTTGGAGAATAACTTACTGTTAAAAGGTAGTTGTAGTTCAAAACACCCCTTCTACCCTAATGTTTGGTAATTTTATCCAGAAAGAATTATTCACTCTTTAAGCCCTAAATTTTAGGATAGAGAATTATACACTAATAAGAAGCCACTGTAATGTTTACAGAATTTTTGGAAATTTATTAGAATAACTTGTAGTTCAAACCCACCTTAAAAACATAAAAGAAATAGAGGAAAGGAAATGAAGGATAAACCTCGCTCCAATAAGTTCAACTAGAAATCTTGATAAATTCCCACTAAGACATTAAAAAGAATTTAGTGGAACACCAAAATGGACTTTCCACTTAGTTTAACTAAGTTGACCCTAAATTACTAAGTCTACCACAAAAAGCTTAGTAGCAAGATTAAACCCTCCCTTATTAAAGTGATCCTTCACCATCAAAGTTAATTGTTTAAGCACATATCATATCATGCATGTATCTTACTCATTGCATTCATTAGATTGTGATCTCGCTGACGGAGAGTACGTGCTCATCCCCGAGCAAGGAGCTGTCCAAGAGGAAGACCAGGAGCAAGCTCCTGAGGCTGCCATCGAGGATCTCCCCGCAGCCCCAGCTATTGAAGGCAAGCCCTCGGTTTTATGCATAACCGTTTATATATGCTATTTTACTACACTTAATGTTTGCAGGTTTGTAATGTGCACTTAAGTGTAGGAGTTGTTTGAAACCTCTAGTTGCATGAACCCAGGATTCCTTTTTGAGACAGATACTAGTATGCTAGGTCAAATAGCTGCTATGCTGATTAGGATCTCGGTAGAAGTCGAGTGATTTTTCCAGCACTCGCGCGAGGTCAGGAATTGATTGTGTTCATCTTGATAACGGGATCTAAGATGGTCCATGGACTTGGATCCAGGGAGGATGCCTTGTCCATGAGACGGGAAAAGGAACTAAGGATTAATGTGTGGATACCTGAGTCAAGCGTTTAGACGTAAACATGTCGGGAAATATGGTAACCGGTAAACCTAGTACCTGAGTGAAGCCGGGCGGGACTTTACTCCTCATGCGACCTGAGACTGGGTCTCCCATGCTAGCTATGGTGGGTACAAGTGCGGTCACTGCATGACGGCAACCGGGGTCAGTGGGGCATTGTATGCCAAGGCGGTGAGGCCTGGCCGCGAACGGGGAATCGATGGGGACGGTTGACGTGTGTGGGGACGGAGTTCCCCTACATGTCGTGTGTTTAGGTTTACCTTGCAAGGATAAAACTCGATTCAAATCGTCTGCTTCTCGCAGCTAATGAGACTACTTGACCCCTTGTACTACATTGAGTAAGAAGTAAAATGAGGATGCTGAGATAACTGGTTGATTGCACTAAATGCTTGCTACCATGTATGCTTAGAAGGAGCAACTTAGATAAATAATGATACTAGAAATTGAAAAGATAAAACTTGATTATAGACTTAGCTAGTGCTTTTGGCAAACCAAACCCCTTAGCCAAATAGCTGCATGATCTAGAGGTAGAATAGTAGTTTCCTCACACCGGGTAAGTCTAGCTGAGTATTAGTATACTTAGCCTTGCTTGTGGCATAATTTTTGCAGGTACGCTTCAGGATATGGTTGATGGTGTGACTTGGCCTACAACCCTGCCACCAGGTTGGATGGTCGAGTGGGATACTGCTCCAGCAGGAGAGGTGTAGGAGGAGTAGTGGGCTAGGCCTTGCCCATTTCCTCGCTATCGACGATATCGATTATCCGCTGCAATTTATTTTGTGAACTTATTCCAGCTACTTGAAAAACTCCGATTTATGTAATAACTCCAGTACTTTAATTTGAGGTTTCCTGTTTTATTGTATTTCTTCTGTGACTCACCTTCGAGTGAGATTGTGGTATTTGAACTTGGTTAAGTGGCTCTATCAGACTAGATCTGAGGGACTAACGGGTTATTCCGATTTAAGTGTGTTAGAACCCCTGAGGCATGACTTAGGCACTTAAGCTGGAATAATCCGGGCGGTTCCGCCACAATAATGTTATATGCACTCATAACCTCTGTACTGTAGTAATACTCTCTCTATATTTTATGAATGTAAATTAAGTTATTGTAGTCCGCTTCTGCTTATTCTTTCCTCCGATGTGATGTAATGTCTACGTGATGGGTAAAGCGCTCTTGGGTGGTATGATGTTGATACAGAAGACCGAACTTGTCAAGTGATTATGTGCATCTACATGGTGGTCTGAGGTCCTTAGGACAAGGACATTGTAGGTGGGCTTAATACCTTGGGAGGTTCCATGACATGGGGGTGAGACGCAGGCGCGCGGGGCAGGGCGACCACGCACGGGGTGCGTGCTACCACGACCAGTCCCCACTCGACCTGTCAGGCAAGCCATCGAACGCGTGGCATCGCTCGGTCTGGTCATTTTCAAATGCTAATTGGCTCGCGATCCTCTCGTAACTCTCCCAAATCCCTACACACGATTTCTTCTTTGTCGTTTACTCTTTGTTTCTCTTACAGCACTTGAGTGGATTATATCTCGGAATTGTGAGATACGAGGGGACAAAGTTGGGTCTGTCGCTTAGCTGGAATCCGAGACCAAAGTCAAGCCAAATCGTGTCAAACGACTTTGGTTTGATTTCAAACTTTGCCAAATTGTGATCAAGGTAATTTGACGCCACTTTTATATTTGGATCTTGTGGATTTGAGTTTTGGAATTTAGAGAACAGGGCTAAACTTTATGAAGAGGTCAAAATTCATATTTCTGAATTTTCTGAATTTCCCATTGAGTTTTGACTTGAGGGGTTATTTTGGGAATTTGGCAAAACCCCTTTGATCAATCTTCCTTACTATATTTTGTAGCTTATTTAGTGTACTATAACTTTGTTATTTGGTCCTCATCATGATTTTATGTTTTTCATAGTCTTCTCACTAATTCCCTTTTGGTGTTCAAATGACTTAATTAGGGTAGTACTAGCGTTTTGAACATTTTTCTCCCTTAAGGTGCATGATGAGTTTATGGTATGTTTCTTGAGATGAAAATCACATGTTTGAGTTTTTGCTTTTCAATTGGTGCCCATTTTCTCAATTACATTCACATGTGATAATGTTCACAAATGTGGGTGTGGAGGGAAAAAGCCTGAGTAACACCTCGGGTGTTACATTATCTGTTCTCCTAGGCAAATTAGCGGGAGTGCTGTCCTGATTTTTGGTGGCGGGCGAACAGTAGTGGTGTCGACTGTTTCTGGGTTTTTTGCGGGGTCAATTAGCTGTAAATTTCATGTAGAGCATTATCATATCTTTCCATAGAGTACTTATGCGTCCAATTTGTTGAAATATCCTAGGAGATATCACATTTTGAAGTCAGCTAGGTTGCTGTCTCGAAAAACAGAATGCAGGGTGTACCTTGTCGGCTATTTGGGGCTATCGAGATGTCGAAATTTAATTATCTTTTGAATACAAAACTTGTAGGTTATTTTGTGTAGATATTTCTGGAGTTTTTGTTTGATATCACTGCTGTTATAATTTTAAAGATATAAAATTAGCAATCAGTGTTGCTGCATTTTGGCGGGTGGTAGGGAGAGGTGTTTTTCACGTCGGTGTTGGGGTTTGTGCGTAGGAGCGGTGTTGGTTATTAGCGAATATTATGTGAATATGTGTACTAAGTTTTATGCCGCAACACGTGGTGAGCCTCCAGATCGTACTTATTACCATTTCAAATTCCCGGCGAAGGCAAGTAAATGAGTGGTGGTTTTCTACCGTTTGATTCTATCTTGTGCCCTATCATTGAATTTTCATAAGTATCGAATTTGTTAATCATTGAATTCTATTAAGAGGTTTGTTCGTTTGAAAATATTCATGTTCCATTGTTTAAATATGTTGAGGATCATGATTCGAGAATGTTATAGGTGGTTGATTCGTAACTTGATGAAGTTGGAGTATCTATTTGAAGCATGTTAAATGACGTGGAATTATATTGGCATGTCATGCGCATCATTCATTTTGCATTTGAAGTTATGTTGTGATCTTATGGTCCGACCGTACCGGTACATTAATCATTGTATGTTGCCCAAGGAGGGGTACGATGTAGCTTCATATCCCTAGAGATATGAAGGTAGAAGTCATATTTGCATTTGTAGTCATATGCACTCATGAGATATATGTGAAATGTGACATTGCTATGTTACTATTGAGGTTTTCATCTTTGAGATGTGGTAACTAGGTGTAATGTACATTGCATTCTTGCTGCACACTATGTTAAGAAGGGTGTTGTGAAATTAGTTGGTGGTAAAACACTGTATTTATGTTGTCAAATAGTTGGATAATCATTTTACTTGCTGAGATGTGTCATCTCACTCTTGCATTGCTTGATGCAGGTACTTGAATCATGTTGGGAAAAAGAGGGAAGTAGCAGCACGTTCACCTACACTTCTAAATAACTCTGCCCCTGCTTAGTAACGACTTAATTAGAAACTCCGGGTCAAAGGATGTTGGTTACTTCTAATAAGTGTGTGCAATTGGTTTAATCTGTTCTTGTCATTATTGTGGTCTTTCCTTTGCTAGCAGAATTAATAATGTTTAGTATGTTTTTCTTATAATGAAATATGTTTATACATTATGGGTTCCCCGTTTATGGAACTTTCAAAGGAGATGCTGCCGAAATTTTATACCAGTTTGTGGGAAGTGTAACTTTAGTGACACCTCAGGGTGTTTGGGGACCTTGGGGTGTTACAGTAAAGCAAGGAGATCAAAGCCTAGCTAAGTTGTTAGTGTGGATAGATTCTGATTGCAAAAACAAACTCTCTAACTGTAATGCTACTCTTGTAATTTAATGTCTCGCTCTTCGTCATTTATCCTACTTGCATTTGTATGCTTTGTTGCACGTGAAATTGATATTTTATCAGTATTTTGAGTCGAAGGCGAAAAACACCTTCCCTTCTTTTCACCCAGAACAAAGCAGGGCTTTTGGATTCCTTTAGGAGCAGCTTCAGATCTTTTTCTTTAGACCATAGCTCTGCATTTCCTTAGGAACGACTTCAGGCTTTCTCACCTTTACTTAGTGATAAAACATTAGCTCTCCATTCCCTTAGGAACGACTTTAAAGCTTTTTCACCTTTACTTGGTGATAAAAGTTTAGCTCTGCATTCCCTTAGGAACAACTTCAGACCTTTTTCACCTTGGTGATAAAACTCTAGCTTCGAGGTATAGACCTTGGAAATAAAGCCCTTGTTCTAATGTATTCATGTCTAGGGGGTAGAGCACCTTTATTAGCTTGTTAGGCTCTCTTGCGAGTTGTTACATCTTTGGCCCTGTTAAAAAACCGTACCCCTTCATAAGGAAAAAAGGGTGTCGAAGCTTGGCCACTAGACATAATACCTTCGGAGTTCGTCAGCATTCCATGATCTTGGAATGTCGTTTCCTTCCATGTCTTTGAGCCCGTAGGAATCTGGTTTGTTTGAAGCTATGACAAGAAAAGGTCCTTTCCACTTTACTTGCAGTTTTCCTGTTGTGTTTGGGTTGGCTACCCTTCGGAGGACAAGATGGCTCGGTGCTATATTCTTGATTTTTACTTTTCTATCTCACCACCTCAGGGTTTCTGCCTGATATTTCCTTATATGCTCGACTGCTTCTAGCCTCAATTCTTATACGACATCCTTTGAAACTTTCTCATTATCTAAATCTTGTGTAGCAGCTATAACTCTTGTTGAGCCCAACTTGGCCTCTTCAGGGGTAACTGCTTCGTCTTCGAAGGGAAGCTTAAATGGTGTGAAATTCGTAGACCTTTATATGGAGGTGTTATGTTCCACACAACTTTAATAAGCTCTTCTGTCCATTTCCCCTTCAGCAATCCAACCAAGGATTTTGTGATTCCCAGTAGGATTATTCCATTTGCTCTTTCTATCAATCCATTGGAATTTAGGTGCCTGACAGAAGCGAAGTGTATGTTTGTCCCCACCTGGCTGTAGAATGTTCTAAATGCTTTAGAGTCAAACTGAGTGCCATTATCAACAGTGATGGACTTCAGCACTCTGAAGCGACAAATAATGCTTTGCCATAAGAACTTTTGAATAGTGGTCAAAGTTATGGTTGCTAAAGCCTTTTCTTCGATCCACTTTGAGAAATACTCAACCGAGACCACTGTGTACTTTAGGTTTCCCTAGGCAGCTGACATTGGGCCAATTATATCCATCCCCCCATCTTTGTAAGGGCCAAGTGGGTTGTATCAACTGAGTCAGGGATGAAGGTTGTTTTTTATCTCTTGCACATATTTGGTAGTTGTCACATTTCTACACAAACTCGGGTGTATCTGAAGCTGCCTTTGGCCTAAAAAATCCTTGACGAAAAATCTTTCCCAGCAGAGCTCTGGGACCAATATGCGAGCAACATAGACCAGAATGAATTTCTCTTATCAATTCTTGGCCTTCGTCTCTAGAAATGCACTATAGCAGGGGCAAGCAAACACCTTCTTTGTATAACTCCCCTTCTATGATCTTATATGGTCTTGTTCTTGTTTGCATTCGTTTGGTGTATGCTTCGTCATTGACTGTTGATTTCCCTGAAGGAAGGTTATGATTTCTGTTCTCCAATCCTTGATGTGTGTAGGAGAAACTGTTAGGATGGCCCTTTCCATTAGATCGACTGAAGGTGCTTTATTACTTCAAAGAACACTTCAAGAGGTAGGGGGAACCCCTAAGTGGCAGACTTGACCAACATGTCAACATGTTCGTTGTCCAGCCTTGAGATGTTTTTTACTAAAAAACTTCGAAATAAGATTCCATCCTTCGAACCATATCAAGGTATTTCTCCAGATTAGAAATTTTAACCTTGCTTGACTTATCCACCTGGCCTATGATAACTTGGGAATCTGATTTCAATACTGCTCTTCGTACATCCATTGCTTTCAACTTCCTTAGTCCCAATAACAAAGCTTTGTATTCAGCTATATTGTTTGCACTTTGGAACTGCAGCCCGATATCATATGATGTCTTCACCTTAGATGGTGACACAATAACAACTATAGCTCCAGCTCCGAAGGATCCCCATGGGCCATCACAAAAAACAGTCAAAACAACTTCGTCTGAATGGGTTGCTTCGTCTTGTGAGCCTAGGGTCCAATCAGCAATAAAATCTGCTAATGCTTGAGACTGTATGGGGGACATATGCACAAAATCGATGATGAATTCTTTGAGATCTGCTGCCCATTTACCAATCTATCTTGAAGCTTCTTTGTTTCTTATGATGTCTTTGAATGGCAATGACAAAGGTACAATGATATTGTGGGACTAAAAATAGTGTTGAAGCTTCCTCGAGGCCATTAGGACCGCATAAATGACCTTCTCCCTTTCTGTATAATCTCTTTTGGATGGACTTAGTACTTTGGAGACAAAGTAAATAGGCATCTGCCTCTTGATACCTTCAGTCAATGTCTCCTAGACCAACACAGTGCTTACAGTTGTTTGCGAAGCTGATACATAGAGTAACAATGGAGCCCCTAGCAAGGGTGGGGATAACGTTGTAAGCTTTATCAGATAATCTTTCAATTTTTTGAAGGCTTGCTACTGAGGGGACCCCATTGGAAGACCTCTACTGATTTTGGGACTTCGAAGAATGGCAAGCTTCATTCAGCAGACCTCGAAACAAATCTGTTCAGGGAAGCCAACCTTCCTACCAATCTCTAAGCCCCTTTTCATGATTTTGGTGGATCCATTCGAAGTATTGCTTTGATTTTTCTTGGATTTGCTTCTATACCTTTTGTTGACACAAGGCAACCCAAAAACTTGTCCTTCTTTACTCCAAAGACGCATTTCTATGGGTTAAGCTTCAAACATGCTTCTCTGAAATTAGCAAATGTTTCTTAGAGATATGACATATGATCCTATTGCTTCATACTCCTTACTAGAATGTCATCAACATAAGTTAAGACATTCCTGCATACCTGTGAACTCAACACCTTAGCTGTCATTCTGCTGAAGCTCCCACCAGCATTCTTAAGTCACTTAAGCATCCGAAGATAGCAATAAGTTCCACTAGGGGTTATGAAACTAGTCTTAGGCTTGTCTTCTTTCCTCATCCATATTTGTTGATACCCTGAATAGCAATCGAGTAGACTCATGACCTTCGAAGTTGCAGCTGCAGCCACTAGTCAGTCAATTCTTGGTAGTGGGAACTCATCCTTCGGGTATGCCTTGTTGAGATCTGTGAAATCAATACACATTCTCCAGTTGCCTCTGGTTTCTTGACCATGACTGTATTGGCCAACCATTCTAGGTATGCAACTTGTCTTATGACAACACCGAGCAATCTTTTGACTTTAGCTTTTGCACCTTCGGCCTTATCTTTGGGCATCTTCTAGAGTTTTTGCTTGCATGGCCTGACACTTGGGTCCGCATTCAAGGCATGCTCTATTATACTTTTATCTACTCCACATAGGTCATTTTCTAACCAGGCAAAGACATCCTTGTTATGAAATAGGAACCTTCATAGATTGGACTCTTGCTTCGAAGTTAGCTAGTTACCGAAGAATATCCTTTGCTCTGCAACATCATCCTAGAGAAGTATTGGTTCCGGTTGATCCATCGAAGATGCCTTTTCTTTTACTACCTTTTCAGAATCTCAAATTTGCCCTTCTGTTTCATCGATGTTGTAAAAAAAGTTTGCTCTTGAAGGATCCCTTCTACATGTCTTGCTGCCTCTTGGCTACCATAAACTGCTATCACCCGTTGATTGTTAGGTATTTTCATGCATAGATAAGCTGAATGCAAAGCTTCTTCGAAGACATTGAGGGTTCCCCTTCCGATGACAATGTTGTATGGGAATTCCATATCAATGACATCAAACATTACATATTATGTTCTTGTGTTGTTGACGTAGCCGAAGCTGACAGTCATGATTAGCTTCCCCAGAGCCATTACTTGTTGTCCTCCCAAGCCATAGAGAGGAAAAGTTGAGTCTTTGAGCTTATCTTCGGGCTCCTGCATTTGCTTGAAAGCCTTGTGTTGGGGCGAAGGCGAAGATGCCACCCTTCGCTCGAGGCCTTCGCCGCAGTCGTTGGTCCAACGGAGACAAGACAACGGGCAGGGGACACCCTTCGCCCCATACAACATCGGACGAAGACCTGTGACGAGGTCATCCCTCCGTGCGGCCTCGTACAGCATGGGGGCCCACGTGTGATCCGGCCCATTGTAACGGGCCCTGCGTGGCCGCCGCGTGTTACGGGCCTAATTTGTAAAGGCATCCCTGTAATTACAGTCTGTAACCCCGCTTTATGGGAATATTCTGGGGATAACCTAGGTGTCTGAGGGCACATGCGTCCTTAACACAAGACGCTGGGCACTCAGGTACCTATAAATACCCCCGCACAGTGCCCTTGAGAGGCTAGAGGAACAGATCTTTTGCCATCACGTGCTGAAACCCTGTTTGCGCTATTACTCCCCCCCCGTTGGATCAACTTGCGCCAGTGAGCAAGTTCCAACATTTGGCGCCCACCGTTCGTGCTACGAAAAAACCACCCGTGATGGCACCCAAGAAAGCTAGCTCGAAGGCTGACGAGGCTGCGAAGGCAGCACTGCTGGCCGCAAGAAAGGGCAAGGCCCTCGCACTCACCCACTCCACCCACCAAGAGGCCGCTGAAGACGATGTTCCCCACACCTGCGAAGACGACGCTCTCCGCACCTGCGGCCTTGAAGGACAACCGCAACCTCCCCCAGGCTTCGCCCCATCGGAGGGCGCGGACCTCACCGAGGACGGTGAAGTCCTGGGCTTCGCCCCACTAGGAGGGCGCGGACCTCACCGAGGACGGTGAAGTCCTCGGCGTTTCAGCAGAAGAACAGCTGCAGCTGCGCGCCCTGCGCCTCAAGAACCGCAATCTCCTAGAGGCAAAAAGAGATACTGGAGGCCAAGCGCCAGCTCGTGTCTGCACTAGCCAAGGTGCGGCAAATGATACGCGACGAAGAGTAGAAGGCCACCCCTGCAACAGCGCGCGCAAGTGGAAGACCCACACTTCCCCCAGCGCGACTACGCCTTCCCACACGCCGCGCCATTTCAAGGGGTCAACTACCTCGACGAGCGAAGTCCCCTGGCGCCACATCTGCAAGTGACACCCTGGCCTGCCAACTTCCGGGCAGGGACCTATCCCAAGTACAACGGCAGCACGGACCCAGCACAGTACATCATGAGTTATCAGGTCGCCGTTGCATCTTCCGGAGGGGACGACGCCACAATGGCCAAGTCTTTCATCATTGCCCTCGAAGGCCCAGCTCTCACCTGGTTCACCAGGTTGCCCCCGCTGTCCATCGACTCCTGGAGAAGCCTAAGGGACAAATTCCTGCTCAACTTCCAAGGGTACCGCCCAGACACCAACGCCTTGGTCGAACTCTCACTCTGCAAGCAGCTGGAAAAAGAGACTCTGCGGGAGTATTACCGCAAGTTTCTAACACTCAAGTCACAGCTGCACTCAGTTGATGACCAGATCGCCATTCACTACGCCATCAGTGGCCTTCGCGCCGGCGTCCTTTACAGCCACTGCATCAGGGACCCGCCCAAGAACCTCCAAGAATTATATCAACTATTTGAAAAATATGCCAAATCCGAAGAGCTCCACCAGCGCAAGGTTGAGTCTCAGAGGAAACCCAAAGATGCTCCACAGTCCAGCCGCACGTGGACGAGGACTCCGCAGCCAGACTCCGGCCGAGACGGCCGTAATCAGCAGCAGGTGCACAACATTGCCAACCAGCACCCCGCTGGTGATGCCCCTCGCCGCCAGGAATATCCCCCCCAGGGCTGCAGAAGTGGAACTCGCGGTAGGGGCCGGGGACGCGCGCAGCCGCCGCGCCGATTCTACTGTCTCTTCCATGGCGAAGACTGCGCCCACCAAACCAAAGACTGCCTAGAGACGAAGGCCACCAGAGACAGGATGGCACTGGGCGCAACCGGCCGACAACCCAAGAGTCATCGCGCACACTTATCAGCAACACCCTCCACCATACATCCACGCCCCCGCCCCGCATCCACCGCACCACGCTTACCAACACCATCAGGAAGTACAAATCGTACCTCCCCCACCCCACCTCTACACCAGCAACAACAAAACATCCCCCACCCCCACGCCCCTAAGCAAGAAGACTTCGCCGATCAGCCGTATCGCGGAGTCATTCATATGATCACTGGGGGGTCCAGTGTCGACTTCGACACCAAGCGACAGAAGCGGGACCACTACCGCAGCATCAACCACGTCGCCATCACCGGTCCAGTCATGCAGACGAAGTGGTCCCATGTACCGCTAACTTTCGACGCCCGAGACGTCGACCTGCGCAGCGCCCCCCACATCGACGCCATGGTCATCAACTGCAGCGTGGCAGGCTGGGACCTGCACAAAGTCCTCGTCGATAATGGCAGTCAGGCAGACATCATTTTCCTCCATGCCTTCGACCGCATGGGCATAAGCCACAGCTTGCTCAAGCCTTCGGACAATCCGTTGTACGGCTTCGGCGGCAACGGCACTTTTCCTATTGGCAAAATAGAGTTGCCTCTCTCCTTCGGTGTAGCACCCAATGCCCGAAGTGGGCAAATAACCTTTGACATCGTCGACATGGTGTATCCGTACAACTGCCATCATGGGCCGGGGCTCCATCAACAAGTTTGAGGCAGCCATTCACGGATTGTACCTGTGCATGAAGATACCAGGTCCGTTAGGCGCCATCTCGGTCTACGGCAATCAGCAGACTACGCACAATATAGAGCGGGACTTCATCCTCGGGCAAAGAAATGTCCACTGCCTCACGGCCCAGCGCGAGGTCCCAGCGCCCGCCAGCCCAACTGAAAAACAACACAAGGCGCAGCTGCAAAGCAACGACGGGACCAAGACTGTTCTCCCTCGACCAGGCCACGCCCAAGCAAACAGTCACGATCAGCGAAGACCTCACTTCGCATGACGAGGAAAAACTCCTGTGCTGCTTGTCCAAGAACAAGGACGTCTTCGCTGAGACCTGGTCGGGGTCAGCCGATCCATAATTGAGCACAGCTTGGGTATCGACCCCTCGGTGAGACCGAAAAAACAACGGCTTCGCAAAATGTCCGATGAGAAGACAGAGGCCGCCAAGGTAGAGATACACCGCCTCATGGAAGCCAAATTTATCGAGCCAGTGGCTTACCCCACGTGGCTCTCCAACAGTGGTAATGGTGCTGAAAAAGAGCGGCAAGTGGCGAATGTGCATAGACTTCACCAGCCTCAACAAGGCCTGCCCAAAGGACAACTTCCCGTTGCCCCAGATCGACAAAATAGTCGATAGCGCGGCTGGGTGCGAGGTCATGTCACTCCTCGACTGCTTCTCCGGTTATCATCAAATATACATGAAGGAGGAGGACAAGGCCAGCACCAGCTTCATAACACCCTTCGGCACATATTGCTTTATCAGAATGCCGGAGGGACTCAAGAACGCCGGGTCCACCTTCTCCCGGCTCACTAAAACAGTGCTCGAAGGGCAAGTCGGCAGAAACATATTCACATACGTGGATGACATTGTCGTCGCCAGCAGGAATAAAGAGGACCATCTCGCAGACCTCGTCGAGACATTCGCGAACATGCGGGACGCACGACTTCGCCTGAAACCCCGATAAGTGCGTCTTCGGTGTTCGCCAGGGGAAAATATTGGGTTATCTGGTATCACACCGCGGCATCGAGGCCAACCCAACCAAGATCTAGGCCATTATCAACATGACGCCCCCGCAGTCAGCCAGAGAGGTCCAGCGTCTGACGGGCAGATTGGCCGCCCTCAACAGGTTCATTTCCAAATCTGCTGAGCGAAGTCTTCCCTTCCTCAAAACACTCCGCGGCGCAAAAGACTTCGCTTGGGGACCAGAGCAGGCGGCGGCCTTCGCCTCACTAAAACAGTACCTGACGGAGTTGGCCATTCTTACGAGCCCCGACTCTTCGCTACCATTGTTGCTTTACGTTGCGGCTTCGCCGCACGCGGTCAATGCGGCACTGGTTCAAGAGAAGACAGTAGAGGGCGTGATCAGGCAGTGCCCAGTATATTATGTCTCCGAAGTGCTCACACCGTCAAAATGTAACATGACGGAGCTCGAAAAGATTGCATATGCAGTTGTTATGTCTTCGCGCAAATTGCGCCACTACTTTGAAGCATAAAAGGTCCGCGTCACCTCAGATAGGGGACTCGGCGAATTATTCAGAAACCTGGAGGCATCGGTACGGATCGCCAAATGGGCAGCCGAACTCTCCGGCTACCACATCACTTTCGAGCCCAGGACAGCGATCAAGTCACAAGTTCTAGCAGACTTCGTCGTCGACTGGACCGGGCCAATAACACAGCCGGATCCGTCCGCAGAGAAGGTTTGGACAATCCACTGCGACGGCGCCTGGTGCCATGCGGGGGCAGGCGCTGCTGCAGTCATCACCTCACCCGCCGGGGTCAGGCACAGATACGCGGCTACGCTTAAGCTTCGCTCTGGAATCTGACAGATGCACAAACAACATAGCAGAATACGAAGTTGTCATCCTCGGCCTCCGCAAATTAAGAGCCCTCGGCGTCACCACCTGTATAGTCCGAACAGACTCCAAGGTAGTCGTCGGCCAAGTCGAGAAAGACTATGCAGCAAAGGACCCCGCACTTATGCAGTACCTCGCGGCCATCCGAAGTCTCGAGAAACAATTCAAGGGATTCACATTGCAGCATGTGGACCGGGCCAAGAATGAAGAAGCTGACGCATTGGCCAAGGCAGCCGCCAGGGGTGAAGCCCTACCCTCCGACGTGTTCTATCACGTCATCGGCACGCCAGCCGTCCGCAGCCCTGAAGGGCTCCAAATAACCAACGACAGCGAGGGCCACCGCATGATCAACCTTATCATGACCGAAGACTGGCGGGCGCCAATAACCCTGTACCTACAGGGGTACTATCACCCAGTCGACAGCAACGAGGCCAAGCGCCTCCACCACCGAAGCCGGGACTTCGCATTGATCGATGGCCAACTTTACAAAAAGGGGGTCAGTCAGCCGATGCTTAAGTGCGTCACCGAGACCGAAGGCGTTCAAATCCTGCGCGAAGTCCACAGGGGGACCTGCGGCTCCCACGCAGGCCCCAGGGCCCTAGCGGCAAAGGTGATACGCCAAGGTTTCTACTGGCCCGCCATTATCTGCGCCGCAAATCAGGTTGTCAGATCCTGCGAGGCCTGTCAGAAATTTTCCCCATGCTCGGGGCGCCCCTCGCAGTTCACGAAGCTGATCACCCACACGTGGCCCCTTCAGCGCTGGGGCCTAGACATTGTCGGGCCCCTGCCCACGGCTCAGGGGAACCTCAAGTTCACCTTTGTAGCCGTTGAATACTTCACCAAATGGATTGAAGCGAGGGCAGTATCCACCATCACATCAAAGACGGCCCAGAAATTCTTCTGGCAAAATATTGTTTGCCGCTTCGGAGTACCATCCGAACTCACGGTCAACAACGGCAAGCAATTCGACAACCAAGATTTCAAAGACTTCTGCTTCTCCATCGGCACCAAGCTTGCCTTCGCCTCCGTGTACCACCCCCAGTCCAACGGAGTCGTGGAGCGCGCCAATGGCAAAATTTTCATAGCTGTCAAGAAAATGCTCCTCGACAACAAAAAAGGCAAGTGGCCCGACCTGTTACCCGAAGTGGTCTGGGCATGGAATACAACTGAGTGCAGGGCGACTGGGTTTACCCCCTTCCGCCTATTATACGGATCAGAGGCCATGACTCCGCAAGAAATAAAGCATGGGTCGCCTTGGACAGCCGCGTCGGCCGTCCCAGACGTAGACGAGCCAACTTCAAAGGACCTCATCGACGGAGATCGCGTCTTCGCCCTACAGGCTCTGGACAAATACCAAGCCCAGACAAAAGCATGGCGCGACCAGGCAGTCATCCCGAGGGAGTTCAGCGAAGGGGACCTCGTACTCGTCCGGACAGCTCGAACAGAGTCCAGAGGCAAGCTGGAGCCCATGTGGGAAGGCCCTTACATTGTCAAGTCGAAGGCCTCCCCCAGCGCATACAGGCTCGCAACGCCAAACGGCGAAGACTTAGAGCATTCCTGGAACATTGATAATCTTCGCAAGTTTTTTGTTTGACTCATCAGGGCCAGTACGCCCTTGTAATTTGCAAAAACAATTTTGTTCTGGCCCGCACTCTTTTCCTCCCGGGGGGTGAGGTTTTTAACGAGGCGGAGTCATGTAATATACAAGAGAAAAATCCCCCGCAAAATCCACGTCGAAAAAAGACCGCCCCGACGGTCTTCGACATTCGACCAACACATAGTCACCGCGAGGCCCAGCGGCAGCCGCCCTCGCGTGCGACAACTCTGCACAGAAGTCGCCTACGGGTGCAGCCGGACTAGCACAACAAGTGCGACAAATCGAAGTCTTCCACGAAGACTATCCACGCAGAAGTCGCCTACGGGTGCAGCCGGACTAGCACAACAAGTGCGACAAATCGAAGTCTTCCACGAAGACTATCCGCGCATAAGTCGCCTACGGGTGCAGCCGGACTAGCACAACAAGTGCGACAAATCGAAGTCTTCCGCGAAGACTATCCGCGCAGAAGTCGCCTACGGGTGCAGCCGGACTAGCACAACAAGTGCGAAAAATCGAAGTCACCGCAAAGACTATCCACGCAAAAGTCGCCTAAGTGTGGAGCCGGATTAGCACCACAAGTGCGACGAATCGAAGTCTTCCACGAAGGCTATCCGCGCAGAAGTCGCTTAAGGGTGCCGCCGGATTAGCACTACAAATACGAAAAATCAAGGTCTTTCGCGAGAACTACCCGTGCAACAATCGCCTACGGGTGCAGCTGGACGAAGCCCAACAAGTGTGAAGACGACTACACCAAAACTGTCCGCAAAAAGACCGGCTGCACGCGCACCAGACCAACATAACAAACACACTAGACCCAGTACGTAACGCCTTCGTGCGCATAGCCGAATGTGCGAAGGCACACAACCCCATCATACAAGCCATTACATATGTACAAGCGAGGGCATCACACTTTACATCGGCTCAACCTTCGGAATAATTCCCATCTCCCTATAATTAAATAGCATTATCCTCAGCTCCTCACCCGCAAAAAGACGCCGCAGCTCCCCCTCACCTGCACTCACAGCGGCCGGCAAGGACAACAGTTCCCTGCCTGCCAGCTCTACTCACACGAAGCCGACCACCGTCCACCTCACTCACTCTACGCTTCGCGACCGCCCTTCGCCGCTTACGCCCATCACTCGAACCAGGCACAACTTCAGCATCCGCAGCATGCGGCGAAGCCTCCGCCGCTGCCACATCCAAGGCCGCAAAATAGTCCAAGTCCTCATCCGACGACTCTTCGGTCCACTCAACCGAGCCCCCAGAGTCACCAAAATCAGAAAACTTAGATGCAGAATCATCCGATTTATTCCCAACATCCACAGTTGAAGCCGCCAAAAAATTAGTAGTAGCGGTTGCGTGCGCAGGCCCAAAATCTTGAACCTACGCAGCAACCAAGGTTCAGCAACAATATCCAAAATTTCCTAACTACCCACACCCACTAGGCCACCTGCGAAGACCCAGCCGTCGCGGGAGCCTCCGCCGTTGCCTCCGCCGCCACCGTCACAGGATCCTCAGCCCTCGCCGCAGCAGTTGGCGGCAGGCCTCCGCCGGCCGCAGCGGCTGCGGGGGCATCAGGAGCGCCTTCGGCAGTTACCGGGGGCAGCTCTAGGGCGGCCTCGGACACAGCCACCGCCGGGTTCGACTCCGGGTCAGGCAGCGCGCTGTTCAAAGCCCCGAAATCATCCACCCTCTCGCCACGCGCCGCCTGAGACACAGCACACAAATTCAGCAAACCCACACATAGCCCACATTCAATAAACACCAAACAAAAGCCAAACATTACCTGACCCCTCGCCGTCTCGGCCCGCTCCCTGACCACCTCTCGACCGTGGGGAGCCCCACATCCGGTCGTAGAGGGCTCCGGCGGATTCCTTCACTATAGGGTCCTCAACCTTGTAGATATCACGCTCAAAATCCTCATCAGCTTGGTCGAAGACCTCATAGTGCCGGCACCCTTCGCGAGAGAGCGCGTTCATCGCCCCCTCGCAGGTGACCAGGGAGGCATAGGACATAAACCCCTCCACGATGGTGGGGAGCGCCTGCAACTCCTCCTGTACCCACTCAAGGCAGCGAAGTCCGGGCTCTCGGTCCGGCACTTCGAAATCAGCGGTCTGCGCGCCCAGCTCATGATATGGATCCATAAGTTGTTTGCGTGTCCGCTCAGCCTCCGCGCGCGTCGAGGCCTCGGCCCTCTCCACACGAGCCTGCAGAGCGCTGAGCCGCTCCTCCAACTGCTCGGCGCGCTGCTTGGCAAGACTACCCTCTGCCCGCGCCAAATTAGCCTCCGCCTGCGCAGACTGCGCCTTGGCGAGGGCCTCATTGGCCTCCTTCCTCTCCTCCGCCAGTTGGCGCCGGAGGACAGCCTTCTCACCCTCCAACACGGCCACCTTATCCGCCAGCTTGCGGCATTTACTGTCGGCGGCCGACTTCTCGCGGACGGCGTTAGCATGTTGCGTCCGAAGTCTCTCGACTTCGGCAGACACAACTGCTGTCAGGGCCCCCGATCCCGTGCGGTCAGCGAAGTCAGCCACCTACAAGACACACATAAGACCACAGCCCCAGCAAAGCCGGTAAAAAACCAAAGTCCAGTTCCATGTACCTGACTTAGTGCCTCCTTCAGCTCCTTTAGCCGGCGGGACACAACACCCGCCTCGTCCCTGACTGCAGCGAGCGCCGGAATCTCGCCACCGGCACTAAAAGCACCACCATTCGCCCCGGCAGGCGGAGCAACAACAAGTTGGCCTTCGTCCGACCCTGCAACATGTCAACTTATTAAAAAAAACTCGAGCCACCGACTTACCAACAGGATAATCTTCCACACTAATGTCGGTGGCGAAGTCGGCGATGCGCTTGTCCGGCGGCGGCAACTCTCGGGCCGCCTTCGCAGCCTCCGGCACCCCGCTGGGAACAGGGGTGGCCTTCACAGACTTAGAACCACCGGCGGTAGCCGCCTTCGCAGCCTCTGGCGCCTTGCTGGATGCAGGGACGGCCGACTTCGCCGCCAGCGGCCGCTGGCCTCCGCCGGGGGCAGTATCCTTCGCAGCCCCCCGCTGCCTCTTCGGCCTGGCTTCATGAAGCCTGACGACTGCCTGGCGCTTCTGTGCAGCTCCCTGGCGATCCTTGTCCATCACTGCCGACACAACAGCAGCAATATTCCGCCCGTAAGGAAACACTTTCAAATCACGAACCATGCGAGATGTAAAAAAGTCTTCGCCGGCTGCGCGGGGGATAGGAACAGTCTTAGGCCACCAACCCCCGGTAACCCTCAGCATCCGCGCCGAAGACTCCCGGAGCTCGGGCGAAGACATCCTTCCCCCCGGGGCCGCGCATGTCCTCATCAATTCTCTACAAAACCATCGGAAACTCCAAGTCCTCCCACAGCAGTACCTAGTTTCCTCTTCTTAGAGGATGGGGCGGCCGCTGGCGCGGGGTCGTCTCCAGACTCTACTACCGGTTTCTTCCCGCGACGATCCACATCGTCTTGGCCGGGATAACCGCCATACGGCAGACGATTCAACTCAAAAACCCTGTTCAAGCGGTCATTTGACCCGCGAATGTCCCAGCTACGCTGGCCCTCCGTCCTCGGCACGTACCGACCAACGATCCGCACCGCCCCATCTTCCGCCTCACGCACAAAGGCGGCCGGATCGCGGCTATGCAGATCCAGCACGAAGGCAGGACTTCGCACCAGCTTCCCACCATGGGACGACATCTGGCGAGGGCACACTTCGCCCAGCGCCCAGCCATGTGCCAAAGGCCATACCCCGTACGCCACAAACTCCTCAACCAAATCGCACCCGCTGCTCAGGCCGGCGGCGCACCGAAGGGCCCCTTCGTCCGCATCATCCTCCGCCACTTCAAAAGGCGGGTATGCTGAGTAAAAATGCGAGCACATCTCGGACACGGGGAGCCCCGGATGGTCTTCGACTGTACCCTCCGCGACGTAGAACCAAAACTCATGCCAATTGCCCCACTTGTTGCGGGCGCAAGGAACCAACTCAACTACCTCCATCGTGGTCTTACCGGTCTTCGGCGTAAATGTACAGGAACCAAACTGGGCAACTTCATTTCCAATCATCCTCTTCTGCTAGTGCAGGAAATAGTACTTCGCGAAGACTTCGACTGATGGCTGTCCGCCGTACGAAGTCATCGCCCAGACATACTTCGACAAAGCCACCACGGCATTCAGAGTCAGCTGATGGATCTGAACGTTAAATCTGCCCAGGACTTCTCCAACAAATCGGTGCGCAGGCAGGCGGAGACCAGCGGCAAAGAACGCCTCGAACACAACCAACTCGCCTTCCGGCTCGGGGACTTCCTCCGTCCCCGGGACACGAGCGACTCCGCCGCCAAAGTAACCCAGCCGCTGCATATCTTGCTCGCGGACCGACGACATCCGCGACACACCAAAATCCATTGTATCGCCGGCACGAAACTCCTCCGCCGCCACAGTACTCAGTGTTTCCTCAGACGACGTGTCGGCCGACGGCGTAGCGGCAGCAGAAGAAGAAGAGGTCGGCATCGCTACGTACCGTCGGCGGCGGCGGGCGGTCTGCTTCACTTGAGCCAGATCTCCAGCGAACAAGAGCAAGGAGGGCAGACGAGCAGCAAGACGGTGGAAAAGGCGGATAGGGTTTTCACGGAGCGCGGAAAGATAAGGTTCAAAACGCGCCGCCCCCCACCCCCTTTTATACACAGGGCGCGGCGCTTCGGGAAACCCGCAGTCCAACAGTACGGTGTCAATAACGGTCATGTCAAAAACCCCCGCGGAACCACTTCGAGCGAGGGCAGCGTCTCCGCCATCTAGCGACGTCTTCGGCACCAGATGACTTAGTCGAACTGGTCCCTCGGAGGGCAAATGTTGGGGCGAAGGCGAAGACGCCACCCTTCTCTCGAGGCCTTCGCCGCAGTCGTTGGTCCAACGGAGACAAAACAACGGGCAGGGGACACCCTTCGCCCCATACGACATCGGACGAAGACCTGTGACGAGGTCATCTCTCCATGCGGCCTCGTCCAGCATGGGGGCCCACGTGTGATCCGGCCCATTGTAACGGGCCCTGCGTGGCCGCCGCGTGTTACGGGCCTAATTTGTAAAGGCATCCCTGTAATTACAGTCTGTAACCCCGCTTTATGGGAATATTCTGGGGATAACCTAGGTGTCTGAGGGCACATGCGTCCTTAACACAAGACGCTGGGCACTCAGGTACCTATAAATACCCCCGCACAGTGCCCTTGAGAGGCTAGAGGAACAGAGCTTTTGCCATCACGTGCTGAAACCCTGTTTGCGCTATTACTCCCCCCCCCCGTTGGATCAACTTGCGCTAGTGAGCAAGTTCCAACACCTTGACCAATATGATGTCCACAACACTACTTGTGTCATGCAAACCATTGTGTACTACGAAACCTTTGATAACACAAGAGATAACCATGGCATCTCTGTGCGAGTAATCTTTGAGACGAAGATCATCCTGAGAGAAGGCAATACGGATATGGGACCATTTGGTCCGGATGTAGGGTCCTTGGACGCCTACATGTTGCACCCTTCTCTGGGCCTCTTTTTGTTTTTATTGCTGGGTTCAAAGCTCAAGCCCCCAATGATGGGGAGAATAAGCTTCTCCATGGAAGCCAACAAAGCTTGATGGCTTGCCATATTATTTGTTGCAATGAAACTCGTCATGGTCGTAGGATCACCGAAGGTGGGCGCCAATGTTGGTCACTTGTTTTCAATTTCTATATGGAATCTAAAACAAGGCAACACAAAGTTAAAAAGCAGAAACCTTTGTCCTAGAATTGTTATCCCTTTGGAGTAACTATTCAAGGATGAAGGTGAAGTGTAATCAAATGTAATACACATCTTACAATGAAATAAGATATGGAAATTTATTTCATATGTCTTAGCATTTTATTTCTTTTCTCTCCATATGATACAAGTTTATAGTCATAGCTTTGGCTTCTAGACGCAAGATAGCACGAAGGTGTTTCGAAGGCTAAGCAATACGAAGTTGTAGCACCTAGCAAAAGGTAATTTATGCGGGGTACTGTTCATCTATTTATAGGGGAGACGAACTGACTTTGTACAAGATTACAATCATGCCATTCAGGGTTTTGCATTCATTGTTTACAAATGCCATTAGGGCAAAAATGTATTTTTTCCATCCTCAGCTTCGCGGGTTCAGGCCTTCATCGCTTTCTCCTTTGGCTTACGTCTGAAGTTCCTCTGTTGTCGCCGAAGCTATCGACTTTGGCTAGCAGCTTTTTCACTTCTATGCATGTGTGAAGCTTCTTTGCACGCTTTCCTGGCCGAAGGTTCGCTTTGTCCATCAGTAGAAATACTCCTGAAATACACTTGCTTGTGCTGAAGCAAAAGATTAAACGAGTTATCTTTGACATATAAGGCCCCAACTGTGACGGAACCTCCCAAGTTATTAGGCCCACCTACAGTTGTCCTTATCTAACGGACCTTGGACACTCTGGTTGATGCACATAATTACTTGACAAGTTCGGTAATTGTATCCTCATTTCCTCGCCCAAGAGCGCTTCACCCGTCTCGCAGATATTACATCGCATCGGAGGAAAGAATAGCGGAAGCAATTACAATAACTTAATTTACAGTTCATTCAAATATAGAGAAAGAGTATTATTGCTATTACAAAACCAGGGTATTTAGGAGTGCATAAAGTATTATTATTATTATAGACTCGGGAGGCAAAAAACCCTCCCGCATAAAAGTATATTGTTTTTCAAGTGGGAGGCCAACATCCTCCCGCGACTTCACTGCTCAGGTTCTTCCTTGGGCACCACCTTAGAACAAAAACAACAAAAGTCTGTTGTTTCGTCACCTACAACAACATGGGTTCGAAAACCCTGAGTACGGAGTGTACTTTCGCAAGTCTTACCCGTCAAAAGAAAAGACTCTCAAGGATATGCTGGTTTGAGGGAGTCAAGGTAAGGCTGATCAAATATCAAAGACTCTATTTTGCAGAAATGCTTACTAAAAGTGGATCCTTATAAATCTAGTTTTATTAGCATGTTAAGTTATTACATGCAACTAGAGTTCTTTCTACCCTAGTTCAGGCACTTGACCTGCACCAGCAGTCTTTTATAAACCCTTTTAGTTTACCAGAATGTTACGTGTAAGTCAGTGACCAAGTCTTCATGTCCGAGAAGTAACGGTGATCCGAATTGATTAATACTCAGCTGAGGATCTCCAATCACACGACATATGTAGCACTTAACCCTTGCATATGTCAACTCACCACCGGGTTTGTTAAGACCAGACCGGGTTCACGCCAACCGAGAGCACAGATACACCACCGTCCAGCCTCTTGCCATGGAGGGTACACGATACTCTTGCCATCTCTCCACTCCCATTGCGTGTTGGCCTTTCTCATATTATTCCGCCCGAGGCAAAGCTTACCCATGACGAGGCATGTGACCAGTTAAAAGGTCCTCGGTCAGCAGGCCTACATCGACACGGTCCTTAGTCGACTCAGACGAAGACACTACAGCGAGACTCTCTTCTTGTGCAAGTCACCCGCCCGGTCTCCGCTTTATCATTTAAACCCAAAGTTTGGTACCTGGCAGTGGTACATCTTTTTCGATGTTGAACCCATCACGGCCATGATGGATCCACCATCAAGTTTTGTTTTTGAATAGATCCCAATTCCATCTGAAGCATCATCTTTTGTTAAAAACAAAACATTTTTGTTTTCTAAGGCAAGACTAAGCATCAGAAAACCTTTTAATGAAACAGGTAATCATGGAATGGTAAACAGTTTCAAGGAAGGAAATGCATCAATTGGTTCAGCACACAACTCCTATCACCTAATGCATCATATAAAGTGATAAAGATTACAACAAGGAGGTGGTAAATGCACCGGGGCTTTCCTTGTGTTGTAGGGGTGTCGGGCTCTATTCACAGATATCAAAATAAAAACAATTCCTGGCAGGTGGATTTTCCGCTGGTGGTGTAGTCTCCTCCTCTTCAACAGTTATTTCTTCCTCGTTTTCTATACATAACCATATATAACCATGAATGCTCATGTGATGCTTATGGAAATGCAATGATAGTTGAGATACATCAAGTTGTATCTTGAATACAACTTTTCTTCATGGTTTACCTAGGAAACTATGGTCTTCTAGGTCAACACCCGAGTAGGGTTAGACAGTTTTACCCTAAGGAGCTAGGGTTTTGGGTTTGGGAATCAAACATTGTCCAACTCATGTCAAACTTCACCCATGGGTTCTAATTATCAAATTAAGTTTATCCAAAAAGTTTTATGATTTTTGGAGTCATCAAATAATTTCTAAAATTCCAAAGGTCTAGGTTTTGGGATTCTTAAATACTAAATAATTCCTGGTTTAGGCAAAAAATCTTGGAACCATTTTTGTTAAATACTAGAGAAATTTAAGAGTCCAACAAAATTGGTCTCATATTTTTATTATTTTTCTATAATTTCCTATGAATTTTCTTAGTCTGGTAGAAAAAGAAAAAGGAAAAAGATGAATAGTAATGGGCTGAAACCGGCCTCAGTCGGCCCATGTCCAGGGAAACGCGTGCCCGCGCGCGCCCATGAGGTTGGTATTGCACAGAGGAACCTAGGCTTTTAAATAACTAATAAGGAATCCAGCGCACTATTCCTATGTGTCACTGACATTTGCATCGAGGTCCCTCCCTTTTCTGTTTCTTCGCAGGTTGAGATCCCCGACCACGGACAGCGGAGCAGTGGCTCCGACGAGCTCATACCGGCCGGAAAACGCAATGACCGGCGCTCAAGTGTGGCTGACACCTAATTCTACCCATAATGACCTTAATCCCTCAACCAATTTTGGAGTTCTAGCTCACAATCTCTCTATCCACGGTGATGGCGCGAACTGAGGACAAACTGAGGCGTTCCCGGCGATCTAAGGTGGTTTAGTTCAATTGGCTAGGTCAATGAGCATCCTTAGCACACCAGGGTGCAGAAACGAGAGCGAGGAGGACGTGAATGGACCTGCAGAAGGCTGGCCACGGCGAGCTCACCCATGGTGGCATGGAGAACTGATTTGGGGGAACTCTAAATTAGAGCTCTCTGGTGGACAATCCAAGACACGGGCGGGTGCACTGGGTGCGTGATTACTTAGCAGAGCTCACTAGGGCGGTAATTTATAGGTTACATTAGCGGCGGCGTCCAATTTTGCGAAGGCGCGCTAGCGGCCGGAGAGAGGGAAGGTTACTGGCGCAAGGGATTCGTGGCTTTCACCGTGGCAAGGCCACCAGCGATGAACAGACGTGCTAAGGCGATTCTCTATGACGTGGTATTGTGCTTGGGCACGTGGCGCGTGGTCGGTAAGCGGCCAACGCCGGCGAGGACCATTTCGGCCCACCTCAGCCCAAGTGGGTACGGCAAACTCAACGTCGACTAGGTCTGAGCCTATCCGGTGCCAAGATCTTTACTCTGCCGTGATTATCTCCTCGCTAGAGAGCATGAATCATGGTGACAGCGCGGATCACAGTGCTAGGGTCACCGGAGGTGAGATGCAGCGTACCTAGGATCTTTTTTAGTCACTGTACCATCAGAACGCCATTCAGAGCACCTGACAGAGCATATTTGGGGGCGATTTGCTCCAAAATTCGTGTAGCAACTTGACCATCCATATGTATCAAAGTTGTAGCTCTATAGACCAGCTACAATTCGACTATAGAGACCTTGCACATTTACTTACTCCCTCGAGCTTGAATCGAGTCCAAAGTTCATTAGAACTCACTGTCAGACCAGTATCAGACTGTATGGGTGAATGACAGCAACACTTTGAGTCCATTTAACTCCAATTTTTGTACAACACTCATGTCTTGTGACTTAAACAAAGTTATGCTCCTTTAGTAGCTCTACAAATTTTATGTATTGACCCTAGGTAAATTCCTTGTAGATTTAGAAATATAGAGCTCCAAAGTTGGCTTCAAAACACTGAATTTCAGAACTCAACCACATAATGTTCATGGGGTATTTTGCAATTAAGTCCAAACTTCATCATTTAACTTGGAAATCCTCATAAGTGAAAAGTACTTGATTTGTAATGTTCTATTACTTTGATATTTGCACTTTAGTCCAAAGGTGCCAAGAATTTACATTTAACCCCCTACGGTTTCAATTACGGTTTTTCTTAGGGTTTCTTTTAGGGTTTTGAGTACTTTAGGGTTTTGGTGTTACTAAAGTGCACCAAATGTGATACCTTATGATCATTTCTCAAGTCTCATGAGATTTTTACTCCTTTAAGCTTCACTTTCACTCATAAGTCCCAACTCAGGGTTAAGTACCCTACCCTAGGGTTAAGCACTTTTCAAGTCACATCATTACAACTTGTTCGAACTTTTTACCTAGTGAATGCACTCTAGGTGTAACAAACAATATGAAATGTCAATGCACATGACGTTATGCTCAAGTTTTAGTGCTAGTAACACCAGGCGTGTTACACCAACAGTTTGCAAGAGCCACAAGGGAAGTAGGGACAAGAGCAAAAGACTCCAAATCTCCCAACTGAAGCGCGACACCCATTGGAATCCCAATATCGGCTGAAGTTACCACAACACCTTCAGGAGCCTGATTCGGGATAGCATCCTCAACTACAACCATTTCGGTCGGCATGACTGTACCGGTGCACGTGCCACTAAACTCTAAGGTGGTCGTACCATCTTGTTTTGACTCGCTAGATAGGATGGTCCTCATTGCCGCAACGTCATCAACTCGAGGCAATGGCGACCCAACCGGGACTTCCATTGAAATAGCAGGAGAGAAGCCAACCCCTATACCCTCAGGGGCTGGAACACCCTCGGGGGATGGGGCTGGATTGATAGGATGACCGACTGATGCAACAACTTCCTGATATATTGGTAGGCTTACCTTTGGCCTAGCCAACAAACCAACAGAGGGAACCTCATCGAAACAAAAAAAAATCAACATCAACAGTGATCTCAGGTGGTTCGCATAGCAACGCCTCTGGAACAGTTTCTTCAAGGCAGCACTCCACAATGGATATTGCTAGAGCCTGGACTCTCACCATCCTTGCTAGGGCAGCAAGACTCAAAGTATCACTCCGATCCTTAGATCACCGCTCACGATGGACAAGTGGGAATTCAACTTCCTCATCATCCTCCATAATATACCGATCCAATCTAGCCACACCACCACTGCACACCTCTTCAACCAGATCATCATCCATAACCTCATCAACAGTAACTAGCTCGGCTTGAGCGAACACTAGTTGCATATCTAATGTATGCCAACATTTTCTTTTCTTTAGATTAGTTTCCGAGACATCAACATGGGCATCCAGTCGGATAGGTCGCTTCTGCCAAGGGCTCACAAGGCTACCTAATTTCTTCCTGGATGCACCCAATTGCCCAGGGGCTAGAGCCCCTGACTCAAGGTCTGCTGACTCAAACTACACTCCAGCAAGCAAGCCCAGAACAGATTCAATCTCAGAGTCATCAGCTGAGCATTGTATGGAAATGTTGGTCTGCTTGTCCTCCTCAGGTAGACCCTAATGAATAGCGACTACGGCCTCAATTTCAGCAATAGATGCTCGAGCTCTATGGCCAGCATTTGTCACACCTGGGTTTTACGGGCACCAAACCCAGGCACAAACTTCACCAAGTGTGCTAGGATCAAGTCTCACACATATAATGACTCATGGTACAAAAACGAATGTCATATCTTTAATATATAATGGAGTTCTGTACAAAATAGTTAAATAATTACATCATACGAAGACAATGATCTAGCAACCAAAGTTGACTAGGAGACGACGGCCTAGACCACTCACGAACTCATCACAGCATCCTTCATGTGCCTCATCCATTGGTACCTATTCTTGACCTAGGGGGATGTGAGTACATCAAGGGTGAGCTCACATACGTTCATCGCTTAACAAGTTGTGGGGAATAATGTGCATGAACTCACCAAAGGTGGGAGCTCATGTGAAGTGTAAGGCTTACCAAAGGAGATGGTTAAAGCTAAGCATTACTTTTAAATTTGGTCAAAATTTTATTAGCAGTTACTAAGTATAAGTAGATACCAACCCAATTAAATAAGAGATCATAATTAATAATAACACCAGCGATGCAATGCATATGACAGATTAAGTTTTATTCCATAAATTTATCATGCGAGAGTTTTGAGTCGCTCTTGACCGTGAGCACGGATGATATACTAGTTCTACACTCTGTAGAGGTTGCGCCCTTTACCCATAAGTTATATATCCCATTTAGCCAGGGTTTGCAAGGCCCTTAGACACTACCAGATGAATGGCTAGGGATCCACTACGAGGCCTTTACAAAGTTCCCCTAGCTTCAGGAAATCCGGTATGGTTTCTGAGAAGACAAATATAGGAATCCCTCTTCCGAAAAGCCATCGTAGCTTGATTGACCCGAGAACCTCCCTATACGCAGCTCCTCAACCGCCCTTGCCCCTTTCGGGTAAGGTAGTCCTCCACTAGCTTTCCTAATTAGTTAGCCAAGGGCACCCCATTCCACCCTTCTGTTAGCACTGGGTATCTCAAGTTAAACTACATGTTGAAATTAACACAATGATCTTGTCATGAATAATAATGGAAACAACAGCATAACTTGAACATGATCATAATGTAACAATAATTTCCCAAACCCAGGTAAAGCAATAGCAAAACTACCCAATAATTCTTTTGTCTGCAAGGTGTGGGATAAACAATGCTAGGGAAGCTTATTAGGTCCCATCAAATTAGCCTGAGCATGTCACGGTGATTAACAGGAACATTATTGGGTAAAAAGAGTGATCAAGGGCACAACTTGCCTTAGACTCGAGATTCCTTGGTACCAACTTGGTCTTCAAGTGACTCGTAACCTCGCTGCTACTCGTAGCAATACAAGCAAACATGGTATAGGCAAAATTAGCATCCCACCAAACATAAGAACAAACTACATAATAATGTTCTACGCATCGTAACGAGATCCTAGGTTCAAGAACCACTAAATTCGGAGTAACAGTTATAAAGTTATGATTTTCCAAAGGTTTAGGTGTTTACTATAAAACAAATGAGGTACAAGGTTTTAAACATAGGTTTCATAGTAATACAAGGTTACCAGATAATAAACAATATTAATATGAATTCATTGCAACTGGAATGGATCAAAAAGGTGTTAAAACATGATAGTTACTGGATTTTGCAAGGTTAATGAATTACTTTTATACTAATAATCACCCTACACAATCATTATTATTAATTTCCTTAATAGTTTGGACTACGGGCATTATTATTTAGAAGCTCAGGACCCAACTGCTAAAAACAACACCTACTTTGAAGGTTGTTTATCAGTACTGGGACGGCGGGTTGTTTTCTCTAAAGGATAGGGTCCTTTTTGCATAATGACATGGCCGAAAGGGTACGGTGGATTGCTAGCCGTGGGATCCAAATCCGACGACAGGGATCAGAGACTTATCTCACCTAACTGGTATTCCATCATAGCAGTCGGATCTAAAATCAACAAGTGAGATTAAAGGATCCTGTTGGGGGTCTTCCTCTTCCGAAGGTCCTCAAAAACTTGATTAACCATTTGTTTTCAGCATGATATAGATTATTACAGGGAGCTTCAGATTCAAGATGGAAGTTTTTCCCATAATAAAGGCATATGAGGTAAAGATATGATCCGAAGGTGATAAGAATAAATGTCGAAGCTACGACCAGAGAATAACAGCTTTGGCTTACAATGGTGATGAAGAATAAACATGATGTCAGCCGAAAGGGAAAAAGACTAGCTAGTCCTTAATGATTTATGTTATGATCATAAGTAAATGTCAGGGGCATAAATGTACTTGTACCCAGGTTGCGTGTCGTGCCTATAAATAGATGAATAGTAGCACCGTACTGTTCACTCTGAATTGTAATCACTCCTACATCATCACCTTCGAGCAAGCCGAAGGTATCAATGTAATACAGATTTCTATTAATACTCTTATGTACTTTATGGAATGCAAATATGAATGAATTAATGAGATATGGTATTATCGTCATCCTTATGTATTTTCACTTATCTATAAGATGATGAAGGTGTATCTTAGATGACCTTCGTCTGATGATCATTATATCCGTGAGGAGGTAATGCTTTAGACGACGAAGGTCCTTAATATTTAACAATTGTGTTGCCTTGTTCTTGATTCACAACATTTGAGAACAAGTGACCAACATTGGCGCCCACCTCCAGTGAACTCACTTCCACAACCTTCGGCAAGCATTTTCTTTCGTCATGCCGCTAAATAAGGCAACAGCGCCAGGGGCTGCTCTGTAGCCACTGGACACCAACCAAGAGACACTCTCACTGAGAAAAACTCAGGGACAGAAAAGGAAGGCTACCAGCCCAACGCCACATGAAGAGGAGTTGGACCAGGAACTCAGAGACCTGGAAGCTATACAACAACAAGTATAGAGGAAGAGAGAGAAGATGCTTCGGCTAGCCGAACTTTAGAGGAAGATCGACGAAGCTGCTAAAGAAATGCGCCACATCACCCAAGATGATCAAGGACGAAGGCCTCAACACAGAGAGCTTCGTCAAGAAAGTCCAACCAACGATGATGGATGGTTTGATGACTTTTATCATGGTAACTTTGCTTTCGATGATGCTTCTCCTCTAGCAGCAGAGTTACAGGCTACTCCATGGCCACCATCTTACAAACCACCATAGCTCCCCATGTATGATGGGCACTCAGATCCGACACTGTTTCTAATGAGCTTCGAAGCAACCATATCCTCATATGGGACCAACACGGCTGTCATGGTGTAACACCCTAAATCCATCAATTAAAGGCAACCTAGATTATATTATTAATTTCTAGTTAAAAGGAAAATATTTATGTTTTCAAATAATGAAAGTGATGGTATAACTAAATTGAACAATTTCTCCAATAGAGAAAATTTCTGAAATGTTTGTTGCATTCATGTCGAAGCATACATTTTGTTTGATTTGAACTTCAAATCAAATTCTTGGATTTAACTATGTGAGAAAGATCTCGTTTAATAAAATAATAATGAGTTGTTGAAATAATAAAGAATTGTTAAACTAATAATTTTGGGAAAATGCATTTCGATAGGTTAATAATTTCTTTTCGGTATTTGTAGAATTTTTTTATCGATTTCCTTTTCGTGGAGCCCAATCTATTTAAAGAATAGACTTTTGTCTCAAATGATTTATTCTTTAAAATTAGGTATTTTTTATAAAATATTATCTTCTAAATTTACTATAATTGTCATAGTATTTAAATAGGTTTTATCTATATAATTATGAACGTCGATTCTAAAAAAAGAACATGATAAAACAAAAATAAATTTTAAAAAAATCACGCTCGGCACTTGTTGGGGGTATGCTTCGTAGCCGAAGATCCTAGAAGAGGAAAACTCCTTCGGGCAAGATCCTTTCAAGAACAGCACCGAAGTTATCACCGATAGAGCTTCGACACAGTGGCAAGTCTCAAGACAAAGGGGGCAAACCGACTTAAAGATCAAATGACTCAAAAACCCATGATGTTTTGTGTCAGTATTGTAATTGATTGTAAAGGGGATAGATGTAATTTCACATAGGTTGTGTCCTGTGCTTATAAATAGATGAACAGTGCCCCTGTACTGTTCACGCAATCTTGTAATCCTTGACGCATCACACTGGAATTGTTGTTTTCCGTCAAGGAGAAGGTATAAATGTATTTAAATGTCATGTTTTAATATTTAAATTGATATAATGAAATATAAGAATAATATTATCTGCTCCTAACACATGTTTTATATGTTATTCTTCATTTTATGTTATTCTATAAACCTGAACACGAAGGTATGACCTTCATGACACCTAATCTACAACCTTTGTCCGAAGTTCATTAAATCCTCGGGGAGATAATGCTTCAACGGACGAAGGGCATTATTATTTAACATTTTTATGTTGCCTTGTTCTTAATTCATAGCCTTTGAGAATAAGTCCCCAACATTGGCGCCCACCTCCGATGAACTCACTTCCACTTTTTGAGTTGATGGCTTCGTTCAAGAACCAGGCTGCAGCTGTTTCGGCTTCGAAGCTAGTCCTCCCGATCACAGGCGGTGCATGCTCAGAACCGGCCAACAAGAAACAAAAGAAGGAGGCACAGAGAAGGGTACAACATGTCGGGGTGTAGGGACTCTTCATCAAGTCAAGATGGTCTCATATCCCAATTACCTTCTCCCAAGAGGACCTTCAGCTCAAAGATTTCCCTCACAATGATGCTATGGTTATTTCTTGTGTTATCAAAGGGTTTCTGGTCCACAATGTTCTGGTTGATACAGGCAGTGCAGCTGATATCATATTTGCTATGGCCTTCAGACAAATGCAAGAGCCAGAAGACAAGATTCATGATGGTACACACCCTCTCTGTGGCTTCGGAGGAAGACAGATTGTAGCACTTGGCAAGATCACCATGCCAATGACCTTCGGATTTGTTAACAACACCAGAACTGAGCAAGTTGTGTTTGATATTGTTGACATGGAGTACCCCTATAATGCAATCATTGGTCGTGGAACACTTAATGCTTTCGAAGCAATTCTTCATCCAGCATATCTTTGCATGAAGATACCTTCGGATCAAGGACCTATTGCTATTCATGGGAGTCAGGAAGCTACCAGAAAAGCTGAAGGGAACTGGACAGATTCAAAGGCAATCCATAATATAGATGGAAACAAAGCTTGTGAGCAGTACAAGTACAGAAGGGAGAAGGATGCTTCGGCCGATCAGCCGAAGCCCATGCTTTTATGTGAAGATATTGCAGAGCAGAAGGTGCTGCTGGGATCTCAATTGTCTGAAGAACAGGAGAAAACCCTGATAAGGTTTTTATTCAACGACAAAGATGTCTTTGCATGGTCAGCCAATGATCTCTGTGGCATTAACAGGGATGTCATTGAGCACTCGCTGAATGTTGATCCATCCTTCAGACCCAGAAAGCAGAGGCTTCGGAAAATGTCTGATGACAAAGCCGAAGGTGCTCAGAATGAAGTGAAAAGACTCCTTAGTGCTGGAGTCATCAGAGAAGTGAAATACCCAGAATGGCTAGCCAACACTGTTATGGTGAAGAAAGCCAACGGTAAATGGAGAATGTGTATCGATTTTACTGATCTCAACAAGGCTTGCCCGAAGAACGAGTTTCCATTACCAAGGATAGATTCTCTAGTAGACGCAGCAGCTTCGTCAGAACTTATGAGTCTGCTAGATTGTTATTCAGGCTATCATCAAATTTGGATGAAGAAAGAAGATGAGCCAAAAACCAGCTTCATAACCCCTAGCGGAACATATTGTTACCTTCGGATGCCTGAGGGGCTCAAGAATGATGGAGGAAGCTTCAGTAGAATGACAGCGAAGGTTCTCCATTCTCGGATAGGCAGAAATGTGCTAACCTATGTTGATGATATTATAGTGAAAAGCACGAAGCAACAAAATCACATTGCTGATCTGCAGGAGACGTTTACTAATTTTAGACAAGCTGGTCTGAAGCTGAATCCAGAGAAATGTGTCTTCGGAGTGAAGAAGGGGAAATTCCTTGGTTGTCTGGTTTCAACAAAAGGAATCGAAGCTAATCCAAATAAAATTCGAAGCTATTATTCGGATGGAGCCGCCAAGCACAAAAAAGGGGGCTCAACGGCTGACATGAAGACTAGCATCTCTAAATCGATTCATATCTAGATCAACAGAGAGAAATTTACCATTCTTTGAAGTGCTGAAGTCAGCCGAAGTCTTTCAATGGGGATCAGCCCAGCAGAAAGCCTTCGAAGAGCTGAAGCAGTATCTGATAGAACTAACGACCCTAACTCCACCAGCGCCAGGGGCTCCTCTGTTGTTGTATGTGGCAGCTTCGCACTCGACAATGAGTGTGGCACTTGTCCAAGAAAAGCTTGAAGGACAAACCAAGAAGCAAGCCCCAATATACTTTGTTTCCAAAGTCCTCAATCTATCAAAAAAGAACTATACAGAATTGGCGAAGGTGTTATATATTGTCTTAATGGCCTCCAGGAAGCTTCGGCATTACTTTCAAGCATATCATATAATTGTTCCTTCGTCACAACCTTTGAAGGATATCATGAGGAACAGAGAAGCTACTGGAAGAATTGGAAAGTGGGCTGCGGAGCTCAACGAGTTCAGCATTGATTATGTGCATAGATCCTCAATACAGTCTCAAGCGTTAGCAGACTTCATCGCTGATTGGACGCCAGGGGCTCAGGGAGAAGAAACTACTAAAGATGCCGAAGCTTGGACAGTATTCTGCGATGGTTCTTGGGGAACCTTCGGGGCAGGAGCAGCTGCTGTGTTAGTTGCACCTTCCAAAGTTAGAACTTGCTACGTAGTAAAACTTGATTTTAGCTACACAAATAATATTGCTGAGTACGAAGCTTTGCTTTTGGGGCTTCGGAAGTTAAAGGCAATGGGGATTAGAAGGGCGGTTCTCAAAACCGATTCCCAAGTTATTTCTGGTCATATTGACAAGAGTTGTAAAGCAAGAGACCCGAAGCTTGAGAAATACCTGGACATGGTCCGAAGCATTGAAGACTCCTTCGAAGGGTTTTCTGTCAAGAATATTCCTCGAGGAGAAAATGAAAATGCTGATTTGCTAGCCAAGTCAGCGGCAGAGGGGCTGCCCTTACCTTCGAAAGTATTCTTTGAAACAATAAAAGCACCTTCGGTGGAACTTCTTGAAAGAGCAGTGCTCAATATATCTCCTGTTCATTGTGAAGATTGGAGAACTGAGATTATGTCTTTCCTCCAGGGTAATTTCCTTTCAGATGACGAAGCTTATAATAAGAGAATAGAGGTAAGAGCTCGGCCATATGTCATAATAGAAGGGGAGCTATACAAGCATGGAGTTTGTTCTCCATTACTCAAATGTTTATCTAGAGCTGAAGGTATAGAATTGATGAAGGAAATACACGCGGGCCTGTGTGGATCTCACATTGGATCTAGGCCCTTGCTCGGAAAAGTTTTTCGTCAAGGATTTTATTGGCCGAAGGCAGCTTGGGATGCAGCAGAACTAGTTCAAAAATGCGAAGGCTGTCAGAAATGTGCAAGAGATCAAAAACAACCTTCGTCTATGACTCAGTTAATACAACCAACTTGGCCATTGCAAAGGTGGGGCCTTGATTTGTTAGCCCCCCTACCACCAGCACAAGGAAATTTAAAATATGTTGTGGTGGCAGTAGAATATTTTTCTAAGTGGATTGAGGCAAAGCCTTTAGCCATAATAACTTCGGTTACCATTCAGAAATTCTTCTGGCAGAATATTGTTTGTCGCTTCGGAGTGCCGAGGGCCATTACTGTGGATAATGGAACACAATTTGATGCCGAAACTTTTAAAGAATTCTATGGACAAATTGGCACGAAGATCCATTTTGCATCAGTTAGGCATCCAGAGTCAAATGGAGTTGTCGAAAGAGCCAATGGCATCATAATGATGGGAATAATGAAATCAATCTTCAATCAGCCCAGAGGAAAATGGCCAGATGAATTAATTAAAGTGGTGTGGAGCCACAATACAACAGCATCAAGGTCAACAGGCTTTACACCATTCAAGTTATTATTTGGTGACGAAGCAATAACACCAGAAGAAGCAAAAGTGGGATCAATAAGAACAATGGCTTCAGCAGAGGACGAAGCTGATTACTCTGTGGAGAAAGATGCTATAGAAGGGATCAGGCTTCAGGCTGTGGAAAATATCAATAAATATCAAGCCGGAATAATAAAATGGCGTGATAGAAAGGTTCGGCTAAAAAACATTAAGCTAGGACATTTGGTGCTTCGGAGAGTGGCCAACCCAGATACAGTAGGCAAGCTACAGCTGAAATGGGAAGGACCTTTTCTGGTAGTATCTTCGTCAAGACCCGGTTCTTATAGATTGAAGGATATGGACGGCAACGACATGCCTAGATCATGGAATGCGGATGAGCTTCGGCGATATTATGTTTAGCATGATGTAATTTTTTCTGTTTTTTCCTATGGCACCCTTTTCCTTTCTAAAGGGAGAGAAAGGTTTTTAATGGGGCCATAACATGTAAATTCTCTTTTTTCTTATTTCTGCTCTATAAGAGCAATATCCCCCAAAGATGTAAATGTAAAAGTTGAGCACGCACCATCGAGTGCAAAAGAAAAAAGAAAAGCAAACAGGGAGAAGCTCAAAAGACATCCCTAAGGGGATGCAGAGCACGACGAAGCTACAAAAAAGCCGTTCCTAAGGGAGCGCAGCGTTCCTAAGGGAATGCAGAGCTTACAACAAAAAATAAACGCTGATTCCGCCGAAGTAAAATGTGAAGAAGCTCCTAAGGGAGGCTTACAGCGAAAAATAAACGCTGATTCCGCCGAAGTAAAAAGCGAAGAAGCTCCTAAGGGAGGCTTACAGCGAAAAGTCACGCTGATACACCGAAAAGTAAACGGTGAGGCCAAAAAATAAACGGCAAAGAGACTGTGACTATTCCTAAGGGAACGAAGACTATGGTTATGACTTCGGATATGCGTTTGAACACTCATCTGCATGATACTTCACATCATAGCATTTGCATTCATAAACATTCATTTAGACATACGTAGGTTCATTATCATCATAACACAAGTAATCACTTTGGCTCTAAAGATCATGCTTCGGCAAAGGAGAAAAAAGAAGCAATTCTTTTGCTTCGCTGCGTACGAAAAGAAGGGAAGGTGTTTTTTCGCCTTCGGCTCAAAAATGATAATTTCGTCCACACCAAAACATTCCATACATTGACGCAAAGGTAAGAATATATTACAATGTATGGACATATTTCACAAAATAAAATTAATTACATTTGTAACAGTTACTATAGAAAGTTTTTAGAATCTCTTCTACAGTCATTCATCTAAGCTTCATCAATATTCACTGAGCTTCAGGTTCAGCGTTGTTATCCAATAAAAGCTTCGGCATCATCTTCTTACTCCTCAAGCTTCAGTTTCGGCTTCATCATCCTACACGAATTAAAAGTATTATAAGCGAAATTCAATCTCGAAGGAAGAGGTAAGCACGAAGGTATAATTTTGTTACCGGCTTGAGATGACTCCGAGCTTCGTCACCATCTTTCTCTCGCCCACCCTTTGTCCATACCACCTTTATAAATTTGTTCCCAATGCTTCGGGCGAGGCTGGGAATATCATCCAGAATTGCTGGTGATAGGCTGAAATTGGGTCTGTTGATAATTTTTCCGTGTTCACAGCCAGATTTCAGGAACGCAGCAGCAGTGCCCCGAGAAGCTACCAGGGCGTGGAAGTCGCCGTGTCCGGCAATAACATCATCGAGGTCATCGATCTCACCTTCGATATGTTCGAAGGCTCCTGGTAGATCTTCAGTTGAAGGAGTAAATTTTTCACTACTGGCCCCGACCGAATGAAATACCTTCTTCAGCTGTTGAATACATTGATTGCTGAATTCCAAACATTTACTTTGAAGGCCGTTTAATGATTTTTTTAAATCTAAACCCTTCTGGACTTCGACCTCAAGTTTTTCATTAAGCTTCAGCCTTTCCTGTTCGAAACTCTCTGACTGGCAGAGAAGCTTTGTGTTCAGTTCTGTTATTTTAGCTTCGGCTTTTGCTAATAAGCCTTCAGTTGTCTGGAGTTCGAACTCTTTCTTTTCAAAAGCAGCTGATTGCTCTTTTATTTTGTTTTCCAAGTTTTCAATTATAACCTTGTGCTTTTTATCTTCTAGATCCTGTTGCATCTTCAAAGCTTTGCTCAGTAGCATACACTGTACGTGAACAACTTTCGTTAGGAAACATTTTTGTAATGAAAAATAAAAAAGTTAGACAGAAATTTTTTACCTTAAAATTGGAATAAAACAAACTACCGACGATGTGCTGTCGTCGGTAGCGGCTAATATCGGCTTCGAGCTTCGGGAAACCGATACTCTTTGATAGAGTACCAATAACCTTCGCTCCGGCCTGATCCCGAATGCAGCCTAGCTTCTCATCATCAACACCCCCGAAGAGAATCTCCCCCGGCCCATAGCCGCAAGATATGGTATACTCTTTTAGTTCTTCTTTTTCGGCTTTCGTCAGTTCTTGCCCAATCAAGTTTTGAAAATTGAAAATTTCGTCTTCCGATGCTTCTTCGGCAATTTCTTTCTTTTTCTCGGGTTTTGGGGCCGAAGTTTCTTCGGTGGCCCCAGCAGCTTCTTCTGCGGCCAGGTCTACCAAAATCTTGTCTATATCAGCAACCATGCTTTCTAAATTAATATCTTCGGCTCCAGTAGCTTCAGCATCCGTAGCCTCCGAAGGTGCAACTTCAGTAGCTATCGAACTTTTAGCAACTGGCGCCTTCGGAGATGAAGCTCTTGGTGGTGTCTTTTCAATAACCTCTGTCACCGTGATGATTCTTTGCTTCTTTGCTTTAACTGCTTCCCTCGATTTTACGGGCTCCTTTTCCTTCTGAAAAAGCTTCGTCAGTTGTGGCCCTAGTGGACTTAGCTTGACAGGCAAAGATTCAGTCATTACCTTTAAGATTTCCTCTACTTCGGTAGTAGAGGGTGTTGCAGGAGTTCCTTCTTCTTCATCAAATGCTTTTTGGTTCGGAGACGAAGCTTTTCTCTTCTTCGAAACACTTATTTTCGGCTCAGATTCTAGTTTTTTCTTTTTCGTCTGTTCTTCATCATCTTTGTTTAGAACATCAGCTACTCTTTTTCTCTTTTGGCCTTCAGCACCCTTATCTAGCCGCTCGTAGTCAGGATATTCAAAACCTAGGGCATCCATTACACTGTTTAGCCTTCGCTTCGGACGGGTGCCGAAGGCTGCAGTCATCAATTGGTCTTCTTTCTTAGAATAATTTCCAAGTATTTCATTACACATCACTTCAATTGTGTCCAGCCACTCTTGGCAAGGTACCTTGAAAAGTTTCTTGAATTTGAAATGGTAGGGCAACCGAACAAGTTCCCCTTTCTTCTTCTTCCCCTCTAGCTTCGGCATTTCCCACTCCTTCAAAGTCGGGAATACTCTGAAGGCCAGAAATTCCTGCACTAAGTCCCTAGTGCCAATATGATTTGCAATCACTCTAAATTCAGCTAGAGCAATCTGACTTGGACTCCCTGGTAACATGTTGCATGGGGGTCGGGTCTCTCTGAAGATCAATTCCAACGGACTCTGGACCAACTTATCTTCATCTTCGTCAACTCTCACGTAGAACCATTCAGATTTCCATCCAGCTGGCCATTTGCTTCGGTAACTGATCACTAGGAACATTGTAGTCTTACGGTAAGCAAAGTTGTAGCAGCCAAAATTTCCATGAAGGTCATCTCCCCTAGCCTTGGTCTGGTAGTGTAGTTCGTGCACTCGGCAGAAACCTTCGCAAATTGTTCCACCCCCTGGCTTCGGAGAGCCCAGATATAAACATTTAGCCTAACGATAGCGTTAGGGGTTAGCTGATGAAGATAGATCCCAAATTTCTTCAGCACTTCAGCAATCATCTTGTTCAAAGGGAATCTTAAACCAGCTTTAAAAAGGCTTTTGAAAACCACCACTTCGTTCTTTCCCGGCTTCGGGATAGTTTCTTTTCCACCAAAACGAATCAGCTCCTTCTTCGCTTTGCTAAGATAGCCCAACTTCACCATCTTAGGAAAATCGGCTTTGGAGATGGTGGACTTTCCGAAGTCCAGGTGGCTAGGTTTGCTCGGCACTGCGCTGCTGTAATCATCTTCGGAATCAGTTTCTTCAACATCAGCTTGTCCTGCTTTGACGATAGGAATATCCTCTGATGTTACCAGCCCAGACCGCCTCATTGCTTCGGAAATTGGAACAGTTCCAGTAGCTTCGGCCTCATCTCCCTCACGGTCAATCTTGGCAGTAGAACGCAATCTCGCCATCTGATTATGAATTTTTTGAATTTTTTTGAAGTTGTTGATTTTCTCGATTTCTCCGAAGCTCTTTTTTTGGTGACGAAGCAGAATCGAAAGCGGTGCTTCGCTTGAGCACGATGATCAAGCTTCAGCTATGGTTAAATTTTTGACAGCACAACAGTATAATAGCAATGAATGCTATGGTAACTTCACACCTACCCGTCTATTTATATAGTGCCGCAAGTGGGAAGGTAAACCACCATGGTCTTTCGCACCGGAAAAACAGCCACCCACACTCATTGACCGGTGGGCCGCAAGGTGCACGAACGTGAATCGCCAGGGCGCGCGCAACTGCTACAAGATGGGGCCACCTCGCGCGCGGATTATTTTAATCGTTTCTCGTCAACGAGCTCAAGGAAGGTGTTTTTTCGGATCTTCGGCATCCCGAAGCCTAGAAGATTTTTTCACGGATCAAGCTCGTTACGAAAAATGATCTAGCACCGCGAAGGGGCTACTGTTGGGGGTATGCTTCGTAGCCGAAGATCCTAAAAGAGGAAAACACCTTCGGGCAAGATCCTTTCAAGAACAGCGCCGAAGTTATCACCGATAGAGCTTCGACATAGTGGCAAGTCTCAAGACGAAAGGGGCAAACCGACTTAAAGATCAAATGACTCAAAAACCCATGATGTTTTGTGTCAGTATTGTAATTGATTGTAAAGGGTATAGATGTAATTTCACATAGGCTGTGTCCTGTGCCTATAAATAGATGAACAGTGCCCCTGTACTGTTCACGCAATCTTGTAATCTTTGACGCATCACACTGGAATTGTTGTTTTCCGTCAAGGAGAAGGTATAAATGTATTTAAATGTCATGTTTTAATATTCAAATTGATATAATGAAATATAAGAATAATATTATCTGCTCCTAACACATGTTTTATATGTTATTCTTCATTTTACGTTATTCTATAAACCTGAACATGAAGGTATGACCTTCGTGACACCTAATCTACAACCTTCGTCCGAAGTTCATTAAATCCTCGGGGAGATAATGCTTCAACAGACGAAGGGCATTATTATTTAACATTTTTATGTTGCCTTGTTCTTAATTCATAGCCTTTGAGAACAAGTCCCCAACAGCACTAGGCCCAAGCACACCCTTCCTTATTCCCCGTAGCAGAGGACGTGCATATCATCTACTCTCGCTCTTCTTTCTCTCACTACGTTATGGTCCCCACTTGTCTGTTTGGTCTTCTCCATTCCAGGTTTTCAGCAGCGATCATTCGTGGATATTCAGTACTGTGGAGCGTCGTAGGCGGCTGCCGCGCTCCAGCGTCCCCTCGCCTCCCCACATCGACCATTCCCTCCGTCACCTTGACCATTATTCTTCCTTCCATTATGTGATGGCAGTTTCTTCCCACCGAGCTACTGACAATTACTTCCTTCGTTCATGGCTATTGATGGGCGTCACTCTCTATATTTCATCGCTCTCCCTGGTCGCCTATAAATGGAACCAACATCTTCCCTCTCTGCTTTTCCTATTCTTTAGCGCTCTCGCTTTTCTCCTCCACGCTCGCTTCCTCTCGGTGTTTGGAGCTCGACTGCGCACCCAGGGTTACCCCTCGAGGTGCTTTTGGGTAGGACGGTGTTGTTGAATGTAACTCAATGGTTCGCACGAGACGCACGAGAGACGATAGACGATTTTCTATAGGTTCGGGCCGCTTTGAGATGCGTAACACCCTACTTCCTGGTGTGGATCTTTATGTGGTGGGTTACAAGGGAAGTCTCGAGTATGGAGAAAACTAGTGAGCTAAGTAGATGGTCGATGAATGACTTGGAAATGATGGGGCACTCCCTAGGCCTTATATATTCGACCGTGGGGCACTACATGCGTGTATGATAACGTTGTTTTCCTATGTAATAGTGAACCGACTGAACTTATCTTCCTATAATCTTGCCGACATATCCTCATTTGGTTCCGATGTCCGAGGGTGTCGCACGGGAAAATCGGATCAGAGCTGTGGATAACGCTTAAATCCAACGAGCCGCCTGGGCCCGAGTCTGCTCAATCCCTACGTCGGCCCATTCTGCCAGCAGTTCTCCCCTAGCCCACGAAGGGACGGCCTTGCGAGACAATAGGCCTAAAGCCTTTCACGAGGCCTTCTTGCCTTCTAGTGGACCCGGGGGATATCCGTCCCCCACAAGCCCCCCAATCTTTGAGTTGATTTTGAAATAATCAGCTCAAATATTCTAGGTCCAGCTTGTGATTTTGATTTTCATTTTGGTGATGGGCGCTCCAAAGATGCACTTATTGAACGTTGCTTCTGAGCTCTGAGTGACTCAGTAAAAAATAATCTTCTGTTGTCCTCCTTTGGTGCATTCAAAGATCTTCATCTCATGCCTCAGAAATCGGCGCTCTGTCATCAGCCTATGCTTTAGAGATCAGCATTCTGTCCTTTGGAGTTAAGAATTTATTGGGCGCACTGGAGGTGCACCCAATGGGTGTAGCCCCCGTGCTTTGAGTGGATTATTGAAAATAATCCACTCAAAGATCTTCATCTCATGCTTTAGAGATCAACATTTTATCTTCGTCTCATGCTTTAGAAATCAGCATTTTATCTTCATCTCATGCTTTAGAAATCAGCATTTTGCCTTTTTCATGATTTTGCGAATTCAAACAATGTGGTCTGCCCATGCCTTGTTAGGTTTGAAATTTATTTGATCGGTGACATATTGGACGTCTGGTAGATGGCTCTTGGCTGGTCTTCACTTCACTCTATGCTTCAATGCTTCTGCTGACTAGACATGCAGTTCAGTAGCTATATTTGGATTTTCTTTGATCTCTATCGATCTCTAAATTCTGTCTCAATACATTTATTGCATATACTGTATGGATGTGACTTGTTCAGAAAATCTATTGAAAATTCCTGGCCGTCCCCCCCCAATGGGTGTGACCAAGGGACGTCTTCGTATGCAGAGTGTTTAGCACACTGTCCTGGAGTAGTAACTTGATGTGACCACAGGGCGTAACCATATCGCCCGAGCAGTTGACCTTAGTACAAATGGTGTCATGTTACGCGAAGCGGCGTCTGCTGCTTGACTTGCTTTTAGGCGATTTGAATTGCTTATTGAATTCTTGTGACTGTTCGGTGAGCGTGGTAGGAAATGAACAGTCGCCTCTGGCCCCTATAAATAGCCTGCTTGCACCGTTGTTCTCTTCACACATTCTTCGATCATCTGTTGCTTCTCTTCCAACTTCCTCTTCTCTTCCATCTGACCATGGGCAAGGACAAGAAGGGTCGAGGTTCGCCACGTCGCTCCAGTGACAAGCGGAAGCGCGAGCCAAGTCCTCCCTCGGAGGATTTCGGTGACTCCGAGTACTCGGAGGAGGAGGTTTCCTCCGAGTCCGAGGGATCGCTGGTCTATGCTTCCCCCCCGGTGTCATCCGATGACTCAGACGACTACCAGGGGATAGCCACCGAAGTGTGGACGTACATCCGGTCCGTCGAGCATGCCGGGCTCGAGGGCTCAGATGAAGGGAGCAGTGGTGACAGCGACGACGAAGGCGACGGTAGTGGCGACGACAGCAGTGGAGGTGGTGGAGGCGACGACGGCAACAACGGCGGTAAGGGTGACGGTGGAGGTAGCGGCGGCGGCAGGAGCGACGATGACAGCAAGGGCGGCAGCAGCAGCAGCAAGGCGGGTGGCAAAGCGCCACTAGCTTAAATATTAGTATAGATAATTAGTAGTAGCAATAGTAGTAGTGGAATAATTTAGTAGTAGTTAGTAGTATAGTGTAGTGTGAGTAATGTAGTAATGTAATGTAGTAAAAAAGGGAAAAAAGGCTGACACATAATGAGTCAGTCTTTGAGTTTGTGAAAACCCCCTCCACTACTTAATGAAGATACTTCAGTTGCTCCGAGTGAACATTGTCTTTTTGCTGCTCTTTCTTTATAACCACTTGATAGTTCGTCTTTGCGTCTAATGCTGCCGGTGTTTTTAGAAATAACCGTCGAGCGATAGCTGATGACACCGGCATTTTAGAGGTAACCTCCGAGTCATGTTCAATTCTGCCAGCGTTTTAGAGGTAAACACCGAGTCATGTCTGAAGTTTTGCTTTCTCGAGTGATGACTTGGCACTTTTAGAAATAGCGCCTGACCTGGGAAAACCCCATTTATACTCGTGTCGACGTGCGCTTTTGATTTTAGAGCCCTAACTTCACATTTCCGCTTTGAGCCACTCCTCTGCTTCCTGAGATTACGCTCCTGTTCGTTTCGCTGGCGAGATTGCGATGGCGCCGAAACGGAAGAGGCAGAGCTCCGCCGTGGCAATCATCCCGCCCATCGACCCCAACAGTCAGTTGTCATTCACGGGTAACCACATGTCTGTTATTTCATAAACTGATCTTCTTCACCTTGTCGATGATGGGGTTTTACTACCAAAAGAGCTCTGCTCTTGGCGGATTTGCCGCGGGGTCACTGTTCCAATGGAGTACACCCAAGAGTCCGTTGTCTATGTTCCTTTTCTTATCCGCGGCCTTGCTCTTCTTGTTTCTCCCTTCTTCTGCGGCGTCCTTGATTTCTACGATCTGAAATTGACCCACTTGAACCCTAATTCTATCTTGCAAGTTTCCATCTTTGTACATCTGTGTGAGGCCTATCTCGGTATTCTCCCCCATTTCGGCCTCTGGAAGTATCTGTATCATTATCGGCCCGGGATGGCTGGGGGACAGCACCAGCTTGTTGGTGGCACAAGTCTGAAGCTGCGTCGTAGGAGGAAAACAGAGTACCTCGACATCCCCCTCAAGGATAGCATCAAGGGGTGGCACCTCGAGTGGTTCATTGTGGAGAACCAATGCAAGTTCCTACCCCCTCGGTCAGGGAGGCAGCCAGACGTCCGCACTCCGTGCTGGGTAGAATCTCCGACCCCTTCAGAGATAACGGAGGCTAAAGTACTACTTGCCAAGGTCTGCTTGTTGAAAGACAGAGGTCTGACAGCTGAGGCTGTGTTCGCTGATTTCGTCTTCAAGAATATCCAGCCTTTGAAGGATAGGGCGTACCCAGCTTATCTATAAAGTGGCTTCAATGACTTTGCCCAGGTTACAAACAAGAGAATCCCCACTGAACATCTAGTGAGCCAACTGGATATGATCTTGAGGGGTAGAGTGTCAAATGTTGGTGCTCCTATTGCCTATTCTGCTTGGAACCTGCCACCGCATAGGTCATTTTCCGAGTTTGTGTCCAATCCTCCTGCTCGCAATGATAGCCTGGGTCTTAGAGTGCGACCCTCTTCTGAGAATATTGAGGCTTTGATTGCCCCACTTCTGAGCCTTCCTGAGGATGAGAAGCAGACTCACTTTGTGATGCCGGCTAGCACTGACGACACGGAGATAGATGTGTGCTTAGTTTGCTGGCTGGGGAATCGTCTGACTCAACCCATGCCGAGCCAATGGCTATCACAGATGGGCAAGAAATTGGTGAAGTGGTGAAGGCTCGGAAACTCAAACGTGCCCGCCCAAAGCATCCCTGCCGAGTGAGTCGACCGACCGCACCTGTTGTGGAAAAAAGGAAGAAGAGGCGGCTTCGGCGACTGTCATGCTTGGACCACGGCGTAGGTCTTTCTGCTCTAGTTCCAGATGAGATACCGGCAGAGGCCCTTCCTAAAGTTGATGCTAAGGGTAGTGATCATGCACAAGTTGTTGTCTTCATATTCGATGAAGACAAAGAGGAAGAAGAAGAAGAAGAAGTCTCGCTGATCTGTAAGAACAGCCGGAATTATAGAGGTAGCAAGGGGGGAGTGATATTCCTTCTTCAGCTCTGTTAGCTCTTGTCAGTCTTCAAGGACTGTCAATATCAGATTTTGATCAAGCCCTTGAGGAAGTCGTCCCCAAGGATATGCTGTCAGAGCCAACTGCTGATGACATGATGGTTGTTTGTTCAGAGGTTCCAGACGGTGGATTGGAGGTATCGCGAGCGGTGTCTCGCGCATCGTCGACTTTGGAGGGCAATCTTCAATGCCAAGATGCTAGTCCGAGTCACCTGACTCCCATGGAGGTGACGGAGGAGCCCTGAGTCTTAGAGGTGGCTACTGCAGAGGACCCAGCCCCCGAGGGTGGTGCTGGCAGTTACCCAGCCCCCGATGGTGTTGCCGGTAGTGATCCGACTCTGGAAGGTAGCGCAAGCTGCAACGTAGCCCCTGAGGGTGTTCAGGTGGGCTCTCCTTCCCACACCTCGATGGACGTCCATGTTGGGTCGTCTCCACCTCGCTCCGATGGGGTGACGGTAGTGCATGCTTCCATAGCTTTGAACGAACAAGTCGCCTTAGAGGTCGGCGAGCTAGATGTGAGAAGCCTGCTATCTGCTGGTGGGGCTAAGATCACCCCTGACAATGCCCTTCAAATTGTACCTACTGATCTTCCCCCGTCAAGCCATGATATAGCTCCTCCTGCCTTGGGTCTGCCATCGTTCCTCTGCAATCTTCAGGTGAGTCAACTTCTTGCCTTTTATTGTTCATATTAGTAAATTATGTTTCTTCTGCTTATCTGTCTTCGATCACAGGCTTTGGTTGATGGAATGTCTGCCCAGCTAAGGTCGTGCGGTGCCTCTGTCCCAGAAGAAGTTCTGTCTCTAATGCAGTGGAACCCATTGCTGCTTCAGAAACAGATTGCTGACTTGAAGGCATTGAACGCTGGTTAGTGACCTCACAACTTCCTTAGTTGTTTTTATTGATCAACTTGTTCTTAGTCATGCGTCCCCTTTCAGCTACATTGTCAGATATGGCCTAGCGGTGCTCTGATCTTGAGGAAAAGTATTCACAAAGTCGGGCCGAGTTGACCCAACAATGCTCCAACCTCAAGGAGAAGTACTCTCAGAGTCAAGCCGACTTGGCCCAAACCTCTGCTTCTTTGGATGACACGCGTTCTTTGAATTCCTCCCTCAATTCTCAACTTGACTCTAAACGGACGACACATGAGGTAAACTTCCTTGGTTGACTTTGCCACGCTTATTATTGACTGGGTGCTGAATGTTGCTTCTTGTTCGCAGGAGGAGAGACGAGCACTCGCAGCCTCTCGTGATAATCTAGATAGGTTATACCGTGATGCTAGAAACTCGTTGACTATTTTGGAAAGGAGCCACCGCTTCACTATGTCAGACTTGGACCATCATCATCACGAGCTGCAAGCATCCCAAGATGAAGTTCAGCGGCTTCGACAGCTGTTGTCAACCAAGGATTTAACCATTAAAGATCTTCGTGCTTCAAAGAAACTTGTTGCACATGAGCTAGAAGCTGCTCGACTGGCTATCAAAGCTTCAGAGGACAACTGCGTTGTTCTGAAGGCTTAGCGCGATAAGGCTTTGGACAAAGCCATTCGCGCTGGGTGGATCTTGATGAGGAGGCCTAGTGTAGTGGTGCCTGACAACATTGTCGCCGACGTCAAGGCTGCGCCTGATGCTTCGAGTCATCCTTCTTCTTTGATTGCTCCTACAAAAGACATTGCTGGCAAAGACACGTCGATGCAGTGATGTCCTACAAAACACTTGATGTAATATGAATTCTATGTGCGTGTGATGGTTGTGTTCGAATATTTTGTGGACAGGGTGCCAAAACATGTCCTTGGTGCTGACAAGTAAAACGTTCTTTTTCCTGGAGTACTAATTGTTTTGTTGTTAGGGTATAACAGACACCCTAAACAATTGTGAAAGTAAATGTGGCATGATGGTTTTGAAGCCTTTTCTGACTTAAGTCGATCGCCTGGCTGGTAAGGCATAGTGGTCGCGCTAAGATGGGTAGATGTGATCATATCGCACCGGCTTAAGTCATTGCCGACTTGAGCCGATTGTTCCGTTAGTAGGGTATAGTGGTCATCCTAAGCCGAGTTAGCGTGAGCATGTCGCACCGTATTAAGTCATCGCCGACTTAAGTCGATTGCTCTGTTAGTAGGGTATAGTGGTCACCCTAAGCTGAGTTAGCGTGAGCATGTCGCACCGTCTTAAGTCATCGCCGACTTAAGCTGATTGCTCCATTAGTAGGGTATAGTGGTCACCCTAAGCCGAGTTGGTGTGAGCATGTCGCACCATCTTAAGTCGTTGTCGACTGAAGCCGATTGCTCCATTAGTAGGGTATAGTGGTCACCCTAAGCCGAGTTGGCATATTGATTTCAAGTTCAATTGAATCGAAGTCAGCCAATAGTCAAGAGTCCAAATGCCTTTGAAAACGACAACTTTATTGATGATGAAGTCCCCGATTATAGAGTACAATGTTGCTTCGAGAGCTTTTGAGGCCTTGCTAAAGGTAAAACTTTCTAAGATGCTCTATGTTCCATGAGTTCCCCACTTCTGTGCCATCCATTTGAGTAAGCCGGTATGATCCCGGCCGAGTGACCTCTGATACAATGAATGGCCCTTCCCATAGTGGTGACAACTTGTGCCGTCCTTCCCCCTTCAGAATTCGGCGAAGAACCAAGTCTCCCACTGCAAAGGATCGGTGTCGTACAGCTTTACCATGATAGCGCCTCAAGGTTTGCTGGTATCTAGCCGACTGAATTACTATGTTCAATCGCTCTTCCTCCAGTATGTCAATATCCTGTAGCCTGGTAGCTTATGCTTCAGCTATGTTTTCACAGACCAACCTCAGTGCCCCGAACATGAGGTCAGCGGGTAGCACTGCTTCTGACCCATAGACCATGAAGAACGGAGTATTTCCATGTAGAGCTCGACTATGTTGAGTTCTCAAGCTCCAAACCACATATGGCAGCTCTCTGATCCACTTTCCTGCAAGCTTTTCATTTTTGTCGAACACTTTCTTCCTGAGTGCTTCCAGTATCATTCCATTGGCTCTTTCCACCTAGCCATTGGCTCTTGGGTGTGCTACTGATGCATATTTGATCTGGATACTCCATTGCTCGTAGAAATCAAAGAATCCAGAGCTGGTGAAGTTGGATCCTAGGTCAGTTATGATGCTATTTGGTATCCCAAACCTGAATATTATGTCTTGTATGAACTCCACTGCCTTGTTTGAGGTTAAAGAGGCAATGGGCTTGTACTCTATCCATTTGGTGAACTTGTCAATGGCAACCAGCACGTGAGTATAGCCTCCCTGAGCTTTCTTGAAGGGTCCGATCATGTCCAGCCCCCAGCATGCAAATGGCCATGTTATAGGGATGGTCTGCAGCTACTGTGCAGGTAAGTGTTGTTGTTTTGACAAGAATTGGCAAGCTTCACACCTCTAGACTAACTCGGTGGCATCACTCTTCGTTGTTGGCCAATAGAAATCAGATCTGAAAACTTTCCCAACCAGAGTTCTAGATGTTGTGTGTATTCCGCACTGTCCGGCGTGGATTTCATCCAATAGCTGCTTCCCAGTAGTTGAGGAAATGCACTTCATGAGGACTCCAGTCGCACCCCTTCTGTACACTGCGCCCCCTATGAGGGTGTAGTGGGCTGATTATCTTGCGATGCGTTCTACCGTAGCTTTATCATCTGGTTCTTCTTCATTCTTTATGTACCTGTTGACATGCTCTCTCCAGTCATTGGGGTCTGACTCTGGTTGGCTCAAGGTGTTGCATTCTTCTGCCTGTTCTGAGAGAATACTCAGGCGTGACACTTCTTGGACGAAGATCCCGGGTGGGACCTGGGTCCGACTGGATCCCAGCTTTGACAACGCGTTTGCTTCTGCATTGCAGTCTCTTTCCACGTGGTGGAATTCCAACCCTTCAAATTTGTCTTCTAGTTTTCGGACGGCTGCACAGTACTCGCCCATAGAATCAGTCGAGCAATCCTAATCTTTATTTATCTGGCTTATGACCACTAGTGAATCTCCATATACCATCAACTTCTTAACACCCAGTGACACGACGATGTTCAACCCGTGGATCAGTGCTTCATATTCTGCTGCATTATTTGATGCTGGGAATAATAGCTGGAGTGCATACTTGAGTTGTTCACCTCCAGGAGCAATGAAGAGGATCCCTGCACCTGCTCCCTGCAGCTTCAGCGAGCCATCGAAATACATCTGCCATACTTCAGTAGTTTCTGGGTTGTCTGGGACTTGATGCTCAGTCCATTATGATACGAAGTCAACCAGTGCTTGAGTCTTTATTGATGTGTGAGGTCGGAACTCTATGTCATGAGCTCCCAGCTCGCAGGCCCACTTGGCTATCCTTCCGATGGCTTCTTTGTTGTGAAGAATGTCACCTATTGGAAACCCGGTGACTACTATGACTTTGTGGTCATCAAAGTAGTGATGGAGCTTGTGAGTGGTTAGAAGTACCGCATACAGTAGTTTTTGAACTTGGGGATACTTCTTTTTAGAGGGTCCGAGAACTTCGCTGATGAAGTAGACCGGATGCTGTACTAGATATGTATGTCCTTCCTCCACCCGCTCGACTACTAACGCAGTGCTTACCACGTGAGTCATGCAGGAGATGTATAACAACAGATCTTCTGCCGGCTGATTCGGCGTGGCTCGATGTGGTGGTTTGAGTACTGGTGGCGTAGTCAGGAACTTTTTCAGTGCTTCTAGGGCTTCCTGTGCCTCTGTGGTCCACTGAAACTTGTCCACCTTTTTGAGCAGTTTGTAGAATGGCATGCCTTTCTCGCCCAGCCTTGATATGAACCTGCTCAAGGCTGCCATGCATCCAGTAAGCCTCTGTACCTTCTTTTGTGATCGTGGCGCTTCCATTCTCATGATGGCCTCGATTTTTTCTGGGTTGGCTTCTATTCCTCGGTGGCTGACAATGAATCCGAGTAACTTCCCTGCCGGTACTCCGAAAACACATTTCTCTGGATTGAGCTTCCACCGGTATCGCCTCAGGCTGTTGAAGACCAGCTGCAAATCTTTGATGAAGTTTTCTGAGTTTTCTGTTTGATTACCACATCATCGACATAAGCTTCCACCCGCTTGCCCTAGTGATGAGCTAAGCATGTTTGAATAGCTCTCTGGTAAGTTGCTTCCTCGTTCTTGAGGCCGAACGACATGGAGGTACAGTAGAAAGCTCCAAACAGGGTGATGAATGCAGTTTTTTCCTCATCTTCCTTTGCTAAGCTGATCTGATGGTATCCGGAATAGCAGTCTAGGAAGGACAACATAGAACATCCAACAGTCGAATCAACCACCTGGTCTATTCTAGGGAGTTCGAAGGGATCCTTTGGACAGTGTTTGTTGAGATCTGTATAGTCGACGCACATGCGCCAATCCACTTTATTCTTTTTGAGTACAAGAACATGATTTGCTAGCCACTCAGGATGCAGTACCTCTCTAATGAACCCTGCTGCCACTAAGCGAGCTAACTCAGCGTGCATAGCTTCTCTTTTGTCAGGCGTGAAACGATGCAGTTTCTGTTGAATAGGCCTTGCTTGGGGATAGACCTTCAATTTGTGCTCGGTCAGTTCTCTCGGGACTCCCGGCATATCCGCAGGTTGCCATGCGAATACGTCTCGATTGTCTTGTAGGAACCGGACGAGCGCGTTTTACTATTTATCATCGAGGCTAGAGCTGATGACGGCAGTCTTGCATTCATCAGCAAACCCCAGGTTGATTCTCTTTGTCTCCTCAGTTGGCCGCATAGAGGTCATAGCTTGAGCTTCATTCGCGGATATCGCGAGGTCTCCTAAAGGCTTTGTGTTCGCCTGCACAGAGGAAGTCGTCGGTGGTTTAGTGGTGAGGGCCACCTGAATTGCTCCCCAAAAGCATTCTGTGGCGCCTTGGAAGTCAGTGTGCATGGTGATGATTCCTTGTGGTCCTGGCATTTTCAATATCATGTACGAATAGTGTGGAATGGGCATGAATTTGGCCAATCCTGGCCTGGTGATGATGGCATTGTATCCGCGATTGAAACTCGCCACCTCAAACCTCAGGAACTCGGTTCTGTAGTTTTCCGGAGTTCCAAAGGTAACGGGCATGTAGATGTGTCCGAGCAGGTATTCCCCTTCGGTCGGCACAATGCCGAAGAAAGGGGTGTCTGACTCGTGGAGGTCTTTGAGCGTGACCCCTAAGCCCAAGAGCGTCTAGGGGAAGGTAACATTGATGTTGCTTCCCCCGTCCACTAATACTTTCTTTACCCTGCTCTCTTGAATCACCGGATTGATGAGGAGCGGTTACTTGCCTGGATGGTCAAAGTTGAGCCATTGATCCGCCCGGGTGAAGGTGATCGGGTACTCTGACCACTGATAGGGGGCTAGGGCACTGGTGGTTGCCACCAGTATCTGTCGGTCATTGAGCTTCTGCTGCCTTTTGTTCTCCTATGACCCGTGCCCTCCGAAGATGACGTTGACCTCCCCATCGACGTGCGGGAATGCTCCACCCCCTCCCTCTTCCTGTTGCTGAGGCCACCAGGGCTCGCCAGGCCCTCCTCATGGTGGGTGAGGCGATAGAGGCTGGAACGGTCGGCCATTCCCGGTGGAATGTTTGAAGTCTCTACAGTTCCGCAAGGTGTGGTGGGCATCAAGGATGTCATCCAGTGTCCGCTCGCCTCCGCGGGGTGCACCTCGGGCACGAGAGACGGGTGACCAGCGGCGTGGACCTCTTCACGAGGCCTCTTCTCCTAACGCTTGTCGGGTTGCTGGTTCGCATCGCGTCGCGGTGCAGGTGGCGCAGGCTTTGCTCCCCCGATGAGGTCCTGAGCCCGTTCGTCGGCGGTGATGTAGAGGTCCGCTTCCCGAAACAGCTGCTCATAGGTGGCTGGCTCCTTCTGTAGTATGGCTTGGATGAAGGCCGAGTCATTAGATCCCCGGTAGAAATCCTCAATCACTGCTGCCTCAGTGACCTCGGGGATGCGATTTCTCATGGTCTGAAACCTCTTGAGGTATGACCGAAGAGTTTCATCGCCCCGATGCCTGATGGATTTGAGGTCCCATGGCTATGTTGGTTTGTCAGAGAGGGACTGAAAGTTGGTGATGAAGCACCGACTGAAGTCGCTCCAGTCCTCGATGTAGTGTCGCGGTAGGTGTCGTAGCCATTGCAATGCATCCTGCCCGAGAATGATGGGCAAGTACGCAGTCATCACCTCTTCAGTTGCCCTAGCGGCCCGAGCGGCGGTTGCATAGATGGCCAACCAGCCTCCTGGGTCCTGCTTAGGCTCATATTTGTCGATGTTGGAGACCTTGAAGTTTGGGGGCCACTGGATGGCCCTGAGACGCGGAGTAAGCGCAGATACTCCACATGTGTCCTCCTATCGACGGTCGTGGTGCCAGTCCTAGGGAGGGGAGTTGCTAATGTGCCGTCTTGACCATCCCTGGGTCGTGCCACGAGTTGAAGCCATCGCCAACTCAACTCTGGTGACGCGACTTCATGCCAGGAAGCCATGGTCCTGATCGTACTCCTCTCGACGTCATATCTCATTTTCATGTCGTCGTTCACGCGAAGCGTTGATGGAGCTCCGGGCATCTCGCCGACTGTTGATGGTGTGCCACAGATCGCTTGGGGGATGAGCGAGGGGTAGAAGGTGATTTGCCCGAGTGAGCAGCCGCCGATAGCCTTCAGCATCTGGAGTCCGTGGGAGACCATCAGCTATCCGAGCCAACACTCCTCCAACTTCACTCGGCGTGTTCATTGCACGAGAAAAGTCAGGGTTTAGGTTTCGCGTGAAGAGAGGGTTCTCTCGGTGTAACCTCGCATCTTGCTCAGCTTGCTCTCGATCTCGGTTTTGAGCTTGTCGGCGATCACGCCGACGAGAGTTCCTCCTTTCTCTAAAGATTCGTTGGTCAGGAGTTTCTCCTACTGCTGAGACTTCATCCCAGGATATGGGCTGCGCTGGGTCCTGCTCCCTAGCCTCGTGATGTCGCCGAATATTCCAGCGTCTATTCCTCCGTCGCCGAGCTTCTCGCTGGGGAGGTTCTTCCCCTGGCATGGTTGGCTCGTCGTCGTAGATGGGAGATGACTCCACTCTCCCCCCGATGAAGAGGATGTTGGGGTTGAAAGGAGTTGCTGTGGTGATGAATTCCTTTTCGTCCTTCTTTGAGGGTGAAGGTGTCAGAAGGATAACTTGACGGTCCTCCATCTGGCTTGCTCCTTTTTTCTTGTAATCTGCGTCCACTCCTTTGTGGGCAAACTGGGCAATGGGGTTCTTCGGGTGAGTGAATTCCTGGCTCTTGACTTGTAGAAGGTAGTCTTCGTCTGGGGCGCAGGAGGTTGCACTATCTGCTGCCTTGTTCTGGCTTTCTCAGAGATTTCCGAGGAAAGCTTTTTCTCTAGTGGATCCGCTATGCGGTGTAGAATTCCTTCTTCATCTTCTACGGACGAGATGGTCTCGAAGCAGAACACGGATCCAGGATGGAGAGCGATCTTGCACTGGGAAGTGACAGCCATTGAGCTAGCTTGGATCAACGGCACACCCCCTACCTGGCACGCCAGCTGTCAGTGTTTGGAACCCGACTGCGCACCTGGGGTTACCCCTCGAGGTGCTTTTGGGTAGGACGGTGTTGTTGACTGTAACTCAATGGTTCGTGCGAGACGCACGAGAGACGGTAGAAGATTTTCTATAGGTTCGGGCCACTTTGAGATGTGTAACACCCTACTTCCTGGTGTGGATCTTTATGTGGTGGGTTACAAGGGAAGTCTCCAGTATGGAGAAAGCTAGTGAGCTAAGTAGATGGTCGATGAATGACATGGAAATGATGGGGCACCCCCTAGGCCTTATATATTCGACCGTGGGGCACTACATGCATGTACAATAATGATGTATACCTAAGTAATAGTGAACCGACCGATTATCTTCCTATAATCTTGCCGATGTATCAACATTTGGTACCGACGTTCGAGGGTGTCGCATGGGAAAATCGGATCAGAGCTGTGGATAACGCTTAAATTCAACGAGCCACGTGGGCCCGAGTCTGCTCATTCCCTGCGTCAGCCCATTCTGCCAGCAGTTCTCTCCTAGCCCACGAAGGGACGGCCTTGCGAGACAATAGGCCCAAAGCCTTTCACGAGGCCTTCTTGCCTTCTAGTGGACCCGGGGGATATCCGCCCCTAACACTTCCCTGCCCTGCTCGTCGAGCACTGGTAGCCACCTTCTGTTTACCGCGCCCGGTGCTTCGCCCGATGCCGTCTTCTGCACGCCCGTCGGTGCCCACTTCATGCTTACTGAGCCCTGCACTTGTACTCGTGCAGCGACCCCGCCATAGCCCCTTGTTCGATTCTCTACACAGTGCTAGTGTTGTGCCACCTCTCGACGTCGTCAACACAGCTCGTCGTTGGATTTGTGGCCTTTGTCTCGTGTCTGTGCTGATGTTGTACATCTGTCTAGACTCCCACGCCAGCGCCATGATTACCCTGACACCGAAGCTCGTTTGCCGCATGCTCTGCTCTGGCGTGCTATGCTCCTGTACTATCTTTGAGAACGCAAGTAGAAGACATGAGCTTCTTGCGATCTAGCACTTTATATCTGTAGTTAATTATATTCTAAACTTCTCGATGTTTTTAAGCAAATAAAATAGTTGTCTAGATACAAATAAATGAATTCTTGTGTTGTTTGCTACATAAGTTCATGCGAAACATTAGTGTCAACAACAATTTACATATTTTTGTAATTTGATTTAAATTATAGTCATTATAATTGCTTTGTATATAGATTTCTTGATATGAAATTAAAAAGAATTTACAATCTTGTTCACATTCAATTACATTTCTTCGTAAAATAATACACTTCTTGCATAAAGAGTTTCCAAAAAGTGTTTCTATAGATATCAACAAGGGGAAGCCTCTAAAGTCCTCTTCAAAGGTTCAGACCTAACTTTGGTTCACTAACCTTTGGCATCATCACCCTGAAGAATGACGATGGAAAGGGTAATGAGAAATCTGGTAAGGAAAAACATAAAATAAAAGAATAGAGGTAAAGTGCTATACCTTGTTGAGCAGATTTCCAGCTTTGTTTCTAGCTAACTCTTGGCCACCCTTTGCCCAAATTTGGGTGATAAACATGTTGCCTATGTTTCAAGCTTCGGCTAGAATATCAAATAGGTCTGATGCCGAAAGGTTGAAATTTGGCCTGTTAACGGCCCTTGCGTGATTGCACCCGACTTTTATGAAAGCGGCGACCGTACCCCGAGAAGCCACTAGTGCACAGAAGTCACCATGACTTTGTCGAGGACGTCAACCTCTTTCTCAACGCATTCGAGTGCTCTAGGGACATCTTCGCAGAGAGTCTAGCTTCCTCGGATGTAGCTCCAACTGAGTTGAATATACTCTTTAATCGAGCAGTGCATTGGCTTGCAAAGTTAAAACATTTCTCCTTAAGAGTTCTAAGTGTTTCACTAAGCCTCATGTTCTTCTTAGCCTCAGCCTTTAGTGTCATATTCAAAGCTTCGGTTTCACGGTTGAATCAGATGGAGTTTTCTTCCAAAAGTGTCTGAGCCTCTATCAGCTCCTTGCTCAATTTCTTATTTTGAGCTTGCGCTTCGCCAAGCGATCCTTCGGCTGAATGCAGCAAATCATCTTTTTCCTTTAGAGAATCTTCAAGTGTTTTATTTTATCTTCCAAACCCTTGACAATAACTTCGTTCTTTCTATCTTTATCATCTTGTTGCATTTTTAAAGCTTTACTTAGTAACAAACTCTATAAACATGAATTAAAAATTAGAATACCTAAGTCAACACGAAGATATCAGTGGTAACTTGCAAAAAGGATCTTACTTTAAAGTTCGAGTAAAATAAGCTACCTATGATGTGCTGGCGTCTATAAAACTGATGTCTTTTTCAAGCTTCGGGAAACCAATACTCTTGGACAGGGTGCTTATAATTTTAGCACCGGCGTGGTCGTGGATACATCCCACAACTTCTTCATCGACCCCGCCGAAGAGCATTGACCTCGGCTGGTAGCCGCAGGAGATTGCAAATTCTTTTAGCTCTGACATGTCCTCTTCGGAGAGCTGTTGGCCACCCAAGTGCCGTAGGTCAAAATTTACTCCTTCCGAAGAGGTTTCTTCAATTTTCTTCCCCTTATCAGAAACTACTGTGGCTACCTCTTTCTCTGCAACCATGTCTGATATAAGTCTGTCAATTTCGGATAGAGTGGTTGTGAGATTTTCGTCTTCGGCTGCAGTGGTAGCTTCGGCATCAATCGATTTAGCATCTTTTTCTGTCAAAGCTGAGGGTGGGGTCTGTTCAATGGCATTCAGTATATTCATCATACGTTGTTTCTTCTTGCCCCCGTCTCTCCCCTCAGCAGCCAAAGAGATTTCCTTTTTCCTGTAAGAGGCTAATCAGTTCCAACCCCAGAGGACTTAGTGGTGCAAATGGGAAAGACTCAGTCATTACCTTGAATATTTCCGAGACCTCGGCAGCAAAAGATGAAGAAGGGCTTGTAGTCTGCTTCAGCTTATCTTGCATCTTTGTCTTCTTTGAGGATTTCTCGACAAGCTTCCATTTTTTGGGAGCCGATACTTTCGGCTCCAGCATAGTTTTTCTCTTCTTCGAAGTCTATTGGTCTTCTTTGACAGATAGGATAGCCTGCCTACTTAGAATACTGACAATCCTTTTCCTATTGACTCCTCCGGCCCCTTCATCAAGCCTTTCAAAGTCAGGGTACTCAAATTTAAGAGCATCCATTACATGGTTCAGCCTTCGCTTTGGCTAGGTGCCGAACGCAGCAGACATTAGCTGATCTTCTTTTCTTGTATAGTTTCCAAGATTTTCGTTGCACATGGTTTCTATCAGTTCTAACCATTCAGTGCATGGTTCTTTAAACCATTTCTGAAACTTGAAGCGGTACAGTAGACAAACAAGCTCATATTTCTTCCCTTCTTCTTTCTTCTTCGGCATTCCCTAGCCGCTAGAAGTTGGGAATGTCCGGTTTGCAAGATATTCTTGTACCAAATCTCTTGTGTTGATATGCTCAGCCACGACCCTAAATTCCACTTTAGCTAGCTGGCAAGGAGAACCTAGCTGCATGTGGCACAGGGGCCGAGACATGCCGAAGTTTAGTCACAGTGGACTCATCACCATGCTCATAAGCTTTTCCCTTTTCTTCTTGTTTGCCTTAACGTAGAACCATTCACTTGTCCAACCAGTGGGCCATTTGGTCCGGTCGCCGATCACAGGGGCCTTCGTATCCTTTTGGTATGCAAAGTTGTAGCATCCGAAATTTTTGTGCAAACCGTCAGCCCTTACCTTTATCTGATAATGAAGTTCATGAACCTGGCAAAACCCTTCGGCATTAGCACTCTTTCCCTAGCTTCAGAGAGCCTAGATGTAAACGCTAAGCCTGATGATAGCGTTTGAGGTCAGTTGATGGAGATATATCTCAAATTTTTTTAAAACTTCCCCTAACATCTCGTAAAGGGGGAACCAAAGCCCCGCCCTGAAGAAACTATTTGTTGGGGACTTGTTCTCAAATGCTATGAATCAAGAACAAGGCAACATAAAATGTTAAAGGTTAAAGCCCTTCCCCTTTCGAAGCATTATTCCCCTTAGGACATAATGATCTTCAGACGAAGGTCATGAAGGACATACCTTCATGATTGCAGTGAATAATAATGAAAGGAGAAGCATGTAAGACATAAAAAACAACATGAATGATTATGTAACATTATTGATTCCTCTTTCATTATATAATCATGGAAAAAACATGAATTCAATTACAAAAGATACCTTCGATTCGACAGAAGACGAAGGTACAAGCGTGACGCAAAAGCAAATGCCAAGTCCGCGTGAACAGTACGGGAGTACTGTTCACCTATTTATAGGCACAGGACGCAGCCCATGTGAAATTACATCCATGCCCTTTACCTTTGCTAATGACTCTAAGGTAATCCACCGAGGTCTAAATAGTCTTTTCCCTTTTAAGTCGGTTCCCTTTCCTGCCGTTATGTCGAAGCTTCCTTGCACGTAGCTTCGGCGCTGTGTCAACCTTCGTATTGTTCCTGCCTCTCACACTGTGTCATTCTGATCCGAGTCCGAGGGCACCTGTTCATATATTACACTAGGGAAACATTATTAAATCATGTTTTTGAGGACCTTCGGAAGACGATGGCCACCAACAGTAGCCCCTCGCAATATTAATTTGTTAGAATAACGAATTCAGATTGTGACATGGACGAAGGCCCTAAGCCGAAGGTCCGAAAAAACACCTTCCCATTGCTAGAATAGCAACAGTCAATGACAGATGGGGCCCTCCAATTTGGAGCGCGCCGAGCGTATACATAAGAACTCACACCAACCATATTTGGTACGCTACTTGTGCCATTTACTTTGTTTTCTCAATTTTATAGCTCTTGCTCACTAAGGCTTGTTAGTTTTCAAGCTTTTGAGCTTCGGTTTGAAGGTCACATTTTCATTATTTCCAAAGAGAAGATGTTTCAAGACAAAAAGGCTGTTGTTGAGGCGAAGCTAACCGAAGAGGAGAAGCTTCTTGAGGAGAAGAATGCTGATTTTATTGAGTCAATAGCAAAAACAAACACAGAGAAGATTACTAAGGAAATACTGTGATGAGGACACCACTATGAGTACGACTACACCAGCAGCACCTCCACATCAAGCGCCACTTCCTTCATTAGCTGGGCCAATCACTCGGGCCTGTGCCAGAGATCTTAACTTTGTCATGCTACTGAAGAATGAGGGCCCAGAAGAATAGACGACCAGCCCAACTGCGGCCCATAGTGGATGACCTAGGGTTGGCCGCCCCTAGGGGCTGCGCCCCCTCTCTATTTATCCAGGAGCTGCGCCTCCTTTGTTCTTCGAGTTTTGTTTTACGTTAGCTTTAGCTACTCTCGAACACGCGCAAATCTGCGCTGTCTTCGTGTATTTAGAACTCCACCCTCGAGTAATATATTAGATTGCTCGCATCTTTTTCTTGTTCGTTCTTCGATTGCGCACAGGAAACGATCTTCGTGATCAGGCCGATCTCGCATCAGCAAGGTCGGTAACCACAGGGAGTTGGTTCAGCGATTGCATTGGCGCCTCAGGCTTGCTCGTCGTAGTCGGATCACAAGGGTCATCTTTCGCCAAATCGGAATTATCTCTACTCGCTGAAAGATCGGGCACCTCAGCTATATCATACTGGAAGGACTGTTTGAAGATACTGGTGACAGTGACAGCTATGATATGGAGAGTGGAGGCGAAGACTCCGAAGATCGGCCCTTGCGGCCAAGTCATACAGTCTTTGGAAAATCAACAATCAAACAAAGTCATCTTGATAATATGAGAGGAAGGTATTTTCGAGATATGTCTATTGTGAGGACTGACGGAGACAGGGTTGTTCCTGCTCCCGAAGAAAATGAAGTTGTAATTTTCTGAAGCTTCTTCAAAGCTGGGCTTCGGTTCCCATTGAGCAGGTTTGTGGTTGAAGTTTTGACGATATACCAGATTTACCTTCACCAAATCACCCCCGAAGCGGTTATTAGAATGGGGATTTTCGTCTGGGCCATGAGAAGTCAAGGTCTGGAGCCAAGCGCAAGGTGTTTTTGCAGTATGCATGAACTTTCGTATGAGACGAAGGCCTGGGGTAAAGAACAATATCATAACAATTTCGGTTGCTATGGCTTCGTTGCTCGCTCCGGTGCAAGCTACCCAGTGCCGATGTTTCGGAAGAGGTGGCCCGGAGCCTAGATGGAAGAGTGGTTTTATGTGAAAAATGATTTGAAGGCAAGAGAAGACATTAAAGATATCATCATGCGCCCCATCTGGTCCCGCTTCGGCCTCTGGAAGTCGAAGGTAGAAGTTGATGAAGCAGTCGAAGCATGCCGAAGGGCTTTTAGCACAGTTTGCTCTTTTATTGGGACAAGAGACTTACTTCAGGAACATATAGCCTACAGGATATGGCCACTTGTCGACAGCTGGGAGATGCCAAAAGAAACCATTACTAACCCTGGCGAAGGCGGCCTGGTTCGATTGAAGTACACCTTTAGGTTTGGGGACAAGTTTGTCGAACCAGATGATGACTGGCTGAAGTGTATTGAAAATACTAGCAATGAATTACTTGGAGCATATTCCAAGTCTGAAGATAATGCACTATCTGCGGCCTTCGGGAGCCGAAAAAAGAAAAGATTAAATAGGGTTTTTGTTGCTATTGGATTTGTGTATCCTGACTATCGCTACCCGCCACGGGGGCAGAAAAGAAAGGGTGTGACTTCTGGAAAGGTTGCTGCTTCGGCTGCTCCTAGCGAGCCTGTGACGAAGAGTAAAATATTGAAGGTCCTTACTCACCGACCACACTACATTGAACCGGCCGTAGTGCCTAAGTTTGGCGGGGAGACGCCTTCAGCTGCTGAGCCGAAGGAACCTGCTCCTCCCACGCAGAAGATTGAAAAGCCGGCTACAGTGCCGCAGGCACCTTCGACTGAGCTGGTTAAAATGAAGGTTGACGAGGACAAGGCCGAAAGATCGAAAACTGAAGAAATAGCAAAAATGCCTGGGATTCCAAGTCCTTCAACAGAAGCGATAGTGCTGAAGGCAGAAAAAAGTTCTGCCATAACCCCTAGAAGAAAAAGGATGGTAAATGTATTAGATATTTTGGAAACACCGGGTTCCAAACGCCCCTCTTCCACAAAGAAGGTTTCTGAAGCTGACAGAAAGCAACGCAAAGCTGATTCTGAGCAAATAGAAGTTGAAGCTAAAAACCCAGGATGAAGCCGAAGCAGGGCCCAAAGTGCCTGTTGAGACGGAGCTTGCCACACCCGAGCAAGAGGCCGAAGAAATACCTTCAGATATTATTATAGCTTTTGAAAAAAGTGTGGCCAAAGAAACCGAATCCCTTACCCCCGAAGCATCCTCCAAAGATAAACCTTGGAAACTTGTCAATAGCATATCCTTGAGCTTCGGCCACGAAGTAATAGTCCCTGGCCGAAGAGAAGAATACCATGTTTGAGCCACACTTCGAACTGCCATGACGAAGGACTTGGCCATGACAGCTGCATTGCCTCCATATTAAGATATGGTGCTTCATAACTCATCAAAAACTAATTCGGATCCGAATGCCCATCATATATAGGGAGCTGAGGTGGCTTGTATGATGGAGGCCACGGGATAGCTTGTAGTTCTGGTGCCAAGGGAGAAGCAGCATCAAAGGTAAAGGTGTCATGATTAAAATCATCATAACATCCATCCTCGTTGAATAAACCTTCTTGATGAATCTCCCTATGTTGGGGCCTTTGATCTTGTTCGTCTTGAACAAGATGGCGTACTTCTTCACTGGCTTCGTTGATCTACCTTTGAAGATCAGCCAGTCGGGCCATCTTCTCCTTCTTCCTTTGTACTTGCTGATGGATTATCTCCATGTTTCTGATTTCTTGGTCCAACTCTTCCTCCTGGAGTGTTGGACTAGTGGCCTTCTTCTTCTGGCTTCTGGCCTCTCAGAGAGAAAGGGTCTCTTGATTTGGGTCCAGTGGCTGTAGTGCGGCAGCTCCTGGCGCTGATGTTTTCTTCGGCGGCATGACGAAGGTCGATGCTTGCCGAAGGTGGTCGATAAAGGGTTCACTGGAGGTGGGCGCCAATGTTGGGGACTTGTTCTCAAATGCTATGAATCAAGAACAAGGCAACATAAAATGTTAAAGGTTAAAGCCCTTCGTCTTTCGAAGCATTATTCCCCTTAGGACATAATGATCTTCAGACGAAGGTCATGAAGGACATACCTTCATGATTGCAGTGAATAATAATGAAAGGAGAAGCATGTAAGACATAAAAAACAACATGAATGATTATGTAACATCATTGATTCCTCTTTCATTATATAATCATGGAAAAACATGAATTCAATTACAAAAGATACCTTCGATTCGACAAAAGACGAAGGTACAAGCGCGACGCAAAAGCAAATGCCATGTCCGCGTGAACAGTACGGGAGTACTGTTCACCTATTTATAGGCACGGGACACAACCCATGTGAAATTACATCCATGCCCTTTACCTTTGCTAATGACTCTAAGGTAATCCACCGAGGTCTAAATAGTCTTTTCCCTTTTAAGTCGGTTCCCTTTCCTGCTGTTATGCCGAAGCTTCCTTGCGCATAGCTTCGGCGCTGTGTTAACCTTCGTATTGTTCCTGCCTCTCACACTGTGTGGTTCTGATCCGAGTCCAAGGGCACCTGTTCATATATTACACTTGGGAAACATTGTTAAATCATGTTTTTGAGGACCTTCGGAGACGAAGGCCCCCAACACTTTTGAACACAACAACTTCATCTTCCTTCGGCTCTAGAATTACTTCTTCTCGAGCAAAACAAATCAATTCATCTTCAGTCTCTCCAAAATAACCTAGTTTCTTCATCACAACCAAATCCTCTGCTTTTATTGTGGATTTTCCAAATTCAACATGACTAGGTTTAGTCGGGCACAGAATACTATCGTCCACTTCACTTTCCTTATCACTCTCACCTTCAGCCACAACTTGTTCAGCTTCGGCATTAGAGGTACCCTCGGCAATAGCTTCTTCTTGCACAACTAGCCCAGACCACCTCATCATTTCTGATATGGGTGCTATCTCAGTTACTTCAGTTTCATCTCCCTCACAGGACACCCTAGCAGTGGATCTTACTCTGGCCATTTCAATATTCATCTTCTTTTAGACAAAGTTGATCTTAAGTGACGAAGTGCTTGTTTGAAAGCACAATGTAGAGGCGTTTGGCTTTGTTTAAAATTTTCAACAGCACAACGGTGCAATAGCAATGAATGTTGTGGTAACTTCTCACCAACTTGTCTATTTATATAGCCCTGTAGGAGAAGAAGGCGAACTGCCAAAGCATGTATACTGGCTTAACGGTGGACCAGCCAGCGCTCGGAATATTTTAATCGTTTTTTGACAATAAGCTCAGGGAAGGTGTTTATCGGACCTTCAGCATTCCAAAGCCGACGTGTTGTTCGCGGATCGAGCTCGTCATGAAAAAACGATCTAGCACCGTGAAGTAGCTACTGTTGGGGGTCTTCTTCTCTGCCGAAGGCCCTCAAGACAAAAACACCTTCGGCAAAGTAATACCAAAGTCTCCTCTCCTTTTACCGATGGTTCTCAAGACGAATACCTCGCTTAGAAGCAACGACGCCAAGTGCCGAAGCTACCATCAGCTTCGGTTGAAATCGAGCAAAGGATGAAAAGACTAGATAAACCCTAGTAATCTAAGTTATGCCGATAAACAGATGTTGAGGGTCATGAATGTAATTTTACCCAGGCTACGTCCCGTGCCTATAAATAGATGAACAATAGCATCATACTGTTCATGATGGATTGTAAGTTCTCTCTCGTGTCTTCACCTTCGAGCAAGCCGAAGGTATCATTGTAATATGAATTCTATTGATATTCATATATGCTTTATGGAATGTAAATAACAATAAATCAATAACTTGTACCTTTTATATTAACATTTGTGTAAATCCATTTATCAATAACATGATGAAGTCATGTCTTTCATGACCTTCCCCCGATGAACATTGAATTCAAGAGGAAACAATGCTTCGGAGGATGAAGGTCTTTAATCCTTAACAATTGTGTTGCCTTGTTCTTGATTCACAGCATTTGAGAACAGGCGACCAACAATTCTCTCTCGGATTTAATGGATCTTAGACGAAGGTCATAAATAACAAGTCCACATCATTTTCAAATATAAAAATATACTTGCAAGATATGATATCATGTCACATACTTATCTCATAATGAATGTACAAGCGGTGTCAAAGTTTGTATTGCCTTGATACCTTTGGCTTGTTTGAAGGTGATGACGCAAGGGAAATTACAATCCAGCATGAACAGTACGTGGGTACTGTTCAATTATTTATAGGCAATCGTATAGCTTCGTACGTTATTACATGTATATCCTCAACAATTACATACAAGGTTTACAAATGTCACAGGGGCAGCATCGTCATTTATATTCAATAACTTGAACGACACTTTCTCCCTTTGTTGCCTTCCTACTTCATCATGACGAAGCTTGCTTCGTCGTACTTCCCTCGAGTTATGTCGAAGCTTTCCTGGTAACAAAGCCCTTGTAATACTTAATAGTATGCTAGAAACAAATAGTTAGCCGTGTTTTTAGGACCTTCGGAAGATGAATGCCCCCAACAATAGCCCCTCGTAGTATTAGTTTGTTCCTTTGTAACAAATTTAGATTGCGAAATGAACGAAGGCCTTTAGCCGAAGGTCCAAAAAAACACCTTCCCTTCGCTAGAATAGCGAGACATTCTGTATTGTGGGACCCATCGCTCAGTGGTGCTTTGCGTATATATACGAGGGTTTGCGTTGAAAATATTTTTCGTGCTATCAAGCTTTGTGTTGGGTTTGTTGTTTTAGCTTTCTGGCTCTGCAACCGTGAATGCTTCTAAGCTTCGGCTTTTCGTTGCTATCATCGTTGAAATGGCCGAAGAGAAGAAAAGTGTGGATCCCGCACTCGCTGGTTTCTACGAAGCCATGGAGAGGACCAATGTTGAGAAAATTACTGTTGACATGTTAGCTGGGCTGTCTGAGGGTTCTAGTGACAACGAAGATTTTGATGTCAAGAGTGACAACGATGACGCCAAAAACTGGTCATGGAGGCCAAGTCATGTTGTATTTGGAAAATCCACTGTTAAGAGAGGACAGATTGAAGCAACGAAAGGTAAATATTTTCGTGACACAACTATAGTGAGGGCCGGAGGAGAGAATATTGTTTCTCTTCCCGAAGCTGATGAAGTGGTTATTTTTAAGAGTTTTATGAAGGCTGGCCTTTGGGTTTCCTCTGCATAAAATGCTTGTTGAAGTACTTAAAAGATTCGATATCTTCATCAACTCACCCCCGAAGCTTTGATCAAAATCAGGGTTTTCATCTGAGCGATGAGGAGCCAGGGATTGGAACCGGACGCCGATTGTTTCTATAATATACATGAATTGTCTTATCAGACGAAGGCAATGGGGAAGGAACAATATCACAACAATTTTGGTTGCTATTCCTTCGTATACCGCTCTGATGCAAGACACCATGTTCCCACGTTTCACAAGAAATGGCCAGCTTGGATGAAGCAATGGTTCTATGTTAAGAATGATTTGGTTGAGAGGGAAGATGTGAAAGATATAATTCAGTGTACAATATGATCTCGCTTCAGCATCCAAAGGCCCTCGATTGTGAATAATAATAGAACTCGGGCCTGCCTGGTAGCCTTCAACTCTGTGTGCAGCTACATTGGCACCAGAGACTTGGTCCAAGAACATATAGCTTTCAAAGTATGGCCCCTTGTTAATGAATGGGAAATGCCGAAGCAGACCACTGACAACTCAAGCAAAGGTGGCCTAGTTTATTTGAAATATACATACTGCTACAGAAGTCAGTTTCGGGAGCCAGATGACGAATGGCTCGAGGCTATTGAGGCGACCGCTGATGATATGTTGGGGGCATACATGAAGGCTAATGACGAAGCCTTGAATATGTTAGAAATATGCCCTAGAGATAATCATAGAGATGAGCATATTTTTTTGTATCCATGATATATATATTGCTTAATTGAATATCCATGAAAGGCACCTTGTATTGATTAGCAATTATGTGAATTGTTTTGTGGCGGAACCGCCCGAATTATTCCAGTTTAAGTGCCCAAGTCGCACCCTTAGAGGTAGCAACACACTTAAATCGGAATAACCTGTCAGTCCCTCGGATCTAGTCCGATAAAGCCACTTATCTAGGATCGAATACCACTAGCTCACACGAAGGTGAGGCACATAGAAATACAATAAAGCATAATACCACAAATTTAATAAGTATCAATAGTGATTACATTATCGGAGTTTCAGAAATAATAACCATAAATTTTAATGAAGCGGAATTAACTAACGGAGAAAACCGAGTAACATGGCTAAGCCTGGCCACGCTACTCCCCCTGGTCCTCTCCTGCGGAAGCACTAACCCTCTCAACCATCTATCCCGGTGGCAGGGATGAAGGCCAAGTCACACCACCAACCAAATTAAGGAGGTACCTGCAAAAATTATGCCACAAGCAAGGCTGAGTATACTAATACTCAGCTAGACTTACCCGGTGTGAGGAGTCGAATACTCTACCTCTAGACATGCAGCTGTTTGGCTGAGGGGTTTGGTTTGCCAAATGCACTAGCTGAGTCTAAAATCAAGTTTTAGCTTTTCAAGTTTTAGTATGTTCCTTTTTAAACTAGATGAGTACCTAGCTATTCATACATGGTATCAATCATTTTAACAATCAACATCTTTTGCCAATCAACTCTGTTGGGGGTATGCTTCGTAGCCGAAGATCCTAAAGAAAGAGAACACCTTCGGTAGACCCTCTCAGAAGCAGCGCCGAAGCTATCACCTATAAAGCTTCGACACAGTGACAAATCTCAAGACAAAGGGGTGAACCGACTTAAAGATGAAATGACTTAAAAGACCCATGATGTTTTGTGTCATTATTGTAGACGATTGTAAAGGGCATAGATGTAATTTTACACAGGCTGCGCCCTGTGCCTATAAATAGATGAACAGTACCCCTGTACTGTTCACGCTGACTGATCATCCTGCTTTTGCGTCACTCTTGTACTTTTGTCTTCTTTCGAGACGAAGGTACATTTGTAATCTGAAATCATTTCTATTTTCCCATAGTAGTAAAATAGAGATGAGTTGATATATAATTGTTTATCTTATCTTTTACATTTCATATGATTCTTCATTATAACATGTTGCATTGATGAAGCTATGTCCTTCATTACCTTCGTCCGAAGATCATTATATCCTAATCAAAATAATGCCTCGGAGGATGAAGGGCTTTAACATTTAACATTCTTGTGTTGCCTTGTTTTTAACTCATAGCATTTGAGAACAAGTCCCCAACATTAGCGCCCACCTCCAGTGAACTCACTTCCACTTTTTGAGCTGATGGCTTCGTTCAACAACCAAGTTGGAGCTGCTTTGGCTTCGAAGCTGGTACTTCCGATAACAGGCGGTTCATGCTCAGAGCCAGCCAACAAGAAGCAGAAGAAGGAGGCACAGAGAAGGGTATAGCATGTTGGGGTGCAGGGACCCTTCATCAAGTCAAGATGGTCCCACATCCCAATTACCTTCTCCCAAGAGGACCTTCAGCTCAAGGATTACCCTCACAATGATGCTATGGTTATTTCTTGTGTTTTCAAAGGATTTCTGGTTCACAATGTTCTGGTTGACACAGGCAGTGCAGCGGATATTATATTTGCTAAGGCCTTCCGACAGATGCAAGAGCCAGAGGATAAGATTCATGATGCTACACACCCTCTTTATAGCTTCGGAGGAAGACAGATTGTAGCGCTCGGCAAGATCACGATGCGAGTGACCTTCGGATTTGTCAACAATACAAGAACTGAGCAAATTGTATTTGATATTGTCGACATGGAGTACCCTTACAATGCAATCATTGGTTGTGGGACACTCAATGCTTTTGAAGCAATTCTTCATCCAGCATATCTTTGCATGAAGATACCTTCGGATCAAGGGCCTATTGCTATTCATGGAAGCCAGGAAGCTGCCAGAAAGGCTAAAGGAAACTGGACAGATTCAAAAGCAATCCATAATATAGATGGAGCCAAACCTTGTGAGCAATACAAGTACAGAAGGGAGAAGGCTGCTTCGGCCGATCAGCCGAAGCCCATGCTCTTATGTGAAGATATAGCAGAGCAGAAGGTGTTGCTAGGATCTCAATTGTCTAAGGAATAGGAGAAAAACCTAACAAGGTTTCTGTTCAACAACAAAGATGTCTTCGCATGGTCCGCCAACGATCTCTGTGGTGTCAACAGGGATGTCATTGAACACTCGCTCAATGTCGATCCATCCTTCAGACCCAGAAAGCAGAGGCTTCAGAAAATGTCTGATGACAAAGCCGAAGGTGCTTGGAATGAAGTGAAAAGACTTCTTAGTGCTAGAGTCATCAGAGAAGTAAAATACCCAGAATGGCTAGCTAACACTGTTATGGTGAAGAAGGCCAATGGTAAATGGAGAATGTGCATCAATTTTACTGATCTTAATAAGGCATGTCTGAAGAATGAGTTTCCATTACCACGGATAGATTCTCTAGTAGATGCAGCAGCTTCGTCAGAGCTCATGTGTCTACTAGATTGTTATTCAGGCTAACATCAAATCTGGATGAAGAAGGAAGATGAGCCAAAAACCAGCTTCATAACCCCCAGTGGTACATATTGTTATCTTCGGATGCTTGAGGGGCTCAAGAATGCTGGAGGAAGCTTCAGTAGAATGGAAACCAAAGTCCTTCATTCTCAGATAGGCAGAAATGTGCTAACTTATGTAGATGATATCATAGTAAAAAGCACGAAGCAAGAAAATCACATTGCTGATCTGCAGGAGACATTCGCTAACTTTAGGCAAGCTGGCCTGAAATTGAATCCAGAATAGTGTGTCTTCGGAGTAAAGAAGGGGAAATTCCTTGGTTGTTTAGTTTCAACAAAAGGGATCGAAGCTAATCCAAATAAAATCGAAGCTATTCTTCGGATGGAGCCGCCAAGCACATAGAAGGGAACCCAACGGCTGACAGGAAGACTGGCATCTCTGAATCAATTTATATCTAGATCAGCAGAGAGAAATTTACCATTCTTTGAAGTGCTGAAGTCGGCCGAAGTCTTTCAATGGGGATCAGCTCAGCAGAAAGCCTTCGAAGAGCTGAAGCAGTACCTGATAGACCTAACAACGTTAACTCCACCCACGCCAGGGGCTCCTCTATTATTATATGTGGCAGCTTTGCATTCTGCAGTAAGTGCAGCGCTTGTGCCGGAAAAGCTTGAAGGACAAATCAAAAAGCAAGCCCCAGTATACTTCGTCTCCAAAGTCCTCAGCTTATCAAAGAAAAACTATACAGAATTGGAGAAAGTGCTATATGCTGTCTTAATGGCCTCCAGAAAGCTTCGGCATTACTTTCAAGCATTTCATATAATTGTTCCTTCATCACAAGCTTTGAAGGATATTATGAGGAACAGAGAGGCTACGGGAAGGATTGGAAAGTGGGCTGCGGAACTCAACGAATTCACCATTGATTATGTGCATAGATCCTCGATCCACTCCCAGGCATTAGCAGACTTCATCACTGACTGGACGCCAGGGGCTCAGGAAGAAGAAGCAAGTAAAGATGCCGAAGCTTGGACAGTGTTCTGCGACAGTTCCTGGGGAACCTTCGGGGCAGGTGCAGCAGCTGTCTTAGTTTCACCTTCCAAAGTCAGAACATGTTATGCAGTGAAACTTGATTTCAGTTGCACAAATAATATTGCTGAATACGAAGCTTTGCTTTTGGGGCTTCGGAAGTTAAAGGCAATGGGGATAAGAAGGGCGATTCTTAAAACGGATTCCCAAATTATTTCTGGTCATATTGACAAGAGTTGTAAAGCAAGAGACCCGAAGCTTGAGAAATACTTGGATATAGTTCGAAGGCTTGAAGCTTCTTTCGAAGGATTTTCTGTCAAGAATATTCCACGAGGAGAAAATAAGCACGCTGATCGGCTAGCCAAGTCAGCGGCACAGAGGCTGCCTTTACCTTCGGAAGTATTCTTTGAGACAATAAGAGCACCTTCGGTGGAACTTCTTGAAAGAGCAGTGCTCAATATATCTCCTGTTCATAGTGAAGATTGGAGAACTGAGATTATATCCTTTCTCCAGGGCAATTGCCTTTCAGATGACGAAGCTTATACTAAGAGAATAGAGGCAAGAGCCTGACCATATGTAATAATAGAAGGGGAGTTATACAAACATGGAGTCTGTTCTCCGTTGCTCAAATGTTTATCCAGAGCTGAAGGTATAGTGATGAGGACATCAACACCAACACGAGCACATCTACACCAGCAGCACCTTCTCCAGCCCATTAACCATCTTCCCCAGTCCAGGTGCCACCCCTTCCACCTGGGCCAGTGACTCGGGCCCGTGCAAGAGAATTGAACTACATCATGTTGTTAAAGAACGAAGGCCCAGAAGAATAGACGACCAGCCCAATTGCGGCCCATAATGGACGACCTAGGGTTGGCCGCCCCTAGGGGCTGCGCCCCCTCTCTATTTATACAGGAGCTGCGCCTCCTTTATTTTCCGAGTTTTGTTTTACATTAGCTTTAGCTACTCTCGAACACGCGCAAATCTGCGCTATCTTCGTGTATTCAGAACTCCACCCTCGAGTAATAGATTAGATTGCTCGCATCTTTTTCTTGTTCGTTCTTCGATTGCGCACAGGAAACGATCTTCGTGATCAGGCCGATCTCGCATCAGCAAGGTCGGTAACCACAGGGAGTTGGTTCAGCGATTGCATTGGCGCCTCGAGCTTGCTCGTCGTAGTCGGATCGCAAGGGTCAACTTCCGCCAAATCGGAATTATCTCTACTCGCCGAAAGATCGGGCACCTCAGCTACATCAATTGGTATCAGATTTCCAGGTTGATCGGTGAGTTTATCGAGTGTTTTTTTTCCTACAGTCCACAAAACCACATAAAAATTCAGGTTAGACCTTATCCCAGCACCCTTTTGAGCCTCGCACTTTCTTTCAATAATCTGCATTGTTGAATTTGTGTGCTTTCGCGTCATTTGTTGCTGGTTGCATTGTGTTCTTCCACCATTCAAATCCTAGCGCCGCCACCATCTCCCTTTTGATCACGCCACAAACCGAGTCAACATTGTTTCCTTGTTTTTCTCCTTCGGTTACGTCAAAAAAAACAGAAACAAAAAAAAACAACGAAGGAGATAGGATACGGTTGTTTCATCCCGGTCGTTTGAAAACATAACTTGAGCTACCTTCCTTAAACGGGGCATAACTTTTCGCTCGGGTGTCCGAAAAATCTGAAATTTTTACAGGAGCTAGTTGACACCATTCTGAGGCCGGCCAAACTCACCTTCGGTCTGTTTGGGTTCGACAAAATTGTCAAAAAAATTCAGGAAAATAAAGAAAAAAATCCGTCAAAGTTCTCGCACGCTTTTCAGAGAACTTCCTGATTTTCTGTAGACCACATTTGAACTCTGTTTTAGGTGAAACTTCGTGTAGCTCCTATTTTGTTGCTTCTTGTGCTGAGAAAAATATCAAAAAAATCATACAAAAAAGAAAAACAAAATCACTTGTGATTCCTACTAGTGGCCTCGCTAGTACAATATTTACGGTACTGCCATTCTGCTAGTTCCATCCGTCCTTTGCACTTGTGGCCAGCAATATAGTTTCGTGTTTTGCACTATAATTCAACTTTGCATTATTGTTTGGTCGTGCTAATCCTTGACTTGAGTGCAGCCTACCCAGAACTCCACATATTTCTACGACGAGTAGGTTTCTGTTTCTCCAGGCAATCGCTCATCCAATCTTTCACCGGTTCCACCTGTTGGTTGCAGTTCACCACTGTGGCTTGGTAAGAACGGATAAGAATTTGATAACAGCACTAGTGTAAGCGCCTTGTGAGCAGTACACCCCTATTTTTGTCGTTTTTTGGTGTTTTGGTGTTTGCGCTAACTATGGCAGGAGCACATGACACGGTGGATGCCCAGTTGCTGGAAGTAAAGGGACAAGTTGATGGACTTGCTGATGACATTAGGACGATGCATGAACGGCTTGATTCAACGGTCACTTCGACGACCGAGCGTTTCAACCAGCTTGACCTAGCTCAAACGGCGACTCGCACCACACTCGACACCATCCTGGCACGCCTTGATGCGTTGACCACAAAGATGGAGCAGGACTACGGCGGTGACACTGAGTGGGACGATGGAGATCGCCGTGGTCGTGCACGCCGTGTGGTTCGTCATCCCCCTAATGACTTATTTTCTAAGATTAAATTTAAAATTCCACCTTTTAATGGCAAATATGATCCTGCTGCATATCTTGATTGGGAGTTAGAGGTTGAACAAAAATTTTCATGCCATGATATTGCTGCACATTCTCAGGTTAAAGCTGCTATTAGTGAATTTACTGATTTTGCTTTAATTTGGTGGCGTGAGTTTAAAATAAAACATCCCACTACCATTCCAACCACTTGGGATCAGTTGAAAGCTGCGATGCGACATCGATTTGTGCCTTCGTATTATGCTCGTGATTTGCTTAATAAAATGCAGCATTTTCAGCAAGGTTCTCAATCTGTTGAGGACTATTTCCAGGAGTTACAAAAAGGTATGATTCGTTGTGGGATATTGGTGTGACACCCCAGGTGTCAGTTTCGTGTTATGTCGGGAGATTTATCCTAATCTTGGATGCTCAGTGAAAATTTCTATTTCTCGATCGCATCTATCTCCATTTATCAAGTTACTCATGAACGATTCACCAAATTTGGAATTATTCGATCTCAAGAACAGCCAAATTTGGAGCCTGTTAAAACTTTTTGTTTCTCGGAGCAAACACAAATTAGAAAGTCAATATCGTCTCACAACTCCCGTCCAGACTCATTTATTCGGACTCTCGATAGTTGTTATATCATCCAATCGGTGTCTGAATCCTCTTTCTCGATAGTCGGTCTATGTCCAAATACATAATCCAAATCCGCATTCTCCAGCGGAATCTCTGTTGTGTCAACCTCTAATAAATTCTTATGCAAATCAACTTGTTATCTCTATGTCATCATTCATCTCTATCTATCAAAAGTATTCTAGAGATTTCTCAAAGTTTGAACCAAATATTTATACGAAATTATAAGTCCCACGCTTGCTTGAGACTGCTCGATTAAGTAAAAGCAAATTTATAAATTCAAACAAGTTATGTCAACCTTCCCAAAACACTCTATATAAACTTTACAATAAAAGTTATTGAGGGTCCATGCCAAGAAAATAGTCTGATGGCCTTAAAAATATAATTGAGAGCTTTATAATGATACTACTTTGACCAAAGTGAAACTTTAATTTATATTCAAGATATGAGGTTTGACCTTTAATAAAAATTGTAGAACCTGTGTTATACAACAAATTTCATATATAAACAAAGTCTTGATTCGATCTCTAAGTATCTCAAACAGTGCCATCAAGACAGAATAAAAATCTGATTTCAGGATTTGAATTCTTCTAAGTCTGAAATTAGTGTCGTTCGGGTCGACGTCTCGCGTTCTCTAAAATTTGTTAAACAACATGATTTTCACCAAATATAAAAGTTGTTAGTCACTAATGGAGGCACATCATATCCAAAGATGGCATTCATCCGACCCATCTTGACAAGGTTTGACATCCATTCTTAGGTGAAATTAACCCTTTGACAGTAGCAACTTTGGACTTAATTATCTCTTAATCTAGTTAGCAAATGCCTGAGAACCCTTAATCAAACATGTAGAGCATTGTGCGGGAAGCAACTTTGCTACAGTGTCCAAGATCCGGTTCCAAACAGAAGACGCCAAAAAGTGCCACCCAAGGTCGCTACTGTAGCATCTACCACGTGTTCGACGAATTGCTGCAATGGAGAGACGTGGCAGCCGTGCTCTGGAGCTTCTCCTCCATAAATGGCAGCACATGCTCTCCCTTCTCCTCCACGCCCTTTCCCATTCCTGGCAGCAGCAGCTCACCAACGCCGGTCTTCTTCCTTGGCGCAGGAACTCGGTTTCCTCTCCTCCACTTCTTCAAGCCAGCCACCATGGCTTCTCTCCCACACGCCACCGGCCATTTTTCTCCATCTTCTCCCACACGCCTCCTCTCTGTTACGAGATGCAGCAGCACTTCTCTTGTCCTTGGAACCGACCTCCGTAGCTGCGTGCCCAGGGCTGCTCGGCCTCTGCTCTGAGCTCAAGGGAGCACGATGCCCTTCCCATGGCCGGAGCCGAGGAGCCTCCCATATCTGCTGCTGTACGTGAATGTTGGAGGTAGAAGAAGAAGTCACCTCGAGTCTATGACACGTGGGCCCTAGCTGCTAATGTAAGTGCACAAAATCACAGATTTTTGCGTTCCGTTCTAAAATTCATATCTTGAGGTTTAGAGCTCCAAAAATCACGAAATTTATTTCGTTGGCTTCCTTATGAAATGCTCTAACTATTGGATCTATATGTTTATATGTTTTAGTGGAAAAGTTTTTCTGTAGAAATTCGTATTTAAAAACTGGTTTAGAGAACAAATGAACTTGCTTCTCTCCATAGTTTTAATTAAAAAAATCCAAAAATGATGAAACCTGTTTTGTTAGTTAGATGTTGTCATACCCTATCAAGGAAAAATATAAAACTTATATGTTGTTCACTGTTTTCTTGGTGTGTTAATTAAAACAAGTTAAATAGAGAAAAGAAGGTTTATTTGCTCGTTATTTTTGGATCTGCAGCTCTAGTACACCAAATGGATTCAAATTTTTACAGTAGACTCTTGGTATGATGTTTGGTGACTGGTAAAAATTTCATGAATTGTTGTGCATATATGATTAAGTTAGTGATTTAACTTGTTTAATGCACCTTAAGTAGTTTTAAATGATTTAAAAATGATGTATAGATGCAAAAATGTAAAATGGTGTTCCACTGTCCTTGTATGATATTATAGTAGCCTAAGAAAATTTAATATGGTCATGCATCCACAGAAACTAATTAATTTTAGAATTAACTTGCTCTCACATGCTTTATTGCATTAACAAATTGTTATTTTTGTATTAAATAAAATATAAAACCTGGGCATGAGAAATTTATACATTGGTCATGATTTGTTATTACCTATGCCTCATAAAAATTCCAGCTCCAAATTAGATAGTTTTATACGGTACTAAAATGACACACATTTTATAATTATAAGAACAGTTAGTGAAAAATTAGAAGTAAACAAGGGCATGCATGTTTCTTGAAATACTTAAGTGCCTTGATAGAAATTGAAACTTTACAACTAGGTCATAATGATTTGAATTTGAGAAATTAGTGATAGTATCTCTCTATGAGTTTGCTTGGTGATTTAGTTAAGTGCTCTTGTGCTAGCAAACTGAAATTTATGGGTGTACATTTTTTGTTGTGTGAGTAATCTAGTAAAGTAAAGTGTGTTTTCTGTAAGATATGTGCTATATAAAAGTTGTAGTTTACTTGTGTATGTATCTTGTCCTAAAAATGCATGAGCTGAGAATTGATGGTTTAGAAGCTATACTTCTCACAAGTCCAACACCTGAATCTGTCGAAATTCTGAACAGATTTCAGAGATTGCAATGGTTGCCTAAGTTAATGTTGAAATCAGTTATTGATGGTCACAAAAAAAAAGTTGTAGATAACATTATTATCTTACTTCTGTTAAAATTTGACAGCCATAGGTCTGACAGTTTAGGAGTTATGCTTTTTACAAATTCAGTAACTGAATCTGTCCACTTAATGTACAGATTTCAGAAACTGCACTGTTTGCTTAAGTTAATGTTACAATCTGTTCATGGTCATTATAAGAAAGTTGTAGGTGTTTTTCTTATCTTTCTTGTGTTAAAATTTCATAACCACAGGCCTGATAGTTTAAGAGTTATGAATTTTACAAACTGCTTGCTGTGTTCTGTCCACTGTCAGAACATATTTTAAAAACTGTAATGTTTGATTTAGTTAAACCTGGAATCACCTCTTGGTGATTATAAAAGTTGTGTAGTGCTTTTGCCAAGCTTTCCAAAAAGTCTTGGATCACTATTTTTGGTGGTCTAAAGCTTAAGTTATGAATGTTACAAATATAAAGACTGAATCTGTCCAGTTCTGGACAGCAAGGTCTTTTAGTGATATTTACGCTTAGTTAAATGTTGAATCACCCTGTGATGTTTATAAACAATTTATAGAACATTTAATTAGCTTTTCAGAAAGTCTAGGATCACCTTATTTGGATGTCTGAATTTTCAGTTGTGAATTTTTGAAGTTGCTAACCTGAATCTGTCCAAATCTGGACAGCGCAGTTGTATTAGCACGTTTTGACCTTGCTAAGTGTTGGATCATGTTGTGATGAAAATACCAAAGTTGTAGTCCACTTTCTAAGCTTTCCAGAAAGTCCTAGTTTACTATTTTTGGATTAATATTTGAAGAGTTATGACTGAAACAAACAAGTGCTGTGCTGCTGTCCTGAATTTGTTATGTTTGGTGAATGCTCTACTCTGTTGTGTTTGACTCGAGTCGACTGTTTTCTTCGTCTGATGATTGGTTGAACCTGCAGTGCTGATAATATAACTAATACAATTGTTCCTAATTATATAAGTAACAAGTATACATCCCGCTAAGTTAGTGAACCTAATTAGTGCGGGTCTAATAAGTGTTGCCTAGTGAATAATTTTAAAGCCCAATTAAGTATCTAGTTCCTTTTCAACTAAGTCTATCTATATATAAGTCATGGCGAACTTGTGTACTTAACTAATTTAATGTTAGGTAACTAATGGATGATTAACGTCAACATTGTAAATACTTGTGGTCATGCTTGTGTGGTCATGCTTGTATTGGTTAAGTAAAGTAAGCGTCGTCGTCTTTCCAGTGGTAGTAGCTACGTATGCCCGAGGACGTGTAGATAAGTAAAGCTAACATGTGGTTGTCTGCGGCGTCTTCCACTTTAATGTTTAGTTCGCCACGGTATCTTTTTATATCTTGTGCTATTTTTGTGCTACTTTCATTATATTCATACATATGCATCTTGCATCTCATTTAGGACCGAGAGGTGACGATCCAGCAAATGATGTGGTGCCAACCACAAGCTGCAATTGGTGGACGACCTGAAGAATGGACTTAACCAGTGGATGCTCGCCAAGCGAGTACCTCCCTCCCCCAGCAAACACTATCTAAGTGTTAAAATAAAGGCAAGCCCCGGTTTTATGCATAACCGTTATATATGCTATTTTACTGCACTTAATGTTTGTAGGCTTGTACTGTGCACTTAAGTGTAGGAGTTGTTTGGAACCTTAGTTGCATGAACTCAGGATTTCCTTTTGAGATGGATACTAGTATGCTAGGTCGAGTAGCTGCTTTATTAATTAGGATCTCGGTAGAAGTCGAGTGATTTTTCTAGCACTCGCGCGAGGTCAGGAATTTGGTTGTATCCACTTTCTTCTCATAATGATGCTGGTTTGTGGGCAACAGTCCATGGGGATTGGTTGTTCACGGGATAAAAAGTTGATTAAGGATTAAGGTGTGGTACCGTGAGTCAAGCGTTTGAACGTACTAAACACATACCGAGAAATATGGTAAATCGGTAAGCCTAGTACCTGAGTGAACCTGGCAGTGGACATACCTCCTCACGCGACCTGAGACGTAGTCTCCCATTCCGGTTATGGTGGGTACAAGTGCGGTCACTGCACGACGGGCCAGTCGGGGTCAGTGAGGCATTGTACGCCAAGGCGGTGAGACCTGATCTGCTGACGGGGAATCGATGGGGACGGTTGATGTGTGTGGGGACGGAGTGCCCCTACATGTCGTGTGTTTAGGTTTACCTTGCAAGGATAAAAACTCGATTCGAATCGTCTGCTTCTCGCAGCTAATGAGACTGCTTGATCCATGCTGCTACATTGAGTAATAAGTGGAAATGAGGTGACTGGCAAAAGATGTTGATTGGTAAAAATGTTTGATACCATGTATGCTTAGCTAGGTACACATTTAGTCTAAAGGATTCTACTAAAACTTGAAAAGCTAAAACTTGTTTTTAGAAACTCAGCTAGTGCTTTTGGCAACCAAACCCCACAGCCAAACAGCTGCATGTCTAGAGGTAGAGGAGTATAGACTCCTCACACCGGGTAAGTCTAGCTGAGTATTAGTATACTCAGCCTTGCTTGTGGCACAATTTTTGCAGGTACCTCCTTGCTTTAGTTGATGGTGTGACTTGGCCTTCATCCCTGCCACCGGGACAGATGGTCGAGAGGGTTATGACTTCCGCAGGAGAGGACCAGGAGGAGTAGCGTGGCCAGGCTTCGCCATGTTACTCGGTTTTCTCCGTTAGTTATTTCCGCTGCATTAAAATTTATGGTTATTATTTCTGAAACTCCGATAATGTAATCACTAATGATACTCCTTAAATTTGTGGTATTATGTTTTATTGTATTTCTCTGTGCCTCACCTTCGAGTGAGCTAGTGGTATTCGATCCTGGTTAAGTGGCTTTATCGGACTAGATCCGAGGGACTGACGAGTTATTCCTGTTTAAGTGTGTTGCTGCCCTTAAGGGTGTGACTTGGGCACTTAAGCTGGAATAATTCGGGCGGTTCCGCCATAGCTGGTATCGGAGCGAATACCAGTACAGAGAAGTCAATAAGTCATGATTACCAACCTTTTCAAAAGTAAAACTTGCTTAGAAACCCAATTGGATAGATATCAGGACGATAAGGAAATACCTAGGACGTGAAGCCTTAGGGAATAGATGGGTAGCTAGGTGGCTAGTTATTTAGGCCATAAAGGCTGCTACTACTATTAATAGGGATGCTATAGCAGCACCCGAAGACTTAGTTAGGTCTGAGAAGACGACTAGAATGAGCATGCATCCTGATTGTCGCATTATAATTGTCTCTCGCGCATCAACATGCTTCTCTCACCTTTATTCTAATAATAAAAACTTGTGAATAATGTGATGTACTGTTATGTTAGAAATGTCGTACCTCATGTCAGATTGGTAAGTCTTGTTAGGTTGTGTTATGTGTTTCTCTTGCCTTGCTATCTAGGTGGTATTGAAATTGTTCAACCCTTTTTGCAAAAAAATGTGTTGTTTGTTTCCTCATAAAAATACACCCCCACTTTAAACAACCTAGTGGTTAGCAAGTGAAACCCTTAAAAAAAAAATCAAATCACATGCTTGTGTTGGTGTTTTCTAGCCCTTGTGTGTTGCACTATTGATAATGCACCCGCACAACCTATAGATGCCCATAGCTTGACCGCTAGACCAGCCCAAGTCTCCTTGTGCACTTGTGTCAAAAATATAATTGTTGTTGGTGTCTAGTTGCGCAAACCATATGGAAGCCATGTTTCTTTCCATAAATCCTTGCCCCTAAAACTTCATAGCATTCCTGTGATCATCCAGCTGATCTTGTTGCCTACCTCTCCTTTCGCATGGATCTGGTGATCTCTTTCCTTGCGAATCATGTTGTGGCTTTATCATCCGAATCTCTGGATCCTTTATCGATTCTGCCCTATTATCTGGTTATCCGCTACAACCCATTCTCAAGTATCGGATGTCGATCAATCTAATCTCTCATTTCTAGTCTTTCCGATGCTCTTTCTCTAGGCATCCTGACGTTGTTTTTGCCAACCTTATCTTTAAATGGCATATCCATGTGGATAAATGAATTTCGCTGTTGTCCTTGGTTCTCTCATGTCTCTAAAAGCTCAACAATCTACTTTGATCTCATGGTCGGTTCATCCTCATATCAAATCTCGTGCTAATATCTGATCTGATAATCTCCATGTTGATCATGAAATAGTTCTCTGAGTTGAAGAAAATTCTCATGTGATGCTCTTTTGCCAACAATCTCTGCTTCAACTCTGGTCACATTCTCATTTTCTGAGCCATACTCTCATGGGCTCCATCTATCTGTGCTATGTGGATTTCTTATTGGTTGCATTGGTAATGGTGTTATGACTAACGACCGATGGTGCCGCGATGAAACCGAGAGCCTACTATGGTGCACACATGGTTTAGCTGCTCGGCACGCGCTGGTATCGTGGTTAATAGTCGTGATCCATTACGAGACTACGCTGATGTGCTATCTTTTGTGGACATTCTCTCAGAGCGATAGCTGCATTTTGTCTCGATATGTCGCGATATTCTGTCCAAATCTATCTTCCATATCCATCTGATGACATCTTATGAATTAGCATCTATCATCAGTCTGGGAGTTACATGCTTCTCCACCCTTAAAGATCCTCATTTGAATCTCGGGACGAGATTCTTTTAAGGGGGGGAGGCTGTGACACCCCAGGTGTCAGTTTCGTGTTATGTCGGGAGATTTATCCTAATCTTGGATGCTCAGTGAAAATTTCTATTTCTCGATCGCATCTATCTCCATTTATCAAGTTACTCATGAACGATTCACCAAATTTGGAATTATTCGATCTCAAGAACAGCCAAATTTGGAGCCTGTTAAAACTTTTTGTTTCTCGGAGCAAACACAAATTAGAAAGTCAATATCGTCTCACAACTCCCGTCCAGACTCATTTATTCGGACTCTCGATAGTTGTTATATCATCCAATCGGTGTCTGAATCCTCTTTCTCGATAGTCGGTCTATGTCCAAATACATAATCCAAATCCGCATTCTCCAGCGGAATCTCTGTTGTGTCAACCTCTAATAAATTCTTATGCAAATCAACTTGTTATCTCTATGTCATCATTCATCTCTATCTATCAAAAGTATTCTAGAGATTTCTCAAAGTTTGAACCAAATATTTATACGAAATTATAAGTCCCACGCTTGCTTGAGACTGCTCGATTAAGTAAAAGCAAATTTATAAATTCAAACAAGTTATGTCAACCTTCCCAAAACACTCTATATAAACTTTACAATAAAAGTTATTGAGGGTCCATGCCAAGAAAATAGTCTGATGGCCTTAAAAATATAATTGAGAGCTTTATAATGATACTACTTTGACCAAAGTGAAACTTTAATTTATATTCAAGATATGAGGTTTGACCTTTAATAAAAATTGTAGAACCTGTGTTATACAACAAATTTCATATATAAACAAAGTCTTGATTCGATCTCTAAGTATCTCAAACAGTGCCATCAAGACAGAATAAAAATCTGATTTCAGGATTTGAATTCTTCTAAGTCTGAAATTAGTGTCGTTCGGGTCGACGTCTCGCGTTCTCTAAAATTTGTTAAACAACATGATTTTCACCAAATATAAAAGTTGTTAGTCACTAATGGAGGCACATCATATCCAAAGATGGCATTCATCCGACCCATCTTGACAAGGTTTGACATCCATTCTTAGGTGAAATTAACCCTTTGACAGTAGCAACTTTGGACTTAATTATCTCTTAATCTAGTTAGCAAATGCCTGAGAACCCTTAATCAAACATGTAGAGCATTGTGCGGGAAGCAACTTTGCTACAGTGTCCAAGATCCGGTTCCAAACAGAAGACGCCAAAAAGTGCCGCCCAAGGTCGCTACTGTAGCATCTACCACGTGTTCGACGAATTGCTGCAATGGAGAGACGTGGCAGCCGTGCTCTGGAGCTTCTCCTCCATAAATGGCAGCACATGCTCTCCCTTCTCCTCCACGCCCTTTCCCATTCCTGGCAGCAGCAGCTCACCAACGCCGGTCTTCTTCCTTGGCGCAGGAACTCGGTTTCCTCTCCTCCACTTCTTCAAGCCAGCCACCATGGCTTCTCTCCCACACGCCACCGGCCATTTTTCTCCATCTTCTCCCACACGCCTCCTCTCTGTTACGAGATGCAGCAGCACTTCTCTTGTCCTTGGAACCGACCTCCGTAGCTGCGTGCCCAGGGCTGCTCGGCCTCTGCTCTGAGCTCAAGGGAGCACGATGCCCTTCCCATGGCCGGAGCCGAGGAGCCTCCCATATCTGCTGCTGTACGTGAATGTTGGAGGTAGAAGAAGAAGTCACCTCGAGTCTATGACACGTGGGCCCTAGCTGCTAATGTAAGTGCACAAAATCACAGATTTTTGCGTTCCGTTCTAAAATTCATATCTTGAGGTTTAGAGCTCCAAAAATCACGAAATTTATTTCGTTGGCTTCCTTATGAAATGCTCTAACTATTGGATCTATATGTTTATATGTTTTAGTGGAAAAGTTTTTCTGTAGAAATTCGTATTTAAAAACTGGTTTAGAGAACAAATGAACTTGCTTCTCTCCATAGTTTTAATTAAAAAAATCCAAAAATGATGAAACCTGTTTTGTTAGTTAGATGTTGTCATACCCTATCAAGGAAAAATATAAAACTTATATGTTGTTCACTGTTTTCTTGGTGTGTTAATTAAAACAAGTTAAATAGAGAAAAGAAGGTTTATTTGCTCGTTATTTTTGGATCTGCAGCTCTAGTACACCAAATGGATTCAAATTTTTACAGTAGACTCTTGGTATGATGTTTGGTGACTGGTAAAAATTTCATGAATTGTTGTGCATATATGATTAAGTTAGTGATTTAACTTGTTTAATGCACCTTAAGTAGTTTTAAATGATTTAAAAATGATGTATAGATGCAAAAATGTAAAATGGTGTTCCACTGTCCTTGTATGATATTATAGTAGCCTAAGAAAATTTAATATGGTCATGCATCCACAGAAACTAATTAATTTTAGAATTAACTTGCTCTCACATGCTTTATTGCATTAACAAATTGTTATTTTTGTATTAAATAAAATATAAAACCTGGGCATGAGAAATTTATACATTGGTCATGATTTGTTATTACCTATGCCTCATAAAAATTCCAGCTCCAAATTAGATAGTTTTATACGGTACTAAAATGACACACATTTTATAATTATAAGAACAGTTAGTGAAAAATTAGAAGTAAACAAGGGCATGCATGTTTCTTGAAATACTTAAGTGCCTTGATAGAAATTGAAACTTTACAACTAGGTCATAATGATTTGAATTTGAGAAATTAGTGATAGTATCTCTCTATGAGTTTGCTTGGTGATTTAGTTAAGTGCTCTTGTGCTAGCAAACTGAAATTTATGGGTGTACATTTTTGGTTGTGTGAGTAATCTAGTAAAGTAAAGTGTGTTTTCTGTAAGATATGTGCTATATAAAAGTTGTAGTTTACTTGTGTATGTATCTTGTCCTAAAAATGCATGAGCTGAGAATTGATGGTTTAGAAGCTATACTTCTCACAAGTCCAACACCTGAATCTGTCGAAATTCTGAACAGATTTCAGAGATTGCAATGGTTGCCTAAGTTAATGTTGAAATCAGTTATTGATGGTCACAAAAAAGTTGTAGATAACATTATTATCTTACTTGTGTTAAAATTTGACAGCCATAGGTCTGACAGTTTAGGAGTTATGCTTTTTACAAATTCAGTAACTGAATCTGTCCACTTAATGTACAGATTTCAGAAACTGCACTGTTTGCTTAAGTTAATGTTACAATCTGTTCATGGTCATTATAAGAAAGTTGTAGGTGTTTTTCTTATCTTTCTTGTGTTAAAATTTCATAACCACAGGCCTGATAGTTTAAGAGTTATGAATTTTACAAACTGCTTGCTGTGTTCTGTCCACTGTCAGAACATATTTTAAAAACTGTAATGTTTGATTTAGTTAAACCTGGAATCACCTCTTGGTGATTATAAAAGTTGTGTAGTGCTTTTGCCAAGCTTTCCAAAAAGTCTTGGATCACTATTTTTGGTGGTCTAAAGCTTAAGTTATGAATGTTACAAATATAAAGACTGAATCTGTCCAGTTCTGGACAGCAAGGTCTTTTAGTGATATTTACGCTTAGTTAAATGTTGAATCACCCTGTGATGTTTATAAACAATTTATAGAACATTTAATTAGCTTTTCAGAAAGTCTAGGATCACCTTATTTGGATGTCTGAATTTTCAGTTGTGAATTTTTGAAGTTGCTAACCTGAATCTGTCCAAATCTGGACAGCGCAGTTGTATTAGCACGTTTTGACCTTGCTAAGTGTTGGATCATGTTGTGATGAAAATACCAAAGTTGTAGTCCACTTTCTAAGCTTTCCAGAAAGTCCTAGTTTACTATTTTTGGATTAATATTTGAAGAGTTATGACTGAAACAAACAAGTGCTGTGCTGCTGTCCTGAATTTGTTATGTTTGGTGAATGCTCTACTCTGTTGTGTTTGACTCGAGTCGACTGTTTTCTTCGTCTGATGATTGGTTGAACCTGCAGTGCTGATAATATAACTAATACAATTGTTCCTAATTATATAAGTAACAAGTATACATCCCGCTAAGTTAGTGAACCTAATTAGTGCGGGTCTAATAAGTGTTGCCTAGTGAATAATTTTAAAGCCCAATTAAGTATCTAGTTCCTTTTCAACTAAGTCTATCTATATATAAGTCATGGCGAACTTGTGTACTTAACTAATTTAATGTTAGGTAACTAATGGATGATTAACGTCAACATTGTAAATACTTGTGGTCATGCTTGTGTGGTCATGCTTGTATTGGTTAAGTAAAGTAAGCGTCGTCGTCTTTCCAGTGGTAGTAGCTACGTATGCCCGAGGACGTGTAGATAAGTAAAGCTAACATGTGGTTGTCTGCGGCGTCTTCCACTTTAATGTTTAGTTCGCCACGGTATCTTTTTATATCTTGTGCTATTTTTGTGCTACTTTCATTATATTCATACATATGCATCTTGCATCTCATTTAGGACCGAGAGGTGACGATCCAGCAAATGATGTGGTGCCAACCACAAGCTGCAATTGGTGGACGACCTGAAGAATGGACTTAACCAGTGGATGCTCGCCAAGCGAGTACCTCCCTCCCCCAGCAAACACTATCTAAGTGTTAAAATAAAGGCAAGCCCCGGTTTTATGCATAACCGTTATATATGCTATTTTACTGCACTTAATGTTTGTAGGCTTGTACTGTGCACTTAAGTGTAGGAGTTGTTTGGAACCTTAGTTGCATGAACTCAGGATTTCCTTTTGAGATGGATACTAGTATGCTAGGTCGAGTAGCTGCTTTATTAATTAGGATCTCGGTAGAAGTCGAGTGATTTTTCTAGCACTCGCGCGAGGTCAGGAATTTGGTTGTATCCACTTTCTTCTCATAATGATGCTGGTTTGTGGGCAACAGTCCATGGGGATTGGTTGTTCACGGGATAAAAAGTTGATTAAGGATTAAGGTGTGGTACCGTGAGTCAAGCGTTTGAACGTACTAAACACATACCGAGAAATATGGTAAATCGGTAAGCCTAGTACCTGAGTGAACCTGGCAGTGGACATACCTCCTCACGCGACCTGAGACGTAGTCTCCCATTCCGGTTATGGTGGGTACAAGTGCGGTCACTGCACGACGGGCCAGTCGGGGTCAGTGAGGCATTGTACGCCAAGGCGGTGAGACCTGATCTGCTGACGGGGAATCGATGGGGACGGTTGATGTGTGTGGGGACGGAGTGCCCCTACATGTCGTGTGTTTAGGTTTACCTTGCAAGGATAAAAACTCGATTCGAATCGTCTGCTTCTCGCAGCTAATGAGACTGCTTGATCCATGCTGCTACATTGAGTAATAAGTGGAAATGAGGTGACTGGCAAAAGATGTTGATTGGTAAAAATGTTTGATACCATGTATGCTTAGCTAGGTACACATTTAGTCTAAAGGATTCTACTAAAACTTGAAAAGCTAAAACTTGTTTTTAGAAACTCAGCTAGTGCTTTTGGCAACCAAACCCCACAGCCAAACAGCTGCATGTCTAGAGGTAGAGGAGTATAGACTCCTCACACCGGGTAAGTCTAGCTGAGTATTAGTATACTCAGCCTTGCTTGTGGCACAATTTTTGCAGGTACCTCCTTGCTTTAGTTGATGGTGTGACTTGGCCTTCATCCCTGCCACCGGGACAGATGGTCGAGAGGGTTATGGCTTCCGCAGGAGAGGACCAGGAGGAGTAGCGTGGCCAGGCTTCGCCATGTTACTCGGTTTTCTCCGTTAGTTATTTCCGCTGCATTAAAATTTATGGTTATTATTTCTGAAACTCCGATAATGTAATCACTAATGATACTCCTTAAATTTGTGGTATTATGTTTTATTGTATTTCTCTGTGCCTCACCTTCGAGTGAGCTAGTGGTATTCGATCCTGGTTAAGTGGCTTTATCGGACTAGATCCGAGGGACTGACGAGTTATTCCTGTTTAAGTGTGTTGCTGCCCTTAAGGGTGTGACTTGGGCACTTAAGCTGGAATAATTCGGGCGGTTCCGCCATAATTGGAGGACAACGACGCTGCTATGGCACGTTTTCGTGGTGGTTTAAACCGCGAAATCCAAGATATACTTGATTATAAGGAATATTATGATATGACTACTTTATTTGAATATGCTTGCAAAGCTGAACGTGAAGTGCAGGGACGCCGCTCGAAGCCATATTCTAACTCTTTTGCAGGACGAAGCTCGACATCCACCTCAGCACCAGTTCCCCCTGCGCCATCCACGTCCACCACTACTCCACGCGAGAAGACGACCAAACCAGCCAGCACTGCCCCACCCACAGGTCGTACACGGGATATTCAGTGTCATCGCTGTAGAGGATTTGGCCATGTGATTCGGGACTGCCCAAACAAGCGCACTTTACTCATTCGTGACGATGGTGAGTACTCTTCCGCTAGTGATTCTGAAGAAATTGAACATGCACTACTTGCCACTGACCATGCAGCTAAGGCGGAGGTACATGTCAACCCGGGCGACGCTGATAGGTATGAAAGTCTTGTTGTGCAGCGTGTTCTCAGTACACAGGTCGCTTTGCCCGAGAAGAATCAGCGACACACTCTGTTCCATACAAAGGGTGTTGTGCAGGAGCGGTCAATTCGCATCATTATCGACAGCGGCAGTTGCAACAATTTGGCGAGTACCATGCTGGTCGAAAAGTTGTCGTTACCCACTCGTAAGCATCCAAACCCATATCACATTCAATGGCTTAATGATGGTGGTAAAATAAAAATCACGCGTTCCGTGCGAGTTCCTTTCTCCATGGGTGCTTATTCTGATTTTGTTGATTGTGATGTTATTCCCATGGAAGCATGCTCTTTGTTACTTGGTCGACCTTGGCAATATGATACTGATAGCTTGCATCATGGTCGTTCGAATCATTATTCTTTCATTTTTAAGGGTCAGAAAATAATTATACATCCAATGACACCTGAACAAATTGTTAAAGATGATCTTGCCCGAGCTGCTATAACTGCTAAACAACTTGATCCATCGCCCTCTGTTCCTTCTGAAATTAAGTTGAAGGCTCCTGTTTTACTTGCTACACGTGCTGATTTTGATGATCTACACGGTGCTCATTTGCCATGCTATGCACTTGTATGCTCTAGTGTCCTCATTTCACTTGATGATGCACCATCTTTGGCTATTCCCCCTATGGTTGCTAACCTTTTGCAGGAGTACGCTGATGTCTTTCCCAAAGACTTACCACCGGGTCTCCCACCGCTTCGTGGCATTGAGCACCAGATCGACCTCATTCCCGGTGCACAGCTTCCGAACCGCGCACCATACCGTACAAATCCGGATGAGACGAAGGAGATTCAGCGCCAGGTGTTGGGGGCCTTCGTCCTCCGAAGGTCCTCAAAAACATGATTTGACAATGTTTTCCAAGTGGATTATGTGAACAGGTATTTTCGGGCTCAGAACTATGAATATGAAGCACGGCCAGGACGAAGCCTGAACCAGACGAAGGACGAGCGCAGCCGAAGCTGTGCGCAGGGGAGCTTCGGCGCAATAGCTGAGGGGGGAACCGACTTAAAGATGAAAAGACTACGTGGGCCTTGACTGATTTCCGTAGGCCATTAACAAATGTAATGGACATGGATGTAATTTTATGTGGGCTGCGTCCCGCGTCTATAAATAGATGAACAGTACTCCCGTACTGTTCACGCTGACTTGGCATTGGCATTTGCGTCACGCTTGTACTTTTTACCTTCTCTCAGGACCGAAGGTACATTTGTAATTTATAATCATTTCTATTTCTTTATGTTAATAAAATAGAAATGATTCTATGATTTACATTCCATGTTTTATATGAGTCCTTCGTTATTACTTGTTGAATTTACGAAGGTATGTCTCTTGTGACCTTCGTCCGGAACTCATTATTCCCGAAGGGGAGTAATGTTCGATAGGACGAAGGGCCTTAACGTTTAACACTTTTTATGTTGCCTTGTTCTTAATCCGAAGCATTTGAGAACAAGTCCCCAACATTGGCGCCCACCTCCGGTGAACTCACTACCACTTCGAGCTTTTTTGAACACCTTCGGAAGCTATGGCGCCGAAGAAAGCTTCAGCGACTGGGGCTTCAGCACTGCAACCGCTGGACCACAACCAGGAGACCGTCTCTCTTCGGGAGGCCCGAAGCCAGAAGAGAAAGGCTGTCAGCCCGACGCTTCAGGAGGAAGAGCTAGACCAAGAAATCAGGGATATGGAGATCCTACATCAACAGGTGCAAAGGAAGAAGGAGAAGATGGCCCGGCTAGCCGAGTTGCAACGGCAGATAGATGAAGCCTCTGAGGAAGTCCGCCACCTCACCCATGATGAGCAAAACAGAAGGCCTCAGCAGAAAGACCTTCATCAGGAGGGCTTCGTCAACGAAGATGACTGGTATGACAATTTCCATCAGGGAAATTTTGTTTTCGATGATGCTTCTCCTTTGTCCGCTGAGCTGCAGGCTACGCCTTGGCCTCCATCCTATAAGCCACCTCAGCTTCCCATGTTCGACGGTCACTCAGACCCGAAGCAGTTCCTGATGAGCTACGAAGCAACAGTGTCTTCGTATGGGGGCAATGCTGCAGTCATGGCAAAGTCTTTCGTCATGGCCGTCAGAAATGTTGCTCAGACCTGGTATTCCTCCCTTCGACCAGGGACAATCACCTCATGGCAAAAGCTGAAGGATATGCTGTTAACCAGCTTTCAAGGATTTCAGACGAAGCCGGTCACTGCACAAGCTTTATTTCAGTGCACCCAGGATCATGAAGAATACCTTCAGGCATATGTCAGAAGGTTCTTGCGATTGAGGGCACAGGCACCAACGGTGCCCAATGAAATTGTTATCGAAGCTATGATTAAGGGGCTTCGTCCTGGACCTGCAGCCCAATACTTTGCTAGGAAGCCTCCTCAGACTCTAGAGAAGCTACTCCAAAAGATGGACGAGTACATTCGGGCTGATAATGACTTTCGCCAAAGAAGGGAGGAGGCCTTCAGATTTTCTGAAATGACCAGGGGCTTCGGAGGGAGATACTACCCGAGGCATGTCCGGTCCATCCACAACACTCAGAATGATGATAAGGGGAGTCAGCAGAACAGACCGCAGTGCTCCTCACAGGCTTCGGGGCAACAACAAACTTCCTTCCGGCCACCAGCTCCAAGAGGCAGAGGCGCCAGGGGCTTCGGCGGAAGATTCGGAGATCAGCCAAGGAGACTGTTTTGCTTGTTCTGTGGAGAAGGCAAGGGCCATACCACTAGGTCGTGCCATATTACAATCCAGAAGCAAAAGGAAATTGCCGAAGCTGCATCTCAACAAGCTCAGCCGAAGCAGGTCATGCATACTGCTTCGTATAATCCGCCTTATATCCCACAATACATAGACAACCACCCTGCAGCTTCTGTAGCTTCGGCAAGTCAACCTCAAGCTTCCTGGCAACAGCTTCCGCCCCCACCTCCATTGCAGCAAGGTCAACAGCCAGAAGGGAGTCAATACGCTCCACATCAGAGGGACTTCAGAGAGCAGTCCGAAGCTCGCACAGTCAACAGCACTGTGCCAGAGTCGAAGCACATTTATTGACACATATCCTACCTTTGATAGTAGTCTTTCCTATTCAGTTTTATTTTCTGTGAAGCAAAAAACATTGATAGTTTTCATGTAATAATTTCGTTGTTTTCCACGAGGAAGATCTATTTGCTCCACAAGCTTAAGTTGCTGAAGCTTAAAATTTTTTTTCCGTTACCAAGGAGGACCTTCGAATTAAAAATCCTTCGGAGTAACAGAAAGTCGTTCTAAGGAACGCAGAGTAAGTTTGTGAAGTCACAAAAAGCCGTTCCAAAGGGAGCGCAGTGTAAGTTTTCTGCTCAGAAGTCGTTCCTAAAGGAATGCAGAGCCTACAGCGAAAAGTCAACGCTGATACCGCCTAAGTAAAAGGCGAAGAAGCTCCTAAGGGAGGCTTACAGCGAAAAGTCAACGCTGATACCGCCTAAGTAAAGGGCGAAGAAGCTCCTAAGGGAGGCTTACAGCGAAAAGTCAACGCTGAGATCGTCTAAGTAAAAGACGAAGAAGCTCCAAAGACGTTCCTAAGGGAATGCAGAGCTTACGAATATATTTTATGTGTATCTTCGGAACAAATGTCACATGCATAGCATAACATCATCACATCATTTTGCATAGCATAAGCATCATACATCATATTGCATTTGGCAAAAGAAGGTGACACTCTCAACCTTCGAAAGGATGCTTTGAGAAAGTGACATCGAAATTGTATAGCTTCGGAATACAGCTTCGGAGAATATTTTTATGAAACATGGGTGAGCTTTATCAGATCAATATTGAGATTGTATAGCTTCGGAGTATAGCTTCGGATAATGATTTCACGAAGCATGGATGTGATTCATCAGAATAATTTTAACGAAGAATGTCTTCTTCACGAAGCATGAAAAGAAGGGAAGGTGTTTTTTCGCCGAAGGCTCAAAAAGGTATGTATATAGAGTTTCATGCATCGTAAAGAATTGAATAATGAAAAGAAACTTGTATATTACATCCAAATGTACAAAATATTACATAGATCACAATTTAAATGTTTCTTCTAATAGCATCTAGTCCTCTCTTAATACTGCTTCGGCGACTTCATTTAGAAGTTGATCAACAACTTTGTCCATGATAGCTTCGGCCATTTGTTTGATTTCTTCATCTCCTTTTGTGTGGGGGTCGGCAGTCGACCCAGCAGCTTCTGAGGGAAGAGAACATTTCTTCATCACTATTACAAACTATGTGCAGAGTTTGAAACAAAAATTACAACACAATAAGAACAACTAATTAATACCTAATTGCCTTTCGGGCTCTGTACTTTTTTCAGCAGCTTCCGCCACTTTTCTAGCATCGTGGATGCCTTTTTCGCTCCTTTGGATGATCTCTTGCGCCATTCCTCGGCCGCCGTCGTTCCAGATATCCGTAAAAAATTTGCCGCCAACCACGCTTGCTTCGGCCGAGGGGTCCTTGATGTCTTCGGAAGATAAGGCAGCTTCGGACTGAGCTAGAAATTTTACATGATCGCAACCTTTCTTCTCTAAGACAGAAGCAATTCCTCTGGCGCCCGAAAAAGCGCAGATATCGCCACGACTGCTCAGGATCTCCTCGAAGGCCTCTGCTTCGTGACTAATCCATTCCAGTGGACCTTCGGGATTGCCTCGAGAGAAATTCTCTTCGCTGGAGAAGGCGCCCACGCTGGCAAAGCTGGTTTTAATTTTATTCACACATTCTATAGATTTGACATAACATTTTCCCTGAGATGTACGAAGCTCTTTAACTCTTAACTCCAATTTGTTGACCATATGATCACTGAGTTCTCGTTTTGTTTCCTCAAGGACGCGCTCCTCTCTAGCTCTAGTCAGCTGTTTCTGAAGATCTTTAATTTCACGCTTGTGGGCTTCGGCCTGGGTTTTTGAAGCAGCTTCATCCTTTTTTACTTTGTCTATCAGCATAAGAAGAATTTTATCCTTTTCTAGAGCTTCGTTTCTCAATTTGATAACTTCGGAGCGCAAATTGTTGAACGCAATCTCATAACTCTCATCTTCGGCACTTTTTTGTGCTCTCAATGCGTTGCTCAGGATTAAACCCTATAAAAAAGAGAGTCTATATAAGAATAAAGGAATGAATTAAGTATTGTAAGGATTTTTCAAAAAGTCTAATTCCCAAACCTTCAGGCTATTATATGCAAGACTGTCTGCGAGATCCTCTTTCGTCATGGCGCTTAATCCAACTTCGAGCTTCGGGAAGCCTATACTCCTGGCCATCTCTCGGCAGACAGATAGTTCCTTATTATCAGGTAGGCAGTATAGGAAGTCGTCTTCATTTGTCCCATTGAATACTACTGCCCCCTTCGGATATTTCAGCTCTTTCGCATAATGATTGGCTTCATAAGTTTCTTCTGCAGATAGTTTCTTCCCCGAAGCGTGTCGTATAATGTAATCGCATATGCTGGCAGGAGCTTCGGGGATGGCAGTGTCAACTTCTTCAACTACAACTGGTTCTGATATTTTTATTGCTTCGGCTTCCAAAGGTTGCTCCTTGTAGGGCTCTGAAGGCCCAGCTTCAGTAGAAGCTTCGGCTTGTTGTGTCGGGGCTTCAGTTTGTCGTTTCGAAGTTTCAGTAGAAGCTTCGGCAACTTCAACATTCTTTTTTGGAGTCGTGCTTGAAGACTTAATTGTCTCCAAGACATCCAGTACATTCACCATTCTTTTTCTTCTTGGAGTCACCAATGAGCCCTTTTGATTTTTTGTTGATTCAGTGTTTGCTGAAGGACTTAAGATTTCTGATGTTTTTAGCCTTTCAGTCTTCGATTTTTCTATCGCTGAAGGCGCTTCAGTTTTTTCTTCTGTCTTCGGCACTGGAGCTGGTTCTGTAGCTTCAGAGGCCAAAGAAGCTTCACCAATGAATTCGGGCACTGTGGCCGGCTCAATAAAACGTGTCCGATGGGTGAGCACCTTCATCTTTTTCCTTTGAGGTGCTGGTTCAATAGTGGCACTTGTAGTAGCCTCTGTTGCAGGAGAAGCATTTTTCCTTTTGCGATTCAGTACCGGATAATGATAATCGGGGTAGACAAACCCGACTGCGTCGAATACCCGGTTGAGCCTTTTCTTTTTTCGACCTCCGAAGGCTGCTGATAATGCAGTGTTCTCAGCCTTCGAGTAGGCCCCAAGTAATTCATCACTTAAAGTTTCAATGCTTTTCAGCCAGTCGTCATCAGGTTCCACAAATTTATCTGCATACTTGAATGTGTATTTTAGTCTAACTAGTCCGCCTTCGTCGGACTCTTTAATGGTTTCTTTCGGCATTTCCCACTTTTCTGCAAGTGGCCATACCCTGAAGGCAATGTGCTCCTGGACCAAGTCCCTTGTCCCAATGAAGGAGCAGACTGCGCCGAAGGCTCTTTGGCATTCTTCGGCTGCCTCATCCATTTCAACCTTCGGCCTTCGAAGTCCGAAGCGTTGCCAAATTGGGTGCATAATGATACTTTTGACATTATCTTGCGCTGTTAGATCATTTTTCACATAAAACCATTCAGTCATCCAGGCTCCGGGCCACCTCTTCCGAAAGGTCGGCACAGGGTAGCTTGACCCGGAGCGGGCGCCGAAGCTGTAGCACCCAAAATTGTTGTGATATTGCTCTTTTCCCCAGGGCTTCGTCTCGTACAATAACTCGTGTATGTTGCAGAAGCTTTTAGCGTTTGGTTCCAAACCTTGGCTTCTCACAGCCCAGACAAAAATCCCCATTCTTATAATAGCTTCGGGAGTGAGTTGATGAAGGTAGACTTGGAATATTTTCAGTACCTCAGCAACAAAGTTGCTCAGAGGGAATCGAAGCCCAGCCTTGAGAAAGCTTCGGAAAATCACAACTTCATCTTCTTCGGGGGTAGGAGAAGTCTTTTCTCCAGCGTCAGCCCTCACAATAGTTATATCTCGAAAATACCGCCCCCTCATATTATCAATATGGCTCTGCTTGATAGTGGTTTTCCCGAAAACCGTGTGACTTGGCCGCCATGGACGATCTTCGGCCTCTTCCCCACCACTTTCTACATCATAGCTGTCGCTGTCATCAGTATCTTCGGATAAACCTTCGAGAATCTCCTTGGTAATTTTCTCTGTATTGGTTTCCGCCATCGCAATTAGGAACCCCAGATTCTTCTCTTCCTCGAGACTCAGCTTCGTTTCAGCGGGGATCTTCTTGCCTTCAGACATCTTCGGAAATGCTAAAAAACTGTTTTCAGGGCCGAAGCTTCAAAATCAAAAAGGTCACCAATCTTAATGCACAAGAGCTAAAAATTTAGTGGACCGAAGCAGATGGCAAGTGTGCGTACCAAATGAGTTGGCGGCGTGCTCTTATTTATACGCCCAGGGCGTTGAAAATTGAATGACCCCGCTTGTCAGTGAATATTGCTATTCTAGCAAAGGGAAGGTGTTTTTTCGGACCTTCGGCTTAAGGCCTTCGTCCATATCGCAATCTGAATTTATTGTCAAACAAATTAATATTGCGAGGGGCTACTGTTGGGGGCCTTCGTCCTCCGAAGGTCCTCAAAAACATGATTTGACAATGTTTTCCAAGTGGATTATGTGAACAGGTATTTTCGGGCTCAGAACTATGAATATGAAGCACGGCCAGGACGAAGCCTGAACCAGACGAAGGACGAGCGCAGCCGAAGCTGTGCGCAGGGGAGCTTCGGCGCAATAGCTGAGGGGGGAACCGACTTAAAGATGAAAAGACTACGTGGGCCTTGACTGATTTCCGTAGGCCATTAACAAATGTAATGGACATGGATGTAATTTTATGTGGGCTGCGTCCCGCGTCTATAAATAGATGAACAGTACTCCCGTACTGTTCACGCTGACTTGGCATTGGCATTTGCGTCACGCTTGTACTTTTTACCTTCTCTCAGGACCGAAGGTACATTTGTAATTTATAATCATTTCTATTTCTTTGTGTTAATAAAATAGAAATGATTCTATGATTTACATTCCATGTTTTATATGAGTCCTTCGTTATTACTTGTTGAATTTACGAAGGTATGTCTCTTGTGACCTTCGTCCGGAACTCATTATTCCCGAAGGGGAGTAATGTTCGATAGGACGAAGGGCCTTAACGTTTAACACTTTTTATGTTGCCTTGTTCTTAATCCGAAGCATTTGAGAACAAGTCCCCAACACCAGGTACAGGCGTTGCTTGACAAAGGATACATTCGTGAGTCTCTTAGCCCTTGCTCTGTTCCTGTGTTACTTGTTCCCAAGAAGGATGGGTCATGGCGTATGTGTGTAGACTGTCGTGCTATTAATAACATCACTATTCGTTATCGCTATCCTATACCACGCCTTGACGATATGCTAGATGAGCTTAGTGGTGCCATTATTTTCACTAAGATTGATTTGCGTAGTGGTTACCACCAGATTAGAATGAAACTAGGTGATGAATGGAAAACAGCCTTCAAAACGAAATTTGGTTTATATGAATGGTTGGTTATGCCGTTTGGATTGACTAATGCTCCCAGCACTTTTATGCGAGTGATGAATGAAGTTCTGAGGCCCTTCATAGGATTGTTTGTGGTTGTTTATTTCGATGATATCCTAATTTACAGCAAATCTAAGAAAGAGCATTTGGAACATTTAAGTGCTGTTTTTGATGCATTGCGTGCCGCCCAGTTATTCACTAACATGGAAAAATGCATCTTTTGCACACGACGTGTCTCGTTTCTTGGTTATGTTGTTACTCCACAGGGCATTGAGGTGGATAGCAGCAAGATTGCTGCCATTCGGGAGTGGCCTACACCGACGACGGTCACACAAATTCGGAGCTTTCTTGGACTTGCCGGTTTCTACCGCAGATTTGTTCGTGATTTTAGCTCCATTGCAGCGCCTCTACATGAGCTTACAAAGAAAGATGTGCCGTTTGCTTGGAGTGATTCGCAGGAGGAAGCGTTCAGCACTTTGAAAGATAAGTTAACCCAAGCTCCCCTATTGCAATTGCCTGATTTTAATAAAGTATTTGAGCTTGAATGCGATGCTAGCGGTATTGGGCTAGGTGCTGTTTTATTACAAGAAGGAAAACCAGTTGCTTATTTTAGTGAAAAATTAAGCGGTGCTAGTCTGAAATATTCTACTTATGATAAGGAGCTTTACACGTTAGTGCGCACTTTATATACATGGCAGCACTATCTTTGGCATCGTGAGTTCATAATTCATTCTGATCATGAGGCTTTAAAACATATTCGTACCCAAACAAATCTGAACCGTCGTCATGCTAAATGGGTAGAATTCATTGAGTCTTTTCCTTACATTATTAAACACAAGAACGGGAAGGACAATGTTATTGCTGATGCTTTGTCTCGTCGCTATACCATGCTGTCACAGTTAGATTTTAAAATCTTTGGTTTGCACACTGTAAAAGATCAATATGTTGACGATGCTGATTTTAAAGATGCTTTCGGCCATTGTATTAATGGGAAACCATGGGGCAAATTTCACATACAGGATGGGTTCCTGTTTCGCGCTAACAAGCTGTGTGTTCCAGCTAGCTCGGTTCGTCTTTTGTTGTTACAGGAAGCACATGGAGGCGGTCTCATGGGGCACTTTGGCGTCTACAAGACACATGAGGTGTTGGCTGCCCACTTCTTTTGGCCTCGGATGCGCGCTGATGTTGAGTGCCTTGTTGCACGCTGCACTACTTGTCAGAAAGCTAAGTCACGGTTGAACAACCATGGTTTGTATATGCCTTTGCCTGTTCCTACTTCCCCTTGGATTGATATTTCGATGGATTTTGTTTTGGGATTGCCTAGAACTAAGAAGGGGAGGGATAGCATTTTTGTGGTTGTTGATCGATTCTCCAAAATGGCTCATTTCATACCTTGTCATAAGACTGATGATGCTAGCAATGTTGCTGAATTGTTTTTTAGAGAGATTATTCGTTTGCACGGTATTCCCAATACAATAGTCTCGGATCGTGATGCCAAGTTTCTGAGTCATTTTTGGAGATCTGTGTGGAATAAATTAGGAACTAAATTGCTGTTTAGCACCACTTGTCACCCTCAGACTGATGGTCAAACTGAGGTAGTTAATCGAACTTTGTCTACCATGCTTAGGGCTATTTTAGACAAAAATTTGAAACGTTGGGAGGATTGCTTACCTCATGTTGAGTTTGCTTATAATCATGCAACACATTCTTCTACAAAGATGTGCCCTTTTCAAATTGTTTATGGTTACATTCCTAGGGCGCCTATTGCTTTGTTTTCGCTTGATGCTACGGACGCCCCACACATAGCTGCTCTTGCACATGTTGAACAAATGATTAATCTCCATGAACAAACTCAACAAAACATTGCTGCTGCTAATGCTAAATATCAGATTACTGGTAGTAAAGGCCGGAAACTAGTTACTTTTGAACCTGGTGATATGGTTTGGTTGCATTTGAGAAAGGATCGTTTTCCTACTTTGCGCCGTTCTAAATTGATGCCTCGTGCTGCTGGTCCTTTTAAGGTACTAACCAAGATTAATGATAATGCTTATATCCTTGACCTGCCTGCGGAGTTTGGTGTTTCCACTAGTTTTAATGTTGCGGATTTGAAACCGTATGCGGGAGAAGATGAGGAGTTGCCGTCGAGGACGACTTCAGTTCAAGAAGGGGAGGATGATGAGGACATCAACACCAACACGAGCACATCTACACCAGCAGCACCTTCTCAGCCCAGGCACCATCTTCCCCAGTCCAGGCGCCACCCCTTCCACCTGGGCCAGTGACTCGGGCCCGTGCAAGAGAATTGAACTACATCATGTTGTTAAAGAACGAAGGCCCAGAAGAATAGACGACCAGCCCAATTGCGGCCCATAATGGACGACCTAGGGTTGGCCGCCCCTAGGGGCTGCGCCCCCTCTCTATTTATACAGGAGCTGCGCCTCCTTTATTTTCCGAGTTTTGTTTTACATTAGCTTTAGCTACTCTCGAACACGCGCAAATCTGCGCTATCTTCGTGTATTCAGAACTCCACCCTCGAGTAATAGATTAGATTGCTCACATCTTTTTCTTGTTCATTCTTCGATTGAGCACAGGAAACGATCTTCGTGATCAGGCCGATCTCGCATCAGCAAGGTCGGTAACCACAGGGAGTTGGTTCAGCGATTGCATTGGCGCCTCGGGCTTGCTCGTCGTAGTCGGATCGCAAGGGTCAACTTCCGCCAAATCGGAATTATCTCTACTCGCCGAAAGATCGGGCACCTCAGCTACATCATATAGAATTGATGAAGGAAATACACGCAGGTCTGTGTGGATCTCACATCGGATCTAGGCCCTTGCTGGGAGAAGTCTTTCGTCGAGGATTCTATTGGCCGAAGGCAGGTTCGGATGCAGCAGAATTAGTACAGAAGTGCGAAGGTTGTCAAAAATGTGCAAGAGATCAAAAACAGCATTCATCTCTGACTCAGCTAATACAACCCATGTTGGGGGTATGCTTCGTAGCCGAAGATCCTAAAGAAAGAGAACACCTTCGGTAGACCCTCTCAGAAGCAGCACCGAAGCTATCACCTATAAAGCTTCGGCACAGTGACAAATCTCAAGACGAAGGGGTGAACCGACTTAAAGATGAAATAACTTAAAAGTCGCATGATGTTTTGTGTCATTATTGTAGACGATTGTAAAGGGCATAGATGTAATTTTACACAGGCTGCGCCCTGTGCCTATAAATAGATGAACAGTACCCCTGTACTGTTCACGCTGACTGATCATCCTGCTTTTGCGTCACTCTTGTACTTTTGTCGTCTTTCGAGCCGAAGGTACATTTGTAATCTGAAATCATTTCTATTTTCCCATAGTAGTAAAAAAGAGATGAGTTGATATATAATTGTTTATCTTATCTTTTACATTTCATATGATTCTTCATTATAACATGTTGCATTGATGAAGCTATGTCCTTCGTTACCTTCGTCTGAAGATCATTATATCCTAATGGAAATAATGCCTCGGAGGACGAAGGGCTTTAACATTTAACATTCTTGTGTTGCCTTGTTTTTAACTCATAGCATTTGAGAACAAGTCCCCAACATTGGCGCCCACCTCCAGTGAACTCACTTCCACTTTTTGAGCTGATGGCTTCGTTCCACAACCAAGCTGGAGCTGCTTCGGCTTCGAAGCTGGTACTTTCGATAACAGGCGGTTCATGCTCAGAGCTGGCCAACAAGAAGCAGAAGAAGGAGGCACAGAGAAGGGTACATCATGTTGGGGTGCAGGGACCCTTCATCAAGTCAAGATGGTCCCACATCCCAATTACCTTCTCCCAAGAGGACCTTCATCTCAAGGATTACCCTCACAATGATGCTATGGTTATTTCTTGTGTTATCAAAGGATTTCGGGTTCACAATGTTCTGGTTAACACAGGCAGCGCAGCGGATATTATATTTGCTAAGGCCTTCAGACAGATGCAAGATCCAGAGGATAAGATTCATGATGCTACACACCCTCTTTGTGGCTTCGGAGGAAGATAGATTGTAGCGCTCGGCAAGATCACGATGCCAGTGACCTTCGGATTTGTCAACAATACAAGAACTGAGCAAATTGTATTTGATATTGTCGACATGGAGTACCCCTACAATGCAATCATTGGTCGTGGGACACTCGATGCTTTTGAAGCAATTCTTCATCTAGCATATCTTTGCATGAAGATACCTTCGGATCAAGGGCCTATTGCTATTCATGGAAGCCAGGAAGCTGCCAGAAAGGCTGAAGCAAAATGGACAGATTCAAAAGCAATCCATAATATAGATGGAGCCGAAGCTTGTGAGCAATACAAGTATAGAAGGGAGAAGGCTGCTTCGGCCGATCAGCCGAAGCCCATGCTCTTATGTGAAGATATAGCAGAGCAGAAGGTGTTGCTAGGATCTCAATTGTCTGAGGAACAGGAGAAAAACCTAACAAGGTTTCTATTCAACAACAAAGATGTCTTCGCATGGTCCGCCAACGATCTCTGTGGTGTCAATAGGGATGTCATTGAACACTCGCTCAATGTCGATCCATCCTTCAGACCTAGAAAGCAGAGGCTTCGGAAAATGTCTGATGACAAAGCCAAAGGTGCTCGGAATGAAGTGAAAAGACTTCTTAGTGCTGGAGTCATCAGAGAAGTAAAATACCCAGAATGGCTAGCTAACACTGTTATGGTGAAGAAGACCAATGGTAAATGGAGAATATGCATCGATTTTACTGATCTTAATAAGGCATGTCTGAAGGATGAGTTTCCATTACCAAGGATAGATTCTCTAGTGGATGCAGCAGCTTCGCCAGAGCTCATGAGTCTACTAGATTGTTATTCAGGCTACCATCAAATCTAGATGAAGAAGGAAGATGAGCTAAAAACCAGCTTCATAACCCCCGGTGGTACAAATTATTATCTTCGGATGCCTAAGGGGCTCAAGAATGCTGGAGGAAGCTTCAGCAGAATGATAGCCAAAGTCCTTCATTCTCAGATAGGGGGAAATGTGCTAACTTATGTAGATGATATCATAGTAAAAAGCACGAAGCAAGAAAATCACATTGCTGATCTGCAGGAGACATTCACTAACTTTAGGCAAGCTGGCCTGAAATTGAATCCAGAAAAGTGTGTCTTCGGAGTAAAGAAGGAGAAATTCCTTGGTTGTTTAGTTTCAGCAAAAGGGATCGAAGCTAATCCAAATAAAATCGAAGCTATTCTTCGGATGGAGCCGCCAAGCACAAAGAAGGGAACCCAACGGCTGACAGGAAGACTGGCATCTCTGAATCGATTCATATCTAGATCAGCAGAGACAAATTTACCATTCTTTGAAGTGCTGAAGTCGGCCAAAGTCTTTCAATGGGGATCAGCTCAGCAGAAAGCCTTCGAAGAGCTGAAGCAGTACTTGATAGACCTAACAACGTTAACTCCACCCACGCCAGGGGCTCCTCTGTTATTATATGTGGCAGCTTCGCATTCTGCAGTAAGTGCAGCGCTTGTGCAAGAAAAGCTTGAAGGACAAATCAAAAAGCAAGCCCCAGTATACTTCGTCTCCGAAGTCCTCAGCTTATCAAAGAAAAACTATACAGAATTGGAGAAAGTGCTATATGCTGTCTTAATGGCCTCCAGAAAGCTTCGACATTACTTTCAAGCATTCCATATAATTGTTCCTTCATCACAACCTTTGAAGGATATTATGAGGAACAGAGAAGCTGCGGGAAGGATTGGAAAGTGGGCTGCGGAACTCAACGAATTCACCATTGATTATGTGCATGGATCCTCGATCCAGTCCCAGGCGTTAGCAGATTTCATCGCTGACTGGACGCCAGGGGCTTAGGAAGAAGAAGCAAGTAAAGATGCCGAAGCTTGGACAGTGTTCTGCGACGGTTCCTGGGGAACCTTCGGGGCAGGTGCAACTGCTGTCTTAGTTGCACCTTCCAAAGTCAGAACATGTTATGCAGTGAAACTTGATTTCAGCTGCACAAATAATATTGCTGAATACGAAGCTTTGCTTTTGGGGCTTCGGAAGTTAAAGGCAATGGGGATAAGAAGGGCGATTCTTAAAACCGATTCCCAAATTATTTCTGGTCATATTGACAAGAGTTGTAAAGCAAGAGACTCGAAACTTGAGAAATACTTGGATACAGTTCGAAGGCTTGAAGCTTCTTTCGAAGGATTTTCTGTCAAGAATATTCCACGAGGAGAAAATGAGCACGCTGATCTGCTATCCAAGTCAGCGGCACATGTCACACTCGGCTTTAAGGAACAAAGCCAGGTGCATCTCATACATGCGCCAAGAAGGCAACATATATAATAACAGAACGTTGCTTTTAAGTAGTTGGTCAAAATTTTAGTAGCAGTTACTAAGTGTAAGTAAATACCAAACCTTAAGTAAAGTAATTGAACAAATTAATATAAACCCATGCAATGCAAATGACAAAATTGAATTTAAGTTCCATAATTTAAACATCAGAGAGTCCTGAGCCGCTCATGACCGTGAGCTCGGCTAGTATACCAGTTTTACACTCTACAGAGGTTGTACCCTTTACCCACAAGTAATGTTACCCATCTGCCAAGGGGTCGCGACTCCCATACACCTCTACCGAGGAAGCACGGTAGGGCAACACTACGAGGCATTTACAAAGTTCCACTAGCTTCCGAAAACCCACTACAGTTTATGGGAAGAGCACTTGCAAGAATCCCCCGTCTGACCGCCATCGCAGCAAAATCAACCCGAGAACCTCATTGCATGCAACTCCCCTACTGCCCTTGCCCCTTTCGGGTAAGGTAGTCTTCCACTAGCTTTCCTAATTAGTCAGCCAAGGGCGTCCCATTAAACCCTTGTGGTGGCACGTGTTTCTTAAGTTAAGCTCTATGTTCCAATTAACATTAATGAACATAAAATGAACATAAATAGAATAACAAAAAGAATTGGAACATAGATATAATAAATGATTATCCCAAAACCATGTAAAGCAATAGCAAACTACCCAAGTGAATCAGGGGTAAACAAGGTAATGAGATAAACAATCTAGGGTGACCTATCGGGTCCCATCAAAATTAACCTATGCATGGATAAATGATATTAAAGAACATTATTGGGTACAAAGTGGTCAAGGGCACAACTTGCCTTCAATGAGCTCCTGCTCACCTACTTCAACCTGCTGCTCACCAGGATCCTCAGTCACGTGCTCTTCTACTCGCCACAATACAAACAAGCACAGTATATAGAGGAAATTATCATCACACCAAACATGAAAACAAAATACACAGTAATATTCTACATGCTAAAATAGAATCCTAGGAACAGGAATCATAATTTTTGGAGTTATAGATTTTAAGTTATGAATTTTCAAAGGTTTTAAGTGTTTAAAATAGATTAAGTGAGGAATTAAATTTCTTACTGTTTTCATGACAAAACAGAGGCTCTAGGTGATAGAGAATTAAATTACAAAAATTTATAAAGTGGAATGGAGTAATTTGGAGTTCAAATGAATTTTCTATGAATTATTGAAGTTCTAGCAATTATTTTCCTATTAAAAATCTATTTTCCAAATTATTTATTCAATTTCACACTGCACTGGACCGGGCGCAACATTTGCAGAAAATACAGGGGCCTCGGGGTAAATTATCCAAGACACAGAGAACAGCCACGATGGACCGCGGGGTCATTCACGAAAAGTCCGGGGGCTCTTTAACAAAAGTGACCCGCGAAGGGGTACCTTTTAATCTCGGCCGCACGATCGCCAATGGACGCTACAGATTAGATCTAGCGGCCCCGAACTGGTACGCTCTAATAGCCGCACAAATCTAGATCTACGGTCCCGATTTAAAACAGGGGAACAAGCCCCAGACTCGCACGATCCCGATCGGACGGCCACCGCTACGCCCTCCCGAATCGGTACGCATAATCTAATCAACACCGTCGGTGAAAGATCCAACGGTCGCGATCCAATCGGGAGAAAGGGGACACTGGAGCTAATCGTGGCAGTCCATCACACGATCAACGACCACGACCATGTCTTCTTCCTTGGTTCACGCAGAACACGGCGGCGCCCAGCGCACGGCGGGGCCTCGCTGGTGTGGCAAATCCATGGCTCCAGTGCGCCAAACCCCCAATACGCTAGGCACGGAATGAAATTGAGATGAAGGCGAATCAGGAGAGCGGGTCCTTACCCAAAGTCCGGCGTCGATTCGGTCGGTCCACGGCGACCCGCGAATGCGCGACGGCGGAGACGAATTGGGCGCGCTCCGGTCACCCTCCTGCCCCGTAATCGCCACCGGAACGGACCAGGGACTCGGGCGAAGCTTTCGGGCCGCACACGGGGTTCCAATTTGGTGCCGAGCACGAGGGACGACGGTGGCTGTGTATGGCTACGGTGGCTTCGACGATAGATGGCCACGGTGCGGATGGGATGAAGGGGAAAAGGCAAGAGGGGTTGACCGAGCTATTTAAGGTGAAGCCCAATCGGGTATCGTCGAGCGAATCACGGAAGGGTCGTTGGGTCCCCGGATCGCCACAGATGCGGTCGTGGCGGCGCGATCCCGAACTCGGCGGAGGTGGGGGATGACAATGTGGGACCCCCACGTCAGCGGGTGCCGGTAGTGCACAGCGTGAAGCGGTGAGGCTGCACGCGGGACCCACCGGTCGGTGGCTCACAGCGCAAACAACGCTCTCGCCTGGGCTGCGCAGAGGGGGAGTGCGGAGCTGGGCTGGATTGGAGACAGTCGGCCCAGTTAGGGGTTTATTCCTTTTTCTTTTTACTTTCTTTTCTTTGTCTTTTCCCTTCTTTCCAAATTCAAACTTCAATTCAAATTCAAACTTTGTGGCACTTTGTACACCAGCTAATTATTTATTTTGATCATACCAACTGTGATGAAGTTATTAAATTATAATTTTATTTGTATTGAACAATATTCCTTCCTCTCTATTTTCATGGTTTTATTCCCAAGTTTAGAGTTTAAATTTTTATGGATCCATTGATATGTTGTTAATGACTCATTTATTTTATTAACCACAAATGCGCAATTGAGTAAAACTCAGCATGATGCAAGATTTATTTAGGTGTCTTTGGGGTATTTATTTAATTGTGTAAGTGGTGTGTTCACATATGATAGTAAGTAGAAATAACACACACAAATAGATAAAGGAATTAATTCCTCCTCTTTTATTATATGTTACAAACTAGGTGTTACAAATCCTACCCCCCTTAAAAATAATCTCGTCCTCGAGATTTAAGAAGATCTAGGGAAAAGGTGGGGAAAATCTATGCGAAGCTCTTCTTCTCTTTCCCAAGTTGCTTCATCTTCACCGTGGTGACTCCATTGTACTTTACACATCTTTATCACCTTATTTCTTGTAACTCGAGTTAATGTATCCAAAATCTTGATCGGGTACTCCGTGTAAGTCAAATCACCCTGAACACTGAGCTCTTCCATTGGTAACTGTTCCTCAGGGACACGGAGACACTTCTTGAGCTGAGACACGTGGAACACATTATGCACATCTGATAGATTAGCAGGTAACTCGAGTTGGTATGCCATCTCCCCAACTCGCCTAAAGATCAAGAATGGTCCAATATAACGAGGGGACAATTTGCCCTTAACTTTGAATCTCCTCATTCCACGAAGTGGTGACACTTTGAGGTACACATAATCTCCTTCTTCAAATTCCAGTGGTCTTCTTCTATTATCAGCGTAGCTATTTTGCATGGTTTGAGCCACCCTCAAATTCTCTCGAATTATACGGACTTGTTCTTCTGCTTCTTGAATCAGTTCAGGCCCAAAGAACTGTCTTTCTCCAGTCTGATCCCAATATAAAGGAGTCCTGCACTTCCTCCCATATAAAGCTTCAAAAGGTGATATCTTCAAGCTGGCCTGATAGCTATTGTTATAAGAGAACTCAGCATAAGGTAGACTCTTATCCCAACTTCCTCCATGCTGAAGGGCACATGCTCTCAACATATCTTCCAATACTTGATTAGTCCTTTCAGTGTGTCCATCTGTCTGATGGTGATAAGCTGTACTAAAATTCAACTTCGTACTCATATTCTCTTGAAAGATTCTCCAAAATCTTGAGGTAAACTGCGAACCTCGATCAGACACGATCTTCTTTGGTACTCCATGCAAACACACAATCCGAGCCATATACAACTCTGCTAGCTGAGAACCTTTATAAGTAGTCTTCACAGGAATAAAATGAGCCACTTTAGTCAATCTATCCACAATCACCCATATAGCATCGTATCCTTTCTGGGTGCGAGGCAATCCAGTAATGAAATCCATACCAATCTCTTCCCACTTCCACTCGGGTATCTTTAGTGGGTGCAGTAGTCCAGCTGGCCTCTGGTGTTCAGCCTTAACCCTTTGACATACATCGCACATAGCCACATGTGCGGCCACATCTCTTTTCAATCCATACCACCAATACTTCCGCTTCAAATCCTGATACATCTTGGTACTACCAGGATGAATAGAATAATCCGAGTCATGGGCCTCCTTTAAAATAGTCTCTCGAAGGCTTCCAATATCAGGAACACACATCCTGTCCTTGAACCATATGGTGCCTTGCTCATCTTCCATGAATTCTGGACCTCGACCTTCAGTAATCAGATCCTTAATCTCTTGTATTTTCGCATCACCAATTTGTCCTTTGCGGATCTCTTGCTCTAAGGTAGGTTCCACATCAATAGTAACTCCTTCAGTGTGAGCAACTATCCCCAGGTTAAGTCTCCTGAAATCCTCAACAATCTCATCGGGTAGTTGGGCAACAATAGCTGAATGAACATGCTCCTTGCGACTCAAGGCATCTGTAACCAAATTTGCCTTGCCCGGGTGATAGTGAATCTCCAAATCATAATCCTTAATAAGCTCCAACCAACGGTGTTGCCTAAGGTTGAGATCCTTCTGAGTGAATATATACATCAGACTCTTATGATCCGTGTATACTTCACACTTGGTCCCCATGATATAATGTCTCCAAATCTTAAGCGCATGCACAACGACTGCCAATTCTAAGTCATGAGTGGGGTAGTTCAATTCATGTTTTCGTAGCTGACGAGAAGCATAGGAAATCACATGTCCTTCTTGCATAAGCACACATCCTAAGCCTTGGACACATGCATCACAATAAATATCAAATCCCTTCTGCAGGTCTGGCATAACCAACACTGGTGGCGACATTAATCTTTTCTTCAATTGATCAAAGCTGTCTTGACATTTCTCGTCCCACTTAAATTCTCTTCCTTTCTCCAGAAGCGAAGTCATAGGCTTAGCAATCTTAGAAAATCCTTCAATAAATATCCGATAATATCCTGCTAATCCCAAGAAACTCCGAATCTCAGTAACTGTAGTGGGTACTCTCCACTCCATTATCTCCTTAACCATAGCAGAATCCACCAATATTCCACCATTAGAAATGATATGACCAAGAAATGGCACCTCGCCAATCCAAAACTCGCACTTGCTGAACTTGGCATATAGCTGGTTATCTCGTAGCTTCTGTAGCACCAATCTCAGATGTTCCTCGTGTTCACTATCACTCTGGGAATAGATAAGAATATCGTCGATGAATACCACGACGAATCTGTCCAAATACTCCATAAACACCTTGTTCATCAAATTCATAAAATAAGCTGGTGCATTGGTCAATCCAAACGACATAACAGTGAACTCATATAATCCATATTGAGTCGAGAATGCTGTCTTGGGAATATCCGATGGTCTAATCCTCATCTGATGGTAACCGGATCGGAGATCAATCTTTGAGAATACCCTTGCACCTCTCATCTGGTCGAATAAATCCTCAATACGGGGTAACAGGTACTTGTTCTTCACAGTAACATCATTAAGCGATCTATAGTCCACACACATCCGCTGGGATCCATCCTTCTTCTGTACAAATAGAACCGGTGCTCCCCAAGGTGAGGAACTCGGACGAATGTACCCAGCCTCTTGTAACTCAGTTAACTGCTTCTTCAGTTCCTTCAATTCCTCTACGGACATCCTATATGGCCGTTTAGAAATAGGGGCGGTTCCATGTAGGAGATCAATAACAAACTCAACTTCTCTATCAGGTGGCATCCCTGGTAACTCCTCTGGAAAGACATCCAGAAAATCTCTAACCACACGGATGTTGTCACCAACAAACTCCTCAGGTATAAAGAACATTGCACGTTTGGATGAGGTGGTCACTGCAATGTTAACTTGAAATCTTTCTCCTTTAGTGGTAGTGAGTTCTACGGTACCTCTGCCACATGCTATAATGGCCTTCGCCTTTCTTAACCATGACATACCAAGGATCAGATCTATACTGCTTGACTCTAATATCATAGCAGTAGCTCCAAATTCTCTACCCATAATGGTCAATGTCAATCTACGTGTCATTTGATTCGCCTCAACAGGCCCTTTAGGTGTAATTACTATCATTGGTTTTCTCATATTTAGCAGTGGTATTTCATTTGTGTTGGCATATCTAGTAGACATAAATGAATGTGTAGCACCAGAATCAAATAAGATGGTTGCAGGAATAGCATTAACGTAGAACATACCAAGTACGATGTCAGCACCATCCGGAGTAGCATCAACGCTGACTTGATTAACCTTAGCAATAGAATATCGCTTGCCAGATCCTGGAGTTTGCTGCCAGTTCTGAACTGGAGTAGTAGCAATCCTCTATGGGCAGACATTTGCATAGTGACCAGTCTTCCCACACTTGAAACATGTAGTGCCTAGACTCTGTCCTGAGAACTTCGTCGGGGTGCCAGTAGGGGTAGCCTGTCGAGGAGGTGGAGTCCTCAAAGGTGATTGCTGAATTGGGCGCTGGCCTCCGCCAGTGCGAACTGGTGTACCCTGAGGTGAACTGTAGCGAGGACAAACACTGTTGCTTCCTTGTCCTTTAGATATAGCCTTTCTCTTCAAATCTCTCAGCTGAACACGCTTGTGTTCAATAGCTAGCGCCTTATCGAGTAGCCTCTGAAATGATGGAAATGTATGTGCCACCAGAGCATACTGCAGTGGTCCATTAAGTCCTTCAATAAAATGCTCCTGCTTCCTCTCATCTTCAGCAACTTCATTAGGGGCATATCTAGATAACTGGATAAACTTATCGCGGTACTCGCTGACTGACATACTTCCTTGCTTCAATGACAGAAATTCCTTCTTCTTAATCTTCATCAATCCAGCTGGTATATGATAGTTCCTAAACTGTGTACTGAACTCTACCCAAGTAATAGTATCCGCAGCATCATGGGCAGTAGTATATGAATCCCACCAGTTAGCAGCAGGACCTGTCAGACGTCCAGAAGCATATAAAACCTTCTCTCGGTCAGTGCATTGTGCAATATTCAACATCTTCTCAACGGACTTCAGCCAATTATCCGCGTCCAGTGGATCAGGTGAGCTAGCGAATGTAGGTGGCTTATGACTCATGAACTCCCTATGCTTATCACAGGGTGGAACTGATGGTGGAGGTGGAGGCAGTGGTACTTGTTGCTGTTGCTGCTACTGTTGTTGTTGTTGCATTTGCTGTTGCAGCTGCTGTTGTTGCGCCCTCCTTTCCTGGCGTATCTCCTCTCGCTCCTGGCGCAACTCCTGTCGTATCTCTTCTCTTTCTTGATGCATCTCCTGGCGTTCTTGCTGCATCTGTGCACGCATATCTGCCATGGTGTCCGCCATTTGCTGCATCATCCTCATCTGAGCAGCAACCAGTGGGTCAACTCCGCCTGGTCGAGGATTAGGAGGATTCATCTCTGTAGGTTGTGGCTGGGGTTGTCTATATATCCACCGAGTGTATCGATTAGGAGGCAAATCAATTCCACCACCCCGCCTGGTATTGACCATCTGAGTTAGATACATATGGTAAGAGAATAGTAGACAAGGTAGTTATTTACAAATCATTTTACTTTGGGGGAATTTATTAGCTAAGCAGATTAATATTTTACCTACCATAGCTAATTCATTACCTCATGGTGGTACATGCTAAGATGTCCATATATAATACTTCAATCAATCAAAGAAGCAAATCAAGCATTTATCATCAGAACAATCAACCAACGTTTTTAAATAAAGAAAATAGTTTTAATTTTTTGTCTTGGGTTCCCTATCTCTTACAAAGATCATAGTGGTAGGATTCCAAGGTGTGAAATCCATCTTGTCTTAGGTAGAAAAGATAAGAATGATCAGAGTAGAATAGCAAAAGGTGAGACAAGATCAAGATGAGATGAGTATAGAATGAGTCAGAGTAAGGTAAGTAGAAAAGGGTCTGTCCATTTCCATCTAGGTTTCGTCCTACAGTCAACATTCCTCTGATACCACTTCTGTCACACCCGGCTTTAAGGAACAAAGCTAGGTGCATCTCATACAAGCGCCAAGAAGACAACATATATAATATCAGAGTGTATAGAGATAAATGTCATAAAACATCAGAGTATTATTACATAATGGAAGACTTATTACAAAACAAAATAATAAACATGAAACGAACTAAGGATCGTCGGCGCCAATGTCAACTGAGAAACGCCACCTAGATCAGATCATACTCCTTGCCTTGTGGCTCCTCCTGAACCACATGTTCTTCTCCTGTGGGGGGGTGTGAGACAGCAAGGGTGAGCTCACACATGATCATAGCTCAACAAGTTGTGGGGAACCAGTGGACATAAACTCACAAAGGTGTGAATTCATGTGATGTGTAAGGCTAATCAATGATAGGGGTTTAAAGCTGAGCGTTGCTTTTAAGTAGTTGGTCAAAATTTAGTAGCAGTTACTAAGTGTAAGTAAATTTGTAACACCTGGTTTTAAGGAACAAAGCCGGGTGCATCTCATACATGCGCCAAGAAGACAACATATATAATAACAGAGTGTATAGAGATAAATGTCACATAAATCAGAGTAATTATTACATAGCGGAAGACTTATTACAAAATAAAAAAATAAATATAAAACGAACTAAGGATCGTTGGTGCCAATGTCAACTGAGAAACGCCACCTAGATCAGATCGAACTCCTCGCCTTGTGGCTCCTCCTGAACCACCTGTTCTTCTCCTGTGGGGGGGTTGTGAGACAGCAAGAGTGAGCTCACATACGTTCATAGCTCAACAAGTCGTGGGGAATAATGTGGCATGAACTCACAAAGGTGGGAGTTCATGAAGTGTAAGGCTGATCAATGAAATAAAGGCTGAGGCTGAGCATTGCTTTTATAAGTTGGTCCAAGTTTTATTAGCAATTACTAGGTGTAAGTAAATACCAAAACCTTATTAATATTAAATAAAAGTAATAATAAAATAATCCCAAATGCAATGAAATGACAGATTAAGTTTAAGTTCCATAAATTAATCATGTGAGGGTCCGAGCCGCTCATGACCGTGAGCACGGCTAGTATACTAGTTTTACACACTGCAGAGGTTGCGCATCTTTACCCACAAGTCATTTTACCCATCTGCCAAGAGACGGCCAATCCCATACACCTCTACCAAGGAGGCGAGGCAGGGTAACACTACGAGGCCTTTACAAAGTTCCACTAGCTTCAGAAATCCCGCCACAGTTTATAGGAAGCTCCAGTGCAGGAATCCCTCGCCTGACCGCCATCGCAGCAAAATCAACCCAAGGACCTCCCTACACTGACCACTCCCCTACTGCCCTTGCCCATTTCGGGTAAGGAAGACCTCCACTAGCTTTCCTAGTTAATCAGCCAAGGGCGTCCCATTAAACCCTTGTGGTAGCACTGTTTTCCCGGGTGGTCGCTCCATGTTCCCATTAATTTAATGATCTTAACATGAACAGTAATAATAACAAGATAATAACAGAATAATCATGAGTAGTGTATCTCCATACCCAATCCACATAAAGCAATAGCAAGCACTACCCAAAAATATTTCAGTGGTGAACAAGGTATGAAGATAACCAAAACTGGGGAAACCTAAAGGATCCCATCAAAATTAACCTATGCAGATCATTATAATTAATAAGAACATGGCTGGGAAAAGTAAGTGATCAAGGGCACAACTTGCCTTCAATGAGCTCCTGCTCAGCTACTTCTACTTGCTGAACCTCAGAATCCACAATGGCTTGCTCGTCTACTCGCATCAACACAATACATACACAGTATAGCATAAATTAACATCACATCAAACATGCAAATAAAATATACAGTAAAAATCTACACATTAAAATGAGATCATAGGAACTGGAACCATTAAATTTGGAGTTATAGAGTTCAAGTTATGAATTTCCTAATGTTTAATGTGCTTGAAATAGGATTAAATGATAAATTAATCTTCTTACTGCTTTTGTCACACCCGGCTTTAAGGGACAAAGCCAGGTGCATCTCATACATGCGCCAAGAAGACAACATATATAATAACAGAGTGTATAGAGATAAATGTCACAATATAATCAGAGTACATATTACATAGCGGAAGACCTACAAAATAAAAGAATAAATATAAAATGAACTAAGGATCGTCGGCGCCAATGTCAACTGAGAAACGCCACCTAGATCGGATCAAACTCCTCGATACTTGACTCCACTTGAAACCACCTGTTCTTCTCCTGTGGGGGGGTGTGAGACAGCAAGAGTGAGCTCACACATGTTCATCGCTCAACAAGTTGTGGGGAATAATGTGACATGAACTCACCAAAGGTGGGAGTTCATGAAGTGTAAGGCTGATCAACAATAGGGGTTAAAGCTGAGCATTGCTTTTAAGTAGTTGGTCAAACTTTTATTAGCGGTTACTAAGTGTAAGTGAATACCAAACCATAATAAAATAATAGAACAAAATTAATAACAAATCCCATGCGAATGCAAATGACAAATTGAGTTTAGGTTCCATAATTTAATCATCGGAGAGTCCTGAGCCGCTCATGACCGTGAGCTCGGCTAGTATACCAGTTTTACACTCTGCAGAGGTTGTACCCTTTACCCACAAGTCATGTTTCCCATGTCGCCAGGGTTAGCTAGGCCCTTAGACACTACCGAGGTGAATGGCTAGGGATCCACTACGAGGCCTTTACAAAGTTCCACTAGCTTCCGAAAACCCGCTACAGTTTATGGGAAGAGCACTTGCAAGAATCCCCCGTCTGACCGCCATCGCAGCAAAGTCAACCCGAGAACTTCCTTGCATGCAACTCCCCTACTGCCCTTGCCCCTTTCGGGTAAGGTAGTCTTCCACTAGCTTTCCTAATTAGTCAGCCAAGGGCGTCCCATTAAACCCTTGTGGCGGCACGTGTTTCTCAAGTTAAGCTCCATGTTCCAATTAACAATAACATAATGATCTTGACATGAACATAAATAGAATAACAAAATAACTGGAACATGGATATAATGAAATAGTAACCCAAAAACCACGTAAAGCAATAGCATAAACTACCCAAGTGATTCAGGGGTAAACAAGGTAATGAGATAAACAATCTAGGGTGACCTATCAGGTCCCATCAAAGTTAAACCTATGCATGGTAAATGATTATAAAGAACATTATTGGGTAACAAAAGTGAATCAAGGGCACAACTTGCCTGGCACTTGAGATTCCAGGTACCAACTTGCTTTTCAGATGACACGTGTCCTCGCGCTAGTCGTAGCAATACAAGCAAACATGGTATAGATAAAATTAACATCACACCAAACATAAGAACAAACTGAATAATAATGATCTACGCGTTGCAACGAGACTGACACAACTTGAACGGATCAAATCGGAGTTAAAACGGAGGAGATACGAGTTTCCAAAGGTTTTATGTATTTGATACGAGATTGATTAAGAGATACATTTTAATATGGTTTTCATGTCAAAACAGTGGTACTAGATGATGAACAATAAAGTTACAAAATTATAGAAACTGGAATGAACTAATTTGGACATCATATGAATTTTATATGAATTAAACAAGTTGTAGAATTATTTTTGTATTAAAAACTAATTTCTATAATTATTTCTCTATTTTTACTCCTTTCTGGACTGGGCCTCAAATTCTAGAGACAACAGGGGCTAATCTACTAAAATTCCCGAGACTTAGGTTTCTGTATACTGGACGGCGGGTTATTTTCCAGAAAACGCAGGGGCTCTTTAAGAAAAGTGCACGGCGAAGGGGTATCTTGTGTTTTCAGCCGTCCGATCTAGAGTCTAGGGTTTAGATTTTATGAAGCCTAACGCATTCCAAACCGTTCGATTAAACCTACGACCCGGATTGACTCATCCAGGAGGTATCCCTGATTAGATCTGCACCGCATATCAACGATCCCACGGACATCATTCGCCCAACCCATCTTCTAATCCCGACCGGTCATCTCAGTTTCTACGGCGACGGCATCGTCTTCCACCCAACAGCCCAGACGCGGCGGCGCCGCCCACTCCCTACGACGGAGGCGACGCCGGAGTAGTCTGTACAGGCGCTCTGGTACGAGGATTCACGCGAAACGAAGTGCAATACGCAGAGGGGACCAAGGCGAAAAACGATGGGGGGTACCCTCACCTCGAGCTATGCAGTGCAGGGGCCTGGCGCCGTTGAGGGGCAGCCCAACGGTGAAGATGCTACTCCGGCAAGAAATTGCGGCACCGTTGGCCCTCAATCGCGTCCGGAATGTCCCCGTGCTCCATCAGTGCGTCTCCCCGAAGCGCCCAGGCCCATATCCGAGACCTTGTCGCCGACGAGCATGGGGGTCAACCACGGCGGTCGACACGACTCTCTGTTCGTTTGCTATGGCGTCAGGTTGTTTTGCGCTCGGCTCTAGGGTGAGAGGGGCGAAATGTGGTCGGGCTATATAGGGCGGCGAGAGTCCCGGGCACGCGCGGATCAAACCGAGGTCCCCGGCGGCAGCTGCGGGAGAGTGGTTGACCCAGCGTCGCAAGCGGAATCTATTGCAAGGGAGAAGACCGAGCTGACCACCGTGGCCCACAGCACAGCGAGATACGCAGCGCACGCGCCGGTGATGACCAGTTGGCCCACCCAGTCAGTTGCAGTGGGGTTGCGCCCGCGGGAGTGAAGTTGGGCCGCGCTGGGTGAAGGTATTGTTGGGCCGAACGCAGGTGAATCCGGCCCAGGTGAGTATGGCAGACTGCCTTGTCCTTTTTCTTTATTTATTTGTTTTAGGTTTCCTTCTTTCTTTACTTTCATTTCAAATTTATATTTCAAGTTTAAATTCCTATCTGTTGTGAGATTCAAACTTAGGTAAAATGCCTAAATTCAGATACCAACATGAACCGAATTTAATTAATTTATATATATTTATTTTACCTTATTTGTAAACATTTCCTTCTCTTATCTCAATTTTCATGGTTTTATTTTCAAGTTAGGGTTTAAATTCTATGGGTTCATTGATATGCTATTAATGACACATTTATTTTATTAACCACAAATGCATAATCAAGTAAAACTCAGCATGATGCTGGATTTATTTTGGTGTCTTTGGTTATTTATTTATTTGTTTTCATGTGATGTTCTCATGAAATGTTAAATATAGATAACACCCATATATATAAAGGAATACCATCTTTTTGTACAAAGTGGGTATTACAAATCCTACCCCCCTTAAAAATAATCTCGTCCTCGAGATTTAAGAAGATATAGGGAAAAGATGGGGAAAAATCTATGTGAAGCTCTTCCTCTCTCTCCCAAGTAGCTTCATCTTCACCATGGTGACTCCATTGTACCTCGCACATTTTAATCACCTTATTCCTTGTACTCGAGTCAAAGTGTCCAAAATCTTGATTGCGTACTCAGCATAAGTCAGATCATCTTGAACACTAAGGTCCTCCAGTGGTAGCTGCTCCTCTGGTACCCTGAGGCACTTCCTCAGTTGTGACACATGAAATACATCATGTACATCTGACATATGATCGGGTAACTCCAGTTGATATGCAACTTCTCCCACTCGCTTTAAGATCAAGAAAGGTCCAATGAAGCGAGGGACAACTTTCCTTTAACTTTAAATCTCCTCATACCCCGGAGTGGTGACACCTTCAAATAGACATGATCACCCTCCTTAAACTCCAGGAGTCTCCTTCTATTATCAGCATAGCTCTTTTGCCTTGATTGCGCAATTCTCAAATTTTCTCTTATCATTCGAACTTGTTCTTCCGCCTCTTGAATAAGTTCAGGTCCAAAGAACTGTCTTTCTCCAGTTTGATCCCAATATAGTGGAGTCCTGCATTTTCTACCATACAGAGCTTCGAATGGTGACATCTTCAAACTGGCCTGATAGCTATTATTATAAGAAAAACTTAGCATAGGGTAAGCTCTTCTCCCAACTGCTACCATGCTGAAGGGTACAAGCTCTCAACATGTATTCCAATACTTGATTAGTCCTTTCAGTCTGTCCATCAGTCTAAGGTAGTCCGAACTAAAATTCAACTTCGCATCCATATTCTCATGAAAACTTTTCCAAAATCTGGGGGTAAACTGTGGTCCTCTATCCAAAATGATCTTCTTCGTACACCGTGTAGAGACACAATCCGAGCTATATATAACTCTGCCAATCGAGATACCTTATAAGTAGTCTTGACCGGAATGAAATGAGCCACTTTGGTCAGTCTATCCATAATAACCCATACAGAATCGTATCCTTTCGAGGTGCGAGGCAATCCAACAACAAAGTCCATAACAATCTTTTCCCACTTCCACTCGGGTATCTTAAGTGGGTGTAGTAGTCCAGCTGGTCTCTCGTGTTCAGCCTTAACTCTTTGACACACATCGCACCTAGCCACATGTGCAACCACATCTCTCTTCAATCCATACCACCAGTATTTCTGCTTCAAGTCTTGATACATCTTCGTACTACCAGGATGAATAGAATAATCCGAGTCATGGGCCTCCTTTTAATAGTTTTACGAAGGCTTTCAATCTTATGGACTCATATCCAATCCTTGAACCATACGGTGCCTTGCTCATCTTCCGTGAATTCCGGACCTCGACCTTCAGTAATCAGATCCTTAATATCTTGTATTTTAGCATCACCAATCTGTCCTTTTGCGGATTTCTTGCTCCAAAGTAGGTTCCACATCAATAGTAACTCCTTCAGTGTGAGCAACTATCCCCAGGCTAAGTCTCCTGAAATCCTCAACAATCTCATCGGGTAGCTGGGCAACAACAGCTGAATGAACATGCTCCTTTCGACTCAAGGCATCTGCAACCAAATTTGCCTTGCCCGGGTGATAGTGAATCTCCAAATCATAATCCTTAATAAGCTCCAACCAACGACATTGCCTAAGGTTGAGATCCTTCTGAGTGAATATATACTTCAAACTCTTATGATCTGTGCATACTTGACACTTGTTTCCCATAATATAATGTCTCCAAATCCTAAGCGCATGCACAACGGCTGCTAGTTCTAAGTCATGAGTGGGGTAGTTCAACTCTTGTTTCCGCAACTAATGAGACGCATAGGCCAATCACATGTCCTTCTTGCATGAGCACACATCTTAAGCCTTGGCCACATGCATCACCATAAATGTCAAATTCTTTCTGTAGATCTGGCATAACCAACACTGGTGGTGACATCAATTTCAACTTCAGTTGGTTAAAACTACCTTGGTACTTCTCATCCCATTTGAACTCTCTTCCCTTCTCCAGAAGCAAGGTCATAGGCTTAGCAATCTTAGAAAATCCTTCAATAAATCTCCAATAATATCCTGCAAGTCCCAAGAAACTCCAAATCTCACTAACTGTAGTGGGTATGCTCCACACCACTATCTCCTTGACTTTAGCAGGATCCACTGATATTCCTCCATTAGAAATGATATGTCCAAGAAATGGCACCTTGTCAATCCAAAACTTGCATTTGCTAAACTTGGCGTAGAGTTGATTATCTCGCAGCTTCTGTAGCACCAATCTCAGGTGTTCCTCATGATCACTTTCACTCTTAGAATGGATAAGAATATCGTAGATGAATACCACGACGAATTGTCCAAATACTCCATAAACACCTTATTCATCAAATTCATAAAATAAGCTGGTGCATTAGTTAGTCCAAATGACATAACAGTGAACTCATATAATCCATATTGGGTCGAGAAATCCATCGTAGGCATATCCGATGGCCTAATCTTCATTTGGTGGTAACTCGATCGAAGATCAATCTTCGAGAATACCCTTGCACCTCTCATCCGATTAAATAAATCCTCAATGCGGGGTAATGGACACTTGTTCTTCACAGTGACATCATTAAGGGACCTATAATCCACGCACATCCTTTGCGATCCATTTTTCTTCTGTACAAACAGAACCGGCGCTCCACAAGGTGAAGAATTCGAACGAATGTACCCAGCTTCCTGTAACTCTGTTAATTGCTTCTTAAATTCCTTTAGTTCTTCTACGGACATCCCGTATGACCGTTTAGAAATGGGAGCCGTCCTAGGTAAAAAGTCAATGACCAACTCAACATCCATATCTGGTGGCATCCCTGGCAACTCCTCTGGATAGAAATCCGGAAAAACTTCAATCCGCACGGATGTTGACACCAACAAACTTCCCATCTACTAAGAATGTCGCTAGTCTAGTGGCGGTAGTTACTGCAATTCCAACTTCAAATCTTTCTCCTTTGGGACTAGTGAGTTCTATGGTTCCTTAGCACAGTGTATATACTGCCTTTGCCTTTCTTAACCATGACATACCAAGGATCACGTCTATAGTGCTCTCTTCTAACACTATAGGGGTAGCCCATCGGGGTTAGAAATACAAGGTAAGAATGGAAGAATTATAGACAAGGCGAGTAATTACGAGAAATGTTACCGCGGGGGATTTATTAGCTAAGTAGATTAGTGTGTTATCCACTAAAGCTAATACATTACCTTATGGTGGTACATGCTAAGATGCCCAACTATAATGTTTCAATCAATCAAAGAAGCAAATCAAGCATTTATCATCAGAACAATCAACCAATTTTTTTTAATAAAGAAAATAGTTTTAATTTTTTTTTGTCTTAGGTCTCTTATCTCTTAAGAGGTTCATAAATGTAGGATTCCAAGGTGTGAAATCCTTCTTGTCTTAGAGTAGAAAAGATAAGAATGATCAGAGTAGAACAGTAGAAGGTGAGACACGATCAAGATAAGGTAAGTATAGAATGAATCAGAGTAAGGTAAGTGGGTAAGGGTTGTCCATTTCTGTCTAGGTTTCGTCCTACAGTCATCATTTGCTCCGATACCACTTCTGTCACACCCGGCTTTAAGGGACAAAGCCAGGTGCATCTCATACATGCGCCAAGAAGACAACATATATAATAACAGAGTGTATAGAGATAAATGTCACAATATAATCAGAGTACATATTACATAGCGGAAGACTTACAAAATAAAAGAATAAATATAAAAACGAACTAAGGATCGTCGGCGCCAATGTCAACTGAGAAACGCCACCTAGATCGGATCAAACTCCTCGATACTTGACTCCACTTGAAACCACCTGTTCTTCTCCTGTGGGGGGGTGTGAGACAGCAAGAGTGAGCTCACACATGTTCATCGCTCAACAATTTGTGGGGAATAATGTGACATGAACTCACCAAAGGTGGGAGTTCATGAAGTGTAAGGCTGATCAACAATAGGGGTTAAAGCTGAGCATTGCTTTTAAGTAGTTGGTCAAACTTTTATTAGCGGTTACTAAGTGTAAGTGAATACCAAACCATAATAAAATAATAGAAAAAAAATAACAAATCCCATGCGAATGCAAATGACAAATTGAATTTAGGTTCCATAATTTAATCATCGGAGAGTCCTGAGCCGCAAATGACCGTGAGCTCGGCTAGTATACCAGTTTTACACTCTGCAGAGGTTGTACCCTTTACCCACAAGTCGTGTTTCCCATGTCGCCAGGGTTAGCTAGGCCCTTAGACACTACCGAGGTGAATGGCTAGGGATCCACTACGAGGCCTTTACAAAGTTCCACTAGCTTCCGAAAACCCGCTACAGTTTATGGGAAGAGCACTTGCAAGAATCCCCCGTCTGACCGCCATCGCAGCAAAGTCAACCCGAGAACTTCCTTGCATGCAACTCCCCTACTGCCCTTGCCCCTTTCGGGTAAGGTAGTCTTCCACTAGCTTTCCTAATTAGTCAGCCAAGGGCGTCCCATTAAACCCTTGTGGCGGCACGTGTTTCTCAAGTTAAGCTCCATGTTCCAATTAACAATAACATAATGATCTTGACATGAACATAAATAGAATAACAAAATAACTGGAACATGGATATAATGAAATAGTAACCCAAAAACCACGTAAAGCAATAGCATAAACTACCCAAGTGATTCAGGGGTAAACAAGGTAATGAGATAAACAATCTAGGGTGACCTATCAGGTCCCATCAAAGTTAAACCTATGCATGGTAAATGATTATAAAGAACATTATTGGGTAACAAAAGTGAATCAAGGGCACAACTTGCCTGGCACTTGAGATTCCAGGTACCAACTTGCTTTTCAGATGACACGTGTCCTCGCGCTAGTCGTAGCAATACAAGCAAACATGGTATAGATAAAATTAACATCACACCAAACATAAGAACAAACTGAATAATAATGATCTACGCGTTGCTACGAGACTGACGCAACTTGAACGGATCAAATCGGAGTTAAAACGGAGGAGATACGAGTTTCCAAAGGTTTTATGTATTTGATACGAGATTGATTAAGAGATACATTTTAATATGGTTTCATGTCAAAACAGTGGTACTAGATGATGAACAATAAAGTTACAAAATTATAGAAACTGGAATGAACTAATTTGGACATCATATGAATTTATATGAATTAAACAAGTTGTAGAATTATTTTTGTATTAAAAACTAATTTCTATAATTATTTCTCTATTTTTACTTCTTTCTGGACTGGGCCTCAAATTCTAGAGACAACAGGGGCTAATCTACTAAAATTCCCGAGACTCAGGTTTCTGTATACTGGACGGCGGGTTATTTTCCAGAAAACGCAGGGGCTCTTTAAGAAAAGTGCACGGCGAAGGGGTATCTTGTGTTTTCAGCCGTCCGATCTAGAGTCTAGGGTTTAGATTTTATGAAGCCTAACGCATTCCAAACCGTTCGATTAAACCTACGGCCCGGATTGACTCATCCAGGAGGTATCCCTGATTAGATCTGCACCGCATATCAACGATCCCACGGACATCATTCGCCCAACCCATCTTCTAATCCCGACCGGTCATCTCAGTTTCTACGGCGACGACATCGTCTTCCACCCAACAGCCCAGACGCGGCGGCGCCGCCCACTCCCTACGGCGGAGGCGACGCCGGAGTAGTCCGTACAGGCGCTCTGGTACGAGGATTCACGCGAAACGAAGTGCAATACGCAGAGGGGACCAAGGCGAAAACGATGGGGGGTACCCTCACCTTGAGCTATGCAGCGCAGGGGCTGGCGTTGAGGGGCGGCCCAACGGTGAAGATGCTACTCCGGCAAGACATTGCGGCACCGTTGCCCCTCAATCGTGTCCGGAATGTCCCCGTGCTCCATCAGTGCGTCTCCCCGAAGCGTCCAGGCCCATATCCGAGACCTTGCCGCCGACGAGCATGGGGGTCAACCACGGCGGTCGACACGACTCTGTTCGTTTGCTATGGCGTCAGGTTGTTTTGCGCTCGGCTCTAGGGGTGAGAGGGGCGAAATGTGGTCGGGCTATATAGGGCGGCGAGAGTCCGGGCACGCGCGGATCAAACCGAGGTCCCCGGCGGCAGCTGCGGGAGAGTGGTTGACCCAGCGTCGCAAGCGGAATCTATTGCAAGGGAGAAGACCGAGCTGACCACCGTGGCCCACAGCACAGCGAGATACGCAGCGCGCGCGCCGGTGATGACCAGTGGGCCCACCCAGTCAGTTGCAGTGGGGTTGCGCCCGCGGGAGTGAAGTTGGGCCGCGCTGGGTGAAGGTATTGTTGGGCCGAGCGCAGGTGAATCCGGCCTAGGTGAGTATGGCAGACTGCCTTGTCCTTTTTCTTTTATTTATTTGTTTTAGGTTTCCTTCTTTCTTTACTTTCATTTCAAATTTATATTTCAAGTTTAAATTCCTATCTGTTGTGAGATTCAAACTTAGGTAAAATGCCTAAATTCAGATACCAACATGAACCGAATTTAATTAATTTATATATATTTATTTTACCTTATTTGTAAACATTTCCTTCTCATCTCAATTTTCATGGTTTTATTTTCAAGTTAGGGTTTAAATTCTATGGGTTCATTGATATGCTATTATGACACATTTATTTTATTAACCACAAATGCATAATCAAGTAAAACTCAGCATGATGCTAGATTATTTGGTGTCTTTGGTTATTTATTTATTTGTTTCATGTGATGTTCTCATGAAATGTTAAATATAGATAACACCCATATATATAAAGGAATACCATCTTTTTGTACAAAGTGGGTATTACAGCTTTCATGTCAAAACAGAGACACTAACTGATAGAGAATATTATTACAAAATTTTAGAAATTGGAATGGCTCAATTTGGATTTAAAATGAACTAAATATGAATTTTCCAAGTTCTAGCAATTGTTTTTGCATTAAAAATACATTTACTAATTCATTTATTCATTTTATACATGTTCTGGACTGGGCATCAATTTTCAGAAAGCTCAAGGGTCTCTGCGCAAGATAACCTAGACTTAGGGAACAGTGGCCAATGGACTGCGGGTTTGTTATTAAATTGTCCAGGGACTCTTACGCAAAGCGCGCAAGCGAAGGGGTATCGAGAGATCTTGGCCGCCCGATCCGCAATGGTCGGCCTAGATTAGAAGTTTTATACGCTGAACCGGTATGCAATCTGAGCCGCAGGATACGTGATCTACGGCTTAGATTAGTTCCTAGCGCGCATCGCACTTCTACCTTTGGATCCAAATCGAGCGGTCCAGACGCGCGATCGATCTGGACCGTGAGTTAGCAAATCAACGGCTGCTAATCGTCTTCTTCCCCACGGCAGCGCCATCCATCGGCCGAATCCGTGCCGGTGAGCGCGCCCTGCCCGGCTACTCCGAGCGCCATACACCGATTCACATGGCCCCCATGAAATTGACGAATCCCCGCACCGTTTCCTCCCATCAATTTCTGCCACCACCCAGCGCAGACCCCGCCATGGTGCGGTCCAACTCACGGCGGAGGAATCGCTATGGTGAGCAATTACCGGCGCCCGATTCCCAAACCCGAGTCTAATTAGTAATGTGTGATCAGTGGGGTTATGCGAGAACGATCCCGGGATTCTGACCGAAATCCGACGCTGGAATTGCCCCGCCCACGGTGAATCGCGTCCGTGGCACTTCAGGAACTCCGACGACAGATTCACGAGTTCCCCGAACAGTGGTCCGAGCGGAATGGTTTGCGCACGTCTACCTCTATGCGCTGCGAGGCTCCGAAGACAATTTGCGGACCCAACAGCGCTGCCGCGGAACGGCGGCAATCTCCTCCCTGACGTCCGCCGCGCATGGTGGTGGCTAGACCCTAGCTGGTACACGGCACCGAGGTTAGGTTCACAGGGTTTATATGCCCCCTGCGCACGAGAACGGAGGTTGTTACGCCCGATCGCCGAGGCCCTGCTTCGTAGATTTGTTGCGGACATCGCGCACGGCGCGCCGCGGAGCTCGGAAGCTGGGGAAGAAGATGGACTCAGGCTGCCGGGTGGGTCCCGCATGTAAGTCGGCCGCGCGCAGAAGGAGAGCAAGTTGGGTCGTGCGCTCGCTGAATGCAATAGTGGGTCGAAATCGAGATTAGGGCCCAGTTAGGTTTTTTGTTTTATTCTTTCTGTTCCATTTCTAATCCCTTTTCCTTTTCTCTTCTTTCCAAATTCAAACTTCTCTTCAACTTTTAAATTTGAATTCTGTGGCCAACTTGTCTTCCAATTAAATATCCCACTTGAATATGACATGATATAAATTGATTTATTTTTAAGAAATTTATTTGGTGATGGCTAATGCTTTAACCCCCTTCTCCACATTTCTTTAGAATTTTGCTTTCCAAGTTAGAGTTTAAATTCCATGTGTCCTTTAATATTTTAATATATTGTTAACACCACCTTTATTATTATTCATAAATGCACAATCAAGTAAAAATTCAGCATGATGCATGGTTCATTTAGGTGTTATTGGTTATTTAATCCCCTTTTTGGGGGTGTTTATTCACATGTGATAGTAACTAGAGATGGTACACACATATAGACAA